>CM023532.1:51757324-53250903 GCA_013350335.1 Chimonanthus salicifolius
TTCCTTCTTCTTCTTCTTCCCCGTTCACTATCTGCAACAGACAGTGAACGGCGGCCGTGAACAGTAAACTCGAAAATGGGAAATGGGCTATTTTCTGGACTCGGTTTTTACATCTGACCGGTCCGATGGATTCCTCCAGGAGTCCTCTTTCCATAGGGAGATGTTTGAAGCTTTGAAACTCAGTGAGCCATTCGATCTTAACACCGGAAGCTCACTGATATGAGGAACCCTAAAATTTTCCCTAAATTTTGAAATCGTTTTTCTCAATGAAAACAGAGCCAAATCCAAAAATTTTTTATTCCAAATCGGTCAAAATTGAAAGAGGAATGCAGTGGTTACCTTGGATTGAGTTTCTGGGCTGAAATTCGGATTTTCTTTTGAAATCTCCCTCTAAGTTACTGTTTACTAAAAGAGGGTCGGCCGGCTGGGTGTTTGGAGAACAGAGACAGAGAGAAGAGAAGAAGTTTTGTGGCACTTAAAACAGATGGGGAAAGCCGGAATTTATAGGTTTTTTGGCCGGGAAATCCGGCACGCGCGATGGGACATGACGACGGGCGAAATCACCGAAAAATCGGGCAGCAAGGCATGCGCCTGCGGTGGCTGAGACGATGCTACAGTAAACCGCAGGTTTACTTTTGCAGATCAGCCCTTCCATTTTCCAATATTTGCAAAAAGGACCATATTTTGATAAAAACCTGATTTTTAACTAAAACAATAATTTCAAAAGCTCAAAAATTTAATCCAACCTTACAGATAGGTTAGGTTTTAAAAATATTAATCACCATAAAAATTTCAGATTTTAACTCTTATTAAAAACCATTTATTTAAATAAAAATCATAAATTTACACTATTTACTTAAATAAAGAATTGTTAAAATAAACAATTTAGAAACATCATTTTGAGATGAAATGAAATATCTAGACCATTCTTAAAATGGTCTACCATAAAATACAAATTTCAAATTTTATTTCATTTTCAAAACCCTTAAAAATAATTAATACTCCCTTTCGGGGTTTTGACGGGCTATATTTAAATATCATTTTCTGAAAATAAATTCATTTTAAAATTAGAAATACAAATCCTTCATTTAGGAGAACATTATTTACCAATAATATTCACAAAATCACACAATTTAAAAAGAATATACACAACAAGTGGTAAATTACCAAAATGCCCCTCCAGCTCGACGAGCTGAATCACTGAGTTTTCGGGCTCAGATCGGGCCAAACCTGGGCTTTCCTCGAAGCCTTAACCATAATCTCTGAGATTAACCGGTTAAACAAGATTAGCGAGCTAAAACTCGCCTAATCTGGGGCAGGGTATTACAGATTACCCTAAAGCTATTTTTATGTGAAAAACCCCTCATTTCAGATATTTAAAATTTCAATTTGTGCACTGTCACTCAATTTTAAATTCCGAGTTCACTGAATTTTACCATGTGTCATTCCGACTTTTAGAAGTCTGAGTTTTGAATTCGTCGATGGTATCCTTATTTTATAAAACCTTAATTTTGGAGCGTTTAGAAGAGTCAAAACTCGTTTGAGCTTTAGAATGTTTCCATCAGAAGAATTTTATTGACCTAACTGTAAAGTCAGGTTTTCTCTAGGAGATACTTCAAATCATGTGCATTTGCTAGAAACGCCCTTTTTGTTTAAATCGGTGGATTTTTAATTCGGATTTTTCTCTCGATTATTGAAGGTATGATCAGTTTTTTGTCCCCAACCCAGTAGACTGATTAGATCAATATAATGAGATTTCATTTTTACTCAAAATTATTGAGATGGGTTAAGAAAATTTTAAACAAAGTGGGCCCCCACATATCTTGTCTATCATGTCCATTCGTTTTATTCAAAGATTCTCACATGTGTCATTTGTTATTACTTGGCCTCCAAGTTTACTAATGTTTTAAATATTTGTGGGCCCCACACTTTTTTCCTCATGCGTAAAGAGATTTCACAAATCACCAACGTGTGCATTTGAGGCTGGCCTCCAAGTTTGTATTTGGTTATAAAAGGTAAAAGAGGAGGTGTAACGACGCATTCCGCTAAGCATAATATTGTTTGCTTTGGGCCCACATACACATGCCCGCACGGCTTTGCTTTGACGAGCCGATCAATTATTGCTCCTAAAAGGCCTTTTGCTTGAAGGAGGAATACTACCACTTATATATCAGGGAATTTTCAATACGACTTTTTTCTCCATAGACACGCTTCACATTATATAACCCCTTTGGGGTGGGGTATTATAATCTACCCCCCTTAAAGCCAGAGTCATCCCCCGCTTTACACACTCAAGAATCAAGCCCACACCATCAGGTAGAGAGTTGAATCATTCTCTGATACCAATTTTTTACAAGCTATCCCACTAGCATAATATTGTCCTCTTTGAGACCACATATATAGGCCCGCACTGCTTTGTTTCGGCGAGCTAATCTAATGTTGCTCCCAAAAGGCATTGTGCTAGAAGAAAGAAGGCTACCACTTATATACAAGGGAATTCCCAATGCAACTAGGAATGTGAGACTTTTTTCTCCATAGACACACTCCACATTATAGACCCCCTCTGGGGCGGGATATTACAGGAGGAAAGTAAGAAATGAAAAAAAAAAAATTTGATAAATCTTATTCTTTTCTCATACGTGTCAACCTTATCCCTTTTGAAGGTTATAAAAGAAAAGAAAAGAAAAAAAGAAAAGAACAATGGCTCTCTCTCATTCAACGTTTTTCTCTCCCTCTCCCTCTCCCTCTCCCTCTCCCTCCCTCTCTTTTGCAACTTTTTCTCTTTTCTATTGCTCTTCTCCTTTCTCTGCAAGTTTCAGGTGAGTTTCCTTTACTTCTCTATTTCTTTATTTTAAATTTAGTTCTAATATTCAAAAATTAAATTGGGTATATTTTAAAACCCATTATTCTTATTCCTCTTCCTTTTATCTCTCTTCTATGTATTTTCTTCTCTAAGGTGTTGCTTGGGGCAGCACTGTCCCATCTCAGTTTATCACCTTGGTGATGTATGCTCAAATCTCCATTCATTTGGGTTTTATTTTGTTACCACCAATATTTTAGAAATTAAGAGTTTATCTATTAGATTAAGTTTATCATTTTAATTATTTCTTTTATTTATGGGTATTTTAGATAACATTAGATATTATTTATTTTGGGTTTAAATTAGCATCCTATTTTAATGATGGAAAATTTAGTTATTATGTTGTTTAATTATTTATGTTGAGATTTTAACACCTTTAATTAATAATGTGGTGTTTTTTTTAGATAAAGTTTTATCCTATTTTTAACTGACAGGTTTTATATAAGAATGTTCAAGTTATATTTTTATTCGGTTATTTTAGTTTTAATTTAGTGGTTTTTTTTTACAATCAAATATATTGTTTTTAAGATGGACTTTCTATCTCTCTTGGCCCTTGGTTGGGAATATTTTGAAATTAATTCCTCACTACATCAAGTATACTCAAGGTGCTATACACTTAAAATCATCCACCACTTTGGGTGTTTGATGATTGTGTTAAATATAATAATAATAATAATAATAATAATAAATTATATTTATTATAAGTTTGATTTGATGAGTTTAAGTAGAAAACTTTATTTATTTATTTCCTTCATCTACTTAATTGATGAGCTTCTTATTTTGGGATTTTAGCTTGAACTAAGCCTCAGTGAAATGAGTTTTAAATGACTTACTGTTTAACTTCAAAAGTTGGGCTTTCACATAACAAATGTTAAACATTTTATTTTAAGATTTCAATTGATTTCCTTACTTACCTTAGTTGGTTTGTGTTAATAAAACATAAACTATTATCTTATTTTTAGACGGTGACATTTTAAAAGTGTTATTAAAATTTTATGACTTCTCTTTCTTCGTTCCAAGAGTCTATCCTAACAGAACTATATTCTGTCAGTAGAACCGATCGAGTTTTCTATCGGGTCAACTTAGGTTAATAAATAGTGTCTAACTCCGTCAATTATCCAATTGAAACAGTTGGAGCAGTTCTCTCTCGTTCACGTAAATCGTGAAACTCACGTAACTTTGTCGATCAAGGTGAAGAGACCCAACTTATGTATAATAGTTATTGTGAAACTTGTTAGAGTCTAGATTAAAAATGGGACCCATGGTATTTTTAAGATGGAAAAGACCAAGTGGGACCAAAAAGCGAGACTTGACACCGCTTCCATATAAGGGACGGTATTTTTGTTCTAACTATTAGAACGGAAGCGCTAAAAGGTATTGGAGGGCCGAGGCCTAATGGTGTAAAACGCAGTTTGGGACCCCTTGGAAGTCTAGAGGGTGATAGGTTTAAAGATTTAGACAAAAGAGTGAAAAGTCCAATGATGTTGTGATTATGAATATGAAGATGTAAATTATGTTAGGATGTGTACATGTGATTCATGTTATGGTTAGTGATGCATATAGTATGTGTTATACTAGTTCATGCATGTGATTCATGCATTGGTTATATGAATAGGTGATAAATGTGGCTTTGATCATGCATGGAGTTCAAGCTAGGATCAGTGGTACATATGGTATGTGTTATATTAGAACATGCACGTGGTTCATATCATAGTATAGGTGCATGTGGTGGGTGTGATATTTGATCATTCATAGAGTTATATATGTATGTGATTATTCTTGTACTAATAAGTTTGTGTAAGTGATGAGATGAAAATATTCTAGGTTATTAAACCTGGATTGAAACCAGTGGATAGTAAGTGGAACTCCATTATTAAACCCTCGTGGAAATGGTATATGGAGAAAACATAATTGAATGTTGATTTTATATTGTTTCCATGTTTATGGATAGTTGATAGTTAATATACATGTTAATGTATATGCACACACTTGTACATTTGGTCGAGCTCTTGCAAGATACTGCATTATTTATGTATCGGTACTTAATGCATTTGACGATGAGTGGGAGTCCTCGACAGGATTGAGTGGAATACCCTAGGACCTATACAGTTGAGGTTGAGTGGGATACTCCAGTATATCATAAAGTTCGTTGAAACCTTTTAAATGAAAAGAATATAACAAATGGTAAATATAGATTATTTGTTTATCATTTTGTTAAGCATGCATTGTGTTATTGATATTATAAATGCATGAGAAGAAGGTAGAGTACATGTGTGAGTTTGCAAGACCAAATATGAGAATGCATGTGTAGGTCACATATGCATCTATGAGAATACATGTGTGAGTTTATATTTGTATGTGTGAGTATGCATGGGTGCGTTAGAGGAAAAAAATGAACCAATGGTAAGTTATTCCATGGTATTCTAGGTATTTCCCTCGTATACTGCATTTTAGATTTGATATTCTGAAAATTAGGAGGGACTTATTAACTTGAGTTCTCTTCACTGGGTTGGAGCTCACGTCCCTTACAATGCAGGTAATTACTGGATCAGTGTAATACCTCGACCCAAACTAGTGTCTAACTATGTGAATTTAGCTGTTAATTGTGATAAGTGACCCGTTAATCTAAAAGATAACAAGTCAACTTTGTTTTGAGTCAAAGTTTAACTCGATCCGAGTTCGGAGTCTGTGGACCCAAGTCGTTAAAGTGAAGTGGCAAAGTTGAAATTGTCCGAACTTCTCTCTAGCTGAGACCTTTAAAAATATCTGTAATTGGAAAATCGCTTATCTGAGATATTTTAATCTCTAAAAGTTTATTTATCCAGTTTTAAATTTTGAAATCTTGGAATTTTGACAATTATATGATTTTTAGATTTTAAAGTTATTCCATTTCCAAATTTTTAGTAGTATTCTTAATTTTTAATTACCCAATTTATCAAACTAATTATTCATTTAATGAGACCTTGAGATTACTCAAGATCTAAGTGGGGATTAATTTATTGTTTTCAAACTTTAAATTTTTTTAAAGTTATGAATTATTTGTAAATAGACAATTATGTGTTTTATAAAAATAATAATAATAATACATGCAATAATTGCATGTATATCAACTTAAGCTATAAGGTGTAGATAGGCAATGGGTTACCATACCTATCACATCGCCATTATTTATAAAGGAGAGAGTTGGTGGAAAAAAAACAACACAACACCTACCTTTCCTTCTCCTCACCGTGCCTTTTGTTTCTTTTCCTTCTTCTACTTCTTTCTCCCTCCATCGATCAACAGCTACAAGCCTTTATGTTTCCCGCATATCGCTCGGGTTTTTTAAACATGACCATTTCTCGTTGGAATTTCGCAAGTGAGGTATGAAAATCCATCTACTCGAACTTTTAGGAAATTTCGAGACTGTCATTTTTTGTAAAATAGTGTGATTTTAAGCTTCAAAATTGAATCTGTAAAATTTAGAAGAAAGTTACCTATTTCTTTTAATTTTTGAGTTTCACCTTTCAAAGTAGTTTTGATGGTGTTCAAAATCAGGATTTTACAACTTTAGGTTGAAGAGGGAAAAAGATTAACCCTAGCTAATTCTTGTGTATTTACTTTCTACAATGGGTGTTTACTTCGCTGTACTATCTATGCCTATCTCAATACGTCTCTATGGTCTTATCCAGAAGACAATACGAGAATGGCCTGAGCATTTTAGTTTCAGTACTGTAATCTCTGGGTATAGTCTCCATACTTTCCAAGGCCTGAAAAAATATGAGACTAGACACTGAAGTACTTTATATTTTCTCTTTATTGTATATTTTGGATGATTGATAGCTGACTATGCTGAAATAAATAAATGAAGTAGTAAGAGTTAAGAGACTCACTGCCATCACCATGTTTTCAGACGGAAAATTTATAAAGGCGTTCTTTTGGAGTATTTTGAGTGTTCTTGAATTTGAAATGAGTATTTTAAGTGTATTTAAGTTTTAAACAAATATTTCTGAGATTTTAATATTTTTATAGATCTGTGGTGAAAAACACAAGCTGGAGAAGGTGAGGAGACTCAACTATGGCTTCTTTACATGCGTATAGTTGTATTTGATATCAAAATAACCAAGTGTATAGGCTGTGTAAGCCATAGAAACTGAGAGGAAATTGAACTCTCGACTCAGACTGTTCTCCATTGTCCGAGGTCTCGGCAGACTGAAATTAGGAAAAGTTATAAAGTCATTTAGGAAACTCTCTATTACCCGAGGTCTCGTAAGATGAGGTCTCAGACAGGAGTCCGAGATCTCGACAGACTGAAACTTGGAAAATTTACAGAGTCGTATTTTGAAACCCTTTGTTGTCCGAGATCTCGGTAACCTGAAAATGTGTTCTCCTAGGTTGATTACCCTAGAGTTTTACCAATAGATGGTAAATGAATCTTCCCTATGTAACTATGGTGAAAAAAGTGAGATATATAAACTTACCCAAGTCCACATGAACAATAGTATGAAATGACCAATGATGTTGTGATTTGTATAATAAATATGAACATGTAAATCATGTTATGATGTGTGGATGTGATTCATGCATGGGTAATTTATATCTTCATATGGGTTTTGTTATACTAACCTATTATGTAGGTGATGAGGACATAAAAGTTCTGTATCGTTGAACCAGAATTACTAGCTAGTGAATGGTAAGTATACTCCAGTATGAAACCCTATGGAAGGGTACATGGAGTAAAGTGTAAGTAAATCATGTTTATTCGTTAAATCCCCAGCATTTGGGGTATGATTTGTGTTTTCAATAAATGTCTTCTCATGCATCGACAGGGGTATTGTCATGGACTGTTGGGTCACATTCATATACATCGGTTGTATGTCGTCATTAAAATGCATTCATGTATAGGCCATAGGGTCGGACCGTAGGGTCATTATGCTCTTGCAAGTAGCTGCATCTTGACCTTTTGGACTTGATGCCACTGGGGTTGAGTGGGATACCTCAATGTGTAAGGTTGCGAAAAACCTTGACACAGTGTATATATGTATATATATTTATATATGCATGCATAGAAGGAAGGCATATTGCATGTGAAGAAAGCAGAATACACGTGTGAGTTTACATATGCATGTGTGAGTTATATATACATATGTGAGTTGTATGTGCTTGTGTGAGTATATATGGGTGTGTATGGAAAGAAAATAACAAATGCCTCATGTTCTGTTAATTGTTTATTTGAATTGTAGAATTTATTTTCTATCACATGCAATACCTATGATTATTGAATTCTCTTCACTTGGGCTGGAAGCTCACGTGTACCTCAATGCAGGGCGTGTTCTGGAAGCAGTGGAGGACCCCTCTGCCATGACCTAAACGGTGGAATCTCTGGATTCTAATAAGTTATTTTGGATTATAATTTACTTAATTGCTTACTATGTAATTATTGTTTAGGTTTGCCGCCTGTGACATTCAAACTTATGTGTTTGTGTATAATTATGGTGTGTAGTAGTATATAAACGTAAGTTGTGTTTATATTATATTTAAAATAATCCCATGTAATAGTTTAGATTTTTCGAACAGGTGTGGCTTCTTCATGGGCTTAGGCGAAGTCGATGCCTATGGACTCATGGAGTTTGGATTTGTTTAAAAAAAAAAAGTAGTCGCGTTCCGGGCCCACATCTCGGGTTGGGTCGTGACAATAAGGGAATAAAGAATTCCCTCTGCAATACTTAGGATTCGGACTCAAATGCTATTCGAGGGTAGGATTTATACTTGTTTAGTTTTATATTAAAACTATGTAAACATTGGTGATTATGTCATTTGTGGCATAAAGTCCTTGTGTATAAGTCATATATGTGTAATATGATGTTATGTTGTATAAATGATTGTAATATAATGTGTTTGGTGAAACCCTTGTGTAACAAGTGGGAAAAATTGGAACCGATACTATCAATGTCGAATGGTTCGACCAAGATTGTGATCATTAGAATAGTTGTGTTCGTTGAGGGTTTGATTTAACTCCAATGTCCACATGAGAATGTATGACATTTTCTATGGAGTTAAGTGAGCTCTCTTAGAGGCCCATGGACTTTGATAATTGGGTTTGCTTTAAAAAAAAAAATTAGTTGTGTTCTAGGCCCACATCGGGGTTCAGGGCGTGACAGAAATTATTTTCAAATCAACAATTCAAGACACTTTGCATGCCATGTATATTCAGCATACAACGCATGACCATTACCAACTTTTTTTTCTCTTCTTTTTGAAAAAAACAAATATCGGCCGATATTTGACTGATTAGGCCGATATTTGCCTGAGATTTTGACTGACATCTCGAGCATATTTGTCATTTTTTTATTTATTTATATTTTTCTTTTTCTTTTTTAAATACCGATATTACCGAATATCGGCTAATATGAGGACCGAGAATACGGTCCAAATCTCGGCAATATCAGTCGATATTTGGTTCGTACGGCTTATACAATGTGTATCGGCCAAGATTTTATACCCTGGTAGCACCTCCAATTCCGTATCTTCTATAAGACATCCATCCCAGACCGTTGGATGATCCACGACTCTTCAGTAAGACTGCTCAGCCCAACCGGGCTCCATCTCGAGCATTGTCGCCCAAGTCCCTTTCACTGCCGTTAACCACTCCTCAACTCCTCCAAAAAGCCAAATCCACACCGGTCACTACGTAGATCTCTCCACTACAATCGCATAGGAAAAATCGGATCTCAATTCCAAGTTTGGATGACTCTTGAAATTGCAAAATCAATTTTGACCGTTGATTTTTCCTCCTGAAAGAGTATCTGAATCTGTGGTCTTGCGTTATCACCCGAATGTGTAGAAATGTGGATCACCATAAGAGCAATAATATGGTCCTACGTAGATCTCTCCGCTACGATCGCATAGGCGAAGACAGATCTCAAATCCGAGTCCGGATGACTCAAAAAATTGCAAAACAATTCTGACCATAGCCTTAGATCTGCTGCTTCGGCCTGCCGATCTCAAGTTCTACTGCTCGGCCTTCTGCACCATAGCCTCAGCCACTCACTGCCGCTCCTCATGTCCCTCAGATCTCCTCTATGGTCGATCATTTTTCTTTGTTCTCAGATCTCGGTGCAGATCGGCCTGCCTGCCTTCCTGCCGAGCTCCACCTGCAGCCATGCCTTGTTCCATTGTAGTTGCTATTGTCCCTCTGCCAAATCGAGATCCGCCGGATGTCTTCTTCAGATGCCCTTCCAGCTCTTTGCGATGCAGTCTGCTCAACTGGATTTACAACCATCTTCTTTTTCTCCTTACAGCTCAAATCTGATCGATCTAGCTGTTGTACGATGGCCCCGTTCCTAGATTTGCTCTCAGATTTGACCGACAATGGAAGCCCCCTCTCTCCTTGCTTTCAGCGGTGCTTGCCTCTTCTCTGTTCCGCCGTCCCAAATCTGAAGCTAAGATCTGCTCTCAGATCTCTTTGCCCGTCGAGCTATCCTTGGATCTCTTCTCTGCCACATGTCTGGCTACTTTTTGTATCGGCCAACCGCACACTGCTCAGGCCAATCCCTACCTTGCACCAGTTGCTCTCCTCTTTGGCCACCTCCTGTTTCTGCACGTCTGCAGCTACCGCAGCCAATCTGCTCAATTGGCGGCTAGCTTGAGCACCTATGCTTGTGCCCCTACTCCCGAGCTCCACTTGCAGCTAGCACTTTCTGTTATGCAGCATCTCTTCTCTTGATCTGTGATTTTCCAGATTCAACGAACCACATCTCTGATACCAATTGTTAGGGAATTAACCCACATCCACACACTCAATCACAGATCAATCAAGCACACACCAACACACACATGATTTATGTGGTTCGGCAATACGACCTACGTCCACGGGAGAGTGTAGATTTTATCCATAGAGAAAGAAGAATACAACATAGAAGATTTAGCATAAACCTACTCAACCCAGAAACCCTTGACCCATGATATGTTTCCCCTATTCTTCTGATGCCTCTCTCTATCTTTCTCACTACACCCTCTCTCCTCTCAACTCTCACGATTAGAGCTTTCTTCTGGGATTCCCTCCTGGGATCCCCAGGGGATGGCCTCCTCCTGGCTCAGTCCAAAGAAAACCTAAGACAAAGAGAACTTATATATGTAGCTTACAACCGATTGGGCCCACTGGGCCTAGGCCCAAACGGGCTTTGAGTCATAAATCCAACAGTAAGCATATGTGATAAAACCAGAGGTATAAATATTGGATTTTAATGATATCAGCTATATCGGCCGATATCATTCTCTCTCTCTTCTCTCTTTATTTTGAAATATCGTTTTTTTTTTTTGACCTTTTGGCGATATTTAATTGATATATATTGGCTATATGAATTGATATCCAATCTATACGGTCGATACAATATGTATCAGTTGATATGCATTAGCCCTTAAAATTCGATATATATCGATCGATATTTATATCTCTGGATAAAATAACTCATAAGTCTCTTCTCATGAACAAAATGGCTTCGATGAATAGGAAAATAGGCAATAACCATTTTCATTGAAGAGGGCATTTTCTGCATACACGTGTGTATGATATAATATATAAATGCTTGCCAGACTGTATCAAGTCAACCATCTAAGCTGAGTCCATCAGTTTCAATTTGATGCAAGATTGTAAAATTCATTAATTTAAAAATGTGATAGGGATATTATTTTCTTTAATATGTAATGAGAAATACTTAATCAACTTTTTTACTAGTTAGATTATGATGATTAAAAAATAAATTTAATATTTTTTATTATTTAATCTTTCCTAGTACTCTGATACGAGAATTTTATGCGGACCCAAAACATTCACAATTTGAAAAGTTGGGAAGGGAAAGAAGAGAAATTTGTAAGTGTACGATTGATAGAAATGGGCTGGCAGTGACAAGACTCATTATTGGATTTGACGCCTCATTAAATGTGGGCCAGGCTTAGACTAAATATGGGCTTAGAATGACTAAGCCTAGATATGAATTAATCAATGATTCAAACTCACGTGCCTGCTCAAACTCACGTGCCTGCTCAAATAATAATAGACCAATCTTAGGATGGTTGATGGGCGCAGACTCGGGCTGTTCGCTTTCCTCAGTAATGATCATTTTACTGCATCACTCAGTGACCCAAAGGAGATTAGGAAGTCTAATTAAAAATAAATAAGTTTAATATTGTGATGACATGCTCCAATTATCAAAGAGAGTGAAAGTCTAATGGGAGAAAGAAAGAGCCCACCAGTGGAGCGGATAGAAGAGGAGAAAATCATGAGAGAGACGAGATTCTCAAGTCCCACATCGTCCATCGGTAGTCTTCTGAGTTTGGTTTATAAGCTAATGTATCATTCTCTCTAGCACAAGGCCTTTTAGGGTTGTGCATGAGTGCATGCTCCGAAGCAAAGTCGTGCGGGCCCAGAGTTTAGGTCCAAAACAGACAATATTATAATTGGCGGAACAGGTCGTTATAAAATGGTATCCGAGCCGAGGACGGATCTAGTTCAAAGAGGTGAGATTGTGATGGCTTGCTCCAGTCATGAAAGAGAGTAATGATAACCATGAAAGAGTGTAGTAGAATGATTGGAGAGAGGGAGAGAGAGAGACCATCAGTGGGGCGGGTAGGAGAGGAGAGAAATTCACCAGAGATGCGAGATTCCCAAGTCCTCACATTGCCCCTTGGCAACCTCTTGAGCTTGGTTTATAAGCTAATGCTTCATCCCTTCTAGTTCAAGACCTTTTGGCTTGTGAAGTAGTGCACGCCTCGAAACAAAATCGTGAGGGCCCAAAGTTTAGACCCAGAACGGACAATATTGTTTAGGAGAGAATTCTCTGTCTTCCTCCATTTTTATTGAGAAGAATATACATGCAGAAGAAATATGGAGACGATCATTTTTCTAAACCAGGAAATAAAGAAAGTAGACTTGATAATGTGTCAAGTTGGGTTAACTTTAGATTGGATCTTAATAGGTTTAGGTCTAATTCAAGTTTGGTCTATTTTTAGTCTTATTAAAGGATTTAAATCAGTTGGAATCTATTTCAAATTTAAGTCATGTACGGTCGGATTTACCCATTTACTTGACTAAGAAGATTTTTCTCAGGAAGACATATACAAAAGTTACTTGTTAAATGAGCGTAGACCTCATATAATTGAAAGTCTTGCATACAAACATGAAGTCGGGTTAGTAGAGTACTAATTTATAGATAAGTTCAAATTGAATTGGATCATCTATTAAATGGGTTGGATCGGCTCAGTTAAATTGGGTAATCGACTCAAGTCTCCGAGATGTCATTTCGAAGTAGTGATTCCAAAACGTGATTTTCATTTTATGAAAGGATATATGTGTTTCAACAAGAAAGTATAATCGTTGGGCTTGGCTAATGCTTGTTGTTATTATAAATAGGATGATTTGGACTTTACACTAAAAGCCCATCAAGTTTGTTCAGCTTTTCAGCCTGGCATGCTGAGTATTTTGAATAATTATGGTGAGAGACATATATAACATTGGGGTCTTAGCTATAAATCAATACGTGGGCTCACTTTAATTTCATATCATGCATCTATTTAAAAGGTCTATACTGAAATATATTGTCTACCATATATTTTTTAATATGGCCAAAATTTGATTATTATTATTATTAGATTTGTAATGTTTTACGGATCAGAGTGTTGGGTTACGAAAAATGATAAGTAAAGTCAAGACAGTAGAGATGTGTAAGTTATGTTCGATGAGTAGTTTAACTTAAAAGATAAAGTTAGAAATGAACATATTAGGGATAGTTTAAAGATATCTCGATAGATGACAAATTCATAGAATTTTGTTTAAAATGGTTTGATTATATTAGTAGAAGACCAAACATAACTTCAATGTGTAAAGTAGATAGACTACAAATCGAAGGCACTAGGACGAGAGGGTGGTCATCGAAAACATAGAGGGAAAGGATAAAAAATGACATAATAGATTATAAGTGACTGATGATGTGATTTATGATATGATTAATTGGAAAAGAAGAACTCATAAAGCTATCTTCAGATAAATAAAATTATTAGTTGCTGCTGATAATAATAATGATAAATTTATTACTAAACTGGCAATAACTATTTTCAGTTAAAAGGGCATTTCCTTTTTTTTTTTTTAAGACTAAGGTATCAAAACGTCCCACTTGAACTTTTCAGGCGTCTCACCTAATTAATCATTGGGGCATGTGTAAACCTCACAATCTACACACTGAGTAAAGATCTAATGAGACTGGCTCTTTTTTATATTGAGGGGGCTTGATCCCAAGCAGGGGTAGAAAAATCGGCCGGGATCTATTTTTCATATCGGCCGAATTTTTTCTCTCTCCTACCCCTTTTTTTTTTTAAAAAAAAAATTTCAAAAAAATTATAGTAAATGTAGATAATTATGGGCTTATTGAATATGTAATTTTTTCATAAAATATCAAACATTTACATCTTCTAATATATTTTTGAAGTTACGATAACGGGAAATTATATAATTAGTAATAAAATTGTGAAAATTACAAGGAAAAGGATATAAATGAGGAAAATTTGTAGAAATAATTTCATAATTTATTTTCCTAGTCAATGAGTGTTATTTTAAGTTAGGATATACCTAGGGTGTGCCGAAAACACAGTATTTTACAAATAAGGATATCCCTAAGGTGTGCTGAAAACACATTTAGGAAAGTCAAAAGACTTTAAAGTCTTAAAATATTTTATCAGGTTATCGTAATTAGTCCGGATATTCAATTTGAGAAATTTTGAAAATACACAGTGCTTAAAAAATAACTTTAAAGTTTTAAAGGAGATTTTATTATTTAATACACTATGCACATTATTTTTTAAGCATCGTGTATTTTCAAAATTTCTCAAATTGAATATCCGGACTAATTACGATAACCTGATAAATATACTTTAAGACTTCAAGATCTTTTGACACTCCTAAATGTATTTCGGCATACCCTAGGGATACCCTTATTTGTAAAATACTGTGTTTTAAATATTTAAGAGTGCCAAAGATCTTTAAGTGTTAAAGTATTTTTATCAGGTTATCGTAATTAATCCGGATATTCATTTTGAGAAATTTTAGAAATACACAGTGGTTAAAAAATAACTTTAAAGTTTTAAAGGAGATTTTATTATTTAATCACTATGAATGGATACCTTAAAAATATTAGATGGTAAATATAATATTAAATTATTACAATAAGATAAATAAAAGAAAATATTATAATTTTTACTTTCTATTTAAAATAAAATTTTATTACTTTCCTTTTAAAAGTAATTTTTGAAAAATATTAGGTTACACACGTGAGCTTTTTAGTAAGCTCACGTGAGTTTCTTGTTCACTTACAAACCCTAATGCTCTTGTTTTTTATACCCTTCTTCTCTTTCCCTCTCTCTGTTAAACCCTAACCGCCACCGCTCTCTGTATTTTTCCGATCAACGAACAAGAAAAAGAAGAGAAAGGTAAGCTGTAGCGATTTTTTTTCTTCAATCTTTTCTCCATATTTTATTTTTTCTCTTTCCATTCTTTCTAGTCCGATGCTTCTAAAAAAAAAAGCTTTTTTTTTTTTAAAAAAACCAAACAACTGAATTATTAAAATTCGGCCGATATATTGACCAAATTATCGGTCAGAAATTCGGTCATATCAGCTGAATTTTTTTTTTACGGCCGATACTATACGTATCGGCCGATATAGATCGGTCGTCAAAAAACCGATATAATTCGGCCGATACGCACAGTATCAGCTGAATTTTTGACCCCTGATTCCAAGACCTCCGACAAATAAGAGAGAATGAGAATTGATCATCAAACTAATCCCTCCTTAAAAAGGACATTTTCTATGCATGCATATGTATAATATAATATATAAATATTTGCCAAGCACAATCCAACTCAAACCGTCGAAGCTGAGCCGATCAGTTTCAACTTGATGCAACATTGTAAGACTGAGCATTAATTTATAAATCCTTCTCAATATCTCTAATAAGAGAATTTTCTGTGGACCCAAAAGTATTTACAATTTGAAAAGTAGGGAAGGCAAAGATTCACTGCATTTTTTTGTGTTTGTAAGTCTAGAATTGATAAAAATGGGCTGGCAATGACAGAGACTCATTCTTGGATGGCACACCTCATTCCTAATTGAGCCAGGCTTGAACTAAATATGGGCTTAGAATGACTTGTCCATTTTTACACAGTCCTCTTGACGCCTTACTCGAATTCACCTTACCTGCCAATTAGGGGCCCACTCAAATCCATTAACCCATGCAGCCCACTGCAAATTCGGCCCTTCTAGTTGTCGTATGATCGCCGAGTCCAGTTAAAGCTCGTCTAAGAGATGACTCAGTGTTCTCGATCCTGCTCCAGCTGCGTCATACTGAATCTCATCTATGGACAAATTCTTATTAAGAAACGTAAGTTGAGGGTTTGCTGGGATCAGGTCGACACTGGTGAAGTCTTCCATCGACCCGGTATACTCCTACGTAGAACAACTCCGAGCATAAAATTGAGCAGTAAATGGAGAAGCGACATAGGATGGATGAAATTGTGAGCATGGTAACAAATATCAAAATAACGTTATCGCAATAATGGAAATTTAACAGTAAAAATGGGTTTTTAACGTGAGAAACGATAAAATCGTGATAAAAATGCATTTTTGAAAAAAAAATTAATAGAGATTTTTTTATTAGGAGATTCTTTTTTATTTTTTATAATTATAAGAGAAATTATAAGAAAAGATAAATAAATTTCTTATGGAAAAAACTTGTTTAATAAATATTAATAGAGATATTTGATTTATCATCATTTTCATAATAATTAATAAAATTAGTGCACTTATGAAACATACATAATTAAAAATTACATTCTAACATGAATATAATTATTGAATAATATGCACGACATTGAATAATAATATTCATTCTATACAAGTGTCAGTAGATTTCATGAAATAAAATTAATTTAAAAAACATAACTTGAAATAGAGTATTAAACTTTATATTCCACCGGTAACATGTGAAATAAAAAAAAATATTTTACATATAATATATTTTTTTTAAAGTCCTATCGAACATCAAAATAAATAAAAATAGATCCATCATTTGGTGGACCCTGTACTTAAGTATATAGAATAAAGTGCCACACTCCAATGTGTTGATGATCATTTACTTTCTTTTTTCACCTTCTTTCTTTAAATTTTGAAACAAACATCCAAATAAAATGACAATTATCTAAATAGAAATTAAATGAATTAGAAGTAAATATTTAAATAACCCAAAAAATAAAAAAGTATGAAATTTCAATCTTTATAGCAATATCTAAATGTTTAGCAAATTGTGTTAATATGAAATTTTTACTACAATATATATTAAAGTTCTAAAAATATTATATTTAAGCAAAAAATCTCTTTAAACATTAACTAATTGTTTATTATATTCATATTTTCTGCAAGATTTTCCCGCTAAAAATCTGAGAATTTGAAAATATCCTATTATTAACAATTGCCGTTAATATCCTGAGAATGAGATTTGTGACATTGATTGTGAGAAAATGATTGGCAAGGCACTCGAGGAAGTAGTGGCAGGGCCGGCCCTGGCTATAGGCGGAGTAGGCCGCCGCCTAGGAACCCCACCAATGTGATCAATGACTTTACTCACAATCTCAAGACGGGCACTGAATAGTGGTGGAAAATAGTAATTGGGTTTGAGATGATAACAAGAATTTGGAAGAAACGAATGGACCAGTAATACTTAAGTAAACAATAGAACTTGCAACAGTTTAAGAAACAACAAAACTTGTAGCAATAGAACAAGTGAAAATTATCAAAAAAAGTGTCTAAACAAACCAAAGAGTCATCAGCATCGTTAGATAATTTCATGTGGAAAATAAGAGTTAAGGAGATATCATTTGAAGAAACAAACTTGGGACATGAGGATAAGAAAATTGGAGATGGAGGATTGTCCCTCCTCTCCATTTCTTTAAAATTAAACTAAACTGATTCTATCATATGAGCCTTACATGGATCAAATGAAGCACCATTGTGGAAAATTTCAAACATTGATGTTAAGTTGAAAGAATGATTCTAGATGTATGGATACACATTCACTGCATCGAAGACCTCTAGTGTAATTTTAGAAGTTTAGACCAACTGAATTACTTGTGCAGGCTTATCTGATACATGAAGTTTTTAGGTGGTTTCACATGTCTGAAATCAGTCTCACCTTTAAGGTGGGTTGGAGATACCGATATTATAAAAAAAAAACATGTGATAAATGAGCTCACTAATAACAATTCTAAAGAAATGCATTCCTTTCCATTCCTTTCCATGTGTCGGAACCGATGACTAAAGAAGTTACCTTGGTTGCAGAATAGGTTTCATCACTAATGCCTCAAATGATAATACGACCCGGTCTGAGACTCTCTCTTCACTTTGAAGGCATCTACATGCAAATCCATCTACAAGAACTATGCTAACAGAAAGTCCCTCTGTTCTAACAAAGATATAAAGAGGCTGATTATGCTTAGGATTTGTATCATTTG
Source organism: Chimonanthus salicifolius (assembly GCA_013350335.1). Taxonomy (NCBI): domain Eukaryota; kingdom Viridiplantae; phylum Streptophyta; class Magnoliopsida; order Laurales; family Calycanthaceae; genus Chimonanthus; species Chimonanthus salicifolius. The sequence continues at coordinate 51,775,717 of CM023532.1, forward strand.
TCATTGTCTAAGAAGTGGCAATGCTAGATGGAGCCCCAATGGTTCTACCACCCACAAGCAACATGGGCTAGTGTCCTCTCTTTCTCAAGGTGCAACAGCTACCTTGGCCTCATACACCTTGTTCTTATCCTCCTCTAAACTCCTTTGGGCCTATTGACGGAGATTCGTCGCATCGTTGACTTACTATATTTATGTATTTCTATATTTGTCAGGTTCTCTAATTATAGAATTGTAATTTGATTTATTGTTTAATTCTTTCCTCACTGACTCTATTTACTAAATTCTACATGGTATCGAGATAGACGATTATACCTCTCTCAAAATTTTCTGCGGTCCTTCAGATGTTGTGGTTGTTTAGGCTTCATAAGTGTGAACCATGGCAATGAAGTGTTAATCCAAGACTCTCAGTTAGTGGCAAGAGAGGACGTGTTGGAAAAAAATTCTCTTCATGATCAAGGGAGGAGAATCCTTAGATGTAATTGTAACAATCAAGTTAGCTACCTCAGCAAATTGATCGAGAGCATCCTGAGCTTCACCAAATTGTCTCTTATACTTTATCAACCGTTGGAGCTCCCAACTGTTGAACCAGTATTCTAAACCATGTCCTCCACCTCGTTCTGCACCCTTGTTGTCATTCTTTGTGGGTCTTGAGGTTTTAATTTCTCTTCCTTGTGAAGTACAAGCTAGGTTTTTCCTAAGTCTCATAATGATCGTCATATTCTAGAATTCCATCTATTTAGGGTCAGTGTTACAAGTTCTACTTCTCTATTTTATTCTATTATAGACCATATCATTAGTCACTGCAGAATCTGACATGTCTTCCTCTGTCCCTACTTTTCATGTTTTTAGTGGTTCACCTCACCTCCATATGCCTGCCATTTGTAGCATTTCAACTCTGCAGTTGGGTCAATGTCTAGTCTTCTACTAAAATGATCAAACCACCTTTAATGACTTTCTCTTAATCATCTATTGATGATATTCTTAAACTATCCTATTGCATTACTTTCTAACCCTATCCTTTAGGGTTAATCTATTCATCCAATGTAGCATATGCATTTTCTTAGACCTGACTTTGTCTATGTCTTTTTTTTTTTTCATTGTCTAACACTCTATTCTATAGAGTATTGCAGATCTAATAACTATATTAGAAAATTATTCTTTTAACTGAAAAGGAAACCATTTTATAGCATAAAACTCTACAAATTTGTCTACATTTGCACACCTTACTCCTATCTTATTGTTATATTTAAATCAAAGCCTCCCAAAGATTCTATCATATAGACCAAGTAGCTAAACTTAGTGCAATGTGCTAGTAACTCATTTTCAATTTTGATTACGTCTCTCTCACTATCATCCATCCCACTAAAGTTACATTCCAAATCTTATTTCAGTTTTATTAATTTACAAACCATTTGACTCTAAGGTTCTCCTAAATGACTCTAACATTATATTGTATTGTTGCTTCCTCTCACTAATTAATAATATATCATTTGTAAAGCATAAACCACGTTGGATTCCTGATGTTAATTCCTTCATGATTAGTAAAATTATGTAAAGGCTTAAAGCAAAATCTTAGTGGAGTTCCATTCTAATTGAAAATTCTACCATCTCTCCACAAACTATTCTAATATTAATGATTGCACCATCATTTGCATCCTGAATTACCTCTATCTATTTATTAGGAATACATTTTTCTCAATGCTCAACATATTGGCTTCTTTGACACTTTATTATAGGCCTAGGTCAATGAAAGTCATCAATAGGATTTTTCAACTTTTCTTAAAATTTCTTGTCTTTGTATAAGTTTATCCAAGTCTATGCAATGCAAAGTAGTGAAGACAAATATGACAAAGTATACTCAAAATAAACCCAAAGTTTTATTCAACTTATAGAAATGTTAGAAGAGTGAAAGGGTACAAGAGACCTAAATTACAATAAAAATGACTCCTCAAGGCACTAGTTACCTAGCCTCATACAATGAAAACTCCCCTATTTTACAACACTCAGCCCCAAATTGATAAAGCTTAAGTATACAAATCCATAATCCAATCCCTCAAATGCAGAGACAATCTTCAGTTTATGAACTTCTAAGAGTAAGAGAAGCTTTTGGAGCACACTAGATCTAATGGCATATGGCAACATTACCTTTTAATTAGTTGCCAATTGGCATGAGGTTACTGGTTGATAAGAAACAAGAACTTTTGCTTACATGCCCATGGTTGAGAATGTTTCCTGCTAACTAATGATCTTTGATTAGCTTAAGGACGTTGCAATTGAAAATGATTTGAAATTGTTGCAAATTATCCTTTAAACCACCTGAATCCAAGTAAATTCATTCATTTGCTCCCATGTATCGCCGAATAACTCATAAAAATATTTTTTGTTAGAAAGGAATATTTACATGTAAAAACTTGACTAACCAACGTGTCCAAGTGTCCCATCTAAATTTTCTCTAATCATATTTCAAATCTAAAATTGATGCAAATTTTAGATTTGGATGTGGGATCCAAATCAAGGATTTTAGTGATGAAATCCTGAGGGGTCTTCTCTCAATTCACTCGATCACTCAACGAAAGGAAAGATGTAACTAATTTCAATATGATTGTCGACGGAATCTTCTACATACTTGAATTTAATAGAAAGTAAATGAGAATTTAAATCCAACACTAACTCAATTTCAAAACACGGAATCTTCTAGGACTTAATTTCGCATCGATTGGACCAAAATTCCATTGACTCTACTCTCTGTTGGTCGCACCAATGTAATCCATCAGTCAAACCGATATAACCCATCGATTGGACAAAAATTCCCCTAGTTTTGTACGATCAGCCTTCTAGTGACGTGGCAATGTACGGTGATGCCTCTCTTGCATCCGTCGGTTTGGACATAGACTTGAACCGCTATTTCATCGATCCAATCCAATTGAATTGGCTCATCTTCCCCTAGGTCCAAATCTGTAACGCCCCGACCCGAAAAGTGGGCTCGGAAAGTCACTGAATTTTTTTTTTTGAAACTAAACTCAAGAATTCTAACTCGGCCGGATCAACGGTTAGGTCCAAAGGTCACACATGATCTCAACATGTGGACTCAAACACATATCATAAGTCTACCCAAAAGAGACACAACCACAAACACATAATTCCAACAACGAATTATTATTACAACACGATCAGAGTAGTCTACGGAACACATGATAGTTCAGTACATCACATCAATACAAATTAAGTACCACACACGGTACTTTACATAAACAAATGGTTCAAAGAACCAAAAAGCAAAGATAGTGGAATTTCCCTCAGTGGGAATCCCAAGGCAACGCAACAGCTTATCCATCTTAAGCTTCATACGGAGGATTCTCCTCCTCGGGCACATCTCCTGAAATGTGAGTGGTGTGAGCTAACTACCCCAGTGAAGAAAATATAACAATGCAGTGTAATGAAACATCAGATTAGTTAAATAATCAACATTTGCAATATGATATCTCATGCTTGACAATATAATCTCAACATCAAATATAATCTCATTATCATTTCATTACTGCTGTCATCCAACGTAACGCCTACATACTACGCTGAGACCATCGTATTAAGTCCCGACACGATCGAAATACATCCTTGTAAATACATCTCCAGCCCTCACATGGTTGATACTAACACTCCTCAAGTCAGCAACTATCGACACCCTTGGTCCAGTAGACGTAAACCATCTCACATACGTGGCCGATATTGGTTCAATAGTCAAGGGCACGTGGAAGTAGTATTACATATCTCATATGATCAACATCATAAACATTTATAATTATCATAAGCACTTCTTACAACAGTGCGTCATGTCTAGGCACATGGATAGATTCATCAAACTTGAAACCACTTATTGCTCAAGATTCAGCTCATAACCTGATTACATCTACTGCAAAGTTAAATTCCCTCACCGAAATTGTGTGGTATCGCGGTCTCTGTTCAACATGCAAACAAGTGCACAATCAATAATAGGTCAACATACACAGCATTCCAATAAATACATACAAGTAGTATTTCAAAGCCATACTGTTTTCCCAAAAATCTCCAAGAAAAATGGAACTGAGTCTCCTACTTGGTTTCTAACCATTTTAAGTTATAATAATCCACAATATATAACAATAAGGTGCTCAGTTTAAATCTCATATTGTCTTCTGAGCATGACCAGATTGACGTATTGAGTTAGGTCTAGATACTCAGGTCACTTCTAGTATTGTCTTCTGGATAAGACCAGATTGACATGTTGAGTAAAGCCTCGAGGTCACTCAGTGCCCGACAGATATAACGTCGGTCTGGAAGTGAAGTCACTTAGTGCCCGACAAATAGAGTCGGCCTGGAAGTGAATACAAATAGTATATACACTATAGTAATAAGAGAAGAAAGGTTAGTACACTGTTAATTTTATCAAGTGGGTATAAATATCTCAATTAAAACTTAGGTTTCACATATGCATCATCAATCAATCAAAATTTTACATTAAAAAACTGGGTTCGTCAAAACATGCCTCGCAACTAGGTACTGTGGCTTCGGATCATCCGAACCATTGTCTAAAACTAGTCACAGGCTTCGGAACTTGGGTCTGTCTTCGAACCGTCAGAAGGTCAGGTCTCGGATCATCAGAAGGTCCTTCCGAACAGAAAAAAAAAAAACAGAGAAAACAGGCTTTGGTGGGTCTGTGTGTCTCAGATCATGCCAAGGGAAGCTCGGATCATCCGAGAGGGGTTCAGTCCTTCTGAACAGGACTTGGAACGTCCGGAGCAGAGGTGGAGAATGCTTAGCCTCTGGCCACTTCGGTACTTCGAGCCAAAGATCGGACGTCCGAAGGGGGTTACCCTCGGACCGTCTGAAGCACAACTCTCGGACCGTCCGAGAGTCGTCTTCCTCCTCTGTCTTCAGCAGCAGACAATGACGTAGAAACATGGAGTGAAATAAGAATTTTGAAACAATGGGTTTCCTAGATTAAGTTTTCATATCCAACCGATTAGATGGACTCCTCAGTGAGTCCTCTTTCCATAGAGAGTGGTTTGAAGCTTTAACATTTAATAAGCCAACGGATTTTAACACGAAAACCACACTGACACAAGAAATCCCATATATTTCCTTAGACTTGAAATCCATTTTACTCACTCAAAACTTAGCCAAATTTACTCTTTCTTGATTCTAAACCGATTGAAATTTAAAGAGGAACACAGTGGTTACCTTCACTTGGGTTCCTGGGTTGAAAATCCGAGCTTTTGAAAATTCTTCCTCTAAGTTTATAGTAAGGAAAAACTTTGAAAAATCAGACAGATAGGGAGAGTGATCGGTTGGTTTTCTCACAGAGAGATTGAGAGAGAAGAGAGATATCTGGGAGGACATGAGCTGGGGAGGTGAGTGATTTATAGAAATCATTGATTAATCGATGGAGGCCACCGGGCGTTTGCATGCAGCTGCTGCCGACGTCCGGTACAGTAATGGCACTGTTTGGTATTTGGTTGCAAATAAGTCCCTGCCAACTTCTAATTTTGTAAAAAGGCCCCTTTCTTATAAAAATCAATTTTTAACTAAAAATAATACTTTTAAAGTTTAATAAATTTTAATCCAACTTGACAGATAAGTTGGGTTTTAAAAACTCTAATCACCATAAAAATTTGGAGATTTAAACCTCAATAAAAACCATAGATTTAAATAAAATTCACAATTTAACACTATTTACTTAATTTAACTTGTGTTAAATAAAATAAATTAATGTCCTCATTTTTGGGGCTTGAAAGAATAAACTAAACTATACTAAAATGGTCTAACCTACTATGCTTGTTTCAAAATTTTTCTCATTTCCAAAACTATTTAAAAATATTTATTTCTCCCTTTCAGGGTCTTTGACGGGCGGTTTTAAATACTATTTTCTGAAAATAAAATTATTTTGAAATCAGAAATAGGAATCCTTGATTAAGGAAAATAATATCATCCAATAAAAATCACATAATGACACAATTAATAAAATAATAACAATAAGTGGTAGATTACCATTTTGCTCCTCCAGTTAGATGAGTTGGATCACTGAGCTTTCGAGCTCAGATTGGGCCACACCATGGCATTTCACAAATCCCTAACCGTAATCTTCAAGATTAACCAGTCTAAAAAGGATTTATTTAGCTAATTTCGCCTAATCTGAATTAAGGTATTACAAAATCAGACTCGATGTTCGCAACACAAAACCACTCCATAAAACACCATGGTGATCAAGATGGAACGAATCACAAAATTCTCGAAGCTCAAGGGAAAAACTTGAGAAATGAGATCATATAAAAAAATCCTATATCACCAAGAAAAATTGTGAAAGATTGGATATGATCTTTTTTACAAAGTTGTCATCACTTTTTATACATGTCTCATTATTTTTATTTTAGCAACTCAACATTTTCGTTGTTATCCAATAAAAAGAAAATACATCATTAAACTATTATGCAACTTAGACTGAGGATGATTGCTAACTAATTGCCAATTAAGCTTGAGATATTGCTTTTCTTATCCCTCGAAGATCCTTAATCCTCTATTATAAAGTTACAAATTTCTATTCATACATACTCATAAAATGTAGGTCTCAATGTACTTAATATAATTTAAAAAATTAGCTCAATTGGATCATAATAAGCTTACAAATTAGGATTTACTATAATAATATTAATATAAATCAATAAAATGGTTTTTATTAATTTTACATAACCTTCAACTGGCATAGGTGCTACAATAAGTACATAACTTTTTAGAACTATAAATAATAATTATTGATTTGACCGATTGGTTGATAAAAAAACTATAGTCTAATTATAAAATAAAAATAAAAATATACTGACCAAAGAGGAATATATATATATATATATATTAAATTGGCTATATCAAAAGATTCAAATATTATTTCTTATGTTAAAAAATGTATACAAAAGGGTAGAAGTGTTCATCTACTCTAAGTCCTCAATGAGGAAGGACAACTAATGAAGCTTTATAGATAGTTAATGAAGACTTGTGTTTTAAGGTGGGACCTTCAGATAGAAGAGTTTCTTTCAAATTTTATAGACTATTTAGAGCTTTGAAGAGATCAAAATTATTCAAGGATTTATAACGAACTCATCCTTTATAACAAAATGATATGTTGGCCCTGTCAATTTCTTACATGTGGACATTTTTTTTAGAAGGATTCTTTTCTGACAATAGTTTCACTTTATCGGGTTGGTAACTAAGTGTATCAACGACGTCATTTGCTTGTTATAATTACTTTTTGTGTATGGCGATGTTTTACTAACGTAGCATTTAAAAAATAATACATGAATTTTAAAATATTGTTCATTTTACTTTTTCACTGTAAAGAATTTTAAAAAAAATTTAGTAATCCAGTCAGTGATTCGGTCAATGATTCGATTTGTTCTTCTTTATAAAAAAAAACAGTCTCACTTGAATAAATTTTAGTGATCTGATTTATATCGCAATGGAAAGGTCAGTGATCCAATAAGTTGGTCAGTGAGCCAATTTATACCACAATGGAAGGGTAAAATGACAATACCTTAAATCTTTTGTCGGGTTACATAAAATACCCATGGAGGATGGCTACTTTTTTTCCTTTTTTCTTTTTTATCATTTTTCAATTTAAATGAAATCTAAATTTCTTTTTTTTTCTTCTTCTTTACATACATGTAACTTATATTTCATAAAATTTAAGAAAACAAATACATTTTTTCTTATAATTAAAACTTTCAATATATCTTATTAAACTTTTATTACATTTAATATTATTTTCAAAATCACTTATTTGAACTTATTTTGAAAACTAATACATCTTAGCATAGTGTAGCAAATTTAGAGTTGCATTTAAAATTTGTCTATACAACATTTAAATAACACTTGAGTTGTTGAATAAATCAGCCTTACTCACACTCGCACTGAATAACAATCAGGTGAAATACAAAATTTCCATTTAATAAGTGTATTTGTGCTTTATAATTGTTTAAAACAAATTATGAGTGTCATTTTATGTCCTCGACGGTAGACCTTGGATAGAAACGGGGCTTAGTACCCAGTTCTAAGACAACAGCTCTCGACGGATAAAAATGAAATTGCACGTGCGGATAAGTCCCTCTCACATGCAAATGCCACATGTTGAAGCAGCCAGGTTAGCAGAAGCCTCGTCGAGGCAACACGTGTAGGATACGTGTCACCAGAACCATCGTTCCTGCCCTTCTTACGGACTCGAAGCCATTTTCTTAAATCCAATTTACTTGACCCCACTTCTGGGCCCCACAATTCTGCAGGTCTGCAACCAGCACTGACTCCTGCCTTAGCAATATAAAGAGTGTGAAACAGTGTAAGAGAGTGAGCCATTACCGGAGTCCTCTCTCTCTCTCTCTGCAATCAAATCCCTATTTTCCTTCTGCTACAATAAAGCGAAAACCCTAAGCGCCGGAATCCTCCATTAATAGCATCTTTGGTGCGAATTCGAGTAATGCGCTTCTGCTTCAAATTCCATTTTTTATTCTTGAGCGGAATTAAGGATTTCTTTACAAGATCCTTTTGATCTTCAGGTGTAGAAGCTCTGGACCTCGATCTCGTTGTCTTTTGCTTGGAAGAAAGAGCAGATCCAGCATTCAGGTATTTGTTGACGAGATTTGCATTTTCTTCTGGTTAATTTGTCTGAGCATCTCTATCTCTCTCTCTACCCTTCACATCTTTTGTTTATATACTCCTTTTTTTTGGTTTTTTTTTTTTGTTGCTATTTAGAGTATTTCTCGTGAACATTGATCCTATTTTCCTTGATTTCCTTCTCCTTTTAAAAGATTCATTTGAGATGAGTAAATAAACATACCATCCATTACTCTGTTACGACAATTTGCAGTTTTCTGTAGCAATTTCACTCTTTGCCAAATCTGAATATTATTATTTGCCTTTTTTCTCATATATTTCATAATTTGGTTCGACTCACTCAATGTTGTCCTCATTTGGTGCATGCCTTCTGTAACTAAGTTTTCCACTCTCTGAACCTATTCAACGAAGAATTTCCTTCTTCCATTATTCAAATAAATCAGATAAAATTTCTTAATTTTCTAGTTTTATTTTTTCTTTTCATATTTTAAGATCTTAATTGACAAAATAAGAACCATTTCCTCCGTTATGCGTTGAAAAATCTTCTGCTAATTTGTGTAAAACATTTCAGTGAAATGTTTCTTTATCTATTTATTTTCTGTATTTTATTCAATGTATCCTTATCTCTCCATTGTTTGATATATCATTAATTCAATTTAGTTCAGATAATTCAATTAAATCACAATTGACAAACACTTGATTAATGACGTCACATATTCGTCAATTACTCCAATATTTTATATTAAACTAAGAAATGCTTTGCGTACGGACTTAAATGTAGCAGCCTCGAAGCTTTCTTTCGTAGTACACGTTGCTTTTACGTGGGGCCCAGTGGTCCCCACAAGAGGAGGAAGCATGTTTTTCCTTCGCAACAAAAATCGGCATCTGTCAGCAGAATGAGAAATGAAGTTAAAAATTTTAAAAGACTTATTTGGCCAAGTCTATGTTAGCATCTTAGACATGAAAAGTAATTTTTTATTTTATTTTTCTAAAATGAAATTTATTCACAAAAAGATATTAGAGAATGACCGGAAAATAAAATTGAAAAAAATAAGAAAAAGATCTATTTTCTGCTGGAGTCCATGAACCCATATTTAAAAATGCCTTCTAATTTAAAGGGATCACTTACTATAACATATATCTCTATATAAAATATATATAACAAATCAAGTGGTACAAGTTCTTCATCATCATCTAAATTATTTTTTCCATCAACTTGAAATAAATGGTATAAATTATATATAAAAAATATAATTTTAATTTTAAAATAAATATAAGAAGAATGAACATGATTATTTGACTCTTATCTAATAATTTTATTTCATCCATGATTTTGAAATCCTTAAAGATCAAGATTGCAAAGTTAGTGTGATTAGTTGGGATTTATATTATTAAGAGAATGGTTATTTATAGGAGATAGTCCTCTTATATCCACCATCTATCATCTATTTTAAATTTTCAGGTTTCATTCGAGATAAAGTAGGTTTTTTTTTCCTCTATTCATATAATTCTATATATATACAACTAATTTTTAAAATTTATTTTTTCTGTTTATTCTTTTTTGTTTAATTTGTTTACAATTTTGCTTTTGTCTTTTTAGAAATCAATCTTAAATAAATTGTCTTAAAAAGATAACTCTTTTAAATTATTTATAAGATCGTAATAATTTTTCTCACCTATATGTAGTCCAAATATTCTTTTTCATTTGAAATTTGTTGAAAGTAAATCTCATTATTACATATATTTTACAGCAACAAGTGTTAATAGTAAAAATCTTTATTCATTTATTTAAATTTTATATTATTTTTTAAAAAAAATTGATTCTCTTGACTTTTACTTGGAAATAATTAGCTTGAGTCGAATTGGAATAGATCGTATCAACAGAGATTGAGCCTAAATTGAGTCAGTTTATACGGTTGATATGGAAGCTATGGTTTTGACGACTTTTTGTTTAATAAATTTGATTGAATCAATTAATTAACATTATATTACTTAAATGTTACAACAGTTTAAAAAGTTTAAAATAATTTTAGTTATTAAAATTCAATAGATCTAGTTAAAAAAATAAAACAATTTTTGATGGCTTCACATTTAAATATGAATTTGTTAAAATGGATTTATTACGTCATTTTACGTTTTAAATGATTCAAAAGTTAAAGTAAATAAAAATGATAGCCGTTTTATACGGCGTAGATTTTTGGAGTTTCCGCTGCTATCAGAATTTGCTGAAAGAGGAAAGCAGCCCTTTCTAGGAACGGATTCGACTCCAATTTTGGCAACGTAGATACGGGCTTGTAAGATAATTATACTTTATAGTTAATATCAAGAATTGGACATTGAGATAGGATAGCGGACTTGACCACCTGAAAAGAAAGATAATTATACTTTATAGTTAATGTCAAGAATTGGACATTGAGATAGGATAGCCGACTTGACCACCTGAAAAGAAAGATAATTATACTTTATAGTTAATGTCAAGAATTGGACATTGAGATAGGATAGCCGACTTGACCACCTGAAAAGAAACGTGCAGCTGAAACAGATTAACCAGCTTATGTGGAGACTCTGTGGCCCATTTTAAGTCTTTAGCTGATCAATCCTTCCCATTTTAACGTACGTGAAAAAATGTTTATATGGATCACTGATTTCCCAGGGTTGGTTTCGTTATAGAATTTTTTTCATAGAAAATTAACGAACATATATTATCAAAAAATTTAAATTTATCTACTCAGTTGGTCTATTCTTTCAAAATTAAACTAGAAATCTTAATTCGCAAAGTTCACAGATAATTTATAGTGTAGTTAATCTTTCACATTCAAGAGTTTAGTCTATTTTTTACCTATATAGTTTATAGAAGTCCATTGATGGTTTTGCCTTTTTTTTAAGGGGATAATACCATTCCTATGTGTGACTTCACTTCCCACACCTGGGTCTTGTGTGGACTTTAACCCTAAGCGTTGAATGATGGTCTCCATCAATTGACGAGGACGTGGCATTGTAGATAGGAATTAATATATAAATAAATAAATATAAAATGTTTTATGATAATTTTTCTTGAAAATACTTCAAAATTTCTTTGAAATAAATTTAATTATTTTCAAAGATTTTAAGATTATTTAGTAAATATTATGAAAATGGTTTGGGCATGTTTGTCTGTTTCAATTTGGCCTGAGCCCAGCTTCTAATGAGTGAAAATATATAAAATAATGTGAAATGATGGGCTTGAGCTTGTTTTATTAGTCTTTTAGCTAAAGGACTGGGATCGGGCTAATCAGTTCATTTAATTATATGTGTGTGCAACTAGTTTATTTTTTTCATTTTTTAATTATTTTTAAATTTATTTTGAAAATAATCTTACTGGATGAATTATGTGGATTAAATTTAAGTTTAAAATTTATTTTTTAGCTATTCAATCTTAATTATAAAAATCATTAAACGTGTTTGTCTTAGTGAGTAGTAAAAAAGTTAGGTGATTTTGATGACTAGAAATGTTTTGAATTAAAATTTAGTCTACATGGCTAAGTTCAGGCCCGTAGCCTAGAAAGAACCCATTGGGGGCAACTCGGGCTTGGTATACAGGAAAACCGAGGTTGGTGAATAAGGCCAGTGCAAGTTGGGTAGGCTAGGACAGCCTCCCAGTTCATTTGGCTCATTAAGATATCTTAATAGATTCTTTAAGATAAAACTGCTTCAAGTTTGAAAGGGGCTTAGTCCAAATTTAAGTTCTTAAGTCAAATGAGGCCTTTAACATGCTAGGCTAGGGACTATCCGAGTCCTTTCTTTTAGCTCAAATTGAACTTTGGCCAAGTTGGCCATAGTTTAATTCGTTTGAGTAGGGCCAGGTTGATGCAGGATAAGCTCAACCCAAATTTTATCCTTGTCTTTAGGTCCAATGAGCATATTGACTAGTTGTGTTTCTTTGAAAGCATTTGCCTTTGTTATTAAAGGAATGCATGCATATGTGAAGTACCATTGTAGAACATCTATTTATTGTGAGCTAGTTAACTAAATTTATTTAGAGCTCATATATATTATTTTTATCATATCCATTATCATCCAGTAAATTGAATTTGTATCAATTTTAGATTTATTTCAAAGCATACCCATTGTGGGTTTAAACTTAAGTACCATAGACAATAAGAATTTTATAACTTTAAAACTTTTCTCCACTTGAATTTTGAAACGATTACAGTCAGTAGTTTTATTGATGTGACAAATCATTTAATTGATATACTATTTTATATCTTCTATTGATGTGATAAATCATTTATTTGGTATCTTAACTGATTCTTGAAAAATAGTTTGTCCTATAAATTTGAAGTTATTAAAAAGTATAACCTAAGTGTAAGTATAATGCCTCCTAATTCCTTATTGTTGTTGATTATTGTACTTTAAAATATAATTATATGAACTTATAATGTAGTTTATTTTGCAAGAGTTCTAATTCGTGAAGTGAAAATCTTATTTTAGAATTTTAATACTGAAAATCTTCAATTTACTTAGGTAAAGTGACTTTTTCTTATAAATTAGTATTATTATAAAAAATAAACTTAAGCCTCGACTCATTAGAAATTAAAAAAAATAAAAAACTCAAGAGGAGCGCATGAGCGATGTGACTCCTGCCATCTTAACATGGGCAAAATTTTTTAGAAGACACGGGATGGAGTGATTCATTTTTTATCTCTATCAGTGTATCGCTCATCAAGTACTGATGAACCGATAACACACTGCTCTGTATGTATATATTCTGTGTATCAGTTCACCGATACTTGATGAACGTACACCGGTAGAGATAAAAAAATAATTTCACTCCATCTTATGTCTTTTAAAAGATTTTGCTCGGTGCCCTTCAAATGTGGAATAATTAGTAGTTTCGTACACACAAATTCTCCTGTTGTGGCAGTATGGCCCACTTAATGGATTGTGCCTTGTGTGACTCGTTTTTGGATGTGGTTCTTCGGAGACTATTTGTAGGTGTAAAGGGTGAAATGTGCAGCGTCACTTTCATGTTTAGGTATATCTTTCAAATAAAGTGGTGATTAATTTGTCTAAAGGCTTTTATTTAAAGGGTTTTTGGGTGGCAGGTCTTCAAAAGTTCTGAAATTAAGTGGCAAGCCAAGTTCTTAAATCAGGTTAGATGCCTTCAAACATTTTTACTGTTTAGTTTTGGACTGTCTTAGACCCTTTGTCTTCTCAACATGTGAGAATGTCTTTCTTTAGTTCTCTTACATTGCCCCTTTTTGTAAAGTTGCTCAATTCCAAATTAGTTTATTATTTTAAAAATATTTTTTTTAAAATGTAGATAAACTATTCATTTATTCTTTTGTTTTATCTCAATTAAAATATTATGATAAATTTAAATTTAAAAAAATATTATCTTCTCATCAAAATTGTAAGCATGTTGAAATTTGAAATAATAAAAAAAATTAATTTTAGAATGAAGTCAGCAAAAATTACTATAAAGTTAACATATTATTTTAAAAAATATACATGATTTACTCATTTATTTTTTATTTTATCTTCATAAAAATGTTATTAATAAACAAAAAGTATTCTTAAAAGTATTATATGTTTATTTAGAAATATAATGTAGAATTTTTAGAATGTTGAAATTTAAAATAATTAAAAAAGAAAAATCTTAATTTAAAAATAGAAATATTTTCTCTATTTCTTTTAGAGTAAATCATCGAAGTTGTAGACTTGTAGTGCAATTTCAAGACCATTACAACTATTGACGTAGTGCAAATATTAAATATCCCAAGTCCCAACCACACATATTGGGAAGAAAGGACATTTTCTAACGGAGAGAAGGGCATTTTTGTCCAAAAATGTCCTGCAAGGATGTACGAAGGCCTGTGACATTTTTTTTTTTTTTGAGATTAATATATGGAAAACTCAAACACAGTCCTACTAAAACTCTCACGGATGAATTCATTCTCTGCACACCAAGATTAGGCTATGGAGGTTCGAACCCGCAACCTCCCGCTTTCTGAGGCGGGAGGGAACCAGTTGAGTTGCAAAACCTTGAGGGCTTGTCACCTGATTTGCCACCCAAAAATCCTAGTATCTTTTACCAAAGAGATACTAAATGATGTGAAAATGAAAAAAATAAATATTCTTTTACTTCTTAATTAATTAATGACAAAGTTAAAAGGAAAATTACAAGTCTTAGGACTTTCTCTTCGGCAAGAAAAAGTATTGGTGTATGAATAAAAACTATATTAAATATATCTTTCTTTCAATATAAGATTTGTAAAAATTACTTTGATTGAATTATAATGCTAAAATAAGTCATGTATTATGATTCAATGTTTGAATATTAAAATGTAATTTAAATTGATCAAATCTTGAAAAGTGTAAAATATGATTAATTATTTCAACCAAGGTGAATTTTGGTGGATTATATATATTAGAAAAAAGTTTTTAATAAACCAATTATCACATTATTTAAAGGGTTCTATGTCTAGGTATAGTTTATTGGTGTTTATTTGGCAGAGTTTAAATATATTCAATATACATTAATGCCAAATGAACCTTGCATGAAGGACATAAAACCTCGCCAACAATGGTGTTTCTGCCCGTTTGCAATCGATTTTTGTAAATAGGTTTAAAATTAGATTTTTTTAAATGGTAACTTATAATATATTAATAATAATAATAAGGAGGCACCATGTAAGGAAGAGAACAAATTAACTATTCCAAAGCCCAGTACACCCAAAAAAGAAGCAAGAACACGAATGCAATATATTAAACCAAACCAAGTGATGCATGCATCATACATGAATCAGAAGCGATACAAGCACGACCAATGTTAGAATCTGAAGGAAACTAATCCGCTAGGGGGAGGAATTGCACCAAGTATCAGATCAAAATCGGTCTCCACGACCCACTTTGAATTTGACTCATTGTTTAAACTTTGAAACACAAGCAGAAATCGCCTTCCATATACCAAAAGCCCTGTGGGGAGCAGGATTGATGTCCCACCCAAGGTTTCAATATTGTACTTCTCCACCGGAAGCTATTTCCATGGCCTACTTTCCTCGGTCCCAAGACGCCACAACCACTTGGGGAGAAGGACCTCATTGAACTCCTTTACCGACTGCACTCCAAGGCCTCTCGAGGTTTGAATATCAATTAAAGCCTGTTGGACCGTGCATGGGCTATATTTTTTAGCCTATTTATCTCAATGGGTCTACTTGGGCTTCTACTTAGAACCCGTCAAAACCCATTAGGCTTTTTGGCCCCTTTAGTTTATTAGTTAATATTTTATATTATTATAATTATTATATAGAGTATACTACATTATATGTAACTTTTATAACATATATAAGTGTTAAAAGTGTCATGATATCATCTTTCATTGTCAAATTTTTAAAATTTTATTGTCACATAATTCAAGTCATGAAAGACGATATCATGACATTTTTAACACTCTTGAGTTTCATTAAAATACTATTAAACCTGTCATGCGTAAAATAATTAATTACAATATATAAAATGTTAAAATAATCAGATGAGAAAAAACACATTGAGGTTATATTTATCATGACATCTATTTTGACATCTTAAGCCCACTTATGATAAGTGTATATTTCCAACTTGATTATGGATTTAATGGCATTAGATAGAGGGCTAGAATAGAGTGGGCTGTACTCTTTGGGGTTTTCTCTTTTGGATGTATAATTAATCAATTATTAAAAAAAATAGTGGGATAAAAAATCTTAGCTTGGTGGCAAACTTATTTATTGAAAAGCGTCACAAGAATTTCGTATCATTGTATAAAAGTAAGAACCACAAGAAGCCAAGAATTGAAGTTTGCGACACCTTCTCACTCTTCCAGTCTTCCTCCTGAAAATCATGTTCATCGCTCCTTCCGCCGGGGTCAAAATGAATGAGCGCTTCTTCTTCTTCTGGGAACTTCGGTTCTGATCTCTGAAAACTGACTCCTCCACCTCTTTCTTTTACAGAGTAACCTAAGCTAAGGAATTCAACAAACAGAGACAAGCACTGCCACTGCCAAAGAGCCACAAAAGCCAAACCGAAACCCATTGTTCCCAATGGATTCTGCTTCACAAAGCCACCCAACCATTTCCATGGAGGCCGGGGCGCCTGCAAATGGGAATTCAAACGAGCAAAGGGAATTTCCTCTGGCGCGGCAGTCGTCCATCTACTCACTCACTCTGGACGAATTCCAGAACGCCATTTGTGAGCCTGGAAAGAACTTTGGGTCCATGAACATGGACGAATTTCTGACCAACATCTGGAATGCAGAAGAGAACCAGGCCATTGCTGCCGCCATGCAAGAGGCTTCCCATTCTGATCATCCAAATGGCTCGGTCATTGCAGGCGATAAGACCCTCATCACCCAATCCAGCCTGCCCAGACAAGGCTCCCTCACCATCCCAGCCCCTCTCTGTAGGAAAACTGTCGAAGAGGTCTGGTCTGAAATACACCGAAATCAACAGCAGCAGCAGGAGCAACCCAACGGAGGAAATCCCGTAAATGCCCCTCGACAGCCCACATTTGGAGAGATGACACTCGAGGATTTTCTCATAAAGGCAGGGGTAGTGCGGGAAAGCTGTGGCACTTCCGTTGGTGCTTCTTCTTCCCAGTTTCCACCTCCGCCGCCTCCCCTCCGCAGCAGCAGACATTTGGGTACTTCCGAAACAGCAGTGTGGCTGAGCCCCAACCCAGTTTTCCGAATGTGATGGGTGGCAGTTTTGGATATCCAGATCCCCGGAATACCGCCAATGGTGCCATGGTGGGTGGTAACGCTCCATACCAGAGTTACCCCCCTCCTCAGCAGCAGCAGCAGCAGCAACAATTTGGCGGTAGAATTGGGAGCGGCGGTGTGCCTGTGCCAGGCGGAGGGTACGGTGGGCCGCAGCCTGTGAGTCCAGTATCATCGGATGGGATGGGGCAAAGGCAGATGATGGATAACTCAGTGAGTCAGTATGGGATGGAGATGATCAGAGTTGGGAGTGGGAGGAAGAGGGTGGAGGATGGGATTCCGGAGAAAGGTGTGGAGAGACGACAGAGGAGGATGATCAAGAACCGTGAATCAGCAGCCAGATCACGTGCAAGAAAGCAGGTACTTTAGCTTCTTTTAAATGACTACCAACGTACATATTTTGTTGAATTGAATGTAGACGAATGATGCTTTAATACTAGGAATCCATATTTTGTTAGTTACGTTTAGCACTTGGGCAGCTCTGCTTGCTCGTGTTTGATAGGTTTGCCTATTAGTTACAACATGAGGTCCAATGGCCCCATTTCATCTACCGTACCGTTGGATATGGAGACTGGACTAATTTCCTTCAATACATCCAATCTTGATCAGATTGGAACCACTAGAAGTCAGATCTTATCCTCTTCAAGTTACTTTGATGATGATGCCTCCCACCACGACCAAGCACACCCAAATTCATGGCCATTTGGTGAACCGAGCATCTCTTTGGGCACATCTGTATCCCTTTCCACATATCCTGTGTCCTTTTGCTAGATGGTAATTAGAGGAAAGGGTTGACTACCGCCTGACACCACCGATTTTCGGCTTTTCTGGAAATTATGACTCTGCCCCTTCCGCGCGGATTCGACCAATCGATTCTGAAGCGTATTTTCGCTTCGATCGATTGACCCCTTCTGCGTAGAATCGTGCGATTGATTTTATGGGATCGTACCATTGATCCCTTGAAAATGAACGGAAGATTGATTTTATGGGATCGTGCCATTGATCCCTTGAAAATGAACGGAAGATGTTACCTGCATAAATCGATCGATCGAAACGTATATATGCGATTGATTCTCTTTGCAAATACCAGCAGAAGAAATTGATCGATTAATTCTGCATCAATCGGTCTGATTCTGTTAATACTAATTTATGCTACAGTAAAATTTTCTTTAAAACTTTAACGTTATTTTTTAAGCACTGTGTATTTTCAAAATTTCTCAAATTGAATATGCCGACTAATTACGATAACCTGATAAAAATACTTTAAGACTTAAAAGTCTTTTGACACTCCTAAATGTGTTTTCGGCACAGTCGAGGGATACCCTTATTTATGAAACACTCTATTTTAAGCATTTGGGAGTGTCAAAAGACCTTAAAGTTTTAAAGTATTTTTATCAGGTTATCGTAATTAGTCCGGATATTCAATTTGAGAAATTTTGAAAATACACGGTGCTTAAAAAATAAAGTTAAAGTTTTAGAGGAAAGATAAAACTTTAACGTTATTTTTTAAGGACTGTGTATTTTTAAAATTTCTCAAATTGAATATCCGGACTAATTACGATAATTTGATAAAAATACTTTAAGACTTAAAGGTCTTTTGACACTCCTAAATATGTTTTTGGCACAGCTAAGGGATACCCTTATTTGTGAAATACTCTGTTTTAAGCATTTGGGAGTATCAAAAGACCTTAAAGTCTTAAAGTATTTTTATCAGGTTATCGTAATTAGTCTAGATATTCAATTTGAGAAATTTTAAAAAAACACAGTGCTTAAAAAATAACTTTAAAGTTTTAGAGGAAATTTTACTGTAGAATAAATTATCATTAACAGTATCAATCGATCGATTGATGCAGCAATTGATCAATTTCTTCCACTGGCATTTGTAAAGAGAATCAATCGCATATATATGTTTCGATCGATCGATTTATGCAGGTAGCATCTTCCGTTCATTTTTAAGGGATCAATCGCACGATCTCATAAAATCAATCGCACGATTCTACACAGAAAGGATCGATCGATTGAAGCGAAAATGCGCTGCAGAATCGATCGGTCGATTCCGCGCGGAAGGGGCATAATCGTAATTTCTAGTGAAAAACCGAAAATCGGTGTCTGGTGGCAGAAACTTGCGGTGTCTAAATGGGTACCCTAAATTTCTCTCTCCTCCTGGTTTTTTTTTTTAAATATCGATATTTTTTTAATTTTTTTTTCTGAATTAAAAAATAAATAAATAATCCAAAAGAAAGTTGATTTTTTTTTAAAAAAATTGAAAACGATAATATCGGCTGATATCTGGGCCAATATTGGTCCGATATCGGCCTAGATATCAACTTGGTCCCACCACAGATTTGATTTTTTTTTTAAAAGGCCGATATATCTCGCCGATATATCGGCCATATCGGCCGAGAACTATTGCGTATGGCTAATATAATATGTATCGGCCGATATGATAAGGCTCTGAAAAATCGTATTGCCGATATCTTCAGCTTAGATTTGTATTCTCCTATATTTGTCAGGCTCCTTGATTAAGGGATTGTAATTGATTCCTTCCTCTTGGATTTAAAAAAACACATTTTTGTACCTTAAATAAGTGGTAGCCTTTTGGTTTCAAGAATAAGTGGGAATGAAATGGAATGGAGTAGATAAAAATGGAATGATGGTGTCATAGAAAGCAAAACAGAAGAGAAAAACATACACCTCTTGGTTGGATGAACTTACAATCTGATTCTGTTTTGAGATGTTCCATTGAATATTTTCTACCACTTCACTTTATAGCAACTAGTTTGATGTGTCCCAGATTGAGTCATTTTCTTTGGTGTTGCTATTTCAAACCATTGTTTAGTTTTTCTGGTATTCAATCCATCAGTAGGTATCAGTTTGACAGGTCCTATATTGGTTGGCTTAACACTGCAAGGTGGTGTAGAGGGGGCAACGGGGTGTGAAACTACAAATTGTATGTAGGAGACAGTAGTGACCTAGAACTGATGCTTGAGTTGCAAATTAAAGTCATTGAAGAGTGTGTCCTGTTTCTTCTACATTTGAATAATTTATTCATTCAATTGGTAGCTTGGAAAATTACAATGAATAGAACATATTTCATGGATGGAAGATAATTTTGGAGGCCTTTTCTAGGCATAAATGTCCATTCTTTGGTTAGTAGTTGTGACATACAATTCTCTTATTGTTTTTTCTATTTCGTATTTATGTAGATGGATAGAAAGTTATTTGTTTAAAAAATTTCATGTGATTAGCTATTCTCAAAGCAGGGCTTGCCCAACCACTGAAAATCAGAAAGTTGTTGGAACAGGGTTACTGTTTATATTTTATAGAAATGCATAAAGTAGTTTTTTTTTTTTATATATAATTTTAAAGGCAACTATTTTGAACTGACTTGATAGTTATATCATGTTTACTTGTTTTATTTTGATCACTTTTCTCAACGTGTTGGATTGGATGACCAGCAAGGATGTCTGGCCTGATATCTGGCAATTGGACATTCCAGGAACCTGCCATGAATTTGGTGGTCTATTTGCTGCCACATGCACCTTAAAATACCAGCTCTGTAATTTTAATAAAATAACACAAATTTGTCATGTTACCACTTACCAGGGTCCCATTTGTTGGGATTTGAGTACTTGACCTCCTTGTGCACAATGGTACAGGCAGGTCTTTTACACAATGAAGTAAGCAGACTTAATTTGCAACAAATTTAGTTATAACATTTTAAGTTTCACAGCGATTCCCAGGTGGAACTGGATCTCCAGATTATCTAACCTGTGCTTGGGTTTTATTAGAATATTGATTACTTGCATACAAAAACTAGTGACACTCAGCCCATTGCCTCAATAGAAAGATGAGGTATTCACTGCTAATTTGATACTCTTTGGTCTTATCAATCACCGGGATGCAATGGTGAATATCCCTCCAATCTGAGTGTCAGTAAGGTGGAAATCTATGTGGTTGAGAACTGAATGCATGTACTTAAAACTGCATGTTTCATCCACTTAACATCTGCAGGCATATACTGTTGAGCTGGAAGCTGAGCTGGAAATGCTGAAGGAAGAAAATACCAGGCTCAGAAACGAGCGGGTATGGAAATACCTTAAGTTCCCTTTACTCTCTCTCTCTCTCTCTCTCTCTCTCTTTCTTCAGTAGGTTATGATCATTTGAATGTTATTTTTTGTTCCTTTGAACCAGGAAGAAGAGGAACAGAAGAGAAGAAAAAAGGTAATAATGTTATCTTGTCTACTCCCTATGCTAGGTACCATACTTTAGTTATTAACATCTAACATGGGGCATCATGTGGTTCTTTGGGTCTGGCACTCATCCACACAAGTGAGACTAGTTCTGAGCCATCATCACTTCCTCTATCCAATACCCAGAGATGGTCCCATGTTTTGGGACCAGGTAGTTGGGTGGATATTAGGTATGGCCTTCGACCATGGTCAGTGGTTGCCTGCTTGTTTTCTGATCTTTAGCACTGAATGATGGGCCTAATAAGTTCATCACAGAAACACAAGTGGCAACAGAATTGGTAAACAGCCAGCTGAAACCAGAGTAGGCACATTTAATGGGATAAAATAAACTAATCAAAGGGTGTTCAAAATAGGACCATTTGGTTGAATGCAGTTTTAAGTCCTGGCTGACATTCGATTGATTCAGCAGTCGTCCAGAAACTGTTTTACAATAAAGAAAAGGTGCTTGGGCGAAAGCAGGACATGCCTAGGTGCATTGGTGCATGATATGGACGCTTACATGCTAGCTACCATCCATGGTGTGTGTGCTAAAATGCCTGTCAATTAAAACTGATTAAACAATGGGTTCTGTCACGACTGTGGAAGCAGCATGGCCCAAACATATAATAGTTAGGTGATATGGATGATTGTCTTAGTGTTCCATCACCACTGTGAAAGCACATGACCCAAAAATATAACAGTTAGGTGATATGGGTGATTGTCTTAGTGTTCAATCTTTACTGGTGAGTTGATCTTTGAAAACAAACTCTTCTATCATGGCACCATGATCTAGTGACGAGGAGATTGATATGAATTTTCGGACTCCAGATTGAATTATGAGCATGCCACCTAGTGGTGTTGCATTGTATGAAATCCATCCTCTTCCATTTCCAATTTGTGGCCCAGATTTCTGCACGGTTGGTTCATCCAAATCATCCTTACAAATGTGCAGTGGAAACAAATGGTCTGCCAGCAAATAATTTTAATGAAATACTAAAGCACCAGTTTCTTAGCTTTCATACATCTGATATACATCTCTTGGTAGAAATAATCTGGACACATTTTCAAATTTGCATCACAAAATTTTCATTTAATATTTGAATAATGTAAAAAGAAAAAGAAAATAGGTACATAGTTCTAAACAATAAACCCCAGTTCTTCCTAGTGAGATATGTCCATCATCCCTTTTACAAGTGAAAAGTATAGAGCATGCATACAATGATCATAAAATAAATTCAAATTCAGAAAGTATTAAGTGGGATCTTGAAAGACTTGATCCACGAACAGTTTCGTCCAAGAAACTTATGCGCACTTGATGCAGAGATTATGGGTGAAGGATTTCACTTACACATTGAGTGAAGATTTGAGTCCTTGAACCAAAGAGCAGCGAATCCAAAAAACACTGTTGGAAACTAGATGCAAATGGAACTAAGGAGTCCCAGACTACATTATGTGGATGAAGTGTGAATGGAAGTACTACTTCCAAACTACATTGAATTTTAAGTGTGAAAGAGATTGAAAACCTCTAGGTCGTATGCGTGGAGAATGCCTAGGTAGAAAGATCTTCCCTCTTAAGGCCAAGTGGATATTTATAAGTTTTGGGGTGGAGTGTGTATCCTTGAGAGTAGTCATAACAAGAATATCCCCGACGAATGCAGCCCCGTCAAGGGTGGTTGAGGACTCCTTCACGGTGTGATTCACTTTATTCAATTTATTTGAATATGTGGGCAAGGTTTAGATAATTTGATCTCGCTAACATATATGGCTTAATCTATCATCAGATAGTCTCTGGTGTGCCTAACGAAGTCTTTATGACGATCTATCGTTGGATATGTTAATCGAAGGTCTTGCTTGTTTTAATATATCATTGAATTTAACCCTGGTGGGTCTTAAAGGATCAACCCACCTTGAGATGTAGTTTGACGAGGTGTTGATGGCATGATCTCTTGTAGGATATGTCGATGGAAGATGGAAGGCCTAACTGGACTTGATCCACCATCAAATATGTTGATGGAAGGTTTTGGTGGCTTGATTTATCTTTGAATATGTTTAGGTAGGGTGATGATGACTTCATACACCATTGAGATGCCTCGAAGATATTGTATAAATTGTGGTTGTCCAATCATCATCTATTAATTTTGATTGATTGGTCAAATCCAGAATCCACAATCCTCTTTTGATCACTTGGACTTCCATAATAGAATCTAAATCACTATGATAAGATTAGATCATATCGATCTCTAAATATTTTCCTACTCTTCTCAATGAGAGGACCTTAAGATTCAAATGATATGGATGATCGGCATTTCAACAATAATCAAGTGAGATGGTCCCAATGTTAGATGACTTATGAGTTGATATATTTACTGTTCCAATTGATGGGTGGGACTTGTCGGGTAACTCCAGATAAGGTTTGTAATCTACAACCTTAGCCCATGAAATATGTGAAAATCGATGGTTTGTATTAGAAAATACGGACATGCTTTTCAAAAGTGTTGGATCGATTTGAACCTTTACTACAATGATTAAATCCAATATATTGGGGAAGCAATTGAGATTGGAGATTTGAGAATTTTTTTTACCGAAGATCATCTACCTTATACTGAATTTTGTTGATCTCGACCAATGATCTACCTGGTACTGAATTTTGTTGATCATCTACTTTGTACTGAATTTTGTTCATCTGTCCTTGTACCATGCCTTTTGTTGATCTCGACCAATGATTGACTTCATTGTTTCTGCTTGTGCCCTGCCTTGGTTCAATCTGATCGATCGTCTTTCCCAAGTGCGAAGTGAATGATAAGAACAAGTGACCCTCGTTTCAGTACATGTGATGTTAGATACTCCAAATTATGTTTGTGATGACATGAGTTTTCAGATGTGGACATCTATGTTTAGCCTGCCATTTGATTGGACACTACAGGTTGGTTTTGTATCATCCTTTGACCAATACCATTGCTATGACTATAGTAGTAGTAGTACTAGAATGATAATCATTGAAGCCATTTTCCCATTCATCTCGTAGAAGTGATGTCTGGTATTTAGTTCAAACACTAGCAGTTACAAATACATCTGATACCTCCTATTGTGTCACACGGCTGTATCCATGATCCATGTCTGTACTGAATTTTTGGGGGACTAAGGTTTGATTAATTTCCATATATTTTGTAAATGAATTCCAATTTGTGTTTCATTCTTCAGCTTCTGGAAGCAATGATGGCAATAGCCAAGGCTGCTCCTGCAAACGAGAGGAAGTACAAGATGTTGAGAAGGACTTTTACTGGGCCATGGTGATAAAAGAATGTCTCCATTTATACACAATCTTAATGTCAGAGTAAGGATATTTCTTAGTTCAGTCATGTCAAGTGTTGTTGTGATGAGCTAATCTTTAGACCAAGAGATCCCTAGCCAGTTATGACACTGAGGAGGGGAAGTAGTTCATTTCTTTTTCTGTGGTAGAGATAAATATGTAATTTTCGTATCTCGAATATATATTACATTTTATATATATTGAAACGGGAAGGAACTCATGTGTTTAGAATTGGCTTATATTCTTTCCCCAGCAACAACAATCCCTGGAAAGAAAGCAATGCAATTGTTGGTGAGCAGCAAAGAGGAAATGTCTTAATGGTAGTAATTGAACAATTTTAGTTGGGGTGCCAATCCAACATATTTTGCCTACTCTTATATGTTTACGATTTTGGTCGTCAAATCGCTATCGAATTTGATCCTCCTGGTCAAGAGGTGGCTGAACCATAAAAGAAGGCTAAAAAGTCTCATAACATGTCATCCCTCTCATATTCAGGTTATTTTGCCTCCATTTCTAGCAAATTATCCAAGTATGAATCTTGATAGTGTTGAGTTTATCAAAGTATTGAGGTTTTGAACCATGACACACACTGCAATAAGGGCCTAAGGGTGATGGAACTCTGTTGATGGTTGTCTACACCTCTGAAGTTGAGTTGGAGCAGAAATCAAGATCATCAAATTGACAATGTTGACTCAAAATAGTTTTTAGTTTTTATTTTTACAAGTCTTTAATATATGCACAGAAGCTGTCCACCTTTGGAGTTTTTGTAAAGATCGAATTTGATGATGTTCTACTTGTACTAGTGTCTACCTTGTACTTACCTGCATATAAATAAATTTTACCTTCCATTTTAGACTTGTCTTGGATAACATGGGTATCTATCTCCAACCCACGTTAACTAATTCCACGGGCATGATTAAACCTCTCAATTTATATACACTGGTTAAGTCTATGAGGAGTAGTTTGTTGGGGTTGAGTGTGCAATCAAATTCAAGACTCCTTTCATAAGAGGGGGTTTCTTGACCGTCAGGTCAATCTCTTGAGTTTTTTTTTTAATAACTGAAGATGTTCAGACGTCAGACGTCTCACCTATAAGGAATTTATCCAATTAATCATTCGGAGCATGTGCACACTCTTCTACACACATATCGGATTCAGAATTAGGTCATTTTTGTGATAAAATTTCATCCTACTCTATTATCTTTAACCTTGTGATTCTTATAATTTATTGTTTTTCATTTTTCAAAGTTATGATACTATTTAGTTTGAGAAGTTTTCAAAATTATTTTTTATCAATATACTCTTAAATACATCAACTATGTGGGTCTCAAGCGATGATGTATCAATTACTATGGTGTGAATTTTTTACAAGTTAAACATTGTTATAGTATATTTTTTAAGCAGCCCCACGATTAAAAAATATTTAAGTTCTAATATAAAAGATGAAAGATGTGCATGTTAGGTGAAAGATATTATTCGTGGTCAATTACGTTTTTTTCTTCTCTTTCGTGATACTTGTTAACTACAAAAAGGTCTTTATTAGTCAATTTATGATGTTTAAAAACTAAAAAATTAAAAGGAGTGGGCAAAAGTTGACACTTACTTAGGAGTAATTGAGTTATTATGGTCTATTTCACAAAGCTAGGAATTGAGTCTTCTTTTCCATATAGTTTACTGTCTATCCTCTCCGAAATATTGAGAGCAATTCAATCATTTTAATCTTTTCAATTTTTTTGTAAAAGAAAAAGAAAACCTAATTGGAAGAAGCAGCCTTCAAGAGGGAAGTACTAAGATGACTATTTTCTTTACATGTTGTCGTCTTTTATACTAATTTTCAAATAGTGTTCTTCCAGAGCTTCCTCCATGTTGGAACCTTAAATTTTAAATTTTCAATGTCAAGTTTGTAAGTAAAATGGTTCATAACTAACCTTTGGCTAAGTCTAAATTCCTAATTCCCAGTAAGAACTCTTCATTTAACTACACATTGATTTATAATTGTGGCCTTCATTTCATATTCCCAAATGACTCTCTAAATTAGACCAAATCTTGCCCAAACTCATTTCTCAAATCCTAGCTCACACCCTTTTCAAGTCTAAAATTGAGTCGAAACTCCCAAGTCATGATTTTCAAGAAATTTGGAATGAGCTCACTTTACACACTTTTTTGAACAAATTCCTTGCTAAACCATCATCCATTTCAGCCTATTTGATATTGTTCAAGGGTAGTGATTTTTGCACCACTATATTCTTTTATAGTGCATTTCTTTTAAAAGGAAATTTTAATTTTGACCTTCCTTTTAGAAAAGAGAAAAAAAAGGGGAGGAGAAAAGTAAAAATAAAATTGAAATTTCCTTCTAAAAAGAGTGCATCATAAAAAAACATTGTTGTACAAAAATCACTATCCTTGTTTAATTTACCTCGTCAAATAGTGTCTTACTCAATGTTATCAAAGCTGGACCGAAACGCGGTTGAACCGAAACCGCCATAGGCGCGGTTCGGTCAGGGGTTAAAAAATCGTTTTTGGTTAAAACTACATAAAACCAATCAAAGCCGCGGTTTTATGCAGTTTTGAGGATAAAATCGTGAACCTTGAATCGCGGCTCGCAAATTTTGAATTTTTTTTTTAATTTTTTCAAATTTATTTCCCCGTCAAAATATCAAAGATTAATATTAAAAAATGGATATATTTGAAATATAAGGGTTTCTTACCATTTCTATCACATATCTTTCACCGTTTTGGTATATTACTAAGAATTTGAATGTTATTTATAATATTTGTATTAATTTATTTGTAAAAGGTGTCCTACTTAATGTTATATGTAATATTTATATTATATTATTCATTGACAAGATTTGACCGTGGTTGAACCCGATTGAGCTCAAAATGCCTCGAAAACGATTCGTTAGATGGTCAGATTCTGATAACATTGGTCTGGTCCTACTTAGGCATGACATCAATTGCTACTTAGGCACTACGTCACCTAATTTATACCTCTTGGAAGCGATGTGACTATATCTGCTATTAACTGTCATGTCACACAAAATGAACTAAAATTCAATATTAGTGTCACTTCATCTTCCTTGTCATCCCTTCTCTCCTAATTTTTGTCACAAGAACATTATCCCCTTGGAATGATCCCAACCCAAGTTCTTAAATCAAAAGAAGCGTTGTCCTTGACCCAAGGATCTTTCATCAAAACCACTCTTATAATTTGTGGAGCCCGTAATATTAGTAAAAGAGGGCTTCTCTGATACACATTTTCAGTTTCTTTTTACATCATTTTTAAGATTTTCAAATTATTTTTCAATTAAAGTATTGGTGCGATGTTTTTTAATATACACAAAAAAAAAAATCTTCCCAATATGGTAGAATCTATTGAGATTTAGATTTGAATTAGATTTTGAATTTAGATTTAAATTTAAATTTTTTTTTCTCATTAGCTTGTTATTTGAATTTACCTTATCCTAGAATTTAGATATTTTTTTATCTTTATCTTGATTTATTTCATTTTGATTATAAATAAAACAAATGATCTCTCCTTTCGTGAAAGACACCAAGCAATATTATTTCTCACAGTCTAACAAGATTGCAGGCTACCATCCTACTTGTCTCACTTGTTGTGGGCTACGTCACCAAACACTTCCAATTCCTAATCCCTAGCTAAAAGTTTCCAAGAGGAAAAGGGGGGGGGGGGGGGGGGGGGAGAGAGAATAGGTGAATCTCATTTTTAATGGTGTTTACAAATTTCTTGATTATTTTGAGTGCAGCGAAATATTTAATCAAGAGATTTGTTTAGTGTGATGAATTGTTTATTCAATTATTTAAACATTCATATTAAGATTTTGTCCCCTTTACATAAAGCTTGATTGTCGATGCTAATGCACAATGTATAAAATAAGTTAATCAATATGCAAAGCGATGTGGGTCAAGATGAGTACTTAAACATTAAATACAAACACACAAAGATCAAACACTATAAGACCAATTTAAAGTGGTTCGGTCAGTCAACCTACATCCACTATTAGAACTCGTTCAACTTTGACCTATCTCCAAAATCCACTATGTGGGGACTTACACCCTCACAATTAGAGTAGGAATTTCACCTCACTCAATTGGCTGGAATTTCACCCACCACTGTCGAATATGAATTCCACATATCCATCTGGCAGAGAATTCTACCCACCACTGTGCCGGAGACTCCACTCCAGAGTTTTTTATAGTGGTTCCGGAGTACCTCTCCTTAATCCACTTTCGGAACAAATGTTTTAAAAGAAAATTTAAAACCAAGAAGCACTTGCCTTTGAAGCTCTTTCTCTTGATGTGTGCTTCTTCGAGATCCCACCCAAGTATGCCGACGCTCAGTCTCATAGTCGTCGTTTAGCAATCACAGTCTAAGGTGTCAAGGAAACTGGTTTTATCAAAGGTTTCCTAGTTTATGGTTCTCTCCTTATCACTTTCAAACTCAATGGTTGTTTATGAATTTTCTTCATTCCTCTCTCTCTCACAACTCAATTCATCTGATTGTTTGTATTTGAATTCCTCCAGTGTAAGCACTGAGAGAGAGAGTGATCCTTCTGTTAGCCCTTGTTTAAGTTCACTGATAAAGATGAGGGTCCAACTGATCCTTCCAAAGGATACCAACTGGTTGCATAAAGATTGGTTTATATAGCGAAGGCAACCAATTGTATTAACAGGTAATGTACCGATAGGTCGGTCGCACCGAGGGGTCGGTGACTATAAATGTTACCGTTACAAACCCGACCATTGTGCATTAATTGCACTCCTAACAGTAATATTCTTTCCCAGTCGACATGTCATTTTGCCGATGGGTCGACACTTATGGTACCGAGAGGTCGGTCCATAGAAGGGGCTCAGTTCTGGTGCAAAACATGCTTGACAGTAGTTTCATCTCTAGAAACCTGTTACCCAGAATGACATGTCATCGTTTACCGAGGGGTCGGTCCTGGTACTCTCGATCGGTCTTTGATTGCTGATATGTCTGTTTCTTTCGAGAGTTCATATGAGTTCAAAGATTATAGAACTCAAGATTTGATCGAGGAGTCATTGACCACGAGGGGTCTTTTCAGCCTTTCACTGAGGGTTCGATGTATACGAGACTTCATCAGAGGCATACCCAAAATGACAGTTCAATGTTCCTAGAGCCTATGTCAATCTAGTCTGAGCAGTCCTTAACCAGGATGGGTTGATCCTGTCTCTACCGAGGGGTCGGTGAGAACGACTGGTCGAGCTGACAGTGAAACCAAATACATATTTATAAGTTCGGTTCCAATTTACTGTCAACCTTCCTTTGTAGGCTCTTTATGATTTAACCATTTGTTCCATTAAGCCTTAGGATAGTCCTCTCTAAGGTGTGGGTATCACCTAAAGTTATCTATGGCCATTTTACCTGTTTTGTGATTGCTATAACAATGAGCTTCAATTTGCTGGAGCATGATCTTTTATTTTAATCATCTTGGGTCTTCAAGCTTCCAACAAGTAGTTCTTTCCGAGTCATGAAATTGACAAACTTAGGGTCTTACCAAAGACGAGGCACTAACAATCTCCCCCTTTATCAATTTCATGACAAAACCTAGAAGCTAACCCATTTACTAATCCACCCTTATTACAACACATTTGAATATAAAAATATTATATTGATTACATGTATATATTCAAATGAAAAACAAGACTATAGTCTTCGCATATTCTTTTTCAGCTAGCTTAATTTCATTTTCCTTTTCAAGTACATAACCAAGCAACACTAAAAAATCATTAGAGGGGTTAGTCCCAAAACATAAATATTCATTCATGGACTAAACAAGATTTGTATTCAAGCTCCCCCATACTCCCTGATTTCCTAGTGACCAACACTACCCATAGCTTATCCATGCTATCAGTGTTGAGAAGATTTCTCCCCAATCTTCTTCGCATAGACTCTCTCCCCATCTCCATTGGCGTCTTCCAGCTTCTACTAATTTCTCCTCCATTTTGTCATCTAATTGACAAAAATTAGTATGCTGATATCGAATTTTAAGCACTTCCTACGCTTTGTCTATACTTCCCCTTTAAAAATCATTATCCAATAAAAACTGTATAAGTCTTTCATACCATACCCGTGGAGCATGTTTAAGGTCATAAAGTGTCTTCTTTAATTTGTAGACATGATTAGAGTATTTTGGATCCATGAACCCTTTAGGTTGCTCTAAATATACCTCTTCATTTAATAAATCATTCAAGAATGCACTCTTTACATCCATTTGAAAAAGCTTAAATTTCAAATAACACGCAATAAACAATAGAATACGTATAGACTCAAGACGGGCTACTGGAGCAAAAGCCTCATCAAAATTGACTCCCTCAATTTGTGTATACCCTTGATTAACAAGGCGGGCCTTAGTCCGAACTATTGTCCCATTTTCATCCATTTTATTTTTGTTAATCCACTTGATACCTATTACATTTGTATTTTTTGGTCTTGGTACCAAATCTCATACGTCATTTCTTCTAAATTGAATAAGATCTTCTTGCATTGTATTTACCCAATTTTCATCTAGCAACGCTTCATCAATATTCTTAGATTCTAATTGTAAGGTGAAGCAAAAACAGTTAGAGATGTTTTCTACTTGTTTCCTTCTTTTTACTCTCGTCATGGGATCCCCAATGATGCTCGACATAGGATATTTTTTATTTGATTTAAGTTCAATTGATGTCGAAGAAGACGAAAGAGGATTGTTAATTTGATTTGAAGATAGATCCACATCATCTACGGTTTCAAGTACAAAAGAGGACTGGTCATCAATGGCTACATTAATGGTTTTCTACTGGTTTCACGGTCTCTAAGAATGTGACATTTACTACCGAAAACCTTGAGATACTTGCAATTTGGCTTCCTACCGGTCCACAATTCAAATGATGTTTTATCAAGGCTAGCCCTTAGATAAACTCTATTTACGATATAACAGGCGGCACAGCCTCGGCCAACAGATTTTTTGGTAACCTCTTGCTATCTAGCATGACTGTGGCCATGTCTTGAAAAACTCGATTTTTCCTTTCGGCCACCCTATTTTGTTGGGGTGTCTTAGGAGCAGAGAACTTATGATGTATGCCATATTTTTCACAATATTTTTGAAAACAGTGATTTTCAAATTTACCCCCATGATCACTTGTGATTCTATTTATGGGTGTTTGTTTTTCAATCACAACGCATTTTGCAATAATTTTAAATTCATAATATGCATCTGATATCTCCCTAAGGTAACCTACCCATGTGTATCTGGTATAGTCATCAGCGACAAGCATGAAATACACCTTACCTCCTATACTTATACTTTGGGTTGGTCCAATTAAGTCCCTATGTAGAAGCTCAAGTGATCAGGTGGTAGTCACAACATTTACTTTCTTATGCACTGCTCTCACTTATTTACCCTTTTGACACTCACCACAAAACACTTGAGCTGATCGACTTATCTTGGGTAGTCCTTTGATGTCTTCACTTAATTTTGACAAATCTTTGAACGTTTACGTGTCCCTAATCTCTTGTGCTACAACTCAGCTTCATTAAATTTAGACATATTGCAATAATTTATGCTAGGAGTTGGGACAGTTTTCAAGGGCATAACATTGATCAGAAGTTTTCAACCCCTTGAGGACAGCTTCACCTTCATTGTTATAGATTTGACAATCATTATTACGGAAGGTAACATAATGATCTTTCTCACATATTTAAGATATACTCAAGAGATTATGTTTAAGACCATCAACTACCAGCACATCATCTAAGGTAAGGGAAGTCATTTAATTTTAAGGTTCTTTTTCCCTACAATTTTAGCAAGATTTCCATCCCTAAAGGTAATCGAACCACCATTGAAATCTACAAGGTTTGGACGTAAAAGTTTTATCTCCAGTCATATGCCTTGAACAACCTACTATCAAGGTACCACTTAGACTGATTTTCAACATTTAGTACTGTATAAACGATCAGGCTTTTGTACTTAGGAATCCATTTCAAAGTGGTTGAGGTTTTTAAATTTCCTAGGGACAGATTTCTGCAGATTATATCCGAATTTCTACTCATTTTTTCATTTAAAATTTTGTTCAGTTTTTTAGCCAAATTTTCACGATGATAATATTCTCTCTTTTCTTTTTCATAAGTTTGCACTTCAAATTTTTTCTG
The DNA here is from genome assembly GCA_013350335.1 of Chimonanthus salicifolius. Taxonomy (NCBI): domain Eukaryota; kingdom Viridiplantae; phylum Streptophyta; class Magnoliopsida; order Laurales; family Calycanthaceae; genus Chimonanthus; species Chimonanthus salicifolius. Next base: position 51,808,794 of record CM023532.1, read on the forward strand.
ATTTACTTTTTCCCATAAGTTTCTTTTTCTAAGTTTACACTCAAATCTGAAATGTCCCTTTTTAGCACAGTAAAAATAAGTAATATTTGAAAGTCTAGAAGATTGACCCTTAACAAACACAATTTGACTCAGTATTTTTACTTTGTCTTGGTTGTACCCAAGTCAAGTTTTGTCCCCATGACTTTTACCAGAGTTTAGGAATCTTTCTATTTGTATTGTCCTTGGGTAAATTTATTTTCAAAGTTGAGTTTATGATTTTTAAAACTGTTTATTTTAGAATGAGCATTAATGATTTCTTCTGATAAGATACTTCGAGTTCTTCTAATTTTTTAATATCATTCTCATAATTTTCAACTTATCTTTTAACTCATTTTAAATTTGTTTTAATTTAAGATTTTCTTCATTTGTAGTTTTCAAAGTTATTACAAAATTTTCATGAATGCATTTTTCTTCTTCCAACTGGCTCATTAATTTTGTATTTTCAGATTTTCTTTTACTTAGTTTTTTTACCAGATTTTGACTTTTTAGAAAAAGGGAATCATAAGCATCTTGAAGATCATTATCTTCATCATTGTCTGATTCATTTTTTGAATAATTTTCAATAGTTACTATAGAAGTTATGACCATTTCAGATCTTCAGATTTATCTTGAGTGGATTCATCAGAATCACTTTCAATTGAGATGTATTTTCATATATTCCAGTCAATGATTTTCTTATTTCTTTTTGAAGGACATTCAACAGCAAAGTATCATTGACCATCCACAATTATAGTATTTTTGTTATTTGTCCTTTTCTCTTCTTTTTTTCTTTCAATGTACTAAATCTATTGGCATCTTTCATTGTACTAAATCTGTTGGTATTTTTATCCCTTGGCTCACTTCTTTTAAAATTCTTAAACTTGTTCCTTTTATTGAAATTTCTTAGGAAGCCAACAAAGCAACACCATCCTCACTTTCAGATTCAGATTTTTCTTCTTTAGGTTTATCAATGTTTGAGGATGACTTTAAAGCAACAGATTTCTTTTTAGGCATTTCATCTTCAAAATGAAGTTTATAAGTTTGAAGAGATCCTACTAAGTCATCAATTTTCATGAAAGAAACATCTCTATACTCTTCAATAGTAGCTACCTTACGTTTAAATCTTCTGGGCAGATTTCTAAGTACCTTCGGTACATATTTTAGATTCACGAATTATTTCTCCTAAGGACCCACATAGAATTCACTATATCACTTAGCTTTGAGTAGAACTTTATAAACATTTCACTTTCATCCATTCATATGTTATCAAATTTAGATTGGAGAATTTGTAGTTTAGACCTCTTAACAACGGAGGTTCCCTCATGTGTCATTTCTAAGATGTCTCAAGCATCTTTAGCTGTCAAACATGTCATTATATATTTGAATTCATCAGGTGAGACAACACAGTTAATGGCATTTAATGCCTTTCCATTTGCTATGTATAATATTTTCTCCATATCTATCCAAGAGAAGTAGTCCTTAGGTTTGGTACCAATAACTTGTTGTATAGATTTTTCCTATTTTATCTCTAGTAGACTTTTCAGTGATTTCCTCAGTCGGTTGTTCCCAACCTCTTATTATTGATTCCCAGACAAGCTCCATCAAGTGATATAAAAAAAACTTTTCATTTTTGCCTTCCAAGAGACATAGTTAGAGCTGTCAAAGTAGAAAGGTTTAGAAACAGGGTGGCTATCACCTTTGTGCATGATTCTAGTAAAAGATCAACTCGGACGATTAACTCCAACTTAGAGTAACCGAACTTTGATACCAATTGAAATTTCGTTAGTAAAGTAATGCACGACCTAGAGGGGGGTGAATAGGTCGGTTTTCAATTTTAATTCCCTTTTAAAATTTCTCAATCGAATTATACTTTAAGTATATAAAATATTCTATGAGTTCCTTTCACCTTCAAATTAACTACTGTTAATAAATATGGTCGATCCAATATATGTGTGTGTAAGTGAGACAGTAATGAATTCAAGCAATCAAGTTAAAACATCAATCACATATAAATACAGATATTTACAGTGGTTCGGTTTCAACAAACCTACGTCCACTGTCAGACTTCCCAACTCTAGGGTCGTCCCAAATATACTATGTACGGGTCTCACACCTAAATAGTATAACCTAGTTTTTTATAGAGGTTCAACCAAAATGGTCTAAAATCCTCTACATCTATTTTTTTGAGTGGTTCGAACGCACTGTTCTAATCCACTTCACAACGATTAAAATAAAAGAAACAAGAAACACTTGCCTTGGGCTTTATCCAATCTTCTTTAAGCGTTTCTTCTTTACTCGATCTGTGTGCTAGTTCCATCAGATTTGCTTCATCAGAGTGATTATCGGCACAGCAGTATAGGACAGAAATATGATTGGTTTTAAGGTCCTAAGGGAACACCTTAAGCTTCATCAGAACTGGGGTATTGATTACCCAAACATCTATATAAGAAGATGAAGAAGGTGTAAGAGGAGATGGCTAATCTCTCTGGTCACATTGTTATTTTTCCAAGAGGTTCTCTGTGTAACTTATTTCAAACAGCTCTAAGATATAAATAAGACAGTGTCTGTCTTTGTGGCCAATCACGTCCACAAGACTTCGAAGATTCCTATGAGACCACGTGACGGTTACAACAAAGGCAGCACATAATTTGCATGTAATTCCAATTATTCTATTTTGTCAATCAGCTAATGACCAGCCAATTAACATGCCACCTATGCATGATTGACCGTCAAATCATTTCAATTATCAATCAAGGATTTACATATAGATAGCTTGATGATTGTCAATCATACAGATTGAGGAAGCCTTACCAAATTTGTACACGACAGCTATCCAAGATGAGTCTCCCCAAAGGTTCAATTCAAATTTGTGTGCGGTGGCACTTGGAGTTCCAAAATGAGGATATACCTTAATTCCATAATAAACTTCCAATTAAGGATTACAGATTTAATTTCCTAAATCTATAAGAGACTCGCTCAGCAAGGCACAAGGTTAGCTGAGTTACGGCTATCCCAAATACGACTCAGTAAAGATTGGCTGCGAGGCCTCGACAGACTGTATGAGGCCTTAAGGCTGAAAGTCAATTATATTCTAATTTTTCAGTTTATAAACAATTGACTTCTAAGATATTTGACTTCGCGTAAGGTCTCCAAAGGTTCACCTACCTGTGTGCTAATAACATATTCAGTGTAGATTCTTCCATGCAAAGTAGATCTTCACATTCTTCCAAGGTAAAGTCCAACTGAGTCACGTAATTGACAATATGGGTGACTCGAAAGAACCGGGGCACTTACACCTGTCACATGCAAATCACCTCTAGAGGGAGATTTAGTGCTGGGACTAGGTGCTTTTGAGTGTTTAGGTGTGTTGTGCAATAAACCCGCACATATTCAATCACAAAACAAACAAGCACACACAAACAACAAGAACACGGATTTTACATGGTTCGACAAGATTGCCTATGTCCACGGAGCGTACTAAATCCACTATGAGGAATAATCGGTTAGGTTACAAAGATTACAATCCTACCTACAGGTTACAAGGATTACATCAATCCTACCCACTATTTCTCACAGTCTCTCTTTCTCCTCTCTGCTTCTCTCATAGAGAAACTGCACAGCCCTAAAACTCTAGGATGAAAGAGAACAATATAAATAGGCATACACAGATTGGGCCCAGTTGGGCCTGGGCCCAACATACAATCCAAGCCCAAAAGGGCTTTGAGTCATAAAACCCAACAAACTCCACCTTGGCGAAAAATCCCGACACCATGGAGATTGTTACTTGGGATTTATGACACCTCCACCTGCTGTGTAGCACCACCAGTTCTGCATGTTTTGTAAGACACCCTATCCCCACTCCCTGGAACGATCCACCAGTCTTCAGTAAGACTCATTTGCCCAAACCGCACTCCACCTCGACCATGACCGCCGAAGTTTCTGTCACTGTCGTTGACCCACTCCTGTTCCTTCAAAGAGATAATTTAGAGAGCCGAAAACAAATCCACAATGCAAGTCTGGTTACTCCACTTTATCTTCATTCTTCCCTGGTCCGAGAATAAAGCCAAACACGATGAGCCATGTGTTTCCAGGTCTTTCTGTTATCCAATTTTCTTCCTCTGTCTTTTTCCAAATCCACACCGGTCAGTGCGTAGATCTCTTCGCTAAGAAAATGCAGGCGAAAATGTATCTCCGAGTCTGGATGACTCCAAAAACTGCAACTTAATCTTGACTGTTGATTTATTTTAACTAAAGAAGTATCTGAATCTATGGTCCTGCGGGATCACTCGAAATTGTAGTCATACGGATTACCATACAGTAGTCCTGGTAGACTACTCGAATCATAGTCCCTCGGGACTACAGGAAATGGTGGTCCTCCAGACCACTGCAATTTTTTTTCTCTCTGCACGTCCAGTGATGGGGTTTAATCTCAGGAAACCCTAGCAGCCTTGCATCTCTTCTGCTGGCTGTACCTCTTCTTTCTCCAGTGCGTTTAGCTCCTCTGCATGCTACCGAGCTCCACCTACTTTCGGTGCTCCTTTCTTGATCTCTGCTACAGCGTTGTTACTCCGGCGTCATCTCTCTACTCTTGTTACTTGCAGCCGATCTCTATCTTTTCTCAGATCTTGGTCACTGCCCCTCTGTTTTGTCCTCTGTACTCAAATCTGTAAGATTCTCTAGATTTGTGGACCTCTAATGTCCAGAGGAAACCCCCTTTCAGAAACCTACCGTTGCTACTCCAACTGTCGCGCCTGTTGTTGGCACTGCCTCCGCCTGAGAACGTTGCTCAGGCCTTTGCTGCTACTCTGGCGTCTCCAATCTACTGCTACTTTTCGTGGTCTACTGCAGCACCCGATGCTGCAACGTCTCTACTGCAGATCTTCCTTTTTGGACTCCAGTCACCGGATCTATTGTTCCTCCTTCTCACCCCTGTTTTTCCAATAGTCTGCGCATTGCTGCCCTGCTGTGTTCTTCCTCTCTTTGCTCTGCACAGATCATCTCCTAGGACCTGCTGTCTATCGATCTGGGTTCTGTTCTCAGATCTGTATTGTTTCCTCCCTTTTGGACTGTTGTTCTCCTCACCTTTCAATCCTCAGATCTACTCCCAGATCTGGCTGACTCCGGAGTGGCTGCTTCCTGGTTGACTGCTGTACAACTGGGTTTCTCTGCTATGAAAACTAGCTGGTCCCTGATCGCTATTGAGGCCCCCTTTTTCGTTGATTTGCCTAGGTTGAAAAAACCCCTTTGAAGACCCTCAAAAATCCTTCAGCCGATCTGGCTACCTACCTGAGATTCGATGGTGGTGGTTGTTGTGTTTTAAATTTAACTCGCAAGTGCACGAACCAGTTAACAGTGTAGTGAATGATTGTGAGGTCGTACCTAAGGGAAATCAACAAAATATATGTATGAAATAAAAATGATACCATTAAAATAATGTGATCTAAGAAAATAATTTTCTAAAACATGGAGTTATAATCTTAATTTAGCAAAATCCTAGATTTAGATAACCAACATTTAATTAATTATCTAATTTTGAAAATTAACAAAATATATGTATGAAATAAAAATGATACCATTAAAATAATGTGATCTAAGAAAATAATTTTCTAAAACATGGAGTTATAATCTTAATTTAGCAAAATCCTAGATTTAGATAACCAATATTTAATTAATTATCCAATTTTGAAAATTAACAAAATATAATATCTACTTTTATCATTGATTTATAAATTTGATTAAAATTGTGGAGTGAATTTAAATGACCTCAATCTAATTTAAAATGCAAATTTAATAAACAAATAAAATGTTTCTAACAAAATTCCATCATTTCAAGGATTTTTATGAATAAATTAAAGAATAAAATAAAACAATAATAATGAATTATTTATATAGTTTACAATGGAATCGAGACAAATATCTAAGGTGACATGTTATCCTATTTAAAAAATAAAATTATGGCCTAGACTATGAAATATTCTAAAATTATAAAATATAAATTCAATTTCATCATTTATTAAAATTCTAATTAGAAAAAATACGACGTCCATTAAATTAGAATTTTTCAATTCAAGCCTTAGGCTTAAGCGGGATTTATACTTGCATTTTCCAAATATAAAATAAATTGTTCTTAAAAAGAACCTTAGACTGAAAAAGTCAAGTCCCACCGATCCTAACAGGGGTTCTACTTTTCCTTGAAAAATTCTAAAAATAATTTGTTCCATACTATTCACAAAAAGAATTAAAATAAAATTAAAAACCATCACCATAGAATATTTAATAATTGGGAACCCCATAAATTTAAAGAATCTACCATGAATTTCGTTTAAAAATTGGAATATAAGAAAATACAATTCTTTAGAACTCATTACATAAAAATAAAATAAATGACTTAGAAGAAATCAAATATTTTTTTCTGTCCTTTAACGGTCCAAATTCAGCCCCTTCAAATGCCTTTTTAACAACCAAACTCGAAAACAGGGCTTAGAGTTTGACTCAGTGTGAAATTGTCCGCTTTGCGCCTCGCACATAAGCGAGCCTGCACGGTTTTGCCTTTGGGCCCAGACTCACATGGCCCGGCCCAAAACGCGTCACATAATAATACAAGGGGGTGGCCTCAAATAAACCCCAACATTTCATCCTTCACTACCGATGTGGGACTCCCCACATCAGTCGTGTGCTCCTTAGCCCAACTGGGCAGGGGTATCACAATCACCCCCCCTGAAGCCTCGAGCTGCCCCAGCTCAACTCGGCCCAGCTCAACAACACTAGGAAAAGAAGAAAGCCTACATAGTCCGAGTGTAGAGCCTGGGCTCTGATACAAAATTGTAACGAGCCAACCCGAAAACAAGGCTTGATTCAGTGTGAAATTGTCCCCTTTGGGCCTCGCATACAAGCCAGTCTGCAAGGTTTTCCCTTTAGGCCTAGGCCCGCATGGCCCGGCCCAAAACGCGTCACACAAGAATACAAGGGGACTCCCCACATCGGTGGTGTGCTCCTCAGCCCAATTGGGCAGGGGGTATCACAACCTTGCTTGGTTCATTTTTTCCAATGGAGTCCATACTCTATTTATAAGAAAAGAGATAAGAAAATGAAGCAAGCAAAGAGTCCTATTTAAATTTCAGTCTATGATATGTACCTAATCCTTACTTTTTATCTTGTACTTTTTACACAGCAGCTCCCATTTGGGTTGACACAGATCACACGGCAGCGTCTTCTTTTTCCTCTGTACTTCCTATTTTCGTCTTTCTTTCAAGGGATAATGGGTGCCAGCCAATGCCATGTGAGACCTTCTCCTTATCCCTTTTTTGTTAGAATCGGCTAACACAACCCCTTCCATTACACGGCACCTTCCATGATTTCTCTCTTCTTCCTTTCTTCTAACCCAAATCAGCCAGTACCTTCATGCTTATCTCAGTTGTGCGATCAGACCCTTCTTCTTGCTGGGTGCTTTTGTGCTAACTTTTTCCTTCATCATCTTTAGAAACATCAGGTTGTTCTTCCTGCATGATCCTAGAAAGTCTTTGTTCATTACCCTGCACCCTCTCTACATCATCCCTTGTATAGTTCATTTTCAAACCTTCACCTTATCTTGAACTTTCGACTATATCTGCTTGCCCATCATTTGCACTGGTTCCCCTTTCATCACCGTCTACATTTCTATACTCCCCTCCATGTCTCCTCTTGAAACCATAATCTCGAGTATTCTCAAACTTTTCTGAGTGCCCTTCTGTAGAGACTACTCCCTTTTCTTCATCCTCAATTACATTTTTCACACTTTTTCATCTTGCTTTACCAAACTGTCATCATCTTCTATGTTGCCTTCAATTTCTTTTTTCTCACCTCTTTGGTCACTCTTCTGAATAGCTTCACTGGTGAAAGAATTCATAGAATTAATTGACTGCCCATCTTCAGAAGACTCACTCTGTTCTTTACTCTGGTTCACGACAACTTCAATTTTGCTTGAGACATTCTCCACTGCAGTTGTATTTACATTTGGATTTGATGGATCATCAGTGCTAACTGATCAGATCTTAGTCGGGTTCTCAAGACGTTACTTCAACTCTTTAATTGTGGCTTCTTTTTGCCTCAAGAGTTCTGTTACACCTATTAAATGACGTACCTCAAGCTGGAACAATGGGTCCATTGAAGATTTTGTAAAATTAACCACCTTTGTAAAAAATAAAAAAGTATTATTTTAATTCAAATTCTCATAATGGATTTTGTTGATCAAGCTAGCCAAATATCTAAAATAGTCCTAGAGGGGGGTGAATAGGACTATTGGGGAATTTTAAAATCTATTTAAATATTGGGTACTTTAATGATTAAACAATATAAATTTGCTAAATTAATGTTCTAAATGTGATTTATAAGCAAGATTAAATTCAAACAAATTATGTGTGCAATAAAATATGAGCTAAGCAAGAGCACAAAATAAGGTGAAGGAGATGAGAAGAGATGGAGGATTGTGACACAATGATTTTTACGTGGTTCGGCAACCTTGCTTACATCCACGCCACAAGTACACCACTTGAGGATTTCACTAACATTCTCCTTCATGGGTGGAGAAGAAACCAATTACAAAGCTTAATCTACTTCACGGGTGTAGATCGACCTAATCACCAAGAGAACACCTCTCTTGAAAGTCAATAGGGTTACACCAATCCTTTACAATATTTCACAATTTATAGAAAGAAGTTGTGCTTTGAAATATACCAAGAACTTAGCCTTGAGTTACTTGAAGTAGCTTGGGCTTGTTCTTGAATGTCCTCCTCTTCTTGGCTTGATGTAAATGCTCCAATGGAGTCCAACCAAGGTGATAGCAAGGAGGTCTAGGGTAATTAAAGGTTTTCCTATGAGGATTAAGACCCTAGAAAGAATCTCTACTTAACACATTCAACTTAGAGCATAAGATGCTCAAGATAGGCCTATGAGAGCTTTTAATGTGTTTGAGATTAAGAATCAAAGTTTAGAGTATTATAACTATGGAGTTTGTAAGCTTTAAAAGTTGTTTGAAAGCTTGGAAGAATGTATGAATAAATTAGGTCAAGTCATCAATCTTTTTCTCTCCAAAAAAGCCTTGCATTTATAGGCTAGAAAAGTTCCAACAGATCTATCTTCAGACCTTCCGAAGATGGGTCTCGGACCTTCCGAGGTTGCAACGGTCGGATCCCCAATGGTCATATTACAACAGCTCTTTTGACCTTGCAACGGATATCTTCGGATCATCCAAAGGTTTATGTTCAGAACGTCCGAGGGACCTGGTGTTGCATTACCCAAGATATATCCTCGGATGTTTCGAGACTATGTTCTCGGAACTTCCGAGCTGCCCAGAAATCCGAATAACTCGGAATATCCTCGGACGTTCAGAGACAATGGTCTCGGAAGTTCAGAGATTCCCAGAAGTCCATTTTCCACTAAGTGTTAGAAACTTGAGATTTTGTGAAAAACGTGGACATGGTGGAGAGCTCATGAGTGTTCTATGCAAATAGTTAGATTTAACTATAATGAACATTTTAGATTGCAAGGACACACAAAATATGAAGATATTTGGTAGATCGCGAGAGCTCTCCACAGGGCAGAGAGTGGGATTAGAAACTCTGTTTGTATTATTCCAATTTTAACCAAAAAGGCTTCTAAGGCTTCTAGGTCAGTCCTATGGTCCATATACCTGTGATGGTTGGCAGTCAAAGAGTTCTTCCGATTTTGGTGCGAACTTTCAAAACAACGTGTCTTCTAGAGCTTAAAGCTTGATTTGACTGTGCATGTCTTCCAGAGATGAGGTCTTAGACACGTAGACGGTCACGACTCAGACAAAGAAATTGACAACTCAGGACTCAGTCGGACACAGTCACGGAATTGACAACTCAGTCTGACTCAGGAGAGGCAGATTTAACTTTTAGGCCAACAATCTCCCCCTTTGTCAATTTCGTGACAAAATCTAGAGAATACTCTATACAGACTCAAATACAAGTTACAACTTAAATGAGTTCAAATACATGCCAAGTACAGAAATAAAATATTACAATAAACTCTATACACTTGGACATGACTTCATGAAGTTTGAAGACTTGAAGGCTCATGGTAGCTCCCCCTTAGAATATGCCTGTGATATTCCTGTAAGCACAACATAAACTGCATATTCTTGGTAGAAATTGATCTCCCCAATGGTTAGTGATAATAAGCAATATGTGTTCAATTTTAAAGCATGTCTTAAAATCACAATTGCTCCCCCTATCTTTGATACCAATATTGTATTTTTGTTTCTCACCCAATCTTCATGTATTGACCGTTCAATATTTCAATATTTCTCCCCCTTTTTATCAAAAATTGACAAAGGGCCATGTTAAGTATTTTACATAGAGCACAAGTTGGAAATGGTCATTGGAATAAGTATAACCTCCCCAGGTTAACATAAACCTTGTCAAATAAGTATTCACATTTACTTCCCCTTAATGTTGGAGGGTGACAAAGGTCTAGAGGTGCATGACATAACATCTCATCATTCATCTAAACAAATACAACTATATAAAGTCAAATATAGTGAGTGATACTAAGATAATGACATATTCCCCAAAAGGTATGTGATATGACTATAAGCATGGAGAAGGGAAGGAAGGAGAGAGAGGGAAAACCAATGGTAATTTCAAGACAATTTCAAATGATACCACATCGTTATACAGATTTAACTTTGAGGCCAGATGTATTTGATATCAATTGAAACACAATAATATATATTGCCAAAATGAAAATAGTATAACTATAACGCATATAAGGGATAATCACAATCCATGTGAGCACAATTGAGAATTTATCAATATTCATCTAAATGCATATGCACACATGTAATGCATTCATGAAAGCAATAAGAATATACAAATTATTTCATTTTTCATGAAGGCATATGAGAAAGTCAATCTTATGACCATAATAAAAAGTTGAACTCCATAAGATCTCTCATATTTGAATAAGCCATTCCCCCTTTTTAATGACTTATATGAAGGAGTTATAAATCATATAAGAATCATATAATGCCAAGGATGTGGAATTGGAGAAAAATAAACTCCAACCATCATCCATGAAAGCAAATGAGCTCACCCAACCGTCCATACATGCATGAGACCAAGAATAAGAGTAATACCCAATCATCAACCATCAAGACTATAAAGCATCCATGAATAAAAAAACAAACATTCAACTCTTAAAAATATAACTATAGCCTTTTAGAGTTTGAACATTTCCATATTTGCAAAATATTACATGCCGAAGAGCTTTAATACATCCCCAAAATTTGACCAAGCAGGTCAACGAGCCCAAAATGTGTGTACCCATCCCACTACTCCAAGTGGTCCATCATGGTCTTGTCTAACGAGAAGTGGAAGGAGTTTCAGCATCGGAACGTCTGCATCTTACAATATCTAGAATCTGCTTCAACCATGAGTCGTGCCTTGCTTGAGTTCCGCGAATCTCGCTAATGTTCCTCTCATGAGATTCACGCAATTCTGCAATGTCTCTTTCTAAGGCAGCTAGACGTTGAAGAAGTTGAGGTTGAGGAGCTTGTTCTTCTCGTGTCTGCTCACTATGTACTCTCTCTTGATGGGCTTCTTCACCTCCTGGTTGTTCTGCATTCTGCACTTGTTCGTCTACAACAGGGGGTGCTTGAGGAGGACGAATGGTTCTTCGAGAATGAGAGCGCTCAATGAGTCCCATTTTCTGTAAAGATGTTCTGTTGAGAGGGTTGTGATACACAGTCTCCTCATCTGGAATTGGGACGCCTAATTTCTTGGCCAGTTCTGACATGAGATATCCGAAAGGAGCAACAGAATGACCTTTGCAAGACCAATGATCAATGATGGTCCGACAAATTATGGAGGGAAGACAGATGTTTTGTTCAGCATCTACAGCAATCAATGTATTTATCATAAGAGGAGTCAAGTCTCCTCTATTACCCTTTCGTGGAAAAACATTGAAGAGGAACACATTGTGTAGAAGACGAAATTTAGGAAGAAGCTTGAAAGCACGGAGAGCATTGCCTCCAATCCATTCGACGAATACTCCACATAATTTCTCAATTACCCATAATCTCTCACTATCAGGGACAGAGTCGTCAATAGACTTGAGGCCGCCAAGACATAGGGGCACACCGATAAGAGAGGAGATGTGACTTGGTGTAATCTGTACTTGGGATCCATCAGTGAAGCTTATGGTAAATGATGTACGATCACGGTTTACACTACAGATTGTACCATACATTCCTTAGGCAAGAGAAAGGTAGGTGTGACCACCCCATTTCAAGATGTTTAGCCAGTTGATACGTCCAAGAGTTTGTGGAACATCAAATTATTCCAAACATTCTATATCACTATGTCGTTCAAAAGTAATTCCAGTTCTTGTGAGGTATTCAGTAGTCTTTGGAATTACATCCATGAGAAGTCTCTCATGAGTATTGGTGAGAAATAGAGGTCGTCTCCTATAGGTTTGAGTGTTGCGAGCAGCTTTATCCATATTTTGAAAAACAAATCAAGCAAAAACGAGAGAAGGTGCTGAGGGTGGAATCCTAAGAGATTTGCAAATGGAAGACTGATGGAGAAGGACCCTAAGCAAAAATGAAACAAACTTAATTAACACCCAAAACAAGATGATTACCAATTAAGGACTGATTTTGGGTTGTTTGGCTCTTGAATTTCAGTGAAATCAGTGGAAATCAGTCTTTCTTAGGGGTTCTTCTCTAGAGCTTGGGATAAGCTTGAGCCAAAAGCTCAAGAAATCAGTTCTAAAACAAGGGAGAAGTAAGCTTACCAATGGATTCAGGAAAATCCCAACCTATAAGCTGATTTTATCAAAAATACCCATTAGGAGCTATCAAATACGAAGAGAGATTCGAAAGAATGCTTACCCAAGAAGGAGATGAGTTTTGTCCGAAGGAAAACGTGAATGGAGAAGAGAGATTTGAAACTTCACCTCAGAAGGAGACTTGAGAAGGCTCGGAGGGAGAGATGGGTCGAGAGAGAAGGGAAAACACGGAAGAAGGGAATGAAGAAAAGAGGGCTGCAGATCGTGTTTTATAAATCTCGAGACTCTGCAGTTTCCGCATGTTCGGAACGTTCCGAGGTAAGTTCTTTCATTTCTCGGATGTTCCGAGGTTATACCGAGTTAAAGTGCAATTTCTACATCTTCAGAAGTTCCGAAGAAAGTGCCTTTCCATTTCAGACGTTCCGAGGTTCGCAGGCAGCACCAGCACCTTCAAATGTTCGAGGATGACTTCGACACTTCTGAAGAATTCCACTTCGAAAGGTCCGAATCTATAATTCGGATGGTTCGAGATAGGCAAGATTCCAAAAGGAATTTTGATTTGAATTTTTATTTTTGAGCCTTACATAGGTGTCCATTTGATCAGGGAAACCTGCCTAAACTACTAATGGCAAGATGGTAATAGTCTTAATTAGAGGTCCTAAAGTGTCAAGAATCATGCAATTTAATATTTTAACAATGACCACTCTACTCAAGCATGATTCGCACATACCATGTTGCAAGAACCACTATATCAATGATTTTCAATACAATCAAGCAACATGAACGAATTTGGTTAATCAATTACTATCAAGGTGTCCATTTCAAATTATTTAAATTCAAGACTTGGAGATGGAGAAAGTGAAATCAACAATGATCCAACAATTTGTGTTCATATCACTATGAGGTAGTAAGATTAAACCAAGCAATCAATCAATCAATTCGTTTGGACTTTTGATGAGATCAAGTCCATGCATTTGTGACTCTACAAGTATGATGTACATCATAGCCAGGAAAGATATCATCATTGCATTAAGAGACAAGAGTTTGATACCAAAGCTTATAAATTACTCAAACTTGTGGAGAACCAATAATCACAATGCTAGGCAAAGTATTCTACTTAGGTCCAATGATATTACTATTTGCTCCAATTTTGGACCATAACAAGGTTGACGCACACACATTATCAACATGATATAGGCATGAAAAAGTTGGATGAAACAAGACAATCAAATGGTATTACATGCATGATCAAATCTAATTTGAATATGAAAGATGGAATCATATAAATTCAACAAAAGTTTGCACCCAAGATCATAACCCAAACTAATCCACTCTCCTAGCCTTGGGTAACCATATGACGTTTGGAAGAGGTCTTTGAGGTCCACCGGTGTCAAACACATGAACATTTGATTTTCTCTTTTTGGTGTTCTTATTCAATTGAAAAAATCTTGTGAATTCATTTAAGCCTTCAATCAATTTATGAGTTAAGGCATGATTTAAATTTCCATTTAAGTTCTTATGCCTTTGTTCATGATTTTGAATTCTTTGTGCATAATTCCATTGATTTTTATTTCTCTTAACCCTTTTCACATTTTCTTTCTAAACATTTTGCTTTAGATTTTGCATCTTAATTTGATTTGCATTTTTGTTTTTATTTTCTTTTCTTACTTTGCATTCAAACATGAGATGCCCGGATTGTTCACAATGAAAGCATTTTATGTTTTTTATTGGAGGAATTGAGGGTGACTTACCCTTAATAAAGATAGTTTGGTTCTTAGGTCCTTTATCATTTTTCCTATCATATCCAAGACCCGTTTTGTCTCCAAATGGTTTGCTTAGTTTTAGAAGTTTTTCAAGCTTCTCTTCTCCACTTGTGAACTTCATCTCAAATTTTTCTTTATATCTCTTTAAGTCATTAACTTCTTTTGCTAATCTTTGATTTTCGACTTCTAGATTTGATTGTGATTTAGGAACATTAGCTTTAGCATCATTAAGTTGATTTTTAGTTTTAGCATTTTCTTCTTCTTCACAACTTAGCACAATTTTCAAATCTTTGTAATTTCCTTTTAATGAATGAAGTTCATGCTTCAATTTTCTTATATCATTTTCAAGGTTTCATTTTTCATTTATTTTCACTTTTAAGCATTCTTCAAGTTTCAAGCACTCTTCTTGAATAGCTTTTGGATTTACTTGATTTGCCAATATTAGATCTTTTAGAATGTTTTCTTTTTCCAACTTTTCTTGATTTAGCTCTTTTGTTAGTTTTATATTTTCTTTACCAACTTTCTTAAGTTGCTTGTACATTTCATTTAATGACTCACTTAAATCTTCTATGCTAGGTGTATTATCTTCTACATCTTCTTCATTAGTTTGTTTTTGTTGAGGTTCAAGTGTTTGAATGGGTCCTAAACAATATACCACTTCTAAGGCATCTTCTTTCTTAGGTTTTTCATAAGTTTTCTCCAACATGTCCCATGCTTCCTTTGCGGTTTCACAAGATATGATATTCTCTAAGATATTTGGTGAAACGGCACAAAGTATCGCATTGAGGGCATTAGCATTTGCCGAATACATGGCCTTTTCAATATCATTGTATGAGAAGTAAGACTTAGAAGGCTTAATCCATCCACATAAGATTATTTCCCATAGAGCTCCATCCATTATCATTAAGTGCATTTTCATTTTGGCTTTCCAAATAGCATGGTTAGAGCCATCAAGTATTGGAGGACACATCACGGCCGTGTAATCACCCTTAGACATTTCTAGCTTGAACGATCTACTCTTAGACGGTTAAATCAAATAGCAAGAGTCATTGCTCTGATACCACTTGTTGATCAAGTTAGCCAAATATCTAAAATAGTCCTAGAGGGGGGTGAATAGGACTATTGGAGAATTTTAAAATCTATTTAAATATTGGGCCCTTTAATGATTAAACAATACAAATTTGCTCAATTAATGTTCTAAATGTGATTTACAAGCAAGATTAAATTCAAGCAAATTATGTGTGCAATAAGATATGAGCTAAGTAAGAGCACAAAATAAGGTGAAGGATATGAGAAGAGATGGAGGATTGTGACATAATGATTTTTACATGGTTCGGCAACCTTGCCTACATCCACGCCTCAAGTACACCACTTGAGGATTTCACCAACCATCTCCTTCACGGGTGAAGAAGAAACCAATTACAAAGCTTAATCTACTTCACAGGTGTAGATCGACCTAATCACCAAGAGAACACCTCTCTTGAAAGCCAATAGGGTTACACCAACCCTTTACAATATTTCACAATTTATAAAAAAAAGTTGTGCTTTGAAATAAACCAAGAACTTAGCCTTGAGTTACTTGAAGTAGCTTGGGCTTGTTCTTGAATGTCCTCCTCTTTTTGGCTTGATGTAAATGCTCCAATGAAGTCCAACCGAGGTGATAGCAAGGAGGTCTAGGGTAATTAAAGGTTTTCCTATGAGGATTAAGACCTTAGAAAGAATCGCTACTTAACACATTCAACTTAGAGCATAAGATGCTCAAGATAGGCCTATGAGAGCTTTTAATGTGTTTGAGATTAAGAATCAAAGCTTAGAGTATTATAACTATGGAGTTTGTAAGCTTTGAAAGTTGTTTGAAAGCTTGGAAGAATGTATGAATAAATTGGGCACAAGTCATCAATCTTTTTCTCTCCAAAAAAGCCTTGCATTTATAGGCTAGGAAAGTTCCAACGGATCTATCTTCGGACCTTCCGAAGATGGGTCTCGGACCTTCCGAGGTTGCAACGGTCGGATCCCCAACGGTCATATTACAACAACTCTTTTGACCCTGCAACGGATATCTTCAGATCATCCGAAGGTTTATGTTCGGAACGTCCGAAGGACCAGGCGTTGCATTACCCAAGGTATATCCTCGGATGTTCCGAGACTATGTTCTCAGAACTTCCGAGCTGCCCAGAAATTCGAATAACTCGGAATATCCTCGGACGTTCAGAGACAATGGTCTCGAAAGTTCCGAGCTTTCCAAAAGTCCATTTTCCACTAAGTGTTAGAAACTTGAGATTTTGTGAAAAACGTGGACATGGTGGAGAGCTCATGAGTGTTCTATGCAATCAATTAGATTTAACTATAATGAACATTTTAGATTGTAAGGACACACAAAATGTGGAGATATTTAGTAGATCGCGAGAGCTCTCCACAGGGCAGAGAGTGGGATTAGAAACCCTGTTTGTATTATTCCAATTTTAACCAAAAAGGTTTCTAAGGCTTCTAGGTCAGTCCTATGGTCCATATACCTATGATGGTTGGCATTCAAAGAGTTCTTCCAATTTTGGCGCGAGCTTTCAAAACAACGTTTCTTCTAGAGCTTCAAGTTTGATTTGACTGTGCATGTCTTCCAGAGATGAGGTCTTAGACACGTAGACGGTCACGACTCAGACAAAGAAACTGACAACTCAGGACTCAGTCGAACACAGTCACGGAGTTGACAACTCAGTCTGACTCAGGAGATGCAGATTTAACTTTTAGGCCAACAGATTTGAATTAAAATAATTTACAATGAATCCCAGAATCAGGTGGTAAAATTACGAACTTTCCAAATTTGACATTGTGACCCATTTTCTCCAATTTTTATTCCAATTTCTTGTATTTTCCAAAATATTTTGCAAAACTCAAAAATTTATTAAACATATCTACTATTTAAAAAATAAAGACTAAATAATCTAATATTTAAAGGGTAAAATGGTAGTTTTATGGTGTAATACCCTGTCCCAAATTAGGCGTGTGTTAGCTTAAATAAATCTTGTTTAATCGTTTAACCTCAGAGATTACGGTTAGGGCTTCGAGGGAAGCCTACTTGTGGCCCAATCCGAGCTCGTGAGCTCAGTGATCCAGCTCTTTCAGCTGGAGGGGCATTTTGGTCATTTACCACTTTGTGTTATTATTTTTATGAATTATTGTTGATATGTGTATAATATTGGTGGATAATATTCTCCTTAATAAAGGATTTGCATTTTTGATTTTTAAAATAAAATTATTTTCAAAAAGTGATATTTAAAATTCGCCTGTCAAAACCCCAAAAGGGAATATTAATTATTTTAAAGGGTTTTGGAAATGAAATAAATTTTGAAAATAGTATTTTGTGTTAGACCATATTAAGAATGGTCTAGTTATTTCATTTCACCCCAAAATGAGATTTCTAAATTGGTTATTTTAACATTTGTTTAATTAAGTAAATATTGGTAAATTATGATTTTTATTTAAATAAATGATTTTTATTAAGAGATAAATTCTAAAAATTTTATGGTAACCAAGGTTTTCAAAACCCAACCTATCTGTACGGTTGGATTAATATTTTGAGCTCTTAAATTATTACTTTTAGTTTTAAAGTCGGTTTTTATTAAAACTAGGGACTAATCTGTAAAACCAAAAATATTGGAGGGCTGATCTACAACCAAGACCAAAAACCTGCCATTTACTGTTGCGAACGTCACCCGCGACTGCATGTAGGTGCATGCAGTGGCTCGCCGACCTGAAATTCCGGCCATTTCTCTATAAAAGCCGGCCTTAGCCTTCGGTTCTTACTCCCAGCAAAACGATTCCTTCTCTTCTCCCTCTCTGCTCTCTGTGATTTCAGCCGAGACCCCCCTGTCTTAGATTCTGTTCTTCAGTAACCGTAACCTTTAAAGGAGCTTTTCAAATTTCAGATTTTCAAACAGGAACCAAAGTAAAGGTATCCAATGAATTCTTTTTCGAATTCCAATATGTTTCGAATCAAATAAAACTGAATTTGACTCTGTTTCAGTGAAAGAAACCGTTTCAAAAATCAAAGGAAAACCATGGGTTTCATGTACCCGTGAGGATTTGACCTTAAAATCTGGTGGCCCAGTGAGCTTCTGAGTTCCAAACCTTTCCCTATGGAAAGAGGACTCCTAGAGGAGTCCATCAGACCGGCTGAAAGTGAAAATCGAGTACGGGAGACCCTCCATTTCCGGAATCGTATTTTACTGTTTGTCTACCGTCACTGTCTGCTGGTGCAGACAGTGGAGGAAGACGATTCTCGGACGGTCCGAGAGTCGGTCTTCGGAAGGTCCGAACCTTCGGACCGTCCGACAGCTTCACCCTCGGACGTTCCGAGCTTCACCACAAGCCCAGTTACGCCCGAGGCAAGCCAGACCCTTTTCGAACGTACCGAGCCGAGCTCGGAAGGACCGAACCCACTCGGAAGGTCCGAGACCCAGACTTCGGATGTTCCAAGGATAACAGACCCACCGAGACTTGTTTTCGGATTTTAAACGGTTCGGATGGACTTCGGAAGGTCCGAGACCCAACTTTCGGACGATCCGAAGTCAAACCCATGTTCCGAGGTCAGTGACTTAGATATAATGTGGTTCGGATGATCCGAAGCCACTGTACCCGATTTCGAGGTATGTTCTGAGGGACCCAGTTTTTAAATGATAAAATATTGTTTAATGGTTGTTTTTATCTAATCTTGATTAATATTTGATGTGATTGATTGATGTGATGATTTATACCCCCTTCTGAATTAAAAATGTACTAACCCCTTTTCTCTTATTACTTATAGTGTAAATACTATTGTATCCGCTTCCAGGCCGACCCTATTGGTCGGGCACTGAGTGATTCACTTTCAGGCCGACACTATAGTCGGGCGCTGGGTGACCTCGAGGCCTAACTCAAAATGTCAGATCTGGTCCTATCCAAAAGACAACAGAGAAGTGACCCGAGGATCTAGACGTAACTCAATAAGTCAATCTGGTCAATGCGCAGAAGACAATATGAGTTTTGGACTGAGCCCCTTTCTATTATTATATTGTGGATTATGATAATTTAAAAGGGATAGAAACCAAGTAGGAGACTCAATTCCATGAACCCTGGATATTTTGTGGGAAAACGTATGATTTCCAAATACTACGTATGTACGTTTTTGTTATGTATATTGATTGTGAACTTGTGTGTTGTTTGAACAGAGACCGCGTAAACCACACATCACAGTGAGGGAACTTAACTCTTCAGATTTTGTAAACAGATTTTATGATGAGATGAGTATTGAGCAATGAGTGGTTTCAGTTTTGATGAACCCAATCATGTGCCTAGACAGGATGCAGTATGGCAAGAGTGCTGATGATGATTGTGATATTACGATGTTGATCGTATGAGTATGTAAGACTGCTTCCACGTACTTGGGCTATTGAACCAATATCGGCCATATGGGAGATGGTTTATGTCTACTGGACCATGGGCGGACCATGATGTCGTCAGTTGCTGACTTGAGGGTGTCAGTATCGGCTAAGTCAGAGCCAGAGATGTACTTGCAAGGATGTATTTTGACCGTGTCGGGACTTAATACTGGTCTCAGCGTAGTCGGCAAGCGTTACGGTGGATGATAGCAGTAATTGATGATGTTGATGTTTTACATGATATTATACTTAATTGTTATCAAGCATGTGATATTATTGAACTGTTGCTAACCTACTATTTTGCTTAAATTGCATTGTTATATTTCGTTCACTGGGCTAGTTTGCTCACACCACTCACATTTCAGGCGATAAACCCGAGGAGGAGGACCCTCTTTATCAAGCTTAGGGTGGATAAACTGAAGCAGTGTTTTAGGATTCCCCCGGAGAGGAATTCCCTAATCTTTTCTTGTTGATTATTGGAACCGTTTATTTTTATTAAGTACCGGATGTGGTACTTAATTTGCTTAAATTTGATGTACTAAACTTTGATGCCTTTGTAACGGTTTTGAATCGATGTTTTGTAATAATCAATGGTTGATTTTGAGTTGATCATGCTATGTGTTGTTATTATTATGTCTCTTATGTGGGGTACACTTAAGGTATGTGTTTGAGTCCATATGTTGGGATCATGTGTGACCTCTGGGCCTAACTGTTGATTTGACCCAATTAGAATGCTTGTGTGTTGGCTTAGTTTATCAAAAAAAAAAAAAATATCAGTCGCGTTCCGGGCCCACCCTTTGGGTCGGGGCATGACAGCTTGCTATCAGAGCGTAGGCTCAACTATAGGACTGTGATGGGTTACAACCTCGCTAGAACTTGTTGTGTTAGATTGGGTTTGAAACCGGTAGAAGTAGTTAAACCGCTAATGGTAGTTTCACCTTTGGGTAAGAAGGCTTTGGTACACCAAGAGTGTAGATCTTGTGTTTTGAAGATTAGCGGAGTGGAGTTGTCCTATGATTTTCTGGTTCTAGAAATGACGGAGTTTGACATCATCCTTGGTATGGATTGGTTGTCTGTTTTTGAGGTCTTGATAAACTGCTCTCAGAGGAGAATTCGTGGGGTCTCCTCAACCGGTAAGAGGTTTATGGAGAAGTTAGTGCCCTATGAAAATATGAGAGTCACTTTCTCTGGCCTTAGGGCGTATCCCGGTAGTGTGGTGGCGAGCATGGGTTGGGAAGATGTAGGTGGTGTAGAGTCTGTTACTCTTCGGGTGGTGTGTGAGTTTATGGATGTTTTTCCTGACCAGTTGGCTGGGCTACCTCCACGCCGAGAGATAGAGTTTGTTATAGACCTACAGCCAGGAACATCCCCAATTTCCATGGTACCTTATCGGATGGCGCCGACAGAACAGAGAGAGCTAGCTACGTAAGTAGAAGAGCTTCTTAGGCTTGGTTTTATCCGTTAGAGCAACTCGCCGTGGGGCGTACCTGCTCTCTTTGTGAAGAAGAAGGATGGATCGATGAGGATGTGTATAGATTACCGGCGGCTTAACCAGGTAACTATTAAGAATCAGTATCCGTTGCCTAAAATAGACAACCTCTTTGACCTTTTGAGGGGATTGAAGTGTTTTTCGAAAATCGATTTGAGGTCGGGTTACCATCAGCTGCGGATTCGAGAGGAAGACATTCCAAAGACTGCTTTTTGGACGCAGTATGGCTTGTACGAGTTTGTGGTGATGCCTTTCGGTTTGACAAACGCGCCAGCCATGTTCATGGACTTGATGAATCGCGTGTTTCGACCGTATCTGCGAGAGTTCGTGATAGTCTTCATCGACGATATCTTGATCTTTTCGTCGTCAGAGGAGGAGCACAAGCATCATCTGTGGATTGTTCTTCAGATTCTTCGAGAGCATCAGTTGTTCGCTAAGCTGAGCAAGTGTGAGTTTTGGTTGACTCAAGTGCAGTTTCTGGGACATGTGGTGTCTCAAGGAGGAATCTCGGTAGATTCAGTGAAGGTAGAGACCGTGAAGACTTGGGAGAGTCCCAAGAGCGTGTTCGAGATCCGGAGCTTTCTGGGATTAGAAGGATATTACCGAAAGTTTATCCCGCACTTTTCTCAGATCGCGGTGCCGATGACTTGGCTGACGAGGAAGAACGTCAAGTTCGAATGGAGCGAAGCTTGTGAAAGAGCATTCCAGGAGCTGAAGGAGAAGTTGATGACGTCTCCAGTGTTGGTGATACCCGAGTAAGGACGAGGTTACGATGTTTATTGCGACGCATCCAAGTTTGGTTTGGGTTGTGTGCTGATGCAAGAGGGGAAGGTAGTAGCTTATGGTTCCAGGCAATTAAAGGGACATGAGCAGAACTACCCGACTCATGATTTGGAGTTGGCAGCCGTTGTATTCTCGTTAAAGTTGTGGAAACATTACTTATATGGTGAGAAGTTCAATGTATTTTCTGATCACCATAGTCTCAAGTATATCTTCACTTAGAAAGACTAGAATGTGAGGCAGCGTAGGTGGATGGAGTACCTGGGAGATTATGACTTCAGTCTCTCTTATCACCCAGGGAAAGCCAACGTAGTGGCCGATACCTTGAGCAGGAAGTCTCACAGCGATGTGGCGAGGATGGCATCCTTGCAGTGGAAAATGCTGGAGGTTCTGTCCGACTACAATCTGGAGCTGATCGAAGGAAGCGGGTTAGCAAGAATCCATAGTTTGGTTCTGCAACCCGAGGTAGTTAGATTGGTGTTGGAAGGACAACAGAGCGACTCATAAACGAAGGAGTTGGCAACTCAGCTTTCAGGAGGAGCGACTCTAGAGGATTGGAAGATCAAGGCGGACGAAAGTCTTACTTTCAGAGATAGACTGTTTGTGCCAAAGTCGGACGAGTGCAGGAGAAAGGTACTTGATCACTTTCATCGATCTCACTTTGCGGTGCATCCTGGTGGAACAAAGACATATCGTGACTTGCGGCGACTTTTCTGGTGGAAAGGTATGAAGCGTGAGGTAGCAGATTTCGTGTCCAAGTGCTTAACTTGTCAACAAGTGAAGGCGGAGCATCAACGACCTGGCGGAAAGATACAACCTTTGGAAGTGGCTGAATGGAAGTATGAGCATATCACGATGGATTTTGTAACTGGATTTCCTAAGTCTCCTAAGAAGAACGACGCTATTTGGGTAATAGTCGATCGATTGACAAAGTCAGCTCACTTTTTGCCGATCAAGAAGACGGATTCTTTGGCTACTCTAAGCAGACTGTATTTGAAGGAGATAGTCAGATTGCATGGAGTGCCTGTATCCATTGTATCTGATAGAGACCCCGAGGTTTGTGTCAAGGTTTTGGCAAGGATTACAAGAAGACTTGGGGACTAAGCTGTGCTTCAGCACTGCTTTTCACCCTCAGACGGATGGTCAGTCAGAGAGAACCATTCAAACCTTAGAGAATATGCTAAGAGCTTGTGTGATGGATATGCAAGGGAGTTGGGAAGATCACTTACCATTGATCGAGTTCGTCTAGAACAACAGTTATCACTCCAGTGTGCAGATGGCATCCTACGAGGCTCTGTATGGCGGACCTTGCAGGTCACCTCTTTGTTGGACAGACGTAGGAGATAAAGTGTTATTAGGACTTGATCTAGTGCGCGAGACGTCAGAGCAAGTTGAAGTGATCAGACAGCGTCTTAAGATAGCCTAGAGCAGACAAAAGAGTTATGCTAACAAAAGGCGACGACCTTTGGAGTTTGCAGTTGGCGATCGAGTTTTCTTACGTGTGGCACCACGTCATGGAGTACAGTGGTTCAAGCGCAAGGGAAAACTATCACCTCGATATGTTGGACCCTTTGAGATCTTGAAGAGGATAGGTGAAGTGGCCTATCAGTTGGATCTTCCTCAGGCTTTGGAGAGAGTGCATAGTATGTTCCACGTGTCTATGTTAAGGAAGTACGAGCCTGACCCGTTGCATGTAATCAGTTTTGAAGAGATCAAAGTGTCAGAAGACCTAACTTTTGAAGAAACACCTGTCAAGATTTTAGAGCGTCGGACTCAAGAGCTCAGGAGGAAGTTTATACCTCTAGTGCGAGTGTTGTGGCAACATCGCGACGTGCAGCATGAGACGTGGGAACCTGAAGCGACGATGCAGAAGCTGTACCCTAGCTTGTTCACAAGCCAAGAAGGTAAGTGTTTGTTTTAAATTTCGGGACGAAATTTTCTTTTAGGGGGGTAGGATGTAATACCCTGCCCCAAATTAGGCGTGTGTTAACTTAAATAAATCATGTTTAACAAGTTAATCTCAGAGATTACGGTTAGGGCTTCGAGGGAAGCCTAGTTGTGGCCCAATCCGAGCTCGTGAGCTCAGTGATCCAGCTCGTTCAGCTGGAGGGGCATTTTGGTAATTTACCGCTTTGTGTTATTATTTTTATGAATTATTGTTGATATGTGTATAATATTGGTGGATAATATTCTCCTTAATAAAAGATTTGCATTTCTGATTTTTAAAATGAAATTATTTTCAGAAAGTAATATTTAAAATTCGCCCGTCAAAACTCCGAAAGGGAATATTAATTATTTTAAAGGGTTTTGGAAATGAAATAAATTTTGAAAATAGTATTTTGTGTTAGACCATATTAAGAATGGTCTAGTTATTTCATTTCACCCCAAAATGAGATTTTTAAATTGGTTATTTTAACATTTGTTTAATTAAGTAAATATTGGTAAATTATGGTTTTTATTTAAATAAATGATTTTTATTAAGAGATAAATTCTAAAAATTTTATGGTAACCAAGGTTTTCAAAACCCAACCTATCTGTACGGTTAGATTAATATTTTGAACTCTTAATTTATTACTTTTAGTTTTAAAGTCGGTTTTTATTAAAACTAGGGACTAATCTGTAAAACCAAAAATATTGGAGGGTTGATCTGCAACTAAGACCAAAAACCTGCCGTTTACTGTTGCGAACGTCACCCGCGACTGCATACAGGTGCATGCAGTGGCTCGCCGACCTGAAATTCCGGCCATTTCTCTATAAAAGCCGGCCTTAGCCTTCGGTTCTTACTCCCAGCAAACTGATTCCTTCTCTTCTCCCTCTCTGCTCTCAGTGATTTCAGCCGAGACCCCCCTGCCTTAGATTCTGTTCTTCAGTAACCGTAACATTTAAAGGAGCTTTTCAAATTTCGGATTTTCAAACAGGAACCAAAGTAAAGGTATCCAATGAATTCTTTTTCGAATTCCAATATGTTTTGAATAAAATAAAACCGAATTTGACTCTGTTTCAGTGAAAGAAACCGTTTCAAAAATCAAAGGAAAACCATGGGTTTCATGTACCCGTGAGGATTTGACCTTAAAATCTGGTGGCCCAGTGAGCTTCTGAGCTCCAAACCTTTCCCTATGGAAAGAGGACTCCTAGAAGAGTCCATCAGACCGGCTGAAAGTGAAAACCGAGTCCGGGAGACCCTCCATTTCCAAAATCGTATTTTACTGTTGGTCTACCGTCACTGTCTGCTGGTGCAGACAGTGGAGGAAGACGATTCTCGGACGGTCCGAGAGTCGGTCTTCGGAAGGTCCGAACCTTTGGACGGTCCGACAGCTTCACCCTCGGACGTTCCGAGCTTCACCACAAGCCCAGTTACGCCCGAGGCAAGCCAGACCCTTTTCGGACGTACCGAGCCGAGCTCGGAAGGACCGAACCCACTCGGAATGTCCGAGACCCAGACTTCGGACGTTCCGAGGATAACAGACCCACCGAGACTTGTTTTTGGATTTTAAACGGTTCGGATGGACTTCGGAAGGTCCGAGACCCAACTTTCGGACGATCCGAAGTCAAACCCATGTTCCAAGCTCAGTGACTTAGATATAGTGTGGTTCGGATGATCCGAAGTCACTGTACCCGATTTCGAGGTATGTTCCAAGGGACCCAGTTTTTAAATGATAAAATATTGTTTAATGGTTGTTTTTATCTAATCTTGATTAATATTTTATGTGTTTGATTGATGTGATGATTTATACCCCCTTGTTAATTAAAAATGTACTAACCCTTTTTCTCTTATTACTTATAGTGTAAATACTATTGTATCCGCTTCCAGGCCGACCCTATTGGTCAGGCACTGAGTGATTCACTTTCAGGCCGACACTATAGT
Source organism: Chimonanthus salicifolius (assembly GCA_013350335.1). Classification (NCBI taxonomy): domain Eukaryota; kingdom Viridiplantae; phylum Streptophyta; class Magnoliopsida; order Laurales; family Calycanthaceae; genus Chimonanthus; species Chimonanthus salicifolius. The sequence goes on from CM023532.1 coordinate 51,834,912, forward strand.
CGGGCGCTGGGTGACCTCGAGGCCTAACTCAAAATGTCAGATCTGGTCATATCCAAAAGACAACAGAGAAGTACCCGAGGATCTAGACCTAACTCAATAAGTTAATCTGGTCAATGCCCAGAAGACAATATGAGTTTTGGACTGAGCCCCTTTCTATTATTATATTGTGGATTATGATAATTTAAAAGGGATAGAAACCAAGTAGGAGATTCAATTCCATGAACCCTGGATATTTTGTGGGAAAACGTATGATTTCCAAATACTACGTATGTACGTTTTTGTTATGTATATTGATTGTGCACTTGTGTGTTGTTTGAACAGAGACCGCGTAAACCACACATCACAGTGAGGGAACTTAACTCTGCAGATTTTGTAAACAGGCTTTATGATGAGATGAGTATTGAGCAATGAGTGGTTTCAGTTTTGATGAACCCACTCATGTGCCTAGACATGATGCACTATAGTAAAAGTGCTGATGATGATTGTGATATTACGATGTTGATCGTATGATTATGTAAGACTGCTTCCACGTACCTAGACTATTGGACCAATATCGGCCATATGGGAGATGGTTTATGTCTACTGGACCATGGGCGGACCATGATGTCGTCAATTGCTGACTTGAGGGTGTCAGTATCGGCTAAGTCAGAGCCAGAGATGTACTTGCAATGATGTATTTTGACCGTGTCGGGACTTAATACTGGTCTCAGCGTAGTCGGCAGGCGTTACGGTGGATGATAGCAGTAATTGATGATGTTGATGTTTTACATGATATTATGCTTAATTGTTATCAAGCATGTGATATTATTGAACTGTTGCTAACCTGCTATTTTGCTTAAACTGCATTGTTATATTTCCTTCAATGGGTTAGTTAGTTCACACAACTCACCTTTCAGGCGATGAACCCGAGGAGGAGGACCCTCTTTATCAAGCTTAGGGTGGATAAGTTGAAGCAGTGTTTTGGGATTCCCCTGGAGGGGAATGCCCTAATCTTTTCTTGTTGGTTCTTGGAACCGTTTACTTTTATTAAGTACCGGATGTGGTACTTAATTTGCCTAAATTTGATGTACTAAACTTTGATGCCTTTGTAACGACTTTGAATCGATGTTTTGTAATAATCAATGGTTGATTTTTTGTTGATCATGCTATGTGTTGTTATTGTTATGTCTCTTATGTGGGGTACACTTAGGGTATGTGTTTGAGTCCATATGTTGGGATCATGTGTGATCTCTGGGCCTAACTGTTGATTTGGCCCAGTTAGAATGCTTGTGCATTGGTTTAGTTTATCAAAAAAAAAAAAATCAGTCGCGTTCCGGGCCCACCCTTCGGGTCAGGGCGTGACATATGGTGTTCATCAACTGTACAGATCTGGTTGAGCTAGTTTTGCCCAAAACCCCTTTGAAAATTTTGTTACTCCTCCGTTTCCGACGCTGCCTCCAGGTGCTCTCAGATCTGAATTGAACAGATCTGCAGTCATCTCACAGTCTCGGATCTGTGGCTCAGATCTGCACTCATATCTTCTTCGTTTTTTCCTTCTTGCACTTGTTCTTCCTAGCAAACTTGGATTAAAGGGAGCCCTTCCTCCGATTTGTGATTTTCTGGCCCGAATCCAAACCTACGCTTTGATACCACTTGTTGTGCGATAAACCTTCACACATTCAATCACAAATCACACAAGCACACACAAGCAAGAAGAAGACGGATTTTAAGTGGTTCAACAAGATTGCCTACGTCCACGGGGCGTCTAAATCTACTATGAGGCATAATCAGTCAGATTACAAGGATTACAATCCTACCCAGATGTTATAAGGATTACATCAATTCTACCCACCCTTCTATCCTCAGATCGACTGAGATCTGCCCTCAACTTCAAACTCTCATATCTGGGCGATTACTTTTTATTGCAGATTGGCTGCTCTTTGATCTCCACCTCTCCTTTGCCGATCTGGCTTGTCGTAATTGGGTGGAGAACTAATTCAGATCTGCAGTGCGGATCTCTGACGCTGTCGTTCCTGCACGCTTGAGTTTTGTGTACTGCATTGAGATAGCTGCACCGAAGCATTGGACTTTGAATTGCCTAGTAGGTCTGCTAGCAGGTTTGGGGTTGGTAGGAACTCCATGGTTATCTTCACTAACCAAAGGACCAGACGATTGATGAGAGGCAACAGCCTCATGTTTGGGTATGATCCCAGCGTGTATTTCCCCCAGCTCAAGCAACTGTTTTGGCAAAGTATTTGGAAGTAATTCACGCTTGTTACCTGCTGATGTAGTTAGCTATGAGATCGATTTTCTTATCATCATCATAGCAGACTTCGAAACCTCCTGTTGAATTCGATTTGCATGTCTTCTAGATATTGGGCCTTTGCTTCACCAATCAGGTGATCAGGGGTGCCCGGAGGATTTGTTAAGCCCAACTTGAGGCCCTTCACAAGATAGTTGATTTTTACACTATCAGTGTAGTATTTGTTGAGAACAGTCTTCTCCATTGAATCTGCTTCAGAGCTGATGTTAATGGAAACCCAGGTATCCTGGTTAGGAGTGGTAGGTTCTGCCGGTTTGGGTTTTGGCTTAAGGCCACTTTTGGAGTTTTTCTGTTTACCCATATGCACAAGACATATGGAAACAGAAAGGAAGGATCTGAAGAAAGAAAAGGATCAGAAAGAAGAGGAAGGATAGAAAGAAAAGGAAGAGGATAGAAAGAAAAGGAAGATTGCTTCATTTGTAATTATTACATCATGATTGCTTTTAAACCACAATAGAGTAGGATGTTGTGACGTACTTCTCTATGAATCTTGGTAGTCATTAGAGAGAGAAGCTTCCCTACTTGCAAGGGAAATGCATTTGTTTAGAGGATTAGAAATATAAAATAACTTTTGTTAGCTTCATATGAATATTGATTATATAAATTCAAAGGTAGTAACAATGCGGCCATTATCTTCTCCTTGTTAACTTTGATCTCATCTAATTTTAACATCAATGTTCTCTTGTTCAATTGTTCTAATCATCACAACATTATGAGAGGAAAAAAATACCTATTTTATATGAGTTTCTTCATTAAGTATTGTTCACATGGTTGATTCTAAATTGATTTCCTTATGACTATTGAAATTCATGATCAAATCATTTTACAAAAGAGCAATCATCTCATTATCATTAGTTATTGCCTCAATAACTTGAACAACTATCAATGAAGTGTTCTTAATGTGTCAACAACATCAATACTTACATCTTAATATCAATAAAGTGTTCCTAATGTAGTTTATTTAATCAATTAAATGATATGATTACAGATTGTGTCACGCAATAACTTAGAACCATGTTAAGGTAAATTTGTACCTTAGTTATAGAAGCTGAAATTGTATTTTAAGAGCTGGCATATAATAGGCCACACGAGTCCCAAGGGATTTAAAATATAGTTGTGAAGTATTTGAAAGTAAAAAAATTAGACAAAAAGTTATTATTAACATTCGAGATAAATATATAAAATTAATACCCATCATCTGACTTCGTTGATTTTGATGAATCTAAATTTAAAAGTTAAAAATTATTTTACGATTATATTTTCAATAAAATAAAGTCTCCTAAGCCACTAACCGTATAATGTCATATAATATGTAAGGCAATCCATTCATCACCAATACAATTGTAAAGGAGCAGAACCTTCATGCAAATAATAATATCAGAGAGACCCATCGACTAGAAGAAGAGAAGACCCAAAGATCCACTGATCGATACATATATACTCTGAATATATAAATATATGTAACACTAGCAAGATATGTCAATAGAGACATATTAATATGAATTTAAAGATTATTGTAAAGGAAGAGAACCTTCATGCAAATAATAATATCGGAGAGACACATCGACTAGATGAAGAGAAGACCCAAAGATCCACTGATGGATACATATATGCCCTTAATATATAAATATATGTAACATTAACAAGATATGTCAATAGAGACATATTAACATAAATTTAAAGACTATTTTTCATAGGACAACTTATTTAAAAAAGAAAAAAGAACAAAGGAAAAATCCTTTGATCGGAGCTGTCTAAAATGGGCTGCTCATTGTCCTTCGCAGCCTCTTCACCTTTTTAGTCAGCTCCGATTCTTCAGGTGGTTCTTTATTCTTCCTCTTCCTTCGGATGATTTCAACAATCTGCAATACAAGAAAGCACATTTTGTTTAATATATTATTATTATTATGTTTCATTTCATATAATAATAATAATCAATGATAGACAAGCATTACTAGATAAAAAGACAAAGAAAAAAAGAAAAATATGATTTTTATAGGAAATGAATGTAATACCTCTTGTCTTCTCTCTTCTTCTAGTTCTTCCTGTTTAAAATAAATAAATAATGGTAAGCACTAATAACTATGGTAGAGAAAAGTCTTTATATAATTCAAATTGTATTAAATAATTATATTTTCATACCGTTTCCTTCCTGAGTTGGGCATTCTCCCTCTTTCAGCCGAACCATCTCAGCTTCTAGTTCAACAGTGTAAGCCTGTTTACATGATTAGCCATGAAAGTTTTTTTCATGGCAAGGTAGAAGGAGAGTTAGGACAAATTATAAAATAAACTTATAGAAAATTAAAAAGGAAAAAAATTGCTACTAAAGAAAAATTGCGGCCATTATCTTCTCCTTGTCAACTTTGATCTCATCTAATTTTTCCATCAATGTTTCTGTCGTTCAATTGTTCTAATCATCACAACATTGTGAGCGGAAACAAATGCTTATTTTGTATGAGTTATTTCATTAAATACTGTAAACATTATCCTCGTAGGTGTAGTTCAACTGGTAGTGATCCTGCCTCAGGAAGAGGGGCAGTGGTGGGTTCGAACCCTCGTGGACTAACATGGTGTGCCCTTAGGTAAAGGGTACCATCAGTGGAGATTTTATACATGGAGTTTTCTGCTTTCAAAGTAAAAAAATTTAGACCAAAAGTTATTATTAACATTCGAGCTGAATATATAAAATTAATACCTATCATCTGACTTTGTTGATTTTGATGAATCTAAATTTAAAAGTTAAAAATTACTTTACGATTATATCTTCAACAGAATAAAGTTCGCTAACCCACTAACCATATAATATGTAAGACAATCCATTCATCATCTGTACAATTGTAAAGGAAGAGAACCTTCATGCAAATAATAATATCGGAGAGACCCATCAACTAGAAGAAGAGAAGACCCAAATATCCACTGATCGATACATACATACCCTTAATATATAAATATATGTAACATTAACAAGATATGTCAATAGAGACATATTAACATATCGACTAGAAGAAGAGAAGACCCAAAGATCCACTGATCGATACATATATACCCTTAATATATAAATATATGTAACATTAACAAGATATGTCAACAGAGACATATTAACATAAACTTAAAGAATATTTTTCATAGGACAACTTATTTAAAAAAGAAAAAAAAAAAAAGAACAAAGGAAAAATCCTTTGATCGGAGCTGTCTAAAATGGGCTGCTCATTGTCCTTCGCAGCCTCTTCACCTTTTTAGTCAGCTCCGATTCTTCAGCTGGGTCTTTATTCTTCCTCTTCCTTCGGGTGATTTCAACAATCTGCAACACAAGAAAGCACATTTTGTTTAATATATTATATTATTATATATTCTCTTTAATATATTATTATTATTATTATATTTCATTTCATATAATAATAATAATCAATGATAGACAAGCATTACTAGATTAAAAAAAAAAGATAAATATGATTTTTAGAGGAAATGAATGTAATACCTCTTGTCGTCTCTCTTCTTCCAGTTCTTCCTGTTTAAACAAAAAAGAAAGTAATGGTAAGCACTAATAACTATGCTAGAGAAAAGTCTTTTATAGTTCAAAATGTATTAAATAATTATATTTTCATACCGTTTCCTTCCTGAGTTGGGCATTCTCCTCTTTCAGACGAACCAGCTCAGCTTCTAGTTCAACCGTATAAGCCTGTTTACATGGTTAGGTAGAAGGAGAGTTAGGACAAATTATAAAATAAATTTATAGAAAATTAAAAAGGAAAAAATTGCTGCTAAAGAAAATAAAAGTTGCTATAATCCTCTAAACTTTTTTTTCTTAATGATACAGTGTCCTCACATCATATCTTAACTATTTATTTCATTAATTTTGTAATTGAGTTTTATTTTTAAACATATAAACTATTTTTGTAATACTCGATTCTCACTCCACTCTAAAGAATCAGCCTATAGAATTATTTAATATACATGTAGAGGTAGAGATCCTTGCATATTCTCATATGATGGGTTAAAAGGCCAAAAATATATGATAAAAAATCTAAACCGTCCATCTAGGTGGGCATCACCCTGCATGCCTTCTAGTCTGAGGATGAGTCTACATAGATATAGCTCAATTGATAATCTCCCGTTTCTTCTCCCACTTCAAGAAACAGGAGGTGTTAGGTCGAGCCCTGTGACCTCAGCAAGTGTACTCTAAGAATAGTAAATATCACCTGTAAAAATTTTATAATAGATTTTCTATAATTTTTCACGTATAAATGAAAAAAAAAAATAGAAGACATAACTATGCCGTCTGAGTCATGGCTGGCTATCTATGATGAACGGCTTAGATTTCATGCACTTGCATGTAACCGTCACATTAAATGCCACGTGTTAGTCAACACAAAACTTCAGAGAGTTAACAATAACTTTTCTGACCATTTGTCAGGCTCTTTTTTGCATTTTCCGCGTGTAGTTGGAAAACGGTTTCAACAAAATAAATACTTTAAAGAATGAATGACAAGAAATTGAATTATGATATAAAATATGAATTATGAAGCTGACCTCCATGAAAAATGTAGATAATTCTCTATAAAATATAAATTAAACTATTTAAAAAAAACAATTAAAACAAATAAATGCATAGGAAGCTACGATGGCCCTGACCAATACCAGTACAAGGTCACTTTCAAAAATAATGCCCGCTCAACTCAAATCAGAACTGAGTCAACTCAGTCAGTCAGTCAGTCAGTTTGTGGGCCACAATCTGTACGAAACAATGCAAATCCTAATTATTCTTTATAACACCTGACACAGTTACAGTAGATTTTTGCTATTTTAATGAAAGATTATTATTTTATCTGATAAAGCTGAAAAAAAAAAACTTTTATACCAATATTTTCTAAAAGAGATAATCTAAAAGATTAAAAAGAAAAACAGAGGCTAAAAATCAAAATTAAAAAATACAATGAGGGCCTCATTTTTTTTCCCCTTCTATTTTTATTTCAAAAACATGGCTACCTCATTTTCTCTTTCTATCATGGCGGCAACCTGCTTCAATAAGAACTTGGCAATGTTCTTAACCATGCCTAGATAGAGAGAGAGACTCAGATGACTGCAACTGTGGAACAGGAAGAAGGAGAAGGTGGGTATTTATAGAGAAATTTCATCTAAAATTAGCAGAAGAGATTTGTTTCCATTTAATGAAATTTTATCATGACAGCAGAGGTTTACAAAGATTTCGCCCAGTGGAATCAGTGAAATGGAAGATTGGTAAATGGCAGGAGGAATCCAATGACAAATAAAAATAATTAACAGAAAAATTATTTCTTAATCAACATCTGGCTTTGATCACGTGAAGAACACCAACTCTGGCCTACTAACCTGTGGGCCTGAATGTAACGGCTATGCTGCTTAATGCCACCTGCAAATCCCTCAGATGACTCACCCAGGTGGGAATAGAAAGTTTGAAACGTATCTGATGATTTTAATAACCAAATTTTTTTTCTCTTTTTAATATGTGGAAACTCACTGACCCCACTTTGTAGTGATCATGGGTATAAAATTCTAGACTCTGGATCTATGACACCAGCTACAAGTACTATGAATCAAGTTACGTGCCCCAAGAGTTTTAAAGCAAGACCTCCTATACCAAATGAGAATTCCTCAATCATTCGAACAAATAAAATGATGGGTTTATAATTTATTATAATAAGATCGTAATAACAACCACTCCAAATAGACCGAAAAAAAATGATATGTTTGAGATAAAGCTAAGATTATTGTACATTAAAATAACAATTATACATAATTAAAAGATTAAAAATATAGGTACATAAAAAATGGAGAGATGGATAGAGACTTGTAAGACAAGATGCGATATACTATTAGACTTTGGAGTTTGGGAAGAATATTATTAAGTATCTAGTTTTTTTTTAACTCAAAATTTTTAATTTTCATATTTAAGGATGGGCCTCACTTTTTAGTATAATTAAATGAATGAATGAATATGCTACAATTGAACTATTAGACTTTTAAAATGAACCATGTTAAATACTTGAATCAATTTAACTTTGGATTTTTATGTCAAGGTAAATCACAAAATAAATACTTGTAGACATTGTATTTGACTCAATAGTGAGAGGCCTTGGTCATTTAGTTGAATTTAAGTTCAAATGGTGAACTAATAAAGTTAATGACTCTCCCATGTATTAATAAGATCTACAGTGAAATTGAACAAAATCAGACACTCTAATGAAGAACTTTGCTTGAGTCTTAACTCTTAACTCGATTGGATCCGAGTCATACCCGAGTCATTCACTCATTGTGATTTGGACAGAGAAACAAAAGCCACCATGCAACCTTGAATAGTAAAGTCAAGAATCATGCATGGCACAAGACTAGCATTATACTTATTCTAATAGAGCATAATTAGAGGTTAAAAGATAAATCATCCTTGTCTACATCTAAATTTAAAACTTAAAAAGTTCAAACAAGTGTGTAAAATCATCAATCCATAAGAAACTAGAAACAAATAATTCAAATATATGTCCAGATCAATATCTGATCTTTATAATGTTAACCTTTCTCTTAATAATTTTAGGCTATTAACTAAGTGGGTGAGAACATGTTTCTAGCCTTTAGAGTGGTTATTATTTACAATGCTTAGAAGATTTAGCATGTCTCTATTTTTTTTCAAAATATGTAGTTAAATCATTAACTTAATTGATTGGCATCTCCAACATTAAAAAAAAAAAAAAAAAAATTTAATATATTAATTAGTCGTTGAGAGAATGGTGTCTACAAGTGTTATATAGAATCGTGTTTCTCAAATTAACCGATGTAGGACTTTTGTCACTTCACACATGCCCTCATATGCAGCTATATACTGCGAGTGCACATGGAAACTTCAGGCCCTTCCTCACGTGTAGCTGGACCCTATAACTACACGCAGAGGTTACTCTGATATCATATTAGAAAACCATCACTTGATAACAATTCTTGAAATAGAACTTACTCTCAAAAGTTAGTTGTTGAGAGAAGAGTGCCTCATTGGTTTATCAAATTAACCGATGTGAGATGATTGTCACTTCACATAGCAATTGCATTAGTTTGTAGTTTATATACAGAAAAGAGTGATACATGAAACTCTAGGATGCACGCAACTCTTATAAAATTGTGGACAAAGAGAAACAGAGGTTTAATAGTGAAAGAAAGTGGTCCTTCAGTTGGATAAAGAAACATCTGAATAGTAAGAAGATGAATTTCATACCTGTTTCCTTGCACGAGATCTAGCAGCGGATTCACGATTCTTGATCATCCTCCTCTGCCGCCTTTCTATTGCCAGATCCACCATTGTCTTCCTCCCACTCCCACTTCCCATCTCAATCCCACACTGACTCACTGTGTTGTCCATTCCCCCATGACTTGGTCCTGCCCCACCTGACCCTGAAACCGTGTTCATCATCCCCTGCATTAACCATCTTCTTCCCATCAAAATTCGAAAACCCATCTACACCTTGTTGTTGCTGCTGATGAGACTGGTGAGGCTCAGACGGCGGTGGGTAAGCCGGAAAAGTATGGCCCACTATGTTCGTAAAACTGGGCCCAGCCTCCATCTTATTGTTGTTTTGAAAATATCCCAAATGGTTGCTGCGGTTGTTGTGGCTGAGGCTGCTGTTGAAAATGGTAAGGGGAAGCGACAGCAGAAGTTCTATTGCTTTCCCGAACTACCCCTGCCTTGATGAGAAAATCTTCGAGTGTCATCTCTCCAAACGACGGTTGCTGATGGGCATTTTCGGAACTGCCTCCATTGGGATCCTCCTGTTGGTACTGTTGCTGCTGTTGCTGATTTTGTTGTATCTCAATCCATACCTTGTAGAACAACAAACCATAAACATCAGAGCTTTACGTGGAAAATTTAAAAGAAAAAAAAATCATAAAAAAAGAGATATTATTGTGTTATATGTCATAATTATAGCAATGGTGTATTCATAAAAAAACAAAGACGAGTTCTAATTAAATTAGGAATCAATCTTAGTATTTGAATTATTAGAATTATAATATAATCATGATCTTACCTAAGGTGCATCTCTAATTAAAAAGTGTATTTGATTTAGAATTAATTTAATATTTGAGTTTGTTCGTGATAGTCATATGTTCACCTAAAGAGTATGAATATTAGTTATTGAACTCAATACACCAGTTTATTCTAATTTTACAGCTAGTCAACCTCTCTCTCCTCAATCAACATACCTCTTCAACCGTTTTCATACAGAGAGAAGTTGGAATGGTGAGGGAGCCATGTCTGGAGAGGCTGGACTGACCGGCGAGGGGTTTGCCATTTTCAAGACAACCATTTAGATTTTCCGGTCGTGGCGTCTCTTCCACGGCCGTATTCATGGCATATTCCTCTTCTACATTCCAAATGTTTGACACAAATTCATCCATGTTCATCGATCCAAAGTTCTTCCCAGGCTCACAAATGGAAGTTTGGAACTCGTCCAATGTGAGGGAGTAAAGGGATGATTGTCGTGACAGCTGTGGGAATTCTTGGTTCACCTTTGGACTCTCGCTGCCAGGTGATGGAACCTCTGTAGTCATGGTGTTGTTGTTGGTGGGTTGATTCTCAGATCCAAAAGCCATCAAGTGTTGTTTTTCCTTTGATTCTTACTTCTGCTGCAAGGAGAAAAATTGGTTCGGTAATCTAAGTTTCTATTGCAAGATAGAACGAGAGAAACAAAGAAATTCATAATTGGGTAGAAAAACAAAGTTAAAACACATTTTTCGAAACTCGACTAAAAAAAGAAAAAAAAAACATGATTCTCAGGCAAAAGATTAGCCTGAGAGCATTGAAGAAATATCGTTCTTCCTTTCTTTTCTGTTCTCTCTTTTTTTTCCTTTTTTTTTTTTTTTTGATTGAAGGTGTGGGCCGTCTCATCCGACTAATCCATTCTTCGTAGCACTAAAAACCTCCAATCTATACGCACCGACTAAACTTACGGAGAAAAGCCCCTTGTTTAAGATGTGAATCAAATCCAAAATCTGAGATAAATTCTTGACCGTCACTCTTAACACCTTCGAATTATTTCCTTTATTGTTTCATTAAAATCTCATACATGTTCTTATCATTTCTTTAAGTAATATGCATACCCTCCTTAATTTATGCTGAGAAAAGGCATGCAGCCATCAAAATTCCGCCTTTTAAAAATAAATAAAAGAATATTTTTCAAAATATCTTCAATTGAAAAAGTATTGGTCAATCATATCTAATTTCATACTTGTTGGAAGTTTTCAAATATTAAAAATCTTTCATCTGCTAATTCTTTCATTTTTCCATGTTGAGTATCTTTCATTTTTTACTCCTGACCACCCACTGCATGCATCTCAAGCCAAATCTCTTAGGTTTAGTGACAACCATTCCTTAATGAACAACTGAGATCTTTGACTCTTAGGCCCCCATTTGCAAAAACCATGCTTTGATTCCAATAATAAACCTTTAATACAAGAATATTAAACATTAATTAAGAGATTAAAGAGGCCATATGTTATCAAATTAGCAGCTAATTATGGAAACTGGTCTTCTGGTTCCCTAAACTGGAGAAACAAAGGGAAAGGTCAGTGACATGCTGATGGCAATCACGTAATTCTAGAAAAACCTGAGTGAAAATGACACACTCCGTGGGATCATCAATTGGGTCCGTGCATGCAAAATCTGAGCCACCCAATAAGTGCGGCGCATTCGATCTGAGCCGTTGAGATGGTTTCCAATTGAAAATAGTACATGCAACTGCATGCACAGCATACTAAGCAGATCTCACTCATTATTCAACAATGAAAACCTAAAAAAATTGTGAGATTTGTGCCTTACTTGATAAAATCGAAGATGATTCCTTTCTTACTACTTCGATCCAATAGTTTTGCCTTGATGGGTTATGAGATCAATTGGTGCTCCCACAACCACTATAAGGGAATTTTCATTTAACTTGCAAGTACCAACTAATTAAAAAAAAAGTATTGCTTGCATTAAAAAGAAGGAGAATAATTTACTATCCATTCTAAACATGAAACAAACACTTTATTTTAGAAGAAAAGATGGTTTGTAATAGCAGATCTAAAATAAATCTTAGTATAAGATATAAACTTCAAACGAAAAATAAAAGAAATTAGAAATATAATCTAAGAACTTCTTTCACTATTTTCAAAAACTTTGCTCTAAATCGAAACGATTAAGGAAAATTAGCAAATAAAAGATTAAAAAGGTATGGAAGGTTAGATTTATGCGCTAAAAGGCAAAAATCATTCTAGATACCTGGTTGGGATCACTCTAGGAAGAGAAAGATCAGATCGATTTGAGTTAGAAGCTCAAGAAATGCACGATTTCAAGTCTATACTTCTGTCTCTCTTGCTCTTAAATCTTCTCTAATGATATCTACAACTCTCGAATACCTCGCTCTCTCTCTATATGTGTGTATATATCTCACTCTTGCTCTCCTTTTATAGAAGTCTTTGGTTTTGTAAAGCCTTAGATTACATCACCTTTCGCTAATTCTTCTAGAAGACATGTGTCGAAACGGTTAAAAAATCTTCACCGTCCATCTTGTGAACGCAACGTGGAAGGGCTTTGTCATTAACTGGGCCCCGAGTGCAAAGAGCATGAATTATGCGTGCCAACTGTTACAGACTTTATTTATGATATTCTAAAATGCAACACATTTCAATTTCACAGGGCGACTGGCCCCAATATAAATTAAACAACATTTCAACTGTCTTTCTATCAAAAGTTATCATATATAAATTTTTAACTATTAGAATTAATGATGCGAAATGAATGTGGTTTGATAGTAAAAGAGTAATTTATTTTGATTGTTCAAATTTTAACCTTAAATAAGATAGTAAAAGTGTTTCAATCAAGATAACTTTAGCATGTAACTTTAGTTATCAGATTCATTCTAAAATCTGTTTTTATACCGGAACATTTTGGCATTCCAGTTGTTTTTGTGTTCTGTTTCCAAACAGAAGACATACAAATTTTAAAGAGCTAAAAATATAATAAAAATATGAAGACAGTAATACAAAATTATAAATACATTTCAATGAATTGTTTTCGTCATCTTATATTAATCTACATGAATAAAAATATAAATTATCATTAACTTAAAAATAGGCCATATGAATTGAAATTATACTTCATAAACTATAACTAAATCAAATTTCAATCCAAAATTCAATTTCTACCCACTTAATCTTAGTGGTTAAATTCACCAAATGTGCTTAAATTAAAGATACCTAATAACTTTGATCACTAAGATCAAATAGCTATAAATTAAATTTTAAGTTTAATTATTTTTCTCAAATTGTAGTTTATGAAGTCTATTTTATATTCTAGATTGATAAAATTTATAGAGTAGATTTTTGTAGGGCCAAAACGGGCCATTTTGACCTTGTTTCACCCAGATCGAACCCGTTCCAGTCCGAAAAAAAGACATAATACACTAAAACAAAACTTAGTATAAGAACTAAACCTATTCTTTTCTATTTTTAATAAGATCTAACACGTTTTGGTCAAAACAAAACAAAACTAAGCATCTAACTCATCTTACCCTAAACATTCCTCTCTTTCAATTGACAATATCTGAGACCCTAAACGCGTGTGTAATGTCATATTTGTCCTGTGGCATTTGCTATGGAGGATCTCACTTGTGTGTAGAGAATGTACATCGATTGTGGTGGTTTGTTTTGGACAGTGATATATGGTATGAGAAAGGGCCCACACCATTTTACCTTTCTTCACCAACACTCTATTTATTACGAGAAATTATCAGTTGTGAGTCAGCTCAGTGTAAATTAATTTATTTGTATATACTTTTTTGTTTCTCATATATATTATCATCTTATAAATTGAACTTCTATCAAATTTAAATTTACTTCAAGATATATTTACCATTGAATTAAGCTAAAATCTTATAGACAATTGAAATTTTTCTACATTAAAAACTATACAAAAATAAGTTTTTTAAATCAATTTTCTTCATAATCTATCAAACCATCTTATTCTCAATGTCTAATATAAACTATATCAAAAGTTAACAAAATTGATTCCTAGCGAATGGGTTTCCAATAGATAATTTCTAGGGCTGAAATTTAGGTTAGATTGATGCACTCAAGTCAGGTCGGATCGAGTCAAATTTTTTTTAAAAAAATTCTCAACTCGACTATATCCAAATTTCATGCGAATTTATTTTTTTCAACCCGATCTGACTTGAGATATGAAAAAAAAACTCAAACTCATTGATTTCTCGAATTAGATCATACAGCGTGAAATTAAAACTGACCCAAGTTTCAACACTAATAATTTCTCATTCATTGGAGCTGTACCTTGTGGTGTTAGTCTTGCATAGATATTCACCTTGTGGCGATCTCCCACTTGTGATTGGTGCACTTGCAAGCCAGATCAGACTGTCAGATCTGTGGGGTCCATCATGTATGGATTATCACCTAGGATGAAATACTCTAGCTATAAGAGTCCATTGTGATCATTGACCAACAAAGAAACAATTAATCAATGATTTGAACCCGTATAAACTAGTAATATATGAGAAGAATGATGGTGAAATTATTAATTATTGTTTAGAATAAGAATGATTATCCATTAATGATTGACCAAGTTTTGCATACGATTTAATTATTGTGGACTTAAAAAATTTAATTCAATTATTAGCAACCACATGAGGTTTCACATTTTATGAGCCAAATCTTCCGCTCACACTGTAAAGGAAAATATTTAGAGCTATTAGACGATTAGTATAAAATTAAGAGAGTGGAGAATTGAGAATGAAGATACAAGAAATCTCTTTCATACATTATAGATAAAATCTTCTATAAATGCTTACATACTAATTGATATTAATTTATAAGTTTAATATTTATAACTTACGATATAATTGTGTTTATTTTATTTTTCGAGTTTCAATATTAAAATCCATTGAAATAAATCTATTTAAATGTATCAAGATTTTCAAGAAACACCAAACATATATAAATTTTATAAAACCCCAAATTTAAGTGTATTCCTTTTTTGAATTTATGTGCGGGAAACCCAGCATAAAACTCCCACAAGTGATACCCATTACCCTTAGGACACACCAAGTAAGGCCATGGGAGCTCAAACTTGACACCTCTCGCTTCTTAAAGCAGGAGATTAACAGTTGAGCTAAATCTATATAGTCAATTTTTTATCTGTATTTGAATCTAATAGAATCAAAATGATCACTCACCATTATCAAGCACAGCTATAACTCAAAAATTAAGAACATATGATGCATTGTGATCCTTCAAGATTTGGAAGTTGGTGGGAAAGATACAGTTTATTAAATATTATAATTTGAGCTATTTGGCAAGATTGTGACTTTACATATCTATCTCTTATTATAAATTTAGAAATTTTGGAGCTAACCAAAGAGGACCTAGGATGAAAGAAAGTTGTTTAACTAGGTAGCCCTACATCCACATAATCCCCTTGCTGGCACATCTATAGAGATGGATCTCCCCTAGTAAAAGCTGTAAATTAGGTATATTATAAAATCAACTCTATTGGATATTATTAATTATTTTATTTAAAATAATATTATAGAACAATAAATATAAATTTTAATAATAATCTATCTTTTTTGAATAACATGGGTATTCCCACCGGACATTAAAAATTAGATTAATCTTAGATATACATGAAACTACCAACAAATTTTGTACATCCAGTAAACTTAGACTTAGATTTGATGTCAAATAATATCTCACATTATAATATTTTTGTCCAAATCTCTTAGTTTTATTTTTCAAGACAATGTGGCGAATATGGAATTCAAGAATATTGTTTTCTCAAATCCTCCTCAAATAAATGTTCTCATCCTTATTTTTTCATCTCATGATACCTTATCAACCATCTACTCCAGTTTCATGCTAGGAATATATCCAATTGATTGCTCGATTTCTTTATATTACATCTTTAGCTCAGGTGAGTATTTCTTACAAGATAATGTTTATTTTCTTAATAATAAATGGATCATTCATGGTAGTCTTATATTTTAGTTGTTGCCATTTAAAAACTCAAAGTAGAATGTTATAGTATCTCAACTTAAACAATTAAGTGGTTTATTTGCAATATCAATGTTGACTAAATTGCTATTGCATACTAATGAGAAATCAAAGACATGTAATTTAAAATGAAAACAAACAAGACATAAAGATTAAGAGTTTAAGAACTTTACATATTCGCAGTCTCCCCTTTAATAAGAAGATTTCCTCAATGCAAAGGAATGTATGTCTTCACAGTGATCGAATGCAATAGCTCTCTCTT
Source organism: Chimonanthus salicifolius (assembly GCA_013350335.1). NCBI lineage: Eukaryota > Viridiplantae > Streptophyta > Magnoliopsida > Laurales > Calycanthaceae > Chimonanthus > Chimonanthus salicifolius. The sequence continues at coordinate 51,851,534 of CM023532.1, forward strand.
TCACTTTGCAACTTCGATTTAGAGAACACACTAAGCTCTTGTTAAGATGAAAATTATTTTATAGAGAGAGAACGAAGAAGAATAGGCACATGAAAGAAGTGTCTAGAAAGCGGAAAAACCGCTTTAAAAGATATTTTGTAAGAAAGTTTATTCATATCATACGCGTGTCATTTATTATATGGATAGATATAGTTGGCTGCATAACTCATGAGCTACTAAAACGGCCGCGATTAAATAATAGTTGGATGCAAACTAAAAACAATTGCATTGTGCATGCATATATATGAAGAGTCAAATGAAACGGGTTGCATGTAGGTCAGATTTGGGTCAGGTGCTCTAAGACGTCTGGATACCTTAGTTTTAAAAAAAATTAGGTCAGATGTGGTGCATCAACATTTACATCTAGCCCCCTTTTAATTGTAAAATTTATATTTAAAATTGGATGTAAAAAAGCATATTGAAATTTCCATTCAATTTTTTTCTCCTTATATCTTTAATTTGGGAAGAAATGAAAATTGTTAGTGTTGGGAAATTGGGGCTTGAGAAGTTAATCGTATTAAATATTATATTAGATAAAAATACTATTATTTATATTTCAAGTAATGTTGTTCAAGTTAATGCAATAACATATTCACCACATTTAGTACTTTTAAATTCAAATTTAAATTTGAAACTTATATTAGCAAAAGTTGAATCGAAGTTATTTCAAATTGTTCAATTTGGTCATTAAACAACAAGAGGCCTGGTTAAATTCCTATTGAGGATGTAAAAAGAGATCCTCAGAGATGATATAATATTCAAGACAATTTTTTTTGAAATAAATGGATTCAGATATAAAACTTAAATCCTTTTCAACTAGTGGATCTTAATCTACCCTAAATTTGATATTTTTCAAGTATAATACATTAACCTAAGTGGAAAGCCCAGATAATCCCAATGCCTTATCTATTTGAAAGAGAGTTTTTTATTTTCAAATGAATCTTAGATACTTATATAATCTATGTTTGAAATAATTTTATGGAAACAATAATAGAGAAAATTCATTAAGATATTATGATTAGATTTGATGAGTCAAATTGATTTGTCATAGTTTTGTCATGCCCATAATTAAAAATATAAAATTTTATATAAAACGGCTAAAAATAGAAAAGAATTTTAACTTAAAAGTAAAGAAAAAATGGCTAAAGCTAAAATATAGCTTTTAAGATTAGATTTGATGATTTGGATTGAATTATAACACTTTACCATGTCCTCAATTGAAAAAATAAAGCTATAATTTTTTTGTTAAAATGGCTTAAAATACTCAAAATCAATATTGCAAATCTAACTATCTCAAGCGTTGTAATACTAGGCTGCGTTTGGATGGGGTAAGGGGGTCTCTTTGCTTCTATGGAGCAAAAATATTTTAAAATATTTTTTAATTGATGAATATTATTCAATAATTATGTTTCATAAAATTTTATTTTTATTTTTTATATTATATGAATTTAATAAAAATTATTAATTCTCATAAAATTATTAATATATCACGTTACCTCTACTTACAATTACCAAATAAGATTTTTTACCTTTAAAGTAATTTTTTACTTTACCACTATAATTACCAAACAAGATAAGTATAATAACCCATTTTGAGTTTGTTCCTTTTTTTGAGATTTTCAGATCTCTAAGTTGTTTTCGGGACTGTGGTAGCAGTGAGGAGAGTGTGGGCTCCGTGGTGGGCCATAGTTTGCCTGGTTTCGAGTTTGGAAACTCAAGGGGTATTTCAGTAATTTTGAATTATTGTATATTCTGTCATGAAAAATGCTTAAAAAATCACACGTCTTTCTCTCTCGATGTTCGACATTTGATTTTCTCGGGTTTTTAAATCATTTTCTTTTAAAATAGTGTGAGTTTTGAAACTCTATTTTTACACGATTCGAGATTTTTTTCTTAAAAGTTAAAAATAAAAAATAAACACTCAAAACCCTCAACCCCTCAAAACCCTAATTTTTTAAGCTCTCTTTTCCCTCGACACTGTAGCAGTTTTCGCTATAGTGTCGCTGCCTACCCAAACCTTAGCAACCCTTGCTGGCAGCAGCTCCTCAATCCCTCCCTCTCTTGGGTTACTCTCTCTCTCCCTCTCTCTCAGCTCCTCCTCCTCCTCCTCCTCCTCCTCCTTCTTCCCCTTCTCCTTCCTCTCTCCCTTGGTCAGCTCGGACAGTCATGGCCGTCTCGAGCCACCCTTGCGATCAGCCCTCGCGTCGGAGCCCGCTCTGCTGCAACTCCGACTTTGCTGTGCTCAACATCTCCCCTCATCCTTTCTCCTCATTCATCGTCGTCCGGATCCGACAAAAAACCAGGTACTCATGTTTCCCCTCTTTCTCTTCCCTCTCACTCGAATTTTCCTTAACCTTCCTTGATTTCATGCGAATTCCTCAGTTTTCTTCGCCTTTCCCTGTTTTTCCTTCCTCTTTTTCATCGATTTTCTCTGGTTTTCGAGATTTCTCTTTTCTTTCCTAAGTTTTCTTAGATTTTTTTTTGGTTTTCCCCTTTCTCTTTTCCCTTTTTCAACTCGGTTGAGTGATCGAGTTGACTTAATTGAGTTCCTTGTTGACTCAGTTGGGTTTCTGGATTAACCCAACCCTTTTTTTAGGGTCGAGACCGACCCATCTATCTGGCCCACTGGCCCAAACCCGACCCAATGGACTGGTTTGGATTTGGCCCAGTTAGGCCTGGCCCAGACTTAGTCCAGTATTGGATCTGGCCCACTCGTTCGGCCCAACTAGGCCCAGACCTAGTCCGGCCCTATTCTAGTAGGTCCAGTTCTTTGGCCCTGCCCATTTCAGGCCCAAATCTTTAGCCCGGCCCATTTTTAAAGCCTAACCCTTTTTAGAACCCAGTTTCGGCTCGACCCGTTTTCAGAACCCGTTTTGGGCCCATTTTTAGGCCCATTTTTAGTCCGAATTCTTTTTATCTTGTCGTGCCTTATTCACTTATCCGTTATTCCTTGTTTTAACAGTTTGAGCACCCTTCAACCCATCAAGCAGCTTGCTTACCTCGGATTCTCGACTCCACACACTCGGTGAGGGGATTTCTCACTGTTTTAGCATACATTCGCATCTCTTAAACTTTGACCTCGGACTTGGAGTGATTTGAATGGGGCCCTTTGTTTATTGAGCCACTCGGTAAGGGAACCATTGGATGAATCTGTTGCAAGAGATCCGTTCGAATGCACTCAGGTCAACTTTATGCAGAAAAGAAAATAAAATAATAATAATATTTCTGATCGGACGAATGAATATTGATCATGATGCTTAGAATTGAGTGACAACACATGGTGTTTTTAACTATTTCACATGAATGAATTTATGATGAGAATAAGATATGCGTTGGGTGTCGAATATAATGTACGAGATTTAATGATAACTTGTGGTATGCTTACATATAACTTGAATGAGATCATGAGTATGGGGAATTGTGACCTGTCATGAGTTTAAACTGTTGTATATGATCATGACATCGTGCGTATGCATTGGAGGGATTCTTAACATGTGTATATGTTTATGGTTATGTGATGAGTTTGATGGTCAGGAGTATTTCTCCGTTACGCTCCAGTGGTCGAGACGCCCATAGGAGATGCGGGTTTCCCCATTGTGTTCCTGCGGTCGAGGTGCCTGCCCTTGAGATTGGCTTCCCCGTTATGCTCCGGCAGTTGAGAACCCCACAGGGGATTCGGGTTTCCTCGTTGCATTCCGATTATTGAAGCGGTTGTGTATGGTATGGTCTCCCGGTTGGATTGGTTGGGAGACCGGAGTTGTTGGAGGACCATGTGAGTTATGGAGGCGATGCCCAGGCTGGTCAGAGGGACCAATTGGCTGGTAATATAGTTGAGCACTCGTGTACATAGACATTCATTCTATGATGACGTTCTTCCATTCATGCATAAGATACATATGTTACTAACAGGTGATATGCATTATCTCTTCATTGGACTGGTTGTATTGTGTAGTCTCCCGATGACATTAGTAGGGAGATCGGAGTTTGCTAGAGGACTCGGTGTGGGTTACCGAGATGATGTCTCAGATCTGACCGGTGTATCACTAATTGATAATGTTGAGTTTTACGTGCTCTTGAGCACCTTTGTTATCATGATGTTATTACATTCATGCATATGTTATATTTATTGCTGACACGTGATATGCTTTCTCCCTTCATTGGGTTGGTTACTTCACCCCTTACCTTTCAGGTACCCCGATTGCGGAGGGGCCAGATGGGCCCCTTGAGCAGACGCCCGAGGAGTAGTAGTAAAAGGTGGATATTTTATATTTATGTTCATGACTTAGTTTGAGAGGCTTTTGTTCCTTATGGACATACTACCATATGTTGTGATCTGGATGATTGTATAATTGTATTCTGTTAACCCCAAGGTTTCAACCCAAGGATATATGGGTATTTTGATGACCACAAACCATTAAAGTGTGATATTTAATATTTCAAATGATATTACTCAATGAGACAGGTATCACATTTACAAAGAAGAAAGAAGGGCAAGATCATTGAAGATCAATGCAAGAGATCGGATGACTTATCAATCTTTGAAGTTCAAATGGCAAATGATACAAGTATTGAGGATTGAAGATTGAAGATCAAACTTGTATTCTTAGTTTTGGTCATGAGTGTTAAGAACAAAATATAAAGTTACTCAATTGTTGAACACCATCGCTCAAGTCACCCTCTAGTGGACCCTAGGAAAACCAAGTTTTATCTTATGCTTAAGTCCCTAAGACCTATGTGTTTGAAATGACCAAAATGAAGCCAAAACTACACAAAACATTTTTAAGGTCATTTCAGTCGACTAAATTTGAAGTTTCAGTCGACTGAATCAATGGATTATGGGGAGACGATATTTTAGTCGACTGAATCACGATTTCAGCCGACTAAAATACTGTATTTTCAGCGGAGAGTGATTTTAGTCGACTGAAATGAAGGTTCAGCCGACTGAAATACTGAATGATCACAGTATAGGGATTTCAGTCGACTGAAATGATGTTTCAGCCTACTGAAAATCAAAGTTTTCATGAATTGCAAATTCACTCGACTGAATTCTCAGATTCAGCCGACTGAATTATTCACAGATAAACTGTTTGTATCTCGGTGCATTTTCAGTCGACTGAATCGCGAAACGGTAATATTTTTTGAACATTAAATGCTCTCTCCAACGGCCCTTTGCTTCATTTAATGCTTGGCAACGGTTCTAAATGTGACAAAATTATAAAACGAAGCTTCCATGAGTAAATGGGCTGTTGAATCACTTGAAATTAAGAGGAATCAATTGAAATCAAATCTCAAGCACACTCTAGCTCAAAACCCATCTCTTGCAATCTTACCTTGAGCCATTTCAGTTCAACTCTTTGAGCAACTATTAGAAAACTACATTTGTAAACATTTGAGAGTTACTCCTAAGCTTACATTGTAATCTTCTACATTTTCTTGAAAGATAAAGTTTGAGAAGGGTTGGTGTAACCCTTGTGAAGGAGAATGGTGTCTTCACCTTCAAGCATTGTAATAGGTTTCTTCTCCACCCTTGAAGGAGAAGTTTAGTGCATTCAATTCTCAAGTGGTGTACTTGAGGCGAGGACGTAGGCAAGAACGCCGAACCTCGTAAAAATCTCGGGTTCAATCTCTCCATCTCTTCTTATCTCCTCTTTTATATTTTGGCATTTATTTACTACTTGTCTGCATCTTATTTTTCTTAAATTGTGAAATTAAAGAAAACCCAAAAAGTTTGCATTGACCCAATTCACCCCCCCTCTAGGGTCAATTTCTGGGCAACAATTAGTGTTAGAGCTCAGATTCTCTGAATTACTTAACCATTTGAGAAATCGATCGAATGACAAACTTTGGGGGATCTTCTTATGGTAAAGGATGTTCAATTAATAGACCTCCATTGTTCAATGGAAGTGACTACAATTTCTGGAACACTAGGATGAAATTTTATTACAATCAATGGACCATCACATATGGGAAGCTATTGAATTTGGGCCCTTTATTCCAAAAGGACTAATTGACCTTGCTCCTAAACCTAGAGAGCTTTGGGATGAGAATGATCATAGGCTTAATCAGTATAATTCTCAAGCCATGAACATTCTATTTTGTGCTCTTGACCGAAATGAATTTAATAGAGTTTCATCTTCCAAATCGGCCAAGGAAATTTGGGATAAGCTTCTAGTGACTTATGAAGGCACTAATCAAGTGAAGACATAAAAAATTCATAGGCTTGTACACTCATATGAACTATTCAATATGGAGCCAAATAAATCCATTTCTTCCATGTTTACTAAATTCAGAAAGATTATAAATGAACTTAATGCCCTTGGAAAGACTTATTCTAACGAAGATAATGTGAGCAAAATTCTTAGGTCATTGCCAGATTCTTGGGAGTCGAAGTCAACGGCGATAATAGAAGCAAAAGATATCTCCATATTGGGACTTGATGAACTCTTGGGATCTCTCATGACCCATGAGATTTCCATGAATGGTCGGAAGGAAATTGCCAAAGAAAAAAAGTCTCTTGCATTTAAAGCCTCACCAAAGGAGACATATGTTGATCAAGAAGAATAAGAAGATAGTGAGGATGAAAATGAAGACTTGGTCTTGATCACCCGTGAATTCAAGAGTCTCTTGAGAAGAAGCAATCAATTTCGAAAGAAGCCATTCAAAAAGGATGGCTATAAGGGAGATTCAAGCAAGAAAGAGCCCCTCACTTGTTTTAATTGCGGCAAAAGGGACACATCAAAGCCGAATGTCCGCTATTGAAGAAAGATGACAACAAGTTTAAAAAGAAAGCATTCAAAGCCGCATGGTTGGAGTCCGATAGCGAATCGGATGGTGAATCATCCAAAAACCACATGGCAAATATTTGTTTCATGGCAAATGAAGATGACGTAAATCGTACACTTGACTTTTTAGAAAATGATGCACCTAGTGTAGAAGAACTAGTTGATTCACTAGAAGAAATGTACAAGGATCTTAAAAAGCAAGGAAAAGAAAATGTCACTCTTAGAAGAGACAACTCCTCACTTTCAAAAGAACTTGAAAAGTTGAAACTTGAAAATGGGGAGCTTAACAAAAAGGTTCTTACCCATGAAAAACTTGAAAAAGAATTGAAAGAGAAGATTGATAAAATTTCAAGACTACCTAAATTTCCATGTCCATACAAAAAGGAAAATATTGTCTTGGAAGAAAAATTGAATAACTTAACTAAGTCTCTTGAGAAATTTACCATGGGAAAGAAAAATTTGGATATGTTATTGGGAAATCAAAGATGTGTTTTTAACAAAGAAGGATTGGGATATAATCCCAAAGCAAAGAAATCATTTTACAAAAACTTCTTTGTCAAAACTTCATCTTCTACCTCTCCACACATTACTTGCAACTTTTGTGGAAAGAATTGACATATTTCTTATTCTTACTCAATTAGGAAAGCAAAAGGGCTAACAAAAATGATTTGGGTTCCAAAAAGGAACATTGCCTTATAATCTAACCTAAATGGACCCAACTCTACATGGGGACCAAGAAGAATTACTTAAATGTGTTTTGTAGATATGCATGAAATCAACGCCAAGAAAAGACAAGTGGTTTCTTGATAGTGGATGCTCAAGACACATGACGGGAGACAAATCAAAATTCATCTCTCTCTCTCTCAAAGATGGTGGATTTGTTACCTTTGGAGACAACTCCAAGGGCAAGATCATTGGTAAAGGTAAAACTGGTAATGATCCCTTACTTTCCATTGAAGATGTACTATTGGTAGATGGGTTGAAACATGATTTACTTAGTGTAAGTCAACTTTGTGATAAAGGCAATAAGGTAGTATTTGAATCAAACAAATGTTCTATTAGAAATGCTAGCAATGATAAAAAAATGTTCATAGTATATAAAGATGAAAATGTTTACACCATTGACTTTGATAAAATGCTTAACCAAAATGTTAAATGCCTTGCTGTCATAAATGAAAATAGTTGGTTATGGCATAGGAGACTAGGACATGCTCACATGGAACTTATTTCAAATCTATCTAAATTTGAATTAGTTGATGGCTTGCCTAAGGCCAAATTTGCCAAGGATAGAATTTGTGATGCATGCCAATTTGGAAAACAAATCAAAAGTTCCTTTAAAAGCAAAAAGCATATATCTACATCTAGGCATCTTCAACTATTGCATTTAGATTTGTTTGGTCCTAGCAAAGTTCAAAGTATGGGTGGTAAGTCATATGCATTTGTAATTGTTGATGATTATTCTCGCTTCTCTTGGGTGTTATATCTAGCTCACAAAAATGATGCACCTAAAGCATTTGCAAAATTTTGTAGAAGAGTCCAAAATGAAAAAGGATATGCAATCAACAACATTAGAAGTGATAGGGGTAGAGAATTCGAAAATCAAGAAATAGAAATACTTTGTGATGAAAATGATTTTTGTCACAATTTCTCCGCTCCTAGAAATCCTCAACAAAACGGAGTAGTTGAAATAAAGAATAGAACACTTCAAGAAATAGCTAGAACCATGCTCAATGAACATAAGTTACCAACATACTTTTGGGCCGAAGCCGTAAGCACGGGTTGCCATGTTATAAATAGGGTAACATTAGAAAAGAATTGGATAAGACCCCTTATGAAATATGGAATGGTAGAAAACCAAACATTGGATACTTTAGAGTTTTTGGATGCAAGTGCTTTATACTAAACACCAAAGATCAATTAGGAAAATTCGATCCAAAATCAAATGAAGGAATCTTTGTTGGCTATTCTCCCATTAACAAAGCATATAGAGTATATAACAAGAGAACATCAATTGTGGAGGAATCGATTCATGTGGTCTTTGATGAAGCCAACCCTTTTGAAATCAAAAAGGATCTTGATGATGAGGTTGTAATTTTGGAAAAAGAGATGAATCAACTTGATATCCAAGACAATCCTAACAATGAATTAAATGCTTCAAATAGTAGTGGAAGAGAAGATAGTGAGGACGTCAAACCAAATAATGATCTTCCTAAGGCTTGGAGTTTTGTAAGAGATCACCCAAAAGATCAAATTATTGGTGAACCATCTCAAGGAATAGCCACTAGATCTAAACTTAGAAGCGCTTGTAACAACATGGCTTTTGTCTCTCAAATCGAACCAAAGAACATTCAAGAAGCCGAATTAGATGAGTTTTGGATAATTGCCATGTAAGAAGAACTAAATCAATTTGAAAGAAACAAAGTATGGGAGCTTGTGCCTATGCCTAAGGATCACTCAATAATTGGCACAAAGTGAGTTTTTAGAAATAAAAAGGATGAGGAAGGAAATATTGTTAGAAACAAAGCTAGATTAGTAGCCCAAGGTTACAACCAAGAAGAAGGGATAGATTATGAGGAAACCTTTGCCCCGGTTGCTAGGTTAGAGGCCATAAGAATGTTGCTTGCATATGCTTGTTTCAAAAATTTCAAATTATTTCAAATGGATGTGAAAAGTGCATTTTTAAATGGTTTTATCTCCGAAGAAGTTTATGTAAAACAACCACCCGGATTTGAAAATCATGAATTTCTTAATCATGTTTACAAATTGACAAAAGCATTGTATGGTTTAAAGCAAGCACCTAGAGCATGGTATGATAGACTTAGTAATTTTCTCATTAAAAATGGCTTTACAAGAGGAAAAATTGACACTACTTTATTTATTAAATCTCTAGACAATGACATGCTCATTATACAAATATATATAGACGACATTATTTTTGGATCTACAAATGAACAACTTTGTAAAGAATTTGCGAAAATCATGCATGATGAATTCGAGATGAGTATGATGGGTGAACTAACCTTCTTCCTTGGTTTACAAATCAAGCAATCTTGTGAAGGAATATTTATAAATCAATCAAAATATGTCAAAGACCTTCTCAAGAAATTTGGAATGAATGAAGCTAAATCAATTGGGACTCCTATGAGCCCATCTACCAAGCTTGACAACGATGATTGTGGCAAACCCGTTGATATGAAACTCTATAGAGGCATGATAGGAAGTTTGTTGTACTTAACTGCTAGTAGACCGGATATAATGTTTAGTGTATGCTTGTGTGCACGTTTTCAATCTTTCCCCAAGGAATCACATCTTTTTGTCGTAAAACGTATTTTCCGATATTTGATTGGCACTATTGATTTGGGCTTATGGTATCCTAAACATACTTCACTCAAATTAGTAAGTTATTCAGATGCGGACTTTGCCGGTTGTAAAATTGATAGAAAAAGCACGAGTGGGACTTGTCACTTCCTTGGACTCTCCCTCGTATCTTGGTTCAGTAAAAAGCAAAATTCAGTGGCCTTATCCACAGCTGAAGCAGAATACGTAGTTGCCGGGAGTTGTTGTGCTCAAGTGTTGTACATGAAACAACAATTGGAAGATTTTGGACTTAATTATGATCGCATTCCAATTAGGTGTGACAATACAAGTGCTATAAATTTGTCAAAAAATCCCATACAACACTCTAGAACTAAGCACATTGAAATTAGACACCATTTCATTAGAGACCATGTGCAAAGAGGTGATGTTCAATTAGAATTTGTAAGCACTGACCATCAATTGGCCGATATTTTTACAAAACCTCTTCCTGAAGATAGATTTTGTACAATCATAACAGATTTGGGAATGTACCTCAGTAGGAATGTGCGTTGAATTTTTTTAAAAAAAAAAAAAAAGGGGAAGGGGGGGGGGCACGTTCAGCTACTGATATTCATATTTCAGTCAACTGAAATATTCATATGCACTGGCTATTTTTTCTTCTTATTTTTCAGCCGACTGAAAATACCATTCAGCCGACTGAACCATACGGCTACCCATTTTTCAGCCGACTGAAACAAATTTTCAGTTGACTGATTTTGTCTCTGTTTACTGTCTGCTCTCGGCGCCCTTTTTCAGTCGACTGAACATAATTTTTAGCCGACTGAATCCAGCAATTACCATTTTCAGCCGCCTAAAAATATTTTTCAGTCGACTGAACTACGCAGTTACTCATTTTTCAGCCGACTGAAACTCATTTTCAGCCGACTGAAACGCGCGGGTAAGTTCTTTTAACCCTCTTTTTCCCTCTTTTTCGTAAAATCCCTTTCCCTCTTCCTCTTACGACAAAATCCCCTTCCCTGTCCCCTCTTTCGCTCGATCTCTCTCTTCTTCCCTACCTCTTTCCGTTCTTTTTCCCTCCTTCCCCAAATTTTTTTAGCGTCCGTTTTTCATTTTTTTTACCTTGTTCGGCTCTCTTCTTCCTCTTCTCTTCGTTTCCACTCCTTCCTCCCTCGATCTCTGCAATGGCCCCCAAACGACAGTCTCGTGATCAAGGTCAACTGGCTGAGACCGAACGACGGTCGAAAAGAATGAGTGACACTCGTCTTCACTTCGACTCACAAGATGCGGAAAGTGCTTACACTCTTCATTTCATGTTTCGCAAAGTGGTTTTCGGTAAAATCGTTTCTCTTTCTTTTTTTGATCAATTTGCAAATCAATTTCCATTTAGAGCACATTTTGACTATCAAGGATGGACCCCTTTTATCGAAATCGTTCGCCCCTCCTATCCTACACTCGTCAAACAATTTTATACAAATTTTTCTCTCAAAGCAAATCCCTTAAATCCTCGTGTTGAATCCTCAGTGAGTGGCACTCCTTTTTCTTTTAACCGAGAGGATTTAGGAACCATTATTCAAGCCCCCTCTGATGGTCCTACAATGTATAAAACTAATACTTGGATTGATGGTTTTGATGCTGTAGAGGCCCTAAAATTGATTTGTGAACGAAATGATATTGTTGAACCCTTTCAGCCGATTGCATCCCAACTCTCATTAGAAGCCCGGCTGATTCATCATATTATTTGCCACAATATTCTTCTGCGGTCTGGGTCCTATAATCATGTCACCTATTTTGATGTTTATCTCATTTGGGCCCTTATTCAACATCACTTAGTTAATCTTCCCTACCTCATCATATGTTTCATGAAAGATTGCTAAAAGCGCAAGAAGACTCTGCCTTATGGAAAACTCCTTTCATTCCTATTTGAACATTTCGACGTCCGCACGAGACTTAGAAGAAATTGGTGCTGCCAATGATGCCTATTGTGACCATACCCTTAAAAATATGCGGTATAGGCTTGTTGGCAATTCTTGGGAACCCACTCCTGCAAGGTTGAAGAAAATTCAGCCACCTGAGCAAGCCGCAGAGGAGCAAGCCTATCATGATCAGGATATCGGCATGCCTGCCTCTCCTCATCCCTCTGGTGGCCCCTCTAGCTCCAATGAGGACATTCAGCGTGTTTTTGCTGCCATTGAATCTCTCCGAATCGATGTTGCAGAAATAGGGGTAAATGTCGACCTTCTCCGCACTCAATGTGAGAGTATTCGTGAATTTGTTAAAGATCGACTCGATGCCTCTCGCGATGACACTGATCGGGTGCACCTTCAGTTAAGCCGTCTCATGGCCCGTTTTGGCCTCGAGTGACACTTGCCCTCTTCTCTTTTTGATGATGCCATAGGGGGAGAAATATCAAAGATTGCACTTGAAATTTTGTACATGACCCACTAAGTTCTAACCTTTGTAAAAGTCCTTGACTTAATCAAATTTAATGGGTTCATATTACTTGTACAAATATTGTTTCTTTTATGATTTTTATTTTACATATCTCAATATGGTTGAATTGATTGTGTATGATGGATATGATGCATTTATTTTATTTAGAAATACATCCATGAAGAAAGGGGGAGAATACTTATCATTTGAAAAATACCTTGAAGAAAATGGAAAATTTGTTTCTATGTATGAAGTAAGGGGGAGGATCACAAATTGTGTATCGTTTATTTATGGTTTGTGTGCAATGGTTTTTCATCATAAAAAAGGGGAGATTGTTAACCCCAAGGTTTCAACCCAAGGATATATGGGTATTTTGATGACCACAAACCGTTAAAGTGTGATATTTAATATTTCAAATGATATTACTCAATGAGACAGGTATCACACTTACAAAGAAGAAAGAAGGGCAAGATCATTGAAGATCAATGCAAGAGATCGGATGACTTATCAATCTTTGAAGTTCAAATGGCAAATGATACAAGTATTGAAGATTGAAGATTGAAGATCAAACTTGTATTCTTAGTTTTGGTCATGAGTGTTAAGAACAAAATGTAAAGTTACTCAATTGTTGAACACCATGGCTCAAGTCACCCTCTAGTGGACCCTAGGAAAACCAAGCTTTATCTTATGCTTAAGTCCCTAAGACCTATGTGTTTGAAATGACCAAAATGAAGCCAAAACTACACAAAACATTTTTAAGGTCATTTCAGTCGACTGAACTTGAAGTTTCAGTCGACTGAATCAATGGATTATGGGGAGAAGATATTTCAGTCGACTGAATCAAGATTTCAGCCGACTGAAATACTGTATTTTCAGCGGAGAGTGATTTTAGTCGACTGAAATGAAGGTTCAGCCGACTGAAATACTGAATGATCACAGTATAGGGATTTCAGTAGACTGAAATGATGTTTCAGCCGACTGAAAATCAAAGTTTTCATGTATTGCAAATTCACTCGACTGAATTCTCAGATTCAGCCGACTGAATTATTCACAGATAAACTGTTTGTATCTCGGTGCATTTTCAGTCGACTGAATACTCACTTCAGTCGACTGAATCGCGAAACAGTAATATTTTTTGAACATTAAATGCTCTCTCCAACGGCTCTTTGTTTCATTTAATGCTTGGCAACGGTTCTAAATATGACAAAATTATAAAACGAAGCTTCCATGAGTAAATGGGCTGTTGAATCACTTGAAATTAAGAGGAATCAATTGAAATCAAATCTCAAGCACACTCTAGCTCAAAACCCATCTCTTGCAATCTTACCTTGAGCCATTTCAGTTCAACTCTTTGAGCAACTCTTAGAAAACTAGATTTGTAAACATTTGAGAGTTACTCCTAAGCTTACATTGTAATCTTCTACATTTTCTTGAAAGATAAAGTTTGAGAAGGGTTGGTGTAACCCTTGTGAAGGAGAAGGGTGTCTTCACCTTCAAGCATTGTAATAGGTTTCTTCTCCACCCTTGAAGGAGAAGTTTAGTGCATTCAATCCTCAAGTGTTGTACTTGAGGCGAGGACGTAGGCAAGAACGCCGAACCTCGTAAAAATCTCGGGTTCAATCTCTCCATCTCTTCTCATCTCCTCTTTTATATTTTGGCATTTATTTACTACTTATCTGCATCTTATTTTTCTTAAATTGTGAAATTAAAGAAAACCCAAAAAGTTTGCATTGACCCAATTCACCCCCCCTCTAGGGTCAATTTCTGGGCAACATATTCGAATAGTCTATGGTTGTTTGTTACGTTTAATAGTATAATGGGTTTTGTTCATCTAGGTTGTTAAGCAGGGGGCAGTGGCCCCTTTTTTTTTAAAAAAAAAAAATGCCCGGTATCCTTTTTTCGGTAGTGTTTTGAGATGTTTTGGAGATAACGCACCTGTAGCGGGATGGGGTGTTACAATAAGGGTAACCCTTGTTTAGCCCTAGACAATAGAATTAGTTTGTGTTGATTAAAATACTATCTTGCTCTTCATTTTCTCAAAGATAGTAGATTTGCTCCCTACTTTTCATTAGAACTATGAATTTTCTTTTCCTTTTAGCTTCTCTCTCATTCATGTCCTCACCCCCTTTTCGCCCCGGTCTCTTGTCATTAACTTTTTTATCTGTTCTTTTTCTTTTCTTTTAATGAAAAATAGATTTCAATATGGAATTTGGTGAGTTGGAAAGATTTGGTTTGTTTTTCTTACAAATTAAAGAAAACTATGAAAGAAGCCCTAAAAATATAAACAAGATAATATGAACATTGAACATATGCATGAGGGGTGGAGGGGACCTTTGGGTGTGTGAGTCATCGATGTAGACCCACTGATGCTAGGATATGGACCCTATGTATAGAGCTCGGAGTAGCTATGGTGATATAGTGTAATGACCTGACTCGAAATCACATTTTTTTAAGGAAATTATGGAAATTTCATTTTGGATTAAGAGTGAATTTGTTACTTGGATCTCGTTGTGGGCTTTCCACCTAATCCAAGTTTGGCTAAATTTGAACTCAGAGCTCAAGTTATGGCCTTTTAAAGAAATTATGATTTTTTATATATTTATTTAATTAATTTCAAAAATTATTTTAAGTATTTGTTTTAATATTTTAAAATTTCAAATTTTTAAATTTTGTGTGGTCTCATTAAGATTTTTAAAATTCGTTTGAAGCACTTGAGAAGTTACCTCTCGTGGGCCCACGGGACCCACTCCCAAAGCTTACCAACGTCACCACATCCTAATTTCCTTCACTCAGCTCTTCACTCTCTTCTCCCATCTCCCACGCTTGAAGCTCCAGCCATCTGAAGTTCTTCTTTCCTTTCATTCCCAAGTGAATTCCTCTTCCCCTCTCTCTTTCCATTAGTTTAATTTTCAGTTTATTGATATGGTTTTCATATTTAATAACTTTTAATTTAAAATAGTTTTTGGAAATCCCCTTTCTACAACTATTTTTCTTCCTTTTGACTGGAGTGGGTCATGTACACTCCCACCGGTTGATTGGACGAGATTAGACTTGTTGCACGAAGATCTAGTGGACCATAGAGATATAACATGATGATCTATATGCAAACGTTGAGTGGTTTAGGTAGTTTGGCCGATCGAAATGATTAAGCGAGGAAAGGCAGAGACTTCTCGAAATGGGGAAATGCAGAGGCTGCTCAGAATGGTGAAAGGTAAAAGCTCCTCTGAGCGGGGAATGACAGAATCTCCGCACTTCCGGGAAAGGCAATGACTCCTCGATGTATACATTCTCAGGAAAAGGCTGTAACTCCTCGACGTGTATTTTCATGGAAATGTTGTAACTCCTTGTAGATCAGACCAAATGCCTAGGATTACAATATGTTGTGTCTAGGAGTGGAGTCAAAATCTCTCTAGGACATTTATGGCTATCATGAGTTATGGTGTTGACATCTCTGATGGACGTCAACAATTTTGTCGGGACACTCTGTCGGGTGATGGGGTGTATTTGTGCAATTGGTTGATGTTTTATAACCCATGTTATTATCCAGTGATTTTAATATACATGAGTTGATTGAGATTAACATGCTATGTTATACATATGTATATTTGTAGTATGAGTATATATATTATGTGTTGTTTCTCTTTATTTAGAAACCCTTTAGGTTATTTGGTTTGAGAGTTGTAATATTTTATATAATTAAATCCCCGAGTGGGTAGTGGGTTTTGTAAGAACTTTGATCTTAGATTGTATTATGCTTTCGCACTATGTTATTGAGATTCACACATTGACACACAATGATATTGTGTTAGTCATGTGTGAGATTACAATTGAGGAATAATTATTATAAAAAAAAAAAATCACGTGTCCCGTGGGACGGGGCATGACACATGGAGTCTAGAGATGACCCATAGAGGCTCTGGCATTGATGTGGATGTTGCTCAATTAGATAGACACTGTTTAAGAGTAAGTTCCTCACGTGTATATCCCGTGGATAGGTAAGTCTCTCGCGTGCACATTAGCATGGTATGTGATAGTACTCGAGGATGAGGATGCCCTCATGCTAGTGATGTGATTGGACACGGAGGGTGAGATGTGCCAAACATGCAGGGATAAGTCGTGCTAGGGTCTCCAGGTAAGTCGTGGTTCGACCCACCGACAGGAAACACGTTTACCATCGTGGACGAGTAAATCCCTCACGTGTATATGTCTTGGATGTGTAAGTCTTTCACGAGTGCATGAACACTGTATAGGCTGGACACGCAGGGCGAGATCTCCGAGCATGCGTGAGTCGTGCCGGGTAAGTCATGGTCCTACGCGTGCCGGGGGTCATGATGATTATGTTACCACAACCACATGATGGTCTCTACTGAAGGTATTAGAACCATGGTTGATTGGACCTATGGCCCATGCTTGGTATTGGACCCATGGTCGGGTATTGGGACCATAGTTGGTTGGACCCATGGTTAGTATTGAGACCCACAGTTTGACATTTGGACCAAAGTTTGTCCTGATGACCCATAGTTGGGTAGTTGTATGACATGGCATGACAATGATTGCGTAGCATGTAGTTTATTTCATGTATGGACGGTATAAACACTGTGTACTAGGACTAAAATCCCTTTAGAGAGATTGATATGGGGATGTGTAGAACTACGCGTGCATCTAGTCTTGCAAGAGTACGTATGCACTGAGTAATCAAGTTCAATCACAACGGGGTCCAAGAGGTCTTAGGATTCGAGGGAATCCTCTTACATATGTGAGTTCCACGTGTATGGACTAGGGTGTGCAGTTGCTTTAGAGTTTCAAAAAAAAAAAAAAAAATTTCTCAATCATGTGTCGCGAAGAGCAGGGTGTGATCTTATATCGTCAAGGCATCTCATATGGAACTCTCTAATTATCAATATAAACCGTTCACATTCATCCACCCTTTATGAATTGGTAAATATCTAAAATTGTCACAAATTCACCTTTTATACATTGTTGAATTTTCAAGTTAAAAATTTCACTTATATAAAACTTATAAACTATTAAATTTTGAACTAATATATTTTTGTCATATAATGGAATGATCTTGAATATTTGCTCAATCCTAGTTCACCTAATGATCTTCTTATTCATATACTCGCTAGCCACTAGCATGCATCTAGGTAGATCTTATAATTGAGACAAGAAGAGATCTCTATCTCTCAAAAGTAGAGAGGTCTCTTTAGATCATTACTCTATATTTAGTAAAAATAAATATTCTTACAAAAATGAAAGTTAATGTCAATTGAGTTCAAAAATTAATGTCAATAGAAAACCTAAAGAATAAATAGGCATATAAAACACATATAGTAAAACAAAGTTTAAAATTTAATTGGATAAATAAATATTAATTAAATATAAAGATATAATTCATTGAATTATTGAAAGATTACCAAAGTAAGTAAAAAATTTAATAAATAAATTCATATTAAATTTACTGAATGATAGTAAGAAATTCCTAATAATAATGTATAGGAATAAAAAATAAATAGCTTAAGATTTAATTGTTAATAAAATAATTAAAAATAAAATTTAATATTAACTTCAAAAATAGTGGTTTGCAATTTTTCACAACTGAGTGGACTACCAAATTACATGCCCCGTATTCATGGGTCATTGGGTGAAACTCGTCAGTGAGAAGTGAGAATTTACGAGTCCTCACTCACTGCTCTAAATCCCTAATTTGTATTGCAATCGTGACTTCTCGGTTCTCACTCCTCACTTTCTCCTCTCTCGTCCCTACCTCACTCACTCATGCCACCGGTCTTCTCTGTTTCTCGCCTTTCTCGCCATTGATTTCTCGGTCTCTCGGTCTCTCGCCACCAGTTTCTCAATCTGTTGCTGTAGGTATCTCGTTTTCTCGGTCTGTCGCCGTCTGTTTCTTGGTTTCTTGACTTCTCGTTGTCGGTTTCTCAGTTTCTCGCCGTTGTTTCTCGGTGTCTCGATCTTTCACCTTCGTTTCTGGGTTTTTTCGTCTTTGCCTCTTTCGTCTCTGTCTCTCTCGCCGCCGATCTTCTCACCTCTTTCGTCTCTGTCTATCTCGCCGCCGGTCTTCTCACCTCCCTAGCCTCTGTCTCTTTCGCTGCCGGTCTTCTTGCCTCTCTCACCTCTGCCTCACTAGAGTCTCGCACCTCTTTTGGAATTTCAAATTTTGAGGTATGTTTCTGATTTTCTATAATTATTTATTTTAAGAAGTCTTTACAAATTTTTGATTTCTTAGAACAGCAATAGTTTTTTATTGAAACTTCAAATTTGACTTTGTTGATGATTAGTTGTAACTTATTGACATTTGGTGTTATTTTTTGCATTTATTGACTTTAGTGGTGCAATTTAGTCATTGATGGTTTGTTAGTTGAAACTTCGAATTAGGTTTTGTTGGTAGAGGATTTTTTTTTTTTTTAATTTATTTTGATATTTGATAACTTTGATGATGGTATGTAGCAATGAACTGGTGTGGAATTGTATGATATTTTTTTCTAAAGAAATATTAGATGAGAAATATCTATTTATTATATTTTTATTTTTTAAATATTTATATTTTTCATGAGACTTTTCCGGTAATTTCTCGTCAAATATCTGAGAATTTGAAAATGCTGTGATATTACCGGTAATCGCTAATATCTCGAGAATGGTATTTGTGACATTAGTTCTTGTTTTGATCTTACAAGTTAAGAGTTAGGATGATGCAATAGATCTCATTTTGAACAATACGTTAGATCTTATGACGTTTATAAACCTAACACACTCCCGATATCTCCTCCCCTTATTATAACTAAATCAAATTTGAAACTCGTGCCTTGAGTGTTCGATATTGCTTATGCCATGCATTCTTATCATGAAGGGGGGAACTAATAAAAGGTATGTATGGGTTCCATTGAATGATGGATCCAAACTTTTAAAAATGTTTTTATTTCTTTTCTAGGTTTTGATCTAATCAAAATTGATTTCCATTTGATGTACATCACTATGATATTTATACTAAGAGGTAAAAATATTTATTCAATGGTTTTTTATCTTAAAAATTATGGGTTAGGATGAATCAATTGTCTCATTTTGGATAGTTTGATCATTGTCATGATAATCTATCCATCCACCCAATTTATTTGAAGGGCTGGGATGATTCAATTGTCCTAGTTTGGACTTGATAGGTCTTGTGATAACTTATCCATCTATCCAATCTTTTCTATCATAAAGTTTGACACCCACCCCCTCCGGCTGGCATTACCTATCAAAATATTCAGACTTTTAAGCCCAAGCATCTTCTAGACCTATCCAACTGCGGAATACCTAAAGATAGGCAAATAGGGTTTATGTGCTGGTTAGCTTGAATAATTCATGGTCATATAAGCAGGAGTGCAAGTTGAGTTGGATAAACATTGGACCTGCATGGATCCAGTTTGAAAATAGCTTTGAGTTGGGTTAAGATCAATGATTTGAGGATCAGATTTGTTCTAAATTTTGAAGACCCAAGATTTTCATGGGTCGGGTCGAGTTAATAAGAAAAAACCCAATTCTTAAGACATGAACTGAAATAGTTCAATATAACATGTAATATATATTTAAAATAAGGATTACTTAAGTAACTCACATGGGTGTAGCTCAACTGGTTGCCTCTCGCCCTAGGAAGCGGGAGGTTGCGGGTTTCGAGCCCCTATGGCCTAACCTTGGTGTGCCTTAGGGGCAATTGACTCATTTGGAGGGGTTTTAGTAGGACTGTGTTGAGTTTCCCACATGTTAATCCAAAAAAAAAAATAAGGATTACTTAAGAACAATTCTCAGGAGACCTTGATGCGAACGACCAATGGATGCCACACTGGGCCCACATGGAGGGTGGATTTGAAAGGACATTGGCTTATATATGGTGCCTATAAAATTTCATTATGATTGGATAAAAGAAGCCATTTTTTTAAGGTCTTCAAAATTTTATATTTATCTGACGATGGAAATTCATTGGGTTAGATTAATGGGCTTCAAAAGTCAAATTTAGTACTGGTGCGATTCAATGGGGGCGGTAGGTGTGTGTGAGGGGGAAATTGGATCTATTAGGTTTACTTTGGGCTCCACAAACTAAAGTTCTCACTGATGTAGGACACAGAAGATCCAACGCAAGGATCCACTTCTATTTATTTTTATTTACTTCTTTTTTTGTGTATTTCTTAATTAGCAAGTTTGAGTAGAGTAGGATTTTATATTTTCGTTTTACAATATTTGAGAGAGTTCTTGTTTTAGTAGGAAGGCCAGGTCGGTGGATTTCCCATTCGTTTTAGATTCCTATGCTATTTTGAGTTATTTGTTTTCCTATAAATACCTATGGATGTAACAGAGATGCTATACACGATGGATATTTGAATAAAATTTATTGAAGGCATAGCCTTTTTCTTATCTTCTTCCTTTCTTCTTCTCCTGTCTAGCTACATGCATATCTTTTTCTTCTTCCTGCCTAGTTGCAGGCGTGTTCTGCATCAATTGGTTCAGAGCCAAGGTTCTCTGTATCTTTGTTATACAGGCGTTCCTATTCAAAGACATGCCCCTGCATTCTCAGAGGCGATCGTGTCTTTCGATTTATCGTTTTAAAAAACAAAAAAGAAGAAGAAGAAAGGGAACCATCACACCTACACAAAACCTTCTCTGCATGACCGCGTTGCTGAAGAGATCGCCTTGTTCTATAGCCCTGTATCCCTTGTCGCCAGGTAACCCTCCATCGCTATTCCCCTCCCTTTCTTCTATCCCCTCCCTTTGCCACAAACCCAGATCTGTCCCAGCTCTCGCCTTCTGTGAAGCCCACCAACGCGTAACCCAAAACCTTTCGCCTCTTTCTCCCTTCCGCCAGCAACCCAAGCGGAAAAAGGAACTGCATCACTCATGAACAAGCATCCCCTAAGAACAATTTTCATGAGAAGTCCACGAGAACTTTACTTTGTGGGGCCTAAACAGACCTAATGGATCCAATTTTCCCTTCACACCCATATAGGGGTGGCAATGGGTCGGATCGAGTTGGGTTGATTATATGTAATAACAAATTTTCTTTTTGACCCAACCTGGCCTGACACGATCCGTCTCATTTCGACCTGGATTTTATTTTCTTCAATCCGACTTGACCCAAATTTACATAAAAACTTAAAAAAAATTAGAAAAAAATAGAGAAAATCATTTTAATAGAAAATAAAAGATAAAAGGCTTCCCTTCAAGTTAGCACATTGGGCTATGGAAAATTGAGGTAATTTGATAAGATTTTTTAACTTGGTGGGGTACATGGGTAAAATTAATAGGTACAAATAAAGAAGTTATTCAAATATTTAATTTTAATTCAATTCAGGTCAGGTTCAGGTTCAAGACCCTTCTATTTGTATTTTTAATTGCACGCAGTCCTTCATTATTGATTTGAGTTCTATTGAAAAAAAAAATCCTTGAGAAGGTTTATATTTATTTCAACAATTAATTTACTCAGCAAACATTTGCGGGCTTCAACTTGCATGGCTTTGCAGAAATAGGCTTTTAATGGTTGGATGTATTAGAATAAAACATATAACACATCTGATTTTTCTCCTGGGGAATGGAAGTTATGCTGATGTTTCTGAGAAATGCTTTCAGAATGCAGTTAGTGCTATTGACATGTTTGTGGCCCATTTTAAGAAGTGTCGTCTCCATGAATCCCTTTTATTATGATCCACTTCTCTCAATTTTAAGTTTGTATAAGTTCGAGTCTAGCCTGATCTGTAGTTAGACTTAATTTATCTGTTTAGTTTATTTGTCAAGTCTGAGTCTGTTTTACAATCGAGTTGAAATTGAATGTTGAGGCTCTCTTTTCTCAGGATAAACTTTGAGAGCCCTTTAGCTTTCCGTGAAATTACCATCCTTAGGAAAGGGGATGAGCCCAAGCTTTTATACACCCTAATCCTCCAAGGACTTCATTTTCATACCTCATTTGAATGGAAAGCATCTTGATAAGGATTCATTTCTATTTTCTATTTTCTTTCCTTTATTCTAAGTTTTAGCACAGAGAGATGATTTTTTTAGGGTGGGGGGTGGGGGTGGGGGTGGTGACAGATAACCTAAATTATGAGGTGCAGACTTGAACATTAGTCTAATTTTAGTGTCTTCATGACACCAATATAACAAAATAAAATGCTAGTCATCTGAAATATTGGAAGATATGGCAACAGCCAACAGGACTCCCAAATGTATTATGGGTATGTTGTATACAAGTGTTGTATACTTTATATTCATTGCAGTTGCTAATTCAAGTACTTCTAGTTATGAAAAATAATAGAATATTTACATATAAAGAATTTAAAAAAATCTAGGCCTAATTAAGATGAGTTTGCTTTAATACTAGGAGTGGCCCAATTGGTCTTAAACTTCGATGTCTCTAAAACTGTTGCATTTTTGTATTTACACAGCCATTTTCTTACCAAATCCTTTTGCTTAGTGACATGCATCTTTTATCTTATCACTATTTCATCTCACTAAAAATACCTCCATATCTTCTCTAGCGCCACTCCGAATGACACATCATCTCCAACCTCTTTATGAAACGTAGTTGCAGTGTTGCACTTTCATGCTTGCAGTGTTTTTATTTTATTTTTTCACCAAAAGATCCCAAAACGATTTGGGCATTTGGATCTTGGCATTTCCTCTCAATAGAAGTTTGAACTTTGAAATATGTTATTGGCAACATGCCACCCTATAAGCCATCAAGCTAGCGAGTTCCTTCAGCCTTCTTGGTTCAACAATAAAGCCCACCATAATTATCATACCCAAGTTTACCTTCAAGTTTGAAATTGGGTAACATTCAAGCCCACCATAGCATTTGTCATGGGACAAGACTTTGTGACATGTGAATCAGCAAAAAATGTCAAAATGCCAACATGAGCAAAAGGTTGTGGGTAACTTAACTAGAAGAGCTTCATATGACAGATTTTATGAAAGCTAATGAGTACCCTAGAATTCTCTAGAAGGCTCAAGAAGAACGTGTAAGGTTTTGGAATGTTCAAGAAGAATCTCCAATGTGCTATAGGTTGGAGAATTCTTAGAATGATGCAGAGATCTCCAGGGTCATCTAGCAATGTGTGTAGTGTTACTAGATTTTTCCGAGTTGTGTTGAGTATATTGAAGATGCAAAGAAGAATTGTGAGAGTATGGAGGGGTTCTAGGAAGTGTGTGGACATATTGATGTAAGACAAATGATAGGGTAAAGTCCTAAATACCTAATGTGGTTTTCTAAAAATTAAAAGGTGATGAAAATAATGCACCATAATCTAAAATAGGCTAAAATTAAATTTCAATTAACACTTGCAATTAATTAATATAAATTTACCACAAACAATCATGCAAAATATCCTTGGAATCTAATGGACTAATTAATAGAAATGAATGGGATTTGGGTAATGACTAAGTGACTTAACTAGATATTTGATGAGCAAATGGAATCAGTCAAAAAGAAAAGGGACAATGGATAAAATGAGTTAAATGGGTAAGGTTTTAAATAAGGGAAAGGGACTATGTGTATGGAAGAGAAAAGGCTTACGGCCAACTAAAGGTGCGATTTGTGGGGCATGGAAGGCACAGGCGAGGGGCGAAAGCTTTGCAATGGAGGAAGGAAAGGAGGGGGGATGGCAGAAGCTAGGGGAAGATGCATAGGCTGCGGCAACAAGGGGAAAGACTAGGAAAGGGGGCGACAAGGCTAAAAGGTCTTCTTTGGGATCGGCCAAGGAAAAAGGAGATTGGGACAGGTGGCGGCAACAAATGAGAGGTTGCAGATGGGTGACGAAGGCTGTATGGAGACTTGGCAGAGGTCTTCTGGAGTTGGGTTTCAGAAATCCAAAAACAAAAGAGAAGGGGGAAGAAGAGAAGAGAAGAGAAGAAGAAAAGAGAGATAGAAGATGAAGAGTATCTAGCTTCTCGCCTCTCCGATTTCTCACCGGAGTTTCATGGATTGTCTCCACTGTCACACTATTATAGGTTCTTGCGAAAAACTTCAATTCTTATTCCATAATCTGTTCTTGCCTCAAAGAGGCTACATCTTATTATAAAGTCTTATATTACTAAAAATATAACACATTCATAATTGATAAAAAACCTCATCCAAAAATAAACCAAGACACATACTAAAAAAACAAAGAAAATAAATACGGAAGCAAAACACTGCAACTGTATGGGAGATGGAACTGTATGCTCCGCATCACATATAGTAGTCTAAAAGTTATTGGAAGGGTATAGTAGTGTAGACCAATGTTGTGAAAATCCGAATCAGTATCGTAAATCGTTTATACATCTTGAATCGTAAAACGTGTATCGTAGAATCATAAGATTCATAAGTGTTTTCCCTAAAAAATATTTAATATATGAAATAACGTAAAATATATCTAAAATGTAATAATATGAGCAATTTTCTAACTTTCTTTCAATATTAAGTGAATTCTATATAATTAGTTCATTGGAGGTCAAATTTCAATGCTCTAACTCCCGAAAGTATAAGACTAGTATATAATCCAACTATACCATGAAAAGTCAATAATGAACTAAAAAATCTTAAAAAAATCGAAAGGTCTTAAATGTTCATCAACTCAAGCCTTAATGATGCGGACCAGTAGATTCCAGTAGATCTCTTTTTATTATTTCTTTCTATTTTTTATTTGGTTGCAATTAGAAATTAGGATTTACTATTTTCAGTGAGTTATTTTCGTTTTGAGTATATTTAGGTGTTGCTATTTTCTTACTTTGAGATTATTATAAATACCTATGTAATCTCGTTTTTGGGAGAATATGGTTGAATGAATAAAATGTTTAGAAAGTTTTCGCAAAATACCTGAGTGGTGCGATTGATTGTTGGAGTGATTCCAGAGGGCGTGAGGCTGCGGCTTGAGGCTTGGTGTGAGACCTATACTTATGATTTAGGTACTTCTCTGTCTTCTTCTCCTTCTTCTTCGCTCTTTCTCCTTTTCCCCTTTTTTCTACCTCTGCCGAAAACTTTTGTGACCGTCTCACAGTTTCGTCTCCCCTGTTTGAAGCCCATCCTTTTCGCCACCCCTTATTGAGAATCCCCCTTACTTCAGTGACCCTCTTTCTTCCATATACTACTGCCGTAATCCCTATCTCCTCCCCCTTTGTCGTCGCCTCTCTCTATAAACTCCTTCCCTTTGCCGCAGCCCATATTCCCTTTCCTTTGCTTTTGCCTCCCTTTCATGCAAGCCCTTCTTTTTCGTTTCTTTCCTTGCTTTTCCCTTGCCATCTTATTAACTTAGAGAGTCCCCAACCATATGCCTCTTCTATTTCTTTTATGATCACGTGTTCTCATGTCACCCAAGGCCATTCCACTTTTTTTTTTTTTTTATTTAATCTTTCTTGTAATTGTTTATATATAAGATTCGTTGGATATTTTACAGGATTATTTGTGATAAATTTATATTAATTAATTGTAAATATTAATTGACTATTTAATTTCAGCTTATGTTAGTTTTAGGGTGCATTATTTTCATCAGTTTTAACTTTTAGGGAACCAATTTATGCATTTAGGATTACCCTATTAGTTGTCCTGCATCAAATTTGGTATCAGAGACAAGCTTAGGAGAGTTTTCCTAACTTTCCAGATCTTAAGTCGCATTAAAAAAAATAAAAAAATAATAGTTAATTAATAAAAAAATATTTTATTTATTTTTGTTAAAAAAAAAAAATTTTTTTGTCAGTCATGGCATGTAGAATCTAGGACACAACATTTAGAATCCTCTAAGAGTTATGTCAGGAGAATCAATGCCACTTTCGGTTATTCAACTCCTTGCCCAAGTAGCTGAAATCCATAAAAGTATGATCGGCTTAAAGATTGATGTGACTGATTTGAAAATAAAGTTTGGAGTACCTTCATCTACACAGCACATTCACAAATTGCATGTTGAAATTAACTGTCAAATTAATATAAGCGATGAAGAATATAAGTTTGCTGTAGATAATCATTGTAGATCCAAAGAATCTGATGTGGATGATCATGTAGAGGACCTCACACCTTGTCTAGATCCAACACCTTTACTTCTAGATCCCACTCCACATCAGCATGACCCTGTCCCACATATTGTCCTTCCTGACCAGCCTATTGGCCTTCCGGACCCACCAACAGCTACACCATTGGACCCAACCTCACCTCATTGCCTTGAGTCTCTTACTAGCCTACCTAATCCAGTAGATGACCTATGGTCTGCACCTGTACAACCTACTTCGGTCTGTACTTTCCTTGCCACTCGAGAGAGAAAAGATAGAATTTATCCTAGTAGAGGAAGATGTTTTCATCACTGCTTGCAGGACACTACATATATCCTGTAACGCAGAATACTAAGTCCATGAGTGGTGCCACTTGGATGACCGCGAGAGAGCTTCAGCGACTTGCTTCGAATCTACTGGAAAGATCTTAACGCCTTGTTTCATCGAAGGAGTATGTTGTTCACACTTTTCTGCTGCCGACACCTAGAGTTGGTCATGACAGTCCGCTTTAGTTTCCTAATATATCATCGATGGCGGAGGAGAGTTAATCCTGTGTTCTTATTGTGGCTTGATGATGTTTTGCCTGGTTGACATTTGAAGACCTCACGTGCGCATGTTGTATATTGAAGACCCCACGCTGAGAAGACGTGTGCATGAGACGATTGATGTCTCTTCATTTGTTTGAACTTGAGGTCGAGTTCTTTTTCAGATGGAGAGATTGATGCGGACCAATAGATCTCTTTTTATTATTTCTTTCTATTTTTTATTTGGTTGTAATTAGAAATTAGGAATTTACTATTTTCAGTGAGTTATTTTCGTTTTGAGTATTTTTAGGGGTTTCTAATTTAGGTATTGCTATTTTCTTACTTTGAAATTATTATAAATACCTATGTAATCCCCTTTTTGGGAGAATATGGTTGAATGAATAAAAGTTTGAGAAAGTTTTCACAAAATACTTGTGAGTGGTGCGATTGATCTTTAGAGTGATTCCAAAGAGCGTGAGGTTACGGCGTGAGGCTTGGTGTGAGACCATACTTATGATTCAGGTACTTATTTGTCGTATTCTCCTTCTTCTTCTCTCTCCTTTTCCCCTTTTTTCTACCTCTACCGAAAACTTTTGTGACCCTCTCACAGTTTCGCCTCCCCTGTTTGAAGCTCATCCTTTTCTCCACCCCTTATTGAGAATCCCCCTGCTTCCGTGACCCTCTTTCTTCCATATACTACTGTCGTAATCCCTATCTCCTCCCCCTTTGACGTTGCCTCTCTCTATAAACCCCTTCCCTTTGCCGCAGCCCATATTCCCTCTCCTTTGCTTCCGCCTCCCTTTCGTGCAAGCCCCATCTTTATTGTTTCTTTCCTTTCTTTTCCTTTGCCATCTTATTAACTTAAAAGAGTCCCAAACCATATGCCTCTTCTATTTCTTTTATGTTCACGTGTGCTCATGTCACCCAAGGCCATTCCACTTTTTTTTTTTTTTATTTAATCTTTCTTGTAATTGTTCATATAAGATTCGTAGGATATTTTACAGAATTATTTGTGATAAATTTATATTAATTAATTGTAAATATTAATTGATTAATTAATTTTAGCCTATGTTAATTTTATGGTACATTATTTTCATTATTTTTAATTTTTAAAAATCAATTTAGGCATTTAGGGTCATCCTATTAGTTGTCCTACATCACTTAAAACCATTAAAATGAAATGTTTCATACTTTTCACACTCCTAATAATCCTATAATTCTATTATTTATATGAATCGTAGATTTGTTGATAGATACGAATCGTTCTTCTTATCATATCATATGAATCGTAAAATACAAATTGTGTATCGTAAGATTTTAACAACCATGGTGTAGACATTCTTGGAAAATTCTAAAGAAAGTTCTAGGAAGTTTTAGTGTTGTAAGATGTTGA
This sequence comes from Chimonanthus salicifolius, assembly GCA_013350335.1. Lineage (NCBI taxonomy): Eukaryota > Viridiplantae > Streptophyta > Magnoliopsida > Laurales > Calycanthaceae > Chimonanthus > Chimonanthus salicifolius. The sequence continues at coordinate 51,880,015 of CM023532.1, forward strand.
CAAGTGGCATGATCCCAACCGCCATCCATGTGCTAGAACCATTAGTATAAATAGGTGTGGGGATTCATTTGTAACGAAGCTTGAGAGTAAACTCCAAAGCTTGCAATAGTTAAAGTTATAGAGTTGTAAGATTGTGTTAAGAAATAGAGTGAAATGTTCTTTTTTTTTTTTTTTTAACTCGTGGTCTCTCTCTCTATATATATATATAGAGAGAGACCACATGAGTTAAAAAAAAAGAATATATATATATATTATCATGTCTGTGATGGCGGGGTGATCAACTTGGTTCAAAGAGTGATCATTTGTGTCTGTCTATGTGCATTGATAATGATGTATGGCAATCCTTTATGTTTTAAATAAATTTTACCGATCAATGTCATTTAATTTTATGGTTTTTCTTAATTTTGACTTACATGCTCCTTTTTGCTTATCCAGTGTTGATTACATTGATGCCTCAGCTTTTGCGCCCCAACAATAATATTTGTGATGTTTCATGTTTGAATTTTTGTAGTTTCATTTTCATTGATATTATTGCTTGTTATTGAGACTGTGATGATTCTATTATAGCAGCTTTTGCTGCCTTCAAAAGCTTTGTTAGAGGTTGTTTTTTATAATCTCAAACAAAGACTGTAAAAGGGGAAGGCGGTTTTCTTTATCCCTCTAGTGCATGACAACTAATAGGGTAACCCTAAATGCCTAATTTGGTTGTCTTAAAATTAAAAGAAATGAAAATAATGCACCCTAATTCTAAAATAGGCTGAAATTAAAATCTAAATTAATATATGCAATTAATTAATATAAATTGGCCATAAATAACTATGCAAATATGAAAAATTTAATGTGTGAATGGAAATAATGGGCTCAAAGTATATTGTATTAAATGAATCAAATGGGCAAGGGGTTAATAACTTAACTTAGACACATGCGAATTTTGACTTAAAAGGGAAAAAGGGGATACGAATGGCAATAAGGAATAGACTTAGGGCAACTATGATGTGATATGCGAAATAGGGTAAGGGCCACAAGTTGTAGGTGATGCAGAGAAGAGTTTCTGGAAGCTACGGAAGCAAGGGAAGGGGATAGAAGGTCACGGGAAGGCTGGCGATGGGCATTAAGGGTTGTAGCAAAGGCTAGAGGGCTTACAAAGGGCGATGAAAGCACGGGGATGAGTATTAAGAAGGGGCGAAAACTATAGGAAAGGATTCTGGGACTGAACGTAAACAAAAGAAGAGATGAGAGAGGAGGAGTACCTGAAGAAGGTATGGCTTCACAACAAGCCTCTCGTCCAAGGAATCACTCCCACAATATGAAAATCACACCCTTTGACAGGGATCTTGCTAGAATCTCAATCTTTATTCATCAATCGTGTATTGCCTCAGGTAAGGCTACATCATATATAATGTTTTCATTACTAAAAATAAAATAAAAGAAACTATTACTAAACTACCCTAGCTAAAAATAAACACACGAAAATAACAAAATATGAAAACGGAAGGTACTGGAGATGCAACACATCAATCTTCCCATATGAAAAAGAACTCGACCTCGAATTCAAACAGATGGAAAAACACCAATCTTCCCACGCAGGCGTCTTCCTATAGTGGGGTCTTCAATATGTATTCACGCGCACGTGAGGTCTTCAACGTCATCCAATGGAGTCATCATCAAGCCACAATGTTGCTGGAGTGGCTTTTTTCCATCGTCGCTGGAATGCTCGGACACCTGAACTATCTCTGTGGTCAACATGCTCTAAATGAGAAGAATACGCCTCTGGCGATACAAAGCTGTTGTTTCTCTCCAGAAGATTCAAATCTTGTCGTTGAAGTTCATCTGTTGTCAACCATTTGACTTCTGTCTTCAGTTGGCGTGTGGGAACCATTTTCTCATCCAGTATAAACTCTACATTCTCTCATGGTAGATGATGTGCCCCTGGATTAGTTATGTCCATTGATGAATTATACTCATGGAGGGATTATATTCATGGATGGTTATTACCCTTGGATAGATGATACTAACTGATAGACTGTTACCATGGATGGATGTGTATACCTATGGATGATGGTTCCCATTGTGGTTTGGATTCATGCCTGGATGTTGGTCTTATGGTAGACCTGTTGGTCTCATAGTAGACGTATTGGTCTTATGTTTGACATATTGGTCCCATGGTAGACATATTGGTATTGTGGTAGACCTGTTGGTCTCATACTAGACATATTGGTCTTATGTTAGATATGTTGGTCCCATGGTAGACGTATTGGAATTATGTTGGATATGTTGGTCCCATAGTAAACGTATTGGTCTTATGTTAGACCTGTTGGTCCTATGAGAGACATATTAGTTCTACGAATGTATGAGTTATGCCCATGGATAGATTATACCCATGGAGTGATTATATTTATAGATGATTATTACTCATGGATAGATAAACTCACTGATTGAGAGTTACCAGGGATGGATGATGAATCTCATGGATGTTGTTCCCATGGTAGGCGTATTGGATTCATGCCTAGATATTGATTATATGGTGGGCATAGTGGTCCCATGGTATACGTATTGGTTTCATGGTGGACGTGACTGTTTTATAGATAAATTTATTTTCCCATGGATGGTTATTCCCATGGAAGGCTTTGTGACTATGGATGCGTATTGGGTATACCGTGGATAGATATTCCCACGGAGTGCATTGATTCCATAGAGGATTAGATCTATATTTAGAGTATTGTCTTCGAAGAGGGATGCATTTATATTTGGGTATATGTCCCATGATTGAGGTTTATCCCATGTGTGACATTGACCCCATGGTTGACGGTGTTCTTATGGTTCGTATAGACCTGTGATTGGCTAGACCTGTGATATATGAGATCTATTCTATTGATGAGACCCACGATAGGGTAATTACAATGTCTTGATGTGACATCATGAATAACATGGGGTTAGTGCCTTGAAATAAATGAATTGAGAACTACGTAGGATCTGATATCCATTGGAGTACGTAGCCAGCTGATAATTTAGTTCGATCAAATCAAGAGTCCAATAAGTCCTAGGATCCGTAGAGATCTCACAACACGTGTACGTGTCACGTGTTTGGACTATGAGTTATGCATGCTTCAGAGTTAAAAAATTAAAAAATATTATTGTTTCTCAAGTGCTAGTTGGGTCGGGTCGTGACAGTTGATATCAGATTTTAGGCTCAATTTTCCCAAGGATTGTGTGTATGGGGTTCGAAACTTAGATGAAATCATGAGATTGTTTTGGGTCTCAATGGGGTGAGTAGGATTTTGAGTGAGGCTGAGACGTCCTTTTGCCACCAGATTTAAGCGACTAATGTTTAGACCGTACTTCAGACGGGGTGACCAGAGTGATATTACAACTTGAGCTGGACCCATGAGGGTTAGACTCACGTGGACCTTGAGTTGTGAGGTGTTGGATCTGGTTGACTTGGAAAGGTCGCAAGGAAATGATTAAGCTCCCTGAGTGGAGAACTTTGGAATTCCCCTAGAATTGTATGCGTACCACCTTGTGATGTGTAGATGATCTTGTCTTCGCAGGAAGTGGAAGTGAGACCATTAGGCCAAGGGTCCTGTGATGGGGGTTTGATAGACCGGGCGATGATACATTGGCAGGTAACCACCCGACGGACATCGGTGAGGTGAGGTTGTCACTGTTACCACGTTGGAAAAAGATTAGAGAGACGTGTATTTGTGATATCGGTTGGGAATGACTAGTACTGTAAACCAAAATTTGCTTGAAATGCGACTTTTAGTCCAAACCAAGATGTTGAGGTCTATATTTGGCTATAATAAGTGGTAATGGTTGACCACTAATTTTGTTTAGAAATGGTCTTGGATGACTGAGGGCATCCTCGTGAGTGAGTCAGATTTGATTTATGACTCTAGAAAGTCTGAGCCAAGGATTGTGGACTCGAAGGACTCAGGAGAGGTCTGTAAAACCTAAAAGGATGTTCCCTGAGGAAATGATGAGTGGGTCCAAGAGGCTAGACATATATAGTTATTTTCTGAGGAGAGTTGTCCTATGATGAGAGGGATTGTTTTCCCCAAGTCTCTGAACACGGAGTACTTTGACCCGTGATATTGATGATAGCGATGATCAGGTTATGAGATGCTTGTACTACAAGGTTTAACATAATGCACTTGGGTGTAAATGGTTTGAATACCCCTCATGTAGTGAACAAGTGTCTAGAACCTAGTTGCTTGTGTGAAAAATGCTAGCCACCTTGTATGGATGATTGTGGGCTAGTAAGATATCTTGGAAGCCTTGGATTATTTATGCGCTCAATTGCATGATAGTCTAGATTGTTACTTCATGCCTTATGAGTAAAAAAATTGTGTTTGTGTATGGAATATTGTTTAATGATGTAATTATGATGTGAAAAGTATGTGGAATTACCTTATGATGATTTGAGAGAGATGATTCTCTAGTATGAAATTACATAATGGCAAGGAGCATTATGAAATGCAAAAGCCAATCCATAGATGAAATTCCCACGGCAATTGAAGCCTATCTCCTAATGTCAATCCCCTATGGAATAATAGTTGTGAATATATGTGGAAATTGCTATGCATGCTATTTTATTAGAAATATAGCATTTGTTTGATCAAATTGCTCATTGTATTTACCATCGCATTCTATCTAAATCACATAATGAAGTTGGACTCAAACTCGGTCAACTTTGATGTGAATAAGAGGATGGGTGGATTGAGCATTTGGATATTTTAACACTAGAGTGGAGTGGTTGTCAAATGGGTAGAGAGGATATGAGTACAAAACCTCCCCCATTGGAACTCCCTAGTGTAGTAGATGTACTCCTTGTTGGAGATTGATGTGTGATATCTTTTGAGGAGTGTACCCTCGTGTTAGTGATTATTTCCTCTCGTAGTCGTGTTGGGCAATTGTAATCAGGAGATCGGAGATAGATTCGTCTCAAGCTTCATCCCTATCAGATTTTCTCTCCCCAAAAGTAATCCTTTCGCTCTTCCACCTTCATTGGTATTTTTATTGGGATATTCCTGGGTGGAATGGAGCTTGGAAGCGATGTTTATGTGGGAAGGAGAAATATCCATGGATTTGAGTGGGGAGTTGGTGTTTAAAGCTTTGTAGGGGTTAGATTATCCCTGTTATGAGATTGTATCATGATTTGCATAGTCTTTCTTATATCACATTCCATATAGAACTATGTGGTACGAGTAGACATGGTTGGGATTTTGCTTTAGTGGTAGATTATGTAGCGATTGGAGTGGGGGAAACAACGTGCAATTGACTGTTTGAGGGATTAGACCCCTTCCATGGATAGACACCTATGAGTATATTGTAGCATTTTCTACATTTTTGTGTTGAGCCGCATAGCGTTGTCCATGTTGGATACGTGTCGAGTTGCTTTGCGTAGGCCACATCTGTATGTGATTTTTGATCTCATGAGCTTGTGTGCATTTAACGTTGGTGATTGTTTATGGCGAGTCGGTGATAGGTTAGAGTTAATACTTGCTCGAGATAAGCCTAGGATCACTTTTGTGCACAGTTGAGATGTGCTTAGTAGTGATAAAGACTCCGTGTGCCGCGAAGGTGGCTTGGGTTGTATGAGTACCTATGAAGCCATGGCACACCTTTGGAGTTTTTTGACCATTGCTGTTGGCAAGCACGATTTTGTATATGGCCGTGACGTGATTTGTTGGAAAAGTATTAATCTCCAGATTATTGATTGTAGAGCACTGAGAGTTGGTGATCTCTCATGCTTGGGATTAGATATGAGTATCTCGAACTCTTCGATGTTGTATGGAGGTCTGTGAGAATCCTAGTTCGGTAGAGTACCATGATGAGATATACCCAAATTTTGTATGCCCTATGTTGAGTTGTGGGATCATGTAGCCACTTGTTGTTGTTTGTTTTCGTTCGAGATGCTGATCTCAGTGTGATGTGACACTACTTCACGTGTGAGCCACGTGAGGGCCATTTATTTGAGTCATGAGCTGCCCCGTGTTGTCCACGTTTGATGTATATTGTAGTCAGCATCGCCAAATGAGTTATGAATATTTGTTTGCCATGTGTTGAGCTGCAATATGAGAGCCATTATGTAGGTATTATTGCATTGTCCACGTGTGATGTGAGCCTGTTGATGGCTTAGTAGTCAAGTCTATGATTTGTGATCAGTAGCTACCTTTGGAGGATCCTTTGGGCTAAGTTCTATTTGACTTGTGAGTGTTGAGACCTTGCCCGGAGTCGTCCTCGAAATTCTTTTAAAGGGGGTTGAATGTAATGGCTCAGGTCAACAAAATAGTTATGAGAATAAGATGATATATGAATCGTATGATTTTCGATTCACGATTCACACCTTTAGACCAATTTTGATACGATTTGAGTTTGATAACATTAGATAAAATTGGAGAATAGCATACACTTAGAGCATTGAGAATATTTGTAAAATTCTATGCTCACAAGGTGTGTGATAATATGTTTGAGTGAATGTTGCCTTGTGCACATTCCAATGCATAGTTGGGTAAGGTTATGGTTTGACCTCTTTATCTCTATGTGTGTTGATATGAATATATAATATCAGATACATATGTATGAGTTTTCCAAGTTTCCTATGATTAGAGGTTTATTATAATTGAGAATTTATAGATTTGTGATGTGGTAAAGTATGATAGAATATATGATAAATCAAGATTGCCCAAGATGTGTAATGTAGGGCCTTGATAACTTCCCATACTTGTATATGGTTATGAGTAATACATGTATTATATGAATTCTCATGATTGTGAATTTTTAGATGGGTAACTCATATAATAAGAATGATGAATGTGTTTTAATGCCATGTTTGGAGTAATTGATGATGTGTACATCGTATGATAAATCAAGATTGCGCAAGATGTGTAATGTAGGGCCTTGATAACTTTTCATACTTGTGTATGGTTATGAGTAATGTATGTATCAAATGAATTCTTAGATGGGTAACTCATATAATGAGCAAGATGAATGTGTTTTAATACCATGCTTGGATTAATTGATGATGTGTATATCACTAGTGAGTACCTATGTTGATAATGATTGTGGTGGATTGACCTAACCATATGTAGAACAAATTTCCATGATTTGAAGAGGAACTTGGTAAAGAGTTAGACTATGTGATATGAGTGAGTTAAGGTCAAGTATCTTAGAACCCAAGGGGGTTAACTTGTGCTACAATGGGGATGAGCTAACATGATTGAGAATGCATGAAATGCAATGTAAATGCTAAGAAAGACTTGTTTGGTTTCCCCAAAGTAAAAATATGACTACTCCCCAATGTCAACCCAAATGTGAAAATAATGAACTACAGTTGATCTGATCTACTATGTGGTATGTAGGTAACTGAGAGCATTATGCCTCAGCTCGATCAAAAGATGCATTGTGTCATCCCTTTATATTAAGGATAATGTAAGATGTTGAGCAAATGTGAAGTGTAGAAAGGCATTGATGGGATATACCTTCCCTAATATAGACCCTAATGCAAATATTGGATCCCTCGAAGGTGGTCTGAAGAGGTTATGATGCCTTGGGAGTCCCGATATGATGAGACATATATGTTTGTTAATCAAGTAAAGGCTAAAGTGGTTAGAGAACTGTGAAAATTCTTAAGATGGACAGATGAGGACTTTGGCACTAAGATATATGTGACTAGGTCACTTGATTATATTAAGACGTGGTATGGGTACGTCTCTTACGTGATGATTATATTGAGACGTGGTATGGGTGTGTCCTCACATGATATTAATGATTGAGACGTGGTATGGGTGCGTCTCTCACGTAATATTGATTATATTGAGGCGTGGTATGGGTGCGTCCATTGAGGCGTGGTATAGGTATGTCCCTCACATGATATTGATAACATTATACCTCAGTCCGTTGAAAAAGGAAACTGTCCGATCAGTAGACCGTTGTGTCTCAACTTTGTATAGTTAAATGGATGAGATAAGCATATAGATTCTATGAGTAAGGTAGAGAATAGCCGTGAGACCGGGGAGCCTCAATATGAATATACGGAGACTGTGGCATTGAGATGTATGTGTGACTTGATCAGTTGATATTGAGACGTGGTATGGATACGTCCCTCACTTGATTATGATGGTTGACTGACAGTTCCAGAGACAGATTAGGGACGGTGGGGTTGGCTACGAAGACTTGGTCTCATAGGGATTGCCGTCGAGGAGTAGGTCCTTCACATGCTACACACTGGAGGGGTGCTCTCACGGCTATTTAGCACACTTGATGTGCGTTGATGTGCAAATCTAGATACTATTTTACCCCATGGGAGTGGTGTTAGCTTCGTTAGACGAGGTCTGACCGCCTTAGAGCTTGATTGAATCACCCATGAGGTGAAAGGATGTAGGGCGAGGTATACTTGATCACGCTAGTCGTGGTTTCCCGCTTAGTAAGTCATGTGCTGTAAGTCTTGCTAGGGGTCGTGGTATATTTATGATATGATATGATGATTTGATATTGTTGCCATATTCATGTAGTGATTTATTCGAGTGTTCCTACAGATAGAAGATCTCATGGTAGATGATGTGCCTCTGGATTAGTTATGCCCATGCATAGATTATACCCATGGAGGGATTATATTCATGGATGGTTATTATCCATGGATAGATGATACTAACTGAAAAAGTGTTACCGGGGATGGATGTGTATTACCCATGGATGATGGTTCCAATGATGGTTTGGATTCATGTCCGGATGTTGGTCTTATAGTGGACCTGTTGGTCTCATAGTAGACGTATTGGTCTTATATTAGACATATTGGTCCCATGGTAGACATATCGGTATTATGGTAAACCTGTTGGTCTCATAATAGACGTATTGGTCTTATGTTAGACATGCTGGTCCCATGGTAGATGTATTGGTATTATGGTGGACATGTTGGTCCCATAGTAGACGTATATGTCTTATATTAGACTTGTTCGTCCTATAATAGACATTGGTTTTACGAATGTTTGAGTTATGCCCATGGATGGATTATACCCATGGAGTGATTATATTCATGGATGGTTATTACCTATGGATATATGATACTCACTGATGGAAAATTACCAGGGATGGATGATGAATCCCATGGAGGTTGTTTCCATAGTAGACATATTGGATTCATGTCTAGATATTGATTATATGGTGACCATATTGACCCTATGATAGATATAGTGGTCCTATGGTAGACGTATTGGTCTCATGGTGGACGTGACGGTTCTATGGATAGATATTATTTTCCTATTGATGGTTGTTCCCATGAAGGGCTTTGTGACTATGAATGAGTATTGTATACCGTTGATAGATATTCCTACGAAGGGCATTGATTCCATAGAGGATTGGACCCATATTTAGAGTATTGTCTCCGAGGAGGGATGCATTTATATTCGGGTATAGGTTCCATGGTTGAGGTTTATCCCATGTGTGACATTGACCCCGTGGTTGACGGTGTTCCTGTGGTTGGTATAGACCCATGAATGGCTAGACCTGTGATATATGAGATCTATTCTATTGGTAAGACCCACGATAGGATAATTAGAATGTCTTGATATGACATCATAAATAACACTGGGTTAGTGCTATGAAATAAATGAATTGAGAAATACGTAGGATCTGATCTCCATTGGAGTACATAGGCAGCTGATAATTCAATTCGATCTAATCAAGGGTCGAATAACTCGTAGGGTCCGTAGGAATCTCGTAACACGTGTAGGTGTCACGTGTTTGGACTATGAGTTATCCATGCTTCATAGTTAAAAAAAAAAAAAATATTATTGTTTCTCACGTGTCCGTTGGGTCAGGCCGTGATATATATGAAGTTAGGTTTCTTACAGTATTTGGTTATGCCATTTTTTTTTTGGATTTTTTTCTCTTCCATTGCAAGTAGAAGTTTGAGAACTTTGTTCATTTAAATCATCACTGTATCATATGTACTATGATGCAATGGTTTGTTCCTCTTTTATTTTCTATTTCAAAATATTTGCGTATTCACATCTATTTTGTCTCTTTTGTATCAAACCAAACAGTCAATGCTTTCATGAACTTGAATCGACTTTGCATGCAAATTGGCAATGTTTCATCTTCTGAACTAGCTTAGACTTTAAAATCATTAGGAATTAGGAAAGCCTTAACCCTGAATCAATTAAATGAAAAACATCAGGAGAGATACTTAATTAACTGATTACCTGAACCAATTAAATTAAAAACATCCATCCCTTTGCACTATCTAATGTTTATATCTCACTATTTGTTTTTCATTGTTAATCCTTTATTTCTAATATATATTCTCTCTTACAGTTGTCTCTCATGACCGTGACATATACTCCATCGAACTATAGATTGAGGTTTCTAAGAGGATAGTTAGAGAGATACAGAGTAGAGGATCTGAATCATACAGGGTGAAGGAAAGAATCGAAAATTAGATTGATTATTTTTCTCTTATTTGTTATCTCTATCAAGTAGTAAACCTGCAACTGTAATGGATTTGCAATTGGGTTGTGTTGTGGATGGCGTTGCAAAGAAGGGATTCAGGCGAGATGTATAAACCTCAGCGAACGACGGTGTTTGTGGGCGAGCGACGGTGAGTGTCGAGCGAAAAACTGTTAGCAATTTAGGCGAGAGAAAAATTATCTGTGAAGGCGCTCATTGCAGGGGATTAGATTAGAGAGGAACTGGCTGAAGATCAAGATCTGAAGGAGAGAGTGGAAGGGAGACAGTGGTGGGTCGAGCAGATACATGGACGATTGAGCAAAGACTGGGCTTTAGACGACGGCAATGAAAATAATGATTCTTATTTCTCGTGTATACCAACATATACAATAGGAATAGAGAGCCTAGATCAGCTTAAAATCTTAATTGATTTTAAGGCTATGAAGAGATTCTTCATCCAGACAGAAGCGTTGTCAGTCTGCAAGTTCAGATGACAGTGATGTTCCATAAGAAACCTCAACAGACACTTGTTGATGATATATTCCTAGGGGGTTCCTTTCTCTCTGTTCTTCTAAGAATAACTAGTTATACCCATTCTATCCAGTCAAAGACATTGACCAATAGTGATCAATGAATGAGACAACCACGAATATATATATATCTCTCTTTGGATTCAAGGTTTTGAAAAGAGAGGTTACATGATATCAGATACCTTACCATCATGTTTTGTGCTCGGGATTGAAATCATTATCTTTATCTGTTTCTATTGATTGTGAGTCAGGTGTCTCTTCACAATCAATCGACTCTGATTCTAAGTCTGGTGGCTTAGGTTCTTGTTCCTTTTCAGGTTCTTGACAAATACGACTTTGTATTTGGAATGGATTTTCTAACCAAATATGAACCCTTTAGCTTCAAGAAAAACCAGCTTTTCTTGACTAGAGATAGCAATTTCGACTTATGTTTTGATCTCCGTGATCAAGCATCAGAAATTGAGCAACTTGAGAATGGTGAGATACCAGAATATGAAGAGGAAGACGACAGCGAGTCTTCATCAGTGGAAATAGATGATGATATAGAATCCAATTATTCTACACATCAATGTTTCATGGTAAACCTTGGCCAAACAAGTAAGCAATGAGTCAAGCCAAAAGACCGATACTTCAAGTACGAAGAATAAGAATGCACGTTCTTTGGAAGCAAGTGGAAAACAAATGGAAACCACTACAAGCCTATTCCAAATGGAAAAGATTGGAAGTTCCATTTACTTTGGTCGACCAGTAGTTTCATCTGTGAAGGTTGTGGAGAACCTACAAAAGGAACAGATAACATTCATGATTGTTTCATGATGGAACGAGAGTATGGAATCATCTTTCACAAGATGTGTTTCATAAAAGAGATGGAAGAACTTTGGCCCAAAGAAGGAAAAGAGCTTGTTCTTAAGCTTTATTCTTTATTTTGGAAAGAAGTCGAAGAGAATCTTTTTTCAAAGTTTGAAAAGCAACAAGAGCTTCTAAAACAAAAGGCTTTAGAGAAAAAGAAATTTAAGGCAGAAGATGAATCTAGCCAAGATTCTAGTCTTAAAGATTTTTTGAGTGTGAATCCTCCTGGACCAGTCTCGATTCGAGAACCAGAAGAATTTGGTCATATTCAAAACATGAGATCCTCTCAACAGGAAGAGGAACCAAGTTATAAAGAACCACCTTGGATGAACCTCCAAGTTGCAAATTGTGGAAACATAAAGGTCAGTGCCCTAGTAGATACTGGAGCAACGACATCTTTCTGGGCAAGAGTTACTTCTAAGGAAGCTAGGGAAAAACTTGAGCAAGAACCCAGTAAAACACTGGAGTACAGAGAAACCTCTTTGTACACTCAAGATTAAAGACCCTGACAGAGTCATCAAAGGAGCTATCTTTGCAGCAAACTTAGATGGAAGAAAGGAGCTGAATAGACAATGTACTGATCTTCTAGCCAGAGGATTAATACGGAGATCTGATTCACCTCACAGTAGTACTGCGCTTTTGGTTAATAACCATTAAGAGCAGATCAGAGGAGAACTTAGAATGGTCATCGATTATAGGTTGTTAAACAACAATACTATAGATGAACATTACCAAATTCCTAGAAAGGAGAACCTAATTCAGTTAATTGCAGATTTAAAATGGTTTAGCAAGTTCGACTGTAAATCAGGTTTTCACCAGATAGCTATGGAAGAAGGATCCATTCCATGGACAACCTTTTCCATACCAGGAGATAAGTTTGAATGGCTAGTGATGCCTTTTGGACTTAAGAATGCACCCCAGATCTTCCAACGAATAATGGATAGCATTTTTAGAGAGCATCTAGATTATTGTCTTGTCTATATAGACGATATCTTGGTTGCTTCCAGAACAAAAGAACACATCCTCCATGTAGAAAAGGTTATCAGAAGCATCCGAAAACATGGAATTGTGATCTCACCAACTAAGTGTGAGTTGGTTCAGCAGACAATTAAATTTCTTGGAGTAGAGATCTCAAATGGTCAGATCACTCAAGATCACATAACTAAGAAGATTCTCGAGTTTCCTGGGATTATCCCTAATCGCAAGAAGCTTCAGTCATATCTTGGTTTGCTTAATTGTGCGTCAGATTATATTAAGAATCTGGCAAAACTCAGAGCAAGTCTTTCAACTAAGCTTTGAAAGACAGAAGTCACTAATCCCTACATTTGGGATAAGAGAGATAAAGAGATAGTTCGACAGATCAGAACTATAGTAGAAAAGCTACCACCCTTAGCTTTACCTACACTAGACGATGAGTTCATCGTACAGGTCGATGCTTCATCAGGAAAGCACGACGAACCAGGACAATGGGGAGCTGTATACTATGTTGTTAACAAGTATGATCCTGAGAAGACCAGGAGATTATGTTGTTACAAGTCTGGAACCTTCAGTGGACCAGAAACTATATATCATACCCATGAGAAAGAACTGCTTGCAGTTATCAGAGCACTTCAGAAATACGAATTATTTCTGAGACCCCAGCCGTTTCTAATAGAAACAGATTCTACATTTGTTCGGTCATTTATGAAGATAAATCTGAGAATGTAACCAAGAGCAGGTTGATCACCTGGCAGAGCTATCTTTTTGGGTTCAAGTTTGATATCAAACATCTACCTGGAAGAAATAGTAGTAGATATTCTTTCAAGAGATCCTGTTTTTCATGAAGTAAACTCTTTTATTACTAATGAGTTTTATGCTTGCATTACAGGAAAACGAAAGACTGAAGAAAGGATGGCCCATGCCATTTCAGAGCGAGAATATGAGCTTCTCAGAAATATTCTCAAAAAAACTGAAGAAAGTAGATCTGATCTAGCTACAGATTCAGATACAGAGACTGCATTCATTGCAGTAGAGAAGAAAGGCAAGAAGCGTAAGATCGAACAAGTCGATCCTTTCAGCCTCATTGCCTCAGAGGAAAGGATGTATCCTCTGGGATACGACCAGTTCCACAAAGACGAATACGTAGAGTTTGCCAATGTATTCTTCAAAAAACTTGCTAAGAAAGAGCAAATGCCTATAGACCAGGCAACCAGAAAACACTTCATCATCCAATAGCAAGTGTTAGCTGATTCAATCTGGAATGCTTACAAAAGGAAACATTCCATTGAATTAAAAACAAGGTCTCGCAGCCATCCTTCGTGGATTAAGGGCTCATAGGAGACAAGCTGAGGAACAGCGCCAGAAGGGGATAGTAATTCCCAGAACAGGCCTTTTTTCTTATCAAAAGGCAACAGAGCCAATCCAACGGATTAGCTACCAAAAGCTTTGCTTTTCCATCAAGATCAGTTCTAATTTTAAGCAAAGACGAGATAACAAAGCATGACCAAGAAGAGCTTGTTCAAGCTATTGATATCCTAGAGAAACCCAAAGGATTTTTAAGGGTTTACAAATATTCAGATATCATTCCAACAGTCCAGATCCATGGAGATCCACCCAAGAACGAAAGAAATAGACTTGTTCTATTATTTCGATTTGGAATGATAAGTAATATCTATGCCAAAAGTGAAGAAAGTTTTTCTTTCCTTTCAACTGAGGCTATCAAGATATTGAGAGTTCTATTGGGCAACCAGTATCCTTGTTCCATCGGCTGTATCAATTGCAGGGTGAACGACAAAGATTTTTGCCTAATAAGAATATACAGAGGAGAGTTTAAAGTAAACTCACACTATCAGCATCCAGAGAAATCAGAAATGATGATAGAGATTATTGATGTTTATAGAAATAACTTGTCTAATATTCAAATGATTCAAAAGCTACTTTGCAAAGATAATTTTGAACATTGGACAATTTATTCTTCTGAAACATTAATAATTCAGATCAATTGTATCTTTGGCAGTCAGATCGCCCTAGATATCAATCACAAAGAAAAAGCCGATCCAGTTGTGATCATGTTTCCTTTACCAATTGAAGATTTACTAGCTGTCAGTTTCCTTTGGAAAAAGACACCAGAAGAAGGGCATTCACCCTCTGCCCTCCAGAGCAAATTGAAGGCATCTATTTACAGTTCACAAAATTTCTGCCGGTATCCCAGACCGAACAGCACAGTGAAACAGATGACGAAAAGACACAAGATGGTGAGGCTATCATGCTTGAGCATGAGAACTTGTCCCCTGCAGACACAAGCGGACAAAACATCTCCCAAGGCTGCACAAGCAACGAGAAAAAAAAGAAAAAGAAAGCCAGGACCCCACCACCTTTAACAAAACAAGAATCATTAGGAATAAAAAATGATTTACCTATTCCTGATGAGACAAAAGAGATAAAGTAAAAGCAACTTTTGCTTTTCTTTATTAAAGAGAAAGGACAGCTATGCCCAGCTTTAACCGAGGTCATCCGGTTGACCCTTATCCTCTCTCTCCTGCTTCCTCTATATAAGAAGCATTTCTTACCTTAGAATGTATCGGGAGTTCAGACAACGCATCTATAAGCTGAAGAATCCCTTAGGTATGAGCGGCTAAACCCTCTTCGAGCCTGTCCGATGGGGAAGCCTTTTAATTTTATATTGTTGTATTATCCTCTATGTTTGTGAATAAAATTATGTTTTAAGGTAATGCTTCGTATTCCTTGATTGATTTATTCTTATGCATAACATATTGTCCTAACATGTCTTTGTGAATCTATCTGTTGATCTCAAAGCATGAGTCCTACAAGCCCTAGTGAGGCACTGGCTAACTGTTGTTGTCGTAGGCGAGTGAGGCCGTGAGGCATTGTTTTGTTGCACAGCCAAAGACGAGTACCTTTGTTGGTTTCTTGAAAAGATCATGTTAGAGATAGAAGTGCCGATTCTAGTTGTTTCTTGTGAAACATCAATACGGTGTCGTGGTTTATCAACCGCAATGAGAATCCCTACTGTAGACAACAATCATGACCAATGTCATCGGATGATTGCAGCCTGGGGGCCGGATTGAGCTTTCTTCTAAGAAAAGCTGATGTTTATCGAACAAAGACCATGTATAACAGTTGAAATCAGTGGCTGGAAGCGAAGTGGACTCTTTATTATCCTAACCTTGTGTTAGAAGCATTCACAATGAAGATATACAGTAATATAAGTTAAAGGTGGAACCAAAGGACATGCCTACTTTTAATTATAAGTTTTGCAATATAATCTGCTATTTGCTTTTACAAGTGCATCCCTGGTAACTTAGTTGGTGAGATCACAATTCCATGTTTTCGGATGCTTCCGATATCTAGAACCCAAGAAGCTTGACAGGCTAGAGCTACTAGGAGATATGCTGGTATACACGAGAAATAAGACTCATTATTTTCAAAGGAAAGCATTCCAAATCCAATAATGTTCTTCTTGAAAGAACTATATCTCTCGTCCATTAACGCTGTCTGAACTCCCCATCGTCCTGGTTCGTCGTGCTTTCCTGATGAAGCATCGACCTGTACGATGAACTCTTCAATAAGCTGATAGATTGTTCTTTAGCCATCTCTTGGGTAATCTCTCTATGGCTATGGATCAATCCTGCTTGAAGCTGAGAAACTCTCTTAGCGAGATCCTTACCTACCTCATTTAATGTTTCTACATTAACGGCTGGAGCAACGACATCTTTCTGTTCCCCAAAGGTTTTGCCTAAATCTTAGCTAGATCAGATCTACTTTCTTCAGTTTTTTTGATACTGACAGCTAGTAAATCTTCAATTGGTAAAGGAAACATGATCACAACTGGATCGACTTTTTCTTTATGATTGATATCTAGGGCAATCTGACTGCCAAAGATACAATCAGTCTGAATTACTAATGTTTCAGAAGAATAAATTGTCCAGTGTTCAAAATTATCTTTGCAAAGTAGCTTTTGAATCATTTGAATATTAGACAAGTTATTTCTATAAATATCAATAATCTCTATCATCCTTTCTGATTTCTCTGGATGCTGATAGTGCGAGTTTAATTTAAACTCTGCTCTGTATTAATTCCAACTTTTAATAAGCTGATAGATTGTTCTCTAGCCATCTCTTGGGTAATCTCTCTATGGCTATGGATCAATCCTGCAAACTCTTTTATTACTAATGAGTTTTATGCTTGCGTTACCATCTTGTAACCTTTCTTTTCAAAACCTTGAATCCAAAGTTTATCAAAGACTTGTATTTGCTGATAATGTTCTTTGAGCATATAGTTATTATCCCATCGTGCGATGTGATAATTCTCTAAGATAGGTTATTTTCTACGGACCAGAGCTTAGACGAATTGCGAAACCGAACCCTGAACTACAAGCTCCTGAGCCACGAGATTGAGCAGATGATTGAAGAACTTAGAGAGTTCTATATAGACATCTTACGTCAAACAGAGTTCCCTCCTATACCTAGAAGAGCTAGAACCCAAGAAGTTCGACAGGCTAGAGCTACTAGGAGAGATCTTTCACAAGATGTGTTTCATAAAAGAGATGGAAGAACTTTGGCCCAAAGAAGGAAAAGAGCTTGTTCTTAAGCTTTATTCTTTATTTTGGAAAGAAGTCGAAGAGAATCGTTTTTCAAAGTTTGAAAAGCAACAAGAGCTTCTAAAGCAAAAGGCTTTAGAGAAAAAGAAATTTAAGGCAGAAGATGAATCTAGCCAAGATTCTAGTCTTAAAGATTTTTTGAGTATGAATCCTCCTGGACCAGTCTTAATTCGAGAACCAGAAGAATTTGGTCATATTCAAAACATGAGATCCTCTCAACAGGAAAAGGATGATGTTCCATAAGAAACCTCAACAGACACTTGTTGATGATATTCCTCGCAGAATTCATGGTCAACAATTAGCTGTTAATTCATATGGAATCGATGGTATTCAAGATTATACCTTCGCCCATCACAACGCAACTGCTTTTTATGAAGAAGAACAGAGAATTCATCAAAGCTGGGCACAACTTTCCCTTCTCTTTAATAAAGAAAAACAAAAGTTGCTTTTACTTTATCTCTTTTGTCTCATCGGGAATAGGTAAATCATTTTTTATTCCTAATGATTCTTCTTTTGTCAAAGGTGGTGAGGTCCTGGCTTTCTTTTTCTTTTTCTTTTTCTCGTTGCTTGTGCAGCCTGGGGAGATGTTTTGTCCGCTTGTGTCGGCAGGGGACAAGTTCTCGTGCTCAAGCATGATAGCCTCACCATCTTTTGTCTTTTCGTCATCTGTTTCACTGTGCTGTTCGATCTGGGATACCGGCAGAAATTCTGTGAACTGTAAACATATGCCTTCAATTTGCTCTGGAGGGCAGAGGGTGAATGCCCTTCTTCTGGTGTCTTCTTTCTAAAGGAGACTGACAGCTAGTAAATCTTCAATTGGTAAAGGAAACATGATCACAACTGGATCGGCTCTTTCTTTGTGATTGATATCTAGGGCGATCTGACTGCCAAAGAGACAATCGGTCTGAATTACTAATGTTTCAGAAGAATAAATTGTCCAGTGTTCAAAATTATCTTTACAAAGTAGCTTTTGAATTATTTGAATATTAGACAAGTTATTTCTATAAACATCAATAATATCTATCATCCTTTTTGATTTCTCTGGATGCTGATAGTGTGAGTTTACTTTAAACTCTCCTCTGTATATTCTTATTAGGCAAAAATCTTTGTTGTTCACCCTGCAATTGATACAGTCGATGGAAGCACGGATGTGGACGCTTACAAACGGGAGTAGAGGAGGCGCAAAAAAGAACACACATACGCAAAATATAGAGAACGAGAGAAGAGGAAAGGTGATTTTGGGTGAAATTGGAATTTTGCTTAAGAGGGGTGCACGGTAGGTTAAAGTGTCGGTTTTTCGGGGGGGGGGGGGGGGGTGTGTGTTGCGCTTCCCGATGTTAATTTTATGTTTTCAAAATGATCTTGTAGAATATATTGGCAAAATGTTTGATTTTTATAGGTTAAAATTGTTATTTTAGAGATTATAAATAAGTGTTGTGGGCCTTTGGCTCATTAGTGTTGTTGGATAGGCAAATTGACAATTGGACCCTTACTAAACTTTTGGGTGGTCAGAACATTCGAGCAAACGGATGTGGGCTTAGACAGGGTGGATGGACTTGGACTCTTTATCTTAATCGGATCTGAACTTGGATCTAGTCCGGCAGCTCAGATCCAGGTCCGTTTACAGCTAATTAGGAGGCAATTTGTATGGTATTCATGAAAGTGCAGATTTTAATGCAAAGATGGCTGTTGCCATGCTAGAGAGAGACACATTTGATGGTGATTGTTACTTTTTATTTTACGATATAATATATTCATTAACTATAGATAATATTATTCACATTATTTATAGATTTATAGTCAAATTCAAATTAAACACTTGCATCTAGATACATTTGTCCGGATTCAATGTTTAATACCTCTTGATATTTTAAAATTTAATTTATAACTCTATTGAATATGGGTCATTTAAACGAACCCATAGCTGTTGTCACTTCTTTGATACATCATATTACAACCTTATACACATCATGATTTGTCCATCTTTGATAATCCATTCAAGCATAAACTTTTTTTATTATCAAATAAGTCTTTATTATTCAATGTTGTCATTTGTTTTAATGTTAGTCAATAACACAATTCATTAAAAAATGACAAAATAAAAATAAACTTTATGATTTGATTTTGACAAGTTTGAATGGTTTGACTTGCCACTATTATATCAATTTCATAAAAATAGAAAGAGTGCAAAGAAGTCCAAAAATAAGAAAATAGATTTTAAGATTAGTTTTGGAGACTTACAGAAACTTGATTAACTCTTGATCATGTAAATATCTAAAAATAGATGAAATTCATACCAATAATTACTTGATATCAAAAACGATTATATGAAATTTTTGCCAACACTGGTTATAAATAGAAAAAGGGAATTTAAAGTTATGATATGTTGCATTTGAAGTATTTACCTAAATCTTGATATTTTATTTATCGAATAGGCACTAGGGCTGCAACTCGGGTTGGGTGGGCCGGGTTTTAATAAACCCAACTCTAACTCGACTCACACCACATTGAACCCGATTCGACCCGACCCGAATGAAAAACCCGATTTTGTCAACCCGACCCGACCCAAGATTGTAATACCCTTGACCTGACACCCGATCCAATCCGAGTTGCAGGCCATTAAACCCGACCCGAGATTAGTTTAGATGATAATTCGTTTGCCTTTTTTTTTTAAAAAAAAAAAAAATGGGATAGAGGAAACCCTTTTCCAGTAAAATTTAAAATGAGATAGAGGAAACCCTTTTTCAGTAAAATTTTGCAGAAATAACTGACCATTTAAAACAAAGAAGAAGAAGAAGATAATGCGATTGACCCAAGATTAGTTTAGATGATAATTCATTTTTTTTTTAAAAAAAAAAAAAATGGGATAAAGGAAACCCTTTTCCAGTAAAAATTAAAAGGGGATAGAGGAAACCCTTTTCCAGTAAAATTTAAAATAGGATAGAGAAAACCCTTTTTCCAGTAAAATTTAAAATAAGATAGAGGAAACCCTTTTCCAGGTCAGTGCATCTATTTAAAATAAGAAGAAGAAGAAGAAGAGAGCTCTCCAAGGTGGCCAAAAAGGGAGAAGGTAAAACGACAACCTGAGAGAAGGGAGGAAGGAAAAACTACGGCTGAGGCTAAAAATTGGAAATGAAAATTAGGGTTTGAGGGGTCAGGAGGGTTTTTATATTAAGTTATAAAATTCGGGTCGGGTCGGGTCCGGTCTTTACAGGTTAGGTCTTCTCGGGTCGGGTCGGGTCGGGTTGAAATTTAAAACCGTCAGCCCAATCCGCCCAGAATTTCGATCGGGTTTTTCTCTTCTCAATCCGACTCTACTCTATAGCCCGACTATTGTAACCCAATCCGCATGATTTCTCGGGTCGGGCCTGCGGGTCGGGTCAAAACCTGACCCAAGTTGTAGCCCTACGAATAACTGTGATTTATTTTGATGTTAAAAAACAAAAAAATTTACTCAGAAATAAATAAAAATGTGAAAATAAATTTTAATTTGTTATTTGACAAGTTTTAAGGATTTGACTTTTCATTATCATCTAAATATTATTGTTGGCTTATGGGGGTTAGCAATCCAGCGCTAGTTGGGGGGACTCCTCTAGTGTTACCTTTTGGCCCGTTAGTGGACTAACTACCAACTTCAAGGTCACCTTCACCGCTTAGGGAGTGGGGTAAAAAAGTCCCACAACTCCTAAGAGGAGCAAGACTTGGGAGTGCTTATTAATAGGATTGTCCCTGTTGCTTACAACTGAGGCCTTCTAAAGTTGTGAACCCAACAATCCTTGCGGGATGAAGCAAACCCTTGGAGTTGGTGGTTGGAAAAGTGGATAATATCGTAATTCCTTGCGGGATGAAGTAAACCCTCGGAGTTGGTGGTTGGCAAAGCGGATAATATCGTTGTGTGAGGGGAACCACGATCCTAACAATTTGTATCAGAGGTCAGCAATCCAGGGCTGGTTGGGGAGGACTCCTCCACTGTTACCCTTAGGCATTTAGGCATGTTAGTGGACTGACCGTCACAACCTCAAAAGCTACTTGCACCGCCTAGGGGTGGGGATAAAAAAGTCTCATATCACTTAGGAGGAGCAAGACTTGGGTGCTCATTAGTAGGATTGCTCCTCACATACAACAAGGCCTTTTAAAGTCGTGAGCCCAACAATCTTTACAAGGTAAGGGACCCTCAGAGTTTGGGGGTCGGCAATGCAGACAATATCATTATGTGTGAGGGGGACTCATGATTCTAACAATTACAATAATAGAAAATTTCAAAAAAGGATTAGAAATATATGGAAAGGGATTTTAAGATTATAATTTAACAAACAAGATAATATATTTAATTGGATACATATTTGTGGATATCAAGTTAGTTAATGTACCACCTATTGAAGATCATTACATTAGTTTAATACTTTGAGTATCTTCTTATAAGATTTATTATATTATTTATGAGTCATTGGTGTAAGTTTTATTTCAAATTTTGTTCGTTACTCTTGTAAATCAATAATAGTAGATATATAAATTAAAAACTTATTCGTTGTTAAATCAGTTAATATCAACCCATATAAAATCATATATAAGTTTAGTACTTTAAATATACTTCTATATAATTCTATCTTATTATTTAAGTGTCATTATATTTACTTTAGTTTTATCTTTACTTTTGTCAATCGTTTAATTAAATATTTATATTAATTAAAAATAAATTTAATTCATCTAAAATGAATATATTAATGTGTAGCACAATCTTCAACTAGTTTTTATATAGAAGTGACAGGCGATTGTCAAATGAATTTGATCGTTCATTTATTTTATAATTAAGATAATTTATAAAGATTTAATATAGAGAAAATTCGTACAAATCAATTAAAAAATGACAAACAACCCCTATTCTTTATAAAAACAGTCTATTTGCATATTTTTTTTACTGTGACATTCTAGAGTATCGAAGACTACACTTGATTCTGAAAGTCGCAGCCAAGTACACAGAATTCTGGGCCTGAATCATCATAGGAACAGACTAGACTTTGCTGGTACCTGTTGCGGGCACCATGAATTAGTGGTGTCGGGGCATTTACTTTTTTTATTTAAGGTGTTCAAGTGTCTCATCTAACTAATTTTTAGATATGCATTTCAATTCACACATATCGATTTAGTCTACCTGCCCTTTGAGTTGAGGATAACTTCATCTCAAGACCTTCCGTGTTATAAGTGGGTTTTTTACCATCAAATCAACCTATTTTTTTTTATTTCTTTACTGAGATCCACATTTCAGGAGTACTCCATCTTCAATACAAAATCATTTTCTAACATTTTCTCCTTCTATTTGGATTATTTAAGAAACTCTGATGATTTGATAGTTTTCAAGATGATTTGTTATGTTTTCATCCATTTTTAATCAAATTTTTTTTTTCTTTATTTTGGATTCTTTTGTCTCTGTGCGTATTTTTTTTTTTTATCAATTTATGAGGTTTTCGATAGGTTTATATTAAGTTGAGACTGCATCAATTAAGTTTAGCGCTCAATTCAAGGGTGAGTAGTCAAATAAAAAGATGCCCATTGAGTTCAATTGACACTCATCTCCAACTGGCCACATGCTATAAACGTAACTGGTGAGTGCATCAAGAGGTTTACACATGTCCGTAAGAATAATCTCACCTCCAATGTGAAGTAGAGATACACATATTATTCAAAAATAAAAAATAAAAATAAAAGTACATGACTAGAACTAAAGAAATAAAGGCAACAATGATTAATGTGTGTCCAATGGTACAAAAATCACCTATACATGATATTTAGGTCAATGTGATAAATTTGTTAAAAGGGTCATAAAGATTATCATTGAATCAATGAAATTATGTTTTTTAAGTTCATTTAAATTTTGATCACTTCACATTGTCTTTTAAAACATTTCTTATTTCATCCCATCGATGTGTTCAAATAAAAATCTTTTCAATAGACTTTAGTCTAATCACATTCATGAGACTTAACACATAGAGATACACGACATTATCCCGCATCCCAGTGAGAGGAGAACATTTTGCTAAAATTTATTCATGGTTTTAAGAAAATCTTGAATATCACTTCAAGAGGAGGTTCTTGGAAAGTATTAGAGACCATAAACATCTTTTATTTATTTATTTATTTGTTGTTTTGTGTTTGTAGTTGATATATTGCCGCTTGTGGATTAGGACAGTCTTTTCTTTCTTTAGTTTTTAAAGGGATTAGAGTGATGGCTAGAAATCTGCTTCAAGAAGCGAAGTTCTGAGTTCAATTTCACTCTTCTCCAAAGGATCACTCCCCTGTAGAGTTATCTGGTAGGTGTGATGGACAGTACATGCTCTGGAAAATTAATCGAGTACTTTAAAAGATTTGAATACTTTAGTCATGAAAAATAATAATAATAATTAACATTTGGAGAGGTTGGTAGCCAGATTATTACACTACCGACCCTAATAATGAGCAGGGTGAGTCCCATTTTAAAAATCCCTGTGACTCTTAGAATCATCCCTCCATTAAAAAGAAGGAAAGAAGAGAGCTTGTATCCCTCCATTGGAGTTTTTCCACACCTGCAACTGCGACTTTGTCCTATTCTAATAAGACCTAAGATTGCTTTAGGTCGTTGGAGATAAAGAGTTGTTGTTGATTAGGCCAACTTAAACCAGTGACCTTTATTGATTAATTTAAAGTAGTTAGGCCAACTTATGCAAATGAATCATGATTATTCAATGAAAAATAGTGATTTAGCAAGAGTTATTGAAGCATGTTGGGTAGTTGACGTCACTTTGGTCCTTCCAAACTATTAAAGAACTGCAAACTAGAGGAAATAATAGGAGGGCATGCTTAGTCATTAGAGACAGGCTCATATTAGTTTTATGGGTTATAATTTATATTTTCAGCATTTTGATGTTTTAAGGGATAAAAGGCTGGTCCCACATGTCTGACATCTAAAGGATGGATGTCTGTGGGTATGAGTGCAACTAGGGCCCGGCCTAACTTGAGCCCATATGAAAAACCAGAAAAATAGATTTGGGTTCATTTTCGGGCTTAAGTATCAGGCCCGAATTAGAATTCAGGTCGGCTTCGGACCTAATACATTAAAGTTCAAGTTTTCCCCAAAAGTCTGAATTTGAGCCACATTTATATAAGTTTAATTAATATTTTGTAAAATCATACAAAGAATTTCTTTTACACCTGAAGAAACCCGAGTCCGGATAGGCCCGCATATAGATCTTGATGTTTGATATCTGGATCTGGCCCTACATATACAGATTTGGGTCAAGCTCGGATTTGATTAGTTCAGGCCTATTCTAGGGCTAGGGTCCTTAAATTGCAATTCAGGCTTGGGCTCGGGCAGGCCTAAAACCTGACCCGCCCCGCTTGAGTTGCAGTACTATATGCAGGAAAGGAACAAGAAGATGTTTCTGTTAAATTTAGTCGGTTGTAAAGAAATTTTAAATATGATTGATGTAGAAAGATCATATTAGTAGGGCTAGTATGAAGTTTTTCTCTCACTTGATCTTCTTTTCCTTTGACTAGGGTTAGCAATCCTCTTACAGGTATTTTGTATAATCTGACACGCGTTTTAGTGTATTGTCAATTTTACCCTTCGCATGAACAGTAAAATTGGACCATTCGAATGAACAGTAAAATTTTGGCGAGTCGATTTACTGTTCATGAGAATTTCGGCTAGCTGATTTTACTGTTCATGCGAATTTATGTGACCCGATTTACTGTTCATGCGAATTTCGGCTAACTGACTTTACCGTTCATGAGAATTTTGGCTAGTCGATTTACTGTTCTGCGAGATTCGGCTTAGCCGATTTTACTGTTCATACGAAGGATTGGTGAGCCTGATTTTACTGTTCATATGAAGGGTAAAATTAAATCTATCTCTGGTTACACAAACCGCCCTTGGCAGGATCGTTACCCTTTTAAAATCCAATAATTTTTATTCAACGATTAATGGAACTCAAGTTTTAACTGTTTGGATAGTTGAAAATGAGACGAAAATCGAGTTTTTTTGAGAAATAAATGCTAAGAAATATGGCTAGGGAAAGAAAAATAGAGGAGAGAGACTTAAATCCACGATTTGGCTGTGTTTGGAGGTGTGAAAGAAGGAGGAAAGCATCCCATTTATAAAGAAAAATTTCGACCAGTTGTGGGCCCCATCTAACCAAAAAAATATTGAACAATTAAGATTCCTGACATCCACAAGTGCATTGCCCCGCCAAACTTTTGAAATTTAAAATTAAAAAGAAAAACAAAAATCTGGATTCTTGTATTGCGTCCGCTTCCATGTGCGACTGTTGCGCTTGTGACGAACGTCTGTAGTGGTATTACAGTGCTCGGCCATGACAGATCGATGCGTTGCAGGCACAATGTATCGATCTTCTTCGGCCGATACGTTGTGGCTGATACCTGTATGAGCTATTTTTTTCACCTCAAGTGCAAGCCTGCAAACTACGAAGCTGAAGTCATGATGACCTATACATGAATTTTTTTTGATATGATATGATCTCGTCTTCTAGAGTTTCTCAACCAACACTCTCCCACTTTAAAAGTAGGAATTTTAAAAGAAAATAAGACCGGTTTCAATGGTGCCCTACTAACTTCCCCAATCTAAACAAGCCTATGAAACTAGATCATTTGGGGAGTAAAATTTTTTATGTGTTGAAAATTGTGTTCCTCTACAAAATACAAATATTGTTATACCTTTATAGTCTTGTAATCTCTTTTAGGTCAAATAGAGAAGTGGATTTTCAAAAATTGATCCGAAATAGATGAGACTTTGACTATTGATGATGATCTTATGATCTTCCTCCATGTGTCATTGTTTTTCAACTTTGGTTATAGTGGTGAGGGCAGTTATTGGGAGGTTGAGCTAGCCATCTACAATTCATGGTAGATACATGGGATTGGAGTAGAATTTCTTTTACTCTCTACTATTTCATTTTCTTACCACATATAGTTAGATTTGATATAAAAAGGACCATATTAGTTAGGGTGAATGAAGTTTTTCTCACTTGATCTTCTTCTCTTTGATTTTAAATCACTCCAAAGGTTAAGATAATCATTTGATAATGAAGATTTACGTACTCTATATTAATGTAATCACTTATCCAATAAACAATACTTTATAGAGTTTGATGATTCACTTAATAAAAAATTCCCAATTAGAGAGGCTGGTGAAGAAAGTCTCACTAGCTTCAGCACTTACTTTTTAGGAACAGAAGTAGATGAATTTTAATTTTGAAATGTAACTCCTCAAGCATCTTTTATGTTTGGTGAGAGCAGTTCTACTTACCACCTCCTCTGTGTATTATTCAGTATTCATATATATATGTTTATATGCCATGTGAATCACTCGTGCCATTAAACAAGTCCCAAGCATGGCATCCACCATGGAAAACAAACCTGCAAGAGCAAGTACAACCAAGGCTCCATATATACTGCAAGATGCCCGGGATGCCGAAACCGAAGCAGAAGCTGAAGACGATCTCTTTGAGATTGATCTTGAAATGATCAACAACATTCCTCCACCAACATACTATGAAGCCCATTTGACGGCGACCGGAATTGCACTACTTGCAAATTGTCTGATGCCCATTACAGATATATCGAACGCCATTCCAATTTCGTCGTCGCTGGAACCTCTAACAAGAAGTTCAAGCCAATCTTTGCCGGTACCGTCGCATAAGATGTTCTGGAGATTTCATGGGATGGAATTGAGCACATCAGGTCCAACAGGGGCGATGCATCCAGTGTGTCCATACAAGAACTAGTGTCATTAGCATGAAAATGAAGGAGTATAATGTAAATTTAAGGTTTTCTTTGTAATTTCTCTTACAAATACCTTTATGTAGTATCTTAATGCTATTGTAATTTGTGGTGTTACATGGGAAGCCGTTCATGTATAATAGTTAAGTTCAAATTTATTTGAGTTTTACTTATTTCAATGGAATGAAATATTAGAATTTAAAATAGACTCTAAATGGGGAAGAGTAGTGGCACTTACAATATTGATGGCCAAGTACTTAGATTTGTTGTCATTTTCCATTATGTCAAATTTATTCCATGTTGAGAATAATGATGACTTACTACGCGTCTAGTGGAGTTTAATCGAAGGTTTTGACATTGAGTTGGACCAATTTAAAGTAAGATAAGATAAAGCGTTTGATTTTCTGGCATTCTATTAATTTTGAAATTTATGATATTCCCTCCGTCCCATTTTAGTTTTCTCATTTGAAACATTTGTATTTTTAAGTAACTCTCTATATAATACTAGCACTTCATGTGATTTCATTAATTTTAAACACACTTTATGCTACTCTAATATGAATGAGATAACTATTTTGGGACAATCTCAAAATCCATATCAGGCAACTAAATTGGGACAGAGAGAGTATATAGTAAGATACCTAACACTTCAATACTAATCATGATACTAAAAATAACACATTAACTTTTCAATGTGGCAATGATACTATGTGGTTTTTTTTATAACGAAAAAGCTCAAGACCCCACATCTCTCTGAGTACGAGAGTATTGAGTAAAATCCATGGATGCATACAACCTCCCACAAGTCACAGGTATCGGATGATTATGGGACTCGAACGTAGGACCTTTCAGTTTCTGAGACAAAGTGCATATCAGTTGAGTTACCGTGCGAGGCCAAACGATGTTATTGGTTTAACAACGGTATCTTGCTTCTTGGATTTTGATCTCATTGGATAAAAAATGAATTATGTCTATTTAAATTAAGTATGTGCAAGGTATGGTCGCCCTAAGTACATTCAGGTCTTGCATTCTAGCGATTTAGATTTTTAGATAGGGGTGAGGGTCGGGTTTTGACCCGACCTGAGAAATCAAGCGGGTCGGGTCATGATTCGGGTCAAGCGGGTCAGGTTGGGTTGAGAAGATAAAACTTCGCATGGAATTCGAGTCACATCGGGTTGAGGGATTTTTAGTTGACCCGACTAAAACTAGGCTAAAATAGGTTCAAAATCAGTGTCGGGTAAGAATTCGGGTCGGGTAAGGGTTGAGATTTTTGGGTTAGAAGTTCGGATCAGGTCGGGTCAGGTTCTATATTTTATTGACTCAGGTTGGGTTGAGTTTTAAGAAACCCGAGCCTTACCCGATTTCAGCCCTATTTTCAGGCCAATAATTTTCTTTCACAACATGCGCTCAGGCCATATCTAGGAGTCTTACGACCATGCGAATCCTCAATTGGTCTAGCAAAATGACTGGTATAGGGCCCAACATTAGAAGATTTTATAGCATTTAGAAAAGGGCTTTGGGAGGCCCACTTAGTCAGGCCCATGGATCATCTCAAAATCATGTTTGACCAACTTGATTGGGCCCACAAGTCAACATTGGTTTGGGCTTTTTCTCTAAAGGACTCCTATCTTTTGAATTTATTTGAAAAATGTCTTTATGTTTTTCATAATTTAAAAAAGCCCCTAACTTTTGATAAACTTCTAAAAAAATCCTGTTCACTTAATTTATTAGTGATAAATTGAGTTTTTCGTTAATTTATTGTAGAGATCAATTGAATCATTATGTCATTATCACTTAGTGAGTTGGGAAATTTAAAAACAGTTTCATGGATTAGTAGCATATCAAAAATCAATTAATTAGACAATCAGTATAAATAAATTTTAAAGATAAAAAATAATCTCAATTTCAATCTAAAGTAAGAGCAAATTATGGGAATGCTTGATATATAATGAATGTAAAAGTGAAAATTCGATTAGAAAATAGTCTTATGAAGAGTCCATAGAACGCTTCACATAGTGTAAAATTATTTCTTAGAAGCATAAATAATTTTCAAATGGAAGTTGACCTTTAGTCAACATAATCAAAGGTCATCTCATAATTTTTTATCAAAAGTTAAAGGTTTTTTAGAATTATGAAAAAATTAAGTGCTTTTTTCAAATAAATTCATAAAGTAAGAGATTTAAAAAAAATATATATATAGTTGCTAATGAGTGTGTATACACAAGAGTCCGATAACTCTATCAGAAAGAAAACAATTTTTTTAAAAAGTCACCACTTGCTAAGGATAATAGTTGTAAAAAATAGCAGTATCTAAAAATAACAATATTAAGACAGTATTCTTTTTCTAAATTAACACAAGTTTTATAATCACCATTGGAAAATACTGCTTTCACTTCAATCCTTCATCAGATATATCTCTCAGAAAGACTAATACTCAATGATGGGTTTATTTTCTCTTAAGGTATATGTGAGCAGAGTTTAGTTATTCAAATCAAAGTTCTCACATATGTTTTAAACAAAGACGGCATAGATGAAGAAAATAATTGATCTCATGATTAGATGCCACTTTCATAAGAACGTTGAGTCAAAAACCTTTATTTTTCCTCCTCTATTCTCTACATGAAATACCTTATTTAGACTTAGGATCAATAGGACTTTCTAATAGGACGAAACGAGGCTTAGGACCGAGTCATATCAAATAAAGGATAAAAGACTCTAAAAATTTACATTTTCATAAGAAAAGGTTAGAAGTCTTCATAATATGAGCGGGATATTTTCCTCTAATATTTTTTACTATTTTTTTTTTTAACATCCCATTTTGTCGTATGGACTTTTTTTTTTTTCAGCAATTTTTTTTAAGAAACCTCTTTTCTTTTCTTTTTCTTTTCAACATTCCTCTTTGATGTATGGATGTTCCCATTTTATTTTATCTTTTATTTTCATTTTTTCAGTGAATCCTATCCCAAATTTTTCCATAACCTTTTTTCATATGATGATAGGTAATGGATATAAAATTTTGGCTCGAACTCCATGTCCGGAGCTGGGTATGGAAGATATGGCTAATCAATTAAAAAGGCTATATTAGGCTCAAATGGGGAACTATCAAGATGAAATTACCAAAATAGGTGAGTTTAAAACCTCAAACGGTAAAAAAATGGCCTATATCTTATCCTAAACTTCATAAGATGATTTCTTTGCTTTGAATAAATTCAGAAAATTTTCAAGTATACTAACTAAATTTTGATGGCGTTCTTAGTAATTTGACCAAATCAATGATAATGAGATCACTCAACAACTCGATGCACTTATTAAAAAAATAAGAGTTTACTTATAACCCTCAGAAGGACAGAATGGCTCTAAAACTCACTGGGTTTAAGTCTCCACTTCTATTCCTCTGGTGATCACTTGACTCATGAAAATTTTTCTTTTTCAAACTTACATTAATATGACTGTATGCACGTACTTCCGAGCATAAATTCTATAAAAATCTTTCCGGAAAAATATGATATAAAGATTTTTATTTACGTCTTAATGCTAAAAAATATATATGACTCTTTTTACGTCAGATCATCAAGACGCATGATTTTCTTAGACCTAAACTGATAGTCTTGTTAAGTACCAAGGTGTCTCAACTTTTGCTTACTCTATCCTTAAAAGATTAAGTTTGTCTCTCTCTGCCTAAGAAAACTATGACTCGTTTAACGTCAGATCGTCAAGACGTTTGTAGTCCCCTAAACGAAAATCAACGGTTCTTTGAACACCAAAGAGTCTCAGTCTTTCCAAACTTACTCTACCTTTGATTAAATCCAAATAAATTTGTCTATTTTCACTAATAGGTCTATGTTTTGCTACTGTTACACAACGAACTCCTTACTCAGATATTATTCTATTACAATTCCCACGTCCACATTTGTGATAGATTCCTAACCTCTTAGCTTTCCTCTTTGCAGCTAAAGTGCTTCGACCACAAAGAGGTTTGGGTTGCTCCTCTTGGATTTCCAACTTCCTCACCCTCATAGCTAAGGAAACGATTTTCCTACACAAGTCTAGGGGAACTTGTGTTCTACGCAGACACAAAGCGAAGACAAAAACTCGATTGTCTACGTGTATGACTCCTATCCAGTTCTTTAACGTCTGCTGGTCACAAAGACAAAACAGATGATAATTTCATTTTTTTTTTTTTAATATGACGTCAGTACCCTCAAACTTAAATTGAATATTGTTCTCAATGTTCCCTAATTGACATTGGCCAGGTGTAAAAGAAGAAATATTTTAGGGTTTAGGGTTTAGGATTTAGGTGTAAAAGAAAAAATATTTTAGAAAACGAATAATTGGGGTTCGGACATACCTAGGAATGCATGAAGTGCAAAATGGACCAAATAAGGAAATCATAGACTGATTCAATGAAAACCTAAACTAGACACTGGAGATTCAGACGGACTCAGACATAGACAGATGGATATGTGGGTTTGGGTAATGGAGATGATGAAGATGGGTAGGTGAGTGAATGGGTATGGGTCCTCAAATCAGTCTTGGTACATCTTCTAGATTAGACGATGAAACTTCATTCTGACTCTTGGGGTTTGGGATAGGCTGACTAGGAAATCTACCTTTCTCCCTATCTCCTATTGCAGTGGATAATTGCCTAAGCTGTGTTTTAAGCTTGTGCATAATCTGCTGGGTAGACTGCATGAAATACTGCAACGTATTTTGGAGAGAGAGCTTACGTTGTTGAGATGGACTGGATTGATAAGACTGATTTGACTGGGCTGGTTGATTTTGAGATGGGTGGAATGATTGGCTCTAAGGTGGTTGGTATGGTGGACCTTGATATTGAGGGGGTCCTAGACTTACAGGAGGTTAATTCTGGCGGCAAAAAAAATTGGGATGATTCCTCCAATTAGGATTGTATGTGGCAGAGGAAGGGGTTCCCTGCTGTCCTCCAAAATTATTGAGTGAGTTGGCTTGTTTGATTGAGCACTCAGTGTTAGGTCCGAAGGAAGAACAATTTTGGCAGTATAGCATAAGTTAGAACACATAGCGCAAACCTCTGCATTCATTTCTAATGTTGGGTTCATCGCCTGTGTCATCTCTAATGCATCGATTTTCTTTGTTAAGTTTGCAAATGCAAACTTAACATCTAAGTCGGTACTAACTTCGTATAAACCTCCTCTTTTTGAGGTTTGAGCTGAATTATCTCTTTTGGAGAAGTCCCATCACTGAGAACTTTCTACCAAGGTTTCTAAGAAATTCCATCATTGGTTGCAGTTAGCATTAAAAATTCCCTAGCCTTCATAGACTCGACCATTGTGCGGTTTGATATGGTTAAACCATCATAAAAGAATTGCACGAGTCTTCCCGTTTCAAAACCGTGATGGGGACATTTATTCAACGTATCTTTGAATATTTCCTAAGATTCATAGAATTGTCTTCTTTTTGATTAAAATTTGAAATTTCTTTCTTGAGGGCGTTAGTTTTAGATACAGGGAAGAATTTATTCAAAAACTTGTTGACTAGCAGATCCCAAGTTGTGATGGAATTTGGAGGTAGAAAATTTAGCCAAGATTTCACTTTTCTTTAAGAGAAAAAAGAAATAACCGAAGTTTGATGGATTCATCAGAGATGCCTTGGAGTCTGATGGTGGCGCAGATTTTTAAAAATTCTTTGATGTGTAGGTAAGGGTCCTCATGATCAAGTCCATGGAATGCGGGTGGAAGATGTAATAGGCCTGGTTTGAGTTCAAAGGCTATATTAGTTGGTGGGATAACTATGCTTGATGGCGTATTGGGAGTGACTGCTGAAAAATAATCTTCGAGGGTTCTCTCTTCGACTCTTTCTTCAGCCATTTTAGGTGATGGTGGTGGTGATGGAGTTGGACTGTCTATGACTGAGCTAGACTGAGCTCCGGACACAATGATCGGTAAATCGACAGAAGACTTGACTCGAACTAAACGATTGTGTGAATCACGACACCAATATTTCATACACAAACAATATCATTTATGTTCACCCAAATTCACACAAGAAGAATGTCTATATCTAAATTTGAATTGCAATCATGCAATCAAATTTTTTATTTAGCTAATGGGATCTTAAGGATTATTTCTACACTTACTCCTACTTTTCTCTCCAAATAATCTAAGTCTTCGATGAGAGTCTAACCACAATCATGGCCAAGTAAGTGGAGGAGTACAAGGCATCTACTTAAGTTTCCACTTATCCTTAGGCTTTTTACATCTTGGTGACAGAACTAATACTAGACACGATGATTGAAGAAAAATTATTCACCGGTTACAAAAATTAATTTAGATTGAAAAGATTCCTAATGAGCATGAAACCCTAATATCTAGCCTAATGGTTCCTTAATTGATTTTATTAGGGAGATGTATGAACCAATTTTACTAATCTTATTTTTCTAAATATTGTGAAAATGCAGTCCTAAATTAACATACAACATTCAAACAAATATGCAAATATTAATAAAACAATCTAAACTAATGCATGAATATTAACAACCTATATGCATGGACAGATTAAATGCAAGCAATAAGTAAAGAAATAAAAAACACCCTAAATAAATCTATATGAATGAATGAGATATATAAAATAAAAAGAAAAATAATTAAAAACTCACCTTAGCCTTTTATGCGTATTTTCAGCAAATTTTTTTTAAGCGCTCAATTTAAAGCTCTTTAGCGTGTTGTGCATATCTCCATTGATTTTTAAGCGCGGTATAATTAAAATTCCTGCATAACAGACAATAAAAGCTTTGGTGAAGATTCTGATTCAAATAAATAAAAATAAAAATAAAAATAAAATAAAATAAAATGCATGATACTAATCTAAGTGCAATTGTCCTAATGTTACAACTAATGGAAGAAATATAATATTTGTAACTTAAAAGAAAATTTAAATCAAGTCAAGGTTATGAAAATTGGACTCCACCCCATTTAATCAAAACTTTGTTTCAAAATTATTTTTTAATTTTAATTTAAAAAAAATTCCTAAGTTAGATGAAATTTTAAATTAAGACATATCTCCAGTACTAGATTTATTTTCAAAAATACATAATCTAATAGCACACAAATTATTTCGAGATTTCCCCGGCAACGGCGCCAAAAACTTGATGTGATTTTAATTTAACTCGCAAGCGTAGTAACCAGTTTGTAGTATAGAGAATGAGTGCGAGATAGTACCCAAGGGAAACCGACAAATTATATGTATGAAATAGAAAATGACACTATCAAAATAATGTGATTAAAGAAAATAAGTTTCTGAACATATAGTTATTTAATTTAGAACAATAATTAATTCATTATCTAGTTTTGCTAGTTAACATTAAATTTTGATTAAAATAATGGAGTAAATTTAAATGACCTAAATTTAATTTAAAATGTAGACTTAAGAGACAAATAAAATGTTTCTAACCTAGTTAAATTGTTTTGATGATTTTTAAGAAAGAATAAAATAAATCAATGATAAATAAATTGTTTACATATTTTACAATGGAATCGGGATAAATATCGAAGGCGGCATGTTATCTTATTTAAAAATATAAAATCATGGCCTAGACCATGAAATATTCTAGAGTTATAAAATAT
Organism: Chimonanthus salicifolius; assembly: GCA_013350335.1. NCBI lineage: Eukaryota > Viridiplantae > Streptophyta > Magnoliopsida > Laurales > Calycanthaceae > Chimonanthus > Chimonanthus salicifolius. Next base: position 51,914,811 of record CM023532.1, read on the forward strand.
AATTCAAATTTATTTCCTATTAAAATTCTAATTAGAATATTTATGTCATCCATTAAATCAGACTTTTTTCAATTCAAGCGTTAGGCTTGAGCGGGGTTTAAACTTGTGTTTCCCAAATCTAAAACAACTGTTCTTGATAAGAACCTTAGATTGGAAAAATGGTCAAGTCCCACTGATCCTAATAGGGGTTCTACTTTCCTTGAAAAAATTCTAAAAATAAATTCTTACATAATGTTCATAAAAAGAATTAAAATAAAATACAAACCATCACTATTAAATATTTTAATAACTGGGAACACCATAAATCTAAACAACTGCCATGAATTTTTATTTAAAAATTTGGAAATGAAATACAATCCTTTGGACTTTACATAAAAATAAAAAATAAATAACTTACAAGAAATTAAATATTTTTTTCTGTCTTTGGTCGTCCAGTTTCAGTCCCTTTGACGTCTTGCCCGGTTCAACCTTCATCGGTCTCAAACACATAAATTTATAGAAAAGAAGGGATGAGATAAAAGACCCTTCAAACTTAGTCGGGATAAAAGACCCATTTAAATTCAAATTGATGAATGCCGTGTAACCCTTCTCGCAATCCCTGTTTTTCTCTCTATTCTTTCTTCGGTTCAAACTTTTCATTTTATCCTTATCCTCCTTCTGCTACACGGTACCTGCTTAACATTGTAAAACTCTTTTCTTATCTCTCCTTTATCTCCTCTCTAAGGATCGACTAACCCTCTTCTTTATCTTCCTCTCTGCTTTATCTCTTTTCTTCTACGCTACTATCTTTCCTTATCTCTTCCAAATCTTATCCCTTCTCTGCTTATCTTCTTGAAACCCAGTTGCTCGGTCTTATCCTTCTCTGCTCTTCTCATCTTCCTTCATTCCAAACAGCAACTGCTATCCTCTCTTATCCTTCCTTATCAGATTCCCAGCTCTACTTTCTATCTACACGGCAGTTTTTCCTGTTTATCTCTTCTATCTTCTCTCTCTACTGATTCCCTGCTGATTGACCGTTGGAACCTCAACCAGAAGGCCAGGCCGTGCTGCACCATGTGGGAATCTCTTTGGGTGCTGGCTGCTGTGTGCGCGCGCTAGCTGTTGCTTGCTGTTCATGGATTCTGTCGTTGGTTGCAGCTGTTTTTCTCCCTAGCTGGCTGCTTAAAACCCTCTCTGTTTTGCCTCTGCTCGGACTGCTGTTGTGCATGGCTGGCTTTTGTTTTGCTGCTCTTCTCAGCTGGCTGCTATTTGCAACCAGTTCTGTCTCTCTACTCTCTGCCTTAGCCGACTGAGTCTCTTTACGGTTTGACTGCCCTTCCTTCTCTTCTCAGCCGCTGCTTGCTTCAGCACTTGAAATTTCAGTTGCTGTCGGTCGCCGTTGCCGCTCTTCTCTTTTTCTCCCATGAGTCCTTGCAACCAGAGAAAGAAAAGAATAAAAAGAAATGGAAATAGAAAAATAGATGGTAATAGTTTCTTTAGGCTTTCCTTCAGGTGCCGGGCACCCCGATCGAGAGCAAATGAGAAGGGTTGGTAAATGAGACTCGATTTTCACTCGAAATTGGATAATAAAATTTAAATATTAGTTACATGAGTGTAGAAGGTTGCAGGTTCTGAAACCCATCTCGTTAAATCAAACTTGATCTACCCATTCTGAAGGTGATGTCGACTGAATTTCTGACTTAGCCACTTTTTCATAATTTTTATTTTCTTTTTCTTGTATTTTTCAAAATAAACTATAAAACTAAAAACAACATTTAAACATATCTAATATTTATAAAATAAGGACTAATTAATCTAATATTAAAGGGTAAAATTGTAATTTTACGATGTTCATCAATGGGGATTATAAATGGGAACGTGTCCCCTTTCATCCCAGCACAACACGTTTTGAGGTGTTTCCTTGAGTGGGACCTCCAATGCAAAGCCGTGTAGGCCAGTGTGGGCCCAGAACGGATAACATTGTGTGGGTATGGGTGGGACTCGAGTTAGGGTCGTTACAAATGGTATCAGAGATTAAGGTTCAACCCTTTCGGACAGTATGGGTTTCATTCCCCTCCCCTGTGTTGAGTCGGGCTGAGCCAAGGACGGGGTTTTCCCCTACTCAGAAGACTGAGTTGAGTTATCGAGCCGAGCCAAGGACGGGGCTTTCCCGTAGGTGGCTGAGTCAAGCTGAGGGCTGCTCTAGGCTTAAGGGGGGTGGATTGTGATGGCCTAGGTCTAGAGGCCCAAAAAAGGCTGAAAATTTGGGATAGTGGGTCATGTCGGTCCGACCAATGATGGACAAGTGCTTCCACGGGAAGATGCAGGAAATAGTCCCACATTGCCAAGGAGCATGGATTTGATGGGAAATTTTAGAGGGAACGTCTCTTTCACTGAGCACAACACGTTTTGGGGTGTCTCCTTGAGTGGGACCCCCAATACAAAGTTGTGCGGCCTAGTGTCGGCTCAGAGTAGGCAATATTGTGTGTACGTGTCAGACTCGGGTCAGGGTTGTTACATCGTAAGCCACGAGCATTGGGTGACTATATGACTCAAACTTGGGACCTTTGGTTCTTGAACCAAAGTGCATTCCAGTTTGTAACAACCTGTTTGATCTAGCACAATATTGTACACTTTAGGCCCAAAAAGATTTCGCACGGCTTTATATTGGGCCCTGGCTCACTCCCTAGCCCAAAACATGTTATGCTAGTTTGAGGGGTACTCCCTCTTATATTCCCCCAGAATTTCTGGCTCCTGGACGATGTGGGACAATGCCCCACATCCACATGCCCAGCCAACTCTCTTTCTCTCCCTCTCAAGCAGGGTGAAGCAATGTTGGGCATGAGGCGTTTGGGCCTGGGCGTCACAATCCACCCTCTTGAGCCAAGAGTCGCCCTCGGCTCGACCACATCACAAGGACCCACAAAGGCAGAGGGTTGAATAGTGTTTTGATATCATTTGGAATAACCCGTCCCGACCCAACACAATATTGTCCGCTTTGGGCCCAAAAAGACCTACACGACTTTACATTGGGCCCTGGATCACTCCCTGGCCCAAAACACGTTGTACTAGGTTGAGAGGTGCTCCCTTTTATATTTCCTCAGAATTTCTGGCTCCTGGGCAATGTGGGACTAATTTTCCATATCCACATGCCCATCCAACTTTCTCTCTCTCTCTCTAGCAAAGCCCAAGATAAAGGATCCAAAGACCTTTCTATCTATGGAGCCCATGGAGCCAATCAAGTATTTATGAAAGGATTTTATCTTGTTATGAGGCGACGAACAAATCCCGTACTGACAAGTACCTAGGAATTCAATCACGCATATTGGAAATTAGATTAAGGTCTCTTTTAATATCAAGTTGAAAATGCGAAAAGCGAATTAAAATAGATAAATGAAGTTCAAAATTGAATGCTTGATCTAAAATCCAATAATAGACATTAATTGAATTAAAAAGCGATGTGACTTACTTATTGTCCGACTACTTTTCATGTAACGACCAGCTCCGAATACAGGGCTTAGGGCTTGACTCAGTGTGATATTGTCCACTTTGGGCCTCGCACACAAGCGAGCCCACAAGGTTTTGCTCTTAGGCCCTAGCCCACATGACCAGGCCCAAAAGGCCTCACACAAGAGTACATTGGGTGGCCTCAAATAAAACCCAAAATTTCTTCCTCCACTACCGATGTGGGACTCCCCACATCGGTGGTGTGCTCCTTAGCCCATCTAGGCATTGGATATCACAATCACCCCCCGTGAAGCCTCGAGCCGCCTCCGGCTCGATTCGGCCCAACTCAACAACACTAGGGAAGGAGGAAAGCCCACATAGTCCGAGTGTAGAACCTCCGTTGTGATACCAAATTTGTAACGACCCGACGCAATACAGGGCTTAGGGCTTGACTCAGTGTGATATTGTCCGCTTTGGGGCTCGCACACAGGTGAGGCCGCACTGTTTTATTCCTGGGCTCTGACCTCATACTAGAGTACATGGGGTGGCCTCAAATAAACCCCAAATTTCTTCCTCCACTACCAATGTGGGACTCCCCACATCGGTGGTGTGCTCCTTAGCCCATCTGGGCAGGGGATATCACAGTTCAGGCCTTGGCTTAAGAGGCCTCGCAAAATGCACAACTCCACAGAGTTTGAAATTCTCCAAGAATTAAACTGAATATATTAAATTGAAAATGCTAACATATTTATAGAGAAAAAGTGCAAAAGACCAAAAAGTTCCTGCTATGGTCAACCACTGCCATTTAGGGTTTTTGGTGATATTTTCGTAAAAAAAGCTTATAAAATAAAGAGAAAAAATAATGTAGGATTGACTTCCTCATTTGGGATCAATCCATGAATTTATTTCTAAGAACATAAAATAAAAAGAGAAAACCAAATCCTATCCATGCATGCACCCATGTAGAAGGGATCCGAGGCAAATCCATGGGATTTGAGACACTTACAACTGCTACCATCTTGTGATTCTCTACAATCTGCTGTCCATGCAACTGGATTGACTTCCTCATTTGGGATCAATCCATGCATTTATTTCTAAGAACATAAAATAAAATGAGAAACCAGAATCCTATCCCTAACTTTATGCATGCACTCGTGTAGGGGGTCCGTGGCAAATCCATGGGATTTGTGCCACTTGCAACTGCCACCTCATTGTGATTCTCTACAATCTGCATCTATGCAACTATGTCTTCCAGTGATTTGGGCCAACATAGAGATCTTATCTTTGGGAGTTGCTGACTCTCCTATCCAAATAGAGAACACTGCTTGTGGACCGTCCATGTGTCCTATGGAGAGTGGGTTTAGGGATAGGGGCGCATGCTTGCATTGATGGAGCTTTTTTGGATTTGGGTTAGGCTTTTTATGAATTGTACTTGGGCTAAGCATGCTTAGTTGGATCATCTGAGGTCTGTTGCGTCATTGGGCTCGGACTAACAAAATGAGTTGTGTTATTAGACGGAGTCCAATATTGGTTACCTCGGTTGAATTGAACCATGAAAGCCAATGCGATTTCTTCCACAAAATCAAGGTCCATTGAAGAATCCACCGAATGTGAATCATCATGCCTAATGGCCCGCATCAGACACTGTAACGACCTTGCCCCAGCCAACATGAAATGTCCACTTTGAGCTCACACATGCCCTCACGGTTTTACATTGGAATGTGTGCTCATACATACACTCTTAAAGGCCACATGCTAGTTGAAGGAAGAGAGTCTGATGCAGACAGTGCACAAAACTTTAATTTTGATCCAGGAGGGTGTGCAAGAAAATTAGCAGATGGGGACTTCGAGTTGTGCATTGAACCTTATGCGAGCCATGTCCAAGTGTATGATTACTCCAAGGTCCAAGATCCATATGAGTCAACAGATCAAAGGGGTCCCAAAATTCAAAAGATTCAAAATATATATATGCATATGGCTTGCAGGGGGCAGCAAGGAAGGCCTTATTGCCATACACGTCAGTGGCTGTAGTAGTTACTAAGTCTAGAGAGATTTAAGAATTCCAAATGCATTAGAATTGGGGCACCATTTGGGACTCCTCCATGGCAGCAACATGTTGGCTACCTTAGAGTATTAGGATTGTTTTAATTTTAATGCTGCTATGATTAGGATCTTATTTCGGTTGTGGAGTAACTAGTTTAATTTGAAACTATATGTTGTTTGAAATTTGAATTGGAGGGTTGGCTCCTAGTTAGTGGAGGATTTGTTTTTTTTTTATTTTATTTAAGCATGTATAATCAACCCATTTTGGGGGGAGCCATTTAGTCGATGAAATAAAATTAGTCTTGATTATTCCCAGCCAAAGACGCTGAAGATTGGCCACCAGTTGCAAGCGAATTCTGAAGTGGGCTTATTTGACGCGAGTCTCAGTATTGGATAGGCAGTAACCTGACCAAGTCAGGGTGTGAGAGGACGATTAGAATGAAAAAAATAAAATTGAAGTTTATTTAGATTCTCAAGTATTGAGATTGCATCAAGCAAAGATTGAAAGAAAATCCCACCTTGACGTTGGGTAGAGTTGATTGGTTATTCTCTTTTAATTGGGGTATCTGAGTTGTGTTATTGCTTCTGCTAAAGCGATTGAGTAGGGTATTTTATCCTACCTACTCTGCATCAGAGTCACTTATATCTCAAGATCCGGATAACTTCCCAGGCAAGATTTGGATAAGCACCCAAGCAATGTGGGATTTTTCAACTGAGGAAACACCCTCCTCTTTCTTTTTATGAATTCCACTTCACACACACCCACACACACAGGGTTGGACCTGGCTTTAGGCCAACTAGGCCGCCGCCTAGGGCTCCCCAATGTGACCAATGGGCTGTAGGGCCCTCACTTGCACTGCTCTCAGGGCCTAAGTCCCCTACCAATGTACTGCGCCTAGGGCCCCTGAGATTTCAGAGTAGGTATTGCACACACACACCCTCCACTAGGGCGCGGGCCATCACAATTCCCCAACCTGGGACTAGAGACGTCCTCGGGTCTGATACTATTTGTAACGACCCCCAACCAATATGATATTTTCAGCTTTGGGCTCACACACACTTACCCTCACGATTTTGCAATTGGATGTGCACCCATACACACACTCCAAAAAACCTCATGCTAGTTGAAGGAAGAGAGTCACTTATACAGACACTCCACTCTTCTCTTCTTCTTCTTTATGCATTCCACGCCACACAGGCCCTCTACAGGGGTGCAGGCCATTATAGACACCTAATTATAAAATTGGATTTATCTTTCTCTGTGTATATCAGAATTGAACAAACGTAGGCTCGTTGGAAATGTTATTATATAAGCATTCAAATAAAAAAAAATGATACCCTTCGATACATCAAGTATATTTTTACACATTATTTCAAACAATCCTAGAGTTCCATCTCTCACCAATAATAAATTACAGATCATTATCTTAAGATACATATGAAAAAAAACAAGAAAAGAAATTCTATTAGATGTCCATGATGTCTATCCATTGCCGCTTGCTACAGAAATAAGGAGAGAAAAAAAGTAGCTCCTGAACTCCAAGAACCATCCAGTCTCGAACTTTTTTTTTTTTTATTTTGTTGGAAACGAACATCTCCAATGGGCTTTTCCAAGCCCAAACACTAGAAATAAAGCTTAGGCCCATATACTTACCTTATGGGCCTTCTAAAGCAAAAGAAATATGTTACTTTGGCAAAGTAATACACATTTATTTACTTATTTATAATACTGTGTTTGCTAGTGAATCTTATCATACTGAAGATTTCCATTGGTAGACAACTTCAAAATTTAAATTTATGATCAAAGAATACTTTCGTCATTAAATTTAAATTCACAAAAATCAATGAAAAAATTGAATCTTTATAACCCCTTATTCCTTCCTAGTTCTAACACACTTAGTACTTGTCATGGATTTCCATTGAACCTTTTCAAATTGGACAACCTTCTTGCTGGGGATGAAGCAACTGAGTTTAAATGTCACTTGAAACTCTTATTTTACGTTTTACTGGGCCGAAATGCTTGTCATTTTGATTGAAATGGGTTTAAGTATTTTTCAAAATTTTGGTCCAAAATTTTGGTCTACTTTAATTTAGATAAATTGAAAAATTATTTTTTAATTTTAGTAGAAGTTTAGGACAAAATATTCCACATAATATTTTATATAAAAGATGTTAAACATATTTAGAAATTATACCCTTTTTTTTAATATTTTCAAATGTTACAAAACCTTTTAGTTTAATATATTCTTTAACTCTTAAAACATTCCACAATTATGATTTCTCATATTAAAATAGGTGCAGCTCAATTGTTAATCTCCTATCTCAGAAAGCGGGTGGTGTAAAATTTGAGTCTTTATGGTCTCATTTGATCTGCTTTAAGAGCAGTGGGTATCATCCGTAAGAATTTTACATTAGGTTTTCTACGATTTCTCACCAGTAAATTTAAAAAAAAATATAGAATCATATTTTATAAATACGATTGTTATTTTTTAGGTGGAAGGACATTGATGGCACAGATTTTTAGCAGTAGAGGTGAAGATCCCACTAATGATTACCTTAGATGACTAAAGAATGATGGGATAATGATTTTTGGCAATACCAAATGGTAAGATATCGCAAAAGTGGATTTATGTTTTAACCAAAACGCGTCTTGAGCACTAATAAAGTAATAGTCCACTTTCTTGCATATTATATTACTATTTGAGCAAGTCTTTGGATAAAGGTCTTTCAAGTTTCAAGTTCCAACTTACCAAAGAATGGAAAAAAAACGAGTAATTTATTTAAAAATGAAGGGTCCAATAAAAATGAAAATTTGACTTTCATTTAAATATTTAAATTATAAAATATTTTAAAATAATTGGTGGTTTGATTAATCATAGATGACACTATATTTAAAAGGAAATTTATTTTAAAATTATAGATGACTCTATATACATTAATATTGGTCCATAATATCTGCTGAGACATCAGCCTGGGCTTACCACCTGAAACAATCTTTTTAAACAAAAATAGGCGATATTTAATGAAATTCGGCCGATATCATACGATATATATCGCCGATTTATCGGCGATATCGGCCAATTTTATTAAAGTACGGCCGATACTAATCGTATCGACCGAGATTTTCACCCTTGGTCTTGACATAACCTAATAACGTGAATTGAATTGATTATACGATAGAACTCATGAATTTGAATTTAGGAGTCACATAAATGGGTCAAACAGGCTTAATCAAAGTCCATGCCAACCTCACTGATTACGTGAGTTATATGAGCTAACTCCCCAGAATATGCACCATCAAAATCAAGAATTTGTAACATTTCCTATTTATTTTCCAATTTCCAAATGATGTCTGCAGAGTAATATACCTTGTTCTCATACTCACAAATACAAGAAATTTCTTGGTAACTCTTGTATCTAGAATTGTTGTGAAAGGTCAATTTTTTTTATTTTTTATTTCTTTTCACGACGGAGAACTCTAAGACCCTATCGCTCCTTGAGTACAAGGACATCAGGTAAAATTTTAGATGAAAGCAAACCTCTGCAAGCTAGGTGCATTAAGTTACTATCAGACTCAAATTTGAGACCTTTTAAGTCTTGAGCAAGAGTTTTTACCATTTGAACTACCCGGTGCAAGACATTAAGTTAGTCAAAAGGGGTTTTTTTTTTTATCAAAGATCTAAAGCAAAAAGAATAAATAAATAAAGGGAAATAAAAATTGTTTACATTGTCAAACTTCCCAAAAAGCTAGTTGAACATTTTAGACACTAGCTTTTCTCATTGCTTCTCTCTCCAAAAGTCTCATGATTTTGATTTCAACTTAGCCATAATTGGAGAATCCATTTGTCTTCCATATAAAGTTAACTAGGCACAGTAAAATGCATGGTTTCAAGTCTTCACATTATGAAAATGATATAATTGATTTTCAATTTTCATTCACGTCGGTGGAAAGCCATGAACAGCTACAGCAGAAAAGTAGAAAGCAATCAAAGGCAAACGAACAGAGTGAGGAGGCTAGTGATTGTGGTTGCATATATACTAATTTATGTGAGTGTCTAGAGGGAGCTAGATGCAATTTTGAAAGAGTGGGCCTACGCCAAGTGGGGTCATTGTACTCTTCAAAACTTTGTGATTATAGACCAAATCTTATCATAAGACAATTATTTGATTGATTTAATATTACAATAAATAATTTTTCTCCGGAATTGCTAAAACAATTATTTGATTGATTTAATAATTAAGGCGTTTGACAATTTAAAGAAGTTAACAGATTCAGTGGTCAATATTGTTAGGAGTGTTGGGGACTTGATCAATATGTTGGATTTTACAGATATATGACAAGTCATTGATAAATTTCAACACCTCTCTCAGCGATGATTCACCACATAATAGATCACCAACATGCTTCTCCACTGACTTCCCGATAGTCCACTCTGACGAATCTCACTCCTTACTAGGCAATGTTTTAAAATCTCACCCTTCAAGTGGTTCAAGTCGGTTCAACCTTGACGTTTATTAGATGTAATTTGGTTATCTTTAAAACCTTGTCGATGTTCAAACCTTAGAAACCCCTAATGACCAATGGTTCATAGAGGTTGAGGCGGTTGAACCCCAATAACTGTTAGAACATTTGGAACCTATTATATTGCATTGTTGAACTATTTTATTATTTATAATTACAATTGGCGTGAACTAAGAGATTTTTGTAAAAGCATGATTATTAACATTTTATATTTTATGTGTTTTGTAGTAGAAATTTGACATTTTCTAGTTATTTACATATTATTATATTTATAACATTATCATCATTATCATCATCATCACAAGCCAAAATCCTATTATTTGGGGTATCATATTTTATTTTTTATTTTCAATATTTTTTGTCAATTGATTGATTAAATAGTTAATTTATATTATACATAACATCATGTTGATGTCATTGGTTTGATCATATTTGACCTGCTTGAACCTCTATCCAACTCAACTTTCTCTTAAAACAGTTTGATCCACAGGTTGAATTTCAAAAATATTATTACTTGTTTTGATTCCAATGGTTAGTGATTTGATCAATATGTGAAAAATTCAAAACTAATAGAACTGTGAAAATGACACTTTAAACCTATTCCATATCAGGTTTGCCCATATCTCAAGTTGAATCCCTCCAGACACATTATAAGTCAATGATGAATCCCAACAAGAAGTAATATATTGTGATAATATAGTTTATGTAGCTATTTAGACAGCTCACTTTTTTTTAAAAGACACTCTATTTCAAAATTTTATGTGAAATTATCATTTTGTCCATCAGTTTTGTGTGGAGGAATCATCTTTTTAAAAAAATTGAGAGACAAAATGGTAATTTTCATACAAAATTTTGAAATGGAGTGTCTCAGTGGGGTGTCTAAATAGGTCACCCTATAGTTTTGATGTATTGTTTTAACTATATTGGCCACAAATAATATTGTATAAACTACAATTTGGAAATAAAATGTCAACTGAAACACTTTGAAATATTACCCTGATTTACATTGATTATTCAAGACCATATTTAATGCATACTAATGAAAATTGGAAAGACAAGAAAAAAATTAAAGTGAATATACTTTTTAGAAGCAAAATATATTGAGATCTCCCTTTATATATGTATGTATGGTAAAGGTATGAAATTGTAAAAGAAAACAAAGATTTCTTGTCTTATTTTACATTACCAACTTTCACCCAAACTGGATTTGGATCACAATTTGATGCAACAATCTTCACCAAAAGTGCCCAAATGGCTCAACTTATGGCTCAGCTCAGCTCAGCTTGACTTGGATTTACTTATTAAAGTATGCTTGTAAAGCTTGCTCTTTGACAGCTTGAATGAGAAAACACAATACAACTTATATAAGTATTAAAAGAGGGTAAAGCAAGAAATTAATTCTTCTCAAATGTCTACCTAGGCTTAGTAATTTAAAACATCATGTTGACAAAGTAAGATGACTTACAATGGGCAGCCTAACATTTCCATAAAGGTTTAATTTTGTTTATTTCAGCACTTGCTAGAAATAAGACGCAAGACACATTTGAAGAAGTGGATGTGAAAACTCAAAACTCCCGTGTCAAAGCTTCAGTTTTCATTGTAACCAATTCGTTTCAATACTGTTTATGGATGGTTGCAATTAGGGTGTGCCAAACCTTGTAACAAATATCGGCGGTATTTTCAAATTTACCGCGTTTTTATCGGCAAAATACCATTACCGCGTTAAAAACGCGTTTTTATCGCCACGCCGATAAATTTCCAGTAAATTCCCGATAAAATCGCGTTAAAAACGCGATAAACGTTAATAACGCGATAATATCCCGGTAAATTCCTGGTAAATTCCCGATAAATTCCCGGTAAATTCCCTATATCATTTTTATTTCATTAATTTTTTTATTTATTCTATTTTTTTTATTTTTTAAATATTATAATTTTCGCGAGATTTTCCCGTTAAATTCCTGGTAAAAATCCGAGAATTTTAAAATATCCCGTTATTACCAATTGCCGTTAATATCCCGAGAATGGTATTTGTCACAATGGTTGCATATCAGTCTATACATATCAGTCCGTAACGTTAAATGGGGTAACTCTGGTAAAATGGACATAACTTTGTCATATGGACTCTGATCGAACTGATTCTCTAGGCATTGAAAAAAGGACATAGAGAGCTACACGATAGAAATAGGGATTGGATCGAAATTTTTTTCCACATTTTATTATTGAATTTGAGATTATTTAAAAGTTGAAATTAAAAAAAAAAATTGACTCAAAATGATCATTCTTCAACAGAAAGTTAGAAGAAAATTACTAGATTTTATTTTCTATATTTCTATTTTTTTTTGGATTCTTTCCACATTTTTTTTAAAATATTTTAAAATTCTTAATTTGATAGCTTTAAAATCACATTTAAATATCTAAATGACTGCAAAATAATGATAAAATTGATTTCTAAGAAAGAAAAAACTGCTTATATGTTTGAATAGAATAGAAGTAATATCCCACTCAGTTGTTTACTTTCAAAAGAGAATCCTTCTAACATGCTATTTTATTAGGAGGAGTGGGATCCTCCCAACCCCTCGATTAATCAGATCTCATTAGCATTCAACATGGGTAACCCTCGGATTCTCTTATTTGGTAGCGAGAGGGTAGAGGTAAAAAATCTAAATTTTACCTGCCCTTTGACAAGTTTGAAAACCCTTTGGCCTCCGGTAGTATACATAAAACCTTTGCCTCTCATTCCCTTCATATTCTTCTCAATCTCCTTCATAGCTGTGAATGGAACTCAATGCAATTCAAATTTCAATCTAACATCTTTATTTTTAAATTTTGTTAATTTATTATAAAAATAATTTGACTAAAATAAATGAAATATTTTCAACATTATACTTATAAAATAAAAAATTATTTAAATTTTATCTATTTGATTTAAGTAATTAAATTTGATAGAGAATAAAAACCTTCTTTTCAATTATTTATTTTCATTTGTTTAAATTTTAAGGTTTTATGTGTTTACGAGACTAACTTTATATAAATCCTGGTACTAATAAATTGTTTAAATTTATAAAATTAATAAATTTCATATCATTATCGAATATCATTCAATTCAATTTGAGATATAAGGCCTTAATGACTCACTTACATTAGCATAGATTGTCCTTTTTAGAAATAAAATATTTTCCATGGAACTTCAGTAGTTGTATTCAAATCCGATTCACTCCACTGTCAGATATTAGTTGGTTAATCCGTACAATTTAAAATATAGATTTTTTTTTTAATTTGAGTTAAAATAAGATGATGCTTTATAAAACACTCTCCTTATTCTTTTATCACTATGTGAGATTTTTTAAAATTAATTCTTTATAATAAATATATTTTAAAAGTGGATATTTTCTTTTATAAACGTCTCTTTGCTTAAACATATCAATATAATAATTATAGCTCCAATTATGCACTTAGTTACAGTGGTTCGACTATGACCCAATTTAAAGTGACCTAAATTAATTAACTTGAATTGAAAATGAGTTAGAATTTAAAAAAAGATTAAGTTATATAGTCTAACATGGACGTATGAAATATTTTCACTTATAAATGAATTTTAAGGCTTTCTTACTCAATTTTGAAATTTTTTAAACTATTTTAAAAAAAAGATATATATTATAAGATATATTATTATAAGATATATTGTTAATTTTTATGGAAATTTCTATGGAAATCCAATGTTATAGAGAAAATTTATTTTTACTTTTATTTTTTATATGAATTTATTAGAAATTATGAATTCTAGTAAAATTGTTAATTTATTAGGTTTCCCCTACTTACAGTTACCAAACTAAGATTTTTTACTCTTAGAATAAGTTCTAACTTTTCCACTGTAATTACTCAACAAGGTAAGGGTAACACTTGCAAAGGGTATTCATAATTGATTAGCCACCTCTCGTTATCCACCTCTGGTTACCCACCCCTATAAAATTTACCCCTCATCCAAACGCAGCCCAAGTAATCACTAAAAATACTTCATAAGTGAAGGGGAAAACTCATCTATTTAGTTTGGAAGAGCCACAATAATAGGTCTTTAAAGGTACTATTGAGTATAGTGCGGTGGTTAGAAGACGTGCTCTCACCATGTGTGCATTTGGGTTGTTTATCTTTCGAAATTCAGAAACATTTTTATGTCTGATATTTTGTGTGATTGGAAAGAATGTGTTGATCTACCTTAAGCTCCCGGGTCTTGGTTGTTCTGTGGACCGTCTTTTTCCAGTTATTTATGTTTGTTGCTTTCATTTGTTGTCTCTTCTTGTATTTGTACCTCTAATGTCTCTTTATCTATTAATATTGATGAGCACAGAAATATGATAATTTTACCCTTGAATATTTGATTAGTTAGTTCTTAAATTTTGTTTATTTTATATTATTATTTAAATACATTTTATATTCTAAAATTATACTTGTTAATATATTATGTTAATTAATTTGATCTAATTAGTGTATTTTTGTGTGAATATAGATTGGTGCATTAAAGATTCGAACTTTGGATCCGATTCTAGCTTGGAAAATGAAGTTTACATCGAGCAAAAGAAGAGTCAGAACATATAGAGAAGGTTGGTTGTATGAAGAAGATTGTAAGAGAGAAAACGAGAAGCAACCAGCGTTCTTGGAGAGACACCAAGCAACAACCCATTCAGCCAATAAATTAAGAAGTAATCTGCTTTAAGAAAGAAGAGGAGATTAAGAAAAGTTGCCAATCAATGAAAGCAATATTACAACAGAGATTTCATACAGCAACAAACCATTGAAGCAGTTGTGTTTTCATGCCAATATTTTAAAGCACGGGACTGGTTTATGAGCAGCATTGAGCAGAAACACAGCCTGTTAGAATTGTATTCCCCTTGGCAGCAAAACATATTATTGGAATGGTGATGCCAATGATGCAAACAACAGAACCAGCCAACAATTGAGAAAAAGAAAGAGAAGCACGGCAGAAATAAGAATTGAAAGAAAGAAGGAAAGGACGGTGACTAAAAATAGAAATGGAAGGGACGGCTAACTGAGAATGGAAAGAAAGAAAGAAAGGATGGAGAGCCCGGCTGAAAATTAGCAACATACATATTCGGCTGAATTCAGACGGGACCCACATGCTTGCTTATTTTATTTCTTCTCTCATCTTATAGATATCAGCCGAGCCTCATTCAGAACTTGGAACCGTACAGAGAATAAGGTCGAGGGAGAGCAAGGAAATTACCACATTGGCTCGGGATCTCCGACGATGACTTGGGTTTTATTTTTCTATCTCTTTTGTTTTAATTCTTTTATAATGTTCGGCTAAGTTTCTGTACTGAGGTTGAGGATGAAACCCCATTAATGAAATAATGTTCTTTTATTTATTTATTTAATTCCAATTATGTGTGTTCAATTATTTATGATTTGTGCTTCATTAGATTAATTATTTTCACCACTAATATCATGTATTTGTGGTAGTTAATATTAATATTTGATTCATCAAGGGCTTGGCATTTTAATTTAAAAGAAAGATTTCTTTGATTTAGTGTTTTTCAATTTAATTAGATACATTGGATGCTTAGATTATTTACTTTGATCTATTGTCTTTTAAATTTAAATTGGATACATTAAATGCTTAGGAGTTATATCTTTAAAAGCGAAGGAAAATATGAATTTTGAACACTATATTAATGAACTTAAATGTTTTAACCTTTAAAACTGGGAATTAATAAATAAACAATTGGAATATTATAGATCTAATGGTGGTGGAATCCGATACCTTAGTAATTTATCTCACTTGATCTAATCTCCCGTTTTTAGTTGTTTTAATTTTGCAATTTCAATTCAATCATTCTCCTGAAAAAGTGTTAACTAGGTTAAGATTAAAATATTAGGTTTTTTAATTTGTTTTCCTATTCATTCTAAATCAAGTCCCTGTAGGGTTCGACCTCGCACTTGCATATCTCTATACTCCAATTTGATTCGTACGCTTGCGAGTAGTATAAATTTAAAATTTGCACAACAAATATATAAACCATTTAAAAAAAAACTCGTAAAAGATCCCGGTCCTAACACCTTGTTGAAGTTTTAAAGAACTCCCTCTAAGGATGAATCACCACTTCACTTATATAAAAACCAATAACATGGAGAAATTATTCGTTGTGAAATGGCTAATATTTACTTTATATGATTAGGATAAGTTCGTTTGAAAACTCTAAACTTATATAGGAAATGATAATATAATTTTAAAAGTTAAAAAGTTTTAAACAATCTCCACGTGACTTTGATCTTTATCTAACTATTAATTTATCTTCATGGGTTCAACCTGGTAATGAATCTCATTCACGGGATAACAGATAACAGTGAATATGATGGAATGAAACAGTGGAGTGTTAAAAAATAACGGTCTATGTTGCCGATGCTACAATAATGCATAGTACATTAGTTAAATAATAAAATCTCCTTTAAAACTTTAAAGTTATTTTTTAAGCACTACTGTGTATTTTCAAAATTAATCTAATTGAATATCTAGACTAATTACGATAACCTGATAAAAATACTTTAAGACTTAAAGGTCTTTTGACACTTTCAAATATGTATTTTCAGCACAGCTGAGGGATACCATTATTTGTAAAACACTGTGTTTTAAGCATTTGGGAGTGTCAAAAACCTTTAAGTCTTAAAATATTTTTATCAGGTTATCGTAATTAGCCCGAATATTCAATTTAAGAAATTTTAAAAGCACACAGTGCTTAAAAAATAACTTTAAAGTTTTAAAGGAAATTTTATTATTTAAATAATGCATACTGTGCTACAGTGGTTCGAATGAACCATCCGAAAATGAATGGGCTGAATAGTAACACGAAACACTGTTTAGCCCATTCATTCAAATGAATGGAATTTACACTTCGTCCGTTCATTCGAATGAATGATTTATTCGAACAAATGCTAGAAATGAACTGACAGTTCGTTCGAATGAGTAAAAACACGGGGCTATAATGGTATTTTGCCACGAAAATCTAGAATCGGCTGTGTAGAGACAGAAAAGTCGGGTGTCTGTAAGTCGCGCTTAAAATTGTAGTCAACTTTTTTACTTCACAATGAATAACTTTTTCAGTAACTTGTAGTAAATTTCTCAAATGGTTATTATTTTGAACCTGAGGCATATCTAACTATTAACCATACTTTTTATTGAAAGGGTTAAATTTGAAAGTTTAAGGGTAGAATAAGCAGAACAATCAAATAGTAGTGGTTGTGTTCTCCATTGTATATAGGGATGTGAAATGATATTTGAAAATCAGACTGCGTTTGGATGGGGTAAGAGGGGGTAACCTCCTATTACCCCTTGTTACCCTCGTTTGGTAACAAAAGGGTGAGGGTAAAATTTTGAAAATTTATCTCTCTCATCCCGAATTACTTAATCTGATCCGACTCGAATTTCTGACTCAACTCAACCCAAGTGTTGTTTTATAACTTGGTGCACTCGGGTCGACTCGGGTCAGATTGCTTTTAAATTTCTCAATCTGACCCTGATAGAAGATATACACAAACTTAACCCAAACTCATTGATTTTTCTGAAACGAATCATGCGAGTCAAGTTAAACTCCTACTCAAGTTTCACCAATACCCTTTAGCTTTTTTATTTGACTAAAGGCTTGGAGTTGGATGCGACATTACAAAGATCACTTAACGCGCTTAGGGTTACGCGGTTGATTTCATTTCATAATTCATACTATACAAAATAAAGAAGAGTGAAAGTTAGTGGTCCGAAAAGATGAGTGATTACTTGATTGCTTTCTTTAGTTGAAAAGAAAAGATTGGGATCCACATGAGTGATAGTTGTCTAAACTGCTGCTGTAAAGAGTCACACTGTTAAATTATGGCGAAGTCTCTTCTATAATATCTTCTCTTTCAGAGAAAGTTGGCATATTAATGGACCCCACATGCACATGATACCATAACTTAGATCTAAAGCTTACAACTTACTTCACACTCAATCAGATGAATTATCATGGTGATTACTCATGTTCATTTTAAGTTGCAGATCAAGGGTAAAAATATCGGCCCAAACGATATATAGGTTGATAGGACGATATATGGGCGATATTTTTTTCTCTCATTTGCTTTTTACTTTTCTTTTTTTTAAATTCAAAAAATGAAAAAAAAATTATGGGCTTTATGGATATGTAATTTTTTTTTTTATTAAATATCAGTCCTTTACACATTCAAATATTATTTTCTTTAGACCTAGTCGTTTTTAGTTTTTTTTACCCTTTTCTGAATTTTAGTTTTAAAATAATTCCCATTTTGAAATTTCTTTAAGTAAAATTTAGTGAAATGAGAAAATGTTTCCATAAATGAATGAAAATGCCTTGATGATATATAGATTGAATGAAAGTTTTAATATCGACCGATATATTATATATATACACGATATATATGGTATTCATATAGTGAATCAAGTTTTTTTTGACATTATATTTATATAGTCCACAAATTATTTCATTTATAATATATTTAGTGGCTCACATAAATAAATACAAATTTAAACGCATATTTTATTCATATTATGAAAAACCAAAACTCACATTTAACAATAGATTTATTTTTCATGTTCTTTTGATAAAAAGGACTTCATACATGGTTTTAAGACCCATTATATAATTAAGCACAATAGATTTCTTTTTTAAGTCCATCAATCATTTCAAATAAAGTGATTTTTCTTCATGTACTTAATATATTTTAAAAAAAAGTTTCTGAATGTGTAAATACTGATTTAAAAAAAAATGA
This sequence comes from Chimonanthus salicifolius, assembly GCA_013350335.1. Classification (NCBI taxonomy): domain Eukaryota; kingdom Viridiplantae; phylum Streptophyta; class Magnoliopsida; order Laurales; family Calycanthaceae; genus Chimonanthus; species Chimonanthus salicifolius. Next base: position 51,933,589 of record CM023532.1, read on the forward strand.
AATATCTGCCTATTATCAGAAGGGAGAATATTTTTTTTTATTCCTTCAATGTTGATATGAACGGCCCAATAGCCGTAATTTGCGATCCTTTCGTACATTTTGCGACTGTGGTGGTGGATCTGTGTGAGTCGGCTACGCGGATTGGGCTGGGGAGGGTGGGGCCCATTTCTACCCCCGACAAAGAATGGTGGCCGATCCCACCTTTTTTTTTCTACCTCCTTTATTTGATTCCCATCTTCAAACTCTCCTGTGAAATTTTCTCCACCTTCAAATTCTCCTGTGAAAGTTTCCCAACCTTTTCACCTTGTCAATCCAACAACTCTCTCTCTCTCTCTCTCTCCACATGTAATACAAGTCACTGAAATCCCACCTCTAGAAAGACTTACCTCAACTACCCTGCAAATTTCTCTCAAGAGAACTGCTCAAGAAATACAAAATTCTCCATCACTTTCATACCACTTGACTAGGGATCAGACCTTTTCTTTCTCATTGATCAAGTGAAAGTGGAATTTTCAAAGTTTGAACAACTTGGTAAATGCAAGAAACAAATTTATGATACATCCAACATACAAGTTCATTCAATCCCTCCAATTTGCGGGAGCTCAACTCAGAAGTTAAACTGATCACGCGATCCTATCCATCCAACCTTTGGTCGTTAATTAGCTATATAGAAAATATTAAATGAAATTCTTCATTTGAATTGACTTTTCATAATTGTGTATTCTAGTTGTCAGCTTCTGGTAATAATAGAATTACAAATTGATTTATTGAAGAAAAAGAAAATGAACATCAGTCCAAATTAAGAGTGATTTACAAGTTTTGGACGATGCCTCCATCCACAATGGACCCACAGTTTGAGGAGTAAAGTTCAATGAATTTGCATCATCTCAAACAATTATTCTAAAAATTTTGCTCATGCATTTCAATCAAAAGATGTCAAATCACTTTTTTATTTTACAATGTTTATCATTAAAGCACACAGAGACAAGGGCTGCACGCATTAGTGTATAGAGGATAATTTCCCTAATATATAAGACATGGAGGAAAACACAAAGTAGTCTTCTCCATGTATCTTTCAATCTTGTTTTTGCTTCTTGCCTCGTGTAAACTTGCATTCCATTAATTTTATTATCCATTAAGGACAACCAGACCATCTAACCTATTTATCTTTCTCTTGTGTCATCAAACTAGAGTGGTGGTGGTGGTTTGTTAGCCCTCAAAGTTGTACTCAAACAGCTATTCCCTACCTAGACTTTGAAAAAGGAGCTTTTGAAATGATTCTCTTTTATCATCCTTTTGTATAATACACTTGGTTAAGAGAATCCAAATTGAACCCGTGAGTACCATCACATGATCTCATGTGATCGATTGTTCGACTCGATGGTGCTTGATAAGTGCCGTAATTCTTGGTTTTTGAATGGATGAATAAATAAAGTGAGTGTATCCAGTCCCAAAAGACTAATTTATTAGGTAGAGTGGTTTAAGTCCTTTAAAAATCCTTAAATCTATCTCTACGCTTTCAATATGGGACTCGTTCACAACCAGCTGATAGGACAGGGCTTCCAGTCCAAAAGACTAGCGTGATAGGTGGAGTGACCCAATCACATATAAATCATTAGTTTTCCCCCCTCACAATCGATGTGGGACTCTCGTTCGCACTCCAACACCAGCCCAAGACAGTGCAGGTTATCAAATTTATCTCAGTAGAATTTTGAAAGTAGTAATAAAGATCGACACGATTTTTGTTTAAGAAATCAATGTTTATATGTGCTTTTGAGAACATCTTTCTATTTTTCAATGGACTCAAATCAAACCAAAGATTGAATGGATGCTCTCAAGAAATCAATCATCATGCATTTTTGTCACTAGATTTGTGTTTTTGATCATTGTTACATACCAAATAGAAGAGAAATGGAGAAGACTCGAGAAACAACTCTTCAACTAATTATATATTGATTACCAAATTCGTCAATGAAGTGGACAAATTTTCTCCACAGCTACAAAGATTACAGAGCTACAGTTGAAAATCATGTCACCCAATACCCTTGATTTAGAAGAAAATTCAGCTACTTCACATCCTTGCATGGCAATCATACTGCTACCTCAAACCCTAAAGCAAACCATCTAGTAGGATTATTTCTGCTCATCCTCCCACTCGTGCTCCTTAGCAAACCACTCTCTCTATATGTGTTTCTTGAAACAAAACACTTCTCAAGAGTTTTTTGTTACTGAGCACAGGCTTAGATAAGCTCACTAGACTCATACCCAAATACCCAAGAAAGTAGGGAACGATTTTAAGAAAAAAAAGAAAAAAGGTAGCTTAAAGCTCTAAGCATGACTACTACTGGTTCCTAGGTTTATGCAGAGATCACTTCTTCATCTTCAGAACCAGTGATGCATTCCTTCTCATCGTCGAAATCCTTGTGAGAAGGATGGGGAGAATGACCCTTTCCAAAGGCTCTAATATGATCCTTGAGAGACCTCTTGTGTTTGAAATCAGACCCACATGAGCAAAACCAAAGCTTTCCACAATTCTTTTCATGTGTCCTCCAATCTCCCCTGACCGCAAATGGCTTGCCGCATTTTCGGCACATGAAGGGCTTCACCCCATGCTTTCTCTTGTAGTGAGTCTGTAGAGTTCTAAAATCCTTCAACGGTTTTGCCCGGGGATGGTTGATGTTGTTTTTGCAGCCATGAGCACAACAGTAGCAAGGGAGCCTCAGCATTGCTGTTGGTTGTGTTCCTCTCAGTGATTCTGGCCCTTTCCTGTACTGTGATCCATGCCCCCACATATGCATCTACAAGCAAAAATTCATAGTTTAATTACCTCTCTATAGAAAGCATAATAATTGGTTTATTCCCATCTTACAATTTCAAAATTGGGTGGTACTAAAAAAAAAATTAGATCTATCAAAAGGTATGGTATGATAGACAGAAGTGTCAATCAGTAAGAATGTTATTTGAGAACAAATTTTGTTGCTCATAATATTAGTGTTGTATAATATGAAAAGAAACAAAATAAACTAGAAACTAGCATACACTGGGAGACAGAAAATTTCAAGGTTCAAGTAACATCTCATTAATGTGATCAGAAGGGAGGTTAATGTTAAGTTTTTTTCATTAGTTTTAAGTTTTTGAAGTACATAGTTATCAAGTTAAATTGTCAAGTAAGTAATTGATGTTGAACATTGTTAGAAACTTGTAATATTTTAAACACCTATTCTTCAATTAATAGAATTCATTATTGGGAAGTTGCATTCCTACTTGTCAATATTACTTCAAGAAGGTATGTCCATCCATTGATTCCTAAAACTAGGTTAATAGATTAGTCCTGCAATAGAAAACCTTAGTTGTAGATTATTCAAAAGAAAACTAGTAATGTGGCACTTGATAAATTAATTTCCAAAGATTATTTACATTGAACATTATGTCCGTATTAGATGAGACGTCTGGATATTTTGATCTTTAAAAGAAAACATTCTGTCGGTACCATTTTATTTCAATAAACTGAGTGTCAACGGTTCTGTAGGTTTATATTGTTCATTTGGAGATTTTGATGAAATTCAATTCACGATTATAGAAGAAGAAGTTACAATCATCGCTGGTAGTGCAAGAACAATTTTACCACTTTGTCTGCTCATAAATTTTTAGTCCATACACTAAAATATCTTACACAGTGCAAACCACTCAAATTTTTTCTCCAACTAAATATCATCAAAGGATGAGGACAACATGTTATTCTTTTCATTTGGTGAATCTACATTTGTTGATAGAGAAACAACTATGTAATCCATTAATTCTAGTTAGGGATAAATTCTAATTATTTGTTGTTTTTAAGATAATGTTACATAAAAGTACTTCAAATAATTGCATGTTCTTGAAGTCTGAGTTGGATTATCATCATATTGAAGAAATGAATAATGCAATCATTAAACAAAGGGCCTGTAAGAATAGCCAAAAAGGAGAAATTAGAACTTCTACTTTTGGTAATTAACTGTACCGGTGGGTTTCCCTCAAAACCCTAGCTGAAATTACACAAAATGAACTAAACTAAATTAGTCCTAAAACACAAGCATACCCAACAAGAGATTAAGGAAAATAAATTTAACAAGTAAATTATTAATTTTATTAGCTAAAAGTCAACATTTTCAAACTGCTAGTCCATAATATTGAAAAACTCAGTTCCCACAGAGAGAGAGAGAGAGAGAGAGAGAGAGAGAGAGAGAGAGAGAGAGAGAGAGAGAGAGAGAGAGAGAGTTGAATTTGCAAGTAGTGATGAAGAAAAAAGGAACTAATCTCATCCTACAGAGACAAAATGAAGGATTAAAAAAAAAAAAAACAAATATTAATCAAAAACTACAAAATCAAAGTACTTGGGAGCACTAACCTGCATGTTATTGTACCTATTGAAGGTCTTATTGCAAACAGAACAAGAGAATTGTGTTGGGCCAATGAGGATCTGAGCCGGTGTAGGTATCCAAAACCTATTCTCTGTAATCAAAGAACACCCTTCAAACTTCTTCTTTGATTCCTCTTCTTGACAATTCAAGGTTTTGCTCTCACCATCAAAGCCTCCAGAATTGGGCAGCCCAATGTGCAAGGCCACAGTAACTTTCTCCGACTTTTCGTCTTTCACATCGAGACTTTTCGGTTGGAACCCGATCTCCTCCTCTTCCTTCATTGGTTTGGTCTCTCTAAACCTGCTTAGAAGTGGGAGACATTGGGTCTTCTTCTGAAGTAGCTCTTCCTCTTCTTCTTGTTGTTGGTAGAAGAAAGGAGGATGAATGGATGGAGAAGGAGGTGAAGGATTAGCAGTAGATGGTTTGAGCCATTCAATGAAGGGTGGAGATTGGAAGCAGAAACCCATGTCATTAACATGGTATTTCCTTATCCCCATCTCCTTGAGAGCTTGATGGGTATCTATTTCTTAGTGAAAGTATTAAAATTTGAGGACCCTTTATGGGAAGTTGTGGTTTTGGTAGAATCATGAAAGGTGATTTGGTTTAGTGGGAAGCCTTTTTCTAGTTTTCTACACACGCAGAGAGAGAGGGGCAGAGAGAGGAAAAACATGTTAATAGTGACGTAGTTTTTTGAGTCACTGTACTTTTGCTCTTTAGACATGAATAGAGATAGACAGAGGAGGGAGAAAGACAAGCAGTTGCATCCTTGGCCATCTACTGATTGATGGGTTTCATGTGATTGGATAGAACGTATAGGAGACAAGTAGATAGATCAATCTAACGAGTTTTTCTCATCAAGTCATTCTAGATTAAATATGATGTACTACACAAAATTAATGACTTAGAAATACCAAAATTCCATCATCAAGATGATTGGATTGGATTGAAGCTTCAATTTTTCTCATCGTGCCATTTGGTAAACATCCAATCCAATCAGATTGGGCGGTACTTAAAAATTGGTCATAAAGAAGTTGCCTCATTCTCTTTGATCTATGTATTTCTTTATTAAAAATTTCTAGAGAGAGGAGGAATTTATGGAGGAGAAAAGCATGTTTACACTGACGTATCTCAAGAGTGGATGGAAGACCACGAGAGAGAGAGAGAGGGTCAATAGAAGAGACCGAGAGAGAGAGATTAGTGGTGGGTTAAGGAAAATGACATGCACACAAAATTCAATTTCACGAGATAAAAGAGAATCCAAGAAAAATGCCAACTTCTCGAGTATTTCAAGATGATTACATGTAGTTTGATATTTTGATCGTATCAAAACATCTTCTTTATAGGACTGCAAACGATTATCACATTAAAAGTATACAAAGAGATATAGAATTTATAAAGAATTTAAGCCACTCCACTTAATATGTTAGTTTCTTAAGATTATACAGGTCTCAACAAGTGGTATCAGAACCAGATTTCAATACATGAGTAGGGACCAAGTATAAAAGAATTATACTAGATTGTGAGATAAGGGAAAAGAAATAAAAATAGCAAAACACAACAAAAGAAAAGGATCAAATAATACTGTATGAGCAAACTTCCCTCTCAACAAAAGATACATTATTGAATCCGACGCCTGAACACCTTCTGAACCTCAAAAAATACATCATGGAATCTCCTTGATAGAACAATTTGAAGAGAAAAAAAAAAAAATATATATATATATATATATATATATATATATATATATAACTCTCTTATCCTCAAAAGTTGTGAACAAGATTTCTCCAAAGGCATTTTGATCACTGGTGTGACCCAGTTTTGCTCAAAGGCAACTCACGTCTCCTTACGTAGTTACGGATCTCATCTCCATGTTTAGAATAATCTAATCACTCCCCGACAAGATATCGTGAGCAGGATTTTAAGGGGATTTTAAAATCTCTCTTTTCTTCTCTTCCTTTTTCCTAATTTTCCACTTTTTCGTTACCACATTTCTCCACAATCCCTTTTCCACGGTATTCAAACTTTCCAACTTTCTCATATTTTCAACGTTTCATACTTAAGCCTGGAGAGGTAATTCAAGAAACTTTACATGGTATATTCTAGAGAAAGATGGCATTTTTGTTCTTTCCTACGTCATAAAACCCAGTTTTTTCTTTCATAAGGAATGACCCACAATGACCCAGAGGCTCTGATACAAAAATCGGCTGATATGTATCGGATTTTAGTACTCGATATGGGCCATAGGCAGACGTAGAAGAAAGAACTCTCCTCTTTTCTCTGGGTAAATGAATGAATTTGTAATTTATTTCATATAATAAAGCCGATATAAAGATAAAATTTATTTTCTAAAGGCTAACACATAAGGAGTGCAATTTTGGCTGAACTAGACCTTGCCAATATTGGCAATGGATCAGAACAGGTTCTAAATTACTGAGAAATATTCGTCCTAAATCGATTTACAGAAATTAATATGAACTTCAATTACAATTTTTGAATGAATATAGAGCTACTAAGTTTCACTTTTTAAATTCAGTCAATAATTCAATCTAAATGATATGACTGAAAGTTTATTGCAATTTGTTGTAAATGGGTTCACAAAATATAATTTTTTCGAACATATTTAAGTATGTCCCATCTAGGGCTGCAACTCGGGTTGGGTTTTGAACTGACCCGCATGACCCGACCCGAGAAATCATGCAGGTCGGGTTGAGAATTTTGGGTCAGCCGATCAGGTCGGGTTGATAAAAAAAATCCGCATGAAATTCGGGTCGAGTCGAGTTGAGGATTTTATGAGTTAACCCGACCCAGCTAAAATTAGGTTAAAATGGATTCAAAATGCGGGTCGGATTAAAATTCGAGTTAATTTGTGTTAGAATTCGGGTCGAGTAAGGTTTCAAGAAACCCGACCCGACCCAACCCGAAGTAGCAGTCCTAGTCACTTCAATCTATTTGCATTTGACAATTCTAAATTTCTAACATTTTAATCTACAATTTTATTCTATCTTATCACAACCAATCTCTCCATCCTCTAATGATAAATAAATATCAAGATCTTAATTTAAATAGATTTTTTCATAATTTCTTAAACATAAAATCTTCAAAGATATCATTAAAAGTTTTCACCCGAAATGACCACAACTTGAATGGAAATTAATCAAGACTTCAAATGAGATATTCCACTTTTCAGGGTTCGAAGAATACTTCTATGCGGGGATTTCAAATGTTGGTATCGGCCAATATCTTGGTTGAGAAATGTTTTTCACCTAATTTTTTTTTAATTAAAACCTAAGATATCAGTCGATATCGGCAATATATATTGGATATCGCCGATATATTAAAGTTGAAAAATCCGAGATATCTATCGACCGAGATTTATTCTCCTACTTTCATGCATACCTGCAAAGTGGGGGCTATTCAGCAAGTTGAATGATATTCTTAAAAGCACATATTAATATTTATGTAATTACCCACATGGGTGCAGCTCAATTAGTTGCCTCTCATTTCAGAAAGTGGGAGGTTGTTGGTTGGAGCCTCTACAGCCTAACCTTGGTGTGCCCTAGGGGTAATGAGCTTACCTGTGGGGGTTTTACGCTGAGTATCCTACAGTTTCCCACACGTAAATTAAAAAAAAAAAATATAATTTTCTTTTTATTTATTTTTAATTATTATGTAATAAGGACAGATGTTCATGTTCAGTCACATTAATTACATCATTTTAGTAGATCCATACAATTGGGTCCCTTGGGAGATTTTTGGTGTGTTTGGAGTCTAGATCCAAAATTCCTTTGTTAAATCCAACTTTATCTCACCAAGAACCTCTATAATGAAGAGGCTTAGTCAACCATTGTTGTACACATTAATTGAGTTGAATACGTTAAAACAAAGGGTACTTTAGGCATTTCCAAATCTTGGTGAGTTATCTTGTTTTCTTTTCAATTTATCAATTAAAGTAGTGGGCTATAGTATAAGTTAAAATTTCATTCTATAATTCAATTGTGATTCAGTTGAATCTTTAATTTTATTTGTAAATATTGCATTTTAGTCAATTTTCCTAATGAGATTTTAAGCTTGATTTTATTTTTAATAAGTGAAATTGAATTGGATTATCTATCAAGATTCAGATTTTCTCCTAACATGAATCATTACGACGTTGATAAATCCCTGATTTTAAGTTTTAATTTTATCCTCCTGATTTGTAGAAATTAGGCCTAAATATTATTTTACTGAGATTTTGTAGAAGATGTACGATTTTCTTACAATTTTTACCATGAGACTTCATTATAATGTGGTTATCATACTAATTGGTTTAAATCACTTGCTAATGATCTGATTGCAACTATTTTGTATATTTGAACTAGATTATTATAAATATTCTATTTTTACCAAAATGCTAACATCGATCCAAAATAAAATAAAAGAGTTTGAAAAAAAAAAAATTAACTCACCAATCGTCTCCAACTGTGCCAATTCTAATGGTTTAGACTGTGTTTGTGGTCTTTCATTAAATTACTACCAATTCATAAACGTAATAACTTTGCTAACTACAAATATCAAGACATAAAGCGCTTGGTAAATTAAAAATATATATAGTTTTCTCCAAATAAATTATTTATTAATTTTGTGTTCCAGCAAACTAGTGTAATAAGTTTTTGGGTATAGGTAGTGGTAGGTCTAAATTTGTAGTATATGAGGACTCAGCAGTTGGGAAAGATGAAAGGGCAACTGAAAAATATGAAAGGGATATTTTCACACGAGAATAGAGTTGCATTATGGATGTAAATGTAAAAAGAGAATTAATAGGAATATTAGGAATTTTTTAAGGGTGAAACTTAGGGTCAGGTTTTAACTCGACCTATATGACTCGACCTGAGAAATCAATGAGTTTAGGTTATATTTTTTGTATATTCAGGATCGGATCGGGTTGGGAAAAAAATAAATCAGTATGAAATTCGAGTCGGGTCGAATTGAGAAATTTAAAAGTAACCCGACCTGACCTGAGTGCACTAAGTTATAAAACAACATTCGGATTGAGTTGGGTCAAAAATTTGACTCAAGTCGAGTGGAGTAACTCGGGCCAACAATACGGGTCAAGTTAGGCCGGGTTGATTGGGTTTATTGAAACTCGACCCGAGTAATAGCCCTAGTATTTTTATATCAAAAGATATTCTTGTATCTTTTACCATTCATATAATTATATATGAATAAAAAGATAAGTTTGATACTCTTATTATAAAAAATAATCATGTCCTTGTTAATTCCTACGTAAAAAATGTCATTTCAATGAAAAACATGTTTCTTATCTTGAAAAAAAAATAATATTCTGATTATAAAACATGAATTACAAATTTGGAGCAAATCCTTTTGTCAAGCATAGAGATTCAAAACCTGAATAACTCGAATCAACTAAACCTTTTTAAGTTTAATTTTGATGCATTAGTTTGTGCCCCTTATATCACATTATTAAGTAATAATTGTATTTTTTAACAAAATGTAAGTTTAAAGTTGTTTAATAGGTTGGTAGAAAATTGTAATACTAGTTTCAAATAATTTAATAATGTTTTTTTTAATTCTTATATATATATATAAAAGTTATGCGTTGGATTAAGATACGACACTAAAGCTGAGTTTGGATGAAGGGTAAATTTTGCTGGGGTTATGTGAGGTTCTCTTTGACTAAGGATTACCTCCTTAATTACCAAACAAAGGTAATGAAGGGTTACCCCCATCCAAAATACGAACGCAGCCATGACCTTGTAACAGGAGTGCAGTATGCTCCCCCTCTATTTGTTTAATATTTTACATTTTTTAAAAGTGTAATTGGAATCTACCTATAGATTATTCTTTTTCCACAATTCCTTAATGGCGCCTCATATAGACACTTGAATTTTCTGCCTCTACACACCTGATTTCAAATTTTTAGATGAAATTACCATTCTATCCCCGCATTTTTACTCATCCGAACGAACTGCCAGATCAGTTCATTCGACATTGGTTCGGATGAATAAAGCCATCCGAACGAATGTCGAAGTGTAAATTTAGTTCATTCGAACGAGTTGGCAAAACAGTGTTCATTCATTCAAATGAACGGGTTGGTTAATTCGAACGAATTTATTTGAGAGCAATGGTATTTTATAGTCCTTCTCTTAAATGTCATTTGTTCGAATGAATCAACTCCTTCATTCGAACGAATGACATATACATGTTCATTCGAACGAATTTATCTGAGAGCAATGACTTATTACAGTCGTTCTCTCGAATGTCATTCGTTCGAATGAATCAATCCGTTCATTCGAATGAATGACATATATATGTTCATTTGTTCGAATGAACATCGTAGTTCATTAGAACGAATGAACATTTATACGTTCATTCGTTCGAATGAACAACTTAGTTCATTCGAACGAATGAGAATGTATATAAAGAAAATCACTCATTCGATCGATCGACGTAAACCCTAACCCTCTCCCTCCTTCGAATTTTTTTTCCTAAAACCCTAGATCGAAGCTCTCCCTCTCCCTTTCCCTCTTCGTCTCCTTCATTCTCAGCTCTCCCCTCCCTCATTCGAAGCTCCCTCTCCCTTCCAATCGTTCTGTAATCCCCTTCTCCCTTCATTCGAACCTCTCCCTCATTCAAACCTCTCCCTTTTCATTCGAACCTCTCCCTCATTCGAACCTCTCCCTTTTCATTCGAACCAATCACCCCCATTCCTCAGAACCACACTCCGTACCCCCTTTCCATTCGAATTTTTCCCTTTCCCTCTCCCTCTTTCTTAATTTTTGGTTTAAATGGCATCACAAGCAGGGTCTTCATCTTTGAAAATAAAATCAACCGCAACAAAGGGAGGGAAGAAACAGAGGGAGGACACGGCATTCGACCCCAACCATTTCATATCTTTGGAAGCCGTGGCCCTGTACAAAGATGATTTCTCCACACGATCCTATATATTTGGTAAAATCGTGGACATTTCATTTTTCACACCGTTTGGATTAAAAATTCAATCTTATTTTGAAAAAATGGGTTGGGGGTCTTTCTTAGCATTGAAACAGGATATGTATCCTATTTTAGTTAGGGAATTTTATGCCAATGTAAAAAAAAATTGATGATGAATCCATTGAAACATCCATCCGAGGCCATGAAATTTTTCTTTCACAGGAAAGGTTGGACCAAAAATTTAATTTTCCCAAAGATGTCATTTTTAAGTATGAGACAAGTACATGGCCTACTGATGTTGAGGGGTTCGATGTTTTGGTAACCCTCGACGAAATATGTGGGAGGACAGATATTACAGAAAAGAAGACCCCCCCCTCTGAAGAACCTAATATTGGAAGCATGAATCATCCATCACATAATTGTCCACTATCTTTTTCCTAGAAAAGGGGGTGCATCATGAATGGGAAACAAATCTCTCTCTCTCCCATATCATCATAAATCATATGTGCGCATGCCGTAAGACTAGAAGATTTAGTCTTCCCTACGGTCTTTTTCTTTCTTCATTCTTTGAAGAACGCGGAATCCCTCTTCCCCCCAATGATAAAGTATGTATAGACCGATATGATTATTTTAATCATTCAACTTTGAAGAAAATGAGATTCTACCTCGACACAGTTAGTAACAAATGGCTCTCCAAAATTGTCGAGGCACCTCAAGTTGAGGTTCAAAGTTCACCTAAACCATCTGAGGCACGTGAGGTACGCGAGCCACTTGAGGCAGGGACTCCTCCTCAAGAAGGATCTACTGGAATCAACACTGCAGCAAATTCTTGATAGCATTTCTGCTCTGGAGGAGAAAATGAATCAGAGATATGATCATCTTACTGAAACATTGAATGTTATGCAGAATCAGATTTTAGATATTTTGAGGTTGGCAGTGCTTTTAGCAAAAGATCGTGGGATAAGAGTAGTATTAAGAGCAGAATAAGATGGTAGTTTACGAGCAAAGATATCTAAAGAAGCAGCAGAAGCAGGTTTTACCCCCTGCTCATCCATTTAGATTAGCAGCAGGAGCAGTATTTGGCACCCTACTCGTCCTAGTCGATTTGAAGCACCTTTTGGCACCCCTGCTCCTCCAAGTGGATTATCAGGACCTTCTAGGCCCCGTGTTCGTCCGACTAGATTAGCAACTTCAAGGCCCCCTGCTCGGCTGAGTGGATTAGCAGCTTCTAGCCCCCCTGCTCGTCTGACTGGATTAGCAGCTTCAGGCCCCCAGCTCGGCCGAGTGGATTAGCAGCTTCTGGTCCCCCTTCTCGTCCGACTAGATTAGTAGTTTATGGGCCCCCTGCTCCGCCGACTGGATTAACAGTAGCTTCTGGCCCAAGTTCTCGTTCGATTGGAGTTCTAGCAGCTTCTGGCCCCCTGCTCGTCCGACTGGATTAGCAGCTTCAGGCCCCCTACTCGACCGAGTGGATTAGCAGCTTCTAGCCCCCCTGCTCGTCCGACTAGATTAGCAACTTCTGGGCCCCCGTTCTTGATCGACTGGAGTTCTAGGAGCTGCTGGCCCCCGTTCTCGTCTGATTGCACTTATTCCATTGGAACCACCTCAATATGTTGCATCTGTACCTCCAGTTGATGCACCTGCTTGTAACAACCCGACCCGATTCTTAGAGATTGTAGGGCCTCAGTAGCAGTGAGAGAATGTGGGCCCCATTGTGGACCCCAGTTTACCTAGTTTCGAATTCGGAGACTCGAAGGTCGTTTGAGCAATTTTGTATTATTAAATATTTGTCATTTAAAATGTTTGAAAATTTCATGATTTTCTCCGTCGCTGTTTAACGTTTGATTTTAATTGGTTTTAACTTATTTTCGAAAATTTAAGATTTTAAATTTTTGTTAAAAAAAAAAGAAAATAACCTAAAACCCTAATGCTTTAAAATAGCCCTACCCATCATTCTTTCCCCCATCAGCCCTGATTCCTCTCTTCTGTTTCTCTCCCTCTTCTCTCCTCTCTTTTCCTTATTCTAACCCTAACCCTAAACCCCCTTCTCCCCTTTGGCCGCCGCCGCCACTTCATTCTCTCCCCTCTCTCGACTTCTCCTCTCTTCTTCCATTCCTCTGTCCAACCAGATTCGTTGACTCCAGTCTTGCAGCGACCCTTCCTCCACCTTCAGCCACCGGATTTGACTCCGCCAGAAGTCGGATCCCTCAATCATGGCCTGATCTCAGGTACCCTCCTTCGATCTCCCTATTCTTTTCCTTCTCCATTCTCCCTTCTTCCTCCTCTTTCCTTCATTTTCCTCTCTTTCCCCCTCTTTCCCTCGGTTTCCCTGGTGACTCAGCTGAGTCGGTGAGTTGACTCGGTCGAGTTTAGTTTTGGATCTAGGCCATCTCTGGCCCAGTTTTGGGTTCGGCCCAAACCTGGTCTGGCCTAGTTCACCAGATCAAGTCCGGCCCAACTCTGCTCAGCCCAGCCTTGGGCCTGGCCCGGCCCAGTACGGCCCAATCTTTTGACCCGGCCCATTTCGATCCAATTTTCAGGCCTGGCCTAGTTTTAGGCCTTGATTTCAGTTTTAGACCCAGTTTTCGGTTTTCAGGCCCGGTTTGGGCTCGGCCCGTTTCAGACCCATTTACAACCCATATTTGTTTTGGCCGTTTTAACCCATTTACTTATCCTTGTATTCCCCTTTTCGACAGTTGGAGCTTCCTTCAACCCAGCGGATCCGTTTTCTCGCTTTAGATTTCAGCAACACGCACATAGGTGAGGGAACTTATCACCGCTTTTAGCATACATCTATGCATCTTAGTTCTGTATCAAATGTGCGGGTACGAAATGCGATGAATAGGGGTCCTCGGTATTATGAGCCACTCAGCAAGGGAACTGTTGATACCATTATGTGGCGGGCCCCCATCCAGGTGTATTTGTATCCAATGCCCGCAGAGGCATATTCGAGTTGCTTATCTAATGTCATGATTGATTGGTTGTGTGGGGACATGATTATGGTTTTTTTTTTATTGATAACATGTTAAGATGCCAACATACGAATATGTGATATGTGGAGATATATGCCTGATTATGGTGTGACATGTCGTGTTGATAATATGCTATATGATTATGTGATAGTTAGTTTGAACTGCTAGACATTATAATATGTTTGGATGCTAACATGCCAGCCCGTGATAAATAGTGATGTATACACCTGATTGTTATTTGAAGAACTATGTTAATAGCATGTGTAGGCGTAGAGGTAATTGTGCATATATATCACTAATGTATGTGGGATGCTGGTGGGGCATGGGTAGTAGACCACATCAGGATCTAGAAACTCCCCCTATCTTGCCTGATAGTTAGGGTGGGGATGTTATATGGGACCGTACAGTAGACGAGTGTTTCGAATGCGGACTCCCTTGCGATTGGAAATGGGTAGTTGTACCCCCTTGCATGGATCAAATGGTTGGTCCGTCTTGTGTTTCTCAGACACACCTATGAAAGAGGTGTAATCTGATTTAGAGAACAATGTACCTGGGAGTCCTAGATAAGGACTAATTGGGAGGTAGTTATGTTAGCCCTAGAGAGAGACCATCAGGTTGAATGTTGGTTCACTCAGAGTAGTCTTGGAAACCCATACAGTCACAGTACCCGAGTGTGGGGTGGATGAGGCATTCCTGGATGACCGATTAGGCTGAGGAGGTGCTCGCCCGCTCATTGGTCGAGGGACAATGCGGTGAGGGACACCTCCCGCTGGTATGGTTTGTGATTCCCCAGATGACCGAGTAGGTTGAGGAGGTACTCGCCCTCTCATTGGTCGAAGGGACTATGCAGTGAGGGATAGTTCCCGCTGGTATGGTTCGTGATTCCACGGATGACCGAGTATGCCGAGGATGTGCTCGCTGTTCATTGGTCAAGGACATGATGTGATGAGATATTCCAGGTTAGGACACTTGTAGGGTGAGGACAGCATACGATGTGATGTGATGAGATAATCCAGGCTAGGACACCTGTAAAGTGGGGACAGCCTGCGATGTGATGTGATGAGATGTTCCAAGCTAAGACACTTGTAGGGTGGGAACAACCTGCGATGTGATGTGATGAAATATTCCTAGCTAGGACAATTGTAGGGTGGGGACAACCTGCGATGTGATGTGATGAGATATTCTAGCTAGGACACCTGTAGGGTAGGGACAACCTGCGATGTGATGTGATGAGATATTCCAAGTTAGGACACTTGTAGGGTGGGGACAGCCTATGGTGTGACGTGGTAGTGTGTTTACCCGTAGTTATGACTTTGGGGTTCATTGTTGAGACTTGTGTTGTGGGTGTTGACTCACCAGGAATTTATGGGCGTCTAACGAGTGAGTTCGGCAAGTTCACTCAGTAGAAGACCTATAGAATTCTGTGAGGGGTCGATACACCAGTCTTGTGGAGACCAACAGATGGGGTCCAAGGTTATATATTTGACTATCGAGACTCTGGTGCTTGGCTGAGGAGACTATAGATGAATATGGTTGGCAGTCTGTTGAGGAATGGTGAGGTGGTTATTCTTGTGTGCTAGTCGGTTTAGGTCTCTGACTTTAGTGAATCCGTCTCTTGGGTTGGTTGTGGTATGTGTTCGGGTTGTCATGAGAGAGACATATGTCTGATCGAGGAGTACGGATTCTAATCCAGTTGGAGATCAGTCTATATACCCAAGGGTGGGTGCACCGCAGCGGATGGGCAAATGAGAGAGTTGCCATAGAGTTGTATTGAGTTGGTTAGACGATGTACTGGAGGCCCGATAGATGTGGGCCCATGTGTTAGGGGTAGGGCACCTGCTTGCATAGTCATGCATGTAGACATCATAGACATTAATGTGTTCATATGATCATATACAATGTATGCTTGGTGACATATGATGAGTGTGTTACCCTCACTGGGCATATAGAGCTCATCCCTTGCCTCACAGGTACTTCATAGAGGAAGGGTCGTCGGGACCCTCAATCGGACATTGGGCGTAGAGTTGCAGCTTTGTACTTGTCATGGTTTTATTTTGTAATTGGGGACTTGCTAATGTATTTGAGATATGTATACATTTCCTTAAGTTGGATGAATGTAATAATGAGATGATGCTATAATTTGTAATTATGATTGATGCTTACAATTTTTTGTTTATTGGTGGATTGCTATGGTTAGTGTGGGTTGTGGGAGCGATGTCTCCCATTTTTAAAAAAAAAGTATATCTGATTTAGTGTTCAGGTGCAGGGGCAATCAGATTATGGGGTTTTGTGATGTGTGGTGGTGGACCAGACATCTAGGCTGTGAGACCTGATGGCGACTTGACTCTCCAGAGCAAGTTCGTGGTAGCTCAGCTAGAGCGATGCCATGTGGAGACATTTTGACTCCTTCTTCATCATGGGTTAGTGGTTGATAGATTGGCAGAACTCACCCATCTCCTTAGGGTGAGGATTAACCGACTTTTTGAAGCTTTTGGTCTGATTTATGTTGACCAGAGGCTTAGTTTTTGCAAGATACTGAGCCCACGATGTCAGATCGAGGTTTAAGTTCTACGCATTAGATCAGACAATGTTACAAAGAGAGTGGTATGCTCCGCCGTATTTTATCTCAGCAGACTATCTGTGGGCAGACAGCCTGTCGGGGCAGACCATGCGAGTTTTAGAGGACACACCTTATGTTTTGAGCCCTGAATTATGAGGCGAGTTAGGAGGACTGCTGGTTCCTAATAGAGCTCGCTTACAACAGTGGCAACAGATTGACGTTTTGGCAGTTCTATGCGAGGTACTTTGTAACTAACTGTATAGAAATCCCCCGTGTTAGGTGAAGACCTTGATGCAATTCTGTGGGAACTAGGTATAGTCAGAAGGACTATTGAGCATATGAGATTGGTCAGGTGGAAATCGTTGGTTTCGATGGTGGTGCAGACTATTGACTAGGTTGTTCGGTTGTTCATGGTGATTAATGGTAGGGTTGTTTCAATGGATCACGTGTTGTGGTATCATCTTGAGATGAGAAGATTTGCTTGAGAGTGAGTTTCAGCGACGCAGAGACAATCTTCATTTAGGTCTTACTTGTGAGGTTTGACTCTAGAGGATTGAGTTCAATTTGAATTTCGAGGACGAAATTCCTTAAAGGGGGTAATGTTGAACAACCCCACCCGATTCTTAGAGATTGTAGGGCCTCAGTAGCAGTGAGAGAGTGTGGGCCCCATGGTGGACCCCAGTTTACCTAGTTTCGAGTTCGGAGACTTGAAGGTCGTTTGAGTAATTTTGGATTATTAAATATGTTATCATTTAAAATGTTTGAAAATTTCATAATTTTCTTCGTTGATATACGACGTTTGATTTTAACGAGTTTTAACTTATTTTCTGAAATTTAAGATTTTAAAATATTTTTATTAAAAAAAAAAGGAAAATAACCTAAAACCCTAATGCTTTAAAATAACCCTACCCCTCATTTTTTCCCCCATCCGCGCGCGCTACAGTGCCCCGATTCCTCTCTCCCGTCTCTCTCCCTTTTCTCTCCTCTCTTTTCCTTATTCTAACCCTAACCCTAAACCCCCTTCTCCCTTTTGGCCGCCTCTGCCACTTCATTCTCTCCCCTCTCTCAACCTCTCCTCTCTTCCTTCCCTTCCTCTGTCCAGCCGGATTCATCAACTCCAGTCTACAGCGACCCTTCCTCCACATTCAACCGCCGGATTTGACGCCGCCCGAAGTCGGATCCCTCAACCATGGCCGATCTCAGGTACCCTCCTTCGATCTCCCTCTTCTTTTCCTTCTCCATTCTCCCTTCTTCCTCCTCTTTCCTTCGTTTTCCTCTCTTTTCCCCCTCATTCCCTCGGTTTCCCTAGTGACTCAGCCGAGTCGATGAGTTGACTCGGTCGAGTTTAGTTTTGGATCTGGGCCATCTCTGGCCCAGTTTTGGGTTCGGCCCAAACTTGGTCTTGCTTAGTTCTCCAAATCAAGTCCGGCCCAACTCTGCTCAGCCCAGCCTTGGGCCTGGCCCGGCCCAGTACGACCCAATCTTCTGTCCCGGCCCAGTTCAGCCCAATCTTCTAGCCCGACCCATTTCGGCCCAATTTTCAAGCCTGGCCTAGTTTTAGGCCTTGATTTCAATTTTAGGACCCAGTTTTCTATTTCAGGCCCGGTTTGGGCTCTGCCCGTTTCAGACCCATTTAGAGCCCATATTTGTTTTGGCCGTTTTAACCCATTTACTTGTCCTTGTATTCCCCTTTTCAACAGTTGGAGCTTTCTTCAACCCAGCGGACCCGCTTTCTCGCTTTAGATTTCAGCAACACGTATACAGGTGAGGGAACTTATTCACCGCTTTTAGCATGCATCTATGCATCTTACTTCTGTATCAAATGTGCGGGTACGAAATGAGGCGAATGGGGGTCCTCGGTATTATAAGCTACTAGGCAAGAGAACTGTTGATACCATTATGTGGCGAGCCTCCATCCGGGTGTATTTGTATCCGATGCCTGTAGAGGAGTATTCAGTTGCTTATCTAATGTCACGATTGATTGGTTGTATGGGGACATGATTATGGTTTTTTTTTTATTGGTAACATGTTAAGATGCCAACATACGAATATGTGATATGTGGTGATATATACCTGATTATGGTGTGACATGTCTTGTTGATAATATGCTATATGATTATGTGATAGTTAGTTTGAACTGCTAGACATTATAACATGTTGGATGTTAACATGCCAGCCCGTGATAAATAGTGATGTGTACACCTGATTGTTATTTGATGAACTATGTTAATAGCATGTGTAGGCGTAGAGGTAATTGTGCATACATATCACTAACGTATGTGGGATGCTGGTGGGGCATGGGTAGTAGGCCACATCAGGATCTAGAAACTCCCCCTATCTTGCCTGATAGTTAGGGTGGGGATGCTATGTCGGATCACGCAGTAGACGCGTGGTTTGGATGCGGACCCCCTTGCAATTGGTAATGGGTAGTTGTACCCCCTTGCATGGATCAAATGGTCGGTCCGTCTTGTTTTTCTCAGATACACCTATGAGAGAGGTGTAATCTGATTTAGAGAACAATGTACCTGAGAGTCCCAAATAAGAACTAATTGGGAGGTAGTTATGTTAGCCCTAGAGAGAGACCATCGGGTTGAATATTGGTTCACTTAGGGTAGTCTTAGAAGCCCCTACAGTCACGGTACCCGAGTTCTGGGTAGACAAGGCATTCTCGGATGACTGAGCAGGCTGAGGAGGTGCTCGCCCACTCATTAGTCGAGGGACAATGCGGTGAGGGACAGCTCCCATTGGTATGGCTTGTGATTTCCTAGATGACCGAGTAGGCTGAGGACGTGTTTGCTGCTCATTGGTCGAGTGACGATACGGTGAGGGACAGCTCCCGCTGGTATGGGTCGTAATTCCCAAGATGACCGAGTAGGTTGAAGATGTGCTCGCCACTCATTGGTCGAGGGATGATGTGATGAGATATTCCAGGCTACGACACCAGTAGGGTGGGGACAACCTGCGATGTGATGTGATGAGATATTCTAGGCTAGGACACCTGTAGGGTGGAGACAACCTGCGATGTGATGTGATGAGATAATGCAGGTTAGGAAACCTATAGGGTGGGGACAGCCTGCGATGTGATGTGATGAGATATTCCAGGCTAGGACACCTGTAAGGTGGGGACAAGCTGTGGTGTGATGTGGTAGTGGGTGTTTACCCGTAGTTATGACTCTGGGGTTCATTGTTGAGACTTATGTTATGGGTGTTGAGTCACCAGGAATTTATGGACGCCTAACGAGTGAATTCGGTTGGCACTCCATAGAAGACCTATAGAATTTTGTGAGGGGTGGATAAGCCAGTCTTGTGGAGACCAACAGATGGGGTCCAAGTTTATAGGTTTGACTATCGAGACTCTATTGCTTAGCTAAGGAGACTATAGATGAATATGATTGGCGGTCCGTTGAGAACTGGTGAGGTGGTTATTCCCATGTGATAATCAGTTTAGGACTCTAGTGAACAGACTCTTGGGTTGGTTGTGGTATGTGTGCGGGTTGTCATGAGAGAGTCATAGGTCTGGTCGAGGAGTATGGATTCTAATCTGGTTGGAGATCAGTCTGTATACCCTAGGGTGGGTGGACCGTATCGGATGGGCAAATGAGAGAGTTGTCATAGAGTTGTACTGAGTTGGTTAGAGGATGTACTGGAGGCCCGACAGATGTGGGCCCCTGTGTTAGGGGTAGGGCACCCGCTTGCATAGTTATGCATGTAGATATCATAGATGTTAATGTGTTCATATGATCATATACAGTGTATGCTTGGTGACATATGATGCGTGTGTTACCCTCACTGGGCATGTAGAGCTCACCCCTTGCCTCATAGGTACTTCATAGAGGAAGGGTAGGCGGGACCCTCAATCGGACATTGGGCGTAGAGTTGCAGCTTTGTATTTGTCATGATTTTATTTTGTAATTGGGGATTTGCTAATGTATTTGAGATATGTGTACATTTCATTAAGTTTGATAAATGTAATAATGAGATGATGCTATAATTTGTAATTATTACTGATGCTTACGGTTTTTGGTTTATTGGTGGATTGATATGGTTAGTGTGGGTTACGGAAGCGGTATCTCCCATTTAAAAAAAAAAGTATATCCGAAATTGAATTGGATCGGTTTTAGGAGTTTGTATCAGTTTTAACGTGCCTGTAGCGGGACAGGTCGTTACACCTGCTTCACTTGCTTCTGCACCTGCCTCCACTCCTCCGACTGTTGCACCAGTTGGTGCATCTGCTGCACCTCCTGCGTCTGCATCTCCCTCTTCTGTACCTGCTGGACATCCTGCTTCTACACCTGTTGATGCACCTATTCATACACGTGCTTCTACACCTTTTACATCTGCTTCGGATAGCTCTTCTATTTGATGATATTAAGAAGGTGGAGAAATGTTGTAATTTTGATTTTTTTTATATTGACATTCAGAAGAGATGTTTTAAATTTCATATTTTGAATGAACATGTTCTATTATTTATCAGATTTTCATGGTGAATTGGGTCCTTACTTTAAACATTGTCTAATTATTTATCAATTTTCTCACTTTTGGTAGAGGGCTAAGAAAGGGGAAAAAATGAAAACTCTTATATTTTCAAATATAACATTTAAAGGTTGTGTCCAAGGCATGTGTTAAATATACATTTTACAAAAAATTATTTCATTAGGAACAAATAAGCAATAAACTCAATTAAGCAAACAGGTTGTACCCAAGGCAAGATCGTTCTACAGCATTCCTAACTTAAATATCAGAATAAATCTACTCCAATTGAAGGTCGTTCAAGAGCATTTATAACTTAAATATCAAAATAAAATGAATACATTTCCACTTAAAATTAATACATTTCCAATCCTATCTTTACTTCATTGATTTAAAAAAATCACATTAGAACATATGGAAGAGTTATATGTCGATTGGTCAATACATATCTATATCAATTAAGGAAAGAACTTACTTGGGTCATGACAGAAGAGTTATATGTCGAATCGTCACTAAAGTAGTAAGATCCACCATTCTGTGAAAAAAACATTGAGTTGTTAGTCTTTATTACCTTATTATGACTGTAGAAAAGATATGAATATGCACTTACTTGGTCAAGTTGAAACAAACTCACTATTTGTGATTCATAGAAATCATATACATTAGAAGCATCATTTAAATCTACACTCGAAGATGCCTGTGTAGTAATTCTATTCGCACAGGTTCTAGAATTATGACCAGTATTTTTGCAAACCTTGCATCTTCTTCCATTCACTTGATTCTCTACAATCTCAAATGCAGAAGGATCTCGACGTGTAGATTTTTGGCCCTTTGATGAATTCTTTGAACCTGGATGACGTCCTCTAGAATATTGCATAATAGTGTGACTGATTGCCTTATCATGGATGAAAAGATTTTGAAAATGATTTAAGAGCACCTCTTGATCATACGAAGACAAATGTCCATATTTGTTCTTAATTCCTTCAAAGTGTACATCTAATTCATCCCCATACCTCTTCCTTTCAATACTCAAGTCGTCTAATGAGATCAAGTCGATTCTCAATTGTGGGTGTATATCATCCAAATGTAAATTATTCATCTATTGCATTTTGTGCGCACACGATAGTCACATTGAAGCTGTAAACTCTTCCGTACAAATGGGTGAAAATGATTTGTTAATAAACATAGCATATTGGTTGTAAACGTCATTCATTGCGAAATGAGAAACTTTGTCGTTCAATTCATCAAAGAAAGGAATAGACACGGTATGAGAAAATCGAATATTTTCATCCTTAAGTTGAATCTTGAACTCTTCAAATTGATTTTCAATGACATGGGTTATCTTTTTTCGGACAACATGTAGGTCACCAGTAGATGTAAGTATATAACTTTTCAAAATAAAATGTGCACCCTCAACCCTTGAAGTAGCTCCATTTTTAAAATGTAAACACCAGTCGATCCATGCCTTTACGAATTTCTTTTTATGTGGGATCCACGTCCTTATTAAGTAGTTCACTGCCTGCGAATCATCTTTGAAATTTTATTTTAATGCCTCAAACGCTGTATTGAATGCTTCTTCGGTTGGGGACTCAATCAGGTCATTCCATTTGGTAAAAAAATGCATTTCAGACGTTGATTTTCTTAAACAAAGGTTTATAACGAGCAACAATATTCTTGTTAATGTGCCAAGAACACAAAATATGTACAGCATTAGGGAACTTCAAATTAATGGTAATTTTTAACGCCAATTCCCTATCAGTCAAAAGAATTTTTCGATTATGCTGCACTCGTAAGGCCTTTTTAAACATCTATAATGCCCATATATAATCTTGAAATTTCTCATTTCTTAGAAATGCAAAGCATGAGTAGAAATTTTTATTGAAACTTATCACACCAACTATATAAAGTAATGGCATATGATATCTGTTGGTTTTGTACATGCAATGCATCAGAAAGACATTATGATAGCTCTTAGTAAGTAAAATTGACTTTGGATGTGGAAAAAATAGATGGGACAGATTACCATCGCTGTCATAGTCAAGAAAGTATTGGTAACCACCTTCTTGAAGATCTTCTATCAGAGATTCAATTGTAATTCGACCCCTCAGTTACTCTTTCCGAATCGAAGAACAAAAGTTGTACAAATCAAACGCTGATACTCCAACATCTAGATTTTCATTTCTAAGGGTCGTCAAAATTTGTCGTGGTGGTATATTTCTACTCCTCATTTTAATGATCATTTTTTTCTCATCATCTGAAAAATATTTTGTACTTGGATGAACTAATAATAAATTCGATATATCATGATTGTACTCCAAATTTTTTATGGTCAACTTCCATGACCCATTAACAATCTGTTTTCCTTTCACCTCAAAAGGACAATTGTATTGGAGAGAGTATGCTTTCCTTTTTTCTCTCATCATCTTCCAACCTAACTGTGCTGCAGTATTTACCTCCTCTATTGCAGCCAAGGACTAATTTCTTTTCCTTATTATATAACCTCTTTATGGTAGATATAAATTCTTGTTCAAAATCAATATTCTTAACCTAATTTATAAGGTCCTCACGACTTGAAAATCATCTCCCAACAAAGTTCATGCCACTTGAGGATTCAAAACTACCTCTAAAACACTAATAATAATGATTTCTAGAAAAAATGAGATAGGAGAGAGTTACCTTCGATTCGAGATAAGAGATCCAGACATTAGCTTGAGAAAGAAAACTTCGAACTGAGATAAGACATTGAGAGAGAGTGTTTAAAGAAAGGTTTAAGGGAGAAAGGATTGAAAAAAAAAAAAGTTTAAGGGTTTGGGATTGAAAAGGGGTTCAAGGGTTTGGGATTGAAAAAGGAGTTGAAAATAGGGTTTTAGGGAGAAGTCTTTGTAAAAAGGTGGTTCAAAATGGAGTTTAAGGGTTTGGGATTGAAAAGGAGTTCAAGGGTTTGGGATTGAAAAGGAGGTTGAAGATGGAGTTGAAAATGAGGTTGTAGGGAGAAGACTTTGAAAAAAGTGGTTGAAAATGGGGTTTAAGAGTATGGGATTGAAGAAGGGGTTGAAAATGGGGTTTAAGGGAGAAGGGATTGAGAAAGGCTTCAATGGAGAAATGAGAAGGGAGAGGGAGAGGGAGAGGGAAACGACGGTTTAGGGTTTTGAATGGAATGAAATAAGTGGGATTTCATGGAGGATCACTTATATACGTTCTCATTTGTTCGAATGAACTAACCCGTTCATTCGAACAAATGAACGTATATATGTTCATTCAAACTAGTGGGCAGATATATATGTTATTCGTTCGAATGAACAGGTTCGTTCATTCGAACGAATGACATTCAAGTGAACAACTGTAAAATACCATTGCTTTTAGATAAATTCGTTCGAATGAACCAACCCGTTCATTAGAATGAATGAACATATATATGTCATTCGTTCGAATGAAGGAGTTGGTTCATTCGAACGAATGACATTCGAGAGAAGGACTGTAAAATACCATTGCTCTCAGATAAATTCGTTCGAATGAACCAATCTGTTCATTTGAATGAATGAACTCTATTCTGCCCATTCGTTCGAATGAATTAAATTTACACTTTGGCATTCGTTCGGATGACTTTATTCATCCGAACGAATGCCGAATGAACTGGCAGTTCGTTCGGATGAGTAAAAACGTAGGGGTAGAATGGTAATTTCACCGGAAAATTCAAAATCGGGTGTGTAGGGGCAGAAAATCCGAGTATCTGTAAGTCGTGCCTTCCTTAAGACATGTACAAGTCTCTTAATCCACATATACATCATAAAATTACGAAAAGTGGTCTTTTGGTGGAATGTGATTTGAATTCAGAACTCTTACTTCTTGAGACGGACTTCTAGTCACTTTCTTGAGATTTGTTTTAAATTTTAAAAGCCTATATTTTTGTTTTACTATATATGATTATAAGGTTTATAATTATATATAAAAAAAAAAATTTAAGATACAATTTCAAAATTTAAATATTCCTCAAAACATAAACTTGACCTTCTACGTCTTTAAGCTGTCATCTGATCTACTCCCACGTGTGCTCCATTTTCGATGTTCATCTCTCTCTTAAAATGGAGCTGGTCTGGCAGACGTGGGGCTGAACTCATGAAGAGTCAGATATTTGACTAATTTTGTCACAGAGTAGATTGTATTTTATAATTATCAAACTAATATAAATGAATAAATTATTGTAGAACTATTATACATTTATACTAAAAAAATAAAATTAATTATATCATGTTAGTTATCGATTATTTATTTTAAGATTAAAAATAAACTATTGAATAAATAATTTGACCTTTATATTTAATAAAATTATAAAATGTTGAATCTAAATTTAAAAGATTGGATTCAAAATAATTTGAGCCCCACAAGGATCTTACGTTCGAGCACCAAAATGCCGAAACATTTTCTAGATTTCTCAATTAAAATATTTATCTACTATAGAGTTTTTACTTAAACAATTATATAAATTAAATTCATTTAAAAATATTTTATTTTATTTTAAATTATAAAATTATGCAATGACCATTATATAGGGAAGCGATGAGTAGAGAGATGTGTTTCATATATTTTTCTTTATGTTTTTGATTAAAAATTATAAAACATATTTAGTATCACGACATATTTGTGAAACAATCATTAAATCAGTATTATATTTATTTATTTATTTTTTACCATAAAAATCCCCAAATTCCAACTCTCTCTCTCTCTCTGAATGCAAGGGTATTAGGTAAAACTCCGAATATATGCAACTCCCTACAAACCTTAGGCAATCACTAGGGTTGAAACTCGGGTCAGGTTTCAATAAACCAGCCTTACCTATGCCAAAAATTATTGAACCCGACCTGACCCAACTTGAATTGCTAACTCAAGTTAGTCAACCAGACCCTACTTGAATTTCTGACCCGACTCAACCCGAGTGTTATTTTATAACTTGGTGCACTCGGGTCGAGTCGAGTTGCTTTCAAATTTCTCAACCCGACTCGATTCGAATTTCATGCAGGTTTATTTTTCCCAACCCGACTGGACCCGAGATATTCAAAAACATAATCCAAACCCATTGATTTCTCATGTCAGATCATGCAGGTTACATTAAAACCCGACCCAAGTTTCACCCCTAACAATCACTATTTTATATTTAAAATATTAAGTTTTTTGGTTTTATCATTTAATATTTTGAATGATTTCGTACTACACAGATATCTAAAAAAAAAATTATGTTTATTTGAAATGGATAACCCAATACTTTAAACATATCATATCAAAATATTGAAAATAATGATTATGCCCTTATATTTAGATTTAGCAGTGCATCGAAATCTACTTTGGACTTTGCCGGATCGATGGAGAGAACATGTACATGTGAATGAAAAAAAAAAGTTCACATTCATTGAATAGTATTTTAAAATTCAAATCATGTTTTTAAAATTTTTAAGAAGTGGTAATAAAAGGTAAAATAGTATTTTAAAAGCTAAAACCTCTGAATAATATGGTATTGTTTTTTTTTTTTAAAGGGATTTCGATTATCTTAGTTTAGACTAACAAAAATTTTGTTTTTGATATTTGTAATTTAGTGGACTAACAAGTCCGATCATATTTAAGTTAAAATTGGAGAAGACCTTATAATAAAAAATTGAGATCAAAATGGACTATAAGTCATCTATCAAAATACATTGAAATCAATAATTATTTAACTTTTGATTTTAATAGATCTAAATATAGGCCGCACTTATACACACCCGGATTTCCTGCTTCTACACACCCGAATTCGGATTTCGTGGCAAATTACCATTTTACCCTCACGTTTCCAATCATTCGAATGAATGCCCAATTCATTTTGGCATTCATTCGAATGATTGGGCTGAACAGTAACACGACATACTATTTAGCTCATTCATTCGAATGAACATTCCATCGTATACAACTGATTCATTTGAATGAATGCCTTCAAACGTGCATTCATTCGAATGAATCAGAGAGAAACATTCAAATGATAGTCCCTCTTGTTTATGTTACTCATTCGAATGAATGCCTTGAAAACGTGCATTCATTCGAATGAATCAACTGATTCATTTGAATGAATCAGTTGATTCATTTGAATGAATGCCTTGAAAACGTGCATTCATTCGAATGAATGTATCAGAGACAACCTGAGAATGATAGTCCCGTCATTCATTCGAATGAATCAACCCATTCATTCGAATGAATTAGTTGATTCATTCGAATGAATGGAACTTATATATAAGCATGCATTCGATCGATCCACGAAATTCCACTCGTTTCATTCCATTCAAAACCCTAAACCGTCGTTTCCCTCTCCCTCTCCCTTCTCCCTTGAACCCCTTTCTCAATCCCTTCTCCCTTAAAATTTAAACCCCATTTTCAACACCTTCTTTTCACCCTTAAACCCCTTTTGCAAAGACTTCTCCCTACAACCTCATTTTCACCTTTTTCAACTTTCTTTTCAATCCCAAACCCTTGAACCCCATTTCAATCACAAACCCTTATACCCCATTTTGAACCACCTTTTTCAAAGAGTTATCCCTAAAACCCCATTTTCAACCCCCTTTTTAATCCCAAAACATTGAACCCCTTTTAAATTCCAAACCTTAAACCTCTCAATCCCATTTTTAAACCCCATTTTCAACACACTCTCTCAATCTCTTAACTCGGGTCGAAGTTATGTCTCTCAAGCTAATGTCTGGATCTCTTATCTCAGATCGAAGGTAACTTGTATGTCATTTTTTTTTCTAGAAATCATTATTATTAGTGTTTTAGAGGTAAGTTTAAATCCTCAAGTGGCATGGAGTTTGTTGAGAGATGTTTTGAAAGTCGTGAAGACCTTATAAATTATGTTAAGAATATAGCGGATTTGTATGTACAATAAATAGGTCATTTAATAAGGAAAATAAATTAGTCCTTGGCTGCGATAGAGGAGGTAAATACTACAGCAGGGGTAGCTTGGATGACGATGACAGAAAGAGGAAAACATACTCTCGCCAATGTAATTGTCCTTTTGAAGTTAAATGAAAATAAATTGTTGATGGGTCATGGAAGTTGACCATAAAGAATTTGAATCACAATCATGATATATAAGATGTATTAATAGGCCATCCAAGTACAAGATGTTTTTCAGATTCTGAGAAAAGAATGATCATTGAAATGAGGAGTAGCAATATACCACCACGGCAAATTTTGATGACCCTTAGAAATCAAAATCCAGATATCGGAATATCAGCGGCTGATTTATACAACTTTTGTTCTGCGCTTCGAAAAGAACAACTAAGAGGTCAAACTACAATTGAAACTTTGATAAAAGATCTTCAAGAAGGTGGTTATCAATACTTTCTTGACTATGACAGTGATGGTCATCTATCCCATCTCTTTTTCGCACATTCGAAGTTAATTTTTCTTACCGAGAGCTATCATAATGTGTTTCTGACGGATTGCACGTACAAAACCAACAGATATCATATGCCATTGCTTCATATCGTTGGTGTGACAAGTTTCAATAAGAATTTCTGCTCATGCTTTACATTTCTAAGAAATGAGAACTTTGAAGATTATGTATGGGCATTACAGATGTTTAAAAAGGTCTTCGGAGTGCAGCATGATCTACAAGTTCTTTTAACTGACAGGAAATTGGCGTTAAAGAATGCCATTGATTTGGAGTTCCCTAATGCTGTACATATTTTGTGTTCTTGGCACATCAACAAGAATATTGCTGCTCGTTATAAACCTTTGTTTAAGAAAATTGAAGACTGGAATGCATTTTTTACCGAATGGAATGACCTGATTGAGTCCCCAACCGAAGAAGCATTCAATAAAGCGTTTAAGGCATTCAAACAAAATTTCAGAGATAATTCGCAGGCAGTGAACTACTAAACAAGGACATGGATCCCACATAGAAAACAATTTGTCAAGGCATGGATCGGCTCGTGTTTACATTTTAAGAATCGAACTAGTTTAAGGGTTGAGGGTGCACATTCTGTTCTAAAAAGTTATATAACTAAATCTAGTGGTGACCTAACTGTTGTCCGAAGAAAGATAGCCCATATCATTGAAAATCAATTTGAAGAGTTCAAGATTCAATTTGAGGATGAGAAGATTCAGTTTGCATGTGATGTGTCTATTCCTTTCTTTGATGAATTGAACGGCAAAGTTTCTCATTTCGCAATGAGTGAGGTTTACAAACAATATGTTATGCTTATGAACAGGTCATTTTCACCAATTTGTATGGAAGAGTTTTGTCACACTCCGACCCGAAGGGTGGGCTCGGAACGCGATTGATTTTTTTTTTTTTTTTTGAAAGATAAACTAAACCAACTCACAAGCATTCTAACTGAGCCAAATCAACAGTTAGGCCCATAGGTCACATATGATCCCAACATGTGGACTCAAACATATACCATAAGTCTACCCCACAAGAATAGGTATCACAAATAACATCAACACATAACATGATCAAATCAAAACCAACCATTGATTATTACAAACATCGATTCAAGCCATTACAAAGGCATCAAAGTTTAGTACATCAAATTTAAGCAAATTAAGTACCACATCCGGTACTTAATAAAAGCAAACGGTTCCAAGAACCAACAGGAAAAGATTAAGGCATTCCCCTCCGGGGGAATCCCGAAACACTGCTTCAGCTTATTCACCCTAAGCTTGATAAAAAAGGGTCTCCTCCTCGGGTTCATCGCCTGAAAGGTGAGTGGTGTGAGCTAACTAGCCCAGTGAAGGAAATATAACAATGCAGTTTAAGTAAAGATATAACAGGTTAACAATAGTTCGATATCACATGCTTCATAACAATAAGCATAATATCATGTAAAGCATCAACATCATCAATTACTGCTATCATCCACTATAACGCCTGCCGAGTACGCTGAGACCAGTATTAAGTCCCGGCACGGTCAAAATACATCCTTATAAGTACATCTCCGGCTCTGACTTAGCCGATACTGACACCCTCAAGTCAGCAACTGACGATATCATGGTCCGCCCATGGTCCAGTAGACATAAACCATCTCCTATATGGCCGATATTAGTTCAATAGCCCAGGTACGTGGAAGTAGTCTTACATACTCATACGATCAACATCGTAATATCACAATCATCATCAGCACTCTTACCATAGTGCATCATGTCTAGGCACATGAGTGGGTTCTGAAACCACTCATTGCTCAATACTCATCTTATCATAAAACCTGTTTACAAAATCTGCAGAGTTAAGTTCCCTCACCGTGATGTGTGGTTTATGCTGTCTCTGTTCAAACAACACACAAGTGCACAATCAATATACATAACAAATACGTACACATATGTAGTATTTGGAAATCATAAGGTTTCCCACAAAATATC
The DNA here is from genome assembly GCA_013350335.1 of Chimonanthus salicifolius. Classification (NCBI taxonomy): domain Eukaryota; kingdom Viridiplantae; phylum Streptophyta; class Magnoliopsida; order Laurales; family Calycanthaceae; genus Chimonanthus; species Chimonanthus salicifolius. The sequence goes on from CM023532.1 coordinate 51,964,302, forward strand.
CAGGGTTCATGGAATTGAGTCTCCTACTTGGTTTCTATCCTTTTTAAATTATCATAATCCACCATATAATAATAGAAAGGAGCTCAGTCCAAAACTCATATTGTCTTCTGGACATTAACCAGATTGACTTGAGTTAGGTCTAGATCCTCAGGCCAATTCTCGGTTGTCTTCTACATAGGACCAGATCTGACATTTTGAGTTAGGCCTCGAGGTCACCCAGTGCCCGACTATAGTGTCAGCCTGAAAGTGAATCACTCAGTGTCCGACCAATAGGGTCGGCCTGGAAGTGGATACAATAGTATTTACACTATAAGTAATAAGAGAAAAGGGGTTAGTACATTTTTAATTAACAAGGGGTCATTAAACATATCACATCAATCAAACACATCAAATATTAATCAAGATTAGACAAAACAACAATCGAACAATATTTTATCACTTAAAAACTGGGTCCTTAGGAACATACCTCGGAACCGGGTACAGTGGTTTCGGATCATCCGAACCACACTATAACTAAGTCACTGACCTCGGAACATGGGTCTGACTTCGGATCGTCCGAAGGTTGGGTCTCGGACCTTTCGAAGTCCATCCGAACCGATAAAACAGAGAAAACAAGTCTCGGTGGGCCTGCATTCCTCGAAATGTCCGAAGTCTGGGTTCGGAACGTCCGAGTGGGTTCGGTCCTTCCGAGCTCGGCTCGGTGCGTCCGAAAAGGGTCTGGCTTGCCTCGGGCGTAACTGGGCTTCAGGTGAAGCTCGGAATGTCCGAGGGTCACTGCTCGGACCGTCTGAAGGTTCGGACCGCCCAAAGATCGGCTCTTAGACCTTCCGAAAGTCGTCTTCCTCACTGTCTGCACCAGTAGACAGTGACGGCAGTCGGACAGTGAAATGCGACTCCGAAAAGGGAGGGCTTCCCAAACTCGGTTTTCACATCCAGCTGGTCTGATGGATTCCTCTGGGAGTCCTCTTTCCATAGGGAATGGTTTGGAGCTCAGAGGCTCACTAGGCCATCGGATTTTAAGGTCAAATCCTCACGGGTACATGAAACTCACGGTTTTCCTTAAAATTTTGAAATGGTTTTTCTCACTGAAAACAGGGCCAAATTTTGATTTTCTGGATTCAAAACCGATTGAAATTTGAAAAGGAATGCATTGGATACCTTTGCTTCGGTTCGTGGTTTGAAAATCTGAAATTTGAAATCCTTTCCTTTAAGCTTACGGTCACTGAAAAGTCTGGAAGAACAGAGGCTGGGACAGGGGACTCGGCTGGTTTTCAAAGAGAGCAGAGAGGGAGAAGAGAAGGAATCGGTTTGCTAGGAGTGAGAACTGAAGGCTCAGGCCGGTTTATATAAGAAATCAGCCGAAAATTTGGGTCGGTTGGCCACTGCATGCGGCTGCATGCAGTGGCAGCTGTCGTTCCGAACAGTGGTTACATTGTTCGGCAACTTCGGTTGCAAATAAGTCCCTGCAGGTTTTCCATTTTGCAAAAAGGCCCTTGAGTTTAATAAAAGCCGATTTTTACACTGAAGGCAATAATTTAAAAAATCAAAAACTTAATTCAACCTTACAGATAGGTTGGGTTTTAAAAACCTTGGTTACAATAAAAATTTTAGAATTTATCTCTTACTAAAAAGTCAATGATTTAAATAAAATTCATAATTTACCAATATTTACTTAATTAAACAAATGTAAAAATAACAAATTTATAAATCTCATTTTTGGGTGAATGAAATAACTAGACCATTCTTAAAATGGTCTAACACAAAATACCATTTTCAAAATTTATTTTATTTCCAAAATCCTTTAAAATAATTAATATTCCCTTTCGAGGTTTTGACGGGCGAATTTTAAATATCATTTTCTGAAAATAAATTCATTTTAATATCAGAAATGCTAATCCTTTATTAAGGAGAATATTATCAACCAATAATATTCACACATCATCAAAATTTATAAAATAAACATAACAAGCGGTAAATTACCAAAATGCCCCTCCAGCTGAACGAGCTGGATCACTGAGCTCACGAGCTCGGATTGGGCCACAACTGGGCTTCCCTTGAAGCTCTAACTGTAATCCTCGAGATCAACCGGCTAAACAGGATCTATTAAGCTAAAACACGCCTAATCTGGGGCAGGGTATTACATCCTACCCCCCTAAAAGAAAATTTCGTCTCGAAATTTAGAACAAACTCTTACCTCCTTGGTCTGTAAACAAACCAGGGTACAGCTTCTGCATCATCGCTTCTGGTTCCCACGTCTCATGTTGCACATTGCGATATTGCCACAACACTCGCACTAAAGGTATAGACTTCCTCCTGAGCTCTTGAGTCCGACGCTATAGAATCTTGACTGGTGCTTCTTCAAAAGTTAGGTCCTCTAACACTTTGATCTCTTCAAAACTGATTACATACGACGGGTCAGGCTCGTACTTCTTTAATATAGACACATGGAACGTACTATGCACTCTCTCCAAAGCCTGAGAAAGATCCAACTGATAGGCCATTTCACCTATCCTCTTCAAGATCTCAAAGGGTGCAACATATCGAGGTGATAGTTTTCCCTTGCGCCCGAACCGCTGCACTCCATGATGTGGTGCCACACGTAAGAAAACTCGGTCGCCAACTGCAAACTCTAAAGGTCGTCGCCTTTGTCAGTATAACTCTTTTGTCTGCTCTAGGCTGTCTTGAGACGCTGTTTGATCACTTCAACTTGCTCTGACGTCTCGCGCATTAGATCAGGTCCTACCAGCGCTTTGTCTCCTACCTCTGTCCAACAAAGAGGTGACCTGCAAGATCTGTCATACAGAGCCTCGTAGGGTGCCATCTGCACACTGGAGTGATAAGTGTTGTTGTAGACGAACTCGATTAATGGCAAGTGTTCTTCCCAACTCCCCTGCATATCCATCACACAAGCTCTTAGCATATCCTCTAAGGTTTGAATGGTTCTCTCTGACTGACCATCCGTCTGAGGGTGAAAAGCAGTGCTGAAGCACAGCTTAGTCCCCAACTCTTCTTACAATCCTTGCCAAAACCTTGACACGAACCTTGGATCTCTATCAGATACAATGGATACAGGCACTCCATGTAATCTGACTATCTCCTTCAAATACAGTCTACTTAGAGTAGCCGAAGAATCCGTCTTCTTGATTAGCAAAAAGTGAGCTGACTTCGTCAATCGATCGACTATGACCCAAATAGCGTCGTTCTTCTTAGGAGACTTAGGAAAACCAGTTACAAAATCCATCGTGATATGCTCCCACTTCCATTCAGCCACTTCTAAGGGTTGCATCTTTCCGCCAGGTCGTTGATGCTCCGCCTTCACTTATTGACAAGTTAGGCACTTGCACACAAAATCTGCTATCTCGCGCTTCATATCTTTCCACCAGAAAAGTCGCCTCAAGTCACGATACATTTTTTTCCACCAGGATGCACCGCAAAGCGAGATCGATGAAAGTGATCAAACACCTTCCTCCTGCACTCATCCGACTTTGGCAGAAAAAGTCTATCTTTGAAAGTCAGACTTCCGTCCGACTTAATCCTCCAATCCTCGAGAGTCGCTCCTCCTGAAAGCTGAGTTGCCAACTCCTTCGCTTCTGGGTCGCTCTGTTGTCCTTCCAACACCAATCTAACTACCTCGGGTTACAGAACCAGACTATGGATTCTCGCCGACCTGCTTTCTTCGATCAGCTTCAGATCGTACTCGGACAGAACTTCGAGCATCTTCCACTGCAAGGATGCCATCCTCGCCACGTTCCTGTGAGACTTCCGGCTCAAGGCATCGGCCACTACGTTGGCTTTCCCTGGGTGATAAAAGAGACTGAAGTCATAATCTCCCAGGTACTCTATCCACCTACACTGCCTCATATTCAAGTCTTTCTGAGTGAAAATATACTTGAGACTATGGTGATCAGAAAACACATTGAACTTCTCACCATATAAGTAATATCTCCACAATTTTAACGAGAATACAACGGCTGCCAACTCCAAATCATGAGTCGGGTAGTTCTGCTCATGTCCCTTCAATTGCCTGGAACCATAAGCTATTACCTTCCCCTCTTGCATCAGCAATAAACATCGTAACCTCGTCCTTGCTCGGGTATCACCAACACTAGAGACGTCGTCAACTTCTCCTTCAGCTCCTAGAATGCTCTTTCACAAGCTTCGCTCCACTCGAACTTGACGTTCTTCCTCGTCAGCCGAGTCATCGGTACCGCAATCTGAGAGAAGTACGGGATAAACTTTCGGTAATATCCTGCTAATCCCAGAAAGCTCCGGATCTCGAACACGCTCTTCGGGCTCTTCCAAGTCTTCACGGTCTCTACCTTCGCTGGATCTACTGATATTCCTCCTGGAGACACCACATGTCCCAGAAACTGAACTTGAGTCAACCAAAACTCACACTTGCTCAGCTTAGCAAACAGCTGATGCTCCTAAAGAGTCTGAAGAACAATCCATAGATGACGCTCATGCTCCTCCTCTGACGACGAAAAGATCAAGATATCGTCGATGAAGACTATCACGAACTCTCACAGATACGGTCGAAACACACAATTCATCAAGTCCATAAACATGATTGGAGCGTTTGTCAAACCGAAAGGCATCACCACAAACTCATACAAGCCATACTGCGTCCGAAAAGCAGTCTTTGGAATGTCTTCCTCTCCAATCCGCAACTGATGGTAACCCGACCTCAAATCGATTTTCGAAAAACACTTCGATCCCCTCAAAAGATCAAAGAGGTCGTCTATTCTAGGCAACGGATACTTATTCTTAATAGTTACCTGGTTAAGCCGCCGGTAATTTATACACATCCTCATCGATCCATCCTTCTTTTTCACAAAGAGAGCAGATGGGCCCCACGACGAGTTTCTCTGACGGATAAAACCAAGCCTAAGAAGCTCTTCTACCTGCGTAGCTAGCTCTCTCTGCTCTGCCGGCGCCATCCGATAAGGTGCCATAGAAATTGGAGATGTTCCTGGCTGTAGGTCTATAACAAACTCTATCTCTCGGTGTGGAGGTAGCTTAGCCAATTGGTCAGGAAAAACATCCATAAACTAACACACCACCCGAGGAGTAACAGACCCTACACCACCTACATCTTCCCAACCCATGCTTGCCACCACACTACCGGGATACGCCCTAAGGCCAGAGAAAGTGACTCTCATCCTTTCATAGGGTACTAACTTCTCCATAAACCTCTCACCAGTTGAGGAGACCCCACGAATTTTCCTCTGAAAGCAGGCTATCAAGACTCCAAAAACAGACAACCAATCCATACCAAGGATGATGTCAAAGTCCGTCATTTCTAGAATCAGAAAATCATAGGATAACTCCACTCCGCTAATCTTCAAAATACAAGATCTACACTCTTGGTTCGCCAAAGCCTTCTTACCCAAAGGTGAAACTACCATTAGCGGGTTAACTACTTCTACCGGTTTCAAACCCAATCTAACATAACAAGTTCTAGAGGTAAAGGAATGCGAAGCACCGGTATCAAACAACACTCGAGCCAAAAGACTGGAAAGATTAAGGGTACCTTCCATCACCGTGTTCCCCACCGGCTCTTCCTTTTGAGTCCCTATCGAGTAGACTCTCCCCTGAGGACCCCTCGTTCTCTCCCCTAATCGCTCCAAGGTGGTCCGTTCCTCGGTGCCACTGAACCTCTGGAAGCCTGCTGAGAACCTCTAGACGGCTGCGCCACAGAGAAGGAAACTCTTACGCCTTGCGAAGGTGTCTCCTTCCCAGAAAAAGGACAATCCTTGAACAGGTGCCCGGTCTGCTGGCAGTGAAAGTACACCTTCTCTCATCTGGACAGGCAGAACTTGGAAGTATGCCCAGGCTGATTGCAGGTGTAACACACGACTGGCCGAGAGTCAGACCGACTTGACTGACCCGCACTAGGTTGGCTCTTCTTAAAGAAGGGCCTCTTCTGCTGATTGAATTTCGCCTTCTTGTTGGAAGAAGATTTTTGGATGCCATCAATGCTCCGGTTGATGGATTCCACCGCTTCCACCTTTGAAGCTCGCTCGATGATCTCCTCCAGAGTGTTGAATACTAGGCCAACCACTTGCTGCTGCAGGAAGGGTCTAAGTCTGTTCTCAAAGTGCTGGATCTTTTCCTCCTCGATTGCTGCAATCCACGGCACAAACTGCATCAAGTCGATGTAGCGCATGGCATACTGTGCCATGGTGTCTGAACCTTGTTGGATATTGAGGAACTCTCTCTTCCTCGCTTCCTTCACCGTCTTTGGAAAGTAACGGGAAAAAAAGGCTGTAGAGAACTCCTCCCACGTCATCGGATCGTGATTACGAACCAAGCTCTTCGCCTCCCACCATTCGTAGGCGTTCCCTTAAAGCTGGTAAGCTGCCAAGGTCACTCGTAAATCGTCAGCGATAGCTAGGGTGTGGAGGATTCTGCTAATCTGAGTTAGGCAGTTCCTCGTAGCGCTGGGGTCTTCTCTTCCCGAGAAGCTAGTAGGCTTCAGAGGCTTGAATTCTTTGAGAGCCGAGGTGGCTCTCTCCTCTGGCGTTCGGATTGGCGGACGTCGCATGTTTTCAACTATCTGCTGAAATGCTTCAACCTCCTCTCGTATCGCCTCGTTGGGAAGGTTTCGGGGTGGAAGACCGGTCCTCCTCCCACGGTAATTGGCTCCATTTGCATTGGGTCCTGACATCTGTTATTTACACTTGTAAATATCATTAACCAATTTTAAGATCTTTATTAAAGCAAAACACACAAGTTGCAATAATTTCATTAGAATTTAATCAAATTTCAGATACAAGTATAAGAGTTAGTAGGGTATGAAAACCCTTCAAAACAGCAAAACTCAACCCTTACAAAAACAAACTCCCCGATGCCCCCAACAAACGCTAAATCTAATCTTCCGAAGAAGATCTTACCTCATCACCAAAGTAATAGAAGTTGTCTGGACAGCCTCAGACTTGTGTCCGAACACTCCGCACGTCAAGCAGGGTACAATCCCTGGCCCTCCAACGTAAGTACAATTAGTCCTAGCACTCCCATGCCCGCGAAGTCCGTAAATAGGGCAAATTACACCAGTCGGATAGGGGCAGTAGCTGTAGTTGTGCCCCTCCTGATTGCAGAGTTCACACATATAATCCGGGTACTCGTCCGAAGGCGGAGCAGCTGGAATATACTCGGGCGAGCCGTTTTCTCCCTCGGACTCTTCTGGAATTGGGATGTCTCCCTCTTCCTCCTCTGGGTCTGCACCAACATGGTACTCTGGGGATGCTACTTCCATCTCTTCTCCAAGTGCAACCTCATCAAAGTTGGGTACACCGGAATCATCTGAAGAAGAAGATGTCAAAAACAATAGCAATACCAAGGCAAAAGCAAGTTTAACTAGGTAGTAACCCATCACAGTCCTAGAGTTTGAGCCTACGCTCTGATACCAAGCTATCACGCCCCGACCCGAAGGGTGGGCCCAGAACGTGACTGATTTTTTTTTTTTTTTTGGAAAGATAAACTAAACCAACTCACAAGCATTCTAATTGGGCCAAATCAACAGTTAGGCCCAGAGGTCACACATGATCCCAACATGTGGACTCAAACATATACCATAAATCTACCCCACAAGAATAAATATCACAAATAACATCAACACATAACATGATCAAATCAAAACCAACCATTGATTATTACAAACATCGATTCAAGCCATTACAGAGGCATCAAAGTTTAGTACATCAAATTTAAGCAAATTAAGTACCACATCCGGTACTTAATAAAAGCAAACGGTTCCAAGAACCAACAGGAAAAGATTAGGGCATTCCCCTCTGGGGGAATCCCGAAACACTGCTTCAGTTTGTTCACCCTAAGCTTGATAAAGAGGGTCCTCCTCCTCGGGTTCATCGCCTGAAAGGTGAGTGGTGTGAGCTAACTAGTCCAGTGAAGGAAATATAACAATGCAGTTTAAGTAAAGATATAACAGGTTAACAATAGTTCGATATCACATGCTTCATAACAATAAACATATTATCATGTAAAGCATCAACATCATCAATTACTGTTATCATCCACCATAACGCCTGCCGACTACGCTGAGACCAGTATTAAGTCCCGACACGGTCAAAATACATCCTTATAAGTACATCTCCGGCTCTGACTTAGCCGATACTGACACTCTCAAGTCAGCGATTGACGACATCATGGTCCGCCCATGGTCCAGTAGACATAAACCATCTCCCATACGGCCGATATTGGTTCAATAGCCCAGGTACGTGGAAGCAGTCTTACATACTCATACGATCAATATCATAATATCACAATCATCATCAGCACTCTTACCATAGTGCATCATGTCTAGGCACATGAGTGGGTTCATCAAAACTGAAACCACTCATTGCTCAATACTCATCTCATCATAAAACCATTTTACAAAATCTGCAGAGTTAAGTTCTCTCACCGTGATGTGTGGTTTACGCGGTCTCTGTTCAAACAACACACAAGTGCACTATCAATATGTTGGTCAAGCTAGCCAAATATCTAAAATAGTCCTAGAGGGGGGTAAATAGGACTAGTAGGGAATTTTAAAATCTATTTAAATATTGGGCACTTTAATGATTAATCAATACGAATTTGCTCAATTAATGTTCTAAATATGATTTATAAGCAATATTAAGTTTAAGCAAATTGTGTGTGCAATAAGATGTGAGCTAAGCAAGTGCACAAAATAAGGTGAACGAGATGAGAAGAAATGGAGGATTGTGACACAATGATTTTTACGTGGTTCGGCAACCTTGCCTACATCCACGTCTCAAGTACACCACTTGAGGATTTCACTAACCTTCTCCTTCACGGGTGGAGAAGAAACCAATTACAAAGCTTAATCTACTTCAAGGGTGTAGATCAACCTAATCACCAAGAGAACACCTCTCTTGAAAATCAATAGGGTTACACCAACCCTTTACAATATTTCACAATTAATAGAAAGAAGTTGTGCTTTGAAAAATACCAAGAACTTAGTCTTGAGTTACTCGAAGTAGCTTGGGCTTATTTTTTAATGTCCTCCTCTTCTTGGCTTGATGTAAATGCTCCAATGAAGTCCAACCAAGGTGTTAACAAGGAGGTCTAGGGTAAGTCAAGGTTTTCCTATGAGGATTAAGACCCTAAAAAGAATCTCTACTTAACACATTCAACTTAGGTCATAAGATACTCAAGATATGCCTATGAGAGCTTTTAATGTGTTTGAGATTAAAAATCAAAGCTTAGAGTATTATAACTATGGAGTTTGTAAGCTTTGGAAGTTGTTTGAAAGCTTGGAAGAATGTATGAAAAAATTGGGCTCAAGTCATCAATCATTTTCTCTCCAAAAAGCCTTACATTTATAGGCTAGTAAAGGGTCAACGGATCTATCTTCGGACCTTCCGAAGATAGGTCTCGGATCTTCCGAGGTTGCAACGGTCGGATTCCCAATGGTCATATTACAACAGCTCTTTTGACCATACAACGGATAGCTTCGGATCATCCGAAGGTTTCTGTTCGGAACATCCGAAGTTCTATGAATACCTGGGCTCGAAATATCCTCGGACGTTCCGAGACCATGTTCTCGGAAGTTCCGAGCTTCCCATAAATCCGAACAACTGATAGATCCTCAGACGTTCCGAGATATGTTCTCGGAAGTTCTGAGATGCCAGAAATCCGAACAGCTATTAGCTGCAAGGATAATCCTCGGACGTTCCGAGATATGTTCTCGGAAGTTCCTAGCTGCCCAGAAATCCATTTTCCACAAAGTGTTAGAAACTTGAGATTTTGTGAAAAACGTGGACATAGTGGAGAGCTCATGAGTGTTCTATGCAATCAGTTAAATTTAACTATAATAAACATTTTAGATTGCAATGACACACAAAATATGGAGATATTTGGTAGATCGCGAGAGCTCTCCACAGGGCAGAGAGTGGGATTAGAAACCCTGTTTGTATTATTCCAATTTTAACCAAAAAGGCTTCTAAGGCTTCTAGGTCAGTCCTATGGTCCATATACCTGTGATGGTTGGCATTCAAAGAGTTCTTCCGATTTTGGTGCGAGCTTTCAAAACAACGTGTCTTCTAGAGCTTCAAGCTTGATTTGACTGTGCATGTCTTCCAGAGATGAGGTCTTAGACACGTAGACGGTCACGACTCAGTCAAAGAAATTGACAACTCAGGACTCAGTCGGACACAGTCACGGAATTGACAATTCAGTCTGACTCAGGAGAGGCAGATTTAATTTTTGGGCCAACAATCTCCCCCTTTGTCAATTTCGTGAGAAAATCTCGAGAATACTCTATACAGACTCAAATACAAGTTGCAACTTAAATGAGTTCAAATACATGCCAAGTACAGAAATAAAATATTACAATAAACTTTATACACTTGGACATGACTTCATGAAGTTTGAAGACTTGAAGGCTCATGGCAGCTCCCCTTTAGAATATGCCTGTGATATTCCTATAAGCACAACATAAACTGCATATTTTTGGTGGAAGATGATCTCCCCAATGGTTAGTGATAATAAGCATTATGTGTTCAATTTTAAGGCATGTCTTAAAATCACAATTGCTCCCCCTATCTTTGATACCAATATTGTATTTTTGTTTCTCCCCTAATCTTCATGTATTGACCGTTCAAAAGTTTTCTCATGAAAACATTTGTGTCTCCAGTATTTTAATATTTCTCCCCCTTTTTGTCAAAAATTGACAAAGGGCCATGTTAAGTATTTTACATGGAGCACAAGTTGGAAATGGTCATTGGAATAAGTATAACCTCCCCAGGTTAACATAAACCTTATCAAATAAGTATTCACATTTACTCCCCCTTAATGTTGGAGGGTAACAAAGGTCTAGAGGTGCATGACATAATATCTCATCATTCATCTAAACAAATACAACTATATAAGGTCAAATATAGTGAGTGATGCTAAGATAATGACATATTCCCCAAAAGGTATGTGATATGACTATAAGCATGGGGAAGGGGAGGAAGGAGAGACAGGGAAAACCAATGGTAATTTCAAGACAATTTCAAATGATACCACATCGTTATACAGATTTAACTTTGAGGCCAGATGTATTTGATATCAATTGAAACACAATGATATATATTGCCAAAATGAAAATAGTATAACTATAACACATATAAGGGATAATCACAATCCATGTGAGCACAATTGAGAATTTATCAATATTCATCTAAATGCATATGCACACATATAATGTATTCATGAAAGCAATAAGAATATACAAATTTTTTCATTTTTCATGAAGGCATATGAGAAAGTCAACCTTATGACCATAATAAAAAGTTGAACTCCAAAAGATCTTTCATATTTGAATAAGCCATTCCCCTTTTTTAATGACATATAATGTCAATGATGTGGAATTGGGGAAAAATAAACTCCAACCATCGTCCATGAAAGAAAATGAGCTTACCCAACCGTCCATACATGCATGAGACCAAGAATAAGAGTAATACCCAACCATCAACCATCAAGACTATAAAGCATCCATGAATAAAAAGACAAACATTCAACTCTTAAAAATATAACTATAACCTTTTAGAGTTTGAACATTTCCATATTTGCAAAATATTACATGCCGAAGAGCTTTAATACATCCCCAAAATTTGACCAAACAGGTCAACGAGCTTAAAGTGTGAGTACCCATCCCACTACTCCAAGTGGTCCATCATGGTATGGTCTGATGAGAAGAAGAAGGAGTATCGGCATCGGAACGTCTACAGCTTACAATATCCAGAATCTGCTTCAACCATAAGTCGTGCCTTGCTTGAGTTCCGCGAATCTCGACAATGTTCCTCTCATGAGATTCACGTAACTCTGCAATGTCTCTTTCTATGACAGCTAGATGTTGAAGAAGTTGAGATTGAGGAGCTTGTTCTTCTCTTGTCTGCTCACAATGTACTCCCGCTTGATGGGCTTCTTCACCTCCTGCTTGTTCTGCATTCTGCATTTGTTCGTCTACAACAGGGGGTGCTTGAGTAGGACGAATGGTTCTTCGAGAACGAGAGTGCTCAATGAGTCCCATTTTCTGCAAAGATGTTTTGTTGAAAGGGTTGTGATACACAGTCTCCTCATCTGGAATTGGGACGCCTAATTTCTTGGCCAGTTCTGACATGAGATATCCGAAAGGAGCAGCAGAATGACCTTTACAAGACCAATGATCAATGATAGTCCGACAGATTATAGAGGGAAGACAGATGTTTTGTTCAGCATCTACAGCAATCAGTGTATTTATCATAAGAGGAGTCAAGTCTCCTCTATTATCCTTTCGTGGATAAACATTGAAGAGGAACACATTGTACAGAAGACGGAATTTTGGGAGAAGCCATTCGACGAATACTCCACATAATTTCTCAGTTACCCATAATCTTTCACTATCAGGGACAGAGTCGTCAATAGACTTGAGGCCGCCAGGACATAGGGGCACACCGATAAGAGAGAAGATGTGACTTGGTGTAATCTGTACTTGGGATCCATCAGTAAAGCTTATGGTAAATGATGGACAATCACGGTTGACACTACAGATTGCACCATACATTCCTTTGGCAAGAGAAAGATAGGTGTGACCACCCCATTTCAAGATGTTTAGCTAGTTGATACGCCCAAGGGTTTGTGGAACATCAAATTGTTCCAAACATTCTATATTACTATATCGTTCAAAAGTAATTCCAGTTCTTGTGATGTATTCAGTAGTCTCTGGAACTACATCCATGAGAAGTCTCTCAGGAGGATTGGTGAGAAATAGAGGTCGTCTCCTATAGGTTTGAGTGTTGCGAGCAGCTTTATCTATATTTTGAAAAACAAATCAAGGAAAACGAGAGAAGGTGCTGAGGGTGGAATCCTAAGACACTAACAGAGATTTGCAAATGGAAGACTGATGGAGAAGGACCCTAAGCAGAAATGAAATAAACTTAATTAACACCCAAAACATGATGATTACCAATTAAGGACTGATTTTGGGTTATTTGGCCCTTGAATTTCAGTGAAATCAGTGGAAATCAGTCTTCCTTAGGGATTCTTCTCTAGAGCTTGGAATAAGCTTGAGCCAAAAGCTCAAGAAATCAGTTCTAAAACAATGGAGAAGTAAGCTTACCAATGGATTCAGGAAAATCCCAAACTATGAGCTGATTTAATAAAAAATAACCATTAGGGGCTTCCAAAATCGAAGAGAGATTCAAAAGAAAGCTTACCCGAGAAAGAGATAAGTTTTGTCGGAAGGAAAACGTGAATGGAGAAGAGAGGAGACATTTGAAACTTCACCTCGGAAGGACACTTCAGAAGAGAGGCTCGGAGGGAGAGATGAGTCGAGAGAGAGAGAGAGAGAGAGAGAATACAACGGAAGAAATGGGGGAAAGAGGGGCTGCGAATCTGTTTTATAAATCCCGAAACTCTGCAGAATTCGCACCTTCGGAACATTCCGAGGTAAGTTGTTTCATTTCTCGGACGTTCCGAGGTTATACCGAGTTAGTGTATTTTCTGTATCTCCGGAACTTCCGAAGAAACTACTTCGGAAGTTCCGAGGTTTGGATGTTCCAGAGGATGACTTCGACACTTCTAAAGAATTCTACTTCGGACGGTCTGAGACGATAATTCGGATAGTCCGAGATAGTCAAGATCCCAAAAGGAATTTAGATTTAATTTTTTTTTTTTTAAAAAAAATTTTCGGGCCTTACAGATGTGTCCATTTGATTAGGGAAAACTTCCTAAACCACTAATGGCAAGATGATAATAGTTTTAATTGGAGGTCCTAAAGTGTCAAGAATCATGCAATTAAATATTTTAACAATGACCACTCTACTCAAGCATGATTCACACATACCATGTTGCAAGAAACACTATATCAATGATTTTCAATACAATCAAGCAACAAGAACAAATTTGGTTAATCAATTACTACCAAAGTGTCCATTTCAAAGGATTTAAATTCAACTTGGAGATGGAGATAGTGAAATCAACAATAATCCAACAATTTGTATTCATATCACTATGAGGTAGTAAGATTAAACCAAGCAATCAACAATCAATTCTTTTGGACTTTTGATGAGCTCAAGTCCATGCATTTGTGACTCCACAAATATGATGTACATCATTGCCAGGAAAGATGTCATCATTGCATTAAGAGTCAAGAATTTGATACCAAAGCATATAAATTACTCAAACTTGTGGTGAACCAATAATCATAGTGCTAGGCAAAGTATTCTACTTAGGTCCAATGATAATACTATTTGCTCTAATTTTGGACCATAGTGGAACAAGGTTGAAACACACACATTTTCAATATGATATAGGCATGAAAATCTTGGATGAAACAAGACAATCAAATGGTATTACATACATGATCAAATATAATTTGAATATGCAAGATGGAATCATATAATTTTCAACAAAAGTTAACACCCAAGATCATAACTCAAACTAATCAACTCTCCTAGCCTTGGGTAACCATATGGCGTTTGTAAAAGGTCTTTGAGGTCCACCGGTGTCAAACACATGAACATTTGATTTTCTCTTTTTGGTGTTCTTATTTAATTGACAAAATCTTGTGAATTCATTTAAGGCTTCAATCAATTTATGAGTTAAGGCATGAGTTAAATTTACATTTAAGTTCTTATGCCTTCATTCATAATTTTGAATTCTGGGTGCATAATTCCATTGATTTTTATTTCTCTTAACCCTTTTCACATTTTCTTTGTGAACATTCTCCTTTAGATTTTGCATCTTAATTTGATTTGCATTTTTGTATTTGTTTTCTTTTCTTATTTTGCATTCAAACATGAGATGTTCGGATTGTCCACAATGAAAGCATTTTATGATTTTCATTGGAGGAATTGAGGGTGACTTACCCTTAATAAAGATAGTTTGGTTCTTGGGTCCTTTATCATTTTTCCTATCATATCCAAGACCCGTTTTGTCTCCAAATGGTTTGCTTAGTTTTAGAAGCTTTTCAAGCTTCTCTTCTCCACTTGTGAACTTCATCTCAAATTTTTCTTTATATCTCTTTAAGTCATTAACTTCTTTTGCTAATCTTTGATTTTCAATTTCTAGATTTGATTGTGATTTAGGAACAATAACTTTAGCATCATTAAGTTGATTTTTAATTTTAGCATTTTCTTCTTCTTCACGACTTAGCACAATTTTCAAATCTTTGTAATTTCCTTTTAATGAATGAAGTTCATGCTTAAATTTTCTTATATCATTTTCAAGATTTTCTTTTTCATTTATTTCCACTTTTAAGCATTCTTCAAGTTTCAAGCACTCTTCTTGAATAGCTTTTGGATTTACTTGATTTGCCAATGTTAGATCTTTTAGAATGTTTTCTTTTTCCAACTTTTCCTGATTTAACTCTTTTGTTAGTTTTATATTTTCTTTACCAACTTTCTTAAGTTGCTTGTACATTTCATTTAATGACTCACTTAATTCTTCTATGGTTGGTGTATTATCTTCTACATCTTCTTCATTAGTTTGTTCTTGTTGAGGTTCAAGTGTTTGAATGGGTCCTAAACAATACACCACTTCTAAGGCATCTTCTTTTCTAGGTTTTTCATAAGTTTTCTCCAACATGTCCCATGCTTCCTTTGTGGTTTCACAAGATATGATATTCTCTAAGATATTTGGTGAAATGGCACAAAGTATTGCATTGAGGGCATTAGCATTTGCCGAATATATGCTCTTTTCAATATCATTCTGTGAGAAGTAAATCTTAGAAGGTTTAATCCATCCACATAAGATTATTTCCCATAGAGCTCCATCCATTATCATTAAGTGCATTTTCATTTTGGTTTTCCAAATGACATAATTCGAGCCATCAAGTATTGGAGGACACATCACGACCATGCAATCACCCTTAGACATTTCTAGCTTGAACGATCTACTCTTAGACGGTTAAGTCAAATAGCAAGAGTCCTTGCTCTGATACCACTTGTTGGTCAAGCTAGCCAAATATCTAAAATACTCCTAGAGGGGGGTGAATAGGACTATTAGGGAATTTTAAAATCTATTTAAATATTGGGCACTTTAATGATTAATCAATACGAATTTGCTCAATTAATGTTCTAAATGTGATTTACAAGCAATATTAAGTCTAAGTAAATTAGTGTGCAATAAGATATGAGCTAAGCAAGTGCACAAAATAAGGTGAACGAGATGAGAAGAGATGGAGGATTGTGACACACTGATTTTTACGTGGTTCAGCAATCTTGCCTACATCCACGTCTCAAGTACACCACTTGAGGATTTCACTAACCTTCTCCTTCACGGGTGGAGAAGAAACCAATTACAAAGCTTAATTTACTTCAAGGGTGTAGATAAACCTAATCACCAAGAGAACACCTCTCTTTAAAGTCAATAGGGTTACACCAACCCTTTACAATATTTCACAATTAATAGAAAGAAGTTGTGCTTTGAAAAATACCAAGAACTTAGCCTTGAGTTACTTGAAGTAGCTTGGGCTTGTTTTTGAATGTCCTCCTCTACTTGGCTTGATGTAAATACTCCAATGAAATCCAACCAAGGTGTTAGCAAGGAGGTCTAGGGTAATTTAAGGTTTTCCTATGAGAATTAAGACCCTAAAAAGAATCTCTACTTAACACATTCAACTTAGATCATAAGATACTCAAGATATGCCTATGAGAGCTTTTAATGTGCTTGAGATTAAAAATCAAAGCTTAGAGTATTATAACTATGGAATTTGTAAGCTTTGGAAGTTCTTTGAAATCTTGGAAGAATGTATGAAAAAATTGGGCTCAAGTCATCAACATTTTCTCTCCAAAAAGCCTTACATTTATAGGCTAGTAAAGGTTCAATGGATCTATCTTCGGACCTTCCGAAGATAGGTCTCGGATTTTCTGAGGTTGCAACAGTCAGATTCCCAACGGTCATATTACAACAGCTCTTTTGACCATACAACGGATAGCTTCGAATCATCCGAAGGTTTCTGTTCGGAACGTCCGAAGTTCCAGGAATACTTGGGTTCGAAATATCCTCGGACGTTCCGAGACCATGTTCTCGGAAGTTCTGAGCTTCCTAGAAATTCGAACAACTGATAGATCCTCGGACGTTCCGAGATATATTCTCGGAAGTTTCGAGATGCTAGAAATCCGAACAGCTATTAGCTGAAAGGATAATCCTCGAATGTTTCGAGATATGTTCTCGAAAGTTCCGAGTTGCCCAAAAATCCATTTTCCACAAAGTGTTAGAAACTTGAGATTTTGTGAAAAACGTGGACATGGTGGAGAGCTCATGAGTGTTCTATGTAATCAGTTAAATTTAACTATAATAAACATTTTAGATTGTAAGGACACACAAAATATGGAGATATTTGGTAGATCGCGAGAGCACTCCATAGGTCAGAGAGTAGGATTAGAAACTCTATTTGTATTATTCCAATTTTAACCAAAAAGGCTTCTAAGGCTTCTAGGTCAGTCCTATGGTCCATATACCTGTGATGGTTGGCATTCAAAGAGTTCTTCCGATTTTAGTGCGAACTTTCAAAACAACGTGTCTTCTGGAGCTTCAAGCTTGATTTGATTGTGCATGTCTTCCAGAGATGAGGTCTTAGACACATAGACGGTCACGACTCAGTCAAAGAAATTGACAACTCAGGACTCAGTCAGACACAGTCACGGAATTGACAACTCAGTCTGACTCAGGAGAGACAGATTTAACTTTTAGGCCAACACAATATACATAACAAATACGTACACATACGTAGTATTTGGAAATCATACGGTTTCCCACAAAATATCCAGGGTTCATGGAATTGAGTCTCCTATTTGGTTTCTATCATTTTTAAATTATCATAATCCACCATATAATAATAGAAAGGGGCTCAGTCCAAAACTCATTTTGTCTTCTGAACATTGACCAGATTGACTTATTGAGTTAGTTCTAGATCCTCGGGCCACTTCTCGGTTGTCTTCTAGATAGGACCAGATCTGACATTTTGGGTTAGGCCTTGAGGTCACCCAGTGCCCGACTATAGTGTCAGCCTGAAAGTGAATCACTCAGTGTCCGACCAATAGAGTCGGCCTGGAAGCGGATACAATAGTATTTACACTATAAGTAATAAGAGAAAAGGGGTTAGTACATTTTTAATTAACAAGGGGTCATTAGACATATCACATCAATCAAACACATCAAATATTAATCAAGATTAGACAAAACAACAATTGAACAATACTTTATCACTTAAAAACTGGGTCCTTCGGAACATACCTCGGAACCAGGTACAGTGGTTTCGGATCGTCCGAACCACACTATAACTAAGTCATTGACCTCGGAACATGGGTCTAACTTCGGATCGTCCGAAGGTTGGGTCTTGGACCTTCCGAAGTCCATCCGAACCGATAAAACAGAGAAAACAAGTTTCGGTGGGTCTGCATTCCTCTAAACGTCCGAAGTCTGGGTTCGGAATATCAGAGTGGGTTCGGTCCTTCCGAGCTCGGTTCGGTGCATCCGAAAAGGGTCTGGCTTGCCTCGGGCGTAACTGGGCTTCGGGTGAAGCTCGGAACGTCCAAGGGTCACTGCTCGGACCGTCCGAAGATCGGCTCTCGGACCTTCCAAGAGTCGTCTTCCTCACTGTCTGCACCAACAGACAGTGACGGCAGTCGGACAGTGAAATGCGACTCCAGAAAGGGAGGGCTTCCCGAACTCGGTTTTCACATCCAGCTGGTCTGATGGACTCCTCTAGGAGTCCTCTTTCCATAGGGAATGGTTTGGAGCTCAGAGGCTCACTAGACCACCGGATTTTAAGGTCAAATCTTCACGGGTACATGAAGCTCATGGTTTTCCTTAAATTTTTGAAATGGTTTTTCTCACTGAAAACAGGGCCAAATTTTGATTTTCTGGATTCAAAACCGATTGAAATTTGAAAAGGAATGCATTGGATACCTTTGCTTCGGTTCGTGGTTTGAAAATCTGAAATTTGAAATCCTTTCCTTTAAGCTTACGGTCACTGAAAAGTCTGGAAGAACAGAGGCTGGGACAGGGGTCTCGGCTGGTTTTCAAAGAGAGCAGAGAGGAAGAAGAGAAGGAATCGGTTTGCTGGGAGTGAGAACTGAAGGCTCAGGCCGGTTTATATAAGAAATCAACCGGAAATTTGGGTCGGTTGGCCACTGCATGCAGTGGTAGCTAACGTTCCGAACAGTGGTTACATTGTTCGGAAACTTCGGTTGCAAATAAGTCCCTGCAGGTTTTCCATTTTGCAAAAAGGCTCTTGAGTTTAATAAAAGTCGATTTTTACACTGAAGGCAATAATTTAAAAAATCAAAAACTTAATCCAAACTTACAGATAGGTTGGGTTTTAAAAACCTTGGTTACAATAAAAATTTTAGAATTTATCTCTTACTAAAAAATCAATGATTTAAATAAAATTCATAATTTACAAATATTTACTTAATTAAACAACTGTAAAAATAAAAATAACAAATTTATAAATCTCATTTTGGGGTGAAATGAAATAACTAGACCATTCTTAAAATAGTCTAACACAAAATACCATTTTCAAAATTTATTTTATTCCCAAAACCCTTTAAAATAATTAATACTCCCTTTCGAGGTTTTGACGGACGAATTTTAAATATCATTTTCTGAAAATAAATTCATTTTAAAATCAGAAATGCAAATCCTTTATTAAGGAGAATATTATCAACCAATAATATTCACACATCATCAAAATTTATAAAATAAACACAACAAGCGGTAAATTACCAAAATGCCCCTCTAGCTGAACGAGCTGGATCACTGAGCTCGTGATCTCGGATTGGGCCACAACTGGGCTTCCCTCGAAGCCCTAACAGTAATCCTCGAGATTAACCGGCTAAACAGGATTTATTAAGCTAAAACACTCCTAATCTGGGGCAGGGTATTACAAGTTTACAGCTTCAATGGGCCTACTGTGTGTGCACAAAATACAATTGATGAACAAATTACATTTGGATGACATACACCCACAATGGAGAATCGACTTGATCTCATTGGACGACTTGAGAATTGAAAGGAGGAGCCCTGGGGATGTATTAGATGTACACTTTGAAGGTATTAAAAATAAATATGGACACTTGTCTTCGTATGATCAAGAGATGCTCCTAAATCATCTTCAAAATCTTGTCATCCATGATAAGTCAGTTAGTCACCCTATTATGCAATATTCTAGAGGACGTCATACAGGTTCAAGGAATTCATCACAGGGCCAAACATCTACACGTCGAGATCCTTCTGCATTTGAGATTGTAGAGAATCAACTGAATGGAAGAAGATGCATAGTTTGCAAAAATACTGGTCATAATTGTAGAACATGTCCGAATAGAATTACTCCTTCTGCATCTGTATCTTCGAGTGTAGATTTGAATGCTGCTCCAAATCAACATGATTTTCATGAATCACAAACAGCGAGTTTCTCTCAACTTGATCAAAGTAAGTGCATATTCATATCTTTGTTACAGTCATAATAAGGTAATAAAGACTAACAACTCAAAATATTTTCTCCACAGGATAGTGGATCTTACAATTTTTGTGAAGAATCAACATATAACTCTGTCATGTCCCAAGTAAGTTATTTCCTTAATTGATATAGATATGTATTGACCAATCGACATATAACTCTTCCATATATTCTAATGTGATTTTCTTAAATGTTATGCAATGGTCTGCTGATCTTAGAGATAATGACGATTTGCAAGAATGGTGGAATCAAATGAAATGAAGATAGGAGTGCAAATGTATTCATTTTATACTGAAAATGTATTTATTTCAGTATAAATATATTCTGTTGAAGATAAGGGTTGAAATGTATTGATTTCAGTATATAAATGTACTTTGTTTTGATTTTTGATGAAATATATCCATTTAAAGGCAATGTACTCTCTTGAACGGCTTCTCATTTTCAAACAATGGTAACTGGGGATGAGTGTTTCAATTGTACTTTTGTTGAGAAATATTTTCCTTGCTTGAATGCGTGTAATGGAATGACTGCTCTAATGCGTGTAATGATTTAATATCCCTTCTCACAGCCTTTTTGAGTGTTAAAGTTGTAATTGTCTGCTTTTGTTGTTTTCATTTGAAGTTCCTTGCTTGAGTAACCAAATGGAAATGAAGCAAACTAAGGATTTGCAGGAACTAATGAAAGACATGCATATAGGTGAAATTAAGTAGTAATACAAATAAAAGGTAGCACGATTCCTTCCTCGAATCAATTCACAATGACAGTCTGATAAATAGAACATGTTCATTCAAAATATGAAATTTACAATATCTCTTTTACATGTGAATATATAAAAAAAAAAAAGTACATCAAATAGAAGAGTTATCCGGAGCAGATGTAGAAGGTGCAGCGACAGGTGCGGTGACAGATGTAGAAGCAGAAGCAGGAGATGCAGCAGGTGCATCAACTGGTGCAACAGTCGGAGGAGTGGAGGCAGGTGTAGAAGCAGGTGCATCAACTGGTGCAACAGGTGGAGGAGTGGAGGCAGGTGCATGAACTGGAGGTACATATGGAATAAGTACAGTCTGACGAGGATGGGGGTGAGAAAATGCTGGTGCTCGACTCAGAACAGAACGGGGGTCAGTAGCAGTTGCAACTCCAGTCGGACGAGCAAGGGGGCCTGAAGTTGCTGCAACTCCAGTCGGATGAATACGGGGGCCAGAAGCTGCTGCTAATCCAATCGGACGAGCAGAGTAGCCAGAAGCTACTAATCGACTAGGCCGAACAGGGGGGCCTGAAACAGCTCCAAATGGACGACCAGGGGTGCCAGATCCTACTCCTGAAGCTGAAGCACCTGATCCAAATGTAGGAGCGGATGTGTCAAATCCTGCTCCTGAAGCTGATTCAGATGGACGAGCAGGAGTGCCAGATGCTGCTGCTAAAGCTGAAGCTGCTGATCGAAATAAACGAACAGGGGTGCCAGATGTTGCTCCTAAATCTGAAGCTGCTCCTAAAGCTGAAGCTGCTGATCCAAATGACGAACAGGGGCAAAAGCGGCTCCTGCATATTCTTTAGATACCCTTGCTCGTAAACTCCCATCTGCTTATGCTCCTAATGCTGCTGTTATCCCCCTCTCTTATGCTATAAGCACTACCAACCTCAAAGTATCTATAATCTGATTCTACATCACATCCAACCTTACAGAAATCTGATCATATCTCTGATCCATCTTCTCCTCCAAAAAAGAAATGCTATCAAGAATCTGCTGCGTGTTGATTCCAGTTGATCCTTCTTGAGGACGAGTCCCTGCCTCGCGTGGCTCGTGTGTCTCACTCTCCTCACGCGCCTCAGATGCCTCAGATGGCTCAGGTGGCTCAAGTTGAAGTGCCTCGACAACTTTGGGTAGCCATGTCTTACTCACTGTGTCGAGTTGGAATCCCATTTTCTTCAAAGTTGAATCATTAAAATAATCAAATCGGTCTAAACAAACTTTATCATCGGGGGGAAGAGTGATTCCGCGTTCTTCAAAAAATGAACATAGAAAAAGACCATACGGAAGACAATATCTTCTGGTCTTCTGGCAGGAGCTCATGTGACTGATGATGATATGGAAGAGGGAGATTTGTTTCCCATTCATGATGTACCAAATCAAAAAGACATCGAACCACGTCACAGTAATATGCCCTTTTTTAGGGTAAAGACAGTTGATAACTATCTGATAGATGATTCATGCTTCTAATATTAAGTTCGTCAAAGGGGAGGTCTTCTTCTTTGTAATATCTTTCCTCTCACAGATTTCGTTCAGGGCTACCAAAACATCAAAACCCTCAACATCAGTGGGCCATATACGACTGTCGTACTTTCTAATGACATCTTTGGGAAAATTATATAGGTAGTCTAACATTTCCCGTGTAACATCAATTTCTTGCCCTCGGACAGATGTTTTAATCGACTCATCATCAATTCTTTCTATATTGGCATAAAATTATTTAACTAATCTAGGATACATATCACATTTTAATGCCAAGAAAGACCCCCAACCCATTTTTTTAAAAATAAGATTCAACTTTCAAGCCAAATTATATGAAAAATGAAAGGTCCACAATTTTAGCAAATATATAGGACCGTATGGAGAAATCCTCTCTGTACAAGGTTGCGAATTCCGAAAATACGAAATAGTTGGGGTCGAATGCCGTGTCCTTTTTTTCTTTTCCCCCCTCCCCCTGTTGAGGTTGCTTTCCTTTTCAAAGATGCCATCGGTTAAAGGGTGGTTTTTTCGAAAAAAAGGAAGAAAGAGGGAGAATGGGGGTGTGATTCGAATGAAATGGGGGGTGATTCGAATGAAATGGGGTGTGATTCGAATGAATGGAGGTGTGATTCGAATGAATGGGTTGATTGGGGCTAACCGAACCACTGGACTAGGGAAAGGGACCTGCGAATGAAGGACGGGCGAGCTTAGAATCAGGAAGGGGAGAGCTGGTAATGAGGGAGACACAGCCGGAGCCGGAGAGTGAAAGGGAGAGGGAGAGCTTCGATTTAGGGTTTCAAAACGAGAGACGACGAATGAGGGAAAAATCTTAGGGTTCAGTGAATCGATCGAATGAATCGTCGGTGTTTATATATTAAGTTGCATTCATTCGAATGAATCAAGGCATTCATTCGAATGAATGGGTTGATTCATTTGAATGAATGACGGGACTGTCATTCTCAGGTTGTCTTTGATACATTCATTCGAATGAATCAGGTGATTCATTCGAATGAATGCACATTTTCAAGGCATTCAGTCGAATGAATCAACTTTCATTCGAATGAATGACGGGACTGTCATTCTCAAGTTGTCTCTGATACATTCATTCGAATGAATCAGCTGATTCATTCGAATGAATGTACGTTTTCAAGGTATTCATTCGAATGAATGACATAAACAAGAGGGAGGACTGTCATTCGAATGTTTCTCTCTGATACGTTTTTCATTCGAATGAATGCACGTTTGAAGGCATTCATTCAAATGAATCAGTTGTATACGATGGAATGTTCATTCAAATGAATAGGCTGAACAGTATTCCGTGTTACTGTTCAGCCCAATCATTCGAATGAATATCAAAATAAACTGGGCATTCATTCGAATATTGGAAACGCAGGGAGTAAAATAGTAATTTACCACGAAAATCCGGATTCGAGTGTGTAGAGACAGGAAATCCCCAGGATGTGTGTAAGTACGGCCTAAATTTAATGAGCAAAAATGGTATTTAATTTTAATTTTGATTTTAAAATTACTTTACAACCAAGAATTTAATATTATAGTTCCACACTTCCACTTACCCACCACAAAAGCTCATGTATTACAAAATAATATCTAAATCTTAATTTGTGCTAGATAATGTTGTAGACTTGTAGCCATTCTTTATGAAATGAGAACGAAATGTAAAGTTTAATGTTGAAGCTGGAGAGAGTTTTGACCGATATGATAAAAGCATAAGATTAAATATCCATTCATAGTATTGTATTGGCTGATATATGTCAGTATTTTAAAGGCCGATATATATCGATCATGATATCACCGATATCATAAATATCATTCAGAAATGTTTTTTTTTTTTAAAAAAAATGGATATCGTCCTTTTTGTGCCACCGATACGTTGATGATATTTAGTTATATCGGTCAAATATCAACCATGATGTCGACCGATATTTTAATTTTTTTTTTTCTAGACCTTTTTTTTTTAAAAAGGTGTGCTGTTTTTCTAATTCAAAAAAATTAAATAAAGAAAATTCAGGCAAGATTTGAAAATAAAATTGAGGAGAAAGAATAGAATCGGCCCATATCTGATATGGCCAATATCTTAACCAAGCTCAATATTAACATCGTTTAAAACTGGTTCAAGTTGAACTCAAGCTAGATTTGAGCCCATGAGAAGCCCTACTGGAATCTCCGAGTACCAAAGCTCCAATTTCTAGCAAGAGAGGCACAGAGCCTTAGACTATATCATATAATAATAGAAAATTATAAAGTATGAAAGATAGTAAGTTTGGGGAGGCGGCTTCTAAAAAGATAAAAGTAAATACTGTAGCAAAGAAAAAAGAAATTACTTAGTTTTGCTCTTCATATCTTCTTTACAATTTAACCTTTTATTAAAGTCACAGTCAAAATAGTCTAGGTTTAGTTAGTCAATTGGAGACATGACCAGCCTGTCGATTTTTCAACTTGAAAATTCATGCCCGTGATGCCTAGGGTTTCAGCTTTGGAATCTAAGTGCAGTGAGATTTCACTTTAAAGTTTAAATCATTTAAGGAGCTAGACATATTTACTAAGCAAAGACAATTAAGAGCTCACATCTAGGCTTTGTAGATTTGCAAATTTATAAATTTCGTGATTAGGGCGGTCGGCATGTTAAGACAACAATTGTTCCATCATCTAAAAAGTTAAAAGAGATCAACAAAGTATCTTAAAAAACCCTAATGTATCTTAACAATCCACAAGTTGACAAATTAATTTTTCAATGATATTGTTTGACATTTTGCTTAGTTTTCCACCCCCAAGTATCCTCACTTACATGGTTTAGATTGGTTTCATTTTTCATATGTCCACCTAAAATTGGTCCAAAAGGGACATGATATAGTCTTAAACAATTGTTATTGAAATATGATATCATTCGGTCCTTGACTTGCAGTTCAAAAGCTTGAAATTCAGATTTGACTCAAAGTTTTATTGAGTTGATTAACTCAGTTGAAGTTTTCTTCTTTTCAACTTGACTCAAAAAATTCGATAAAACTCATTCAACACAAAATCCCATCAAGTTGAGCCAATTCGACCTGATTTGTGTTATTAAACTATGGTCCTGATCAACTAGTCCTAAAACTCTAATAGTCACTATTTCATTGTTATACACCGTTTCTCTGTTAAAGTGCTTTTTCACTAATAGTGTTATCAAACAAATTAAAACATTAAATTGATAGGACATCGGCGTTAAAGAACACTAAACTTGTCTTTTTGTTCATTTGTCATCACTTAAGAGATGAAAAATACACTTATTTCCCTTTATTATGAAAAAATCAGTGTCCATATTAACTACTCTCTCTGTCCCAATTTAGTTGTCTTATATGGATTTTGAAATTGTCTCAAAATAGTTGTCTCATTTATATTGGAGGAGCATAAAGTGTGTTAAAAATAGATGAAATCACATAGGAGTGTATAGTCTTATATAAAGAGTTCGTTAAAAAATACAAATATTTCAAATGAGACGGACAGAGAAAGTATTAAATAAATTATAATATGAGAAGACTATTAACCTTTTCTAAGCTTACCATCAAGATGGTGAAACTATGATGGTACATTAATTTCACATTGTGTGGTATTGATATAATCCACAATATTTTCATTTTTATTTTTGCACTCTCTAATTCTATAATTATGATAACGACTAGATAGAATCTTCCATAATGTCGGGTCAAATGTTGAACCCGAATGCCAATATTGATCAACTTAACCTTCTCATTCCTTGTGTGGACTTCTATACATCCATTGGCACGACCCGATTTTTGACCCATCGATGGTAGACGGCAGTCATAAGTAGACATGTGGAAATACATTGAGAGAATTAGGTATGGATTGATTATATGAGGTTATTGTAGTCAATAGTTTGATCCAATTCAACAGTAATTAATAATCTGCATCAAATAAGTACTCTTCTCTCAAAATTGTCACCCAACCAACTATTACACAGTTGAATTTTCAAACTTAATAATTATATTATTTAAAGCCTATAAAACTATTGAATTTTAGACTTCTATATCTTTTATCATGATGATGAAACGTGATTAGCCTTCTAATTCATTATCTTCTTATTCATCTATTTTCCAGTGATTAAAACACATCTAGGTAGGTGTTATAATTAAAAAAAGAAAAAGAGGTCTCACCTCTCTGAATCATTATACAGTAAAGCCTCTATAATGTAGTACTCTATAAACTTATAACTTGTCTAAAATAGTATCGACAGCCGGTCCAGATCGTATTACTTTAGAAAGAAAATAGTCTCTCTAATGTAATATTCTCCTTAATGGAATATTTACATCTAGTCCCAACCGTATTACTTTATAGACTACTGTATATGAACCCATTATGCTGTGTAGAATTAAATGGAAAAATATGGACAAAACATTTATTTTTTTCTAAAATGATATCTCAAATCTATTCATTATCTTTATATACACATGTTATGCGGTCTAGAATTAAATGAAAAATATACACATTTATTTTCTTGATTAGACTTGCTAGTTGCAATGTCATTGTCTTAAGACTCTAAGATCCAAATGTCCTTTTTTTTCTCTGAGTTTGAATTTACTTGTTTAATTTTGTCAATCTTTACCAACTTTTCTATATTTGTTGCCTACGGATTTAGGGTTTTCCACACCAACCATTGAAAAAACAAGAAGTGGTGGCATTGACCCACTTGGCTTAGCTTGGAATTGGAGACTTGAGTCACATAAGCATAAACAATTGACGGAACATTCCAAGAACACAAACTAAACCTAATGTAATGATTCCTTTGACTGCCCTACAGACACCTACCTCCCTCTCTCTCTCTCGGTCGATGGATCCATGTACAATTTTGATACATATTTTACCATCTAAATCAAGTCCTACTCAGTCTATTTTATTTAATTTCCACTTGCTCTTTTAACCAAACATGGCATAAATGTAGAAAACAGGTGTGTGGATGACCTTTTAAGCTATTTTTTTCTCTTTTCTTAACCCTACCTAATGAAGAAATGTAAATTTATTTTCTTACATGTTAAATAAAGTATTTTTGCACGCACAATTACAATTAGAAAAAAATGATAAAGACATTCGTGTTTTATAAAATAAGGAATACTGACTTTGTTTTCTTATTTATACGTCACCATCTAAATAGTGAAAAAATACAGTAATGTCACTTGTTATTAAAAATGTCAGTGTAAATAACATTTTCTTAAAAATAGTCCTAACATTCTTAAACTCAATTGATATGATTTGTAATTCTGATGAATTAATATTAAAGAAACGTTTTTAGTCGTCTAAATCCATGAGAACAAAGTCTTTTGTTCTTTATTCTATTGATGTATTCTAGAAAAACAAAAGATCAACTTTTTTTATTTAACTAAATTGTCTATCAAGTTAGACCTATTTTGGCCTAAATAGGAAGAAGTCAATCTGTTTGACTAAGTACATCTCAAAAAAATTCACAATTGAATAAAACTTATTTTTCAATTTAAAATCGTAATTCCCACTTAATCTAACATTGTGTACTCTTTTAATGATTCTAAAGGCATGTTTGCCTAATTAATAGACTCTATAAATTAACAACCTTCAACATTTTTATCCATCCATTTAGTTTTGCAACTCAAGTTTGTCTAAGTACTGGTCAAATTTCTATACCCAATTGTGGGTGTCCAAGATTGGACCTAGATTTGGGTGGTGGACAATATTAGTACGTCAATGTTCATATGGATTTTTTTTTATGACTATGATGTACATATTTTTTTAGAGTATTCGACTAATCTTTTTGGCATAGGATAAATCTCCAGACCTCTTCTTGAATTTGTTGATTAATGACTGCGCGTGATTTTTTAGATACAACTGCAATTTACATAGCCCAAGCCAAGCTTTGGAACAATCAGGCCTGCTCTATTTACAATTAAGAGGCCTAAACCCAGGATTGGCTTAGGCTGCTTTACCCAATTTGGGCAGATCTGAGCAGAACAAGTTGTATATGTAAGGCTCAAAATACAATCCAAATTCAAATTGTGCATTTGGGCTTTTTCGTGCTCAGGCTTTCTTGGGCTGAAGACAATGTTAGTTTGAGTATGGGCAAAATCATATGAACAAAGATGGGCAAAATCTTTCAAGCTCACTAAATTTGAATATGAAATCTCTTTTTCTATTTTTAATAGCTTTTAAATGAATTTCTCTTATTTTTAGATACTAT
Organism: Chimonanthus salicifolius; assembly: GCA_013350335.1. Lineage (NCBI taxonomy): Eukaryota > Viridiplantae > Streptophyta > Magnoliopsida > Laurales > Calycanthaceae > Chimonanthus > Chimonanthus salicifolius. Next base: position 51,993,198 of record CM023532.1, read on the forward strand.
ATGATAAGGATAGACCAAATTCTTACAACTTACTAAATTCAGTCATAAAATCTATATGTTTTCAAGTTTACTAATATGACAAAGATATATCTAAATATTTTAAACCTATCAAATCAGTTCTTAAAATTCTGCTTTCTATTTAAACTATTTTGGATTAATTTTTAAGTTTTTACTAGCATTATTTTTTCATATTGTACATCAGGTAAGTTTGAGAGAAGTCAAACTCCAAACCACTGCTATAATTATATAAGTTTAGACCAACTGAATTACTCGTGCATGTTGCACTGTTTATAGACAATTGCTTACTATTAATATATGAATGGTGTATACCTGAACCGATTGGATCCCTTTACACTTTTGATAGTACCATAGTAGTAGTGATTCTTTTGGGCTCATGTTAGGCCCAAATCAGATTCTGAAAGAACCTTATAAAATTTTAATTTCTGAAACAATTTCATTATCGATTAGAAGTTTTGAGATATTAGAAGTTTAAGAGCTTCCACACTGCATATGGCATTTTCATGAACTTTTAATTGGGTTTTTGTGAAGCATTATATTTTTAGAGGCCCTTTAGTGAAATGACGGGTCGTATTTTCTTGAATTTACGCATGGGAAACTGCTGGTATCACAGTTTTTCTTATAAAAAAATTCTTAAAAAAACCATAAGAATTGAATTTAATATAGCAAAATCAAAGGCTGAAATGATTACATATCTAGCAAATATTTTGTTTGAGATTAAGCTACTAAATTTTTTTTCTCATGGAACCAAATTACGTATTGGCAATATGCATTCTCTCTCTCTTCTTTTTTATTTTATTCTTTTTGAAAAATCAAAAGAAAAACAAGAAAATAGGAAAAGATTGAAAAACCTAGGGTAAGCATATTTTTAAAAAGTAGCGGTCATTTTTATTGAGTTTTAGACCCTTCAAAGTCAAAATTTCAATACGTTATAAAATTTGAAAATTAGTATAAAACTTTATAAAATCTATAAATTTTATAAGGAAGGAAATCAACACGAGGATACACACAAGGATATACTTAAGATGAACTTCGTATTCATAAGTATTCTCTAGTGACATGTATCTTATATTACAATTCATAATTTTTACTATAAAAATTTCTGTTTCGTAAAATTGTCAGAATATTGAAAAAGTTAGATAGAGCATAATTAGCTTTCATAGGCTTACTTAAAAGCCCAATCCTGCAAATTAATTAATAACAGGCTCACAAAATGACCCATCTCGGCCCATTAAATGAATAAACATGTTCAAACCCCGTTTCTTTAGAATCGGCTTGAGTACTTTCAACTTTGAACCCGCGAACTACTCTAAAGCTAGGGGTGCAACTCAGGCAGGCCAGGTTGAGTTGTAATTACATTCAGGCTAGGATTCGAAATACAATGGTATGGCCGGTGCTTAGACTAGGTCTACGTGGGCCCTAATTATTTGAACTTGGGCTGGGGTCTAACAAATAAATAAGGTTCCATAGGGCTTGCCTTTCCGCCCTTACTCAATTTTATTGATGATAAATTACTATTAGTCTACGATTAATTAAAATTCACTAACCACAATTCTTTTCAAGAGAGTAGGTGAGATTAGTCTTTTAATTTTAAAAATAGACTGATTTAATATATTTTTTTTGAATGATAATAGTGAACTATATTAATAGGAAAAAAAATACATGAACCAATACAAAAGGCCTAACAGGATTAGGCCAAAAAGAAGCAAAGACAACTAGAGAGAACAAAAAAGAAAAATACAACAACAAAAAAAAAAAAGCAAAAAGGCAAAAACTCAAAACTCCTGGTATCAACAAAGGAAATAAACAACAACAAACTCAAAAAGAACAAAAGCACTAATCTCTTGGAAGATGAAATACACCTGTGATCGGGCCATCAACATCTTTCTTTGCAAAGAAGTCAGTCACTTCATTTGCAGTTCTACTGATTTACATAAAGGAGACCTCCATGTCCGAGATCAATTCCCTAATCTCTCTAACAATAGTAACTAACCTCCATGGAGGCCGTTTCAATCCCATGGCCTACCTACAGCATTTGTTGAATTGCCTTCAACCACTAGTTTTCCTCCCCCAATACCCGCCCCTAAGATCAAGGCATAGCCTGATTTAATATATAACTAAGTTGAACTTCTTAATGTCTTGTTATATATTAATATTTTATATTTGAATATAATATAGTTACAATAATACGATATATAAATATAAGGTCAAAAGGTTACACTGGAGTTTCTTTCCTTTCCTATTTAAATTCATTCATCACAAAAAAAAAAAAAACAACAGATATTGAAAGTAGACTTGATGCTCTGCAAATGGACAAAATTTCATCCTGAAACTCAATGTCTAATCACTTGATCTTAAAAATCAGAATGCATCTTTGAATTCAAAGATGCCTGTTGATTTAAGTGGCTACACAATGAATTTTGAGATAAAATTTTGTACATGTGTTATCTCATTAAGTCTTTTTTTTTCCAATTGATGTGGATAGTCTTCTATTTTAATTACCAAATTTTTAGAAGGGAAATGGATCAGATGCGACTTGTGAAATGGGTCAAGTTTAATTCGGGTTTATATCGAGACCGGGCTTTCTGGTTGGGCTTCAGGGTTGGGTTCGGTTTTAAGGATCCTAGGACTGGGACTGACCCGACTTAAATTCGTACCCTAACTTTGAGCCCAACCCAACTAGCTCCACTATCTAAAGGCAGGCATGTCTTGACAATCATATCATATGGGATAGGGGTGTTCACAGGTCAGGTTCAAGCCAGGCATTGTTGAATAGTAGCTTGAGCTTGTTTAGCCTAAGCTTATCCAAAGCACATTACGCTCTGCAAGTTTATGCCAAAGCCCACCCAGCTGGAAAAATATTAAGCTTGAGCTCACCCACTTAACATTGTTAAAAATCCAAAAGTTCATATTGAAAGTAGACATGATGAACTATAAGTGGATATCATGAGAATGGCCAATGATCACCACCTGTGCCCATATCGATGGCTGAATTTGAAAGGCCTTGGCTTCTATATGATGTCTATAAATAGGGTTTTAAATTTGATTTATGATCAATTTAAATGAATTATTTTCTATAAATTTAAACCATGTATCTGAATTAAAAGATTTATACATATTTATGGATTAGTCATTAGATCTTTAATGTAGGTATTAGAATATATTTAGGTGTTGAATATATTTAAGATTTGCTTAATATTTTATTTCCCTATTTAGAAATTTCTTCTTTTATTTACTTTCTTGATATGTATTCCATTATCTCTATAAATAAAATTAAAGGGTCTCTCCTTGATTAAGAGAGACACACCAAATTCTCTGTGTATTATTGTACTTGGTATAGAGCCTAGCATCGATTGAATTCTTCTAACAGACACAAACAAGCCTCTCTTCTTTGCTCCCTCTGCTGGAGACGATGCGGCACAGGGAGGCTAATCCTTTTTTATTTTTTTATTTTTTATTCCTTTCTCGCTTGCTTTCTACAGTACGATATGAATACTTGTATTATGAAAATAAAAATAAAAAATATATATAAAAATATCTTGCCCCAACACCCCTACTCTCTCTTTTCAGTTTGATTTTTTAATCTCGTTTCTTTTCATTTATTTTGTTTTCCTATATGAAGGAATCTCTCTTATTAACAATGTCATCAGAAGATCAAAGTAAGCCACCTCTGATTCTTATTTTCATTTTCATTTTTCTAGATCAATTTTTATAAAAATACATTTTTATGTAATTTTTTCAAATATTTCTAGATCTCATTTTTATAAAAACTATTTTTTCTATAATTTTTAGCTCATTTTTTCCTTCTTCTTCTACTTTTTCAAATTTTTCTACATCTGATTTTATAAAAAATAGATTTTTCGAAAAATCTTCTTCCTGTAGGTTCTTTTTCTTTCCCATTTTAGATCTCTCTCTCCTTCTCTTCAATCGTTTTCCTTCACCTTCAGAACTATTTTCTCCTTTTTTTCATATTTGAATTTTTGATATGTTTTTCAGTCTGTATTTTTATACCATGGTCTTTATTTTTCTTCATTTTCAAAATATCTAATCTCATTAAGACTTTGTATTTTCTTTTTTCCTTTTTGGAATATTTTATTATTTCCATTTTAACTTTCAAAATACTGAAATATATTAGGGCAGTTCATCGGGCTGGCCTGGTGTCGAGCTTTAGAGAGGCTTGAGCCAGTTTAATTTTGGATAGGTCCGAGCTTGCCCGGTTAAACCTTTCTAATAATTTAAAAGCCAACTTTTTAAATTTTAATTTCCACAATTGTAGTGACAAAGATGGGGGAAATTGCGGAATTTCTAAGCTTTTGGAGAAATGTATAAGGAGAGGAGATGAATGAGAGCCTATGCTAGAGGGCATGAAAATGGGGTGCACATCCATGGGTGAGTTCTTCTTGGAAAGAGAGAGAGAGAGCACCTAGAGTAGAGAAACGGCAAGTCATGTCCCGTCCCGCGACGAATCCATGACACCTGATATGCCGGTCTACATTCAAATAAACAACTGAGAATTTCTATCGAAAATCTGACATAGTCTCCCCTAAAAGTGAGACCTTTTGAGAAATTTCATTTCCTTCTAACTTATAAATTTCAATTCTAACAAATTATAAACATCCCATAGTATATCACTATTCTCAAATGCACCATTGCCATCACATGTAAATCTTCTCTGTCCGAATCTACCAGAGTTAAATAGAAGGGAGTAAAATCTAACACAATCATTTTTTTCTCAACATAATTCTGAAATATTTGTAGCGAGGAACTATCTCCAAAAACGCTCAAATGAAAGATTTGTCATTAATTATTACAATCCAAGATTATTAATGTCCAAAATGAAATTAACTCTATAAGTGCAATTCTTGTAATCATGGATCTCCAAACTTCAGATGTGCAATTAAAATTACAATGGAAATTTACAACATATGTGTAATTTGAGCACAAAAGAGATCTGTGCAATAGTCAAATTTCCAAGATTTGTGGCTCTGATATCCACTAGATGTAGGCCGAAGGTTAAATTTTGTAGATTCACTGATAGGTCACAATTTCAGAGTGCTAGATGATTCAGATCTATGGCATTTGAGAGCCCACGTAGTCCATCACAGTCTGTGAAAGGGTTCTACTTTAGTTAATGGTCAATTAAACAGATCCAAAATCGAAACAAGGTTCTCGAAAGTTAATTATTCATATGATCTTAAATCAAGGTTTCAACTAATCTAATTCAAATATGAAGTACAGAAGCATAAGATTAATGAAGATTAATGAAATTGAATGAAAAATTGTTAATCTAAAGTCCATAGAATTAAATTAAACTTAGAATAAACCCTGTACTTCCTTAGGAAAAATTGACCAAAAGATAGGCCTTCTAAGCTAGCAGCCACTCAAAACTCCAAGAGTTTCTTTAAACTTTAAGTCTATTTCAATTCTTGCGTAAAAAGTCCTAATACATGGAGGTATATATAGAGGAGAGAGACCGGTAAGGGCTTGGTCGACCATGGGAGAAAGAAATTCTCCCAAATACAAAAATCTCTCCTTCATGCTAGACATGGGTCAACCTTCCTCATATGGGGGGTGATCCATGGTTACATGTGACAACCAATAGAATCACTCCATCTTACCATGTCATCTAAATGGATGGACAAGATTTATTAAAAAGAAACACACTTAAACGGGAAATAAATAAAATCCTAAAAAATCCTAGAAGATAAGATATCTTAGGTGTATGGAGAGAATATCTCTCCAAGCCATTCCAAAGATGGGATTTTCGCCCAAGGCCTGTGGGTTGGCATCACATTCAGTCTATTTCCTTTTGTTGGCGCAACTTCACTCCCTATCCCTTCACACTTCTTTCCTTCTTTGGGTTTTTATCTCCATCTGAGAGTTGTCATCTTAGGAGAGCCTGTATGGAGTGGGTTTTTATGTACTTGGGCTTGAGGTCTGGCTTGTGTAGTATCGGGCTTCTTAAATACATGCTAACTCGATCCACTGGGACCCATTGGATATCGTCTGATAAAGTTAATGGACTTTTTAAACGGTGTCCAATAGTGGGTCCTTGCGATTATAATGGTCCATGTAAGTCATGACAATCTACTCTGCCGAATCCAAATCCGCTAGCGAAGAATTTGATAGTGGAGCAATGGGTCTGGTGTCCCCATCACTCATCCTCCTAGTCTTGCCCGAGTGCACAACGTCTTCTACGTATCTATGCTCAGCAAGTATGAACCTTGATTGGATAAGAGAAGCCATGTTTTATTAAGGCTCTAAAAAATTTCAAATTTATCTAATGGTAGAAATTTATCGGGTTAGACTAACTGAGCTTTAAAAGTTAAATTAATATCAAATTGGATAAGGTATAATTCACGGAGGATAAGTGGTTGTGAAGGGGGAATTGGATCTATTGAGTCTAGATTGGACTCCATAAAACAAAGCTTTCATGAATACTGTTTTTAGAGATCCTTTTTGTAAAAGATTTGTTACGATATTATTAAATTTTAAGAGACTTGAACACTTTATTATGTATACTCCTCGAGAATGAGACCTAAAATGGTGTGTGAACTGTTAAGCTGAATTACAGGTTGTACTGAAAGCTGACCCCTTCTGAGTAAAAGCCCAAGCCCTAGCCCAAGTTCAGTTAAGCCATGCAGATATTGCAGAACAGTGCCGGGTCCAACCCAAATTTTACCTCTTTATGGTCAGTAAAGAGTTTCTAATTTGATATTTTAATGTAATAAAATCAACTATAATAAAACTTTCAGTAGATTGTACTCTAAATAATAGTCCAATCTATGTTATAACAGAATAATAGCTTTCGTTAGAAGTAGGTAGATAATTCATACTTGATACTTGTGGGACCAGTCGATTTCAACAATTACCATTGCGATGCTTTAAGCCTTAACAGTTGTTACCATTGTCACAAATATCGGCACTATTTTCAAATTTATCACGTTTTTATCAGCAAAATACTATTACCGCAGTTAAAAATGCTTTTTATCTGTACAACGATAAATTCCGGGTAAATTCTCGATAACATCGCTGTTAAAAACGCGATAAATGGTAATATCGCGATAATATCCCGTAAACTGCTGGTAAATTGTCGATAAATTCCTTATTACCATTTTTACTTTAGTAATATTTTTATTATTTTTAAATATTATAATTTATGCAAGATTTTCCCTGTTAAATTCCCGGTAAAAAAGTGAGAATTTGAAAATATCCCGATATTACTAATCGCTGTTAATATCTCAAGAACTGATATTTGTGACAATAGCTATGACTCAAAACAAGTCGAGCAGGGCTGTGGACTTACCAGAGCCTAGAATTGCAATTAACGGTACTAAGCTTGAGCCAGGTTCCAAGTTAACTCGAGTAAGTTAAACTTGGCTCTGGCCCAAATTGTATTTGTAGGGATTCAAGCCCAATGTTAATCCCAATATGTATATATAGGCTTGTTTGGACTTGAGCTTTCTTATGCTTAAAATGGAATATCTTTGGTGTTATTCTAAAAATAAATAATATATTACATAAATTTTATATTTATACAGAACATAAATTTGAAAAAAAAAATAGATTTTATAAAATGTTGCTCAAAATTGGTCCTTTTTGCCTAACTTGAGCTTCCATGTACAATCCTGGGCCCAACCTGAAATCTAATTTGGGCTTCATATTTTTGGGTCCAAAAATGAGCTCACCCTGAGCCCGATGACCCTGAACCAGAACTTTTTTTTTGTGGGGTGGGGTGGGGTGGGGAGGATTTTTTCATGCAGGGTCGAGTTAAGTTGAGCCCAACTTGCACTCCTAAATATTATTTACTGGTACTTAAAAAAAAAATTCATGTAATTGACCTTTAAAGATGGAGAGAGTGATGCAATGAGAAATCCTTCCTGAAGCCTAATCCAAAAGGTCGGCATATGCCCTATTAAATCATTATTATAGTGCATGCGGGAACTTAATTTTCCTTCAAGATGGCTCAATAGAGACTAAACATACGAGCTATGGCCCCAATTTGGACCTAATCCTATTCTATAATCATGTCAGGGAAGGGAATTTATTATTGGATAATCATTGTTAAGAGAATAGAGTAAAACAAAATCAAAATCAAACATCACAAATATTATTGTTAAGCTGCAAAAGTTGAGGCATCCATGTCATCCACAACACTACATTAGCAAAAGAAATCGTGTAAATCAAAATTAAAAAAAAAAAACTATAAAATAAAATGACATTGATCGGTAAATTTATTTAAAATATAAAGGATTACTATTCATCAGTCCATATAGAACCCAAATTCATATTACTAAGCCCAGATTCAAGAGAGTTCAAACTCTTTCCTCTTTCCACCTAACATAAAATAAGAAATATAGATGTAGTTACAAACTTCAACCAAATAAATGAAAAGCAAGGCAACTTATTTAAATAAGCCCATAAATACCTTGTATCTGATTCCGCAACCAATCCTGGCCTCACACCAACACTTCAACAGTTTCTAGATACATAGAGCTGCGATACTGGTCAAGAAATCTACCTCCAACAATAAAAGTAGATTCTAATGCAACAGTCGACACTAGAATTACTAGAATATCATGGGCCATCATTGCAAGAATATGGTACTTAGGAGCATTACTCTTCCACCACTGGCGCACATCAAATTCCTCGGACTCCAGAAAGACGGATTCCTCCAAATATAGATCGAGATCTAATTTGCGAACAGAACTTGAACTTTCAGCAAGAAACTTCGAAAATCTTTTCACCCTGTTTCGTTCCCTGTGATGTCGATGAAACAATTCCAGAAATGGGCAATTGACTTTTTGCACTATGCATTTGCAATTTAGCCTCATACTCTTTATGAAGATCTTTAATATCACATAGAATCTTAACCATTTGATCCTCAGCAACATCAAGCCCAAAAAAATTTGGATAATAGAACTCCATCAACTTCATCTTATATTGAGGATCCAAGAATTGTGTAATCGCTAGAGATAGGCTACAAATGTCCTAGTACTTCTCAAACTTGTCAAATATCTTATCCATTATAGGGGGCAAGTATATCGTCTACAATGATTGATTCATTTTCATTTGGCATTATACCCATAAAATTTTTGTCATTCCTATGGTCATGCATCAACCAATATCTGACAGTGTGAAGACCATCTAACCTGGCCCAGATGTTAGACCATTTTAGTATGGTCTAGTTTATTCTTTCAAAATCCAAAAATGAGGATTTCAAATTGTTTTATTTAACACAAGTTAAAACATGTAAATAGTGTTAAATTGTGATTTTTATTTAAATCAATTGCTTTTGGTAAGTTTTAAATCCCCAAATTTTTATGGTGATTAGACTTTTTAAAATCCAACTTATCTGTAAGGTTGGATTAAATTTGTGAGTTTTTAAAATCATGCTTTTAGTTAAAAATCAACTTTTTATCAAAATAGAGACTTATTTGCAAAACCAAAACTGTTGGAGGACTTATCTGCAACCAACCCAAAACACTTTGGTTATTGTTGCAAACGTAAGCCGCATCTGCATGCAGCCGCATGCAGTGGCCATCCGGCCACCATCTCCGGACAGATTTCAATATATTGGCCTCAGCTCAGCTGGTTAACTCCCAGAAAATATCTCTTCTTCCTCAGTCTCTCAGCTCTCTGATTCTCAGACCAGCTCTCCCTCTCTGTTTTTCCAAAATTTTTCTTCAACCGTAGCTTAGAAGGAAAGTTCTTTCAAAAATCGGATTTTCAACCTAAGAACTCGAGTGAAGGTAACCACTGTGTTCCTCTTTCAATTTCAGTCGGTTTAGAATCAAGAAAAACCAGTTTTGACCAAGATTTGAATAAGAAAAACCAATTTGAAGTTTAAGAAAAACCATGAGATTTCTTGTACCAGTGAGGTTTTGGTTTTAAAATCCGCTGGCTTAATGAGTTTCAAAGTTTAAAATCGCTCCTTATGAAAGAGGACTCCCGAAGAAGTCCATCGGACCAGCTAGATGTGGAAACCGAATCTGGAAAACCCACTGTTTCAGGATTCGTATTTCATACAGTGTCTGTCGCCACTATCTGCTAGTGTAAACAGTGGAGGAAGACGACTCTCGGACGGTCCGAGAGTCGATCTTCGGACGGTCCGAGGGTCACACCCTTCGGAAGGTCCGAGAGGGCCCCTCGGACGTTCTAAGCTTCACCCGAAGCCCAGAAGTGCCCTAGGCAAGCTAGACTCGCCCGGATGTTCCAAGCCGAGTTCGGAAGGCCCGAACCCTATTCGGACGATCCGAGCCTCACTCGGCATGTTCCGAGACACCAGACCCACCGAAACCCGTTTTTCAGATTTTATCGGTTCGGAAGGATCTTCGGACGATCCGAAGTCAGACCCAAGATCCGAGGTCAGTGACTAGTTTAGGCAGTGGTTCGAATGATCCGAAGCCACAGTACCTGGTTCTAAGGCTTGTTCCGAGGGACCCAGTTTTTAAGTATATAATGTTGTTTGATTGTTAATGATGCATATGATGTTAGTACCTATTTAAATTAAAATTGTACTAACTCTCTTCTCTTATTATTATACTATATCTATTATTGTATTCACTTCCAGGCCGACTCTATTGGTTGGGTACTGAGTGATTTCACTTTCAGGCCGATACTATATTTGTCGAGCACTGAGTGACCTTGAGGCCGTACTCAACATGTCAAGTCTGGTCCTATCCATAAGACAACCTGAGAAGTGACCTGAGTATCTAGACCTAACTCAATAAGTCAATCTGGCCAATGCCCAGAAGACAATATGAGTTTTGAACTGAGCATCTTATTATTCATATACTGTGGATTATATTGTAACTTAAAATGGTTAAAAACTAAATAGGAGACTGAATTCCATTTACCTTCGATATTTTTGGAAAAACAAGTATGATTTCGAAATACTACTTGTGTGTATGTATTTGATGCTATGTATGATGATTTATGATTAATTGTGCACTTGTTTGCTTGTTCTACAGAGACCGCGATACTACACATTTACGGTGAGGGAACTTAACTTTGCAGTAGGTGTAAACAGGTTTTGATAAGATGGAACTTGAGCAATGAGTGGTTTCAAGTTTGATGAACCCACTCATGTGCCTAGACATGATGCACTGTTGTAAGAAGTGTTTATGAAAATTGTGAAATGTTTATGATGTTAATCATATGAGTTATGTAATACTACTTCCACGTGCCCTTGACTATTGAACAAATATCGGCCATGTATGTGAGATAGTTTACGTCTATTGGACCATGGGTGTCGACAATTGTTGATTTGAGGATGTCAGTATCGGCTATGTGAGAGCTGGAGATGTACTTGTAAGGATGTATTTTGACCGTGTCGGGACTTAATACAATAGTCTCAGCGTAGTATGTAGGCGTTATGTTGGATGACAGCAGTATTGGAAGGAGTGATCAATTATGGAAATGATGATGAATGAGATTGTACTTGAGTTTATTTTTAAGCATGAGATATTATATTGCAACTGTTGATTATTTACTAACCTGTTGTTTACTTAAACTACACTGTTATATTTCCTTTAATGGGCTAGTTAGCTCACCCCAATCACCTTTCAGGAGATGAATCCGAGTATGAGAACCCTCTATTTGAAACTTAGAGTGGATAAGCTGCGACGTTGCTTTGGGATTCTCATTGAGAGGAATACCCTTGTCTTTGCTTTTTGGTTCTTGGAACCATGTGTTTTTGTAAAGTACCGAGTGTGGTACTTAGTCTATTTTCATGTGATGTATTAAGACTACCATATATCCGTAGTTACTCTGATGATCTTTTAATGATAATTCGATGTTTGGATTTATGTGTATTGATGTTTGAGTTTGTGTCTCTTGGGAGGGACTTATGGTATATGTTTGAGTCCACATGTTGGGATCATGTGTGACCTCTGGGCCCAACTGTTGATCCAGCCCAGTAAGACTTCTTGAGTGTCGTCTTAGTTTTCAAAAAAAAAAAAAATCAATCGCGTTCCTGGGCCCACCTTTCGGGTCGGGCCGTGACAGTTTTTTACTGCAATATATTTGATTAATCGTCTTCCTAATCGAATACTCAACTTTTTAAGTCTCCATTGGAAGTTTTGAAGACTAGAAAGCTTGACATATCTCATTTGCGTTTGTTTGGTCGTGTCTGTTATGCGCATCAACAAGCTATTAATCGTGATAAATTGGATGCCCAATCTACTCGGTGTATATTTTTTGGATACTCCTTTATATAGAAAGGGTGCATTTGCTATAACCCAACATCTCATGAGATTATTGTCTCCCGTGATGTACTTTTTGTTGAATCTAAGTCTTATTTCTAAGCATAAGGTGATTCTGAGGATTGGTCCAGGGGGAGAACTTGTCTGATTTGGTACCTCTTCCTATTGCAACTGATAATGTCACTACCAACCAAAAATAATGAGATTATACCTCCTGATGACATCCCAACCAACCAAAATACTGAGATTATACCTCCTGAAAATGAACCAATTTCTGCAGAATCTGAAATACCAGCACTTTCTCTTCCTCTACGAAGTTCGAGTAGACAGACTTGTCCTCAAAAAAGAATGAAAGATTTTTTCACTTATCATGTTGTATCCTATCCAATGTAGGCTTGTCTGACATATGAAAATATTAATCAGAATCATTTAGCTTTCTTGAGTACAGTGTCTAGTGAACAAGAGCCAAAAACATTTCGAGAAGCTAACTCTATTCATGTTTGGAAAAATGCCATGAAAGAAGAATTGCAAGTGCTTGATGAGAATGAAACTTGGGATATTGCTAAAACAAGACTTGTTGAGTGTTGTTGGATATACAAAATAAAATATAAAAGTGATGGAACTGTGGAATCACTTAAAGCAAGACTTGTTGTCAAAGGGTTTACACTTATGGAGAAGATTATAAAGAGATTTTTGCACCAGTTGCAAAGATGAACATGTTCCGAGTACTCCTCTCCTTAGCAATGAATCATGATCGGAAATTATTTCAAATGGATGTGAAAAATGCATTCTTGCATGGTGATTTAAAAGAAGAAGTTTAAATGAGTCACCTAGTTATCTGTAAAAATCCAAAGTCGGCTTTGTGTGCAAACAAAAAAGGCTATATATGGGCTTAAGCAGTCTCCTCAAACTTGGTATTCAAAGTTCAGATCTATTCTCATGAGTAATGGGCTTAAAAGGAGGGCAGTTGATTCCTCTTTGTTTATCCAAGTTGGGCTCCATCGAAATTTTCGAACCAATTTGAGGGAAAGTGTGGAATAATGAAAGAGAATTTGGGTAGAACTCTTCCTTCTAAGTCTTCTAATGCAAGTAAGATCCTTCCTTCTTTTCTATAAATATACAACAAATGTAATTTGTAAACATAACAATAATAAAATCTCTCTCTTTCCCGTGATTTTTCCCTCATGGGTTTTCCACGTAAATCTCTCGTGTTATGATGTTTATGGATTTTTTTTTTCTATGTGATATGTGTTTCTACACCAATTCAACAAATCTTCATAGTCAATTAGTGCGTTGCCAATTCAACAAATCTTTACAGTCGATTAGTGTGTTACAAATTCAACAAATCTTCGTAGTTAGTGTGTGCACTATCAATTCAACAAATCTTAGCATCCAGTTAATGCACTGTCAATTCAAAAAATCATCACAAATAGTCAGTGTGTTGCCATTTCAAAAAATCTTCTAAGTGGCTAATCAGTGTACATTTTTCACAGTTCTTCTGCAATTCTTCAATTTCCAAGCTTTGTGTTATTTCCATACAAGCTATAGTTTGCGGAGGAGTGTTAGAATCCATTTAAGATCTTACGATATATTTAGATGCTATATTTCGATTATTTCTTATTGTACTTACCAAGTTTAAAAATTTCCCCTTTTATTTGATTTACTTTCTCTATTTGTATTTTTGTTTCTCTATAAAATAAAATCTAAGGTCTCTCCTTGATTAAGGAGGACACAATATTATTTCATATAGAAAGAATCGAAAGTTGAGAAGTTCTCAAAGATTGAAGTTGTGTCATTTGCAAATAAGTGGCTTATGAATTCTTAGTTTCATTGTTTGCATAAATTTGCCTTTTCCATTCATAATTCGAATTAAGTCTTACTCTTTGCTTAAATTTAATTGGAATTGGTTTTTTCCCTTTTTTATTTTCAATTTAATTCATCCATAAGGAAATTAGTTTTCATTGAAAATTTATTCCATCAAGAATTGCCATTAGCAATGCCTTGATTAGGTTTCACTTGAAGTCCAATTGAACTGTTAAAATTTTTATTGTGGACTAAAGGAAGGTTTCTATACTACCATAGTCTACATCGACCGTTGAACATTTTCATTGTGGACGAAAAAACGATTTCTATACTATCTAAGTCTGCATCAATAAAGTGAAAAAACATTAAAGTTTCTCACACTGATCTCATTTACTCCATCAAATGGTGGGTCCTAAAGTTTCACAAAATTTAAAAAGATTAATATATGTATCATTACATTAGAAATTATTGAATACGTTAGACTTTTAAGAGGTGGACTCCATATATCTCAAATGACATTTGCACTCATCTTTACCATTAGGATGACAGGATAGTTTCATCTCTCTTAATTATAGATGAAAATACTGGCCAATGAGAAATAATCCCGTGTACAAAGTTGACTATAAAAAGTCAAGTCTTGCATCTTCACTATCTATTTAAAAAATGTTATAATTTAAATTTTCAAATTTCACCAATGAATATAGAAAATTTAGGACTTGACATTATTATAGGTAAGTCTCCTACACTTTGTCGCTTTCTCTAGTCAATATATATGAAATGACCTATAAGTCAAAATATAATTTCAGAGGAATGATCCTATGTTGTAATCTTAATGGTAAGGATGACTTCAAATGACTCCATTTGGAGCTTGTGGGGTCCATCTTTTGAAAATCCATATTGCTCATTAATTTATAAATGTAAAGATGCATATTTGTATTTTTTTAAGATTTTGTGAAATTATTAGATCCACGATCAGACGGATCAAATGAGAGGAGTATGATAACTTTAGAGATTTTATAATCAAGTATTTTCATTTGATCCTTTCAAGGTGGAGCCAATAATTTCACAAGATCTAAAAATAAACATATATACACCTTTGCATTTAGAAATTAATAAACACTTTAGGTTTCTGAAAGATGAACCTCAGATGATCTAATTGGAGCCATTTGAAGTCATCCTTATTAGTGAGATAACAACGCAAGATCATTTCTCTATTCTTATGTCATATCATGAGACAAGCACAAGAAAGGCATATACATCAAATCCTAAACAATCCAATCGTCTACTAAACAAATGATGTTGCTCTTCAATTTATATTCATAGATGCTCCTAACATCATATTTTTTTTATATTAAGTACATCATATTTTTTTTTAATATTAAGAATAGTCATTAGTGATTAACTAATCGTCAAATTGTTGTCACCAAAATTGATGGTTGGGGTCCTTCTATTATTATTAATATTATTATCATCATAATCTCTCTATTTTAATAACAAGACATCATAAGCAACAATGAGACGAATCTTAGAGAATTCCATCCTTCAAATAAAGAAACCCTAACTCTCTTTTCATGAAATGACTTGGAAGCACTCACAATCCTATTTTGTGGTGGAGTTCCTTTATACCTTACAATTAAGAATATGACTAGAAATAGATAATTTAAGAATATGACTAGAAACAGAAAGTTCTTTGAGTATTCCTTAGATAGAGAAGGTTTTCAAGAAAATCAGGTCAAGAAATTCTCTTCTTTTCCTTCAACGGAAAAAAATGAAGATGCTCACCATGTAAGTTGAAATTGTTCAATTTAAATTAGCTCTAAATTTTGTTAAAAAAATGGAAAGATTCTAAGAATTTCAAAAGTAATCGGTGTTTAAAAAAACCCACCATCATTTGATGTTGTTCCGGTCCATTTTTTGGGTCCATTGAGCACTTACAACAATTCAAACCGGTCCAAGATTACCGTAACTAGCCATGGTACATTGAGCACTTATAGCACCATGAAAAATTATTCTTGACATAAGAAAATTGGATATGCAGAATGTATAATTAATAAACTAGATATATCAAAAATAGATGAAAGTTGTCAAATTCATTTCAATGATTATTCATTGTTCTATTTTTAAAAAGATGGCATGAAATGAAAAAAAAAATATAATAATATGAAACAAGCTAAATTCATTTCAGAATGGCACAAAATAAAATTAATAAATAAATTTCAAATATGATAATATACCAACTCATTTATATAAAATCCCTATTTAATGTAAGACAAAGGAAGATCTTTGCTTGATTAATATCATATGAGAATGAAGGGTTTTATTTATTTATTATTATCGTGAATATTCTCACTTCATATTGGAAGTGAGACTAATTTACAAATACGTGAGTGACTTGCAAACTTCATGTATTAGGTTAGTCTAGAAACAAGAGTTAAAAGCAAGACCATTAGTCTATTTCCAAAAGCTCTTACCAATTGAGCTCGCTTAACGTGTCAAATGACAAATGTGAAAAGCCTCTCGATCCATTTGAGTAAAAAATTCAGCCATGTCTAAATTTTGAACAATACATATAATAAATGGTTATAGTTCATTGTTACATTCTAGAGATTGTGGGTTCGGTCTATGAAAGTAATTTACTATTGACTCTACGTTGATAAGATAAATGACTTATATAATATAATATAATATAAAAAATTTATAAAATAAGTGGAATGAAGTTTGGCATTTTTTAATATCTTTATTAATTTTTTTTTTTAAATTACGTGTAAAAAACTACAGCATACCTTGCGTAAAAGCCCCATGGCACACCCAAAGATTCTTCCAAAGATTCTTTCATTGTACTGTATGTAGGTGCCCTCCACACATAAGTACATGTAGAAGGCCTGTAAACAGATCCAGTTCTGATCAATCCACTTTTTGTCCCTAAAGTATTAAGGTCAATATAACATTTTGCTTTACAGTGCAAACCTCAGAATGGCTGAAGTTCTTTCTAAGGGAGTAAGAGATGAAGGCCTTGTGGAGCAGAACTTTTTAAATGGTTGTAGATAACAATCGACATGACCCTCTCTACACTAGAAATAAATTGAGTTTGGTGGCCTTGAATGCACTGATTTTTCTGTAATCTGAACTCTCAAATAAAAGATTTGAACAAAACCTTACCTTAAGCTTTTTCTTGATGTTTATTTTTGTAGTTTTTTTATGGAATCCACAAGGACACAAGAAGAACTTGTCTTCCAATTTAATATACATTAGCAGCCTGGCAGTTCTTAGGTGTAAAGGGTCATGGGACATTTTGAGAATAAAGGGAGATGCAGAAGAACACCTTTCACGGATCTAAACAAGTAATCAAACCGATTGATTTCGACACATTGAAACACAGAATAAGCTGAAATTCCATGATATCTTAAAGTACGCAAGCATGTTTAACTTTGGAGTTCGCAAGAGTCTAAGGCATTAAGGATGGTACAATAACACTCATCACATATGTGACAAGTCATCAATAAATCTCAATACTCTCTCTCAGTGAGAATTTATTACCTAATATACCACCATTAAGCATGTAAAATAATGTACAATTTCCAAGCTTTACGTTATTTCATATACACTGCAGCTTGTGGAGGCGTGTCAAAATATCTTTAGATTATTAGCCATATTTAGATTTTCTTAATTAGGGTTACTAAAGTTGTACTTAATTAGTGATTTCCTCAGTTATTTTATTTACTTTCTTCACTTGTAATCCATTTTCTCTATAATAAGATTTCAGAGGTCTCTCCTTGATTAAGAAAAACATCATATTGTAAAAATTTACAAAGCACATAACCAATCATCGATGAACTCCAATACCTACTAAATTCATTTGCTAAAAGATATCTTTTTATTGTATTTTCTTGTGTGGTCCATTTTATATGACCTGACTACTGTTATTGAATAGTCTGGATCAAGTCATGCATCATTTACACTTCTGTAGCTTTGAGATTTCTGAAAAAACTAAGTTCGAAGAAATGGCAGCACTCTGACCATGACAATGGCATCATTGGAAGGGTTTATCTTTAGAATTAATCGTAAAATGTTTTAACTCTTTATTTAGTTTTATGATAAAAAATACCTCCCTAAAATTTCTTGTCTTTCCTTTTGCAGAATCCGAAAGTTCCAAATTTGTTAGGTGTTGAATGAGCACAATTTCTAACATATAATTCTAATTGCAAATATCGATTAGGTGAGTGCTATGTTGGGACTGCAAATGAGTCTCACATTAGATATGTAGAGAGAGATTTAGTGATTTATAAAAGACTTGGGTTACTCCACCCAAGACACTAGTCTTTTAGGATTGATATTTAGGTCCTAACAAGTGGTATCAGAGTCAGGTGTTCGACTATTTCATGTAGACTCAGGAGATCTCCTACGCAGACGGGATAGTTAGCCTCATTCTAGAGGAGATTATTGGAGCTACGAATGAGTCCCACATTAAAAGTATAGAAGGAGATATAGGAATTTATAAAAAAACTTAAATCAGTCCTCCTAATAGATTAATCTTTTGGGCTGAATATCCAAATCCTAAGATTGCACATATTCAAGTATTTCTAAGTGTTGAATATATTTCAAAGATACAAAGCTTTTCCTTTTGTTTCTTGATAAAATCTCCGTGACATGTACACAATAATGGTGCCATTGTACTTAGATGTCTTGCCAAATTAAGGCTTCCCCCACCCTACAAGTGTCACCTGTTCGGTGTGTCCAACTGAGATTAAAAGTCTAAAGGCATAAGCAAAGCCACTCTAAACCTATTCTAGAAACCAAGAAAACAAGATTATTCTTTTCTATTTGAAGTGTGTGAGAACACACAGACCACTTAGCTTTTCTAATTAGCCCCACCTAAATGATTCTTTTATTAATCCCTCTCCTCCCTCACCTCAACTATATATATCACATCCTTCACCCAATAAGAAGACCCATAACAAAATCATAGCTTTATCCAGTCTTTGAGGATCCATATTTTGTTTTCCCTCCTCTTTCTGTCCTCATCATGGCAAGAATCACGGAGCCTCTCTTAGTAGGGAGAGTTATAGGAGATGTTCTTGACTCCTTTTCTTCAACTGTAAAGATGACTGTCATTTACAACTCCAACAAGCAGGTTTTTAATGGCCATGAGCTCTATCCATCTTCAGTGATCTACAAACCAAGGGTTGAGGTTGAAGGTGGTGATATGAGGTCTTTCTTTACTCTGGTATAAGTTTCTACATCTCAAATTTCCCTTTTTTTTAAGAAAAAATAAGATATAGATATTCAAATTTTATTTATTATTTCATACCTCTACACTTACATCAACATTTACCATTGTAGGTCATGACAGACCCAGATGTTCCTGGCCCCAGTGATCCATACCTGAGGGAGCATTTGCACTGGTATATCTCTAACAATCAGTAAATCTTAAAATAGTAGAAGAATTAGACTAGAGATCTTAGATTGGACTCTTCTAGACTTAATAATCTTAATACATGAAGCTTGCAAAAGACTATGTATTTATAGAGATTAGTCTCGACGTCCAAGATGAGATGGGAATACCTCATAATATGAGTGTGAAGTGTTCCGATAAGTCTTTATATGCACATGTACACATTAAAATATGTTCATGCAAGTATACACGTGCAGATGTGTTGTACTACACATTTTTTTTCTCCCTTTCTCATTTATTTTAAGATGTTTTGGAGAAAAGAAAAAGTTCGCTAGTTTCTTTAACAGAAGAACTAAACAGTTTGTGTTTGAATTGATCGCCATGCAGGATAGTAACAGACATTCCAGGCACCACAGATGCAACTTTTGGTGGGTAACATATACATGCAAAAGTGTTTTTATATTTTTAGTTTTCTACACATGAATTATTTGCAGTAAGATACATGTCCAAAGAGTGAAGAACTCTAAGGGATTAGAGTGATAGTGAAAAATCTCTCTCATAAAGCAGAAGTCTTGAATTCAATTTTCACTTTACTCTAAAAAGCTACTCCCTTTAAAATTATTCAGTGTGTATGCAGGGCCGACCCTAGATATAGATGGTGTAGGCTATCGCGTAGAACTCTCAGACAGAAAAGACATCTACACACTTAAACTCCTTAATATATCAGTCACAGAGGGTTCATAAAATCTTACTCCATTTAAGACCTTTGAGATTTTAGAAGATCTCACGATCCTCCTTCCAGTACATGTAGAAAAATTTACATATATTTCAAAAATTACCCAAACCTAAGCACATGGGGAAAAAAAAAGTGGTAGAAGTATCTCAATTGTGAATCTGTGCTGGATCCTGAATCCTGACAATTTGATTCAGTAGTGGAAAGATGGAGCAAGGAATGATGACTCTTGGAGAGTATATTTGGACTTTTACAGAATGCATCAGTAATAAGTAGGGTGGACCACATCGAGGAAAGGGTGATATTTCACTCTATTATAATATTTTATGCCTGCAGGAATTAGTATTTCCTAGAATACCTCACAATAGCCAAAAAAAAAAAATCTAAACTCGTTAAATGTTCCATAGAAACAAGAAATGGCTTTTAAAATTTAAGCTTGCTCTGTCTTTGTTACAAATAGAAAATGTCTTATTTTCTTCATGTATTAAATTTAAGGTCATACATACATGACTTAAAAAAAGAAAATTATTCATGTATTTATGATCTTAAATAAAAGAGAAATGCTAAGAACACTAGTGTTTTCTAATTAGAGAATACCAAGTCTTATCTTTTTCATCCATTTTGTCTTTATCTAGATGGTGAAAAAGAACATAAAAGTATTTTTTATTATAAAAAATACTTGTACGTTAAATAAAATAGATAGAAACAAGAACGAAGATTGATTTTTAATATATACTGATTTACAAGAGTTGCTTGAGGGCTGGTGAACTGCACCCGAATCTACGAATCCACATAACACCGTTCTATGAACATATCCTCTTCTATGAACATATCCTCTTATAAAAAGATGATGAGTTGTCTTGACTGTCGAGAATTCGCTTTAGAAAGCATGTGTCTTGTGTTTGATTCACGTTCAATTTCAAAAAATAACTCTTTCTAGTTTTATTCAATGTGTGTGGATTTTGAAGTTTTCATATGTTCAGAAGGATTAGTCAAGTGAGATGTATGAACATTTTCGGTGTTAAAAAAAAAGACTAGCAAAGACTCCCTAAAACTTTCCGTTAGATATACTCTCATGATCTTCTACGAGATGAATATCAAAGTTAGATCATTAAGTGTTGAAGCTCCCCACAATTTATGACTGCCAACAAATACCAATGGACAATTCAAAGGTAAATTTTCATTATAATTTTTTTTAATGATTACCTACATGTCTAAAATAAGCTATTCACCTTTAAATTGATCTACATAAAATTTTATATATTTACATCTATAGCATCTGAATATTTTAGATACTCTTTATTTTTATCATTAAAGATAGACACCATTTAAAATGGTGGAAAATAGTTACATTTAAGGATTTTGTGAATGGAGACACTTACAATTTTGCACGCATACTAAGTGATGAAAAGTATATAAAGTGTGCTGATTATTAAAACTGATTTATTTTATGTAAACATAAAATTGACTTTGATGGTCTCATTTAATATAAATTATTTAAAGTACACATCTTCCAAAAAAGGAAAATTATTCCTTTTCCACGTTCACAAATAGACAAAACTTTTCCAAAAAAAGTAGAGAGCACTCATTTCTCGTTTGACTTGAATTACTATGTCTACTATTGATTCAGAGATTGGGATTCAGATTTCTTGACTGTATATGAGTTTACTGAACTGTAGATAGGAAGTAGAGGTGAAATTTGGATTGAATTCTAAGTCGATGCGCTAGTTCTGTATATAAATTAATGGATTTGAATTATGTATTTCAAGTCAGAAAAATAAAAATTTACATAAAATTTAGGTTGAGTTGATTTAAGTTATAAAATACTATTTGGATTCACACGTGCGTCAGAAATTAAAGTTGGAATTTTGTTGAATAATTCGGTCAATAATTCGAATCGGATCAGATTGAGTTAGATTTAATAAATTTTGACATAAGTTGAATTGAATTTATTAAAATTCAAACTTATGCGACGCGAATTCTAACCCTTAACTGAAAGAAACAAAGGAATAAGTCTTAACGGATGTGGGTTTTTGAAAATGATCAGGGAGGGAGGTGGTGGGATATGAGAGCCCAAAGCCTAACATAGGCATCCACAGGTATGTGTTTGTTCTGTTCAAACAGATGCGAAGACAAGCAGTGAGTCCACCATCTTCGAGAGACCACTTCAACACTCGAAGGTTTGCTCAAGAGAACGACCTTGGCCTTCCAGTAGCTGCCGTTTTCTTCAATGCACAGAGGGAAACCGCTGCAAGGAGGAGATAATCATTCTAGAATTATGTCTTTGACTACGTAAATAACCCTGTTCTGTTTGCTTTGCTTTCCTTCCTTTGTGCCCACCACTTGTTCGAATAAATGCATGGTTGAGATTCTCATATCTGTAACCTGTTGGTTCTGTCACCCTTTGTCTTCTCTCTCACCTCTTCTCTGTACTTTGGATTGAAGTGATTGTAAATAGATATTGCTTTGAGTTGCACTCCAAAATGCCAGGTTCATGTACTCGGTCAAGTGGGTCTTTCATTTTTCTCAGTCAGAATGATTTGGGGACACGTGGCAGTATGTAGTAGGCCTGGTTTGGGGGCTGCTTGCCCTCTGTGGCATTGTCTCCGCCCTTTTGGTACCTTGGGTGGAGGGTTGAATGGAACATGGGTCAGACTCATCTGCATCACATCATTCTTTTTTTACAATTTTTTTCTTGTTCCTATCTTTTGCACCTTTGTCTTCATGGCCGTTGCCAATGAAAAAAACCAAAAAAAAACGTTGCAGAATGGACGTACGATTAGATTTTAGTCCTCAAAAGAGTTTTAGATATTTCTTTGTACTTTAAAAAGAGTTCATAAGATAAAAGATATTACAATTTACACCAATTTAAATTTCCATTTAAAAAAAAAAAACTCATTACATCATTTTCTCATCTTTTAAATTGACACATTAATTTTACCTTCATCGTATAAAATGGTGATTTGTGTATCTCATTTTGTGACTTCACGTATGTTAGAGGTTGATGGAATAAATACTTAGACGACAAATATTAGTGATTTTAAAACTTCACACACAAACTATATTTATGCATTTGACATAGTTTAGAAATTCAAGAAATTCAAGTGAATTGGGCCAAAGTAATTTGATTTGGATAGAATTTAAAATTGAACAAGTAAATGAATTTGTTTAGAAACTCATCTTAATTAATTGACATGGTAAAATTTCAAATCGAGTGCAAATTTCATGTTCTTCAAATCTGATTACAAATTATGTGGAGAAAACTTTTGCTTAAGTGGCTAATCACACCAAATTTTCATCCATCCCATATTCGGGAGTGATATAGGTTAGGTCAAGTTAGGTTCATGGGTTGGGGGTGTGTTTCAACCTGACATAAAGCCAAGGTTGGGTTAAAATGAAGATAAGAATAAATTATTGATATTGTGCTTAATCAGGTTGTTCTATGGACCATGAGTCAACTTGTTGATTAGATCTTAGATCAAGTTAAGTTGAGCATGATTCATGAGTTGAGTTATTTGGGTTGTAGATTGAGTACCGGACCGGTTTATGCGGGTCAAATGTGTCATAGATTGGGACATGAATAGGGTTATTGGAGAGTGGATGGAGCTTGATAATTTGTGTGGGGATGCTGTTACCCTCACTTGTGAGAGTGTTAAACATGTGGAATTAGTAAAATTGTGGGCATTGTAAAGAGTCGTACCTTGGATGTTCCTTCGAGAAAAGTTGGCAATTGTGGTCTATAAGGCTTGGAGATGACCGGCTCGTGGAAGGGTTGTTTCATGTTGTTGGTTGGAATTTGGACACAATTCTTGGCCTATCAAGAAACTACACTAAGGTAGTTTAGTGCAAGCCCCTGATTTGGAAATGGAATCTGTGGTGATTGGTATACCACTGTGTATGAGTGTTGTGCAAATTTTAAATTTATAACTATTCGCAAGCACACGAATCGAATTGGAGTATAGAGATATGCAAGTGCGAGGTCGAACCCATAGGGACTTGATTTAGAATGAATGAGAAAACAAATTAAAAAGCCTAATATTTTAACCTTAACCTAGTTAACAATTTTTCAAGAGAATGATTGAATTGAAATTACAAAATTAATTAAAATAACTAAAAATGACGATTAAATCAAGTGAGAGAAATTACTAAGGTATCGGATTCCATCACCATTAAATCTATAATCTTCCAATTATTTATTTATTAATTCCCAATTTTAAGAGATTTAAACATTTAAGTTTATTAATATGATGTTCAAAATTTAGATTATCCTTTCGCTTTTAAAGATATAATTCCTAAGCATTTAATGTATCCAATTTAAATTTAAAAGACAATTGATCAAAGTAAATAATCTAAGCATCCAGCATCCAATGTATCTAATTAAATTGAAAAACAATTAATCAAAGAAATCTTTCTTTTAATTAAAATGCCAAGCCCTTGATGAATCAAATATTAATATTAACTACCACAAATACATGATATTAGTGGTGAAAATAATTAACATCTAATTAATCTAATGAAGCACATATCATAAATAATTGAACACACATAATTGGAATTAAATAAATAAATAAAAGAACATTATTTCATTAATGGGGTTTCATCCTCAACCTCAGTACAGAAATTTAGCCGAACATTATAAAAGAATTAAAACAAAAGAGATAGAAAAATGAAACCCTAGCCATGTCGAAGATCCTGAGCGAATGTCAAGATCCTTCTCTGCTGTCATCCTGAGCCTTCTTCTAGATAGTGAATTTAGCAAGCCTAGTGGGACCCATTAGCTTTAGCCGATTTTTCTTACTTGGCCGACTTCCTCTCTGTGGTTGCTGTATGGGAAACTTATGTTTTTATTGCTTTCTTTTCTCAGTTCCTTTCAAGCAACTTCTATTTTTCTTGTTTGCTAAACCAGCCAACACCCATTCGTTTCCTTAATCTTCTCTTCTATTTTTTATTCTCTTTCTTTTCTTTTATCTCTACAGTTGCTTGCTTGACTTCCTGTTTACAATTATTGCTGCCTTTAATTGTTTCTGTCAACACTACCAATTTTCGTTGGCTGCAAGTAGTATGCAACTGGCATGCTTTCGATCCCTTTCTTCACACTTGTATTCTTGAGTCTTCATGGGCTTCCAATTGGACTTCAAGCCTGGACTTCTAGACTTTGAACATAGGCCCCACTTTCTGCATTTTTCACAATTTTTAATCATCATATCGTGTATTCTTCTGAATTCCCTGCAAAACTTAAAAATGTCATCAAATATATCAAATTTATATAAAACAAGGACTAACTAGTCCACTATCTAGGAGTAAAATTGTCAATTTTCAGTGATCATCAAATACCCCTAAACTTAGATTTTGCTAGTCCTCGAGGAAAGCAAAAACTAAAAACTTTAAAAATAATAAAAATAAAAATCATAAACAACACCACTTTCGCTGGCACTGTCGATTGCATTTAGCGTATGCAACAAGCCTTTAAACCCCTACCTCACCACTAGTGGACGAGTTATAGTTTCGTGAGGGCTTCCAGTAATGATATCTACAAACATCAAATTTCAGCAAAAATATCCAAATAAAAATTTAAACATCATACAACTCCAAAATTATTTAACAAAATTTATACTTGGAGTGTAGTGTGTGATAGCCAAATATTAATATAATCTTCTTTTTCAAAATACACACAAGTTTTGCAACCACCGGCTGAAAATGCGCTTCGACTCCAAATCTCACCAGATATATCTCAGAAAGACTTTCGCTCAGAGATTTAGTTAAATTCTCTCAAAAGTATATGTGAGCGGAATAATTTTTCAAATGCAAATATCTCACATATTTATCATCAAAGAACGGATAATATCAAAGAAAAATATCGATCTCATGAATGGATACCATTTTCCTGAGAACGTTGAAATAATACACCATAATTCTTCCTCATCTATTCTCCACTTTTAAATACCATATTAACTGAGGATCAATAGGACTTCCTGTAGGACGAATCGTGGCTTAGGGTTGGGTCATATCGAAGACGGATAATAAGACTCTAAAATTAACACTTTGAACAGAAAAGTTAGAGGTATTCAAAATTTTATAATGGGATATTTCTTCCTCTATTTTTTTTTTAGCACTCGGAATCTTCAAAACATTTCTTTTCTTTTCAAATTCAATTCTTTTTTTTTTTCACTTTTTTTTTTTCACATCCTTCATTTATGATGTATGGATGTTCCCTTTATTTTCTTTTCTTTTAATGCTTTTTTTTTTTCTTTTTCAAGTGCCATAATTTTCTTAGAGTACCATCCCAATAACAATCATCTCTAACCTTTTCCTGGGTCCTTAGAATATGTCATAGATTTTTCAATGTAGGCTCAAACTCCACAACCGGAGTTGGGTATGGATAACATAGTTAATCAATAAAAATAGGCTAAATTTACATTCAAGGCTCAAAATGGGAACTATCAAGATAACATATGACCAAAAATAGGTAGGCTTCAAAGGCTTAAACGATTTAAAATAATGGCCTATATCATTTCCTAAGCTTCATATGACTATTTCATTGCTTCAAATAAATTCAGAAAAATTATGGCGTAATAATCCAATTTTGATGTCGTTCTCAATAATTTGACCAAAACAAAGAATAATAAAATCTAACAACGAAATAATGTGCACATCAAAGAAAATAAAGAATTATTTATAACCCTCAGAAAATCGAATGGCTCAAAAGTTCACTGGGTCATAAGTCTCCACTAGTATTCGTCTAGTGATTACTTCACTCATGAATATTTTTCTTTTTCCAGCTAAATTAATATGGTTGTGTAAAACTTTGCCAAGCATAAATTTCACAAAATTCATTTGGAAAAGTATGATATAAAAATTTTGATCCACATATTAATGCTGAAAAATCAAATCTTTTCAAATTTTTCAAAAAAAATTTGTTTTTTTTTTTCTCAAAACACACAAAACTAACACAGTGTAACCCCTCAATACCCTCAAACTTAAATTGAACATTGTCCTCAATGTTCTCTAATGTACATTTGCACCTGCAAATTAGAAGAAAATATCAGAAAAAAAACAATTTGAGTTGAGAAATACCTGAGATGGCTCACTTTATGCAAAACCTACAAAAACAAATACACAAAAACACAAACGCAACAACAATGACTCTAGACTGACTCTCGCACAAGACGGACAAACTCAAATGAATTAAAAAAATCCTAAACTATACTGACTCAACAAAAGTAAAATCCACAGATACACTGACACACTGACAGTCTGACTCGGACTCAACTGACAGACATACTAATCAACCCTAGTTCAATACAGGTGGGCTTTCAACACTGACGGAGAGAGACTCAAATTTTTCCTTTCCTTTATTGGTCTCCAAAAGTGGAGTGATTTCCAGCACAGCATGCACTCGTTGACCTCTTTTTCATTGAAATTAGTGTCAAAATTTGACAAGCATTCCTCAAATGGATCATCACATGTAAAGTTCAGAAAGGACTCATGGATTGTACTCTCAATCATTTTTACCTCACATAGGTTATTTGTATCTGGAGGCTGGTGGCCACAATTAAACACATTGAGCTCTAAAGTCATGTTACCAAAAGACAATTTGAGCACTCCATTCCTGCAATTGATGGTTGCATTGGAGGTAGCCAAGAAGGGTCGACTCAAAATTACTGGAATTTACCCATTGGTGTTCATCACAGGTTGTGTATCAATGACTATAAAGTCCACTGAAAAATAAAACTTGTCAACCTTGATTAGAACTTCTTCTATTACACCTCTTGGAATTTTGATTGACCTATCGTCCAATTGAAGTGTAACAGGTGTGGGTTTCAATTCTCCTAGCCCCAATTGCTCGTACACAAAGTACGGCAACAAATTAACGCTTGCTCCTAAATCAAGTAAGGCCCGATCGATCGAATGGTCACCAAGGACACAAGAAATAGTAGGACTCCCAGGATCCTTTTACTTGATAGGAGTTTTCTGTTGAATAATGGCGCTCACATGTTCATCCAAAAATGTCTTCTTTGGAACATTCGTCCTCCTCTTTAGCATACAGAGATCTTTCAAGAATTTTACATAAGAAGGTATTTGTTTAATAGCGTCGAGGAGAGGAATGTTTATGCGGACTTGCTTAAACACCTCTAACACATCGTTATGTGGTGTACCTTTCTTAATTGGAATCAATCTCTATGGGTAAGGAGCTTTTGGGACAAAATCAGTCGTGACTGACTCTTTGGATTCCTTCTCAGGCGGGCAATCAGTGCCCTTTGATGGTTCAGATTGATCATGGCTTTGGTTATCCTGCTGTCTTTCTTCTGGCATCCTAACCTGATTATCAACTGTTTTTCCTGACCTAAGAGTGACGATAGATTTAACATCTCCATAATGTACGTTAGAAGTAGTTGAAGGCCCCACTTCGAACTGACCCTTAGGATTGGGAATGGGTTGACTAGGGAATTTGTCTTTTTCCCTCTCTCCGATAGCACTTGCAAGTTGTCTTATCTGTGTTTCAAGTTTCAGTATGGCTTGAGAATTTGACTGCAAGGCTTGCTGAGTGGACTGCATGAATTGTTGCAGTGTATCCTCCAGAGATGGTTTATGATGCTGCAGACCAGGTTGATAGGACTGACTCTGGGGTGGATGGAATGGTTAATTTTGGGGTTGATGGAATGACTGACCAGGTGAGTGGAATGGCTGACCAGGTGCTTGAAACTGATGAGGTCCCTGATTCATGTGTTGGTTCTGACTCCACGAGAAATTAAGGTGATTCCGCCAATTGGGGTTATAGGTAGCAGAGAGTGGACTCCACTGCTGCTTCCCAAAATTATTTAGTGCGTTAGCCTGTTTGGCTAGGCACTCCGGATTTGTGTTTAGGGAAGGACAAGTTTGTGTTGTGTGTCCTGGGTTAATGCCCATGGCACACACCTCAGGCTGCACACCCATTGACGGACTCACCTTCTGAGTCATTGCTAAGGTCTCTACATTTTTAGTTAAATTTGCAATTGCAACCTTAACCTCAAAATCATTATTAACTTCGTACAAACCTCCTTTTTTGGAAGTTTGTCCTGAACTCTCTCTTTTGGAAAAGTCCCATCGCTGAGAATTCTCCGCCAAATTTGCCAAGAAATTCCATCTGTTAACTTGACTTTGTTCCAAAAATGCCCCATTTTTCATAGACTCGACCAAAGTACGGCTAGATGTGGTTAAGCCATCATAAAAAAATTGAATGAGTCTCCAAGTTTCAAAACTACGATGGGGACATTTACTCAATAAATCCTTGAATATTTCCCATGATTCCGAGAATTGTTCACCCTTTTTCTGAATAAAATTTGAAATTTCTGTTTTGAGGGCGTTCGTTTTAGATATCGGGAAAAATTTATTCAAGAATTTATTTACCAACTGATCACAAGTGTTGATGGAATTTACGGGGAGGGAGTTCAGCCATGATTTCGTTTTTTCTTTGAGAGAAAAAGGAAAGAGGCGAAGTTTAATAGATTCATCAGTGACATTTTGAAGTTTGATAGTGGCACAAATCTCTAAAAATTCCTTAACGTGTAAGTAGGGATCCTCACGATCAAGGCCATGAAAAGCGGGGAGTAGATGTAAAAGGCCTGGTTTTAGCTCATAGGTGGCATTGGTGGCTGGGATGACTATGCTAGAGGGTGTGTTGGCTACGACGGATGAAAAATAATCTCGAAGAGTTTTCTCCTGTTCTTCGGCCATTTTGGGTGATGGTGGTGGTGATGACGATGGACTGTCTATATCTATGATTGGGCCTGACTGAGCCCCGGACGCAACAATCGATGGTATGACAGACAGTGTAACTCGAACCAAGCGATTGGTGGAGTCACGAGACCAATGATGTATACACAAACACGAACAAATACACTCAAACAAATCCACACAAAATATGCCCTAAAACTATACTGACACACAACTCCTAGACTCTAGACTGCCCTAAACGATGGTTCTAGATTGTTTTTAACATACAATGCATGAACCAATTTTTACTAATCTTTTTGGATTTTTTTTTTGTGAATACAAGCCTAAATTACCAATGTAAGATTCAAGCAAATATGAAGACAATAATCAAATAATTTTAATCTAATACATGAACTAACACCCTAAATGCATGAGCAAATTAAATATGCAAATTTTTTTTTTATTTTTTATGCAAAATAAATGCAAGACAACCTAAGAAAATCTATATGAATGTATGAAAAATTGAAAATTTAAAGAAAGTGGTTTAGACACTTACCTTGGCATGTAGTCGCTTTTGCAATTTTTTTTTGTTTTTTAAGCGTGCAATTCAAAACTCCTGCAAAATCAACAAACAAAACCTAGGTGAAGACACCAAATCACATAAAAATATGCATGAAACCTAGATTTAGATGCAAAATTCCTAAATCTACAACTAGTGGAAAGATTAAACTAATAGAATTTTTAATTTTATTTTTCCGTTTCAATCTCAAGTCCCCGGCAACGGCGCCAAAAACTTGTTGTGCAAATTTTAAATTTATAACTACTTGCAAGCACACGAATCGAATTGGAGCATAGAGATATGCA
Source organism: Chimonanthus salicifolius (assembly GCA_013350335.1). Taxonomy (NCBI): domain Eukaryota; kingdom Viridiplantae; phylum Streptophyta; class Magnoliopsida; order Laurales; family Calycanthaceae; genus Chimonanthus; species Chimonanthus salicifolius. The sequence continues at coordinate 52,023,907 of CM023532.1, forward strand.
AGTGCGAGGTCGAACCCATAGGGACTTGATTTAGAATGAACGGGAAAACAAATTAAAAAGCCTAATATTTTAACCTTAACCTAGTTAACAATTTTTCAAGAGAATGATTGAATTGAAATTGCAAAATTAATTAAAACAACTAAAAATGACGATTAAATCAAGTGAGAGAAATTACTAAGGTATCAGATTCCATCACCATTAAATCTATAATCTTCCAATTATTTATTTATTAATTCCCAATTTTAAGAGATTTAAACATTTAAGTTTATTAATATGGTGTTCAAAATTTAGATTATCCTTTCGCTTTTAAAGATATAATTCCTAAGCATTTAATGTATCCAATTTAAACTTAAAAGACAATTGATCAAAGTAAATAATCTAAGCATCCAATGTATCTAATTAAATTGAAAAACATTTAATCAAAGAAATCTTTCTTTTAATTAAAATGCCAAGCCTTTGATGAATCAAATATTAATATTAATTACCACAAATACATGATATTAGTGGTGAAAATAATTAACATTTAATTAATCTAATGAAGCACATATCATAAATAATTGAACACACATAATTGGAATTAAATAAATAAAAGAACATTATTTCATTAATGGGGTTTCATCCTCAACCTCAGTATAGAAATTTAGCCAAACATTATAAAAGAATTAAAACAAAAGAGATAGAAAAATGAAACCCTAGCCATGTCGAAGATCCTGAGCGAATGTCAAGATCCTTCTCTGCTGTCAGCCGAACTTTTTCTTCTAGATAGTGAATTTAGCAAGCCTAGTGGGACCCAGTAGCTTTAGCCGATTTTTCTTACTTGGCCGACTTCCTCTCTGTGGTTGCTGTATGGGAAACTTATGTTCTTATTGCTTTCTTTTCTCAGCTCCTTTCAAGCAACTTCTATTTTTCTTGTTTGCTAAATCAGCCAACACCCATTCGATTCCTTAATCTTCTCTTCTATTTTTTATTCTCTTTCTTTTCTTTTATCTCTACAGTTGCTAGCTTGACTTCCTGTTTACAATTATTGCTGCCTTCAATTGATTTTGTCAACACTACCAACTTTCGTTGGCTGCAAGTAGTCTGCAACTGGCATGCTTTTGATCCCTTTCTTCACACTTGTATTCTTGAGTCTTCATGGGCTTCCAATTAGACTTCAGGCCTGGACTTCTAGACTTTGAACATAGGCTCTACTTTCTATATTTTTCACAATTTTTAATAATCATATCATGTATTCTTCTGAATTCTCTGCAAAACTTAAAAATGTCATCAAACATATCAAATTTATACAAAATAAGGACTAACTAGTCCACTATCTAGGAGTAAAATTATCAAGTTTCAGTGTTCATCAATGAGTAACTGTTGAGACGGGTGATGATGGTGGACCGATGGCGTAGGTCTTATGTTTTGACCTTCAACGACCCCCTTTCAGTCTTGGGTTGTTGGTATTGGGGGATGGCAAGAGTTCAATATGAGTTGGGTATAGACTGGTTGTCTACCCACCAGATGACCCTAGATCCCATCTAGAGAAAGAGCGTAAGGTTGCTCACTGGCGGGTGTCGAGTTTGAAGGGAGATTCGAGACTTGAATTGCATAGTTGATTTCATGAAATCATCGAAGTTTATGTTTAAGTTATCTGGAGATGTGATAATGCCTTGTTGTTCTCCCCAAATGTCTGTTAGGAATGAGATCATTTTAAATGAAGTGATGAATGACGCAGGTGATAGGACTATGTGCCGTAATACGAGTGAAGTCGTGATTCCAAGACAAGCATTGCTGACCCAAATTAATGAAGTTTGTGTTGTGATCTAATGATTATGAAAAATACTTCTATCTTGTGCATAACTTTTAATTTTTTTTTAAATGATATTTCTAAACAGACATTTTAATCTTTTTATAGAACAATGTCAAATTGGTGGAGACCAGATGTTTATACATTCCGATGAAAAGATATCAAATCACTTTCACAAAATGATATTTTGCAATTTGGAGGGTGACAAATTACATTACTACCTTTCCATTGTATAGATGGATATAGAAAAAATAGAGAAATTTGACACTTTTATAATTGCCGGTCCAAATTCCCACAAAATGACATTTTATGTCATTTTCTTTCATATGATACTAGTCGAGATCTTGCATGTTGAGGGTGGAACATATTTTGAAAACTGAATAGAAACAAAAATAGGATTATATCAATGGGATCAACAAATTCAAATTCAAATTAAGTAAAAATTACTATGAAGTTATGATTTGTGAAGGGAAGAAAATTGAAAACGATTGAACTTTCTCTTTAATGAGGTCCTTTATCAAAATTAAATTACAATAATATAATTTTTTTAAGTAACATAGGTATTCTCATTTTATATTGAAGATAAAGTTAATTTTATCGATACATAAATATTAAAATTAAATTATAATAATGCCTCCATAAACATTAGTTGTTTGTAGAGTACAATCAAATTGGAAATGGAACATCACTCTTTGAATTCAGTATTGGGGTTGTTTGGCCCTCCGGAATTCCGCAGATATGGTACGTTATTTTCAGGAAATGCATAAAGTGACCTGTTTGGCTGTCATGTCACTTTGCTGACATCCTTACTTTTCACGTGGGATGGCCTGAGGTTAGGAGGTGAATTGAAGGGAAAATCTATTATATATTAATGGGATTCGTATTAGATTCATCTTAAATTTCTAAATTTAATTTGAATTGAATTTGAATTGAATTTTTTTCTCCTTAATACGATCCGACTCAAATTTCAAAATTATATAATCCAGCCCACAATTTTTTTGGCTTCACTCGTAGTTTTATGGTTACTCTGATATAAGATGTAATATTGTGCTATTTACTAATATAAATTGATCACCCATTTTATCACTTTTAATCGAAAGGATAAAAATATCTAATGGCAATTTTTCTCAATTGAATATTTATCCATCATTTTGTCTACAAAACTTATTGGTCTCAAATACTACGCGTCATAATTTCAAATCATGAGTAACATGCTTTTCTACGTTGAATTGTATGGTCATGCCATAAATTGGACATTTGAGCGAATTATAATCCAGCTCTAGATTGTTTAGCAACTAGACTGTGGACCAGACTAACCTATCATGTTAGGAAAGTAAAGTCCAACACTCGATTGTTTAGCAACTAGACTTTGGACCAGACTAACCTATCATGTTAGGAAAGTAAAGTCCAACAGTAGGAAAACAAATAAGTCATGCAATAGATAAGAAGAAGATGGAACAATGTTATCAGAACCGGACCGAACCGCGGCTGAACCGACCGCGTGGTCTGCGGTTCGGTCCGGCGAAAAAACTGGCTGGCGGTCAAAACCGCATAAAACCGGTCAAAACCGCGGTTTTATGCGGTTTTGACACCAAAACCGTGAACCGCAGTTCATGGTTTTTGAATTTTTTTTATTTTTTTTTTAATTTTTTTTTTTAAATTTTCTCCTTAAAAAAATGTGTATATTTGAAATATAAAAATTTATTACTATTTCTATCCCATATATTTAACCGTTTCGGTATATTACTCAGAGTTTGAATGTTATTTTTAATATTTATATTAATATTATTGGTAAAATATGTCTTACTTAATATTATATATAATATTTATATTATTTTAATACTTGACCGGCTTTTACTGGCTTTGACCGCAGTCGAACCCAGTTGAACCCTCACCTCCTCGAAGACTGTTCGGTACACGGTCCAGTTCTGATAACATTGAGATGGAAGGCTTTGCAGCAGTAAAAACCAGGGGTTAAAATTCGGTTCGACCAAATATCGGCAGATATTCTCTCTTCATTTTTAGATTTTTTTTTTAATTTCTGAGTTTAAAAAATGGAAAAAAATAAAAAAAGGCATTTTTAAAAAAGAATCTTAATACATAAATATCGGCCGGGCCTATTGGCAAAATGATTTTTTTTAAAAAAAAAAACCACTGATATCGGCGATAAAATTCGGATATCACTCGATATTGGTGGAATACGACTGGTAAAATACTTATCGACCGATATATAAAGGATTTAAATTCCGATATTAAAACCCTGGTAAAAACATAATGGATATGACTTATCACCAAAAGCTTGTGGTTGACAATCAAAATATTGAGCCTAGGCCTAAGCGCTCATTGATTGGCTTGGCTCAGCCACACCAACACTCCTACAGCACCACACGGACACATCACACATGTGGAGAGAACAAAATCACAGAGTCCATAGAAACGTCTAAATTCTAATAGTTTGAAACAGGGATTTAAAAAATGTTTAAAACGATATATCAGCCGAAATATCGGCCGATAATTTTCTTTCTCCTCCGATATCGGCATTTCTCTCTCCTTCGATATCGGAACCGTGAAAAACCGCAAAAAACCATGAGAACCCATGAAAGCCGTAAACCTTGAACCGTTAAAAACCGTGAAGAACTGCGAAAAACCGTTAAAAACTGCAAAAAAAAGTGGAAAACCGTGAAAAACCGTATCAGTGTTTTAAAAAAAAGAAAAAATTTAAATATCAATATTTATGAATATCGGCCGATATTGTGACCGATATTTCGGACCGAATATCGGTCAAATCGGCCGATAATATTTATATACGGCCGATATATATCGTATCGGCCGATATCGTTCGGTATTAAAATACCGATACATATCGGCCGATACGATATGTATCGGCTGATATTTCAACCTTTGGTTTGAAAGACTTATAGTCTTTCATTCTTCTATCTTTTCTAAGTAGGACTCAGGGTCGAAAATTCGGCTGGCTGATATTTGATCTCGGCCGAGATCTTGGCCGAGATTTTTCTCCCCTCATTTTTTTTTTTTTGAAAATCTTGCTATTTTTTTTTAAAAAATTCATTTAAAAAATAAAAAATGGCTGTTTTTTTAAATTAAAAATTATAAATATCGTCCTAGATATCGACAGGGCCCATGCCGATATTTTTTTTTAAATAAGAAATAAAAATCGGCCGATATTTTTTTTTTAAAATAAAAAATAAAAATCGGTCGATATTCGGCCGAGATCTCAGCTGTATCGGCCGAAGTTTTTTATCTCTTGCCGATACTAATACTATGCGTATCAGCCGAGATATCTCAGAATTTCCGTATCGATCGAGATTTCGACCCCTGATAAGACTTGAAAAACACCTAAAGCATCACTAGAATACTCCTACTGCAAGTGGAGTTTTTCAAAATTTGAAAACATAAACTCTAGAAATCTCTCCTCATTTTTAAAACATTTGATAAAACTTACAAATGAATGAAATAAGGCACATTCATGAAACCGATGTGCCTATTAATGGGTATGTAACGATTTGAACCGGTGTTTATTTATAAGATTACTTGGAACTTTGGTATATTAAAATCTTGAAAGAAAGGTCCTAAAGTGGTAGTTCTTACATATAATACACACTACAATTCCAAGTAGTAAAATAAATATATTTATGCCTACACATTATAGTTTTGTATATGTTAGCAAAGTTTCACATTGTCCATAGACCTTTCAGTCTTGGGGTTTATAAGCACATAGGCATCCTCTCCTTTAAAGCTGATTTTTAAGGATGAGTTTTACTCTGGCAGACAAAATCTTTCTTCGTCTGAAAATACTCAACCTCCAATAAACATTTCTAATGAGCAGGGATCTCTTAGTGATTCTCTTTCTATTCATTATTCGGATAGTCCGACAATGCTGCTTGTTTCGCCCACTCTATTTAGTGATAACTATAGCACTTGGAAGCACACTGTTACTATGGCTTTACGTGCCAAAATAAACTTGGTTTTGTGGATAGGTACTTTGGCACAACCGACTTCCCCAACTGAACTCACTCAATGGAAGCGTTGCAATAATTTGGTTAGTTCTTGACTTCTCAATTCTGTTTCTAATGACATTCGCCACAGTATAATGTATTCCACTATGGCCAGAGAAATTTTGTTGGATGTCTCCGAACGCTTCTCTCAGTTTAATGTTCCATAGATATATCAACTCCAGCAATCTATCTCTACACTCAAACAAGAGGATTTATCTGTCTCTGCTTATTACACTCAGCTCAAGTCTTTGTGTGTGAGACTTTGACCCGGCCCAACGGTCGAGTCCAATAAGGGCCGGCCCAAGTCAAGGTGTGTGAGTGGGAATGCGGTAGAGTGGGAAGAAAAGAGTCCCACATCGGAAGTGAGGGATTTCCGCTTGGCAGTTTATAAGTGTCAGTCCCTCCTCACTCAGCAAGATGTATTTTGGGGCCTACCAGTTGGGCCACACCCCAATCCAAACCCATGTGTGCTCGCCCCAATCCAAACCCGTGCAGGCTCGCGCATGTGCAGTGCTAACGTGTGGGCCCAAAGCGGACAATTTCTTGTTAAACCAAGCCCTAAGCCCAGATTTTTATGGGTCAGGTCTTTACAAATGGTATCAGGCCTAAGTTCAGTAATCAGACTGTGTCGGCCTACTGCCTTCCATTGGATTCATTAGGGTCGAAACCGAGGACGGCTCTAGGCTTAAAGGGGTGGATTATGAGACCTTGACCCGGCCTAGAGTGCCGAGTCTAATAAGGGCGGCCCAAGTGAAGGTGTGTGAGTTGAAATGCGGTAGAGTGGAAAGAAAAGAGTCCCATATTGGAAGTGAGGGATTTCGGCTTGGAGTTTATAAGTGGCAGCCCCTCCTCACTCAGCAAGACGCAGTTTTGGGGCCTACTAGTTGGGCTAGGGCCCAATCCAAACTCGTTCGAACTCGCTCGTGTGCGTGAGAACGTGTGGGCCCAAAGCAGGACAGTTTCTTGCTTAGCCAAGCCCCTAGCCCAGATTTTCGGAGTCGGGTCTTTACATTGTGGGACGAACTTAATTGCATAGCTGATGTTCCACCATGCACATGTGCTCATGAGAAAATTGTCACCAACCGAATTCAGCGATATAGGGCGATGGAATTTCTACAAGGTCTTCATGACCACTTTGCATCCCTTTGGAGTCAAATACTTCTTATAGATCCGTTTTTCAACATCAATAAGATCTATTCCTTGGTTCGTTAGGAGGAAAAGCAACAAGAGATTCATTCCTCCACTTATTCTCTTCTAAATGCAGCAGTTTCTTTTTTCCTAACCCCCTAATCGTGAAGGCTCTACTCTGCGCGGTCCCCCTACCCACACGCAGCTCTCAACCTCACTGTACTCATTGTGGACGAGATGGTCATACTCGTGACCGTTGCTACTACCTTGTTGATTTTCCCCCACGGCAATCTGATGCCCCTCTTGTACCCTGACTCCCCAATCGAGCATCCTGTGACTTCGCCTAGAAGCTGCCGCTCCAACCCGTTATGTTGACCATGCCCTAGCAACACCACCGCCTCTCACTTAGGAGCAGTACAATCAACTCTTGGCCATGCTCTCTTCAAATAGCCTCAATTCTAGCTATCATCTTGCGAGACATGTCAACTGAAAACAATTGGACTGGGTAGTGTTCTCTTTCTTTCACCAAAAAAAAAAACAAAAAACAAGTCTCCGCAGCCAGTCAATGTGTTGCCCATTCATCTCATCTTAGCAGTCAGTCAGTGTGCTACTTCTTCAAATCATCTTATCAGCCAGTCAGTGTGCTGTCAATTAGCAGTCAGTCAGTGTGTTGCTTCTTCAAATCTTGTTCGTAACCAATCAATGTGTTACCAAAATGCAACCAGTCAGTGTGCTGCCAATTCAACAATTATTCACAGCCAGTCAGTGTGATGCCAATTCATCTCATTCTTGCAGTTAGTCAATGTGTTGCACGTTCATCCACTTAATAGTCAGTCAGTGTGTTGTTCATTCAACAAATTTTCAGTGGCCAGTTAGTGTGCCACTTTTCTGCAATTTCCAATCTTCGTGTTCCCTTCCATACATGCTTCAGCTAGTGGGGTGTGTTAAGATATATTTAAGTTAGGATATATTTAGTTTTTTCTCTAATTAGTAGTTTCCTTAATTACCACTTGCTATTATTCTATTTTCCCTTTTTATTTGATTCCATTTCTGCATATGTAATTTCCTTTCTCTATAAATAATATATAAAGGTCTTTCCTAAGATTAAGGAGGACACATTATTTTCACACATATGCACCATTTTTCACAGAAAGAGTTGGATTTTGAGAAGAACTGGTAGTTTCTAGATGAGTTGGGTGTAAAGTTTACTCATGCCTCTACCTTATGAAATAAGAATTCTTTGAAAACTGGTTCAAAAATTCGATAGAACCCCGAGAGAGTCGAGACCCAAAGAATCAAACCTTCTAGGGAGATAATTGGACCAACTTCGACATGTAGAGATCCTTGATCACACTAGACTAAAGAGATGAATCAAAATCTCTAATTCTCATTGGAATAAGGAGATAATGTCAATGGCTTCCTTAGATGAAATTGACACCTTGCAAGATCACCTAAGAAAATAAATATTCTAAAACTGAAAAATTGAATTTTTATAATCCAATTGGAGATCAAGGTCAAAATTCATCCAAGGTGGAACCGAATTAGACCAAGACTCTTCCTTGAACAAATATTCAAAACCTATAAGAAACTAAAAGACTCAAGAAGACTCAAAACTCAAACTCACACTTGAAAGAGAGACGAGAGGAGAAAATTCCTCCAAAGTCTTAAATTTCTTTCAACTTGGATTTCACTCCAAGACATGGATGCTTTACACTGAACCCCAAAGTCTTATTTATACACAAAGTTGCAAAAAAAAAAAAAATTATAAGAGTGATATCCATCTCTACCATTCATTCCACCAACTTGAAATGCAAACAAATCTCAACCATTTATTCAAACTTCCAAAAGAGATGCATGACCGACCTCTTTTTTCTTTTTTTCTTTTTCCTTTGTAATATGGGTATCTCCAGCCCACATTTGAGGTGAGACTAATCCCATAAAAAATTATCCAAGCCTTGTTAATCTTCATGCCGATAAAATTCTTGTCAAAAGGAGAAATGGTTGGTTTTGGATAGCAAAAAAGGTCAACTTGGTGTCTCTTTGGCCGAACAACGAATGGAGTAGCTGGCTTTTTAACCAATCTTGGTGTCACCGGCCCTTCCTCTGGCGTGTTTCTCCTTGAGTTAGAGGAGATTTTATTTTGGTTATTTCTGTATTTTGTTATACTTTTATTTTCTTTTCTTTTTTCCTTTTTTTATTTTTGTTTTGGGTCTAATCCTGTTAGACCTTTTTCTTTTTCTTGTATCTGCTCTTTTTATTTATATATTATCCTTTGTTACCACTTAAAAAAAAAAAGGTCAATTTGGGCTCATTTAAGTGGATTTGGACAGGGGTCTAAAAATCGTCGATACCGAGATATCGGTGTCTCGAGCGACTATCTCTCTTTCTCCTAATTTTTTCCAACAAATCTCGGTTGTATAAATGTGTATCGGCCGAGATATCACGGCCGTCAAAAACCCGAGATATCTCCAGCGATACGCACAGTATCGACTCGAGATTTGTAACCCTGATTTAGGATTTGTTGGCCAATTTCTTTAGAGAAGATGCTCTCAATGACGTCTGAATTCCAATTGTCCAAATTGGGACCCGATTGCAAGTGACAAACAAGATTTTTTCCAAAGTCATTATTCCGAAATTCGGATTATGGCAATTAGGGATCCACCACTAATCATGAATCTTTATTTGGAGAGAATCAAATTGCAGCAACCGAGAATCTACTACCAAACTAATGACTAAGAAGATTTTTCCAAAGTAAAAAAAAAAAGCCCTTAATTTTCAAATATTTTTATTTGAAGACAAATTTCAATAGATTGCCTTCTTTCTCAATGAATCTCCAAGCGAGACTCGTGAGAAATGCTAGGTAACAATAGTGTTCTTGTCATTTAGGTGAAGACAATTGAAAAAAAGAAGAGAATAAATTCAATATTTCTTGTATTTAAAAACACTGATATCTCTCTCATTAGTCACGTAAATTTCCTACCAAAATTTTACTTAAACTTTGGGGGGCACAATCTCCCTCGCCTCATCCAGGATCCAAGAAATAAAACCTGAAGTTATTTTAAATCTAAAGTTACTTGTGTAGAGTTAAGCTGATTTTGCAAGTGAGAGTTTTGAGAAATTATCTAGTATGAATTGTTTACAAAAATTACAATTTTTGAATGAATGAAATGTTATCAAGTATGTTTTTTGATTCATTCAATAATTTACTTTAAAGGTTGGAATTGAAAGTTTACACCAATTTATAATGAACCAATTGACAATAGATAATTTCTTGAGAGTTTTAGCATGATATAGTTGAGTTATATGTCTTCGTAATTTTTGTATTTTCTAATGTACAATAGGATGAGTATCTTCATAAAATTAAAGAAAGATGCAGTGCAAAATATAGAATATTCATGTTCTTTTTACATTTTAATTATTGGACCATAGGAAGTTGAAATAACCAATTAAAATAAGAAATTATTTTTAACTATTAAATTATTTTTATCTTTAGTTACCAATTCTGTTCTATTCAAGACAAATTGGACAAAATATTCTTGACCCGAATAAAAAAAAGCAAAGAAATAGGTTGTTTGGAACCTAACTTGGTTGGGCTCTATTTATTTTGTACTATAGATTTTATATTCTTAATTTTTTTTAGATATTTGTATAAAATCCAGTTGTTAAAATAAAAAATAGACTTCATGATATACAAAAGGACAAAATTAGAGCATAAAATTAAATTTATAGTCCCTTGATCTTAGTTGAAATTCACTCCAATTGTAGCGTATGAAGTATATTTTCAATTCATACAATTTATTTTTAATTTATGTGATGAAAATTGTAAAAAAATTAAATTGACCCAACGTACTTATGTATTTTGAGTTTTGACGTTTGGTTTTGAAATAAAATAAGGATTCAAGTTTATTTGTTAGCTATTTCTTAGATTTTTTTTGTCTAATTTACTTTGTATTTGATTTTTATTAGAGTAAAATTTAGAATTCTTGAATTAGTAATTGATAATTACCTATATTATGAATTAAGATTACAAACATGAACACTTATTTAATGATAATTTTACACTTTCGTTTATGTAGATTCACTATAAAATGAAAAAAAAAAATAGGGTGGCCATTTAAACACGGGATTTTTCTTCTACCAGACGCGGGTTTTCAAAATTTTAGTGGACATTACCATTTTGCCCTCGCATTTTCACACCGTCAAAACGCGAGCAAAAACAGTTCTTCATGCGTTTGGATCATTTGTATCATTCAAACCTTTATTTCAGTGTAAAATCCGATCGTCTGAACGAATGAATTAAGTAAGAAAAGATAGTCCGGACAGTGTTAATGGACCGTTCAGACGATCTTAACTGAGAAACTCAGTTTAAGTTCGAATGTCAACCCTTTTTCCCTATATTTTAGTTTCCATCTTCCTCTTTCCAAAATGGATCTCTCTCAAACCCCCTTTTCCAAACCCTTCTCACTCAAACCCCCTTTCCAAACCCTTCTCCTTCTCCCTCGAATCCCTTTTCCAAAACGTACCACTACACTCTCTCAATCTCATATCTTGGTTCGAAGGTACCTCTCAAGTCACTCTCTCAATCTCTTATCATGGTTCGAAGGTAACTCTTTCTCAAGCTATTCTCTCAATATCCTATCTCGAATCGAAGGTAACTCTCTCAAATCCAAGACTCTCTCTATTTTTTTGAAATAAGTACCTATGGATTCTAGTGAGGGATATACATCAACATTTGTTGAAAATGATGAGATATTTGTGAATGGGTTTTATAATGAGAATGAGTTTGTTAAGAGTTATTTTTCAAGTCGAGAGGATCTGATCAAATATGTTAAGGAGGTTGTTATTGCACAATGATTTGTAGCTACCATCAAGAGGTCAAGTATTAAGGACTAAAACAATATTTCTTGGTTGCAATAGAGGAGATACATATCGCAGTACGATTAATGTGAAAGATGATGAGAGGAAAAAGAAAGCATCCTCTTGCCTTGTCAATTGTTCATTTAAAGTGAGAAGAAAACAAATTGTTGATGGGTCATGGAAGTTTACCATAAAACATTTGGAGCACAATCATGATCTTTCGAATGTATTATTAGGTCATCCAACTACACAATGTTTTTCTGATGAAGAGAAAAAAATGATCATTGAAATGAAGAGTAGCAATATACTACCCCGCCAAATTTTGATGACTCTTAGAAATGAATATCCAGACTAGAGCATACTGCGGATGTCATCCATAAAATCCATGACAAGAAAATCAAGCAAAGGGCCTTAAGTGAGAAGATAGCAAAAGTTTCCAAATGCCAAGGCCATTCTCAAATTCTAGAAAAGGAAAGACGAGTTGTCCATGTGGATGGTGGACAAAGAGCACATGATAAAGAAGTACAAGACTAACGTCACAAAAAATTAGGCAATGCTTTAATCATTTTCTTTGATAGTGTATAGTTGTCTTTTTATTTTCAAACTCTTGGACAATGGTGTTGTTATGTATCTAGGTTTACATGATTCTCAATTATTTACCTTAACATTTATTGTGTACGGAACCACGACTATAAATAAGAGAAACATACACTTAGTGACAAAAGTAATGTTAATCACCAATTCAATTCAAATAGAACATGTTCATTCAAAACAAATATAGAAGATGTACATTTCAAAATATGAAAATTACAAAATCATCTCATTTACATGTCATCATCAAAATATGAAAATTACAATATCTCTCCCCCTTTTTCATATCATCAAAAGGAACAGTTATCGAGAGCCAGAAGCTGGTGCAGATGTATCAGGAACAGTCAGAGGAGGAGTGGAGCCAGAAACAGGTGTAGGTGTGGCAGCAACATCCTCATGAGCAATGGAGCTAGAAGAAGGTGCAAGTGTAGCAACAACAGTCCTTAAGAACAATGGAGACAGAAGCAGGTACAGGTGTAGAAATAGGTGCAGGTACAACAGTGTTAGAAAAGAAAAATTGTATTCATTAAAGAGTATTACACAACTATATATAGCCTTAGACGACCCTAAGGCTATTACACTTCTAATCTAAATAGATCTCTTAATAGAGATAAAATCAAACTAGAATCCTAATTACATTATAATTAGAATAATCTAAATATATTCCAACACGCCCCAGCAAGCTGCAGTGTGGATAAACTCGAAGCTTGGAACGTGAAGAAATGGCAGGTGAACTGCAAAAGTGGCACACTGATTGGCCATGGAGATTTGTTGAAGCAGCACACTGATTGGCTGCAAAAGTTGTTGAAGAGGCAGCGTTGACTGGCTGCAAAATATGTGTTTATGTGGCAAACAACGATGTCGGCCTAAAATCTAGAAAGAGGCTCGGACGACGGCAGTGGCCGTAAGACAATTGTCCGGCAAACAATGATCGCTATATGCGATAAATGCAGGCAATGAGTGACCTGCAAAACAAGGGGCTGAAGCCATCACATCTATCAATCAGATCGTAAAGGCCAGCGAATAATAGTTGTAGCCATAAAGACCAACAAATAAAGGTTGAAGTCATAAAGACCAGCAAATAGTGCTGTAGCCATAAAAGGCCAGCAAATGAGGCTGTAATCATGAAAGGCCAAGCAAATGAGGCTGTAACTATGAAAGGCCAGCAAAAACTGGGGACGAATCAGTCCTCCAGATAAAAGGAGTGGATGAATTCCACAATAAATGGACATGTGTCCAAAACGTGCCGTCTCATTTTCGAGAAACTGACAAAACAAGGCTGTTCGAAAGGCAGCTGAGTAAGAGGAGAAGGGAAATTTGTGCTCCTTTCTTCAGAGCGTCGACGAAATCGACGAAAGTAGAGGGAGAAAGGCGAGAAGGGCAATTTGTGTCCCTTACTTCGGCTCTCAACAAAGTAGGAGAAGAAGAGCAATTTGTGTCCCTTTCTTCAGCTAACAGGTCTTTGGAGAAACGACACAATGAGGCGTGCTAGAACAGCAACACCTAAATTGGTGATCCGATGGGTCACCCAAAACAGTACTCAGATGTGAGCACCAATAAATGTGTTAAAAAAAAACAACAGCAGCAACAAGACGAAGAAAAGGAGGCTGAGCGATGACCAACACAGATCTCATATTTTCTCTCCCCCTTTCTTCTTGACACAGATCTCACATATCGTAGCGAGAAGAAACAATGAAACACCAATACACATCTTCCTTGGTTTATTCATGCTGGGTAAAGTCTCCCAAGTTCTATCATCTAAATCACTGATTAGGAAGTCCTGGCAGTAACAACGATCACTGTAGATGTCTCAAAAATAGAGAGAACAAAAAAGAGCAGACCTGAACAACAAATTCCTTGTTCCCTTTACCAAGATCTGAAGATTTTTCCCTTTCCTCTTCACTGAGAGAGAAGGGCAGAAATCGCCTAATAATGGTGAACTGCTGCAGCAACGGCGATGCCGGCTGGTTTTAGCAACGGTGTCGGCAGAGGCAGGAAGAGGCAGCGTTGGCGGGGGAGCTGGGAAAGCCTGCTGGGCAGCACGGACTATAGGTTTGGGCAGAGGTCAGACAGTGCTCAGGGCAGTACAGGGAGCTTGTCAAGGGGGCTGCCACACTATTCACATAGACGATTAGATCTAGATCACAAGAAGAGGCTACTGCAGCTTCTTGCTGGTGCAGAACTTCAAAAGATGGGTCCAGATCTAGGACCGAATCTGTTGCAGGCAGCGGAAGTCTGGGTAGCAAGCGAATCCAATGCAGATCTGAGAACAGCAGCCCGGGCATGGAGCAGCAGTTCCACTCGATGTCAGATATGAAACAGATGGTTGGGGCAGCAGCGGTGGCAAGAACTGGGCGGTAGAGGCTGGTTGTCGAATTGCTAGCACGCCGGATTTGAGAAGCCATCAAACGAGTAGATCTGAGGTCGCAGAGGTAGAATATGAAGCAAATCTGAATGGCAGCATGCCCGTTTGCTTGAGATCCCGTTGGTGGAGAAGAACTTTGTAGGTTGACCTGTGGAGGCCGCGTCAATAGAGAATGAGAGCATAAGCACCGAAGAAACAACAGGCAGTGGTAGTGGGGATGATGGATCAGATCTGGGCAGCCAGAGTGAGCCGAGTCCAGCAAAGGAGAGGTCGACTGGGACAGACTATAACCAGATCTGCAGAAGTAGTCTATAGATATGTGGATCTGAAAAATCTAGGCGAGAACGCAGCAGGCAGATGCTTGAAGGGACCAAATCTAGCGACCAGAGGGAAATGGTTCAACAGAGAGATCTGAGATGTGAGATCTCAAGATAGATCAGTGTGAATAGTAAAAATGAAGAGCTAAAATAAAAATGATGCGGTAGATCTGGTCGTCGAAACAGAGAGAGGCTCTTAGTCTGTGGATGCAAAAGGCTTCGTTATTCAGAGAGAGAAAGTCTTCATTGTTTCTCCCTTCCTCCCTCCCTCTGCCGATGTATCTCTGGTAGAGGGAGAGAAGAAGAGGCGTGATTATTGAGCCTCACTCAATAGGAACGAATTCTGGCTCTGATACCATGTTAGAAAAGAGAAAATTGTATTCATTAAAGAGTATTACACAACTATATATAGCCTTAGCCGACCCTAGGGCTATTACACTTCTAATCTAAGTAGATCTCTTAATAGAGATAAAATCAAACTAGAATCCTAATTACATTATAATTAGAATAATCTAAATATATTCCAACAAACAGCTTGTGCAGATATAGAAGTAGGTGCAGCTGGAGCCTAAAACTCCAGTCGGAAGAGAAGTGAAGACAGAAACTGATGCATATGGAGCAAATCCAGTGAGGGTGAGTAGTGGAGCCACGCGTTGAAGGTACAAAACATCGGTCCACCTTCACCTTGTCCTAAATGTGCTTCCACATCTCTGAGCAACTAAAACAGACAACATCTTATTATCTACCACTTGGAGAGACAAAGTATTGATCCTTTCATCTTGACTCTGCATACGTTGATAGATGCCATCAAATTTCTAATTAATGTTGTTGTTGAGAGCCGAAATGCTGTCAAGAATTTGCTGAACTTATTTTCCATTTATGATGCACCATATGAGAAAAACATCGAAGCAGGATACATGGTTACTATGCCCTTTTCTAGGAAAAATATCTTTTGCAATAATGTGATGGATGATTCGGGCTTCAAGGTTAGGTCCTTCATAACGGGCTTATATTCTTTGGTAATATCAGTGCACCAGCAGGTTTGTTTGACGGCGCCGAAAGTAGTGAAGCCTATCAACATCGTTAGGACAATGTATTTGTTTCATACTTTACAATTATGGCCTCGGGGAGATTGAATATAGTATACAACCTATCACATGAAAGAAATATTTCATGTCCTCGGACATTGGTCTTAATGGATTTTTCATCGCTTTTTATTATGTTGGTATAAAACTCCATCACTAATATAGGATACATATCCTATTTCAATGCCAAGAAGGAGCCCCAACTAAGAGTTTCAAAGTACTCTTTTATTTTCAGTTCAAAGGATTCGATGACTTTACCAAAGAGATATGGTCGAGTGGACAAATCATCTTGGTAGAGGGTTGAAGCTTCCGCAGAGATGAAATGATTAGGGTCGAATGTCGTCTCTTTCCTCTTTCTCTTCTGCTTATTTGAAGAGGTAGCTTTCCCACTTCTCTTCGATGATGACCCTTAATTTGATGCCATGTGAACAGAGGGGAGGGGGAAGGGTTTGGAATTGGGAAATGGGCTAAGGTGGAATGAAGGAGGGAGAGGGCAAAGTCGAAGGAAGGAGAAAGGAAAGGGGAAATGAGGGAGAAGGATCGTTTGCACGTTGGGGGAGATCGATCGAACGTTTGGGGGAAGGGAAGAAGGTAGATCGAACGAAGAGAGGAAAGGGAAAATGAGGGAGAGGTATCGTTCGCACGTTGGGAGAGATTGATCGAATGTTTGGGGGAAGGTTTGTGAGTCTTGAATTCAATTCACATCCTACCCCAACATACCACTCCTATTAGTTTTGCCTCGTATGTGTGTATTAAGAGACTTTCACATACCACAAAAGATTAGTCGGCTAAGACGCTTGACACCTTCGGTCATAAAAAAAAGATGATAAAATCGAAACAAATTTGATAATTACTGTACAAGATTGACTTAAAAGTATTTAATAAGGGTACACATTCTCACACGTTGAGAATTTTTTCATCTCATATGGGAATTCAATATTTTTTTTGAAATTCCTGTTTTACCCTTCCAACTAACACAGAAAGTGAAAGGGTAAAATGGGAATTTCAAAAAAAAAACATTGAATTCACGTGTGAGATAAAAGGATTCTCCTTGTGAAAATGTTTACCCTTAATAAAAAATAACTTTTCATAACTAGACATCTAAAGAGTATACTACTATACTCTATTTACTACTATATAAATAAAGGCGCCCCATTCGGACACCCCTTTTTCTACCACGGAACACCCCTTTTCAATTTTTTTTGTAGAAATTACCGTTTTACCCTTCCTAGTAAAAATACTTCGAACGACTGTTCAGTGAAGATCCTTCGAACCATCAAATCATTCGAAGGATGATAAAGATCATTCGAATAATGCTACAGTAAAATCTATTTAAAAAATTAAACAATAAAATCTTTTTTTTTAAAAAAAATTTAAAATTATTTTTGAAGCACTATGTATTTTCAAAATTTCTCAAATTAAATATCCGGACTAATTACGATAGCTTGATAAAAATACTTTAAGAATTCAAGGTCTTTTGACACTCCCAAATGCTTAAAACACAGTGTTTTACAAATAAGGATATCCCTTGGCTGTGTAGAAAATATATTTGGGAGTGTCAAAAGACTTTTAAGCCTTAAAGTATTGTTATCAAGTTATCATAATTAGTCTGGATATTTAATTTAAGAAATTTTGAAAATACACAGTGCTTAAAAAATAACTATTATATTGTCGATATCTCCTTTAAAACTTTAACTTTATTTTTTAAGAACTGTGTATTTTCAAAATTTCTCAAATTGAATATGCAAACTAATTACGATAACCTGATAAAAATACTTTAAGACTTAAAGGTCTTTTGACACTCCCAAATATATTTTCCATACAGCCAAGGGATACTCTTATTGTACAAACACTATGTTTTAAGCATTTGGAAGTGTTAAAAGACCTTAACTTCTTAAAGTATTTTTATTAAGCTATCGTAATTAGTTCGGATATTTAATTTGAGAAATTTAAAAAATACATAGTGCTTAAAAAATAACTTTAAAATTAAAAAAAATTATTATTTAAATTTTTAAATAAATTTTACTGTAGCATCGTTCGAAGGATCTTTATTATCCTTCAAACGATTCGATGGTTCGAAGGATCTAAAATTTCACTGAATAATCATTCGAAGTATTTTTAGTAGAAGGGTAAAACTGATAATTTTCAAAAAAAAATTTAAAAAGAGTGTTGCGTGGCAGAAAAAAAGGGGTTGTAAATTTTTTTCATTAAGCATCAATACAAGTTATTGTATTATTAACTGAATAAATGATAGCAGGAACGGATTTCTTTTATTTTAGAAACGTGAGTACAGATGCGGCCCAGCTGTCGGACCAGAAATGTCGCAGAATCACCTGCACTGGTGTTATTTAGTTCTCAACATGAATCGGGCCCAAGCGGAACACGTTACTCTGCGGGACAAGTCCCCGCCCCTCCGAATCTCCAATGCTCATCTTCCACGCACAAGCACTCCACTGGGTTAGAGGTGACTCAACTGTCAAATGTAGCTCCCCATGAGCCACGTCGTACAATCACTCCAATTTAAAAACAATATATATTTAAAATATAAAGAACAAATATGTTCATATTTATATAAATGAAAACAGTAAATTAAAAGATAATTTTTTAAAAAAAATTTACATTGTTTGTGATAATTTCAATGAATAAAATAATTAGATAAGATCGTTTAACATAATTTAGACATGTTCAAGTATAAATTAATGTAAAGAATTTTTTTATATATTATCAAAAATTTCACATCAATGCTGCGCACATTTTCATAATAAATTTGAGAAGGGAGCATTTGATAAATATACGAAAAAATTGAAAAATATTTTAAGGGCCGTTAATTACTTAATTAGAAGATGAAAAGCTACTAATAAACAGGGGCCAAGAATGGTGAGATATTTTACAAATAAAAAATGTTGATGTGTAAAAATTCTGATAATAATAAAGCAACTAACCAACTAGTCATTTCTGATGGTAATTTAGTTTAAAAAGGTAAATATTAAATTCATAAAGTTATAGTGCAGATAATTTAAAATCTTTGAAAATAGAATTAAGATATGTTTTAAAATTAATTTTAAATAAATGAAAAATATTAAGATGATAGAGTATGCACAATTAACCTAGTTGTATTTTGTTGGGTTTAGTTGTGGAAAAACTCTTCTAGAGTGACTTTAAAAATTGATTAGGGTTTCCTGTGATTGAATGAAATAGGTAAAGATTATATAAAAAAGTCTCCCATCTTAAGAGTGGGAAATTTTTTAAAGAGACAAGGAATGGAGTGAATTCTCATTTTACTCCTATCAGTGTATCGCTTATCAAGTAGCGGTGTATCGATAATATCAGTAGATGTAAAATGGAAATCTCACTCTATCCTATGTTTTCTAACAAATTTTTACCGTGTTTAGATGGCCAGCCATATAAAAAAGATATGAGTGAAATTATATTTCAATTTAAACATTTTAATTTTATAATTTTAATCTTTAATAAAATATGAATTTTATATAACTTATTTGATAAAAATGGTGATTTCCTTTACTAGTTCTGTTTCACGTCAATCTTCCCTCCCTTGGTACTGTTAGGTACGGTGAATCATTCTTCAGCTTGTATAAATACAGAGCAGTTGAAACCTCAAGTACGGTATAGACCTTTCTCCCTCTCACAAGATTTGAAAGGTTTTCTTACTAAAGATTTTCATATCTAAGCTTCTATTTTCTTCTCAACTTGGTCTTCTCAAAAGGGCCCTTGTAGAAATGGCTGGAGTGAACAGAAAGATTTCAGCTGCATCTGCAAGAGCTCACACTAGGAAATCAAAGGAGCAAACCTCTTTCCTCTTCCCTTCAGGTACCCATTCTTCCTCTTCTAATGATTCCTCTATTTACACCATATTTTTTTCTCAAATCTTGTTGCTATCAGCTTTGATCGTATTTTCTTTCTTACCCTGCTTTAAAAGTTCTTCGTTTTTTCAGGTTTTTAGTGAAACAGTTACGGATTTTACTTTCCTTTTTGTTTATTATTATATTCTTCATATAAATCCCTTTAACATTTTGACTCACGTCTTGTTATGATGGTCTCTTTGTTTAGACAATTAAGTGTCATTTGAGGAATGGAGGGATTTTTTCTTTAGGTTTCATTTGTTCTAGACATGAGAAATTCCACCGATTGATGTTCCACTTCTTCTCCTTCTAACGTGTCTGGAGAATCATTTGATATGAATTCATTAAATTCTACCACGTCATGCATATGAAGCCCCAATTCATTATTCCTATTGAATTTATTTGTTCTTGGAAGCTTATTAATGCAACCTTTGGATAGGTTTTTTTTTTTTTTTTGGTGGGGCGGGGGGGGGGGGGGGGGACTTCGGATGTGCACTTGTAATTGCAATTGCTTCGAGAAATCTGGCAGAATGGACTTTTATTCATTATGGTTTCGATAGCGGGGCATGGAAATCACAAATTATGTTATTTTGCTATTATTTATAAGAAGGTGAAAATTTTAGAATTAAAAGTATTGTACAATAAAATCTTGCCTTGTGTGGATTCCAACTCTCCATTGCCCCGAACAGAGGAATGAATAGAATAACACATGCCTTAGCATGAATTGTCAAAGCCGTTGCTATTTGGGTTACATCCACTTATACTTTCTCAAAAGTTGTAAGAATAAATGTGGCCTTTCTTGAAAACATGTAGAGTCCAGTTACATGTAACCAAGTTTTTTTTTTTTTTCTTTTTTTCTCCTCTTCTGATTTTGATATGAAATTGGCTTTTTGCAGGATCGCTCAAAAAGATATTAGTGGTTTTGGTAGTGGGCTTTATAGCTTTGGCTTACAAGGCCATTCAACCTCCACCTCCTAAGATTTGTGGATCTCCAAGTGGTCCACCTATTACAGCACCTAGGATTAAACTCAGAGATGGAAGGCATCTTGCCTACAAAGAGCAAGGTGTTCCGAAAAATATAGCGAAGTATAAGATTATTTATGTTCATGGCTTTGACTCTTGCAGGCACGATGCTTTGCCACTGTCCCCGGTATTATCTGTTTCCATGGCATGCTACAGCTTTTTCTTTCTACTTGTTTCCTTGTTGCTTCAAATGCATACTAGAATGGAATCATGAATTATGCCAAATTATTCAAATCATTTGCAATTCATTGTATATCCCAATGGGCTTGGCTGATTGGTTGTAGTAATTTCAGGAAATGGCTGAAGAACTACGCATATATTTGTTGTCTTTTGATAGAGCTGGGTATGGAGAGAGTGATCCAAATCCAAAAAGGACTGTTAAAAGTACTGCTTTGGATATTGAAGAACTTGCCGATCAGCTACAGCTGGGATCCAAATTCTATGTAATTGGGTTTTCTATGGGGGGAGAAATTGTCTGGACCTGCCTCAAATACATTCCTCACCGGTACGACAGAACCATATCTAGCTCTTTATTCTATTATTTTCTAAAGCATATTAAACACGAGAATTATGACTTGCATTTGAGTGTTCTGTTGGGGTGCGAACGAGAGTCCCACATCTATTGTGAGGGAAGAAAATTAATGACTTATATGGGACTGGGTCACTCCACCTATCAGACTAGTCTTTTGGGGTGGAAGCCCAGTCCCAACAGTGGTATCAAAGCTAGGTCCCTAAGCCCAACGCATATGGACTTAGGGATCCCCTAGCCGAATGAGATGGTTGGAGACGTTCTATCCGCAGGAGAGCCTCGTTCAGGAGAGGGGGGGGAGGATTGTTGGGGTGCGAACGAGAGTCCCATATCGTTGTGAGGGGGGAAAACTAATGACTTATAGGGACTGAGTCACTCCACCTATTAGACTAGTCTTTTGGACTGGACCCAACATGTTCATGGTCTTGGATATATTGAAGTGAGAATCACTTGGAATTTGGAATATCATTTAACAACGGATGGATTTCCCTTCCATTATTGTAACAGAGAAATTATAAATAACGTTGTTCATGGGTATTGTTTTCCTGTTATTCTGCCTACTGCCTTATATATATCAACCCGAGTGCAATCCCCCCCCCATTATTTGAGGAAATTCAGAATAAGAGTACTCAACATATGTAGCCTTCTGGACTGCATCAAATGTACAGTTGAGTAGATAAGTATCCAGTCCACCTACATGTTGTGAATTCATTATCAAGTATATCTTCAAGACCGTGTAAAATTGTGGCAAAAATGTTAAAATATTTATGGAAACATATTTAAACTTTCATCAGATCATTTTGAGCTAATTAAGCCAGACCTAATCACCAACAAAATATTTCTCCAGGTCACGCTTTTGTTACTTGAAAATTTATGCAG
Organism: Chimonanthus salicifolius; assembly: GCA_013350335.1. Classification (NCBI taxonomy): domain Eukaryota; kingdom Viridiplantae; phylum Streptophyta; class Magnoliopsida; order Laurales; family Calycanthaceae; genus Chimonanthus; species Chimonanthus salicifolius. The sequence continues at coordinate 52,046,346 of CM023532.1, forward strand.
AGTATTTGAGATTAACGATAATAATGAAGCTAGTTGAAAATTTCTTTTATCAAACTTTGAACCTTGTCCTTTCTATTTCACAGTCAACCTTGTGATTCATACTTTTGCAATCATCCAAATATAGGCTACATTCATTACATCATTATTATTATCTTTTAAAGTAGTTTCTCATTATTTTCCAATTTATCGATCTGCCTCTTCCTTTGTACTACATGTTATACTTGTAGTGCCTCAATTCTGTGTAAGAGTGTACTGATTTAGCCCAAGATTGATTTTCAGTCATTATGTGCTTGCTCAAATAAATCTTATGGTCATAGAATGATAATATTGATTAAACATAAGTGAAGGTTGGTTAAGATAAGAATGGAAAACTGAAATTGTTTTTTCTCTAAAGCATTCATCATATCTTGGATATTAATCTTAATGACTAGTAATTGTTCGTTCTTCCTCATCTCTTGTTGAATCTTTGCCAAGTTTGGTAACTTCTTCCAGAATCAAAGGAAATTTGCTTGTATTCATTATATTTAAAATAATTGGAAGTGCATTTCTTTTTCTTTTTTATCTTCTTCTTTCTACCTCCTTTGGACTTCTCATTTCTTGAATTCTCCCATTGCTTGAATTTTATCTTCTGAACTCTAGGTTAATCTTCATAACAAACTTCTGAACTTTTTACGACTTAAATTAGGCGTTCTTCTTTAACCAGGAATTGTTTGTCTTGTACATCATCCAGGTTGGAATGAGCAGCACACAGTCCTGAATTCTCACTTAGTGAACATGTTACATGTTGTTTTCTGTTTTGGATGCATCCTTACATTCAATCAAATCATGAATTCTTCCATCTATTTGAAACAGTTCTATTACCTTTGCAAGGGAAATTGCAACATTTGATATAAAGTTAATTCGTAGTTTAAGGTGTTAATTCTTTCTTTTCATTTTTTTCCAATCTTACTTTTAAAAGATCCCCTTATTTCCCATTGAGTCTGATTTTATTGCTGAAAGATGTTCTTGACAACAATAAGTAGATGTGTAATGGTAATAAGTAAAGAGGTTTCCACTAAGTTTGATGGCGATAAGGCTGATTTTATTGTTATCAATAACATCTTTTAAACAAGTGTCTACTTTAGTAACCAATTAAGGAAGTTCTCAACCTTACGTTTCTATTCTGTAACTTAAACCTTAATGCAAAGATCTCTATCCTCTCATCCATCTCTACTCTGAAGTTTTCAGTCTATAATGTGCATCACTTTACTGAATGGATTATGGTGTTGTCCAAATCTGGTTCTTAAGAATTTACTTGTGAAGAAAATTTTTGCATCACTTGTGCAAGTTGTTGGAAAATCTCTTAAACTTGTTGCTCCAATTCTTCCATTCTTTTGTACCTTTGATCTTCTTGATTATCACTTTATTCACCTGTTGTTCCTCAGTCTTCCACACATGGGCAACATCAGCGTGCATCAAAATCGTAATAGGCTTCCTTAATTTACACTCTTATAACCCACTCATGCAGAAGACTGAGGGTGATTTTCGTGCTTTATGGGCTTACCCAAATGAATCTGATCACTCATAATCTCAGTAACGGAAAAGTGGGTCTTCCAATCCTCTCTCAAATCCAAAATAGCAAACAATAACAGAAAATAAAGGAGAATGTGAACTCAAAAGTAACATGAAACTTATACCATTAGAAGTTCACATCAAAAGCATTTTTGAATTTTAGCTCACATCTAAAAGGTAGAGTCGATATGGTTGTATTATCTTTTATATGGAATTTGTGTAAGCAACCAAAGGAAAACCTAAGCTGTGAGCTTCTAAACTCAAAATCTAGGACCATGCAACCATTATCATTGGATATACATGAACATTCACCATCTTTAAGGGCCTGATATGCAGTCTAATCAAGCCCGGCCCGGCCTATAAGCGAAGTAGGTTGCCGCCTAGGGCCCCAAGTCCATAAACCGTTCTTAAGGCCTCTTTTCGAAAAGGCCCAAAACCGCGATCCACATGCGTCTGCATTCCTCACACTTCCGCGCATCCACGTTCTGCGTCCGTGCGCATGCCCTGATGCGCATATGTGCATTCCCTTCCGCCCTATTCCGAAACCCTAACAAAATTTAAATAAGATTTCCGCACTCCGCAAAACCCTAACAGAATAAAAGGCCCTAAGTTACCATTGCTGCAGCTTCTCCTCTTATTGCTCTCTCTCGCTCTCCTCTGACCTCTCTCTCCGTGCTCTCTCTCACCGCTCCTCTCTGGCTCTCTCTCACTATTCTCTCTCATCCGGCTTGCTCAGTTGCAGACTTGCAGGTACTTTTTTCCATCGATCCTGCCATCCTGATGGGTGTTTGAAGTGTAGATCTGATGTTCCTTTCATCCTTTGAATCATCAATGACTTGTTCTTATTTATAATATTAAATAATATGCTTCATTTCCTGTCAGGTGCTACTTCCATGGCCCTGCAACTGCAATCGAATCACTACAAATAGTTGTGTGGATTGTTCTTTGATCTCTCTCCCTTTTAGTGTACCATTTGAGAAAGAAAAGAAAACAATTCGATCCCATTCAAAAACTTTTTTAGATGTTTTATTTTACTTTTCATTAATTAGAGACTTAATTTTTTTTATGGGAGATTAACTATTTAATTAAACCATTCAAACACTCCAATTCATTGTATAAATCCAGTGGTTATTTTACTGTTCAAAAAAAAATTAGTGGTTATTTTAATTAAATAAATATGATTTTTAATAAATGAATAAAAATAACCCATTCATTATTTTAATAAATATGATTTAATTAAACCATTCAGACACGCCATTCAAACATCATGTGACGATTCAACTATCTTAAGTTATCACTACTTCTTCAATGGAAACTACTTGTGGGAATGGGAAAGAGACTGAGAAAGTAATTAGAACCCACTTGTGGGAATGGGAAAGTAATTGGAAACTGAGAAAGTAAATGGAACCCACCTATGGGAATGGGAAAGTAATTGAAAACTGAGAAAGTAAATGGAAATCCACCAGTGGGAATGGAAAAGTAACTGGAAACACCCCATGTGGGAATGGAAGTAAATGAAAAATACAAACTTTCTACATCGAGCATAGGTTCGCCCATGGCATATTTTTTATCCCATAATTTATATTTGAATTATAGAAAGGTGTGGAAACTAAGTTACCGTTCAAAAGAAGGCTTTTCTTCAGAGATAGATTGAAAAAATAAATAAAGGAAAAACATTCGTCATGGACAATTGTTTCTTCGAGGGTCTATACTTATTAAGTGAGATTGTAATCTCTTTCGGTTAAGTATAAGTCATTTTGGAAAATATTAATCAATCACTCCAATTAAATGAAATTGGGCATTGTGTGGATTCTTATTTTGATGTATGAGTATATTTGTCAAAAAAAGTCAAAATACATTATGTTCCCAATTGATGCCAAAACAAGTAGCTTGCATGATTTTACATACATCCCTCCCGTCAAAATAAAAAATAGTGAAATTGATTTTTTTTATGTTGATATTTTGCAGTGAAATTGATTCTGTGATTAATCTGTGAAATTTGATTATGATATTTTATTTGGATGTTTCACACTTTGTAAAAAAAGTGTATGAATTTATTTTTTGTGGTGTAAAAGGCTCATCTTAAGAGTTCGCTTAGGGCCTCTGAAATCTCAGAACCGGCCCTGAGTCTAATCATCTTCCTTTTAGAATACTGTCAGAAATATGAACCCCTTGACCAAGATTACCCCCCAATGTCCACCAAGCAGCTTTAAATTTTATTACTTCAGTAACTTGGCCAGGCGGAGACAATTTCCATGAAAAACCCTTTTTTTCTTTCTAACCTTGTAGACCAAACAATAACTAGGAAATGTTTTTATTTTACAAATCAACTGACTGTTTTAGGATAGCATACACTAATAGTGTACTTGGAACCTAAGAAGTATCTTATGTATGTTTTGGATCTTAGATACATTCCGAGTCACTACAATTGTTACAAGAAAAGAAATCATTGATGGTATTAAATCCTTGTGTGTGTGTTTTTTTGTTGACATGAATCAGGAAATCCATTACATTTGATATCGTTGAAACTTTTTTGTCCAAAAAATTGAATCCAACTAATGGTAAGAATGATTTCAGCCAAAAATGTAGAAAAGTATATCCAATGTAAGTTGCATGGGTATATGGGTGCGAGCGTCTGAGTTCAATATGTTAGGACCTGGGCTTCCAGCCTAAAAGACCATCCTGTTAAGTGAAGTGATCCAAGTCCTTTATAAACCCCTAGATGTCTCTCTACACTTCCAATATAGGGACTCGTTCGCAGCAGCTCCAACATTTATTGGTATCAGAGCTACCCCCCCTCTCAAATGAGGCACTCCGGCGGAGAGAGCAATACCGGCCATCCCGTTCGTCCTGGGAGATCTCCTGAGTCCACATGAGGTAGCCTGAGACCTGGCTCTGATACCACTTGTTGGGACATAGGCTTCCATCCCAAAAGACTAGCATGTTAAGTAAAGTGACCCAAATCCTTTATAAGCCTCTAGATCTTCCTCTATACTTTCAATGTGGGACTCGTTCACAGCAGCCCCAACAAAATACGGATGCAAGGTGTCGGACTCAGCAATCTAGAAAAAATAGGACATGTAGAAATGGCACCATATTTAAATAAATTTAAATCTAAATTTATTTTAGATGAAAATAAGGTGTGAAAGTAACAGTAATAGAAAAAATATACTATTTTACCCCAAACATTTAGGTGACGAACAGATTGATGTTTTAACTAGGTTTTAAGAGGGAAAATGTGTTATAATATTTTAGTCCATCTTGGAAAACAATGTTAAAAAGCACTAAAAGACTACATGAAGAATGGGTACGAGTGCCTACAAGTTTCCACATGGGTACATCTTACATCTTAAAGTGTCTGTGCAACATAGCATCCAATCTAATGCAGCTTCAGTTTTTTTGTAGAGACCCAAACATTTTAAGTTTGCGAAAAATTTCAAGCTGCTTGCTGTTTGGGCTCATTCAAATGCACCACACATTACAGTAGATAATTGCAAAGATGAACTTTTACTTAGAGATCAAGACATGCAATATTCTTCAAGCCTTGCAAGTGGCCATGTTTTAAATTTCAGTACCTTCTCAATCATGTACAGATAATGTTTGTCTGATGTGAGGGTTTCAGTGATAGTGTGATGGATCCAACTTAACCTTTGTGGATACAATGATCTTTTTTTTTTTTTTCCATTTTCTCCATCTATTTATATTCAAATGGTGACCTTCCACTTACATTCTTTCCATTTGTTTAGTTCAGTTTTCTATCATCTAATTGTTGAAATTTTGATATTGACAGGCTAGCTGGTGCTACACTTATTGCTCCTGTTGCCAACTACTGGTGGGCTGGTCTGCCCAGGAATTTATCAAGGGAAGCTTTCAAGAAGCAACTTGTTGCAGATCAGTGGTCTGTTGGAGTTTCTCACTATGCCCCTTGGCTGACATACTGGTGGAATACTCAAAAATGGTTTCCATCTTCTCAAGTTATAGACAATAGTCCGGATGTCTTCTCCTCCCAAGATAAGGAACTATTCCACAAATTTGAAAGAAGAAAGCAGTATCTGGTAGTTCACTCTCCTGAAACCCTGCATATTTGTCTTCCTGTGTTTAAGTTATAATGGAGAACTTTTCAGAACCAAAGGACACACCTTTTATCATTAGGAATGTCTACATGTATGGTGCAATTTTCTGGTGAACCAGGAGATGATCTGAGGGGCTTACTGGATAGACTACTCCCTAAAAACATACCTTACAAGACCTTATCAAAGTTCTATTTGTAACAGCCCGGCCCATAAAAAGGGCTTGGGGCTTCGCCCCAGCAAGATTTTGTCCACTTTGGGCCCACACGTTCACACACACGAGCCCGAATGGTTTTTGGATCGGACCCAACTCAAGTTCGGGTCCAAAACACGTCTTGCTGGTTTGAGGAGCAAGGCTACTTATAAACCCCCTCTCAAACTCCTCAACTTCCGATGTGAGACTTTTCCACAACTCCCACCCACTGCTGGGCTGTTGGATCTGACCAGCCCATTCTACTGGTCTGTTGTCCTACAGGGCCCAGTTTCACTTGGATCAGCCTCTCTAGGGTCTGGCCCTTGGCTCATGGGTCAAGATATCATAATCCACCCCCCCTAAAGCCTAGAGCCGCCCTCGGCTCGATCTAACGAACATAACGAACCTAGTGAAAGACAGTAAACCCACACAGTCCGATTGTAGAACCTAGAGCTCTAATACCATTTGTAACAGCCCGGCCCATAAAAAGGGGGTGGGGCTCGGCCCAGTAAGATATTGTTCGCTTTGGGCCCACACGTGCACACGCGCGAGCCCGCACAGTTTTTGGATCGGACCCAGTCCAAGTCCGGGTCCAAAACGCGTTTTGCTGGTTTGAGGGAGAAAGGCTACTTATAAATCCCCTTTCAAATTCCTCAACTTCCGATGTGGGACTTTTCCACAACTCCCACCCACTGCTGGGTTGTTGGATCCGACCGGCCCATTCTGCTGGTCCGTCCGACATGGCCTAGTTTCATTTGGATCAGCCTCTCTAGGGCCTAGCTTCTGGCTCATGGGTCAGGATGTCACAGTATGGTGGCATGCAAATAGATATTAATGAAGAATTACAGAAAGATGCCACATTCAAATTATTAAATGTCATCATCAGATGGCTGATCTCTTCTAATCTGCGTCTTTTTTGGACGATGGTCTGTCCAGGGGTAGATTCCTTCAGATCAAAGGTAATGATTGTGAAAGCATGGACCGCACATATATAAAAACACAAAATCCTTTATCAAGGAACATAAAAAATTAATAACTTGGGAGGTTTCTAATTTTCATCTTGGAGGCTGATAAATTGTTGTTCTACTCTACATAAGATCTTTCGTTCCTGTCTTGCAATGAGTAGAAATTTATTTTGTCAGATTAGTAACTAGGATATGTTAGGATGTGATTAGCCTCTAATTGCCTAATTATAATTGGGATTCATCACCCTTTCATAAGGCAATATATGTAAATAAAAGGAGAAGTAGACTACACCAGTGAACTCTATCTCAAGATTCCTTCTCTCTAAAGTCTAAATGCTCTTTTTCCCTTTAATTTTTCTCTGATCCTTTACTTTATTCTCCTTTCACAAGATTCATAACATGGTATGCAGTGCAAGAGGGTCCCAAGGATTTGAACTAGGATATATGGAAACCTCTGGGACATCCACTATTCTCTCCATCCTATCTAGTTACCCTTCTTCAAAGGGCTTCTTTGTTTTCACATCTCACAAATATTTGACAGATGTCTTAGATTTCAACTCAGAGATACTTTGTTGGAATTGATCTTCATAGGGACCCACCATTCTAAATCATTTTCAAACCTGTACCCTTAGAAAAAGTATCATTTTAGATTTGCTTGATAACGATGACACCTCTTGGTAGTGAGAAATTGGCACCACAACATTCAAGATTGGTTTTCCAGACTGTCCATTTCAATTACTTCCTACAAGAATAATGTTGCTGAAGTAATGGGGTTTCTTCCCAGTCTTTTCTAATTTCCTTAGTTGCAATTCTAGTTATAAGTTAATGTTATATAATTGGGCTGTCATCGGTTTTGAACTATGAGAAAATTTTGTCTGAATCAACTTCCATTAGGAAGCATGGTTCTTTTTTAATTGAACCACTGTGGGCTTCCATCATTTATTTTCACAACTTCAGTTTATATCTGACTTTCATTCTCTACCTCATGCACCTTTCCTCCTCCTCCTTTTTTCATCCATACCCACCAAAAAGGGTGCAGCCCTGTGACCTGGCCACCCATTCAGTCTCATCCTCAATTCAAAAGGATTCATTTATTCCTAGCTTGCTTACTTCATTGAATCTTTTTTTGTAATTGAATGGTGGAGGCATTAACCATTTAAATCTGTAGTCCTAATATGGTCATTCCCATGTATGTTAAAGAGTGTTTGGATCAGTCTGATTCCAATGTGCATACAATATAATTTAAAAAGTGGCAGAAACCCCGCAAGTTGGAGAATATAATATGCAAATAATTTTTGCACGCACTTAGTCATGAAACATTAGTTGTGGCTCTAAATTTTTTTCTTGTTCATTTAAATCTTCAGTCACAGATAAGACAGCAAGGTGAATTTATGACCCTGCATCTTGACATGATCATTGGCTTTGGAAGTTGGGATTTTTCTCCCCTGGATCTCAAAAACCCATTCCCCAACAACGAAGGTTCTGTACATTTGTGGCATGGGGATGATGACGCGATGGTGCCGGTGATCCCAAACCGCTACATTGGCGAGAAGCTGCCATGGATACACTATCATGAGGTTCCTGGTGCTGGTCACATGTTCTTGTATGCAGATGGTTTCAGCGATACTATTGTGAAGACACTTGTACTTGGAGAGAAGTAACCTTCTGCAGCTGCCTAGTGTTTGGTATCAACAAAATTCAGCTGGGCCTTTCTGTTGTGTTTTCATCCTACGAGTTTCAGGTTTTGAATTTTGGTTATCTTTTAATCTATGGTTAAGGTTCCTGCGATAATGAAAAAACAAATAAATGTTCTACTATTTTGTTAATTTATAGTTCTTGGAATTTTAGATATCTTTTAGCATCATAGCATCATTGTAAAGCGTAAGCTCTAAGTTTAGGCTAATGGCGTAATGCATACAGTCACCACTCTACTTGATCAAGGGCTTGTGTAGCTTACACTACATGTCTTATTTGAGAATAAAATTTTATACAAAGTTCTATTTATATAACATGAATTGGCATACTATTGTTGATGTATGGTAGAAAATGAATTGTTTAATGCCCAAGTGATGGCTTCTCTTTGAAAAATTATTGACGCTCTGCATGATTTTTAGTGGTGGTCTCTTGAATTTGTCCAAGTTCACGAATTCACTATTGTTGGCTGGCCTATGCTGGTTGCACCAACTTAGGAATGTAACTAGTACTTGGTGATTAAAAGACACTCGGGGGAAACTTGGTTTATGAGATATCTCTATCGTCACCACTAGGGCTGAAATCGGGATGGGTCGGGTTTCTTAAAACTTAATTCGATTCGAGTCAATATTTATGTAACCCGACCAGATCTGATCCGAGCTATTGACTCGAATTCTTGACCCGACCGACCCGAATTTAAACCGACTTGATACGAATTCTGATCCAATCCGCATTTTGAACCCATTTTAGCCTAATTTTAGCAGGGTTGAGTCCGATCAGGTCAACTTGAAAATTCCTCAATTCGATCCGATCCAAATTCCATGAGGGTGTTTGTCTTCTCAACCCGATCCGACCCGCTAATCCAACTCGCATGACCTGACCCAAGTTTCATCATCAGTTATCATACTTCTGCAGTCAAATTTCTTTTTGTTAGATTGTATTACCTCCCTCTTATTGAGTATAAGGGTAGCTTAGTACTTTTTTTATCCTTTAGTTAGGGTTTTCCATGTATATATAACTCTTATCTTATGAAATGATAATTAAGGTTTAGAATGTTAATATGGTATCATGAGCCTCAGGTTATGCATACCAGATCTGCCGCTCCTTGTAGATCCGCTGCCGTCGCTCCTTCTTGTTGCAGATCCGCCACTCCTTCTTGTTGATCATCTCTATGCACTGATTGCAGTGTCTCTCTCCTCTGATCTGCACGGCCAACTCAACTCCGGAAGAATCCCTTCGCCTGCGATTTGGGATCTGACCATCGTTCTCTGCACTTTGCCTGGATCTCGCCTGAGTTACCGATTTGGGATCTAACCATTGTTCTCTGCACTTTGCCTGGATCTCGCCTGAGTTACCGATTTGGGATCTGACCATCGTTGGTAACTGTACTTTGCCTGGATCTCGCCTGAGTTACCGATTTGGGATCTGACCATCGTTCTCTGCATTTTGCCTCGATCTCGCCTGAGTTACCTGCACTTTGCCTGGATCTCACCCGCTTGAAGTTGTCATTGCAGTTATGCACTCGCCGCACCGATAAAACCCATCTGCTCTCTGCTGATCTGTCATCCGTGCACTGCCCTCTCCATTGAGTCGCAGATCTGAATTTCTCAGCCAGATCTCTGCTCCAGCCAATTGTTACCTCCGACTCTGCATCCCTCGACTGTCACTGCCGCCTACTGCTTTCCTCTGCTTCCGATCTGAGATTGCATGCCAGATCCACCACTTGCAATTGCTTACTCTAATCTGCACGGCCCACTGAATCTCGCTTTCTTTGTAGATCCACTGTCGCTGAAATTTCCACGGCCGACTTTGCATCGCCTCTGATCTGCTACAGATCAGCTGCTTTCGCTTCTGATCCGCCACTTGAAGTGCCTCCGATCTGCACTGTCTCAAAAACTGCGATTACAGCCCCTTTTGTTAGTCACTTCAGCGGGACTCCGTTGCTGACTTTCACTGAGCACTGGTTTTGTAAACTTTGGACTACTCGAGGTCTTTGAGCCATTAGTCGCTTGTATTTACTTCTTGTTACCCGACAGTCGGTTCAATCTTGTTCACATACAGTACTGACTTTCTGACATAATGGCGGGTGAACGTGATGATTCTCTTCAAGCTATCAGTGTCAAATTGAATGATAGTAACTATACTTATTGGGCTTATGTCATGCGGAATTTGTTGACTGGTAAGAATATGTAGGGCTATGTTTCTGGAAACATTGTCATTCCTACAGACACAAAGGCGACAGATTATGCACAATCATTGGTTTCTTGGACTATCAATAATTCAAAAATTATTACTTGGATCAATAACTCAGTTGAACTCTCCATTGGTATGCAACTTGCAAAGTTTTCTACAGTCCAAGAAATTTGGGATCACTTGGAACGGTTATATAAGCAGTCTAATTTCACTAAGCGCTACCAAATAGAGAACGATCTTCGCGTGGCTAGGCAGGGGATGTGAGTATTCAACAATTCTACTCACTTATGACTGCCTTTTGGGATCAGCTTGCATTAATTGAACCTGTAGGACTTAGTTCCATTGCACTTTACTGTACTTATAGGGAAGAATGGAGACTTGTTCAATTCTTGTCAGCTCTCCGTGATGACTTTGAAGCTCTTCATGGATCTATTATTCATCGTAGTCCCCTTCCCTCGGTTGATTCTGTCGTTCACGAACTCTTAGCAGAAGTAGTTCGCTTGAAGACCCATTCAGGCAATGGTTTTCTCTCTATGCCTACTCAGACCGTTTTTACTGTGCAATCCAAGCCTTTTTCTACCTCTCTGTCTCGACGGTGCCAAGGTGGGAAAATTGATATTGATGATTGCAGCTATTGTAAACAAAAGGGCCACTAGAAGGCCCAATGTCCGGTGTTATTTAAACGACAGCAACAACAAGTGTCTGTACCCAGACAACATCGCACAACAATTGTTGTTCCATCTAGGCATGAGGCGTCATCTTCGACTCCTTCATCTCGACATGTGGCATCATCTTCGACTACTTCCTTATCCACACTTACTGAGCAATTGCAGAAATTTCTTTTTACTCAACAGCCTAATGCATTTTCTACTGTTCTCCTTCCATAGGTTTGCCTCCTTCAGCTTCTTCACGTATATCCCCTTCCACCTGGGTTTTTGACTCAGGCGCTACTCATCACATGACTCATGATATTTCTCTAGTTACTTTTTATCTCCTTCTTCCTCATCTACTTCTGTGTTAACTGTCGATGGTGCTTCCTTGCCATTGGCAGGAGTGGGTTCTATCATGTCCTCCCCTTTGCATCTGTCTGACGTTTATTGCGTACCTCATCTCACCTTGAACTTGATTTCTATAAGTCAATTATGTGATTCTGGATATCTTGTTAATTTTTCTCCCACTTCGTGCTTTGTGCAGGATCCTCATTCCAAGAGGCTGATTGAAACCGGCCGTAGAGAAGGAGGATTATATGTGTTAGAGCAGTTTCGTGTTCCTGATGTAGTTGCCTCTTCAGTAGATTTGTCATCTTTTCATTTGAGTTCCACCTCATTTACATTTTATTTATGGCATTCTAGGCTTGGACATGTTTCTAGTTTCCGTTTAAAGTATTTAGCTTCCACTGGTGTTTTAGGCAATTTACCTAGTTTTGATATTTCTGATTGCAGTGGTTGTAAACTGGCAAAGTTTTCTGCCTTACCTTTTAATAAAAATGCATCTATTTCTCTTGCTCCTTTTGATTTAATTCATTCTGATATTTGGAGACCATCCCCTATTGCTACAAAGGGGGATCTCGATATTATGTATCTTTTATTAATGATTATTCTAGATTTTTGTTGGATTTATTTGATGAAACGTCGTTCTGAATTCTTTACAATTTTTCAAACTTTCCGGGCCCTTTTTCGTACTCAGTTTTCCGCTACTATTAAATGTTTTTGCGGTGATTTGGGTGGTTAATACACCTCTGGCAATTTTTCAGATTTACTTGCCTCGGGTGGGACTGTTCATCAGTCCTCTTGTACTGACACTCTTCAGCAAAATGGGGTTGTGGAGAGAAAACATAGCCACATTATTGAAACTACTCGATCTATGTTACTCTCTGCTAGTGTTCCTAGTCTCTTTCGGGGAGAAGCGGTTATCACCGCAACTCATGTGATTAACCGCATTCCTTCTGCTCTCACTTCTGGCAAATCTCCATTTGAACGTTTATATGATAAACTTCCAGATTCTTTCTCATTGAAAGTTTTTTTTTGTACTTGTTTTGTGCTTCGTCCTAAATGTGAGCGGACAAAATTACCTGCCAAGTCTGTCATGTGTGTTTTTCTTGGTTATGGTGAGGGTCAAAAGGAATATCGTTGTTATGACCCCAGTGCACAGAGGTTGTATGTCTCACGTCATGTTGTGTTTCTTAAGCATATTCTTTTCTTTTCTGTTCCTTCCAATTCTCGCACTTTTACTACATCTGATCTAGTATATATTGACTCTTTCTCTGATATTGATGATGTATCTGTGTCTACTCATGTACCTCCATTGCCTAACTGTTTTACTCCTGTGGAAGAATCATCCTCTACAGATATTAATCGTCCCTCTCCTACTGCTGCCTCTCCTTCGCCCTATGCTGATGTGGATCTTGCTACTTCACGTTATCCTTTACGAGTCCGTAAGCCTCCTACTCGTTTTGGTTATTCCTTTGATGATTTTGGTTATTCTTGTTATTTTTCTTCATTTTCTTCGTTTCTCACTTTTATTCATACTTAACCTACCTCCTATAAGGAGGCTAGTTGTGATCCTCTCTGGCTACAGGCTATGGATGAAGAATTTTCTGCATTGCATAAAACAGGTACATGGGAGTTGGTTGCTCTTCCTCAGGACAAACGGGCTATTGGTTGCAAATGTGTATATAAGATTAAGACCAAGTCTGATAAGTCAATTGAGCGATATAAGGCCCGATTGGAGGCTAAGGTCAGGAATATGGTATTGACCGAGGAGACTTTTGCTCCTGTTGCTAAATGACCTCTGTACGCACTTTACTCGCAGTTGCTTCTGTTCATCAATGGCATTTGTCACAGATGGATGTTAAAAATGCATTTCTGAATTGTGACCTCTCTGAAGAAGTTTACATGGTTCCTCCTTCAGGTGTTGCTCATCGTCATGGGGACGTTTGCAGGCTTCAAAAGGCGTTGTATGGTCTCAAACAGGCACCTCGTGTTTGGTTTGATAAGTTCTCTACAGTGATTGATTCTCTTGGTTTTCACTCCAGTACTCATGACTCCGCTCTCTTTGTGCGTTCCACCTCTGCTGGTCGTATTCTCCTCCTTTTGTACGTTGATGACATGATCTTGACCGGTGATGATCTTGATGGCATTGCTCAGTCGAAATTACAGTCACAAAGCCACTTTGACATGAAAGACTTGAGGGCATTGCGATACTTTCTTGGGATAGAAGTTGCATCATCTCCCAAAGGTTATCTTCTCTCTCAATCCAAGTATGTTGCAGATGTTCTTCGCAGAGCTCGGATTACTGACACTAGACCAGTTGAGACACCTCTAGAGCTCAATGTTCATTACACTTCCTCTGATGGTGTGCCTTTGGCTGATTCTATGCTATATCGCACTATAGTGGGAAGTTTGGTTTATCTCACCATTACACGTCCTGACATTGCATATGCTGTTCATATTGTGAGCTAGTTTGTCTCTTCACTGACCACTATTCATTGGGCAGCAGTTGTTCGTATTTTGTGGTATCTTCGTGCACTTTATATCAGAGTTTACTTCTTTCTTCAAGGTCTACCTTGGAGCTACGTGCGTTTTCTGATGCTGGTTGGACAGGTTATCCTTCTGATCGCAAATCTACTACTGGCTTCTGTGTGTTCCTTGGTGACTCTCTCATTTCATGGAAAAGTAAAAAGCAAGATGTTACTCGTTCATCTGCTAAAGCAGAGTATCGTGCAATGGCCTCTACCACAGCTGAGATCGCTTAGCTTCATTGGTTACTTACAGATATGGGTCTCTCTCTATCTGCTCCCATGTCCATATATTGTGATAATAAGAGTGCTATTCAAATAGCACATAATTCAGTCTTTCATGAGCGCACCAAGCATATTGAGTTGAACTGCCACTTCGTGCGCCATCATCTTCAGCTTTGCACGATTTCACTTCCCTTTGTTCCCTCTACATTGCAACTAGCTGACTTCTTCATGAAGTTTCATACCATTGCGCGCTTTCAATTTCTTCTTAGCAAACTCTCGATGCTTAATTCTGTACCATCGTGAGTTTAAGGGCGGGTGTTAGGTTGTATTACCTTCCTCTTATTGAGTATAAGGGTAGCTTAGTACTTTTCTTATCCTTTAGTTAGGGTTTTCCATGTATATATAACTCTTATCTTATGAAATGATAATTAAGGTTTAGAATGTTAATACTTTTTAGTTATATTTTTGCCTCCCCTCTATCAAACCATAATCTCTTTCATTTTACAATCTGTAATTTCTTATTATAGAGATCGAACACTTTAATAGCCGTTTTTTCTGATTCTATGATTTTTAGGAGTTTCTGTATCTCATTTTGTAAATAGTAGGGTTGCAACTCGGGTCGGGCGGGCCGAGTTTTAATAAACCCAACCCTAACCCGACTCACACTACATTGAACCCAACCCGACCTGACCCGAATCAAAAACCCGATTTAGTGAACCCGACCCGACCCGAGATTGTAATACCCTTAACCCGACTCCCGACCCGACCCGAGTTGTAGCCCATTAGAACCCGACCCGAGATTAGTTTAGATGATAATTCGTTTGTTTTTTTTTTTTTTTTTTAAAAAAAAATGGGATAGAGGAAACCTTTTCCAGTAAAATTTAAAATGGGATAGAGCAGTGTTGTCAAACCCAATCCGACCAGTGGTCAAACCGGCGGTTGGCTCGTGACCGGCTGTATGAAAGGTCGGGTCATGATAAAACTCGTTAGGGTTAAAGACCCTTAAAAACCCACTGTCAACCGTGCTTCAACCCGGTTTGTGTAATAAACCCGTGACCTGTTGGAAGTAAAACCCATTTTTTAAATATATATATATAAAAAAAAATAACTGTTGGAATGGGATTGGATTGCCGATTTGGGATAAAAGTGAAAAGAGAGAAAAAGAAGAGGAAAATCAGGGAAGAAAAAAGAAGTAAGAAATAAAAACCAAAAACAAAAAAAAAAACTCACATCTCCGTTGAACGATCTTCCCATCTTCATCCATTGCCGCCAATGATCAGAGACTCGAAGGCCGTTCATCAATTTCTCTTTCGCAGTTTCGTTGCTAGGTTCCTCTTCTCCCATCTCCCCCGCGGCGGCAGCGGCAGGCGTTAGTGACGATTTAGGGTTTCTTTAAGAGAAGCACATCAGCACTTCTCTGTTGGAAATGGAAGTTAGGGTTTGAGGGGTTAGGAGGGATTTTATATAAGTTATAAAATTCGGGTCAGGGTCGGGTTGGGTCTTTTCGGGTCAGGCCTTCTCAGGGTCAGGTCGGGTCGGGTTGAAATTTAAATCCCTCAGCCCAACCCGACCCGAAATTCGATCGGGTTTTTCAAATCTCAACCTGACCCGACCCTATAACCCGACTATTGTAACCCAACCTGCATGATTTCTCGGGTCGGGTCATGCGGGTCGGGCCAAAACCCGACCCTGAGTTGCAGCCCTAGTAAATAGGGAATGTGGAATACTTTTTAGACTCGCTAAACCAACTCAGCCAAGTCAAGGGAAAGCTTTTAGTTTTTAGATCTGTAATGGGCTTATGAGCTTCAAAAAAATTCACCTTATTTACTGGGTGGTTACTAAGCCAACGGGTCTGATTGTCTCCCAAAGTGGCTGAGCCTATGGATCTAGGTTTTTGAAATTTCCTGTGGTCAATTGCAGAAAGTTACATCTCCTTGGGCTTTCTATTAGTTTTCTCTTAATAAGGAAAGACTCTAAAGGTGGGCCTTATTATAGTGGTTTAATGTTATATAACAATCAGTTTAACAGTCCAAAACATTATATTATACGGATTTCACCCTTATTTAAATTATCTTGTGGAATTTGGATCGTCTAGTTCTGTAAAACTAGATAATTTATGGTGCCACTCATCAGTGTATGATATAAAGGGTGTGCCATTGTTAAATTTGTGTCTAATGTTTAAAACACGTAATATAAATATTGGAAATGATCAAAGTAGCGAAACTTAATGGGCCCGATCATTAAATTTTGTTGAAGTTTCGAAAACCTGATGTTAGGTGACATTAACTTGATTTTTTTTTTCAATGGCCAAAGGTGTTTAGGTGTCTTGTCCGACTAATCCTTCAGGGCATGTGCACGTCTCCCTACACACATGTGTGGGTTCAAGTGATGGGACCTTACTCTCTACATATCCCGTAGATAGTGGCTCTTCATTAAGTTACCAGAGATTGAATCCAAGACATCAATCTTGAAGTCTTGTGTCTCAACTAGTAGGCCAACCCCTTAGGTTGACATTATCATGATTGAACTGATTGTTCATCAAGCTAGCAATTGAGACTAAGATAAATTGATTTGAATGATTTATTACTTGTATGGTAGTTGTATCTAACAATCAACTTGATTTTATCATTTTAACGACATTAATAAGTTCATAATGATTTAAAGATTCTCAAAAGTTAAGCTTCATTCCATACTAGTGTGTATCTTGAGATGGATTCAAATTAAGTATGGATTCAATTTATGAGTTGGGCTCCTTTGGGAGAAAATTATTTGAACTCGGAGTTGTCATTAATCATATTATTTAGGCGGGGTCAAGCTTACCATTCATTTCAACAATTTCTAGAAATAAATCTGGACTCTTACTTGACCTTTTCTCAATTCTAATTTAATTAATCTATGATCTTCTTTTGGATTCTATTCCACTATTGGCTATATTGATGGTATAGGTTCTTCTGTGAGACCATGAGCGTTGAACTCTAAGAGTACCTTATATGTTTAGAACATATGATCTACATTATAATCAACCTCACAAATATCGACTGTATTTTCAAATTTGTCATATTTTTATTGGCAAAACATTATTATCACGTTAATAACGCGTATTTATCAGCACAACGGTGAGTTCCCGATAGAATCGTGTTAAAAACGCGATAAATGATAATATCGGGATAATATTCCGATAAATTGTCGGTTAATTACCAGTAGATTCTTATAAGATTTTTATTTTATTAATATTTTCAATTATTATTTTTTAAATATTATATATTCCTGCGAGATTTTTCCATTAATTTCTTAGTAAAAACCCGACAATTTGAAATATTCCAATATTATCCATTCACCGTTAATATCCCAAAAAGGGTATCTGCGACAATGATTGTAATGAGACCTAATAGGATTTCTTCTGGTAATCTTGAGGGAATGATTTTTGAGCGTTTGTTGGTATGTGAATTCATATCTCAGGTTTGCTTATTAACTTCCTCCTTCTCCTTCCCAATTTTACTGTGTATTCTCTGCAAAATTGCAGTTGCAAGAATTGAGTGCCCAAATAACATTGTCACTGAGGCAGGATGCTAACATAATGCTCTCCCATGAATACTTTGGAAATGTAGATTGAAGCCTTGAAAACAGTCATTGCTTGGAATAATATATATAGTATATTCATTTCACTGTTATATGTTGCAATATGTAACACTTACTTCCATTCAAAATAAAAATTGTAATCTCTACTTGTTATTTACTTTCCTCCATTCCATTTTAATTATCTCATTTGAAATATTTGTATTTTTTAAAGAACTCTCTATATAAAACTAGCACTCCATGTGATCTCATCCATTTTCAACACACTTTATGCTACTCTAATATGAATGGAACAACTATTTTGGAACAATCTCAAAATCCATAGAAGACAACTAAATTAGAACATAGAGAGTATTTTTTACATGAACTAAAGCAAATTTGGTCAAGTTGATGAAGCTGAACCTGCTACATTTTACAGTTTACTCCTGTTTTTCATGATCACTTGCTCATCCTTTCTCCAAGTCTAGTCAAATAGATCTACTTGTTCATAAGAAGGGCTTTCTGAACTCTTTGTCAAGAAGTGGCTTTTCAAAGAAAATGAATTCACTTAGCATTCTCTGTATATTTTGGCCGTTTTTTTTTTCTTATTTTTCAGAGAGATCTGTAGACTTGAGCTGATATCCGAAGAGGCTGTACATGAATATTGATCTTCTTCTCCCCATCTTGCTTCCATTGTAGGAAGGCACAAAGAATTATCAGTGTTCTGCATCATCGCTAATGTATGGTGCCATTGGAAATTTAGAACTTAGTGGAAGAATTATGATCCTCCCTAATAAAAGAATGTCTGACCTAAATCATGATCAGTGGAAGCAATGGGTTGGATTTTGGGTTTAAACTCTCAATGAAAATCTAACTTATTTATTAAATGGATCGGGGACAAGTTAACCCATTTATTAAAAGGGTCAAGATACTCAACATGAACCATGATCTTCTGGCCAGGTTCGGTTCAGATTGTTGGGTTGGAACATAATTTGTCAAGTCCTGTTTAGGTCACATTGAATTTACTTAAATTCTATAATGCAAACTATTTAGTAAGAGAGTTTGAGTCAGGTTGATCTGTTTATTAAATAGATATAGATACTTGATTTAAATCTTAATTACCAAGTTGTGCTAATGGGTTTATTTGTTTGTTTTTACCTTGTTTTTCCCCTTGTTCTCCTCCAAATTGTAAGTTTAATGCATTGTATTATCATTGTTTTTTCTTACTCTCTTGCTTTCTCATGTCTTAAACTTGTTCATAAATGTTAAGTCTTATTCTGGAAGCCCGTAGTGGAAGAGATGCACCATCAAGAGGTCAAATTAGAAGAACAGAAACAGTTTGGTAAAAACCACGACCAATATGTTGTTTAAACACATTTTGTTATTTGATGTTTGCTTTATATTAGGAATAATAAGTCTAATTTAAATTATTTTCAGGTCTAATATGGCCCTTTTTCAGATTTTTTACCCATATTTGATACTTTATTTTAAGTTTGTATAGGACATAATACCCAAAACTACCTATCTAACCTGTGATTAGTTTGAAAGCTCCAAAGTGTGGTACAGGTGAGATTGGATTTTTAGGTTAAAATGGTAATTCTATATTTAATAGATGGATATATTAGGTTTTAGATAAAAAAAAATAATTTAAAAATAGAAATTTTGCTTGGTAGCATTAAAATTTAGGTTAAAAAATAGATGTTGGGCTTAATAGCATAGAAATTCAGGTTAAAAAATAGATGTTGGGCCTAATGGCAAAGAAATTCAAGTTAAAAAATAGATATTGAGCCTAGTAGCATAGAAATTTAGGTTATATATATATATATATATATATATATCTTGTTATGGAATATATATTTAGGTTATGGAATTTAAGATATAGATGCTTGTGGGTATGATGAAGCAATCCAGACCATCCATTATTCTTTATCATTTAAGCATATTACTAGACAAGATGATTTGCACTGACTAAATCTACATGATAAAGTAGATCTATGCATTCCAAATCTGACTGGTTGGTTACCATTTTCACTGAAATAGCACAAGTAGAGTATCATTTCGGATGATTTTAATTACCCAAGGACAAACAAAACAGAAAATATTAATTATTTGCTAAAGAAAATGAGTTCGAACTGAGAAAATTGATAAAATGAGTTTGAAGATAACAATCAAATAACATGAAGTACATGAAAAACAATAATATTAAAAAAAAAAACCGAGATCCTGTCCGAGGATCATTTCACACTGGTCTGGTACAATTCATGGATTCATTCATCGAAACTCCTGGACAGGAAGAAACAAGAAACTAGAAAAAATGGTGATTTGATTACCTGGGAAGCCCAGTTTGAGGTTCAAGAAGGGCTTGGTCTTCACCAATAAGCACCTCTGGACCTTTCCCAGGTCTTGTGCAGATGAAATAACTTACATCAGAAGAATTTTTTTTGGATGGAATGGGGTTTTCCTTAATTTCAGGAGGTGGCTGCAATTCTTCCACATCTTTCATAGTCTGTAAACCGGCTTCCTGTAGTATTGATTTATCCCCTACCACGTAACTGAAATAACATTATTTATTACACTCAGCACTTTGACAATAAAACAAAACCTTTTTAAGATTGCAATGAAAAACAAAACCTTCCAAACTAACCTGGTCAGTTCACTATCTGGGGGTGGAGGAAAGTAGAAGAGCATCCTCTGTAGTAGAAGAGTAGCAGTTTCTCTGTTACGTGCAATAAGAACAGCATTCGGCCCCGCATCAAATGTGTAAGCCACCTATCATGTTTGAATTTAGTAAATTGAATTCTATCATTTTCTATCGACAGAAATGTTTGACAACCAAGACAAGGCTGTAACTCATTCATAGTTAGGTGAACAGCTAAGGCACCTAGACATGCTGCCTTCCAAGCCTAGTCTAGATTGAAAGAGTATACAAAGTATCGATAGCATAACAAAATTAAAAAAGTATGACACATGGTATAAAGGAAACATTTTCAATGGGTCCAGCATCCTGTAAAGGCATGAAGCCATTTGTTAGGAATCTACCTGAAAGAGTGATGATAGTAGACCATGCATGTCATCTGGCAGATAGGCTGAATAACAATATAATACAAAAGTAATCAAGGTGCACATTGCAACCGAGGTTAAGGATCAGAAAAGTGGTAGAAGATCAGCAATTTCCTTTGTAGAGAACATGACAGATTGGATCAAGGAGATCGATGTCGCAAGTGGATCAAGAGAAAAAGAGGCCCAGAAGGATGGAATGTCCCATGCAAAGAGACCAGCATTTGGATTCTTTTTATGAGATTTATGTTATATTAAATACATTGCATTTTAGTTGAAAAAAAAAAGGACCGCCTAATTGACTTGTGTTAAGATGTCCACACACATAATTGGTTAGTAATTTATTCGGACTCCAGTTATAATTCGGTATTGGTATGGTAATAATATTCCAAATAGGAGCAGGACAAGTCTCGGTCAGATATTGAATGGAGTTGACTGGGCAACTCAATTAGGCAACCAGCTAAGTTGCATAAGTACAGGTGCAACTGTCAGAGTTTGACACATATGTAAGGTTTTAGACTATGCAAAACTAAAAAAAAAAAGCACGACCAGGCAACTCAACACCACATATAAATAAATTTTAGTGTAAAAATAACACTAACAGAAAATGATATACTAGTTTTCATCTAAACAATCAAGTGAAAAACAAATCAATAGTTTGATTAGATTTCAAGAGGAAAAAGGTATAGGTATTAGTTATCTTAAAACAAGGGTGCCAAGTATCCAACAGTGTTGCAAGTGTCAAACAAGAGTGCATTGTGCATTTTGAAAAGTCTATGCATTTGAACTCGGGTTCCACCATACCAGAATCCAACAGACCTACCTAATTATTTGGTAGGCTGGACTAAGTTGGGCGCAACGAAAGTTCGTGCCCGATTTTAAATTAATTAGTCTACACTTGAGGCATCAAGCTAAACTGTCCACTCTTCAACCCTGTTCATTTTTTAAGTTTATTTCATGACTACAGGTTTTGTAAAGAAATAAATATCTATTCTCTTAGAAACAGTAATCCAACCAAATTGCCATTCTGAAGGAAACCATCACTTTCAAAATAATGAATAATGGAAGCCCCAGGTTGTAGATACAATCTAAATAATACAGATTTTGATAAATGAGTGTTCTATACATCTTGAATTAAGGTAGATCTGTTCAAGCCGGCCAACTTGATGGGCTCAGGTTAGGACCAGGTCATTCCAGGTACCGTTACATGTTGGGCCAAAAAAATCATATCCTCCTTCAAGATTTGTCAGGCTGAAGTTGGCATTTGACCCTAGATAGGAGTAATGGAGGTTGAATAGGATTCTATTTCATGAAAATGCTTGTTGAAGAACCCGTTCACATCCAGAACATCTATATCATAGAAAGAAAACTAGACTAGAAAAGAAACAATAAGGAGCAACCTGAGATATCTGCAACATAGGAAAGCTTGAGGCAACAGCAGCAGATCCCACCTTACACACACAAAGACATTGACCAATCTCAATAGGAGAGACTTTTGGTTCGAAGAGGCATTAGAGTCGACCATCAATGGGATGAAGGAATCCCTGAAGTAGTGGCATTAAAAGAAGCATGTGAGTGAAAAAGTGGTTTTTGCAAGATAGGAGCATAATTTCTACGTGCCAATGGAGAGAGTGAATCCCATCCCTTCATAAGAGGCGCCTTGCTCATCTGAACAAGCTCAAAGGATTAGCAACAAAGAGTTGAATATCAGCAAAAACCCATTAGAATGCCCAGATCGTCAGATGAAGGCTTTGGGGCATGCGGTGCCTTTTTGGAAGGTGCCCGCTCATCAGATAGAGTTTGGAGGCCAAATGACAGGATCTTAGCATGGGTGCTGAAACATTGAGATGGTTGGATAGAGGGTATCAAGTCATGTGCTTCAGGCAAACTGAATCTGTTTGCATCGAGTTACACTGGAAGTATGGGGTAGGCTTTCCAATTCAGAGAATTCATGGGATTAACAACTAAATTAACTGTAAGTGTGTAGCAGAAGATAAATTCTTTAAAGTTATTTCCCTATTCGATGGGGGGGAAATCCAAAAAAAAAAAAAAAATTACCCTTGAAACTGGTGAATTTTATTCCAGATTTGCAAAAGGGAGGAAATGAGATAAAACAATCAGATTGTCATTGATAGATAGATGCCAACCCCAGATAGTTGGGATTGGCACTATGGTGATGATGATGATGATGATTTCCATTGATAGATATACCAAAATGATGTCTAGAAGGCAGAAAAAATGGGACCAAGAGAACCAAGCCAATTGAAGCAAGGTCATTGAAAATTCAGGTGCATTTGCTGAGGACAAAGATGACCAAGAGATAATAGAATGATATGAAAGATGAGGTGAACCATTCCATCACATCTCTTCCTGAAACACAGTGCTGACCCAATAAACTTGTGGTTTCATGCTACCAAGTGGAAGGCATGAAGTTAAGAACAGATCACTCCACTTTAAAAAAAAAAAAAAGCGAAAGAAAAGAAGGATTGATTTGATCTGGACCAAATCAAGCCACCAAATATTCACCCTTAAACCCAAGTCTAAAGGCAAAAAGCTCCTAGAGCCTGGATAAAACCACCACAAGGCTACATCCAGCGAGGCAGTCAGAAGTGAGATTACGCCAACTAATGCCTGGACACTTCAAAGTATGCAGTGTTCTTGTATCATGTTGTGTAGGGCACCTCATTTTTATGTATAAAATCTGAGTCTTTTTTATATACATGGAAATGTCCTCGCCATATCCGTGCCATATCTGTGCATTATAAGCTGCAGACAAGGGGTGGATACTCATTTGCAAAAGCATGGGCAAAGACGACCCTTATTTCTGACCTCCTAGTCCTGAACTCATTAAGAGGGAGAGAGTTGACAAAGAGGGCTGATCAAGCAGAAAGAAACAAGAACCTTGGCCTTGGCTAAGCCATAGCCTAAGAATAGCACATTCAAAAATGGAGCAACAGAAATTGCTGAAAAGGTGCTTAGCTGAGTGAAGATCAAAATGGAGTTGCAGTGTCACTTAAGGGTGAAATTTCTAGAATATATTGAATAGAGGTTTTTCCTCATCAAGACTGCACAGCGCATACAGCTTAGCCTGATCAATAATTAGTTGGATGACAGAAGAAACAGAGGAGGTGTGTAAAATTATAGGACCTAATCAGCTCAAGGACTATGATAAACACCAAGGCAAGAATGCAGGTGTCTCAAGAACTGTCAATGATTCCCTTGTCTTGAATTGTTGGAGAGATCATGAATGCTGAAAAATTGCCCAAGTAAAATGAGCAGGGAAGTAAATAAAACAAGACATCTTGTTCATTAAAGATTACAAATTAGAGTAGGTGAGCAACATTATGAATGAAATAAGCAACAACCTTTTTTTTAATAACATGGCTATCCCCACCCCACATTGGAGGTGAGACTAATCCCATGAATACATGAAACCACCTGCAAGCCTCATGTATCGAGTAACTCTGGGGACAGTCAAACTTGAGACCGTCTAGTTTATTCGTTGAAGCTCAAACCAACTCAGCTATACCCAGTGCAGGGTTACAAGCAACAACATATATACCCCTTTATTTTCAGTTATCTGTTCTGCCTTGAACATAATTCCCACTCAATGAGGAACAATATGTGCTTACTTTAATATACCATATCCATAATAGGGAATTCTTTTCCATCTGCAATACTGTTCAAGTAATCTAAGTTCCTCATAAGTCACTATACATCTTACAAGTAAATTTAACAGTATGGTAACTCTAGAGAGAGAGAGAGATTGGTATATAGAGAAACAAATTCTAAAATATTTAAGCATGTATGCCATAAAGGATTATACCTCAACAACTTTATTTACCACCCTAGGTATTTCAGTTGCATAGTTTCAGTATATTCTAGACACTTAATATGACAATCCACCACAGAATTCTCATAAGTAGATGATCTTCTTCACTAAATGATCATAAGGATATAGTGATGCCAATGATCTAACTCTAGGAAGTTTAACAATCAAAACACCATATCTAAAGACCAAAAAAAAAGGACTAGGAAGTTTAACAATCAAAACACCATATCTAAAGACCAAAAAAAAAAAACAGGAAACAATGACAAAGGAGAAGAAACCAAACCTGTGGTGTACCTTCAAACTGATTCCACCTTTCCACGACATTTATTATCCTGAAATGCAATTGCTTAATTGATTTCATTCATCTCACATCAGAAGGAACACAACAACATCCTCGGATGTACAACCAAGAAATGCATTTAAATAATTCAGATGGCTAGTGGGTTACATTCCCATGCACAAATCAGGAGATAAGGCACAGAGACATGTTGAAATATGATGAGGCAATACTCAGGGCATTTTAGTCTAATATTTTAATATTTTTGTTGCATTATAAGGTCAAGTGGAGAAGTACAACTCAAAACGCCGACCTCAGATAGATGGGATTTTGGCTATGATGATGATGATTTTATATTTTTGTTACGACAGTCACTTTCAAGGTGCCATGCAGGACAAAAGATCTGAATCAAGTTAATGGGAACAATATTAAAACATGCCTGTGAGATGTATCATTCATGTAGAATATGGGTGGAGATGTGTCCAAGCAGACTGCATGAAACTGATTGCTATCTGCACAAGTCAATCTTGCAAAAGAAGCAAAATCATGAGCTCTAATGGCTTCTTCCATTTGCAATATGCGCTTTGGGACCACCTCCTGTCATACATTCAAAAGAACTAAGTTTGTTTCGTGATGGTCAGAAAAGAAAAAAGATAACAAATTTCAATACAAAAATTATCTCCAAACTCAAAAAAAAAAAAAAAATAAATGAAGTTATGGATCTTATTGGCAAGAATGCAAAATGTATGTGAGTATAACATATTTCTGATAAATATTATTTGCTCTAACATTTAGACAACACACGTGACAGACATTTCCACAGCTGCCCAATTGGTGCAGGGCCCATGCTTCAGTAATTCAAACTGCCAATCTCATGGGCCTCCTATGTATTTGGGGTCTCCCAAAAAAATTCCAGGTTGGAAGCTCCAAACTCTACTGACCTGTAGATAGCTAAGTAAATAAGGCAAAGAGCCTGACAAACAAATAGCTGCAGCATTTCTGTCTCCCCGATGAATGTGGGGACCACCAGAAAGTTGGTGTAGATCACCAGAAAATTTGCCCCCTCAAGAAAAATACATGTCGTGTCACAGGACCCCCAAAAATGGGGAAGTATGGTAGCAACCAACCATCAGCAAATGGATGTAAGAGCTCTACCACATGATAAATTCTATGTTCAAATCAAACACAAGATTGCCATTAAGAAAAAAATAAAAGAAAAAAGAAATACCTTCCATCTGTGCTGTAAAAGACTACTTGTTTCAACACTCTCACGCATGCCTGCTGTACTACTCGTCTCCTTCTGCTGCGAACTAACCTGCAATTAACAAATTAATTCAAGGATCTATACACTACAATTATGTGCATGCAGCTCATGCAATGAGGACTAAGAGATCTCCCCATGGATACTGTACATGCAGAGCAACTAATACACCCATTGACACAGTCAACAATACTCACATTGACTTCAAATCAAGCCATGAGTGTTACTGAAAGCAGGGAAGACTCATTTGCAGGGCACATGATCCACATTTTAGTAATATAAGGGCCTGCTGGGCACAAGGGTCAATCCAAACACAGGAACAACCCATCTTATCTAACAATCAATTCAATTTTATGAAATTTTGGGTTTGTACTTTCAAATGTGTAATTACGTATTGAAGAGCTAGGATCAAAACATATCAAACCTTCTTGAGAGGATTTTTAATGGTTTAAATAACATTTAGAACTTTCTTGGTCATAAATAGATTCTAAATACTAATTGTAGCCCATTAACACATTTGGTTGAATAAATAGACACTAAGAATGAAGCTCTTTCCCTGATGTGAAACCTTGGGCATGTATGTCATGGATTGATTGTTATACATGTGTTTCCCCTCCTTTCTACCGAAAGGTACATGTGTTTCCTACATGTGTTTCCTTTTCTGAACTATATTCTTCGTTTCAAAATATAATGCATGAATTCCAGCACAAATAGGACATGGTAAAGAGGGATACAACACAACACTTCCAAAAGAGTAAGGTAGCAAGACTTTCCGAATGAAACTCGTTTACGAGGCTTTCCATCAAAGGGATCACGGGCCCTACATAGTTGGGCGTGTTGGATAGCTCACTACATGCCTATGGGGTGTGCAAGGTTTCACCACCAATTGCTCATCCTAGCCATGTAATCTTGGCCCTTAAGTTTTGATGAATATATGTCATTGATTTATAAAAGCTTAAAATCAAGAGATAAAATGATCAGATTGGGGTGAAACTTCAAAACTCCTTGCTCATATGGTTTTCTTTACATCAAACGCACCATGTATGATCCAAGCCTATTTAAAGAGCAGTGTCGGTAGAGAAAGTCTCATTAGACTTTTTGTTTTCAACATCCAGGACCAGTATATGGCTATACCACTCATAACATACTGGTTAGTAGTTTTACTATTTTAACTTGTAATTCAGATATCTTATATTTTATTAAGTATAATAATGAGGTAGTTCTTCAAGCATGGTAAATGTTAGATAGACTATTTTATGATGCTTATTATAAAAAAATCCATTTCCTGAGATTCAAGTCTACCAAATTATCACAAATACAAATATATAAACATATGACAACATGATTTAGCTCAGGCGCATTAACAAAGTATTCCATAAGCATAGTAGTCAAAAGCATGTCTTGGTTGTGCCTAGGCCCATGCCTAGGCACCAGGTTTATTTTGCACCTCACCTAGTTTTAAAACAAGGTCACTTAAACTAGGTCTAGCTCCTTGGAAAATGTTTTCTATTATTAGCACTTTTTCTATATAGCTTGGAAGTTAGATAAAGTGGAAGAAATTCGCCAGATTATTAAGAGGAAGAGGTTCAGCATCTCTCATGTCCATAGATCTGCTAATCCTAAGGCAAACAGGTTAGCTACGGATGGGGTAGACCTCAATGGTGAGATATGTATCAGAATGTAATGGGTGGGGATGATTGCTGGGTTTTTATTTTGTTGGTTCCTTAGCAGTGTGCTTGCTGCCTTGAGTCCTTGGGTCTCTCCTTTTGAGTTTGGTAGGTTTGTTATGGTTTGGGTGGGCCTATTTGTAGGCTTT
This sequence comes from Chimonanthus salicifolius, assembly GCA_013350335.1. Lineage (NCBI taxonomy): Eukaryota > Viridiplantae > Streptophyta > Magnoliopsida > Laurales > Calycanthaceae > Chimonanthus > Chimonanthus salicifolius. The sequence goes on from CM023532.1 coordinate 52,074,550, forward strand.
TACAGTATTTCTTGATGGGTGGTTCTCATTCTTTTCCTCTTTCAATAAAATTGTAATCTTTCAAGAAAAAAAAATGACTTGTAGTTTTATACTTATCAGAGAATAATACTTAATTCGAAACTTGAAGAAAATTATAATATATTCTTCTTTGCCAATAATATATCACTAACATCATCATCATCACATATAAAAGGTATCCATTTAATTCTTTTCCAAGCCACGTTGCCCATAAAATCATAAATTTTGGAGCTTTGTATAGATAAAATTGTTTTTGTTAATAATGACGTAAGAGACACAAAACAGTGAATCTATGCTTACAGGCTATGGCAGCCAGACTATTTTTGGTTTCCTTTTTGCTTAAAAACGTTACAGAGAATTTGTTGAAAAAGGGTGAAAATCCATAATAAGTCCTCAAATATGGAAATCTCATGCTCCACGGGTGCATGCTCTATATTGGCTAGCAGGTCTGAATAAAATTTTGACAATGACTATTTAAGCAGTAGGAGAAAGATTATAGTTAATGGCTGTATCTTATGTTCAAATCAACCTGAGGATGTAATCATCTTTTCATTCACTGCCATACACTTTTATCTCTGGAATCAGTCGTTACTCAAATTTGGAGTGCCTTGGTATATGCCTCAAGAGTTAACCCAGCTTATCAACACTTGGTTGTTCTCAGAAAGCAAGAATGGAAGATAAATTTTGTGGAAAGCCTCCCTCTCTTGTGTCCTTTGTGAGGACAGAGGTATAACAGAATTTTCAAAAGTAAATTGAGGTATGCCAGCAACTTATTGCTTTTGATAATCAGAAGAATTGCTCAATGGGTTTCAGCTGACCCTCACTGCAACCAGGTTATTAGCATAGACATTGAGAGGTTTAGGGCTCGTTACTGTTCACACAAGATTAAAAAGATTACGACCTCAATCCCATGGCCTCCCCCTCCCATTGGCAGGCTGGATTGCTGGCAGCTGTGAGACAAAGAACTTTATCTTTTGCTGGCCCCTTGAACAATGTTCAGGCAATTTTAACAGAAGTACAGCAGCTCAGTTGAGTGTTAGGGAGCATAGTGTGGTGGATGAGACTGAAGATATATAGGGAGACTGAGAGGAAGTACCTGCCCTTGGAAATGTCTTGATATGGTTGAAGAAATCAGAGCAACTATAAACAGGTAATTTGAGATTATCCAAATCCCTAGAGGAGCTAATGAGAGAACTGACTAGCTGGCTAAGGAGGGATCTAAACATCATGAGATAAGAGTTGTGAGGTCTCAGTAGTAGCTTTGTTCTTGCTGCTTTTCCGAACGGCCTTCTCTGTACTTCGCCCATCCTGGGCTCTTTCTTGTTGTCAGATTTTCAGCTGTATTGTTTTTCTCTTATCAATAAAATCGTAATTATCCTATCCCCCCCAAAACAAAAATGAATATACACATATTTTGGAAGTATCTAGAAATGTGTACCAGAAAAATTAAGCTAGCAATTGGGACCATCATGCCTATAAGTATTAAGATATCCAACACAACATAATGAGCATATAAAAGCACCACGTTGGTTCCCAGGGCACAGAACTGATTTGACTGTAGGGAAGTGCGAATAAAGGTTCATGAATTCCAAATAGAAGCTGGTTCTATGTATCAAAATTTTCTGATTGGTGTGAACTTCGTAACAAACTTTTGGCTGTGTCTAGATCTCACAGTATGATTTTAAAACCCAGTCTCACATACACACAAAATTAATCAAGAAAAATTGAGTCCTTTCTCAGAAAATACTGTTGAACCCTAACCCCCACGCCCACCCCTCCTTGAATTAGTATATTCCCATCCAACTGTCATCCATCATTGCGTTCACTCGTAAATAAAAACATTCATATACCAATGAACTTTGGGAAACTCCAGTACCAGTGGTTTTATACTTAAGAAATTTCTTTGATCTGTTGATATTGTAGCACTGCGTCAGTGAACATCGTGTTTTGTTTTGTGTGCTGTCTTCTATAGAAACAGTAAATAAGCCAAAGATACAGGCATACATACCAACCTAGCATAAAAAATGAACCTAGCATTTATAGCAAAGAAACGGTGGTCTACTGAGAAAGCAAATTTGCTGCTGATAATAAAAACAACAAAGATGTCAATTTCGGGATCCATACCACCGCTATAATAATAACAAGATCATCCCAATGTGTCTCATTTGCAAGTTGAACTGCAATGCTATCATTTCCAGATACATCCTGGTCATATATAACCAACTTAATCAGATTTTGGGCCAGAGGTAGGCAAGATTCTGACAGAATATAGTATTAAGGCTTATTAGTTATTAGAGATTCACGAGGAACAAAAATCATCCCAGATTTTAACCTTACATTTCCCATGACCCATTTTACAAATCCACCAAATAAACTGCGACAAGCACTGCCTGAACCTTGCCTGCAACAAGTGAAACAGTGTCTTAAAAATAAATAAACAAATAATCATAATCTACAAACAAGTTAGGAAGCAAAATAATAATAATAATAATAATCATATGCAAATATGCCCTGCACTATATTAACTTTCCACACAATGTTACAGACGATGCTGTATAAGTGTTAACTTGCCTATATTACAAATAAGGAAACATATACGCTCAAGAATAGTAATGTATGACAGAAGCATAATTCCTACACAACACACATAAAAACATATAAGTAAGATATGCATACACAAAAACAAATAAATGATACAATGAAGAAACTTACATACATGTTCACAAAGGCATGCCCACATTATAATGAGCATATACAAGGTTTTTCATATATCAAAACATAGAAGCAAGATACGCATACACAAAAACAAATAAGTGATAACATGAAGAAACATATATACATGGGCAAGAAGGCATGCCCCCACTATAATGAACATATACAAGATTTTCACAAAGTACAGACATAAGTTGGCATGTATACACTAACCTTGCAATCGAGGAAAGTGCTCCATGATCTTCTTTCATATGCATTAGTTTTGCAAGCACAAATACTGTATAATAAACAATGCAATAAAAGGTGATCTTGTGAGCTAACCAACACTAAATTTTAACTACAAATCAAGTTATGCTTGGAACTTGGAGTAATTGCATGCACAAGAGATCAATTCAGCAATGAAATCATCTCATTCTATGACGCCAAATATGGGCATTCAATGCATACTAAGATACATTGATAGATTCTTTCAATTATGAATATGGAGAAAAAGTACATTTAACAAAAGTTTTAAATGCTAATGAGCATGTTAACAATACCACTAAGCAAGAGTAAATGACACATGTAGAATCTAACACTGTAGTTGGATATGCTAGGAATTTTAGTAATAAGTAAGATGGATTCTACTATCTGTACAGCAATAGATTTTTTCTCTACAAGGGGATGGAAAAAACCCAATCTTAAATTGAGAAGGAAAAAGTTATTACTTGAGAAGATGTCACTCTTGTACAGTTTCTCCTACCCAAAATTATCAAAAGGTGACTTGGTATGATTACCCACACTTTCGATCCAACAAAAAGACCCTAAAGCAATTGTAGCAAGGCAAAGTGATGTGGGCATATTAGTAAAATATGCAAGCAGGAGTTCAAATTTAAAGAATAACAGTATTTAGTATAAAATAAAAACTCCTTTGATTAGCCAGCCGCCACTAGATTCAATTGCCAGACCAGGACTTCCACCTTAACCATGGGCCATCCCACAGATAACCCCTCTAATCTACCATCTGCAACAACACCATTGTCTTTAAAACCCAATTTTTTAAACCGCTAAAGCTTCACAGCAAGCACCAAATCCATATATGATGCTACAAACCAATATGAGCTCTCTGATAAGGCCTCTCATCTCCGCACTATGAGTCCCAACTAGCCACCCCTCCGAAAACTAATTCCTAGTTTTCTGTGTCATCTACAAATTTATCAGTGAGACTCTCATAGTTGCTTCATCTGGCAATCTCTGCTGCTCCAATTTACTCCAATGGACCCCAACCTAAATCTGTCCATCAGGTCCACCCAAGATTCACAATCATCAGCACACCAAATTCAGCTCCAATCATCTATCTGCCCCTTACCATGCATTGACCTAGCACCTCCATAGTCCATCACAATTCACCTAGCATTCTACACCTTAGTCCTACAACAATCTACGATTGCTTTTAACCTCTCAATAACTCCATAAAAATGTCTTTCAATCGCAATAGATCTCTCACTGGACAAACTGTCCAGCCTCTACCCACTGCACCCTTCCAATTCCCTCACCAAGTCCCTCAGTCCATGCACCATTTCTGTCATGCCCTCACCACATGTAAAACCATCAAAAGCAAGCTCATCATAACACCTAGTTAGCCACAAAATTGATCAATTCTGATCCACATTGATCTTGCTTGCTCAGTCCTACTGTTGCCAAGTGCAGCTCTATGCACCTTTGATATGTGTGCAAACCAAAGGCAAAACCCTAGTTCCACTATACCTGTATCAAGCATCTCACTGTTTTACTGCCAAACCTCTTCTACGTCTATATCCAATTCCACACAATGCATCACCATGCAGCTAATTAGCCTCCCAGCTTGGCAGTGCCATGGACCATGCTTTAGAACCTGCAGCTGGCTACCAATTACAATGCCATACTGAACTCAAAATCCATTGACTTGTTTCGCAACAAAGAATGGATTTTTCTAAAGGAAAAAGAGCCTTACTTCACATATAAGTATGTTCATCATCATCAAAGCCTTCATCCAATCTATGTTGACTGTTCACATTCTACTTTGCGGCTCAACCACATAAATAACCATGTTCTCCATCCCCAACATTCCATCATGTACTACCTCACCACTTCAATCCATGCCTTCAAGCCCCCCGCTACCCCCCACCCCTCTTCTCCCTCCCAGTACATTCTACTTCTACTTGAAATCTTTCATCTCTTCATACTAGCACAACATGTAGTTTACTATGGATGTGAAATGGTAAAGATGACTCATAATCACAACCTTTATTATTGCAACTATGAGCCCTTGCCAATTTACTTTCTCTAAAGGTTTTCTGCATCAATGCTCCTTTTTTTACCAAAAGAAAAAATGCTATTGACAGCATTAAGTACTTTCACTTTAAATATTTTAAACAACAAATAGCACCAACTCGCCCTGCACAGAGTAGCTCAATTGGTAGACACTCTGACTCAGAGGTCCTAAGTTCGAGTCCCGTAGTAACCTAATGCCCGTTGTTTGCGTGGGTCTGCGTGCATCCAAAGTTTTACACAACTCCCTCGGGGAGAGGTCGGGGTACTTGGGGTTCACCGTCATCAAAAAAAAAATAAAATTTGACAACTCTGACACAGCTACTTGCTCTTTCTTTGCATTGTCATTTGGTATTTTTCAATTTCAAGAGGTAGTACTTTATTTTATTTGCTATAGCAATATAATAAAAAGGGATGCAAAAACATATTATACAGTATAGCAAATTTATACCATAGCCAAACCACCCCCACCCCCCCGCCACCCGTGCGCGCGCATATAAGAAGACCCCAAAGTAAACAGTAGTGCCATCAACAATCTTATCCACTAAAAAGTAAACCTTATTAAAAGGTAATCCATTAACTGTCAGCAGCTGCTTCTAGTTGTCTCACTTTCAAGACAATCATTTAATAAAATTATAAACTTGTTGGAAAGGATCTCAGATGGAAGTAGATAGATCCCTCTGCAGTTGAGATCATGGTTACCTAGTTTGTAGTTTGACTAATTCATATTCGAGTTCAAAGTTTGTAATTCGATACATGTAACAATTTGCTATCCGTCAAGAGTAGGTTCATCCCATTCTTTTCTTAGTTTACTAAATTCATTGTTCGAATCACTAACTTAAAAATTAATTTATTCGATATAGTTTGATTTGTTCGCCAAGTTCAGTTAAATATAGCTTGATTCAACTAATTTAGTGATAAATTATTAATATGATACTCACTGTCATTATATATAACCTTAAATTAGTGTACAAAAGCCTATATGTTGATGTAACTGTGAATAAATTAATCATTACTCACATAACCACAGCTAAAAAGAATCTCTCTCAAAGAAGGGATTCTCTCCAAGAAAAGAAATTTACAAGTATTTAAAATATAATATAAAATAAAATGATTACACAAACATAAGATATAAATAAAAATATGATTAGAAAAAGATTCAAATGAAATCAACCTTGACCAACCTAATTCACGAACTACACCAAATTATTCTACAAATCAAATTGTGAGCTGTTTGAACAAATTGACTCGCAGTTCAGGGCTAGCTAAACTGAACTAGGTAACTATGGTTAAAATCATTTTCTGTGATCCACAATAGCAATGCCTGATTAGGAACTTCTCGCACTACTCAGATTCATCAAAGTAGGAAGGAATATGTCATCAGTGGATCAATCCAACAACAAAGGACTTCTAATGAAGGAGAACTGAACACATCAAAGATCCACAATCATGCGATTTTTATACTGTACGTAGGTGCCATAGTCAATAGCTTGTCGTAGCTGTGATCATTTCCATTCCACAGATCAAAAAACCAACGCAAACTATTTAAATCCGCCACTAAAAGTACATAAAAATAACATAAAAGAAAAAGAAGAGAGAAGAACTGATCTGACCAAGACAGGCAAATCCTGCAGCTGAAGAAGCCAATCCAGCTGCAGTGGGGAAGTTATTATATGAAGCAATATGCACATGCAGATTCTCCCAGTCTTCTTTCTGGATTCTAATTCCCTTCTTCTCATCCTCAACATCACTCGCCCGCCTCCTAATCTCCCTCAGACAGCTCTGGTATCGACCACCACTGAGAGAAATCTCCTACTCTAACCAAAAAATAACCCAAGAAAAGCAAAAATGACTACCAAACCAACTCAATCACAGAACTAAGAATAGAAAAGGAATGAAAAATTTTAAACAATAAACTTAAGAACCCGCCTCTCAAATCTCGGTACCTTCCCATTGAGCCACATTCTATCACGATCGAATGCAGGGCTGACAGCAACGGTGGTGGTGGTGCATAGATGATCGGGATCGAGAGTTACGCTGATGCTGTCATTGATGGGAAGAATTAGGGTTTCGTCGCGTTTCCCCCAGTACTTGATGACTGCGATGTTAGTGGGCGACCTTGCAGTCGCCATCAGTATCCACGGCTGAGATCCGTCCGACATTGCTTGAAATATAACCAATGCTGTGGATTCAAAACCCTATAGAAACTGACTTGGACGGATTCAGTTTGGGAGAGATTGAGAGATGCTTTGGAGGAGATTTTCTTTTAACAGATTGTTGGATCTGAGAAAGAGGGAAAGAGATTGAATTTTTTAAAAAAAAAAAAAGAGGTGAATTAGGGAAATGGGATCGGACGCGATACGGCTTTGGGTTCAAAAGCTGAAAAAGGAAGACGATTGGTGGGAGGAGAGAGATGCGGACAGGTTGGAAGAAGAATGGATGAAATGGAAGTTGCAGAGGCGGCGTTTAAACAGGGAGAGTGCGAGAAAGCAGCCACCCGCCTAAAAGCCATGAGCTCGCATCTTGTGGGTCCCACTATCAGTCTCCAAAATCTACCTGAAAGTGGGTCCCATGAATCTAGTAAAGTGAGGGTACTCTGCAAAGAATGCATCATAATTGATTTTTCGTAATATTTGAAAATATGATACCCTAATATTAGTGTTTTGCAATACGGTAGTCCCATAATATATAAAAAAATCAACTTGTTGATTTAAATAGAGTAAAGAATTGTCAATATTATTTTATTAATTCACTATCCATTTAGTATTTTTAGTTAGAATGGTAACAAATTTTGATAAATTTATTTTTAATATTAATAAATTTTATTTTATTTTCATTTAACACAATAAGTTTAGACACCTGGATTTTCTACCAGTTTTCAGATTTTCAGAATAAATTACTCTTTCACCCTCCTGCATTTTATCTTTTTAGTTGATTTTTCGATTCCTATGAATGAATGCTTATAGCTACAGTGAAATCTTTTAAAAAATTTAAACAGTAAAATATTTTTTAAAATTTTAAAGTTATTTTTTAATCACTGTGTATTTTTAAAATTTTTAAAATTATATATCAAGACTAATTACGATAATCTGATAAAAATACTTTAAGACTTAAAGGTCGTTTGACATTTCTAAATACTTAAAACACAGTGTTTTACAAATAAAGGTATCTCTCAGCTATGTCGAAAATATATTTAGGAGTGTCAAAAAACCTTAAAATCTTAAAGTATTTTTATTAGATTATCATAATTAGTCCGGACATTTAATTTAAGAAATTTTGGAAATACACAGTGCTTAAAAAATAACTTTAAAGATTTAAAGGAGATTTTATTATTTAAAAAGTTATTTTTTAATACTGTGTATTTATAAAATTTCTCAATTGAATATTGGACTAATTATGATAGCATGATAAAAATACTTTAAGAATTCAAGGTCTTTTGACACTCCCAAATGCTTAAAACACAGTGTTTTACAAATAAGAGTATCCATTGACTATACCAAAAACACATTGAGGAGTGTAAAAAGACGTTGAAGTCTCAAAATATTTTTATGGTTATCGTAATTAGCCCAGATATTTAATTTGAAAAATTTTGAAAATACACAGTGCTTAAAAAATAACTTTAAAGTTTTAAAGAGAATTTTATTATTTAAAAAATTATTTTTTAAGCACTGTGTATTTCCAAAATTTCTCAAATTAAATATCCAAACTAATTATGATAATCTGATAAAAATAGTTTAAGACTTTAAGGTCTTTTGACACTCCTAAATATATTTTCGACACAGCTGAGGGATATCCTTATTTGTAAAACACTGTATTTTAAGTATTTGGAAATGTCAAACAACCTTAAAGTCTTAAAGTATTTTTATCAGATTATCGTAATTAGTCTGGATATTTAATTTTAGAAATTTTGAAAATACACAGTGCTTAAAAAATAACTTTAAAATTTTAAAAAATAGTTTACTATTTAAAAATTTTAAGGGATTTTACCGTAGCTATAAGCATTTATTCATTAGAAGGATTGTTATGAACGAGTCGACTGCAACTGAAAAATCATCTGAAGGATTAAACACGGAAAGACAAAAGGATAATTTATTCTAAAAATCTGAAAACAAGTGTCTTGTAACAGAAAACTTAAGTGTCTAAATACGCGGCCTTAAATAATATGCATACTCGTGTTAATGAAGAATTATTGAGCCCTTCCATATTGCATAACATATAGTTGTCGAATCATTAACAATATTAAATAAAATATTGTTTCTCAATCTATTTTATGCGAGATTATATCTTTCACCAAAATTGTAGATATCTAACATCACATTATTAAATATTAAATTTTATTTTTATTTGTGATATTATATCTTACTTCCAAATTTGGTTGGTAGTATAACAAGGACATATGAGTGCAACTATTATAATTTCTTTCATATATAACTTAATAAGTAACAAGACATATCTCTTATAAATAAATAAATAAAATTATATTATTATGATTCAGATTAATAGATTATTGGATTCAAATATGGTTAAATCCAAATCTAAAATTTAAATACAAATTAATATTAGAATTGAATTTGAGTTTGAGTTTTTTTTCAAAAAATTAAATAGATAGAAGATTTACCTTAATATCCATTTATTTTGAGTCAAATGTTTTAAAACTTTCAAATTTTCAAATATTATTTACATAAAAATATTTCCTTAAGATTAAGCTTCAACAAAATTTCATTATAACATTAGTTTGTGGAGCTGGCAGTGTAGCCAATGAATCCATCTAATTTAACTCATTTAATGTCCACCATAATGTAAGATGAATATTTGAAGACTTTAAAAAATATAATATTAATCATTTATATAAACTTTTATAATTACTGTATTTATTTCAAAGCCTTTAAAATCTATAAAGCCCGAATATTCGGCATTAGCATATCCATTTGCATACCTAGCAATCTCTCAATATTCTCCCGTGACTATAAAGCGTTTGTGACGCTTAGAGAATCCCAATGGCTATTATTATGCAGATCCACTTTACAAACACTCGACTTTTTTTCTTCTACATATTCAATTTCAAATTTTTGTAGCAAATTATTATTATATTCCTACATTTTTTCTCATTCAAACGAACTAGGAGTTCATTTCAACATTCATTTGAATGAATCATTCATCCGAACGAATGTCCGAAGTGTAAATTTAGTTCATTCGAACGAATGGACAGAATATTGCTCATTCATTCGAATAAACCGCAACGTAAATTCCATTCGTACGAATGAACCATGCTACAGTAATGTATTATTTAAATAATAAAATCTCTTTTAAAACTTTAGAGTTACTTTTTAGGTATGGTGTATTTCTAAAATTTCTCAAATTGAATATCCGGACTAATTACGATAACCTGATAAAAATAATTTAAAACTTAAGGTCTTTTGACACTCCCAAATGCTTAAAACACAGTGTTTTACAAATAAGGGTATCCCTCAGCTGTACCGAAAACACATTTGAGAGTGTCAAAGGACCTTAAAGTCTTAAAGTATTTTTATCAAGTTATCGTAATTAGTTCAGATATTCAATTTGAGAAATTTTGGAAATACACAGTGCTTAAAAAATAACGATCTATATTGCCGATGTTACAGTAATGCATAATGCATTACTTAAATAATAAAATCTCCTTAGAACTTTAAAGTTATTTTTTAAGCACTGTACATTTCCAAAATTTCTTAAATTAAATATCCAAACTAATTACGATAACCTGATAAAAATACTTCAAGACTTTAAGGTCTTTTGACACTCTCAAATGTGTTTTCGACACAGCCGAGAAATACCCTTATTTGTAAAATATTGTGTTTTAAGTATTTAGGAGTGTCAAAAGTGTTGGATTTATGGCTCAAAACCAGTTTGGGCCTAGGTTGTCAGTTGGGCCCAGTGGACCCAATCTGTTGTAAGCAATATATATTGTATCTTTTTGTAGTTGTTTCTTTGGGACGATGTAAACAGCGAGAAGAAAGAGAGACTGAGAGGAAGGGTGGGTAGGATTGGTGATATCCTTGTCACTTGATCGGTAACTTCTTCTTAGTGGAATCTTTGCACACCCCGTGGAGGTAGGCAATACTGCCGAACCACGTAAAATCCTTGTCGTCTTCTTGTGTGATTGAGCGTCTTGATTTGTGATTGATTTTGTGTGGGTAATTAGCACAACAATTGGTATCAGAGCTCCAGGTTCAAAATCAGGACCGGAGAAAATCACAAATCAGAAGAAAGACAATAAACATATCAGGTGGTTCTCTTGGGCTGGGTTCCCATTGGGATGAACAGTTGGCAGCCAGATCTGTTTGAAGTGTTGTTCAATTAGCAAGAAGTAGATCTGGTATTCTCGTGCTTGGGACTCTAAGATTCAGGAAAAGGTCAAGGAAGGTTGCTTTTAAGGAAGGCTTTCGCGACAGAGAAACTGAGATCTCATTGTCAAAGAAGAAGGCAGCGAACCTAGAGGACTTTTCAGGCGTAGAAACCATCGCTGACTCTCAGCCCAGACAGTCAGCAGATTCGGTCTTCTCTCTACATCTTCGGCCAAGAACAAGGTTGGCAAAGGGGGTTCAGTGTTAGCAGATCAGATCTGCAGTGAACAACACCCTCACACTAGAAACGACGCCCCATAGATTCTATTTCCAAACCTGTGTACGCACGGGGTATCTCTCAAGAGTAGATCGGCGGTGAAGGCATCAGTGGAGGGATGTGCACGAACGGATCTCGGCAGCAAGCACCAGAGCGTCAGTTTACAGAGAGGAAACCGAGGCAGAAGATCCGCAGGAAGGAGTTTCGGGCAGATCTCGGCTACTGGTGGTGGCAGCCAGAGGAAAGACTAGATCTGCAAGAGGAGAGGCGCGGACCAGCTGCGAGCATCGTCGAGTGCAGAGGCTGCTCGATCTGTGGCGCGAGCGGAGAGCAGTGCGGCGGCGAGTGGTGGTAACAGCCGAAGGAAGGCGCAGAACCAGGCAGATGATTCAGATCTAAAGCATAGGGCTCGGATCTAAAGGGTTTTCCGAAGAAATAGGCGATGTAATGACAGAGCACAGGGTGCTACGACCATCTAAAGGAAATCGAGGAAGAAGAAAGGTTGCCAAATCTGAAGCAACGGCGGAGGCGGTGATTGCCAGGCAAAGGACTGAGCAACAGAATAGGCAGACCGGCGTGCATTGGCCAGAGGGGGTTAAGTGCAGCCAAATCTGATTCTCGGGGGGTATTTTTCTAATATTGCAGATCAGATCGGTTTAGATCTGAGAAGGAGAAGAGCGGTGAGAGACTGCTAGCAGCCAGCATAGGACCCTTGCCGTTCAGAAACAAGCAGCGACAGGAAAAGACATAGGCAGTACAGAGCAGAAGGCCGAGATTGAGTGTAGATCGGTGTAGATCTACGGTAGAGCAAGGTTAAGCTCCGGCCAACAGTGAGCGGCGACATGGTTGCACGCGGCCAGTAGAACAGGCGGAGAAGCGGAAATGGTTGGAACAGTTACTCACTGATAGACGTGCTGTTTGAAAAGTGAGGCACGTTGGCCCTCAAAACTGACAGGCTGCGGTTGGTGATAGTGGAGACACGGCAGTTTAAAAAAAAATAGTGGTCTTGAGGACCATTTGTTTTGGTACACTCGAGGGACTATGAATTTGAGTAGTCATGTAGGACTACTGTAGTGTATTCTGGTAGTTTGTAGGACTACAATTTCGGCTGAACTGCAGGACCACAAATTACGATACTCCTTCAGTTAAAAGAAATCAACGGTCAGGATTGAGTTGCAGTTTCTAGAGTCATCCGGACTCAAAATTGAGATCCGTCTTCGCCTGTACATTCGTATCGAAGAGATCTACGCAGTGGCGGATGTTGATTTGGAAAAAGAGAAGAAGTAACTAGAGAACGGGAAAAGACCTGGAAACACATGGCTAATTGTGTTTGGCTTTATTCTCGGGACAGAGAGGATTTCTCAGGACAAGAGACTAGACCTAATTGTTTGAGATGGTAGACAAGGTGGAGCAACCAGGTTTGTGTTGCGTGATTTATCTATGGCTCTCTTAATTATCTCTCTTTGGAGGAGTCGGGAGTGGTTAGAGCTGTGACAGGAACCTCGGCTGCTATGTTCAATGTGGAGCCCAGTTGGGCTGATCAGTCTTTGACTGGTGAATCATCCCAAGGCGTGGGGATGAGTGTCTTACAGAAGATGCAGAATTGTAGGTGTTGTACAGCAGGTGGAGATGACAAAAACACAGGGCAACAATCTTTACAGTGTCGGGCTTTTTCACCAAGGTAGAGTTTGTTGGATTTATGGCTCAAAGCCCGTTTGGGCCTAGGTTGTCAGTTGGGCCCAGTGGGCCTAAGTTGTCAATTGGGCACAGTGGGCCCAATCTGTTGTAAGCAATATATATTGTATCTTTTTGTAGTTGTTTCTTTGGGACTGGTGTAAACAAAGAGAAGAAAGAGAGACTGAGAGGAAGGGTGGGTAGGATTAGGTGATATCCTTATAACCTGACCGGAAACTTCTTCTTAGTAGAATCTTTGCACACCCTGTGGACGTAGGCAATATTGCCGAACCACGTAAAATCCTGTGTCGTCTTCTTGTGTGATTGAACGTCTTGATTTGTGATTGATTTTGTGTGGGTAATTAGCACAATAAAAAGACCTTGAAGTCTTAAAGTATTTTTATCAGGTTATCGTAATTAATCCGGATATTCAATTTGAGAAATTTTGAAAATACACAGTGCTTAAAAAATAACTTTATTTTTCTAAAGGAAATTTTATTATTTAAATAATACACTATGCATTACTGTGTGCATACTGTAGCATGGAGTGATTCGAATGAACCATCCGTTCATTCGAACGAATGGGCTGACAGTAACACGGAACATTGTTCAGCCCATTCGTTCGAATGAACTAAATTTACACTTTGGCATTCGTTCGAATGAATGATTCATTCGAACAAATGCCGAAATGAACTGGCAGTTCATTCGAATGAGTAAAAATGAAGGGGGTATAATGGTAACTTTGCCACGAAAATCCTGAATCGGGTGTGTAGAGGCAGAAAAGTCAGGTGTGTGTAAGTGCTTGCTCATCTTTAGCAGAACACCAAAGTGATTCTGTTTTTTCATTTGAAAAGGTTTTTAAGTGAAGAAACCCTAATGCTTTGCCTGCCTACTGTAATGATTCGTTCTGAGTTTATTTGAATTTTTTTTTTAGGAGATTTTCAGATCTATGAGTTATTTTCGGGACTGTGGTAGCAGTGAGGAGAGTGTGGGCTCCTTGGTGGGCCCCAGCTTACCTGATTTCGAGTTCGGGAACTCGAACTGGCATTTCAGTAATTTTGAATTATTGTATATTCTGTCATGAAAAATGCTTGAAAAATCACACGTCTTTCTCTCTCGATGTTCGACATTTGATTTTCTCGGGTTTTAACTTATTTTCTTTTAAAATAGTGTGAGTTTTGAAACTCTGTTTTCACGCGATTTGAGATTTTCCTTAAAAGTTTAAAATAAAATAGTAAATGAATAAGAATGAAATAATACTAATAATAATAATATTAATAATATAATATAGAATGGAATAATACAAGAGATTGTTATTTTATAAGTCTTAAAAAAAAAAAAAAACTCAAAACCCTCAACCCCCAAAACCCTACTATTTTTAAGCCCTCCTTTCCCTCGACACTATAGCAGTTTGCCCTCCACCCAAACCTAGCAGCCCTTGCTGGCAGTGCCTCCCTCCATCCCTCCCTTTCTCGGGTAACTCTCTCTCTCTCTCCCTCAGCTTCTTCTCCTCCTCCTCCTTCTTCTTCCCCTTCTCCTTCTTCTCTCCCTCGGACAGTCATAGCTGTCTTGAGCCACCCTTGCAATCAGCCCTCTCGTCAAGGCCCGCCCCGCTGCAACTTCGACTTCGTTGTGCTTAACATTTCCCGTCGTCCCTTCTCCTCCTTCACCGCCGTCCGGATCCGACTGAAAGCCAGGTACTCATGTTTCCCCTCTTTCTATTCCCTCGCACTCGGATTTTTCCTTAACCTTCCTTGATTTCATGCGATTTCCTCAGTTTTCTTTGCTTTTCCCTGTTTTCCTTTCTCCTTTTCATCGATTTTCTCTGGTTTTCGCGATTTCTCTTTCTTTTTCCTCGATTTTCTTTGCCTTTCCCTGTGTTCCTTCCTCATTTTCATCGATTTTCTCTAGTTTTCGCGATTTCTCTTTTTCTTCCTCGGTTTTCTTAGATTTTTTTTCTGATTTCCCCTTTTCTCGCTTCCCCCTTTCCAACTCGGTTGAGTGACCGAGTCAACTCAATCGAGTTCCGTTTTGACTCGGTTGGGTTTCTGGGTTAACCTAGCCTTCTGTTATGATCGGGACTGACCCATCTACCTGGTCCACTGGCCCAAACCCGACCCAATTAGGCCAGGCCTAGACTCGGTCCAGTACTGGATCTGGCCCACTCGTTCGGCTCAACTAGGCCCAGACCTAGTCCGACCCTGTTTTGGCCCTATCCTTTTTAGAGCCCAGTTTCGACCCAACCCATTTTTAGAGCCCATTTTGGGCCCAGTCCAGTTTTAGGCCCATTTTCAGTCCGAATTCTTTTTAGCCCGTCTTGCCTTATTCACTTATTCGTTCTTCATTATTTGAACAATTTGAGCTTCCGTTAACCCATCAAGCCGCTAGCTCGCCTCGAATTTTCGACTCCACACATTCGGTGAGGGAACTTACCACTACTTTAGCATTCATTCGCACTCTTAAACTTTGACCCTGGACTTGGAGTGACTTGAATGGAGCCCTTCATTTATTAAGCCACTCGGTAAGGGAACCATTGAATGAATCAGTGGCAAGGGATCCGTTCGAGTGCACTCAGGTCAACTTTATACAAAAAAGAACTAAACTAATAATAATATTTCTGATCAGACGAATGAATATTGAACATGATGCTTGAAACTTAATGACAACATGTGGTGTATTTAACTATCTCACATGAATGAATTTATGATGAGAATAAGATATGTATTGGGTGTCGAATATGATGTACGAGATTTAATGATAACATGTGGTGTGTTTACATATAACTAGAATGAGATCATGAGTATGGACATTTATGACTTGTCATAAGTTTAAGTTGTTATATATGATCATGACATCGTGTATATGCATTGAAGGGATTGTTCATATGTGTATATGTTTATGATCATGTGATGAGTTTGGTTCATGGGAGGACTTTCCCTTTATGCTCCGATGGTCGAGATCCCCATAGGAGAGGCTGGTTTCCCCGTTGCATTCCGGCGGTCGAGGTGCCTACCCCTTGAGATTGGCTCCCCTGTTATGCTCCGGCGGTTGAGACCCTCATAGGGGATGCAGGTTTTCCCGTTGCATTCCTGCGGTTGTGTATGGTATGGTCTCTCGGTTGGATTGGTAAGGAGACTGGAGTTGTTGGAGGACCATGTGAGTTATGGAGGTGATGCCCCAGACTGGTCAGAGGGACCAATTGGCTAGTAGTACAGTTGAGTACTCGTGTACATAGACATTCATTTTATTATGATGTTCTTGCATCATGCATAAGATACATATGTTGCTGACAGGTGATATGAATTATCTCTTCACTGGGTTGGTTGTATTGTGTAGTCTCCCGATGATATTAGTAGGGAGACCGGAGTTTGCTAAAGGACCCAATGTGGGTTATCGAGATGATGTCTTGGATTTGACCGGTGGATTATTAATTGATGATGTTGAGTTTTACGTGCACTTGAACACCTTTGTTATCATGATGTTCTTGCATTCATACATATGATTTTATTTATTGCTGACATGTGATATGCTTTCTCCCTTTAGCTCACCCCTTACCTTTCAGGTACCCAATTACGGAGGGGCTAGGTGGGTCCCTTGAGCAGATGCTCGAGGAGTAGTAGTAGAAGTTGGATATTTCATATTTATGTTCATGCCTTAGTTTAAAAGATTTTTGTTCCATATGGACATACTACCATATGTTGTTGTCTAGATGATTGTATGATTGTGTTCGAAAAGTCTATGGTTGTTCGTTATATTTAATAGTATAATGGATTTTGTTTCTCTGAGTTGTTAAGCGGGAGGTAGTGGCCCATTTTCAAAAAAAAAATGCTCGATATCTTATTTTTCGATAGTGTTTTGAGATGTTTCGGAGATAACACATCCGTAGTAGAACGGGGTGTTACACCTATACTTTAATTCATTGACATATATATATATATATATATATATATATATATATATATATATATATATATATATATATATATATATATATATATATATATATATATATATATATATATATATATATATTAAATTTTATTCATATAAATTGTATTTATTAGATTTATTTAAAAAAATTAAAGTCCAAGGTATTCAGACCTCTTAGAGCATCTGACTAAGTCCTTGGAGCATGTAACTGATTTTGTTTGTAGGGTTTGTATATTTTTTTGACCCCTGTATTTTCCCTTTTTGCATGTTTCTTCTTTTTTGAACATGTGAGAGTTGGTTTTTGACGGTTAAGAACTCTAATAAGTTGTGGGAAGTTCTGTTATTTTTAAAATATATTTGACTTTACTCATTTTAAAATCACAAAATTCAATAACTAAATTTTAAACACATATTTTAAAGTTCATTTTATTAATTTCTAAACTTAATCATTTATCTTATAGGTTTATGTAAAAAAAATTATTTTTATAAAAGTATATTAAATAAATCGGATAAATATATTAAAATAGCATCATTTATAAAATGTAAAAGAAGGGAAACTCCTAGCCCAACTCCCGCCTTCGAGTGGGCGACTCCTGAAGATAAAGATACATGGTGATTGATTGTTAGATGAACTTTATATTTATTTTGTTTTTAGTTTTTTAAATTAACTATTTGTATTTATCAAAATTTAGAGACCAAAATTGTAAGACTAAAATGATATATTAGTGATAAAACTTTTCCTTTTGTAGGAAAGTTTTAAAGATCTTTTTCAAGAAACTACTAAGAAAATAACAAAAATACTCATTTTGATCTTAGGTTGTGCTCCAGTCTCCAACATAATAACTCTCAACCTCCAGTCTAAACTCTAAACTAATTTTTCAATTTTTAAATTGATTAGTTAATCATAAAAAGGTTTATTGATAAATATAAGACTCAACAAAAATAAATTTGATTAAATCAATAATATTATTTTTAAGTTTTGCAAATTTTAAATTATTATTATAATCATTACTTTTGACCTCAGGCAATATAAACCAATGTAACATGTCTATTGAATTTTTTTTATGTACAAACATGAAACCTACCAATAATCTCCTTGAAGCATGGAACTTCTCAATGAAAGTAATTTTTGTAAGCCCCACATATTTTTAAAAAATCATTACGATAAAGAAACTTTGTAGGATTAAAAAACCTTTTAATGAATGATTTCTCAATTTCATTTACCATTTTTTACAAATAAAAAATAAGTAGACCAACCAATAAGTTGTTCTCACTAATTATAGAATCTATTTTCCAATAGAAAAGAATAAGAAAAATAAAAGTGAAAATTTTGTTGTTTTTTCATGCTACGTCACTTCTTTAGTCCATTTTCCACAGAAAGTAGAGGGTTAACAAAAGAAAATAGAAAAAAAAAAAATTCAAAATTCCATGAGATGTGGAAGCATGCTAAAAACTAGGGGTGATGCTACCCGAGAAATCAATGGATTTGAGTTATGTTTTTGTATATGTTGGGTGAGATTGGGAAAAAATATACCTGCATGAAATTCAGGGTTGAGAAATTTAAAAATAACTTGATCCAATCCGACCACACCAAGTTATAAAATAACACTCGGGTTGAATCAGGTCAAAAATTCATATTGGATGGGATTGAGTAACTTGGGTCAACAATTCAGATTGGATCGAATCGGATTCAATAAAATTTAACACTAGATTATATTAGATTTATTGAAATCAGACCCGAGTTTCAACCTCGAAAAATCTAAATGTAAAAATTTGTGCAGAAGCCTTCTCTGCCTTTAGATTATGAGAGCTTTACAAATTTGGTGAACAATTTTCACTTGACATAGAGATCAATTTCCACTTACCACTTTACTCAAAAAGTAAATGGATATTAGAAAATTTTAAAATCCAAAATATTTATTATGAAGGACCACATTTGTGTACAAATTTTAGACCTTTTTTAATCTGAATTTACATTTATAACATGTTTTTGTTCTCATATCTAAGTATTTTAATTCATGAACCCATAAAGTGATAGTAGATGAATTCGTTACTTTAGCCGGACACCCTTTTCGATAAAAGTAATTTTTGAGGGCCTCACATATGTTTAAAGGTTATGAAATTTAGAAATAACAAAAAAACTTTAAGGTGATTAAGGTACAATTTTGGAGATCTACATTTAATATAACACTTCTCTATTAAAGTACATTTTTTAGATCTAATAAGTTTTTTAAGGACCTATAAATAAAAATAAAAATTTGAAGTAGTCAAATTTGAATTCAACCTAAATTTAAAATAACATAATTAGAGTTGAGCATGAACACAATTGGAAATACATAAAAAATCAACTCGATTAAAAATAAAATTCATCCATTGTGTAGGTCGTGTTGGTTCGAGACATCAATTTCCTTAAAAGAACCTTAAAAACGAGAGATTTAATATTACCAATTTTAAAAGAATATTCTTTTTCAAAAATAAATTTTACTTTACTTTGAAAGAGATGCTTAAAAAAAGAGATTTAACATTACCAATTTTAAGAGAAAAACAAATTTTGATTTACTTCAAAAGAAATGCTTAAAAAAGAGAAACTTAACATTATCAATTTTAAGAGAATATTTTTTTTCAATGCAAACAAATTTTGCTTTACTCTAAAAAGATTGAAGTAATGACCAAGAGTCCGTCTCACTAAATGAGAATCTTAAGTTCAATTTCAATTTCATTTTAATGAGACACTCTTCATAAAGTTATTCAGTATATGTGGATAGAAAAGTTTGTATATATTCTCAAAATTAATCATGTATTCTAAGAAATCTGGACACCTTTGTCATAATAAAATCAATAAGTATATATTTCTAAAAAAATATAAATAACAAAATTAAGAGTTTATCTAGTTTCTCCAAATGAAGCATTCGATGTTTTGAAAAAAAAATAGAACAATTTTTTTGAAAATGGAAGACAAAGTCCTTACCGTCTTAAAGGAGAAAAAGAGTTACACGTGTCGTGTAACTAAATGAGAGTCGAGCCGCCACTGGTCGAGCAGTCCGCCGGAGAAGAGGGGTCGATGGACCATTTTCAGTTAGAGAAATCGCACCGAATCAGTACACAGATCACATTGCAACGATACGGATGTCTGTATACTCATTTAACGTGCTGTACACGTGGCTAAAAATGGCCAAATCCAACTTCCAATCATGACCATCCATCCATCCACTTAACACAAGGAATAATGGAAAAATTCCCTATGGTTGAATAATGTTTAACATTCAATTGGTGGCACCGTAACGGCAAAACAAGCCATGAACCACATTCATTGGTTGAACAATCAAATTACGGTCTTAACATTGGATTTTAGAGATATTTTTGGCAATAGATCAATCAAAGATATACCCAACTAGATAGACGGTTCAGATCTTTTTAATATGGTCCATAGGTACAATGAATGAAATGATGAATTAAAATTTCCCTCAATTCTGGTGTGTAGCGTCGTTCAATTTTGAGTCATCAGTGGAGGCCACATTCGAGATGATATTATAGGAATCTTTCACGTGGCACGTTCAGTTGCGCCAGAGCATTTTGTCATATAAATCTACGAAGAAGACAAGACATGGATCATGAACAGGTGAAAGTTTTTTTTTTAAAAAATTTAAATGTGGTTGAAGAATTTTTTTTTTCTTTTTAATTTAGTAGAAAATTCAGCGTAAAACCACTACAAATGATACTTACTACCCTTAAGACACACCAGGTGAGGCAATAGGGACTCGAACTTAACACCTCCCATTTATTGAGGCGGAAGATTATCAATTGAGCTAAGACTTGAAGTATGGTTTTAATGAAAAAAAAAATGCATTGTTATTATAATATGGGTATCTTCATTTTCAGATAACCTTAACACGTATTTTAATGTTACACGAAATCACTCGAAAACTTCATATATCATGTTACAAAAACCTTTCTCAAATTTTTTTCATTATCATACTTTTTTTCAATTAAATTTAAATCTATGCTTAAATTTTTATTAGTTTTTTCAAATAATGTGAGAATGAAATTAATATATATTATTTTGACAATGTCCTTGTATTAGTGAAGATATCAATTTATTTAAAGAAATGAGATTGTCAACATAACATCAGTATGAAAATCGATATTGAAAGTCCCTTTACACAGGTGTTAGAACAACATGATTGACCTTGAGGAGGGGGAGGGGGAGAGGGAGGGAGAGGGAAGGATTGAATAGGTCAATCTCAATTTTCATGGTGTTTACAAATTTCTTAATTGTTTTAAGTGCAGTGAAACATTAATCAAGAGATTTGTTTAATGTAATGGATTGTTTATTAATTCTTTAAACATTAACACTAAGATTATGACCCTTTGCATATTATTTGATTATCGATACTTGTATACAATATGTAATATAAGATAATCAACATGTAAAGTGATGTGTGTTGAGAATAGTATTTAAATACTAAATATAAACACATAAAGATTAACACCATAAGACCAATTTAAAGTGGTTTGGTTAGCCAATCTACATCCACTGTAGGACTGTAGGACTCGCTCAACCTTGAGCTATCCCCAAATCCACTAAGTGGGGATTTACATCCTCACAATTAGAGTAAGAATTCTATCTCACTCAATTGGCTGAGAATTTCACCCACTAATGTAGAATAGGAATTCTACATATTCACTTGGCTAGGAATTCCACCTACCACTGTGCCAGAGACGACGCTCTAGAGTTTTTTTATAGTGGTTCCAGAGCAAAGCCCCCTTAATCCACTTTCAAAACAAAGGTTTTAAAATAAGATTAAAACCAAGAAACACTTGCCTTTTAAACTCTTTCTCTTGATGTGTGCTTCTCCAAGATTCCACCTAATGTGTGTCGACGCTCCTCCTTTTAGCTGCCGTTTAGCAATCACAAACTAGGGTGACAAGGAAACTGATTTCACCATAGGTTTCCTAGTTTATGTCTCTCCTCTCTTTCTCTCTTTCAAACACAATCAATAGATTGGTTATTTATGAATTTTTTTTCCTCCTCTCTCTCTTTTCACAAACTCAATCCATATGATTGGTTTTATTAGATTCCCCAAGTTCAAGCACGAGAGAGAGAGTGATCCTTTTGTTGGCCCTTGTTTAAACTCACTGATAATGATGAGGGTCCAACTGATTTTCCAAAAGGATGCCAACTGGTTGCATAAAGATTGATTTTTATAAAGAAGGCATCCAGTTGCAATAACGGTAATGTACCGACATGTCGGTCGCACCGAGGAGTTGGTGACTAGAAATGTTACCGTTATAAACCCGACCGTTGTGCATTAAGTGCACCCCCAACGGCAATATTCTTTCTCGGTCAACATGTTGATATTACCGATGGGTCGACAGTTATGGCACCGAGAGGTCGGTTCATTCGAGATGCTCGATCTGAGGCAACACCATGCTGACAGTAGAAGTTTAGAAACCTGCCACCCAGAAAGACTTGTCGCCCTTTACCGAGGGGTCAGTCTTGGTAAGAGCAGTCTTGAATTGCCGATATGTCTGTTTCTTCGAGAGCCTACTTGAGTTCATAGTCCACAACTCACAAATCTTTATCAAAGAGCCTTTGACCACGATGGGTCATTTTAGTCTTTCACCGAGGGGTCGGTGCATACGAGACTCTAGATCATAGGCTTTACCCAGAATGACAGTTCAATGATTCAGAACCTATGTCAATTTGGTCGGCCAGTCATTGACCACGACGGATTGATCCTATCTCCACCGAGGGGTCGGTGAGAACGACTGGTCGTGTTGGCAGTGAAACCAAATACATATTTCCAAGTTGGGTTTTAATTCACTGTCAAGCTTCATCTCTAAACTTTTTATGATTTAACCATTTGTTTTTCTAAGCCTAGGGATAATCCTCTTTAAGGTGTGGATACCACCTAAAGTCATCTATGGCCATAATACATGTTTTGTGATTGCCATAATGATGAGCTTCAATCCGGTGGAGCATGATCTTTACTCTTGATCACTTTGAGTTTTCAAGTTTCTAGCAAGTGCTTCTTTCCGAGTCATGGAATTGACAAACATAGGGACTTAGCCAAGCCGAGGCACTAACAGATATTTAAAAACTTATTTCATTCTCGTTGTTCAAAGATATTTAAGAGAACTCATAAATCTGATATTATATTATGATCCCAACATCCTTGATGCCAAAGATCTTGGTTCTAATAGCAAGATCACTTATGCATAAGTAGGGCTGCAACTCGGGTCGGGTTTTGGCCCGACTCGCATGACCTGACCCGAGATATCATGCGTGTCGAGTTACAAGGGTAGGGCCATAGGGATGGGTCGGGTCGGGTCGGGTTGAAAAGAGAAAAACTCGACAGAAATTCAAGTTGGCTTGGGTTGAGGTCTTTAAATTTCAATCAAACTCGACCCGAGAAGACCCGAATTTCATAACTTAATATAAACCCTCCACCCTCAAACCCTAATCACAACTATTGTTTTTCAGCCCTAATCGCAGCTTTTCCTCCCTCGCATGCGATTGTGATCCTCGTCTGTTATTTTGTTTCTCGTCGCCGCTTTTCCTCTTCTTCACCAAGGTCTCTTTCCAGCCGAACCTAGGTAAGTCTCTCTCTCTGGTTCTCTTGTCTGTTCTGTTATTCCTCTCAAATCTCTCTCAAATATTGTTTGTTACCTAAAATTGCAATTTCTATTTGGGTTTATTATAATATTAAACCGTTTATATTTGGTTGTTCCACTCAAATCTCTCTTCAATCTTAAAATCTTATATCTGAAATTTATTTATTATAATCTTGATACGGGCATCTGTGGATTTAATCAAAGTTTTAATTTTGGCCCGGGTGGGTGCATTGAAAACCCAAGAGTACGTGTGTTAAATTAATTCTATCACTTAAGAAAGTTGGGTTTTACCATCTAAGATCAACGGGTTATGTTAAACTGTGTTGATTGTGTTAGCGATTGAGTATGGTGTCTTAATCCTATCCATTCTACATCAAATCTCTACCACTTATACAAAATCATTTTCAATAAGTCTCTATATATTTCAAATACATGTTATTATATTAAGAAGTTACTGAGAACTGACCGCCCCATCCACCTTAATCCAACTGCAGCAAAGCTTTTTCGAATACTTTTTGTCTTCCATCCATCGATTGTGATACTCTTATTTTCATCTCCAGCAATGTATTTGATGATCTACACAAACCCTTTTTGGCCTTTGCTCTAATTCAATTAGCTCCCTGATCTTAGTTTTTACTTTTTTACTTAAGATGAAGAAAGGAAATGCATGGAATGGTGAACAGAATGGGTTTCTGGGTTGGTTGAGATTTGGTGGAGGTATCGACTTAAGAGAGAACACTGGGTGTGTTAGACGTTGGAAGATGGCAAAGGTATCATTATCATATTTTTATACAATATATTCCATTTATAATATCTATACCCATTTAAGAAATAGTCATAGTTGAATCTCACTAAAGAAGCCTATAAATACAAAATGAATCCTGAAAGTTCCCTTGGGTGCTATAACAAGGACCGAGATTGTCCCTAGAGAGAGGGGGAGGGGGGGGGAGCCCAATTTTTATGGTCTTCACAAATTTGTTGATTAATTAACAAATTTGCAGCGAATTAATAATTTTAATAAAGAAAGATGGGTTGTGTGATCAAAAGTGTGCACAATTATAAAAACAATCACGCAAGTAAAGATGAACACTCACAAGACCAATTTATAGTAATTCGGTTAAACAACGTACATCCACTCTAAGGACTCACCTAACCTTGGGTTATCCCGAATTCACTATGTGGGCACTTACACCCTCACAAATAGAGTAGGACTTCTACCATACTCAATTGGTTGAAAATTTCATCTACCACATGTGTCAGATACAACGCTCTAGATTTTTTATAGTGATTCCGAAGTCTAGCCTCCTTAATCCACTTGTCCTAGATTTTGAAAGCTTCGACAAACCCATGGTCTACTTACTTATCCCTCTATTTTTTATAGTGGTTCTGGCTTCCTTACCTTAGTCCACTTCACAAGATGATTTATAAAATAAAATCGCTAAGAAGCATTCGCCTTTGTATGAACTCACTTGTAGATGTATGCTTCTTGAGGATGCTCTCCCAATGTGATGTCGAGGATGTCGAAGATGTGCCTTATATATGCTCAATTCACAATCGATAGGAGGTATCTAGGATTCAGATGTGCCAGTGGATTCCTAGATCTATATTTTTTTTTTCTCTCTCTCTCTCAAAATCAGTTTATATGATTGGTTGTATTAGATTTCCTAAGTGTAAGCACAAGAGAGAGAGCGATCCTTTTGTTGGCCCTTGTTTAAGCTCATTGATAATAATGAGGGTCTAACGGATTTCCCAAAGGATATGAAACGGTTGCACAAGGATTGGTATTTATAGAGAAGGCAACCTGTTTCAAAAATTGTCATGTACCGATAGGTCAGGTGCATCGACAGGTCGGTGACTAAAAATATTATAGTTCAACCACCGACTGTTGCACATTAAATACACTCCCAACGGTATAATTAATTCCCAGTCGACAGGTCGATGTCATCGATGGGTCGATAGTCATGGCACTGAGAGGTCGGTCTATACGAGAGTCTCGATCTGGGAAAACACCATGCAGATAGAATTTCATGTCCCGAAACTTGTCTTGTCTAAAACAACCTGTCGCCCTTTACCGAGAGGTCGGTCCTAGTGCTCTCGATCGGTCTTGAAATACCAAGATGTCTGTTTTCTTGAGAGCCCATTTGAGTTCAAATACTAGAACTCACAAGTTTTCCATCGACGAGTCGTTGACCACGAGTGGTCGTTAAGTTCATCACCGAGGGGTCGGTGCATACAAGACTCTCGATCAGAGGCATACCCAGAATGACAGTTCTATGATCCAAAACATCTGTCAATCTGGCCGACCACTCTATGACCACAATGGGTCGATTTTGTCTCCATCGAGGGGTACGGTGAGAATGACTGTTCGTGCTGACAGTGAAAGCAAATACATATTTCCAAGTTGGGATCCAATTCACTGTCAATCAACCTCTAAGCTTGTTTATGTCCATTACCAACATATTCAACTAAGCATAGGCAAGGTCATCCTAAGGTGTTGGGTTCCCTCTAAAGTCATCTATGTCCAAATTACCTTTGTGATTACCATATATAGTGATGATGAATCTGTACTTGATCCTCCAATGCTTAAGTTCTTGATTCAATTTTCATCACTTGAGTGTTGATCTTTACTTCAACTTTTGAGAGAATACTTCACCTAAGTTATGGAATTGACAAATAGGTTACTCGATAAGTCGAGGTATTAACAAATCCAAAAACTAGTTAATATATTTAAATAATATCTTTTATCATATGACAAATGATTTTCATTCAATTTTTTTCAAGGATATTTGAAACTTCATACCAATTGATTTTTATTGTTTACTTTTATAGTGTCTTTGCAAAAATAGTGTAACGGTTTCTTATAACGATGATGTTAATATTGACGTTGAAGTAAGATTTCTTTTTCTTTCATAAATAGATCTTTATTATTTAATTCATTTTTTCTAGATTTATTTATGTATTTATCATAGTTGATTAATTATTATATGTAATGTTTAATTAGGTGTTAGGATCCAATAATCCTGTCACTAATGACAATACCATTATTTCGACTACGAGTGACTGTTCAGTTGCCGTTAGTGCAAACCAAAGAAATGATATCCACTAAAATCACATGTTTGGCAACATTTTATTAAATACCCTAAAACTAAGGGGGGTGATTTAATGGCAATTTACAAATATTGCCATGGAAGATATAAAACTTCTTCTAAAAATGGAACTAGTACACTTAGTTGACATTTAAAATGATGTACTGCGTATTTGGTGAAAGATAAGAGTTAACAAGTTCTTACCTTTGACAGTGTTAAAAAAGAAGATGGTGATGAGGGAGTGGGAACAGGTCTTTTGCCTTATAGTTTTAATATGGACCATGCACAAAGAGAATTGGCCATTATGATAGTTATGTTAGAACTTCTATTTTCTATTGTTGACCGTGCACCATTTCGTAGATTTGTGAAATGCATCAATCCTAGATTTTCAAATCACCTCTCGTACGACGGGAAGAAATGAATTTTTGAAAATCTACCATTTGGAAAAATCCAAGTTGAAAGTATTTCTAAGTATTTATTGCATGCACATTTCTTTAACGGCTGATTTGTGGACTTCCAACCAAACTTTAGGATATTCAAGTGTCACAACGCATTTTATTAACAACATTTGGAAGTTACAAAAGAAGATCCTTAGTTTTTATATGGTTCTAGCACCACATATTGGCGTAATTATTGCCGATATGATTGAGAGAAGCTTGGTAGAATATGACTATAAAAAAGATATGCACAATCACACTTGATAGTGCGACAAACAACAAGTCAGCAGTGGATAACCTCGTGGAGACTCTTTTTCGAAAGGGAATTTTGTTACAACAGGTTAAATTCTTTCATGTAAAATGTGTTGCACATGTTGTTAACTTGATTGTGCAAAATGGCTTAAGTGAGATAAAATCATTAGTTGAAAATATTCGCATATGTGTGAAATATGTGCGGTCATCGCAATCTCGTAAGCAAGAGTTTGATAGTTGTGTCTTTTAAGAAAAAAATATCATCCTCTAAAGGCTTGTGCTTAGATGTGTGTACAAGATGGAATTCAACATATCTTACGTTAACCTCTGCCTTACCATATAAGAGTGCATTTGTTCATATGAAGACGCGCGATGATGTTGCTATAACGCTTGATGATTGGAGATAGGTTGAGACAATTTCTAAGCTTTTGAGAGTTTTTTGTATTGCTACAAAGGTTTTATCGGGGACAAAATTTATCACTTCAAATATTGTTTTTCATGAAGTGTATGAGATTCAAGCTCATTTACTTAAGATGTTGAAGAATGATGATTCGTGCATATTTTCAATGGCAAAGAAGATGAATGAAAAAATTGATAATTATTGTAAGAAATGCAATATACTATTTGTTATTGCTCTGGTATTAGATCCCCGTTACAAGTTGGAATATGTAGAATTTATGTATCATGAGCTTTATTCATATTCTGATGCTGATCAATATACTAAAGTACTTCGTAAGGAGATGGTTGCACTTTTCAATGAGTATACTTCTTTCTCTTCTACACTGTAAAAACAAGTAGTCATTTCTACTTCAACAGAAATGATGAATGATACTTCAACATATTCTAAGAAAGTACTTCTTCGAAAAATATTTCTTAGAAAGGGTGCTGGAAAGAATAATGTGGACTTGTAGACGGAGCTTGAGCAATATTATGAAGAAAAAAAGTGTCTAGATGATCCTAATTTAGACATTTTGAATTGATGGAAAGTTAATAGCTCCAAATTTCCTATACATTCTATGATGACTCGGGATATCTTAGCAATGTATGTAATACCCCGACCCAAATTAGTGATTGATTGTGCGATTAGTGACCATTAAGTGTGTTTAATGACTAATTAATCAGTGAGATTAACATGTGAGCCTTGTGAAGAGTCAAAGTTTGACTCGATCCGACTTTCGAATCTGTGGATCCAACTCGTTGAGTGTTGTGGTGAAGTTGATATTATCCGAACTTTTCTCCGGCTGAGGCGTTAAAGGTCACCTATTTTTGGTGAACAGTCATTTGAAAGATCTATTTAATACCCTGCTCCAAAAAGTCTCACATTGCTAGTGCCATTGAAAATTCCTTAGTATATAAGTAGTTGTAATACCCTTTCCCAAAAAGTCTCACATTGCTAGTGGCATTGGAAATTCCCTAGTATATACTTAGTAGCCTTCCTCCTTCTAGCACAAGGCATTTTGGGAGCAACAGTGGATTGGCTAGCCAAAGCAAAGCCGTGCGGGTCTGTGTGTAAGCCCAAAGCGGACAATATTGTGCTAGCGGGACTAGTCGTTAAAATCTAAGTTTTCAAATTTCATACATTTGTTTAATTTTGAATTTGGAGTTCAACGTTTTTTACGGTTTGTCGTTTGGACTTCCAGAAGTGTGTTTTCGGTACAACTGAGGGATACCCTTATTTGTAAAGCACTGCATTTTAAGCGTTTGAGATTGTCAAAAGACCTTAAAGTCTGAAAGTATTTTTTATTTAAAGATTTTGAAAATACACAATGTTTAAAAAAATAACTTTGAACTTTAAAGGAGATTTTATTATTCAAAACTATAGCAATTATATAGTTTCATTTTTTTTAACTAATGCACTATGCATTACTGTAGCCTCTGCCGACATTTCGTGCGACCCATCCCTCTACGTCTAGAACAGGTGATGGCAGGCCATCCCTGGCCATACCTTGGAGGTCTATAAAAGGAGAAGAGATGAGGGAAATTTTCAAACAGTATCTCTTTGTTCTCTTTTGTTTTTCTTGTCCACTTCATTTTCTTCTTCTCTGTTCTTCTTCTTCTGCATCGTGCGGTTACTGTGTGAAAGTTTTCAAAGAATTTTTGAGGGCTTTCAAACTTTGTCATTTCTCAGTGGATTTGAGCAAACGAGGTATCAAAACTTATCTATTCAAAATTTTAAGAACTTTGAAACTAACCCTTTCAAAAAATGGTCAAGCCTTGGGCTCAAATTTCACCTTGAAAATCTAGAGGAACAGTGAACTTTCTGTAAAAAACGTCATTTTCACTTTTAACTTAAAAAAAAAATAGTTTTTAGCTATGATAAAACCTTGATTTTGAAATCTAAGTTAAAAAGGGAAAAGATTAACCCCAAACTGCCTTTGTGTGTTTAAATTTCTGCAAATGGGTGTTTACTTTACTGTACTCTCTAGGCTTGCCTCAATACGTCTCCATGGTCCTATCCAGAAGACAATACGGGAATGACCTTAACATTTTACTTTACTACATTATAACCTTTGGGCACGGTCTCAATACTCGACCCTGACCAGGAATAAATACGAGACTGGACATTGAGTAAATTCCATTTTCTCTTTGTTTTGTGTTTTGGGTGACTCCCAGCTGACATTTGACATAAGTAATAAATTAGAAGATTTAGGGAGACTCACTGACATTACCTAGTTTTCAGATGGAAAATGTATTTAAATTCTTTGAAAATGTTTTAAGTTACTTTAAGCGTATTTGAAATTAAATAAGTATTTATGAAAAATTATGAAGTTTAACAAATCGTGGTGATTTTTGCAAGTTAGAGAAGGTGCGAGGACTCAACTTTACACGTACATTAGTTAATGTGAAGTCTTTAGACTTAACCATTTTAATATGCTAGACTTTAGATGGAAAATGGGAACCTATGGTATTTTACGTATGGAAAAGATCAAATGGGACCAGAAAGCGAGACCTGATATCGCTTTCTTATAAGGGATGGTATATATGTTCTGACTGTCAGAACGGAAGCGTAAATAAAGTATTAAAGAGCCAATGCCTAGTGGTCTGAAACGCAGTATGGGGCCCATTAGAAATCTAAATATTAATAGATGAGTTTCGGAACTGTTTGTAAATGTCCATTATTAGACTGGTTATGTGACTGTGCATGTACAGTGTTATTCTTATTCATGCACGTGATTTATATTGTTGTTGAAATACATGTGATTACTATGCATAAGATTATACTACATGTGGTATTCATGTACTAACAGGGTTATGCAGGTGGTGACTATGAATATTCTGGGTTTGTTAAACCTGGATAATACCAGTGAATGGTAAATGTGACTCTATTGTTAAATCCTGGTGGAAAGGTATATAGAGGTTCATATTTATTTCATGTTTATGGATTATGGATATTTAATATACATGTTAATGAATATAAGCACACACTTGTGTAAAGCTCTTGCAGGATGTTGTATTTTGTCCAGCTACATACCTAATGCATATGAGGTTGAGTGGGAGACCCCCAAGGTTGAGTGGGATACCTCAATGGGGTTGAGTGGGATACTCCAGTGTGATTAAGATTATTAATCTTATTAAAAGAAATAAATGAATAAATGGAAAAATAATTACTTGTTTATCATTTCGTTACGGTCATGCATTGTATTTTGGGTTAAATTCATGTTTATGAATATTATGTATTGTTGAGCTTTCTTCACTGGGCTAGGAGCTCACATCCCTTACAATGCAGGACATGGACAAGTAGGGGGAGCTAAGGATCCCTCCATGATGAATTAGAAGTTGAATCTTAGGAGTTGCTGGAATTAGAACTATAATAGTTTAATTCTAAGTTCAATGTTTGGGTATTTAAATATATATATATATGTATTTTGGTTTTTAGAGCTATGTACAGTCTTAAGACTCTTTGAACAAGTCTCATGTATATATTATGTGGTGTTTATGCAATAATATTTAGCTTCGGATGTGTGTTTGTGATTTTGGATGTCAAACTCAAGAATCACGCGTATTTTGAATATTTTGTTAACTTGCGTTTGTAAATTTGGAAATTTTGGATTTCATGCTTAACTTGAAAGAAAAACTCCTTTGTACAAGTCATGAGTGTTAATACCTATGTGTTGGTATGAGAATCTAGAAGTTAAGATGTGTATTTTCAACTTTGAGAATCCAAACCGAGAAAAAGATCAAAAGTTGAGAAAACTTGAGAAAAATCAGTTTTGTCATTGGCGATGAGTAGCCAATACACGGTGGTATCGGCCTAGGAGAAAAATGAAGTAATACAGAGTTTCGAATTAATGATGGGTCGTCATTTGGTGATTGGTCGCCGATAACCCATCACCGTTTGGTGACCGATCGCAGGTCACTATTCACAGAAAAACATGCTTCACTAAAATGGTCATAACTTGAGCTCCCTACCTCAGATTTGGGTGTTCTTGGGCATTTTGAAAAGCTATTTCAATGCTCTATCTAACCATGTCACTTAAATAACTTGTTTGATGGGTGAAAATATTCCTTCAAAGTCATGGTGCCTAAGCCCAGCTCATAAAGGTACCTCGAGTTGACTTGTACTTGTGGGACTTATTTCTTGGGCTTGAGTGAGCTTGCTAGAGGTCCATGAACCGTTGATGATAGGTTTGTTTAAAAAAAAAAGTCGCGTTTCGGGCTCACATCTGGGTTCGGGGGTGTGACAATTCAAGTATCGACTGTTGCTTCAAAGTCAGCATTTAGTACTGAAAGTGGAGTCATCAACCAATGCCGAAGTTCATTGAGTCTCGGAGTCATTCATGCATTGGTTTTCACTCAAGATTGGCTAAGAGATGCAATAAGTGACGATGTCATGGAGGGAGAGCCTGAAGTTTATGATCATGAAGACAATACTAGTAGGGTTGAATGAGGTAATGTCAGTTATTTCTATCTATTTACTATTTATTTCATTTTGTTATTATATTGATACAATCTGATATTACTCTTGACCTTTTTTTTAAGGTGTCATTGAAGTTGAAGAAAGCGATGATGTGATTGGTGATAAATGGTACTTTTCTTAAATCTTTTCTCCTTGTGAATAATGATAAATTTTTGTCAATTTGATGTCATGAATATGCATATTTCACTAACTAATTTATTATGCAGATCTGTAAAGGAATCAGATTTGGTGAACTGGAGAAGATTGGTTGCTGACTTGTTGACTTGAATCCTCTTTGGATGAAAGTTATAGTTGTCCTCTTTGATTTTTTATTCAAATTATTGTTGAATTCCCATTTTAAAAGTTGGTGGAAGTAAGTGACAAGAAAGAAGGCAGAAAAAATACAAAAAAAAAATACTGTATATTTTTTCTCTACTAGCAAAAGGGTATTTTTGAATTTCTGTAATCCTTTAAGTCAAATAGTGATGATTCGGTAGTGAAATTGGATGAGAAGGCAACATCAGAGGGAAAAATGGAGGCTATATTTTTGAATTTATGTAATCCTTTAAGTCAAATAGTGACGATTTCTCACTTCTCTGTTGTGTTCTATATGTTGCATTCCCCTTATCTTACTTATTCTCATTTCATTTGAATTCATCGATGTTTTTTGTAGCAACTTAGTTACTTATTCTCATTTCATAGATGTAGTTTGATATTATTCAATTTTTTTTTTTTTGTGTAAATGAACTTAATTATATATCTCAACATTTTCCAAAAAAAACTATGCTGCTACTGAATCCTACAGTTACTATCACTTGATATCAGTGAGCCTTTTCATAATTTTAGTAGAATTAGTGCAGTGTGGGTCGGGTCGGGTTCACTAAATTGGGTTTTTAAGTTGGGTCGGGTCAAGTCGGGTTCAATGTGTTGTCTGTCGGGTTAGGGTTGGGTTTATTAAAACCCAGCCCGCCGAACCCAAGTTGGAACCATATGTATAAGAGTGCAATAGTGTAAAGATATTTATGTGGGTCCACTTTTTGGTATGGTAATGAGAATTTTGAAAAATTCTATTGCAAGGGTAAAAAAATCATACCCTTATTGATGATATACGGGTTTTAGTGATACATAACTTTTTAATCTTTTTCAAAAAAATATAAAATATAAAATATAAAAATAAGAAAAAAAATAGAAAAGCTAGGGTGAACATATTTTTGTTTAATAATGATCATTTTTATGGAGGTTAGATTTTTGAATGTCGAAATTTTGATACATCTTAAAAATTTGAAAAATGTCCTAATCCTTTAGAAAATGTATACAAATTTATAAAAAAGGAAACTAACATGAGGAATCATCTAATCCCCTAGTGACATGTATTTTCTATTACAGTTCATAATTTTTTTATTACAAAAAATTTCTATGTTTTATAAAAATGTCGAAATATTAAAGAAATTACATAAAGACCCTAAAAACTCTACCAATCACAATTAGGGCTTTTCATTTTATTGTAGAAATATTTGTATATCATTTCAATCATTTTAATGAAAAGAAACTAAAAAATGAGAAGTATTTTTAGAAATAACTTTTATCAAATTTTCAGAAAAATCACACAAACACCTTGCAAATTATGTGAATGACATTAACACATCTCCAATGAATATCACAGTGTAACGAATGCGGCTACAATGTCGCGAAGGAGTTGAGGGTTAGAAGCTTGGGATTTAGGGTTTAGGGGTTTGGTTTTTTTTTTTTAATTAAAAATCAAGGTTTTAACATAATTTCTTTTCAAATGAATTAAAATACAATGAAATAAAAAACCTGAAAAATCTCAAGTGCCGAACGTCGGGTGAGAAAAAGTGTGACCTTTAAATATTTTTCATTATGGAATACTCAATAATTATAAAATTACCAAGTTACCCTTCGGGCTCCCGAGCTCAAAATCAAGCATACCGGGGCCACCACGGAGCCTACACTCTCCCCAAAGCAACCAAAGATCTGAAAACAACTCGGAGTTCTATAAATCTCTCCAAAAATCAGGTAAACTCGGAACGTGTCATTACACTATAGCGCACTGGTCACTTTGGGGGGCCCTTAGGCGGCGGCGGCCTAGTTGGCCTAAAGCCAAGGTCGCCCCTGGGCATAAAAGCAAAAGAGGACTTGAGTCATTTGCAGAAGACGCTGAGATGGAGGGTGTTTTTGTTTTTTTTTTTTTAACGAAAGCAGGGAACAAAACAAAACAAAAAAAAGGATTGAAATTTTTGGAGAACGGGGTTAATGCAATGGCTCCTCCCTCTACCGATGATGAATCTCCTCCGGCAGAGGGAGAGAAGAAAAGGTTTTTTCAAAGAAGGATTGCTGAGGACCCTAAGGGAATTTGGTCTTCTGGTTTTGATACCATGTGAAGAATAATACTTACATTCTCTCTCTAGAGAGACAATTTACTTATAGAAGAAATCAAATACAAAGATAATGTGGGAAATTCGAATTCAAATATAACAAAATAATGTAGATAAAGTGGAAATCAAATCAAAATAAATCTAAATATATCTAAGAGATTTTATCAATTGTTTCACTATCTACAATTATACTAACATAGAAGTCAATTTACAAAATTACACAGTAAGGAAATTCATGCATGATAATATAAATAATGAACATCAGTCTTATTTCTATTAAAAGTTTTTTGGTGAAGATGCCTCTTAAAAATGTAAATGATGTCGGGACCTTCCTCCCCAAATTTTTAGCAAGCATTTGAAATCAAACAACAAGATCAGGATTAGATTTTATTTAATCAAATTTGAATTAAAGTTTGAAATTAAATTTGAATTCAACTTTAAAAAATCATATAACATTTTTTTTATGTAATCTTGTATAAATACCCCTTTGGGGATGTAATTGAAGGAACAAGATTATCAATGAATTCAATTTGATTTGGGTTTTTCCCTATTTATTCTCTACTCGTGGATTCGAGTACCCCTTCCTGCTCGACGGTGATCGATGAAGTTATCCCTTCCTCTTCATGCTATGTTTTCAACGGTGATTGAAGGCACCCCTTCGGAGTGTCTCATCCTCTCCTCTACCTGCTAGCAGGAGGCTGAGGTTCACGCAAGCTGGTTGACACTCAAGACTGCATGTTTGGCCTTCCGTGTCTAGCTACCATTACTAGTGTTGCAAACGAGAGAATCTCGTCTCACAATCCTTACCCTCCTTGGTACTGCTACCCGACGCCCAAACGTAATTCAAACTCACTCAGGTACTACCATTCTCCAGTGCCGCCCAAGATCCAAAACTCATCTTCTTAAAGGCCCGTCTCCTCCTTCTCCTTTGCCCAACATACACCTAATACCCGTGTTTCAGTCCTTGCTCAATTCCATTACCCAACCTTTCATATTCACACCCATCATCGCCACAACCCATGTACTGCCCTTTTCTTCTTCCTCCTCCATCGTCCCAACCATATTCACGCCTAACCATCTCTTCACATCCACGCCCAACGTCCCTCATTAGTTTTCTGAACCATACAACTACCACAAATCCAGTCCATCCACCCATCCTTTTCTTATACTATCTAACTCTAATCATTCCCAATGTCCACCTATCCTTATTAATCCTACTCACCGTAGGACCTTCATTGACTATTCACCGACCATGTCTATTATATCCCACAATCGTTTGCCATTGTTGGCCTAAAAGTTAAATCTGCTTCCCCTGAGTCAGATTGAGTTCTCAATTCCGTGACTGTGTTCGACTGAGTAATGAGATGTCAATTCTTTTGATTGAGTCATGACCGTCTACGTGTCCAAGACCGCACCTGTGGAAGATCTGCATAGTCAAATCAAGTTTAAAGGTCCAGAAGACGTGTCATTTGGAAGACATCACACCAAAACTGAAAAGACTTCATAAATGCCAACCAACACATGTATTTGGACCTTAAGACTGACTTAGAAGACATAGACTTACAATTGGGATAAACCTTAGAATACATAATTTAGAATTCGGTAGAACTTATTTGGATTTCTTAGGTTAGGTGAATTTTGCTCTGTTTTTGGAAAGCTCTTTCATTCTATCAAATGTGATCAAGTATTAGTAAAAAAATTATGATTTGATAAAGTACTAAAAGCGCTTTTCAAAAATTCGAATAACACCAAATTCTGAAATGTATAGCTCAAGTTATAAGCATTTCAATGAAATTGTACAAAACATATCAAAACAACTTTGTCATATACCCTCACTTTGAAAGATTATTTGAGGTATCAAATAGATTTCAAATTGGACCAAATTTGGTGAGTAGTTTTTTCTCTCAATGAGATTTCCAACAAGCCCAATAACTCCCAAAACTTAGTTTGGAAACCCAAATTATGGCCGTTTTAGTGGAGGTGTACAAAACTGCCAAAATCAGTCGACCGAAAATGCAGCAGAACGTGATTTCAACCTCTGATATTTTTTTCAGTCGGTTGAATCTGTGAATTCAGTTAACTGAATTCCTCTCAACTATTTTAATTGAGATATCTAGCATTCACAATCGACTGAATCTTCAAGTTCAGTCGACTGAAGTAGCATCGGTAAGTTTTAAACGGCTCTTTTGCTTTGATTTTGACCTCCAACGGCCATATTTTCAAGAGGGCTTTAAATACATGACCTTAGGGCATTCCAAAGGTTGATTCTTGATAAGCAAAATTTTTCCAATATTCTCCAAGACTCTCAATCATTTTAAGAGTACTAAAACTCCATATTTAGATTACCAAAGTTCTTAAACTCAATCTCACTCACACTTAAAGGTCTCATAGGTAAATCTTGAGTATCTTAGGCTCACTCTTGGGTGTGTATTTGAGAAAACCTTTAGAGATAGATTATATTTATAGGTAAACCTTCTACCATCCCTAAATCTCTTCTTATACATCTTGATTGAGCATCATTAGAGCATCTATACTTCATCAAAGAGGCCAAGAAAATGGGAGGATCTCCAAGAATGTGCCAAAGCCACTTCCAGCATCAAGAGGCAAGCGTTCTTCGTATTATTCTAAAAATAAAATTCTTTCTATCATTGTGTAATTTTTATAGGGTTGGTGTAACACTTGTAAGGAGAGAAAGGTGTCTTCTCTCTTGAGCTTTATCGGTCCGATCTTCACCAGTAAAGAAGATTAAGCATTGTATAAGTTCGATCTCTACATGTGAAAGAGATCAAGGTTATATAGGTTTCTTCTCCTCCCTCGAAGGAGAAGTTAATGGAATCCTCAAATAGTGTACTTTAGGCGTGGATGTATGTTGCCAACCACGTAGAAATCTTTATGTCAAGATTTTCCATCTTTTCTCACTTCATGACCTTACTTTGTGCATTTGTATTTATTTCTTATATTTGTAGCACACTTGTTTGGTGAAATTGTGTTGGTTGAGATTTCACTTCACATTCATTATTTATTGTAAATCTCAATATTTTAGAAGATCAATTGGATTAATTAGTAAAGACCCAATTTTAATTGACGTAAGTCTTAAAGAAATTTAAAATTCTACAATTGTCCTATTCACTCCTCTCTAGGACAATCTAGGTTGACCAACAGACCATTTTCCATATTTCTTATCTTTTATTTACTAAAACATTAAAACCATTTAAGTTCCCATTTGACCCACCTTTCATACACCCATTTGATCACCATCTGACCGAACCTCTCCATTGCTCACTTTCTTTCATTTAATTAATTTAATTATACCCCATTAAAATTCATATAAGCCCATTTAATACCCATTTAGAATTTTCTTTACAAACTGCCATTGACCCATTTACCTAATTACATCAACCCTGCCTAATCCCATCTATTTTACTCATTTAATATCCCTTTTAATCTCATTTTAATTACATAATTTACCCACTTAACCAGACAACCCATCTCAACCCTTACACCCTATCCTACCCATTGCGTCATCAGAATCAGGTTTATCTGACTGATCGAAGGCTTTTGCTTCTTCATCAGGTGATTTTTTTTTTTTATCAAGTGTCAAAAAAAAAGAAGAGAAAAGAAAAAGAAAGGGGGGGGCAAAACAAAAGGAGAAAAAAAAAGTGGGTCTCATATTTAATGGCTTCATACTCTCACTATTCAAACGAAGACGTTGAGATGGAAGAATTCTACACGCGTCGAAGTTATAATCCCGCAACTCAAGTGTTCTATTTAAAGGTTGACCTCTCACCCTTCAAAGGTCAACTATACAATGAGGACTTCCTCGACTGACTTTCTGAAGTCGAGTGCTTCTTTGAATATTGGGAAATCGACGAGACGAAAAAAGTGAAGTTCGTGACCTATCGATTCCTAAGTGAAGCGTATGCCTAGTGGGAGACGATACAAATCGTCCGTCGGCGATTGAATAAGCTTCCTATCATATCATGGTCATTGATGAAATGGTTGCTACGCATTCGTTTCCTTTCTGTTGATCGTGAGCTGAAGTCATAAAGACATGTGAAGTCTTAACGTTTGTCGAACAAGAGAAAGTCCCGGGCCTTGCATCGATCCCAGTACCAGAACCTATTCCCCTAGAGACATCTCCGAGATGTGTGCCATCTTTAACGACATGTGCTCCAGCTTATTCAGGATACATGCAAGTTCATCCAGATACACTCTCAAAATTCGTGCCATCAGCCTCAGAATCAGTGCAAGTTCCACCAGAGGGGTGTACAAAGGACTCAGAATTTGGATTTGAGATTTAAAGTCAGTGAGTCATTCATATTTTACGGGTATTATCTATTTTCTCTCATATAGTGAAACACTGTTGCTCCGTGGAGATAGGGAGGTGTTTGCCGAACCACGTAAATCTCTAAGTTATGGTGTGTTTGATATTATTATCATGTTGGGATTATTTATTTTCGTATATTTCTTCCTAACAAGTGGTATTAAGAGCTTTGGTTCTGACTAGGGAAGCATCAGGAGTAACTTACAGCACGATGGATCTTCATGATCATGTTCGAGGTGGAGCCTTTTAAGCGAGAGTTGATCAGTCTTTCCCACTAAAGACTGGTGGATCATCGCATCATGTTGGGATGGGCATCTTACACAAGATGAGGTGCTGCAGCTACATTACATATCATGGTCTCAGGTAGTCTCAAAGGTTGGTGGAATTTTTGCCAATGTAGAGATTGTTGAGGTGTGTCTCGAATTAAAAGGAGCTCCAAGTTTTTCTCTTGAAAATCAGCATTCGCTGGCGTGGGTATCCTCATTAGGATATGCATGAAGCAGGCACCAGCATGTAAACAACAACAAGGAATAATTCTGGAAGTTACAGATGTAGCGAGCTTGAGTACCTTGTTTGTAGCAAATCTGGCATAAAGTAGGCTTGGATTTCCTTTAGAATATCCAGCGGTTTCGGCTGATTTTAGGGACACTTTTCCACCATATATATGGTGGGTATTTTGCATGTTAATGTGCCTTTTGGTTGGCCGAACACTACGAGAGAAGTAGACACACACAACATGATATGTGCGGAAGGCCATTACTGGCCACATATGTGGGTCTAGGCTTCAAGACCAAGAGGCTTAGACGCATGGAGGAATGGCTGCATGTGGAGTGGCCGAATGCGTTAGAGGAGGCTTGACAAAAGGGAGTTCTTTTGTCGGCCAGATATCACGCGGAAGAGACACACATGGTGTAATGCTTAGGTATTCTACACACAACATATGGTGAAGTAGAGAAAAGCACTGAAAACATCGAAGAACGGGACAAAAGATGGGTTAATTTTTCTGGGTTTGAGAGTGGTGTACAAGGGACTCGGAATTTGAGTTTGAGATTTAAACTCAATGAGTCATTCATATTGTACTGGGTATTATCTCTTTTCTCTCATACAGTAAAACACAATCACTCTATGGACGTAGGCAGGTGTTTGCAGAACTACGTAAATCTCTAAGTTATTGGTGTTTCATATTATTATCGTGTTGTAATTATTTATTTCTGCATATTTATTCCTAAGACCTCTATTATCCAAAAAATAATAATAAATAACTCACTGTCTCCATCATCATGAGAAACAACACAATTCATTCAACTGTTTCTAATTCAAGTTGAACAACTCATCCAAGTAACTTGACTTGTTAGGATTTAGAGATGAATCTGAATTTTGAGATTTTGAACACTTGCAACTAGAACAACACCAAGAGCCACTAAGCGCATATGAAAATGAAAAAATAACTAAAGTTTTTATTTTATTTAAGATATTATGTAGGTTAGTGGATTATATCATATTGAAAACGTACCCATAATAAGCCATTAGATTTAGGTTCATCAAAATCAATGATGAAATGAGTATCAATTTAATTTCAATGCATTTGGATCAAGGAGATCTCAATTTTTTATATGATACTTCACAACTATTATTTTAATATGAATGGAAGCCAATGAACCATTACATGCCCGTTATTAAAGATATGGTAGTCCTTGTTATGATAATGAAGATAACAAATATCAATTACATTAGCATGATTCAACCCATATAAGATAGTAGACGGTTTGTTAAAGAAGCTAAATGCTTTCTTACCTCGACGTAGGTATGGACACCATAATTGAATAGATGGATGTCAGATGACCTAAGTTTGGGTTGGGCTTTGAATGCACCAAGCCCAATTATAGTGGACTTGGCACTTCGAGCTTTCAGGTTTCCATGGACTTTGAGGCCCAGCTGCCATTATCTACTTGAATGTATGAGAAGAAGAAAAGACCCTGGATAGTAAACTTAGCAACCATCTACCATAATAGAAACACTATAATAGTTGATTGTTTTACAGGACATAATTCAGTAAATTTGGGTGTGTATTTAAAAAAGTCTATACCCCATTTCTTGAATCAATGATAATGTCCATGTCATTTATGTCACATGGGTGTTATTATCTTTTTCAAAGTAACTTTTCAAGCAGTTTTGTCTTTTCATATACTATGGGGTGTAAGTGGTGACTATACGAGGTTTATTATAGTTTTTCTCTTGTTTCACCCTATTAAAAATCTGAAAGAACCTTGAAATAAATTTTACTAAAAATAAAAAGTTTGAACCTTAATGAGACATTTCACCTTTGAACCATTTGGTGATCAAAATGAAACCAAATGACAAAGAATTTGCCACATATAAGTCCAACGTGCTTATTTTATATAAGACATTCGATATTCCAGGCCCACTACCCCAAATTAGTCATCTTTGGCAAATTGTAGAGATAGAGCTCCCAAGTCCTAACCATGCATGAGAAAATTTACAGGACCATTAACCAGTCATACCTTTTGAGTGTAATTGACGGCCCATGAACAGGGTCTGCTCAACACAAGTTGAAGCTTAAGGTAAAAATTCTAAATGGAGTTTTCTTGGTATTTAATATATTGTTATAAGTATTATTTAAGTTGGCTGGCTTAGGAGATGGAATGAAGCCTGCCTCCTCAAGCAAGTTTGGCTGCTAGCCTCCAATCACAGTTCCATTTGGACCGACTAAATCAAAGTGTGTTATATCAAATTTAAATCGAGTTAGGACTATTCTCCTCCAACGAACTATTCTCCTTTGTAGAAGGGGGAGTTGTGGTTGGTAGCGGAGGTCAAAATCTCATTTTTCAATGAAATCAGTCATATCGGCTGATCTCTTGGCTATCGGATATCGGCTAAAATATCGGCCAATATCATTCTCTCTTTCTTTTCTTTTCTTTTTTTAATGAAATATCAGTTGTATTTTTTTTTTAATTTCCTGAATTAAAAATAAAAAATAAAAACTGAAAAACCTGCCTTATTTTTTATTTTTGAAAGATTAAAAAGGAAAATATTGGCGAATATTAACCCGACATCGGCCGGGCCCACGTCCAAAATCAACTTTTTTTAATTTAAGAGGGATATTTATAATATTGGTCGAATATAACCAGTATATCGGCCATATGGACCGATATAATTATTATACAGCTGATACGATATGAGATTTCAATCCATGATTGGTAGAGCAGGGGAGGTGGGGGGAGGAGGAGGTGTCGTTGGTTGAAAGCTTCAGTTTATTTAAGAAGCATGAATAAGAACACACACGCAGACATACTGTAGACACAAATATTGAGACCTTCCCAATATGCTTGGAATATAAGATACTAAAGTATAAATATTGGCCTAAAGTATTATCTACGAAAAATTTAAATTTTAGAAAGGAAAAGAGATAAAATTTAAGAAGTAATAAATGATAAAGAAATTAAGTATCAACGAGCTTTTTAAAATTTCGACGTGAATAAAATATTCTCTCATTAAAACGTAGTAAATAATTGGAAAAGTTACAAAAGCTTTATCATTATAAACACTAAGCCAAGAAAAAGAGTATGAATCATTAGAAAATGAATAAAATATTATTTTAAATGAGAATGTTAACTTGTGTAAGTGACATTATATGTATCTATACAAAATGAGATAATGAATAAATTAACTGATGACGTTAATTAATTATAAAATAAAAAGATTTTGTGAATCATTCCCACGTAATATTTTAGGTCCATAGAGGTGCAACTTGGGTGGGTCAATGTGAGCCCTAAGTCAAGCCAGGTTAGGCCCAAATTAGAAATGTAGGGCCTACACTTCCAAATTAACATTTTTAGTATTATATAAAATGCACACTGAAAAAAAAAAACATTTAGATGGTCACACTTATACTATAATATTACAAACAACATTTTATTCGACGCCCTTTCTTAATATATAAATTAATTCATGATCTTAAATGTTAAATATAAAACAATTTTTTACACTAAAATATAGTTGTGCACGTATACATGAATTAAAAGTGATTTTGCGTAACTAATAAAAAGTCTCATGTTGATTAATTTGTGAAACCAATGACTATACATAACATTTGAAGGCATCATTCTCTTAATAGTTAACTTTGTGAGTAAGTTCTACTTCAAGAATTATATCAAGTCTTAGTTTTCTAACTTAGTATCAGATCAAATTTCGCATGCATGCGGCTGCAGAGCTGCAGGTGAGGATATGTATAAGTGACAAGAAGTTCTATATCGATTAATATGTGAAACAAATGACTTTATTGA
The DNA here is from genome assembly GCA_013350335.1 of Chimonanthus salicifolius. NCBI lineage: Eukaryota > Viridiplantae > Streptophyta > Magnoliopsida > Laurales > Calycanthaceae > Chimonanthus > Chimonanthus salicifolius. The sequence continues at coordinate 52,118,081 of CM023532.1, forward strand.
TACTTGAGGCACTATTCTCGTAATAGTTAACTTTTGAGATTGAGTTTTACCTCAAAATATTATAAATTTTAAATTTCTAACTAATTCTACGTTGTTTTTTAGCAACACTAAAACATGCACAAGAGCCAAAATATTTAATATCCACGCTATTTATGTACATTTCACTCTTTATTTCATAATCCTTTTCTTCATTCTTGTTAACTGCTTGTGTTGAATTCATATCCTCCCTTTTGGATCAAATTTTTAAACTGAATTACCTATTCATTGCAGTCTATTTTATACTTTTAAATAGTAAATTTCTCTTAATAAAATAATAGTTGGACCTTTAGATGATTATTTTTAAGTACTATTAAATCTTTAATGTTTTATAGTTATTATAAAAAGTAACTTATTCAATCTATTTAAATTAACATAGTTTGTATTTCTTTAAAAAATTAAGAAAATGCTGAAGTTTTTAAGCTTAAACAAAAATTTAAATCTTTTTTAATTTTTTTTATTAAAGAATATTGATGATCCTGAGTAAGAAAACATCACTCAGAAAATTAAACTTAACATAATTTTACTTTTGTCCAACTCATAATCTCTCGTCTCAGAAAGTGAGAGGTGTCAAATTCGAGCTTCTATGACCTCAATTGATGTGTTCTAAGGCACCGGCGAGAGTAAAAAATTTGATATGGGTCAATATTTTCTTTCTCTCTTCTTTTTTTTTTTTCATAAAAAGGTGATATCGACTAATATTTGGACCCGGACATCAGATATCACTCGTAGAGATTTTAAACTAGGTTTATGTAACTTTCTACACGTAATTAAAAAAAAAAAAAACAATTTTTATTAAGAGGTGAAGCTGGTGGTCCCCTACCAACTCCACATCTGATTTTGTCCATACCCTTTACCATCCTACAGTTCTTGAGTCATCAAAGCCTGGCACGCTTCTCGAAATTCCATATCCATTCAATCTCGTCCTGCATTGTCAGCAATTGTATTTTTCATTTTAATAAATTATTCTGAAAAATAAATTTCATATTATAGAATATGCAAATTAAACTATTTAATTGTTTATCCCTTAAATATGATTTATTTAATTATTTTACCTGTTAATTTAAAATTTAAAATGTCAACTCTTAATATTAAATATATAAATTTCATGTATAAAGATCAATCAAATGAATATTTCAAAAAATCAACAAATCTAATAAATTGTATAAAATAAGGCTGAAAAAAAAATCCGATCTTACCTATAAAAGCATTTATACTCCTAAATATAAAAAGAAATTTCTTGTTTAAACCCAAAAGTATCACATCGCATACATTTATTTATTGAAATTTAAAAGAAGTTATTAACTTTTTTTTTTAATTAATGCGAGGGAAATTGCAAGATACACAGCGTAAAACCTCTACAGTGAACCCACTATCCCTAATGCATACCAAGGTTTAAGCCATTGAAGTACGATAATAAGAAGGGCATTGGTAATTTTTATAACAAGAAGTTTTAATGTACTTTTCTATCATTTAAATACTAATAAGTAGACAAGAAGAGAAATTCTTATTATAAAAATTAGAGTATCTCTCTCAACTCCTTTCTTGACAAATGTTTGAAAAAACTGAGAATTACATAAGATAAGTTCTTAATTTAAAAAGATTACATATTAAGAAATTTGTATTTTTTATAAGAGATGTTGATGTACATTTTCACTGCTTACATAATACTATAGTTAATAATATCTACGGATATATATCGGATTTTAAAGGACTAATATATATTGACCGATACGATATATATCGATATAATTATAATATTGGCCATATCGGCCCTAATATTGGCCATGATACCAGCCACTATCTATAAATCAGCTGATGTGTATTAAAAAGATTCAAAATATCACCTAATTTTTTTGAAAAAGATTAACAATAAAATGTGAATAGATATATTAAAATGTGATATTTTCTTACTATATAAATATATTAAAAATTTTATTTCTTTAATTTTGTACTTTGAAATTTTGCTCTTTTGTTAAGAAAAATTAATCAAAAATTTTAAAACCCATAATTTTCTGAATTTTCTGTAATTTTCTAATTTTTTTTAAAATAAATGAACAAACAAATGAGATTGTCCCTTCTATCAAAACGGTGTTAAGACACGTACAGCTCTATAATTGATTTGTAGAGCACCAACCGCTAGGGATGACAATTTAGTTTAAAATTTTGAAAATATAAAGAGTCCGACCAGAAAAAGAAGAGTTTCGATCTCATTTCTAATCACATCAGGGGTAAAAAAATGTGGATTTGAGATCTTAGGACCCACAAATATCATACGATATCTCAATTGATATCGGACGATATTTCTTTCTCTCTCTTTTTTTTTTTACCAAATCTAGGTCGTATTAGCCTATATCAGTGAGATCTCAATCATATCGACCAAGATTTGAAAGACTCGAATTTCATCAGTATAACAAAACGATTAAAGTTGAGCCAAACTTGAAGATATATCAAGATCAAAAACTGAAGCCTGGCCAAAATCATATACAATGTAGTAAACATAGTTTTGTTTCATTTAGGTGCTTCACTTAGGGGTAAAATCAGGTTGGGTCACGCGAGCTATTGATTCGAATACTTGATCCGATCTTATCTAAATTCTAATACGATACAATCTGAATTTTGACTGAACTCATATTCTTAACCTATTTTAATCTAATTATAACAAAGTTGCATAAGATCAAATTAACATAAAAATTTTTCAATCCATTTTAACCCGAATGCCATGTCTTCTCAATCCGCCCGATCCACTCACGATCGCATGCCCACATGATTTTTCATATCAAATCAAAATGCGACTCGAGTTTCACCCCAGCTCCACTTAACCCCACTAACTTTTCGTTTTATTGCAACCTTCTGCTTTAGCTTCTCTGTCCCATCCTTATTAAAACCATGGCAAATTAAAATGAAACACATGGCATAATAATATTGATGACCTAACCCACACGGCATAATAAATTTTCGATAAGGAAAAGACAACCTGTTGAAATGCTAAAGGGCTGTTTTCCTTTCCCATCAATCATTTCCTCATGGGCACGGCTTTCTTCAAATCCTCTGAAGTCTTATCCGCAAAAGGTTGGTCTGACGAGTTAGAGTCCCCCTCCTGAAATAGGGTTTTAAATTTGATTTATGATCAATTTAAATGAATTATTTCTATAAATTTAAACCATGAATGTGAATTAAAAAATAATATATTTAGAATTTATTTAATATATTGTATTTTCTTATTTAAGAATTTTCTATTTTATTTACTTTCCTAATATGTATTCTATTATCTTTATACATAAGATTAAATAGTCTTTCTTGATTAAGAGACACTAAATTCTCTATGTGTGTTATTATACATAGTACATAGTTTAACATTGATCGAATTCTTCTAACAGACACAAACAATCCTCTCTTCTTTGCTCCCTCTGCTGAAGACGACGCGGCATAGGGAGACTGATCTCTTTTTTTTTTTTTTCTCGCCTGCTTTCTACAGTAGAATATGAATACTTGTATTATGAAAAAAATTAAAAAAGATATATAAAATATCTTGCCCCAACACCCCTACTCTCTCTCTCTTTTCATTTTGATTTTGTACTCTCGTTTTTTTTAATTCTTTTCGTTTTCCTATATGAAGGAATCTCTCTTATTAACAATGTCATCTGAAGATCAAAGTAAGCCACCTCTGATTCTTATTTTCATTTTCATTTTTCTAGATCAATTTTTATAAAAATACATTTTTATGTAATTTTTTAAAATTTTTCTAGATCTCATTTTTATAAAAACTATTTTTTCTATAATTTTTAGCTCATTTTTTCCCTTCTTCTTCTACTTTTTCAAAATTTTCTAGATTTGATTTTTATATATAAAAAAAACTATTCTTTCTATAATTTTTAACTCATTTTTGTCATGATCTGACCCAATGGACACGTGAGAAATAATATATATTTTTTTTTAACTCTGAAGCATGCACAATTCATAGTCCAAACACGTGACACCTACATGTGTTGCGAGATCCCTATGGATCATAGGACTTATTGAACTCTTGATTTGATCTAATGAATTATCAGTTGTCTACGTACTCCAATGGATATCAGATATTGCATAGTTCTCAATTCATTAATTTCATGGCACTAACCCCGTGTTATTCATGATATCACATCAAGACATTCTAATTATCCAATCGTGGGCCTCATCAGTAGAATAGATCTCATCTATCACGGGTCTAGCCAATCACGGGTCTATACCAACCATGGGAACACCGTCAACCATGGGATCAATGTCACACATGGGATAAACCTCAACCATGGGACCTATACTCGAACATAAGTGTATCCCTCTTCCGGGACAATACTCTAAATATGGGTCCAATCCTCTATGGAATCAATGCTTTCCGTGGGAATATCCATCCATGGTATACACTACTCATCCATGGTCACAAAGGCCTCCATGGGTGAATATCTATTCATAGAATTGTCACGTCCATCATGAGATCAATGCGTCTACCATGGGACCACTATATCTATCATGGGGTCAATATGCCCACCATATAATCAATATCTAGGCATGAATCCGATCTGTTTGCCATGGGAACAACATACATGGGATTCATCATCCATCTCTGGTAACTCTTTATCAATGAGTATCATCTATCCATGGATAATAATCATCCATGAATATAATCACTCAATGAGTATAATCCATCCATGAGCATAACTCATACATTGGTAGAACCAATATGTCTATCATAGGACCAACAAGTCTACCATAAGACTAATATGTCTACTATGGGACCAACATGTCCACCATAATATAAATACGTCTACCATGGGACCAACATGTCTAATATAAGACCAATACGTCTACCATGGAACCAACATGTCTTAACATAATACCAACATTCGAGCACTGTCATGGGAACCATCATCCATTGGTATACACATGCAACCCTGGTAACACTCTATCTGTGAGTACAATTTATTCATGGGTATAAACCATCTATAAATATAATCCCTCCATGGGTATAATCCATCAATGGGCTTAACTAATCCATGGGCACTTCATCTACCATGAGATGTTCCATACGTAGGAACAATACTCGAATGAATTACTACGTGACTATGGCAATAATATCAAATCATCATATCATATCATAAACATACCACGAATCCTAACAAGACTTAGGACTTAGGGCCCATGACATACTAAGCGGGAGACTCATGACTGGCGTGATCAAGTCTACCTTGCCCTGCATCCCTTCACCCCATGGGTGATTCAGTCAAATTTTAAGGTGGTAGGACCACGTCTAACGAAGCTAATACCACTCCCATGGGATAAAATAGTATCTAACTCTACGTAACCACGCACAACAAGTGTGCAGAATAGTCGTAAGGGCGCCCTAAGTATATAACATGTAAGGGACTTACCCTGCGACAGCAACCACACGGGAACAAGTCTCCATGGAAAAACACCACTATCTCGAATACCTCTCTGGGATAGAAAATCAAACATCCCAATCACATGAGGACATACCCATACCACATCTCAATATCAAGTGACTAAGTCACATAAATATCTCAATGTCACAGTCTCCGTATGTTCATATCGAGGTTCCCACAGGTGTCACGGCTACTCTAAGCCTTATTTATGGAATCTATATACTTATCACATCCTTTTAACTATACAAAGGTAAGACACAATGATTTACTGATAGGACAATTTCCTTTTTTTTTCAACGGACTGAGCCATAACGTTATCATTACGTGAGGGACATACCCAAATCACATCTCAATCATCATCAATATCACATGAGGGATGTATCCATGCCATGTCTCAATCATCATCACATGAGGGACACACCTATACCACAGTCTCAATATATCATCATGTGAGGGACACACCCATATCACGTCGCAATATAATCAACTGACCTAGTCACATACATTTCAATACCAATGTTCTCATCTGTCTATCTTAAGAATTTTCTCAGTTCTCTAGCAACTCTAGATTTTACTCGAATAACAAACATATATGTCTCGTCATATTAGGACTCTCGATGCATCATAACCTCTTCGGGCCGCCTTCGATGGATCTAACATCTAGCATTAGAGTGTATATTAGGAAGGTATATCACGCAAATCCCTTTCTACCCTTCACATTTGCTCAACATTTTACATCATCCATAATATAAATGGATGACACAATATATCTTTTGATCGAAGCTGAGGCACGATGCTCTTAGTTGCATGTGTATCACATAGTGGATCAGATCAATCGTACTTCGTCATTTTCACATTTGGGCTGACATTAGGGAGTGGTCATACTTTTACTTTGGGAAAATCAAATAAGGTTTTCTTAGCATTTAGATTGCATTCCATGAATTCTCAATCATGCTAGCACATCCCCATTGTAGCACAAGTTAACCCCATTGGGTTCTAAGATACTTGATCTTAACTCACCCATATCACTTACTCTAACCCTTTATTAAGTTCCTTCTTCAAATTATGAAAATTTGTTCTACACATGGTTAGGTCAATCCACCACAACCATTATCAACATATATACTCACTAGTGATGTACATATCATCACAAAATCCAAGCATGGCATTAAACACATTCATCATGCTTATTATATGAGTTACCCATTTAAGAATTCCAATCACAATCATGAGATCATTTGATACATACATTACTCATAATCATACACAAGTATGGAAAGTTATCAAGGCCCTACATTACATATCTTGGACAATCTTGATTTATTTACATTCTATCATAGTTCAACACATCACAAATCGATGAATTCTAAATTATAGTAAATATCTAATCACATGGAACTTGGGGAACTCATACATCTGTATCTGATACAATATATTCATATAAATTACACATAGGCATAAGGAGGTCAAACTATAACCTTACCTAACTATGTATTGAAATGTGCAGAAGGCAACATTCACTCAAACATATTATCACAACATGGAATTTTACAAATATTCTCAATAATCTAAGTGTATGGCATTCTCCAATTTTATCCAATGTTATTAAACTCGAATCATATCGAAATTGGTCTAGGGTTATGAATCGTGAATCGGAAATCGTTAAATCGTACGATTCATATATCCTCTTATTCCCATGACTATTTTATTGACCTAGACCATTACAATTTTTTTTGTTTGCCTATTTGAAGGAATCTCTTTAAGTAACAGTGTCACCAAAAGATCAAACTAAGCCATCTTTGATTCTTCTTTTTATTTCATTTTTCTGGATCAATTTTTATAAAAAGTATATTTTTATGTAATTTTTCCAGATTTTTCTAGATCTGATTTTTATAAAAAAAAAACTATTTTTCTATAATTTTAAATCATTTTCTCCTCCTCCTTCTACTTTTTCAAAATTTTCTAGATCTGATTTTGTAAAAAATAATTTTTTTGAAAAATCTTCTTCTTGCCGGTTTTTTTTCTTTCCCATCTTAGATCTCTCTCTCCATCTCTTCAATCTTTTTCTTTCTCCTTCATACCTATTTTTTCCTCTTTTTTTTTTCATATTTGAAATTTTTGACATGTTTTTAATTTGCATTTTTATACCATTGTCTTTTTTCTTCTTCATTTTCAAAATATCTAATCTCATTAAGACTTTGTTTTTTTTTTTTCCTATTTTTTTTATGGAATTTTGTATTATTTGCATTTTAACTTTCAAATATTGAAATATATTAGGGTAGTTCATCGGGCGGACCCTGAGCCGAGCTTTAAAAAGGCTTGAGCCTATTTTAATTTTGTATAGGTCCGAGCTTGCCCGGTTAAATCTTTTTAATAATTTAAGAGCCAACTTTTTAAATTTTAATTTCCACGATTCTAGTGACAAAGAGGGGGAAAATTGGGTGGAATTTCTAAGTTTTGGAGAAATGTATAGGAAGGAGATGAGATAAATGAGAGTGAATACTAGAGGGCATGGCAATGGGGTGCACATCCATGGGTAAGTTCTACTTCTTGGAACGAGAGAGAGAGCACCTAGAGTGGAGAAACAGCTTGCCATGTCCCCACCTCGCAACGAATCCATGACACAGATACGCCGGTCTGCGTTCAAATAAACAACTTAAATTTTTTATTGAAAATCTGACATAGTCTCCCCTAAAAGTGAGACCTTTTGAGAAATTTCATTTCCTTCTAACTTATCAATTTCAATTCTAACAAATTATAAACATTCCACAGTATATCACTATTCTCAAATACGTCATTGCCATCGCATGTAAATCTTCTCCGTCCAAATCTACTGGAGTTAAATAGAAGGGATTGAAATCTAACACAATCCTTGTTTCTCAACATAATTCTGAAATATTTGTAAAGTAATTAGGGACTATGTCAAAAAACACTCAAATGAGAGGTTTGGCATGAATTATTACAATCCAAGAGTATTAATGTCCAAAATGAAATTAACGAATACAAGAAATCTCCAAATGCTATAAGTGCAATTCTTGTAATCATGGATGTCTAAACTTCAAGGGTGCAATTAAAATTACAATGGACTTTTACAACATATGTGTGATTTGAGCACAAAAGAGTTCCGCAAGCAATATTCAAATTTCCAAGATTTGTGGCTTTGATATCCACTTGATGTAAGTCTAGGGTTGAATTTTGTAGATTCATTGGTAGGTCGCAATTTTAAAGTGCTATATGATTCAGATCTATGGTATTTGAGAGCCCACGTAGTCAATCATAGCCTGTGAAAGGGTTTTACTTTAGTCAAGGGTCCATTAAACAGATCCAAAACCGAAACAAGGTTCTCGAAAGTTAATTATGCATATGGATCTTAGATCAAGGTCTCAATTAATCCAATTTGAATATGAAGTACGGAAGCATAAGATTAATGGAAATTAATGAAATTGAATGAAAACTTCTTAATCTAAGGTCCCATAGAATTAAATTAAACTTAGAATAAATCCGGTACTTGGAAAATTTGACCAAAAGATAGGCTTTCTAAGGCTAAGCCACCCAAAACTCCAAGAGTTTCTTTAAACTTCAAGTCTTATTCAATTCTTGTGTAAAAGGTCCTAATACATGGAGGTGTATATAGAGGAGAGAGACCAGTCAGGGCTTGGTCGACCATGGGAGAGAGAAATCCTCTCAGATACAAAAATCTCTCCTTCATGCTAGACATGGGTCAACCTTCATCATATGGGGGTGATCCATGGTTACATGTGACAACCAATAGAATCACTCCATCTTACCATGTCATCTAAATGGATGGACAAGATTATTAAAAAGAAACACATTTAAAAAGGAAATAAATAAAGTCCTAAAAAATCCTAGGAGATAAGATAGCTTAGGTGTATGGAGAGATATAATAAGATAGCTTAGGTGTATGGAGAGAATATCTCTCCAAGCCATTCCATAGATGGGATTTTCGCCCAAGGCAAGGGATTGCCTATGGGTTGGCGTCACATTGAGTCTATTTCCTTTGTGTTGATGCAACCTCACTCTCTATCCCTTCATACTTCTTTCCTTCATTGCGTTTTAATCTCCACCTGACAATTGTCATCTTAGGAGAGCTTGTATGGAGTGGGTTTTTATGTACTTGGACTTGAGGCTTGGCCTGTGTAGTATCGAGCTTCTCAAGTAAAGTTTGAACTCGGTCCACTGGGACCCACTAGATCTCATTTGATAAAGTTGATAGACTTTTTAAACGGTGTCCAATGACAGGCCCTGCGATTATAATGGTCCATGTAAGTAATGACAATCTACTCCGCCGAATCCAAATCCACTGGTGAAGAATTTGATAGTGGAGCAATGGATCTAGTGTCCCCATCACTCATCCTCCTAGTCTTGCCCGAGTGCACAACATCTTCCACCTATCTATGCTTAGGAAGTATGAACTTGACCTTTCGCATGTGCTGAACTAGGAAGAGGTTGATGTCACAGAGGATGTGACCTTTGATGAAGGAATAATGGGGATTCAAGACTCACGGAATCAGATACTCCGAGGGAAAGTTATCCCCTTAGTTATTATGGCAACACCATGGAGTTGAGAACACCACATGGGAGTGAGAATCGATAATGCAGGAGACCTATCCCAGTTTATTCATCAATCGAGGTAAGTTTTGAGTTAAATTTCAGAATGAAATTTGTTTTAGCGGGTACAATGTTGTTGTTAGTGCCCCGGCTTGCCGAGTCCATGTTTGTCAAATTACATGACATAGGAAAAGCCTTGCTGTGGAAGATTGAAGCATGAAAGAAAACTTAAGTAGTGGTGAAAACTAGAGATCAAGAGGTAGATCAAGCATCACCAAAGTGTATGACAATCACATCAAAGGTAATTGGCCATAGATGACTATAGATGGAACCCACACCATAGGATGTCCATGCCTAGGCTTAGAGAACATATCTGGATTAAGTATATAAGCCTATAAGGTGTTTGACCCAAACCAAGAACAAATGGACTTAAGTCCAAAACATTGTGTCTACTGGTATGGCGACACATAGAGTCGCGGCGATCAATCGTCTGGAAAATGGATGGTTCTGGTTGGAATGGATTGTCAAACACTGCAGTCGTGGGATACCGTGAAGATACAATCGTATGGGGCAATACATCGCTGAGACATGACATAGACTGGACTTGAACAAGGCCTGGAATATTGATCATACACGATCAATCACCCCAACGATCAATCGTGTATACATGGGAGATAATACATTGGGCAACGCAATCCGTCGGCCAGACTTAGGCAAAAATTTGGGATTGTCATTCACAGTCATGTCTTGGAAGACCTTCCCTAAGTTTAGAACTCACATTGGTAAACCATAAGTAAGCCTAGAGGAAATGGACTGAAGCCTTGGAGCATCCTTTGAACTTGTCTTCGAAAATCTTGAGTGTCAAAATGTCATGAATTGAGAGACACTTTCAACAACCCAAAAGTAGTAATCAACTGGTAAAACCACCATGCTTGGATAGAGAATTGAAAGATATTTTCTTAGAGCCCAATAAAACTCAAATTGGAGTTCGGGAGCTTAAGATATGACTATTTTAGTGGAGATCAATTTTGCTGAAATACTGTCAGCACGAGCAATCGCGAGCCACGATCAATCGTCCGTGTCTAGAATGTTTCCATTGGAAACTCACTCAAACCTCAACGGTAACATTACAACGGCTCTTTTTTGGCCAAGATCGATCGTGGGTGGCGACCAATCGCCTGTAACAGGTCGAGATTCACTTGTTTTCCTATTTAAACTCCAAACTCTTTGAATTGGGTTGGAGCATCGAACATAGAAACACTTTAAGGCATTTCTAGTGAACCCAAACCTCTCCCAAGCCTCTCCCTACCTCTCTCCATACACTTTATATTGGTGAATCAATTCAAGAATCCAATCAAGGTTAGATTGTGATTAAGTGAGAGAGTATAAGCCTTCTAGGATATAAAGTGGAATCCAATTTTCTAGAAGCCCTCCCAAGGATTGTGATTGTTCTACACATGACACCTCTTCATCATCGGACAACATTTCATTGGGAAGAAATCTACAATAAGCACTCTACAAGTGAGCTCATACAAAGGCAAGTGCTTGTTAAAGTTTTTATTTTCTTTTAAATCATCAAACTTGTGAAGTGGACTAAGGCAAGGAAGCCGAAACCACTATAATAAATATGTTAGTGCCTCGGCTTGGCCAAGTCTCAATGTTTGCTAATTCTATGACTCAGAAATAAACACTTGCTAGAAGCTTGAAGACCCAATGTGGTCAAGAATGAAGATCACTCTCCAGCCTGATTGAAACTCATCATTATGGCAAAAAAAAAAATAGGTAATACATCCATAGATGACTTTAAGTGATAGCCACACCTCAGAGAAGACTATCCCTAGGCTTGGTGGAACATATGGTTAAATCATAAAAAAGTCTAAAAAGAAAGCTTGACAGTGAATTAGAACTCAACATGGAAATATGTATTTGGTTTCACTATCAACTCGACTCCGTCGTTCTCACTGACCCCCTCGGTGGAGACAGGGTCGACCCATCGTGGTCAAGGACTGGTCAACAAGATTGACATAAGGTTCTGGATCATTGAACTGTCATTCTAGGAAAGCCTCTGATCGAGAGTTTCGTATGCACCGACCCCTAGGTGATGAACTTAAATGACCCCTTATGGTCGACAACTCATTGGTATAAAATTTATGAGTTCTGGATTGTGAACTCATAAGGGCTCTCCATAAAACAAACATTCTCGGTATTTTAAGACCGATCGATAGTAGCAAGACCGACCCTTTGGTAAAGGGCGACAGGTCATTCTGAGTAACATGTTTCTAAACTAGAAACTACTGTTAGCATGTTTTTGCCCCAAACCGAGTCTCTCGTATGGACCGACCTCTCAGTGCCATAAATGTCAACCCATCGATGACAACGACATGTCTACCGAGAAAGAATATTACAATTGGTAGTTCACTTAATGCACAACGGTCGGGTTTGTAACAGTAGCATTTCTATTCACCGATCCCCTCGGTGTGACTGACCTGTCGGTACATTACCATTACTGCAACTGGTTGCCTTATGTATAACCTATCTTTATGTAACTAGTTGGTATCCTTCTGCAAGATTAGTTGGCCCTTCATCTTTATCAGTGAGCTTAAACAAGGGCCAATAGAAGGATCACTCTCTCTCTCTCTCTCTCTCTCTCTCTCTCTCTCTCGTACTTACACTTGGAGAATCAAATACAATCAAGTCATATGGATTGAGTGAGGTGGATTCCTATTCTAATTGTGAGGGTGTAAGTCCCCACTTAGTGGATTTGGGGATAGCTCAAGGTTGAGCGAGTCTTAACAGTGGATGTAGGTTGGCTAACCGAACCACTTTAAATTGGTCTTGTGGTGTTTGATATTTGTGTATTTGTATTTAATATTTAAGTACTCTTCTCAACACACATCACTTTGCATGTTGATTATCTTATTTTATCCATTGTGCACAAGCATCGATAATCAAACAATATGTAAAGGGTCATAATCTTAGTATGATCGCTTAAAGAAATTATTACACTAAACAAATCTCTTGATGAATGTTCCTGCTGCACTCAAATCAATTAAGAAATTTGTAAACACCATTAAAAATAGGATTGACCTATTCATCCCCCTCTAGGGTCAATCATGTTGTTCTACCACTGTGGACAATGTGACTTTCAAAATAGAAGGATAAGGACGCAGACCGGGGTTTATTCGAACCTTTTAAAACCTTAGATGATTGGGTGAAATTCCCAATCAATTGGATAATGGAAGTCCTATTCTATTCGTGAGGGCGTAATTCCCAACATAGTGTACTTGGGATAGCCCAAGGTTGGGTGAGTCTAACAGTGGATGTATGTTTGTTTAAACTAAACCATTATACATCTTGTGTTGTGGGTGTTTGGTCTTATCTTTGTGTGATTGTTCTTTTAAATTAAAACACTCTCATATCACACAACATATGCATCTTGATTAATATTATTCCGCTGCATTTATTTTATTTAATAAAGTAATTTGCTAAGACCTTAAAAATCGGGTGTTCTCCCCCCTGCCCTGCCCGCCCACCCCGCCCACCACCCCCCCCCCGCCCCCTCCCCCCCTCCTCCTCTCCTCCTCCTCCTCCTCCTCCTCCTCTAAGGACAATCTAACACCGTGTTCTAGCACCCCAAGGGACTTTCAGTTGTAATACCCATCACCCACCTCAAAAAGAAGTCCACATCGGTTGTGAGGTGCGTGGGATGGTTGTTGATATGAGAGAACCCCCCATTCCCTAGTGTGAGGCCTTTTGGGCTTGGCCATATGGGCCAAGGCCCAAAGGAAAATCGTGAGGGCATAGTGGGCCCAAAGCGGACAATACTACACTGGAAAGTTGGGGTAGGGAAGTTACAGATATCATGACTTGACCCTTTATCATGCAGTCTCGATGATTTTTAAGGACTTTAATAGTGATTTCTGTGGATAATGTTCATTATTTTATTTTGAAAAATGTGAATAGTGACTAAAAAACACAAATCTTCGAAAAAAATCACAGATTTGGATTGCTTGACTTTGAAACTTGCACACACGCATTGCCTTAGTCTATTGAACGCGTAGGATTTCAAAACTCATTTTGAACATTTTTGGTTTCCCATAAAGTTTTGTATTTAAAAGTGTTGCCTTTGCAACACCTCGTATTTTAAATTCCTTCAAACTTTAGATTTCAGTGAAAATTATTGAAAGACAATTTGTAATTTTGAGAAACTATCGAGACTTTCAAAACGTCATTTCAATTTTTTTTGAGATTTGAATGTTGATTGTCGCTTTTGTGCTTTTGAAACCGTCCATTTATTTAAGTTTTAAAACAATGTCTTTGGCTTAAATCAAGTGGTTATTTATTTCAGATTTCAATCAAAACCAATCATCAGTCTATCTGCAATGTTCTGAACCTTTTTGTAAGGTCTGATTTGTTAGTTGGTTCCCCAATTACCCCTTTTCTTAGAACACCCAATAAACTTAAAAAATAAAACCTATAGGACCGGTTTTTCCTCCTTCTATAGGAGCAGAGAGTAGACTACCGTGGTCAACCTCTCCCTCGCCCATAAACACAACCACCCCATGTGGGTTTTTATAAAATCCAATGACCCCTCTTCTCTTCCCTTCATGCAAATCTCTCTCATACCTTCTCTCTGTCCTTCCCTTTTTCTTTCTATTCTACATGGTGAACTAGAGGAATGTGTCCCCACTTCTTGAATCCCACCTTGACAAAATGTGTCCTTTTTCTCTCTTACAGCTTAAATGAATTGTTTTAAACTAGTTTAATAAAAGAATTGAGTTTAAATTCAAGAAAAACGAAGTTCTGTTGATTTTTTAAGATGGACATTTTCTTATTTAATTTTGGACAGATTAAATCAAGGCTTATTTTTAATTAGTATTTAACTTTATATTTTTGAAATTAGCTTATTTTTTATTTAGAAAACATCTGTAATGTTAGATTTCTGTTTAGACTTGAAAAACCAGCCTTTTTGAAAATTTAAAATCAATTTTTCCGACATTTCTAAAAATCTGCAACTTGTTTGAGCTTGAAGACGACGCTCGAATGACCTGAGACTTATACTCGGATGGTCTGACCACCCTGATCAACTGGATGCTCTACCTAGGGAAGATCTGAAGTCTCGGAAGATTCGAACATTAGTTCAGACGGTCTAAGGACTCGAACAATGCTTAGAACAGAGACAAACTTGAGAAATTTTGGCATCTCGTCTGTTTCCTATTCGGGTAATCTGAACCCTCTCCTTTGGACTCGAATAGAGAGGCACAAAACTATTGAAACAATCCTTCGGTGCAATAGAACCACTGGTTTCACACTAGTGCAACTTGGACGGTCCTAGCCTTAGTTCAGATGACTTGAGTCTCTTCGCTCAAATGATCCGAACCTTACTCGGAATGTCCGATACTTTGTTTCAGGAAATCCGAGTTCCTGCTCGGAACTAGCAATCTCTTTCTAAGCATGGAAGATTCGAGGCACTACTCAGAAGATTCGAGGATTTTTCAGAGGATCCAAACTCCATGTTCTTAAGTTTCGAACTCTCTGTTGGATGATCTAAGGCTCTGCTTGGAAGATCCAACAGAGAGCAGTGAGATTTTTAAGGTTTTTTTTTTTTTTTTAAAATCCGAGTTTCTGCTCGGAAGGTCCAAACTCCTATCAGATGATCCGAGCCTTCACTTCGAAAGATCTGATAGCAAGTAGTGTTGTTTTCTTTTGGCTTTTAATTCTATATTTATTTGCTAATGCACGTGTATTTATTTACAAGCGTTAGTTAAAATTTCTAGTTTCTTGATCTTCGAAACTTGCCTTTCACGATGAGAAGTTTCAAGCACATTTTTTAATTTCGGAATGCATTGCATATTGCATTAACAACTTAAAATTTGACATGATTAATCTAAGTACAATGATGGGACCCATGGACCGTAGTTAAGATGGAAAATGCATGAATTGGACCAAAAAATGAGACTAGAGTCTGCTTATACGTAAGGGATTAATATGTCGGTTTTGGATACCGAATGTAAGCATGAACAGTTATTTGGGAGTTGAGGCCTAGCCGTCTAAAACACAGTATGAGGCCCAGTCATGTGCACGATAGACTAATATGCCTTTAAGTATTGAGTGAGTGTGTTGTAAACACACCAGTCTCTAGTAAATGACTTGAATGTGATTTTTGCACTGTGGTTGTGATTTGTGGTCATTGGGCCTTTGGACATTGAACCGAGCGTGTGGTATACATTGGTTCCAAATGTAGAGGATGCACCTAAGCAAGAGAAAAAGGATAAAAAGGAAAATCTACCGCTTTCGTTGTCTTTCAACATTTTACAGCTTTCATTACAACTTTTGTTATCTTTCGGCATTATTACAACTTTTGGTGTTTATTGTTTTGTACAATGGTGGCGTCACTGGCCCCAAAGATGTTTTTTTTTTTTTTTGTGGATTGTTAACATGTGATCACATTATAATGTTAATATGTGAGAATGCGTTAAAATGATTATAGCATGCTAAGATATGAAATGCATGTTAAGATGATAGTTAAACTGTGATGTATCTAATTTTAATAACATGATAATATGTAGAATATGCATGTTATTTTGGATGAATTGTTGGGTGAACGTAATGTGCAAACTAAGTGTTTGAATATGCATACGAGCCTTGTAAAATGATGCATGTGTGAATGATTATGAAATATGTTTATCTACGTACTGTGTGAAGCATTGGGTCAGTTGAAGGTGCAATGTATAACGTATAGCGGAACACTGGTCCATGGGAGACTGTCGTGTAGACCACATGTTGCGAAGACAATAGGCAGTAGTTCATAAATCAGTGTTTGAAAGTTTACATGCATAAGACCATAGGCTAATCATGTTGATAGAGTGTTGACCCAATGTTACTGTTGTAACCATGAGATGCATGTTTGAGTGCTAATCTACATAGATTAATATAACATGCTATGTATGGATGTATGGTTATTGTTTTTCTTCAGTGGGTTACTTAACCCACTTCCTTACTTTCAGAAATACTTAGCTTAGCTAGAGGATATGGACTCTCCTGTTGTCCCCATTAGAAGGGAACTCATTATGTATATTAGAGAAGCATTATTCCGTATTGTAATATTATTGCGATTGTTTGAATCGCTTCTACAAATGTAATAAAACCATTATGCTTTTGTGGAGAGCTTTGATGTGTTTTGATTATGTGTTATGATTGTATGCATACGATATATGTTTGAGTCAACGTGTGAACTTATGTGATCATGTGCGACATTATGAGACGGGGACTCTACCGAGTTACAATATGACTTCAGGTGGATTAGAATGTAGAAATCAGTATAGGTTTTCCCTGTGTGTAAGAAAAAAACTCTCGTAAGATCTCAGGTCCACGTTGGGATGGGGCGTGACAAAACTCAACTAACTAAAAATTGTATTTTAAGCTGAAATTTAGTCAATTTATATCTTATCAACTTTACTGCCAATTTATACTATTGTTTTTTATACCATGTTTATAAAAAGAAAAAAGAAAAATGGACTGGTATAACCCATCAATTTCTCCATATAAAAGTGTATAATCAATTCATTAGATTATACAAGAATAAAATTACCCTTTCTCACTTTTACCAAAAAAAATTTACATTTATTACAACTGATGCGCTGGGCATTGTCCCAAATTTGATCTGTTGACTACAATTTTAGCCAATCTTGGATTAGAATGAAGTTTCCTGATTACTGTTAATTTTTCAAACTTAA
Source organism: Chimonanthus salicifolius (assembly GCA_013350335.1). Taxonomy (NCBI): domain Eukaryota; kingdom Viridiplantae; phylum Streptophyta; class Magnoliopsida; order Laurales; family Calycanthaceae; genus Chimonanthus; species Chimonanthus salicifolius. The sequence continues at coordinate 52,135,842 of CM023532.1, forward strand.
TATATTGAACTATAAATATATGATGCAACTAATTTTTGAGATGCTGTTAGTCTAAAAATATGTTTACTTCTTTACCTTTTAAGTGGTATTAACTTTTAATAGAATGTATAAAAATTTCAATGGAAATGCTGATGATAATCAATCAATGGCAATCAAGGGTCCTTTTTAAAAAATTATACCATAAAAGTTAGACTTTTTGAAATTTTAAATATTAATAATTTGTTTATAACAAATTTTAAAAGTAAATAATCTTAAAAACTCTAAAAATGTTTATATTAGAGTAAAATTTTTGAGCTCCATCAAGTAAAAGTTCCATAAGACATTTAATACATCTTTTATAGGTTAGGTATTAAACTTAGAGCTAAAAAGAATCAGGATGTTGATGGGAGGCTATCAAATAGACGTTTATAGACCTACTTCCAAGTTGCAGGATAAGTAAATGGTGAAATGCGATGATGCAACTAAAAATATTATTAAAATTTAACACATGGCATTTTATAATTTTATAAAAGGAGGTTTTGTAAATATTTTCAATATCAATACATTAATTTTATTTATTTAATTTTTTTTCTTTTAATATAAAGAGATGAAATAAGTCATCAAACAAAATAAAAAATAATAAAACACTAACACGTTGACTTAATTTACATTTTGATACCTGTGGAGCCACTGCTTGCATCACATGACAGGACCTTTTGAAATTTAATATTTTTGTCTCATAGTTTTTCAACAAAAAATAAAAAAATAATAAAAGATGCTGAATATATTTTTTATTCACTCTTGATTGTGTAAATACTAAATAGTGACATATAAGCTGATATCTTTATTATTTTTCTTTACAGTAATAATTGATAGAAGAGTTATTTTATTTAAATTATTAAAAAAATAGATTCTATTCTTCAATATAGTCTAATAAAATATTTAATAAAGACTCATGACACTAGTTAAATCAAGCGTAGAAAAGATTTACGAGTAGGTAATGTATACAAGTCTAAATCATTTAAAAATTTGAGGGAGTTAACAATTTTTAACAAGGACATAATTATTTATTAGTAGTAAAAAATTATCCTAAGCATCAACAGAAGCCATTGCTGGAGCCATACAGGTGCAGACTTCGGAGTCGTAAGCGACGGCCGTGAAAACTGAAAAGGACGTTCGCGGGAAGCGCAGTCCGGCTCGTGCTCGCACATGCGATGCACACGAGAGAGTTCGGACAGCATGATCCCGCGCCTTCTCTACGCCTATAAATACACCTACCAGTCTAGCACTATACAACCCACCTCGAATTTCTCATTTTCTTCTTTTCGAAATCCAAGAAGAGGCTACCATTTCATCTGCTCCTATTTTCCAAGAAAATAGAAGAAGAAGAAGAAGATGGTGGAATGGGAAGGTTTGAGAGCGTTCCGAGCTCTGCGTCCTCTGATTCATCTGCTGGTGCCTCTCTGCATTCACTGGATTGCCGAAGAGATGACGGTTTCGGTGCTCGTCGATGTCACCACAAATGCTCTTTGCCCTGGCAAATCCACCTGCTCTAAAGCCATTTACCTTACAGGCCTCCAGCAAACGGTATTCTATAACTTCTTCATTCTTTCTTCTCCCTTTTATTATTGTTATTATTTTAATTTGTTCTCTCTTATTTTGAGATGATTTCGATGCGAATCATTGCGTATGAGTTCTAAATTTGGATGATAAGAAGAAAATTTCAGAAGATCATCTCCTGATTGAATTTTTGTTTATTAATTATTATTATTATTATTATTATTATCATTATTACTAGTGGTACTGTTACTGTGGTTATTACCACTGTTGTTGTTGTTGTTACGTGCATTCATGTTTTTAGGTCCGGTAATTGGGACAGATTGGAGCAGATCTTGTTTTTAATCTGTAGTGGCTTCTCTTGAGGGTTTGCCCAACTTAACAAGCTCTCATTTCCCGTTATTTTTAAAGGAACGGCTTGGTGGTCCCGAGGACTACTTCAAAACGTGGTCAATGAATGTTGGGCATAGGGATTGCTTGAGCTCTACTTCTAATTTGCCACGTTGTGGATGAGGATGAGTCAGGATCCTCTGTGGCAATGCCACGCTGTGGCACCGGCAACCCCATGGCATTCCAAAATATAGGGGTGAAACTTGGGTCGGGTTTTAACCAGACCCACATGACCCGACTCGAGAAATCAATGGGTTTAGATTATGTATTTGTATATCTTAGGTCTGACCGTTGGATTAGGTAAAAAACCAACATAAAATTCAGGTGGGGTCGGATTGAAAAATTTAAAATCAACCCGACTTGATCCGACCAACTCGAGTACACCAAGTTATAAAAGAACACTCAAATTGAGTTGGGTCAGATCCAAGTCAATTGGGTTGAGTAACTCAGGTCTGTAATTTGGGTCGGGTGGCTTCAATAAGTTTTGACATAGGTTGAGTTAGATTTATTGAAATCCGACCCGACCCATCCCAACTCGAGTTTCACCGCTTCCAAAATTGAACATCCATGAGTCGCACTATGCCTAGAAGTGCGAGAAGGAAGTGTTTACATTAGTTGAAATGTCTCGTGTTGAATGGCATTATTAAAAGTAACCTTATCTAGAATTTCGAGCCACCTAATTTAAGATAGTAAAATGAATGATTGGATGGTAATGGAATAGCCTTAGATTTTACCGTCCGACGCACTTTTGGTATGCAGTTGAAGTTGAGATCATCACATCTCATTAGTGCCTCACTAGTGTGCTTCACCAGTGTGCTATTTGTTCTATTTTAAAATGCTATAGGAAATTCCTACGACATTAGCTATTAACTGTCCTCATTCTTCATGGATCGACAAAGTACAGGGTTGTATCATCCAACTCATGGACTTCATGCAATTGTGTTTTGGCTTCTTTGGATTTGGTTGGATGAGTTGTAGTAAGGTTGAAATGGGCTGTCATCTCATTCTCCTTAGATCAAGTCACTGCAATTGAGACTTTCTTTTTATCATCATGGCACGTCCATTGGCCCTCCTCTCATTTATGGTGAGATTGGGCGATGATGGCTATTGGTTGTAATTGCAACAGATTCGATATCCACTTCGGTCAAAATCCTACACACTTTCTTCAACCCTCAACTTAAGATAAGTTTTAGACCTGAATTCTACCATTCAAATCAAAGATCTCAATGATAGAAACCTTGATAAATTTAATCCTAACCTCCACTATTGAAAGAAAGATGATTCTAATTTCACTAGAATAATTCAACACTCAAGTCAACCACTGAAATTAGGTGTTCTAAGAATTCAATTAGAACATTGAATTGATAATTTGAATGCACGATGATGCAATTGATTGAATCTTTTACTAATCAAATGCAATTTAAACAGACCAATGTATGCATGAATTCTAATGTGTTACTAATTCAAATTGAAATTCAAAGAACCCTTTAATGAATTAAATTTGGATTGTGGAATCCAATTTTAATCTAGCATCGGTAATGCAAGACTTCGACATTCAAATTCACGATAAAAATTAAAACACCAATCGCATAAGATTAAAATTAACTCAACACAAACACAATTTAATTCAAAAGAAATCAAGAAAGAACTCACCACACTTGAAGAGACTTTCCAAAGCCTTAGCTTCAAATTTGATTCAACTTCAACTTGTGTATTACATGGTTGAGTATGCGGACATCAAACCTAATGAGTCCGACAATGACCTAATCGAGACTCGATTGGAAAAAATCGATGAATTAGCTCTCTGAATCCATACTCGGATCGATGGAGGGAAGGAAGGGCCTGTAGAGCACTTAATGGACCCACTTGTACTAGATTTAAAGTTCATTTAAGACAGTTTGGGCTTGGGCCCGTTTAGGAGAAATTTTGGGCTCAAAAGCCCAATAAATCAAACCTATTTGATTCTCTAAGAGACCCAAGTCGAACTGCCATGTCAATGATGAGTCACCATCATGTGGACCCCACCTGGATGTTAGGAATAATATGCAGAAAAACAATGGAACAATCCATAGCATGATAAAATAAATAAAGCAAAATATACCACACCAAATTGGACACTGAGATTTACATGTTTCGGCAAAGACATGCCTACGTCAATTGAGTGTGTAATTTTATTCAGAGAGAATAAATAAACTTAATATAAGAGAGAAACAATCACTTTGCTCAGTTGAGAGAGCATTAGACGATTCCCACAGCATAAGCCCAGTTGCTGGTCTTTGTCTTCTCAATCTCTCTCCTCTTCCTTTCTCTCTCTTGGTTCAGACGTCTCACTCAGAACCCAGCACAGACTAGTAGAAAACTGCCTCTCAGGCCCTGCTGCGTGCCTTATCCTCCAGGGATCGTCCCTAATGTGCAGCCCACACTGTTTCTGTTCCTGAGAAAACAGTCACAGTGATTTCTATTGAAGCCTGCAAAACACCCTTGCTGCTTCTCTCTTTTAGTGCTCTCTATGTTTCTGACATCTCGTCATGCTGCCTGTATGCTTTTATCGTCAGTCCTAGCAGAAGATATGCTATACACGACCCAGTTATACACGTTGCTAATTGTATGCCGTGTAGCAATAAGGTATCCATGCAGTCCACGGAACTTCTCTCTATGGCTTATCTGTGCTGTTCTATTACCAAGAAATGACTGTATCATGCAGTCTCACAGAGATAAGCAAATACCGTATGAAGCCCAACCTGAACCAACTTGCTGTGTATATCTATCTGCAATGCAACAGTGGAGTGCCAACATATCAGAAAACCCGGTTAATTCAGTGAGTAAATGAATGGGCCTACTGTTACTGTGTTATAAATCCAAAATGGAAGGTGCTTCCTTCCAAATTCAAGGCTGATTTTTTGGGATGAATGACCGGCTTAAGGGCATTTAAAAACTGCAAGAAACCTGGAATTAAGGGCTTTAAATCTACTGCATACAGCAAGAAGAAACTAGCCAGGAACGTGCATGGGTGAGGCGCTGAAATGGGCCTGATTTTGGCAGGAATTTGAACAAGAAACCCAAGCCAATTGGGACGATCTTATCTGCTACAAATCTGAGGATTTCAGTCCCTAAAATTCAGCATTTAATCCGAGTTGGAAGCAGCATTTATGTAGAAGAAGCACTGATGAGGCATGATTAGGAACGAAACTGGCCTTATTTTCCTCAGTTTTCTTTGTACTTATTAGTGTCCTTTATTCAAGGGATTGTAATTGATTTATATACACACTATAAATATAGGAGATAATGAGAAAGGCATCGACCCATTGTTTCTCAAATTCTACATGGTATCAGAGCCAGAGCATCCTCTAAGGGGTTTTTTTTTTTCCAACTATCCCGTCCCTGACCCTTCTCCTGTGTCAGATGAGCCCTCTTTCGTCACAGTCCTCCCAGCTATGACGAGACATTCAGTCCAGTTGTCAAGCCAACCACTATTCGCATCACTCTTAGTCTTGCTGTTTCCTTTGCCTGGCCCGTTCACCAACTTGATGTCAAAAATGCTTTTCTTTATGGCACCCTGACTGAAGAGGTATATATTACTCAACCGTCTGGCTTCATTGATCCACATCGTCCTCATTACGTCTGCAAACTTTCATAAAGCTATTTATGCTTTAAAACAAGCTCCTAGGGTATGATTTCAACATTTCAGTTCTTTCCTCTTGTCGACGTGATTTGTTTCAAAGCAAAGCTGACAGCTCGATGTTTACATACAGACGAGGTTCCAGTGTTCTCTTTCTCCTTCTTTATGTTGATGACATCGTCTCAATTGGTAATCAACCGTCTCTTCTTCGGTCTTTCACTCAACGACTGGGTACTGTCATGCCTCGACCCAACGGGCACGTGAGAAATAAGATTTTTTTTTTTCCTCAAGTCTGAAGCATGCACAACTCATAGTCCAAACGTGTGACACCCACACGTGTAACGAGATCCCTACAGATCCTAGGACTTATTGGACCCTTGGTTTGATTGAACTGAATTATCAGTTGCCTACGTACTCCAATGGAGATTAGATTTTGCGTAGTTCTCTATTCATTTATTTTATGGCACTAACCCCGTGCTATTAATGATGTCATACCAAGGCATGCTAATGTCCAAGTGTGGACCCTATCAATAAAGTCAGTGTCACGCCATAACCCACATGTGGGCCCGGAACGCGACTTAATTTTTTTTTTTTAAACAACATTAATCCATTAATCTTTATGTAAAAGATCTCCTTACACACGTGAATCACACACGTGTTCTGACATTCTAGTTACCATTACTAAACCTAACTTAACTGTCCTTACTCTGGCCGACACAACTAACTTACCATTGTCGATATATCGTCGGTTACGTCATGTCGTTGAACACGTCTGGCGATATATCGCCCGTCTCGATGTATCGTTCTAGCAACAACAACTGTTGTCTGTTTAGTTCGCCCCAATTGACTTTCCATCCGGTCTTACACTTAAACCCAATGTTGTCAAACTCGACTCGGATCATGAATCGATCTAGGGGTGTGACTCGTTAATCGTAAATCGTAGATTCGTAAGAGTTTTAATATTTTTGACTTTTTTTGCTATAATTATTATTTATACTACAATTACATATAAAATGACATAGAATAAGAATATCATAAAATTGCTAACATTCAAATCATCATAATTCATAAAATTTTATTATCCAAAATTACAAAACATTTGAACTCTAAAGAATATCATTCTCATCAATGTCATCTAAAACATCTATGTAAGATGAAGGTTCAGTGTCTCTTCCATTTGCTACATCCCCATCGCTAATTTCTTCAACGCTTTCTTCCTCTCCTTCAACACCTTCGTCTCCTTCAACGCTCTTTCGCTTTCTCAAATAAACCCCTGTAAATTACAAAGTTCAAATATTTTATAAATTGTGCCTTCTAAATTTTAAATATAATATAATAATCTTCTAGATTTTAAAATGCTTACTCGTTCCTTTCCTAAGATTAGTCCCTTCCTCATTAAACATCTCGTCCGCATTCAACCAAGAATTGTCTTGTGGAAGAGCTGGATCTTCCTTTTCCGTGATCCATTCATCATCAGATTCCACATTCGATAAGCAAATAGGATCATAGTCTTGCTTTGAACTCCTTAATGTCTGTCTCACTTGTAGTTGTACATTGTATTTTACTTATACAAGGGCATTCATCCTCTTTGCCTCTAGCTTGTTTCTCCTCTTCGTATGAATCTATAAAAGAAAACATAAAACATTTATAACTTCACTTCTTATATGTTAAGAAATTGCATGAATATATTTAAAGTTAAAAATAAAACATACTTGTTCAAACACACTCCAATTCCGCTCACACCCTATTGCGCTGCAAGTTAAACTCAAAATCCTTATTGCAACACGTTGCAATTCTTTAGTATCCTCTCCATAATCTTCCCACCAAATGGCTATAAAACATGAGATAATAAATTAAAAAAATTAAATTGAAAGTTTAGATACTAAATAAGTAAATATTAAATAACTAAATATTAAATACCTGGTTGTTTTCTTTTCCTTGTTAATTTGGCCATGTTATCCCCAAAGAATCCTCTTTCAGTTCTGAATGTAAGAAATTGCTCATCGATTTTAATCCTGTCATCTATGTCTATGGCCAACTTATCAAGACATGTATACAGCCCTCTTTTAATTTCAGCATCGGGACAAAATGATTCTTCGTAGTGGAAAGAAGGATTCAGATAATATGCAGTGGCATGCAATGGATGGTGGAGTTGATCATTCTAACGAGCATCTATCAACTTCCAATATGGCATGTATTTCTTTTCATCTTTGTTCAATCTTTTTGCAATTTTCTCATTGGCTTGATCCATGCCCTCATATATGTATCCCATTGCTGGCTTGTCCTCTCCATCAACTAACCTGAAGCAATTTTACAATTGGCATTCCAACCTTAGTACAAAATTGAACACGTTTCCAAAACTTACTATCAAAAATTAAATCATTCACTTTTTTCCCCTCTTCAGTCTTGGACAGGGGCATTCTATCCCATTCGTCCGAACTAAACATTTTTCGTATACCAACTCTGCATCTCAATATGCTTTTCAATGTAAGGTAGCATGTTGCAAATCTCGTTATTGCCGACCTAACTAACTCACGATTGTTCGTGATTTTCTCATTAAGTTTAGCAAAACATCATGGTTATAAATGAATTTGGCAATTGCTTCTGCATCAGCAATAGTAGATGACTCCAATTCCCTTTTCCCTATATCGTCCAGCATGAGATCAAGGCAATGTGCTGCACATGGAGTCCAAAATAAACTTTTCCTTCTCGCCATCAAGATTTTTCCAGCTTTTACATATGGTGATGCGTTATCAGTAACAATTTGCACCACCTTCTCCACACCTACCTCTTATACGACCGAATCTATAAGGTCGGTCAAGTTCTCTCCATTTTTGCAGATCGAAGATGTGTCAATACTTTTCAGAAAACACTCCCCATTGGACTATTTACAAGAAAATTAGTAATGGACCGATTCTTTCATCAGTCCAACCATCTGTCATTATTGTGCACCCTTTTTTGGTCCATTCTTTCCTATGTTTTTCCAACATTTTCTCCTACATCTTCAACTTCACTTTTGAGTAAAGCATTTCTCATCTCATGATATGATGGAGTTTTCAACCTAATTCCATATCTTGCAATTAATTCACACATGGTTTGGAAAAATGGACTCTTCACCAAATTGAAGGGGAGTGCATTTGCATAGAAAAAACGAGCAATACTTTTGCAAACTGTGATTCTGTCTTCTTTTTTCCAAACTCTGTTAAGAGTTGCTTGTTTCTTATCATCATCATCCACATTAATAAATTTTTTCATCGGTCCCTTCCCTTTTGGGTCTTGATCATCAAAATAATAATCAGGTCTCCCAGCCTGCATTTGTGCATCCTTTTTTCTTTTTTTTTTTTTGTGTCCAAGATTGTTCCCCATCAATTCAAGGCATTTTTGAGTCACTGACTCGGGACATTTAGGACATGCCGCTACGTCTTTTTTTATTTTTCCTAGATGGTGTTTCATTCGATAAATACCACCACTCATTTTTTTTTTTTTTACAATAGTTGCATTGTACATGCACATGATCGTCCGGTTCCAATCTAGTGCAAAACTGCCATGCTTCATCTTGTCCTTCATTTCCAGTGCCTCGAACTATTTTAACAATCTTTACAAATTTCTATGAAACATCAATTTATCATCCACAAAAAAAAGATAAAAAAATATTAATCATTCGGTACTGTATTAGTGTATTCTAATCTAGCATTGAGGTAATGTAATCATAATGGAAAGTTTTGATGTTTTGGCTGTTCCAAGCTTATGTTTTGGAAAATACAGCATGAAGCCATGAATGATATAAATCTTCTAAAAGTATAACGAACTAAAAACCTAAATAATAAATAGATACATTCAATAATTAACTCTTACCTATGTAAAAAATGCATAAGATGGTCAAGCAATGCACTTTGGCAAAGTGAGGAACATGCATATAGGTTATTATTTCCCAGAACTTAAATTTGTAATGAGAAGAGAGTAAAGATGGTACACGGCTTATGGGGTCTAAGTCTTAAAAAAAATTTCAAACAACTTGTAGACAGTTCATTTCATGATTTAGTATTTTAGACTTTTAGTTATTCATCTAATGATTTAACATAACTGATTTAGTTTAATAAAATATATTTTTATAATATAGTAAAAAATACTATATTCAATAAAATATTTTTATAGTCAATATAATATTATAATCAATTAATAATTAAGTACTATCAGTACTATTTATTTAAATAAATATATAAATATTTTCAATTAAAACTTATTTTTATAGTCAATATAATATTATAATCAATTAATAATTAAGCACTATCAGTCTATTTATTTAAATAAATATATAAATATTTTTCAATTAAAACTTATTTTTATAGTCAATATAGTAAAAAAAAATTAATTTATCTTGATAAGATGCTATGGTCTTTTAAATTAAACATTTTATTAAAATAATTACAGTCCTCACACGACTGTATCTTGTACTCAGTTGTGTGAGGATTGTCTATGTAAAAATAAAAATAAAACAGCCACTTCTTCCTCGATGTCCTCGTACGAGGACCCTCTCACCTAACATCTAAAATTCTAAATATCTTCCACTCAAGGAGTTCGGATATCTGAGTTCGAAAAAACAAAACCAGCGAAACGAATAGGAAAGGGGAGAAGTAGGAAGCCGAGAAGAAGACGAAAGTGAAACTAGAGAGGATAAAGCGAAACCAGAGGATGGCGAAACCAGAGAGGAAGCCGAGAAGAGGAATGCGAAAACCAGAGGAATGCGAAAACTAGAGAGGAAAAGAAGAAAAGAGAGAAGCATACCTCGAACCCGAAGTCTCGAACTGTTGAAGGCTTGAAGGACTTCCAGAGAGAGCAGACACCACAGCTTGTAAGGAGACACCACGGCTTGAAGGAGAAGCGATGGATGAAAAGGGTTTTTTTTGTTTGCTTGAAAGAAACACTAAGAGGCCAGGTATTTATCAATCGTTTTTAGACTTTAATAGGCAATCAAATACTTTCGATCTTCTATGCCATGCACGTCTTTTCCTATTCCCCTGATTTCCCTCTTTTTGCTAATTTTCCCTTTTCTTCGACATCGCACGATGGTGCGATTGAAGAGTTTGGAATCGTACGATCTGCAATTTCTGAAAAATTGGACTATTGATGCCACTTTTCGAGTTGACCGGTGAGTTGACTCGATTGACCATCCGAGTCGAGTCGACTTGTCTCGTCCGAGTTGCGAGGCAACTCGGACGATTTTGACAACACTGCTTAAACCACGTGAGAGATGATATTAAAGTATATCAACATACTACTGTAATTTATATAAATAAGTTAGAACTTACAAATATAGGTTCTTATGCCATATAAGACATATTTATTACAAACACATAAACACATTCAAAGCAGGCAAATGGTTTCCACACGAGGAAACCCTTAGGAACTTCTAAGTCTCGACTTTCAACGAGGCACTATTGGTCCCTCCATTTCATCATCTGGTTCATATCCTGCATTGTAAGGGTCGTGAGCAACAACCGAGTGGGGAGAACTCACCTTAAAAATAAATGGATATAATGCAACAATGACTAAGCGGTGCATACCTCAGAAATAAAAATTCATGTTATAAGCATATCTCATTTTCACCCTAGGTTCATTCTCTAACGTATTTAATCAAGTTTGTGCGTATTGCTAACATCGGGGTCGGTCCCCAGCCATGTCAACTACACCGGGTCAGCCTCCATTTGAAGTTCTAAATAGAACTAACATTAATTCCTCTACTGGAGATAATGTAGCAACTTTCAAGTACATAAGGTCTCCACGACTCGGCTCACTAGCACATCCAATCCAGTGGTTCAAGATGGCGCTCTACCAACATCAGTAGTTACGACTCAGTGGCCAATATCAATTTTTTTAAGGTATTATCTTTAACAGACTTAACCTAATATCATACTCATTCTGTGCAAATGCATGAAAATGCAAAATCATGCATGACTCTCAGTGCCCTTCTTACGTAGGGACTTACCACTTGAAATATTCATTTTAGCAGTCTTGCAATCAATAATAATCAATATTCACACAAACATATAAAACTGGATTTAATAACATGAATGCCTTTACCCAATTCTTACCCAACAATTCTCAGACACTCCATGGGTCCATACTGCGTTAGAGGCTACAAGTCTTCGACTCCTTTATACAATTTTTAACACCTACGTTGTACACAGTTAGAACATTTTACATCCCTAACATGTAGGCCGTGTTAGGTCTCGTATTCTAGACCTGTATAGTCTTTTCCATTTTAAATGTCCATGGGTCCCATTTCAGTCTGGTGTTAGTGGGTTTAACATACAATATAGTATAGTATCAGTTCGAGTCTCCTCACCTTCTCCGGTTGAATTTTTCACAGAAATCTGTAAGATAGAGTAAAATGTATAAATTTTCTATTTATTAGTATATATACATAATAATTTCCGAAACCCCGTGCTAATTTTCCAGAAAACATGATATGTGTAATGAGTCACCTAGGCTCTTTCTACTCCTTTACATTATGTCAGAAAGTTAGTTATCAGCCAATTCAAAACATTACAATAAAATGAAAAATGTAAAGTACTCAGTGCCTTCTCTTGTATTGTCTTTTAGAAGGACCATAGAGACGTATTGTGAGAGGCCCAGAGGGTACAGAGACAGTAAAGTAAATAAAAGTACTTAGTGCCCTATCCTCGTATTGCCTTCTAAAAGGACCACAGAGACGTATTTAGAATTCGAGCCTAGAGGGTACAGTACATGAATTTAAACACACAAGGCGGGAAAATAAACATACAATAGCTGACTTGGGTTAATCTTTTCCCCGATTTTACTTAGGGTTGAAAACTATATTTTGAACATAAAATAATACAAATTTTGATAGGTGAAATTTAAATTTTAAGAGGAAACCTATTTTTTCCTCCATTCAGAAAATCCCATTTTTAAACTTCAATACTAAGCCATTCTACTCCTAACTTGCTCGGGAATTAATAAAAATAAGAATAGGATCGTTTTGATACCTTAGATGCAAAATTTTGTCCAAGATTGAATAAGTTTGAAAACCCTCAAAGGAACGCGGGAAACCCGAGCGTCTACTGTAGTTTGAAACGGATGAAAGCCAGAAGAAGAAAAATAAAGGAAGGAATTTTTTTTTTTTTACTTTTTCTCCAATCTTCCTTCACTTCCATTCTTTAAATAAGCAGCCAGGGTAAACCCCAACCGCCCACGTTGCAAGCTACAAAGGTAGCTTGTAGCATTTTGATAAACATACATTAAATGCTTTATTATTTTATTAATATCTTTTTTTCTCTTTTCACTTCCTTCTAATCCTCCTCCTTTTATAATCAAGGTAGCCATTTTTCACCGCACACGTTGCAAAGCTACAGATTTGTAGCTTCAGGTATATTTAAAACTTATCTTCTTAAGATAGTTATAATATTTTATTATTATCTTCTTCTTACAATTTACTTCTATGTCCCATCTCTTATCTGGGTATTTCAGGATCCCACTTAACTGATACAATTAGTCCATTGGGCACTAAAAATTAAGCATGTGAAGTGAAGCCCATATAAAAAACCTAGTGTTTTAGCAAAAAATCACCGTTTTAACAAAATCTCCTAACTTTGAAGAATCTCTTTGAAAAGATCTAACCTTATAGGTTGATAGAGTAAATTTGTCTGATAAAAACATTCTAAAGTTTCGAAGTGTTTCGAAGTCAAAAACCACCTTTTCCAAGTGAAAGAATATTCAACGGTCCATATGGCTTAAAGCAAATATCAAAAACTCACTATTTTGGAGTGTAAAGAAATAAACAGCTTAGTTATAATACAGATTGAGTAATGACTCTCTCCGTATATTTTTAGGAATTTCTCTATCCTATCAGATTGGGGTTTTACCACTTAAGAACTTAGAGGTAAAATAAATTAGCGAAACTATAACGAGATTTGCATGTCATTAGGTCCGGAATTTAAAAATATTTATTAATCTAAAATTTGAAGTTCAAACTAAGTCAAATGACTGAGTTTCTATAGCAGCCAATGTTTAAGCCTAAAATAATAATATTATTATATTCATAACTTGCCCTTATACCTTTGTGATTTAATTAAAAGAGCTATCAGATTCGGATCTAGTCAAACTCAGATCCGTTAGAAAACTTATTTGATAATCTTCACGACTAAAGGAAAATAATTCATAATTAACGACTAAAGGAAAATAATTCATAATTAATGACTAAAAATTATTTAATTAATCACAATTAATTATAATTAACCCCTAAATTGGGTTGGGGTATTACAGTCGGTCTCATCCATCACGGGTCTATACCAATCATGGGAACAACGTCAACCATGGGATCAATGTCACTTATAGGATGAACATCAACCATAGAACCTATACCAGAACATAAGTACTTTATCCTCTTCAGGGACAATAGTCTAAATATGAGTCCAATCATCTATGGAAACCATGTCCTTTGTGGGAATGACCATCCACCGATAATAATATCAATTCATAAATACAAAGCTCTCCAAGAGAATAACCATCCATGGGAATAACCATCGATAATATCCATCCATAAAACCAATATGTCTATCATGAGACCAACATCTCTACCATAAGACCAATACGCCTACCATGGGATCAACATGTCCACCATAAGACTAATACATCTACCATGGGACCAACATGTCCATCATAAGATCAATACGTCTACCATGGGACCAGTACATCTATCATGGGACTAGTATATCTACCATGGGACCAACATGTCCACCATAAGACCAATACGTCTACCATAGGACCAACATGTCCACTATAAGACCAATACATCCAGGCTTGAATCCAGACTGCCATGGGAACCATCTTCTATGGGTATACATATCCATCCCTAGTAACACTCTATCTGTGAGTATAATCTATTCATGTGTATAAACCATCCATGAATATAATCCCTCCATGGGTATAATCCATCCATGGGCATAATCCATCCATGGGCATAACTAATCCAGGGGCACATCATCTACCATGAGATCTTCTATCCGTAGGAACAACACTCGAATGAATCACTGTGTGACTATGGCAACAATATCAAATCATCATATCATATCATAAACATACCACGATCCCTAGCAAGACTTAGGGCCCATGACTTACTAAGTGGGAGACGCACGACTGGCGTGATCAAGTCTATCTCGCCTTGCATCCTTTAACCTCATGGGTAATTCAGTTAAGCTCTGCCGGACTGCGTCTAACGAAGCTAGCACCATCCCCATGGGGTAAAATAGTATCTAGCTTTGCGTAACCACGCATAACAAGTGTGCGGAATAGTCGTAAGGGCGACCTATAGTATATAACATGTAAGGGACTCAACCTGCGACGGCAACCACACAGGACTAAGTCTTCGTGGAAAAGCACCACTATCTCGAATTCCTCTCTGGGACAGGAAATCAAACATCACAATCACGTGAGGGACGTAACCATACCACGTCTCAATATCAAGTGCCTAAGTCACATAAATATCTCAATGCCACTAGTCTCGGTATGTTATATCGAGGCTCCCGCGGTGTCACTGCTACTCTAGGCCTATGCATGGAATCTATGTACTTATCTTATCCTTTTAATTATACAACAGTGAGATATAATGATCTACTGATCGGACAGTTTCCTTTTTCAACGGACTGAGGAATAACGTCATCATTACGTGAGGGACATACCCATACCATGTTTCAATTATCAATATCACGTGAGGGACGCACCCATACCACGTCTCAATATAATCATCAATATCACGTGAGGGACGTACCCATACCACGTTCCAATATAATCATCACGTGAGGGACATATCCCTACCACGTCTCAATATAATCATCATGTGAGAGGACATACGCCTACCACGTCTCAATATGATCAAGTAACCTAGTCACATACATCTCAGTGCCAAAGTCCTCATCTGTCCATCTTAAGAATTTCCACAGGTTTTCTAGCCATTCTGAGCTCTACTCATGTAACAGACATATTTGTTTCATCATATCGGGACTCCCAAGGCATCAGAACCACTTTGGGCCGCCTTCGAGGGATCCAACATCTAGCATTAGGGTCTATATTAGGGAAGCTATATCCCACCAATCCCTTTCTACTCTTCATATATGCTCAACATCTTACATCATCCTTAATATAAATGGATGAGACACAATTCATCTTTTGATCGAGCTGAGGCACAATGCTTTCAGTTGCATACGTACCACATAGTGGATAAGATCAACCGTAGTTCATTATTTTCACATTTGGGTTGACATTGGAGAGTGATCATACTTTTACTTTGGGGAAATCAAATAAGGCTTTCTTATTTACATTGCATTCCATGCATTCTCAATCATGCTAGCCTATCCCCATTGTAGCACAAGTTAACCCCCTTGGGTTATAAGATAGTTGACCTTAATTCACCCATATCACTTTCTCTAACCCTTTATTAAGTTCCTCTTCAAATTATGGAAATTCATTCTACACATGGTTAGGTTGATCCACCACAACCATTATCAACATATGTACTCACTAATGATGTACATATCATCACAAAATCAAAGCATGGCATTAAAACACATTCATCATGCTATTATATGAGTTACCCATCTGAGAATTCCATTCACAATCATGGGAATTCATTTGATATATACATTACTCATAACCATACACAAGTATGTGAAGTTACCAAGACCCTACATTACACATCTTGGGCAATCTTGATTTATCATATATTCTATCATACTTCAATACATCACAAATCTATGAATTCTCAATTATAGTAAATATCTAATCATAGGAAACTTGGGAAATTCATACATATGTATTCGATACAATATATACACATCCATCACATATAAGCATTGGGAGATCAGATCATAACCTTATCTAACTATGTATTGGAATGTGCACAAAACAACATTCACTCAAACATATTATCAAACACCTTGTGAGCATGGAATTGTACAAATATTCCCAATGCTCCAAGTGGAAGGCATTCTCCAATTTTACCCAATGTTGTGAAACTCGAATCGTATCGAGAATTGGTCTAAGGTTGTGAATCGTGAATCGAAGATCGTAGAATCGTAAGATTCATACTATTTATTATTATCATTTCATTCCCGCAACCATTTTGTTGACCTGGGCCATTACAGGTATAGAATTTGAAATTAAAGATTTGGGTCCACTACCTTACTTCTTGGGTCTCGAAGTGATTGCCCTCTCAAATGAGTTAACATTTGTCTCAAAACAAATATACCCTTGATATTCTCAACAGAAGTAAGATGCTTGATTGCAAACCTTGTTCCACGCCGGTTGCTGCTAAGACTCACTTATCTTCGGACTTTGGTGATTTGCTTTTGGACCCATCTGAGTATCGCCACCTTGTCGGTTCTCTGCAATACCTCACTCTTAGACGGCTTGATATTGCCTTTGCGGTTCACATTGTCTCTCAATATATGAGTCAGCCACACACCTCTCATTCGGATGCTGTCAAGTGCATCCTCCGCTATCTCAAAGGCTCCATTGGACGTGGTTTGCCTCTTGCGCGTGACCGAAAACCTTTTCAACTGATTGCATACTCTAATGCTGATTGAGCCGGTTGTCCTGAGACTCGTCGGTCCACTACTGTTTATTGCATCTTCTTGGATTCTAATCTCATTTTGTGGTGCGCGAAGAAAACAGCCAACTGGTCTCCCGCTCTAGTGCGGAAGCTGAATATAGGGCCATTGCATACACCTGTGTTGACACAGTCTGGATTCAGAATCTTCTGCGCGAGATCGGTTTTCCTTTGTCTTCTCTGACACTTCTTCTCTGTGACAATTTCAATATGACTTACATGGCTGCTAATCCTGTGTTTTATGCTCGGACTAAACACATTGAGTTGGATTATCATTTTATTCGCGAACATGTCACTGTCGGATCTCATCACATTCAATTTGTCTCCTCTCAAGATCAACTTGTTGACATTTTCACCAAGGAGCTACCAAAGCATCGGTTCTCAGTCCTTAGTTCCAAACTTGTTGCTTCACCACCGTCGCGTTTGCAGGGGAGTATTAATGGAAAGTGTTGACTTTCTGTGTCTGTGTATTCTTTGTACTTATCAGTGTCCCTTATTCAAGGGATTGTAATTGATTTGTGTACAACACTATAAATATAGAAGATAATGAGAAAGGTATCAAGCCATTGTTTCTCAAATTCTACAAGATGGATTGCTGAGATTCAACCCATATTTCGCCCAGAACATACAGTAATCTTATTTTATTTTTCTGTGTTTTTTAGTCATTTAATGAAATAAGAATTCCAAGTGGCAATCAGCCATTGGATGATTTTAGTTTAGCAAGAAACTAGCATGGAAAGCCTTGGGCCTGTGTTGGGCTTTGGGCAAGAAACTAGCATCCAAATTGATTTATTAGAAGGTTCTTCGATTTTCAATCTGAACTCAAGCTGAATTAGAATTCACGCGTGTTTGATTTCTTAATTGTATTTGATTGCATTAAGTTTTCGTGTTCAAATTCCCAATTCCTTGTTTGAATTGAATTCCTAGAGCTCCTAATTTCTTTGGTGAAATTGTTGTGTTGAAATTAGAGCCATTTCTTCTTTTCAAAGTGAAAGTGAGAGTGGATACCAAGGGTTTCATTTTTCAGAATCCTTAATTCAAATTCAAGGATTTTGAGTTGACATTTATTAATTTCAGTATGACGGCTTAAGTATGTGTAAGAACCTACCCTTGCCCGCATCATTTACCAAGCCTTGAATTTTTAGGCTTTGAAATAACGAATAATTAGAAAAAATAATATAAAAAAAAAAAAACTTGCTAACCTAGATAGCCATGCATGCTTAGGGACTTTCCCATTGGACTTATTTGCTAATCCTAAACTCCATAGTGGCTGATTGCAATATGGACTCATTACATCATTAAATGACTTAAAAAGCAAAATAAAATCCAGGATATTGAGGGGTGAATTGTGCTAGAATTTCAGCCATACAATTTCAAAATTGCTATGCTTGAACCTCCCCAAACAGCGCACACGCCCTTGGTTGATAAGGTTGCTAATCGTGGGTTGAATCTCCACCATTCATTCCCAATGTTGCTAACTTTTCAAATCCCGAATCTGTCCCAAATGAGGTCCGTGCCCAAAACAAGAAATCCATTCTATTTTGGGCTTTCTAAATTGGTTCCATGTGCCCAAGCTGTCTCTGTATGCAAGATTCCTTGTCCATGTGGCATCCTAGTTGTCTTCTAAGTTAGCAAGATGTGGAGGTGATGTGGAGCTCGGATGTCCACCTTGAGGCAAATGTGTTGTGGGACCCAATGCACATCCGCACCAGTGTTGACCAGAATAATCTTATTTTGGAAGGTCAACTGAGTAGTTGTATGATTTATTTTACATAATCATTCTTTATTTATTTTCCTTTTTTGTCACCTTAATTAGGATCCCTTTTTCTTATTTATTCATGTAACCTCTGATTAGTAAACTGAAACAATACACTGTAAAGACAATATGTGGGGAGAATGGGTAGTTCCCTGTAGAAGTTGGATTGCACCGAGGTCACATGTATTTATTTTAGCAATGAATATATGGGTTGAAAATTAGTAGAGCAAAGATGAAAAATATATAGTGTACCTTTAGAGAGCATATAAAAGGAACGAGTTCAAATTGGAAACGACTTGGTAGCATATTGTAATAAATTTAGATAACAGTGATAGAATGGTGATAGGCTTGTTCATTGGCCAAGTTTGAGCTGGGCTTTCCTCTATCTCAACCTAGCATGTATTGAATATCTAAAGGCCCGACTGTGCCCACTATCTGTTTGGCTTTAAGGTTAAAGCCCAATCCCACAAAAAGTACTAGTCTCGAACCTGATTGTTTAGGAACATTAAAATCTCAACCATTGAGATTGAAAGTCGACATGATGACCCAATGATGCCTGGTTACTTTGACTAGTAAGATCAACTGGTTAGGAATTGAGTTTTGAGATCAAATTTGGTCTTTTAGCTTGTCATGTTTGCTTTCAATCTAAATGGTTGAGATTTTAATATTTGTATACAGGTAGACTCGAGTACTTTTCCAAATGGGAGGGCTTGGGCTTTAACCTTAAAAGCCCAATGGGCTGTGGGCCAACTTGCGGCTTTAGATATTCAAAACTGGCCAGGTTGAGAAAAAGGAAAGCTCAACCCAAACCGACTCGTGAATAAGCCTATCACCACTATCTAAATTTATTATAATATGCTACCAAGTCTTTTTAAGGATGTTGGTGACTTTGACCATTAAGATCAAATGGCTAAAAATTGAGTCTTGACCTTAAATTTGGTTCACTTGTAGCTTATCATGTTTATTTTAAATATGAATTGCCATTTTCTAATGTATTATTTCAAAACAATTTAATAAAAAAAGGAAAATGGAATAATGGCTAAATGGGCTAAAAAGCTCGATGTGCTTTCAAGGACTTATCAAAGACAGACCTCACCCGTTTAACTAAATGAGCTAAAAAATTTAGCCAGAGTCTGGCCCAACAAGCTATTGCATGTGTTTAAACTCGTTATTTATGAGAGGTTTGGGCATGTCTTAGGTTGGGTTTGAGCTAAGGAACATGTCTAATTCTTGATAGAAATGTGTATTCGAAGATGGATGGGTAGAATAATGTTAAAATATAGAATTAGGAACAAACACATGAAGAAAACCTTTAGAGTAGCCCCAGTATATGAGAAAATGAGGGAAAGTCAATTAAGGTGGCTTAACACATATGTAGAAGACCATTAATAACATCTGTGAGAAAAATTGAAAGGATGCAAGTAAAAGGTACAAGGAGAGATAGACCTTTAAAATCTTGGTTGGATGGGATAAAGATGGATGTGGTGGATTGTAGGGCAATGGGATGGTATAGTTTATGATATGATAGAATAAAAGAGAACTCAAAAAGCTGTCCCCAAATAGATGGGATTAATGACTTTGATAATGACAATGATGATTTATTGAATTGTCTCAGGACTGCAAGTGACATATTTTGCCTGTAAGAAATTTCCCCCAAGTGACAATATTCTGGTTATAGTTTATACTTGTATCTTAGTTGAAACAAGAAAACCCATTTTGTTTTAGTTTTCTTTCAGCACCATCAAAATACTTTCCATTCTTTATATTAAGCCCTTTTGATTGTCCTCTCTCATATTATATCATACTGGTGCAACTGCAGCACTACAAAAAATTCTTAAGCTGATATCGGTTGAACTTTATAAAAGTAATTTTTCAATTCACTACTATTGTGAGTTTATTTTTATTATTGTTTTTTTTTGTTTTTTTCTAAGACTCAGACATCCCATTCGTTGAGCAGGTTGTAGGGATTTTCAAAATGGTGGTGCTTCCTATCTTGGGTCAGCTTGCAGATGAATATGGGCGTAAACCAATGCTTCTCATTACTGTTTCTACATCTATTTTCCCATTTGGTACGCCTTTCTCTAGATATATACAATTGTTCCACTTTTTTTTTTTTTTTTCTGGAATAACAGTTCTTTTTTACTCATGGCTATCATGACCAAGTACTGTAGATTGTTTACATGACTTCCTCTAGACATGTAGATGCTATTTTATTCATAGAAGATGATGTTTATGAAAATAAGGACCAAATCAAATAAAAAGTAACAACATAATCCATACATTGAAATTTTATCTCTACTACTTGGGTTAAGTTCTAGTTAGGAAGCCTCTCTTGACCCTGCTTTTGTAGTGACACACATGATTCACTTGGTTGACTTGTCTGATTGGGTTGGATCAGACATGTCATGTTAGGTATCTTGGGAATTCTGAACTGTGTCTCTCTTACAAGAGACTCATTCATATAAAAAGATAATTGCATACTGAAACAAAATATTTAAAAAATAACCGACTCCTAAACCAGCCAAGTCTCTTGTTGACTTGACCTAGAGTCTGGCTGAGTCTGGTTTTATTGTTACACTATGAACTGGGTTGGTTACAAGGTGTCTTTGGCAACTAGTTGTCATGTAGATTTTGTGATAGTGCATCATGATTACTGCCTTGTTACTATTCTGAGAAGGTAATCAAACAAAAGGCTGCATCTTTGTTGAATCAGGTTCTACTTCATATTGTGTTTAAATTCTCATACCATGTGTTCTTCTGTCAGCTTTACTTGCTTGGAAAGATTCAAAGGAATTTGTATATGCCTACTATGTGCTTCGTACGATTTCATATATCATCAGCCAAGGAAGCATTTTTTGCATATCTGTTGCTTATGCGGTGAGAAATTCCCTGCATTTAGATTTATGATCCATAGCCAGTAATAAGCTTCACATATTTATGTATTCATGAGGTCTTTGAAGTTCAAACATTCCAAGAAGCAAATAACTTGTATGTACATTTTTAAAATTGGTCTGCATATATGCACTAAATAGATAATGATAACTGCCATATCATTAAAAAGGACAAGAAGGGGGATCGCTGACGTACCATCTGTATGACATGTTATTACCTGATATCACGACGGCCATATCATTTCTCAAAAATCAGGCAAAGAATGCTGGAGACCTTCACACATACAGGGCTGGACTATCAGTATAAGAACTAGTACACTTGAGGGACGCAATTGGATGATAGGGAATGAAAATTCTCTACAAATTTTTGGTCTGAACCAATACTTGGCCTCCACTCATGTAGATCAAAATTGTGCCTATCTATTGAATAGTTACCTAATGGAATCATATACAGTTTTATGGAACTCCAATTATCTAACAATTCGAATATTAGCCTTCTGCGTAATAGTTTTCTAGTATTAGTAGAATCCTCACTCCTGGTACTGCAGTTATAGAAGTTCTAGGTAAAAAGTGAGCCTATTGCATTCAATTTGCTGAAGCCACACAACCTTAGAATTGTCAAATAAAGAAACAGTTCAACAGTATAGATTAGCTTTGTCAGTGCAGAATAAGTATCAGTCATTTGCATGGCAGATAATGATTTCAGAAATCTATCATCTAAAGATCAAGTTTCTAATTGTTTTAACTGATTCATGTATTTATTAGCCAACAGATTTGAGAGGGTAGTTAAACAATCTTTCACTGTTGCTTGTACAAAGGATATTTCTGCTTTACCTTTTCCTCAAATATTAGAAAGGATAGATTCTGCTAATGTAGATTGCATATGTCACTTTTCCATCATTTTTATCAAAGTGAGGCTGTCAATGCCTGCCCATTTAGGAAAGTAGTTGAAGAGTCCCACCACTTGGTGAGCAGTGACCTAATTTTATGCCCATTTAATAATAGGTGTGGATTTTGGTCCAGGGGACCCTATTTCATAATTGGATAATGTCAGGTACCATTTTCCCAATGCAAAGTATGAAATGTTAAACTCTAAATGATGAAGATATAATACTAAATTCTCAGGTATATTTTAACTACTTAGAAAATTTAGGACCCGACTTTGTACTGGCATTTTTTGAAAATTGGACTGAACTGTCTGTTCAACTGTCAGTCTCAATGGTTTAATCAGCTGAAAACCTCTCTACCTGAGTCAAAACCACAACCACTGAAAACCCCCCTACCTCAGTGCTTATAGTTTGATGTCTACGTTGGGAGGAAACGTCTTTCCTACCTCATGGAAACATCAATATCGAGCAAAGAAGAAAACACAAAGAAGAAAATCAACACTACAACACAGATTTTACGTGGTTACCTTTTGGTACGTCCATGGGGTTCAAACCGATCCTCTATGCCCAAAGGCAAAAAACGAAGAAGAGGCGGTTCACTACAGATGTTATGCTCTCTCTCTCTCTCACAAAACAACAATATATACTACCCTAATTAGGGTTTACATAAGACGCCATGTGAAATTACAAAGTTAATGAGTACATCACAAAACGACTGGATCCGTACATCTCTGATGATCAGGCTCAACGGAGCCAACACTCTAAACAACCAAGTTGTCAATCAACCATTTCAAAAAGTAAATTAAAAGAAAGGAAAAGAATGCCTTCAGGGGGAAGATGACGGAAGAAGGATGATTTTTTTCTAATGAACATGCATTGGCCAGCCTCTCTGTCTTCTCTCTTCTCCCTCGCGTGCTCCTTGGGAAATCCCTTTTTAGGCACACTAGTCACGAGATAGGATGGAATTATGTGATTTTGTTTGAAAAGTATCTATTTGAAATACTGTGGGGATATTAGAGGCCAAACATTATCCTAATTTGATCATAGTCTTAAGAGTTTTGCCATCAATAAAAATTCCAATTTAGTGGTGGTTATCAAGCACTTGGGACTTAAATTCAGAATTTGAGATGCTTTGATAATTCGCAGGGGGAAGTAGTGCATGAAAAGGTCTATGCCGTCATAGGTGGGTGACATTTTACTAGAAAAGAAAAAAGTAGAATAGTACTATCAAAATATCCAAATTTTTTTGATAGAGTCTAATGTTTAAAATTGATGGATTTTTTAGTACTTGCAATTTTGATTAGAAGAATTTAAAAATTGGCTTTCTTTTTGCATTGAAAATCTGGGGCATAAGATGAGGTTTTGTATTTCCCTGATAGTTTTTATATTTTATCTTTTTTAATTTTTACATTCTCATGATGACATCTTGGTTTATACACAGTTTATAGAACCTATTTCTGTCCAACCTTATGTTATGAGTTAGGACAGATTGACACACTTTGGTTTTAAAACATTGCTGGCACCATCTCAGTAGTATGCAGAATTTGTGGGAATGTGGCTGTTGTTTGCATTAAGATGTGTTCTCATCCCATGAAGCATGGATCACACTTGGCCATCATATGCTAGTGCCACCATGCTTCAAATATTTTGTATTGAGCCACATTCCCCACCATGGGTTAGTTCCATGTAATCATTCTCCAAAGTTACATGGGGCGGTGTCATTCCAGCATTTAAGATTAGGAAAACAGGAGAGCAAGTAGACAATAAGCTTTAAGCCTGCAGATAGTTTCCAATCCATTTTTTTTTATGCAGTTTCCAATCCGTTTAGCAGAACTCTCATTACAGATCTGTGTGAACTTCTTAATGTATTTCCCAGATAGGTCCGAGCACTTTCTTGAAATGAGGAAGGAGTTATTCTAGGGAACTTGCAGAGAGATAATTTAGATCTGTAGACATTGTAAACATTTTCTAATTCATATTAATCTTTTCCACTTTTTTTTTAAAATTGTTTGTATTATCCTTATCATTTTTGACAGTAAAGGTCAAACAGGCATCTCTTATAAAAAACAAATCATTAGGTATCTGGTTGTTATATTTTTTCCCCACTTTACTTTCATGTATTACAGCTCTTTAAGTAAAACTGCAGCAAAGTGAAGGTACACTGAAAATAGAACTTCATCTCTCTTTTGCAGGCCGATGTTGTTGAGGGCAGTGAGAGGGCAGCAGCATTTGGCTGTATTACGGGGCTTTTCTCTGCTTCTCATGTGTTAGGAAATTTGCTTGCACGCTTTCTTCCTGAAGATTACATTTTTGAGGCATGCATCTTCTCAGACCAAATAGTTTTCCGGAAGAATTTCCTTACAAGCAGATAGTCATGTCATTTAACTCTGCTTTTGCAGCTGTCAGAATTTCTCTGAGTTCTAGCTTGACATGTTGAAAAATCTGCATGCGCAGGTGTCAATATTTCTATTGGTTTGTTCCACGGTTTATATGAAAATATTTCTAGTAGAGACAGTTAGCAAAGCTCCAGAGCAAGACCAACATCAACTTTGTTCTGCTATGCTTCTTGGGGTCTTCCGGGACAGGTGGAATTCCATGAAAGAAGCTGTAACTGTTGTCTCTTGTAGGTCTGTTCATCTATATACTTGAAAGTTAAACTCTATTATAAGTTTTTCTTGTTGATATGTAATATTTCCTATTATGCTTTTTCAGTTGATCAAATTATAACCATCATATCTATTATTTCACATCATTCATGCACATATGCATCATGTAAAGGCTACCACAAAATTGACCAAGAAAAAAAATGTACTACCAACAAAATGCAACAGAGAACTTCTTGGTATAAAAATTAATAACCAAATGAAGAGAAGAGTGAAAACATTTCAGATTTGTACTAGACATGCTTTACTATTTTCGCGAAGCATATTTGTCCATTATAGATGGAGGATATAGGGTGAAGCATGCGGTAGAGATGTGTGTTCCCACCCAATTCGTTAGTTGTTGGATCGACGCCTCCGAAGTGGAATGGGGTGGAGAGAGATGGAAGGTCAGTGGGTATCGGTTGGCCGTACTATTTTCTTAGGCCCTGATCAGGACTCCATTTTTGAGAAAAGGACATCATATCTTGTTGAATGGAGATAGGAAATGCTTTACTATTTTTATTCAAAGAATGAAATGAGGATGAAGAATCGTTCAAGTTGAAATTCCAAGGTATTTTGTCCACTAATGCAAAGCGGGGAAGACAACCGGTCGTTTCGTACACTTGCTAGGATTTCGGGTTCGATTACTCTTCCGGGTATCGAAGTCTTAGCCGATTGGGTCTTATGCAATTAGGCTACTTCTCGAAGTATGATCAAAGACCCATCAACAAGGCCATGTTTCCCATGAATCCAATGTTTTTAGGGATGGGTTAAGATTAAAATATCCTCTTAAATGGATTTGAAAATTTAATCAAATTAAGAGAAAACAATTAAATAAATTCATAATAAAATCCTCAAGCCTAAAAAATGAATTAAACTAAGCATGTACTTACTTGAAAATTTGGGTCTGAAGGCCCGAGATCGACTGAATCCCCAAGTCGAAAGACACTCAAAATTCACCAAAATTCGTTGGAGAAAATATTGTTCCAAAAATTATGTTCTTGCAATTGTGAAATTCGGCCACGTGACTAAAAAGCACTAATCGAAGATTGCCTCAATTGACCACACAATTTGTGGGATTTGAGGGTTGGCAAATTACATAATATTTGGAAATAAAATGTTGCTAAAATCCTAATTAAGAGGAGCATACTCATGTGGCCAATAAGAATCAAATAATTTGACACTTATGCATACACATGGGTGGTTTCTTTTATTCCACTCCACATGCTAAAACACCATGTAAAAGCTTCAAAAATACCACAGTTGAAGGTTGGCTTGGTGTTGACCTTCCTCCAATGCCACACGTCGGTGTGATTGTCTTCATCCAACAAAAACACACTCAAAAGGGAATTTTCTTAGGATAATGGACGGTGGAGAATATGGGAGTATTTTGGTGGGAGTTGGATGGTTAAGTTTGACTTGGGTCTTGGGTTATGGGTATGGACTAATTGGAGCATGGAATTGGGCATTTGGGTCATGGGAGGTGGGTGTTTGGGTCATTTAGTGGATGAGGTCCAATACTAATGTCCTAATGAGACAAGCCCAAAAATATGATGGGCTAATGAGACGGGGTCCAATTAGGGTGTCCACTGTCAAATCTGTCCATAAAGTCCAACCAATCTTCCTCGATCAAGTTAGTCCATGATGTGTCTGTATCAATCTATGTTGCACAAACACGGCAATGTGGGCATATTTTTGTTGGACACTTTATTTTTACGTGTAAGATCCATGTTCGTTCCATATCGATGGTGTTTGCCTGCCATGTCGGGGCATCATAATTGTTGACAAAAATATTTATCCTTTCTGAAAAAACCAAAGTTTCCCAATTAGAACCTTTCTATATATATATATATATATATATATATTTGTGTTTTTCATAATTTTCTGTGCTTATAAAAGTGAATTTTACTTCACAGTGGAATACTTCAGCGCATCTCTCTTGTTTCCTTCTTCTATGAGTTGGGGATGTCAGGCATCAGCTGTGTTTTGCTGGTAAGCTACCTGTATGTTGTAATACAGACAGTAACTCTTCATGCCAGTCCATGATTGTCATGTCTATATGTTTTGACTAATATTTGCAATAAAAAATCTTGGTTAAGAACTTATCTTTTCCTTTTCCCCTTTTTTTAAGATACCTAATGAATCTAGCTCTTTAGAAAATTGCTATATTTCAATATAGTTTTTCACAATCATACTACTTCCTTGTGCAGTATTATTTGAAGTCAGCTTTTGGTTTCAGCAAGAATCAATTTTCTGAAATTCTTATGATGGTTGGGATAGGTTCCATTTTTTCACAGGTATTGTTAAGTGCCTCTACATTGAAGATTTTTAAAACTGATCTCAAGGAGTTGTACCGGTTCTTTTTGTCATCTATGGTAATAGTTTGAATTTCTTGAGTTGCTGACACTGAATACTTCTGTGGATTTAGATTCTTGTGCTTCCACTCGTCAATCCTTTGCTTGGAGAGAAGGGTGTCTTATGCACTGCCTTAATTGCATCAATTGCTTATGTAAGTCTTGTCTCTTAAAAAACACTGTATCAATTACTGTTGTAGTGAGGACTTATGGTGTTCTGAAGAATCAAGGTGTGTCCTGATGCATAATACTCTATATGTGGGATCCATGCTATGTTGCATAGACACTTCAATTTAGGCAATGTAGGCAATGTATCTGTGTCGGACACTTGTGTGATTGTGTTGGACACTTCACTTTTATACGTAAAATCTATGTCCATCCTGTATCGATGGCGTGTCCCTGCTGTGTCCACAGGATCCATGGTTTGATTCTTCAGATGGTTGATGCCCCTACAGTGTTCCTGATGGGAAGATACCTTGACACCCAAGGGTTGCCCACAATTTGACTGTTAAGGGCAAAATATAGCAACCCATTTAGCAAAGAAGCAAAAGGGTGTTTTATCTTTAGTATGACCCATCACATCAATGTTTTTGATACAAAAATTTGGCTCCTTTTGATGGAATAGTTCATGTGGATCCTCTTCATGTCTGCTGCATCGCAATTCTTCAAATCCTTTCTATAACCAGTATCTCCAGTTGATTTGATGAAGTTACTTAGTAAGAAATTGAGTTTTCTAACACCTTTTATGTCCTTCAACTGCAGGCTGTTCTCTATGGCTTGGCGTGGGCACCCTGGGTATGTATTTGTTCAGTACAGATTGTATGATATTGGTTTTCGCTCTTTTTTTTTTTTCATTTAAGGAATATCGTAACCAATTGAGTTGGTTCTATAGAACAAAAGAGGTAAGTTTCCATTTGAAAATTAATCTTCATTTTCTTAGTTGCCTCATCTAAATCTAAAAACTCTGTCTTCTAGGTTTTGTTTAGTTTTTTGCTCTCTCTTAAATTTGGAGTCAGTATGAGTTGTAGGCCATGATAGTGGATGTTCTTGTTTGCTTGATGGGAAAATGTCTTGATGTTCTAGCCAACCTTTCTAATCAATTTCCTTTTTAAATTTTAGGAACTAAAATGATTTTTTCGTCTTCTTTCCATTTGGAAAAAAATAAAACTAAAATAGTGAAAGGAAGTGTAAAAAAGAACCTTGGAATGTGATTGAAGCTCTCTATGTTATGCTATGTACCAGCTGAGCAGCCGAAAACAGTAATGTGATGGAAGGGTAGGAACCTTCGGTGGTGGAATTTTCTTCAATCATGTAAGCTTTTCCACTTTGGACATGGATGACACATTCTTGCCTAACTGGCTGGACTGGAATGGATTTGACTACTAAGGTCTCAATGTTGCAAAAGGGAGGTCGGGTTGAGATCCAAATCGTTCAAGAAGTCCTTGGATGGAAGACCACTTTGATATGAATGCAAAACTGCAGACTCGAATGGGCTGTCATTCACCAAAGTGGTACAAGTTAAATATCAAATTACTTTTATGGCATATTTGTTCATCTTGGACACGCAATCATGGTGGATATTTTTATTTGGGGTTTTCCCTGGTGTAATTTTTCTGATCTCTTCTCCTTTATAAAATCATCACTACCAAATTTTTTTTATGAAACCCTTCAACTTACAGAAGTTGTAGATTGATTGTACAAGTTCTTAATGGTTTTTGGACTCACACCGCAGCTTTTATAATTGGTATGCCTGGTATGGAATTTTTAATTAAGTATAGTAGACACTGTGGATTCAGAACATAGGCTGCACACTTCTGTCTGTTAATTTAATGATTACAAGCAAATATGAAACTGACTAGGTGATTTCAGTGTATTCTATTAATGCCCTGAGACACTAATTACAAATGATGCAGGTGCCATATCTTAGCGCTTCATTTGGAGTCATTTATGTTCTTGTGAAGCCATCTGTAAGTTACATGGAATTTAAGTGAGCCTTGAGTTATCAGGATCACTTTTGTGGAGACCATGCTTGTTTCTATTTTCTTTCTATAGGATTTTAGTTACTTATCGTCCTCCATAGCTGTGATAATTTTTCACTGATCTCTTAGCACTGGTTGGACAGACATATGCAATTATTTCAAAAGCTGCAGTCTCTGCTGACCAGGTATGCCCTTTTTTTTAAAAAAAAAAAAAATCTACTGTCATGCTAGTGTCATTATATGATAAATTGGAATGTAGTACTTCAGCACCCATATTTTAGGAATTCTGTGCCAGTCCCAGTGTTTTGTGATGTATGGCTTTATTTTGATCTCTGAAAAAAACATCTTTTTGGCTAGAAGTGTATATTTCAAATTGGCTTATTTGATTCCAATTTCCATTCAGTGGATACTATTAATATTTTCATGGGAATCCTGTTTGACATAATCAGCAGTTCAACAGTTGCCATCTGATGTGGATTGGGGTTTTCTTCCTGTCCTGTTGTCCACTGTTGTATTGTTCCCTGTTGTAAACAACAGGACCATAAATCTTCAGCCTCATATGCAATACACTTTTTTTCATTATCATAGTGAAAAGATATTAAAAGCAGTTAACCAAGTATATAACCAAGTTATAGATGCATTCAAAAAGATTTTTGAATCACTATATACCAGGCGTTGGTGTATTCAGATGCAGTTGATGTTTTGATTTGAATCTCTTTCATTTATTTCCTCTTTTTCAGCCTATCTTACCGTAAATGGTGGAACATTCTCTTTATTTAGTGGTAGAAATGAATAAGAAAGCACGGAGAGCTTTGAATTAGAACAGTCTAAGGAGGGAGAGTTTCCTCGAATTAACCCAGTATCTTGTTCTCTTTCTTCCGTCTGAACTCCTCATCCAGCGAGAGACACAGTGAGTCTTCCTGTCGTGCACGAACCAGCGGGATCTCCGCAAGGCATTAGAGACAGGTTTCGCGTTCAATGGCGGAGGCTACGTGGAATGCGAAGATCGACGAAATGATGAACCTCTTGAGGGAATCCATGGCAGCACAAGCTCGACGGATGGATGAGATGGCTGACCGATTGGCTGCAGTAGACTCTCGCCTTGACGGCCTATCACAGTCTCGATCCAATGAAGGTTCATCACAGTTTAGCGGAGGGGTCCCCAGTCCGTCCACGCTAACAGAACAGCTCGGTTGGACTTCCCTTGATTTGACGGATCCGATCCTTCTAGATGGGTCTATAGAGCAGAACAGTTCTTCCTACACCAACAGACTCTCATATCGCAAAAAACTGTTGATGGCTTCCTTCCATTTGGAGGGAAAGGCATTGCAATGGTTCAGATGGATGGAAAGATCCAATGCCATAGCCAGTTGGGATGACTTCACACAAGGACTAAGGTCCGATTCGGACCGTCCCCTTACATGGACACCACTTCTTCTCTAACCAAGTTGCGCTAGGCAGGCTCAGTCGAAGACTATCAGACTCGATTTGAAGAAATCGCTAATCAAACCGAAGGGCTCCACGAGCCTTTTATGGTGAGTTGCTTCCTGGGTGGTCTCAGAGATGACATTCAACTCAGCGTCAGGATATTGAAACCTCAGACGCTTTTTGAAGCTGTTGGACTGGCCCGACTACAAGAAGAGAAGGACAATTCCAGAAGGCGACAATTTCGCCTGGATCAAGCTCGTCTTGGACCACAGTCTTCATCTGCATCTACAGGACCCAGTAAGGCTCCCTTGCCCGTCATTAAGAAGCTTACACCTCTGGAGGTGAAGGAGAGGCGGCAAAAGGGACTTTACTATAATTGCGACAAAAAGTTTGCACTCAGACACAAGTGTCGCACCCAAAAATTGTTTCTCATGGAAGGAAGTTGGCCTGAAGACGACATCGCGGTCGGGCAAGAAGAGGATGACATTGGCCAAGAGGGAAATGACGAGTCTAACTATCAACCTGAAATTTCTTTACATTCTGTGACTAGAGGTCATGCTCCCCAAACCATGCGTCTGAGAGGACAGTTGGGCCGAATTGCTGTGATGATCTTGGTGAACACTGGCAACACTCACAATTTTATAAGTCCACGTGTAGCTACTAAAGCAGCATTGCCCGTGTCAACTGAAGCAACCTTTGAGGTCGTTATGGCCAATGGCGATAGGATTCAGTGTCCTGGGATTTGCAAGGGCTTCAGACTAAAGGTGCAAGGACTAGAAGTGTTGGTTGATTTCTATCTGCTCTCCTTGGGGGGGGAGCTCATATATTTTCTAAGCTAAATGATGTGCCAAAAACAGCCTTCAGGACTCATGATGGGCACTACAAATTCTTAGTAATGCCTTTCTGTTTGACTAATGCTCCAACATCCTTCCAGAGTCTGATGAATGAATTTTTCAGACCCTATCTGCGACGCTTTGTCTTGGTGTTCTTTGACGACATCCTCGTCTATAGCATCATGGTGGAAGACCATAGGGCTCATTTGACTTGTGTTTTGAGCATCCTCTATGAACACCAGTTGTACGCAAAAAGAAGCAAGTGTCGGTTTGGGTGCTCATCAGTGGAGTATTTGGGGCATATTATATCACACGAAGGGGTAGTAGCTGACCCTAACAAATTGAAGAGCATGGTGGCGCTTCATCAAGAACTATGGCCTGATTGCATGGCCATTAACTGATGTGCTCAAGAAGGACTCATTTGAATGGACCCTAGAGGCGATTTCAGTTTTCCACACACACAAAGAAGCGGTGAGCCAACCACCGGTTTTGGGTCTTCTTTATGTGGAGTGTGATGCGTCGCGTACTGGTATCGGCGTTGTCCTGACTCAAAACGGGCGGCCACTCTCCTTTTTTAGCCGAGCTCTATCAGGAAAGTCTTTTTTTATCAGCTTATGAGAAGGAGTTGCTAGCCTTGGTTCTTGCTATGAGAAAATGGCGCCCCTATTTGCTGGGTCGTCGATTTGTGGTGAAGACCGATTAACGGAGTCTTAAATTTCTTCTTGAGCAGAAAATTGGTACCCCATCACAACAACAGTGGGCCTCTAAATTGTTTGGGTATGACCTCTCAATCGAATACCGCAGTGGAAAATCTAATATTGTGGCCGATGCTCTATCCCTCAAAGAAGGTGAGTTATCGGCCTTATCCTATCCTGTGCCAACTTGGAACGATGAGCTTTGAGTAGCCCATGCGACTCACCCGCATATTTAGCATCTTCGGGCACAACTTCGGGAGGGTTCGCTTGATCCTACCCGATACACGGAACGAGGTAGTATTCTATTCTATAAAGGACGGTTCTACCTTCCACCGGATTCGACCATGATAACATACATTTTGCTTCATATCCATGACAACCCACTTGGGGGCCACTCTGGTTTCCATAAGACCTACCAGCGCCTCAAGCGTGACTTCTATTGGCCTGGCATGAAACAAAGAGTCAGAGAGTATGTTTGGCAGTGTGATCTTTGCCAGCGCAACAAGGCAGAGAGTGTCCTGCCAGCTGGCCTATTGCAACCACTAGATAGTTCAGCAACGCCTTGGGTGTCAATTTCTATGGATTTCATTGAGGGGTTGCCTCTTTCACAAGGGAAAAGCACAATTATGGTGGTGGTGGATTGGCTGAGCAAGTATAGTCATTTCATGACCCTTGCACATCCTTTCACAGCGGCAGGTGTGGCATGCGTCTTCCTAGACCAAGTGTTTAAGCTTAATGGCATGCTAGAATCAATTATTAGTGATCGAGATCCTATTTTTTTGAGCCTCTTTTGGAAGGATTTTTTTTCACTTCAAAGTACTAAACTTCACATGAGTTCAGCTCATCACCCTTGCACATCCTTTCACAGCGGCAGGTGTGGCATGCGTCTTCCTAGACCAAGTGTTTAAGCTTAATGGCATGCTAGAATCAATTATTAGTGATCGAGATCCTATTTTTTTGAGCCTCTTTTGGAAGGATTTTTTTTCACTTCAAGGTACTAAACTTCACATGAGTTCGGCTTATCACCCACAGTCAGACGGCCAGATAGAGGTGGTCAATAAATGCGTTGAACATTATTTACGAAGTTTCAGTGGGTTAAAGACGAAAGACTAGAGTAAGTGGCTTTCCTTAGCTGAGTTTTGGCATAATACAAATGTTCACGCATCCACCAAGATGTCTCCTTTTTTAGGCTGTGTATGGGAGACTGCCACCCCGTCTCCTGTCTTATGTACAAGGTACTACCAAGATCGACGCAGTGGACTCGGAGTTACGTGATAGGGAGGCTGTTCTCTAGACTCCGAAGGAAAACCTTCGGTCTGCACAACAACGCATGAAAGCATATGCGGATCAACGCCGGCCTGAGCATGTATTTGCCATTGGCGACTAGGTATTTTTGAAGCTCCAACCGTACCGTCAACAAACTGTTCATCTGCGGGCCAATGCCAAGCTTGCTCCTAAGTTCTATGGGCCGTTTCAGATTCTTGAACGCATTGGGGAGGTGGCCTATCGTCTGGACTTTCGGCCACGTCTCGCATCCATTCTGTCTTCCATGTGTCTTGTCTGAAGGCACGGTTGGGTGATGGGTCTTTACGGCAGTCCACCCTTCCTGCTGTGGATGGTCAAGGTGAGATTGAGTTAGAACTTGAATTGGTGTTGGATCGCAAGATGGTTCGCCAAGGACAGCTAGCGGTCACCAAGGTGTTGGTCAAGTGGCGTGGGTTAGGACGTGATGATGCTACTTGGGAGTTCTACTACAAACTTCGTGCAAAGTATCCCAATTTCCTCCGCGAGGACGACGTCGATCTCAAGCCCGGAGGGATGTAACGTACCTTCCGAGTGCAGGAATGGGACTCAATCTCGGATTGTCGTGAGTTGTCATAGTTGATTATCATTATCTTAGGTTGGATGAGTTGTCATAGTTGCTTATTGTTATCTTAGGTAGGATGAGTTGGCACAGTTGCTTATTTGAATCTCTTTCATTTAGATCCTCTTTTTCAGCCTATCTTGTTGTAACTTCCACCGTAAATGGTGGAACAATCTCTTTATTTAGTGGTAGAAATGAATAAGACAACACAAAGAGTTTTGAATTAGAACAGTCTAAGGAGGGCGGGTTTCCTCGAATTAACCCAGTATCTTGTTCTCTTTCTTCCGTTTCCACATCCAGCGAGAGGCACAATGAGTCTCTTCCTGCTGTGCACGAACCAACGGGATTTCTGCATTATATCTTTGTATTAAGGATGGGTAATGTACAAATCCATATCATATCTGTCCAATTTCATTTTAAGGTTAAAATATCGAAACGGCTTTGAGGTAACCTAGATTTCATTATTCTAGTTTTTAAACACGCTTTTCATGTTGCAAAAAGTAAACATTTAGAATAAAAAGTTTTTTTTTTTTTTTAATACAAGTACCTTAGTTCCCTTTCAGAAGAAAAAGGGTACCTTAGTGAGATCAATTGGATGGCAATATTTGATAACATATTCAAAACATGACAGAGAACATAATGCATCCATGTTGTGCCAAATTTTTGGAGATTCATCTTTTATCACTTCCTTGTTGACACCGATCTCCTCACTGGCATAATTTTTCAAACAAATTAGCAAAGGATCATATTCACTTATGTCGATTACCTTTGTTAAGTACCAAATGTAGTATATCTGTTTTGGTCCCATAAAGGCTATATTACATATTGAGAAAGACCGAAGAGTTTTTTTTTTTTTGCATGCAGTCATATCTTTTAAGTTGAGGCTGAATTTTTAAACAGATTCCAAAATTTCAAGCATGACCAAGAAAACTGATTGAATGTGTTAGAGAGAGATTCGAATACCAAAAATTCAAAGTGAAGTTCAATTGCCTGCAATTAATTTCTCATTTTGTTGCGAAGATTTTGGGATATATTTGATCTTTCAATCCCACTTCAAAGCCAATTGTTGTTTGATTTTGATAGCAAAGTACCTGGAGTGTCATTCAAAGTCGATTGAAGAGAAATTTGACTTGTATAATAATTGATAAAGAAGAAGAAGAAGGTGATGATGATGATGCATAGCTTAGGGAGGGATGCCTATAGTTTTATCTGTTGGATGGAGACATCAACTATGCTGCACAAACTCTTCAAAATGTGACACATCTATATGGGAAACTTCTCCATGTCGAGCTCTGCACAAATTCATAATGGACTCTTCTACACGCTTCTAGTACTTCTTAACATTGTTTTCCGAGGTGTTAAAAGTAGTATCATCTTTCTCCTTTTGAAACCTAACTAAAATTTAATATGTTTGTCACTTTGTTGGTTTGAGGAAAACTAGTATATTATTGTTCTATTAATGTTATTTTCACCCTTATTTTCATTTAAAAGTAAATATAAATATAAATTTATTTAAATATTATGTCGACTTCTCATGTCCTATATTTCTGGGATTGGCCTATTCTAACACCTTTCATTGCATCAGACTTCAAAATCACATACCCATACTCGTGCAACATAGCTCATCATATAATTAGGAAGGAGTACTTGTTGCACATATCATTTAAGGAGATGAGAATTTATAGTTGGGATATATGCTTGCATGTAGAGGAAGACAAATGATTTGTTTGGTCAGACGAAAAAAGATTTTCTTTAGATTGACCTCACCAAAGTTCAGGTTACTTGAGAACTATAGCCATCCAAGTTAAGGGTTTGAAGTAGATGGTTTATGCTATTTCTTCAACTATCTATTTGTGGTCTTAGATAAGATGTTTCAATACTTCAAAAGAGTTTCTATCTTGTATGGCTAATCTAAAGAGCTCCTTTTTTTAATACTTTGAGAGGTCACTGTAGACCAAATCATGCCAAATCTCAGTTACTAAAATGCTATGAGAATTCTTGTGACACTTGACATAGACAATCTTCATTCTAGGAAGTTCATGATAAAGTTATCCATTGAGAAATACTTACCATATGTATGAGTAGAGTTCAGTGGCAAGAGCTATATGCTTGCTTTTAGGAAAGGCTAAACAATTGTCTAGTTAGATGAAAGAGCATTCTCTCTAGATTAATCTCACTGCAGAATTTCGGTCATCTAAACCATATAGCCATCTGACTTAAGGGCATGACATGGATGGTCGATAACATTTTATCAATCTGCTGTCCATTTGTGGCTTTAAGTTGGATGGGAAATAACAGCTTCATATTAGATCTTGGGTGTATGACAAATCTAAAGATGTTCCTCTTCATTTGTTTCATTTTGTCCAGAAGTATATCACATGTTTTATTTTTTCAATGCCATGAGAATTTGCGTGATACTTTGTGTAAACTATTCTCATTCTAGCATGAAACCTTCTATTTAAAACAACATAGTAATGGTGTGATGGCCCATTATAATGTGGCAATGGGCCAGATCCACTCAATAGTGGGCCATATGTTGATGTATAGGAAAAGATATGAGGCATTGATCATGCCAAGTGAAAAATTTTCCTTTCAAGATTAGCCACACAATGCAAAGCAGCCAATTTGAAGTTTTATGCTACCTTTTCAAGGCCATGAAATGGACAATGGATTGATGTAGTAGCATGTTGGGAGAAAAACTCCTTTCCTACCATGCAGAAACAACAATATCGAAAAAAAAACAGAAAGGAGAAAATCAATTACAAAGAATCAAACCACAACATAGAGATTTGTGTGGTTCCCTTTCGGTATGTCTATAGGTTCAAAACCAGATCCACTATGCTCAAAAGCAAGAAATAGAAGAAGAGACGGTTGTGGCCCTTGTTATGTAGAATAATAATACAAAAATAAGAAAATAAGGAGAAGAGACGAAATGGAGAATGATTCTTCTCTTTGATTGTATCTTATCATAAAATGTAAGAAGTTAATGAGTTAAATAGAAAACAAGGAGCCAATCAAGGTGGCTAAAAATAAAAGAAAGTTAAAAGAATATTAGATTACATCAATTACATCAATTCTACAGTTAACAATATAGACAAAGTTGACTTTCTAGAGTAAGATGATTCTCGTCAACACTTACGCGACTGTGGGTTCCATATGGTCAACGATGGGTCCCACAACACTCCCCCTCAAGCTGGCTCGAAGATGTCTACTAAACTCAGCTTGCCAATAACTCAAGTGAGTTGATGTCGAGGAACGACCTTTGTCAACATATCCGAAAGTTGATCTTTAGAGTGCAAGGAAGTGACAATCAACCTCAATGTGCTTTGTCCTCTCATGGAAGACCGGATTGGAGGCAATGTTGATAGCCGCCTGATTGTCACAGAACATGATGAGTGGATCGGCAGGAGCAAAGTCCAACTCAGTAAGAAACTGCCTGATCCAAAGTAACTTTGCTGCAGTATTGGCCAGCGTACGATACTCTGCTTCAGCACTAGAACGAGCAACCACAGATTGCTTCTTATTGTGCCAGGGGACTAAATGAGAACCCAAGAATACACAATAACCAGATGTGGAGTGGCGGTCATCAGGAGAGCCAGCCCAATCGGCGTCGGAGTACCCATAGACGAAGAAGGAAGACTGTTGTTCAAAAAATAACGTTTTGCCAAGATGAGCCTTAAGATGCAGAAGGATGCGAAAGACAACATGAAGATGGGTATCGCGTGGAGCATGCATGAACTGACTTACCACACCAACAACATCAGATAAATCAGGCCGGGTGATAGTGAGGTAAATCAGTTTTCCAACCAATTTCTGATAGAACACAAGAGTATCAAGGAAAGTTCCATCGGAAGTAGATAACTTGGTGTTGGCATCTAGCGGAGTATCAGTAGGTTTGCATCCAGAATATCCGGCATCCTGTAAGAGATCAAGAGCATACGTTTGCTGGGATAGAGAAAGGCCTTTAAAAGAGCGAGCAACCTCAATCCAAGAAAGTAACGAAGTGACCTCAGATCTTTGATATCAAATGTCTGTTGTAGATACTCTTCGAATCTAGAAATGACTGCATCATTATTACCTGTGAGAACAATATCATCAACTTGCACCACTAGAAGCATTACCACAGAGTGACGACTGGTAGATAAAAATGAAGTGATCCATTTGACACTGGGAGAAACTATAAGGTAAGAAAGCACCGCTAGAACTTCTCAAACCAGGCTCGTGGAGATTGCTTGAGGCTTTTTACTTTTCCTTGCTTCCCTTGTCTAATAAAGTCGGGTGGTGGTAGCATGTAAATTCTTCTTTCAGGTCACCATGGAGAAATGCATTATTGACATCTAATTGATGAAGATTCCATTGCTGAGAAGTAGCAATAGAGATGTTCACCTGTACTGAGGTGATCTTTGCAACATGAGAGAGTATCTTGATAGTCAATCCCATAGGGTCTGAGTGAAGCCTTTAGCCACTATACGAGCTATCAAGCAATGGATCCATCTGAATTGTGTTTAATAGCAAAGACCCACTTACACCCTACCGGAGTCCTTCCCTTGTGGCAGAGATATCATCTCCCAAGTGTGAATTTTTTCAAGCGCTGCCAACTCTTCTTCCATAGTAGCCTTCCAAGAAGATCTCAAAGAGCACAATCAATCCTCTTAGGTATGGTAGGGATATTAGTTTGGAGAGGAAGCTGCGATATGAAGGAGAAACAATATGATAGGAGACAAAGTGATTTAATGGATGTTCAGTACATGCACATTTTCCTCTCCTCAAGGTAATGAGAAGATTAGAATCTGCAGGTGATGGATCTGGACCGTCCAAAGATGATTGGGTGATAGTAGATGAAGTAGAGCAGGGCTGTCTCGACACAAGTTGAGGGCTAAGACTAAAATTCTAAATGGGGCCTTCTTGGTATCTAATATATTATTATAAATAATATTTAATTAAAATTTTAATTATATATAGTAAAAAGAATTTTGATCTAAAATCTATTTTTATTGCTTTTTGATAGAGCCGCAACTCGGGTCGGGTTTTGGCCCGACCCGCATGACCCGACCCGAGAAATCATGCGGGTCGGGTTACAATAGTCGGGCTGTAGGGTCGGGTCGGGTTGAGAAAAGAAAAACCGAACCGAAATTCGGGTCGGGTTGGGTTGAGGCCTTTAAATTTCAACCCGACCCGACCCGACTCGAGAAGACCCGACACTACATAACTTAATATAAAAGCTGCCTTTCCTCATCCCAAACCCTAGCAGAACTGCAGAAGAAATGGGTGAGCTCGATGGAAGGAAAAGGGGAAAATGGCATTGAGAAAAGATGGAAAGAAAGGAGAGAGACCTTAGAGAGAGGACGGAATGGCGAAGATAGCATTGGGGAATAGGGAGGAGGCGACTCAGCCCGACTGCCTCCGCGCCTTGGTGGCTGAGCTCGTCTGCACCTTTCCTTTTTGTATTCATCGGCGTCAGGTACCGCCATGGCTGCCGGTAATTTCTAATCTCTTGGAATCGCTTGCAATAGGAACTCAAAGTTTGAGAGAGGTTCATGAGTGCAACACACTGTGATTGCTTCGATTCCACCCAAATTATGTGACCAAGATTCAGGCCCAGATTGAAAAGGATTCAATCTTTCAATTGTATGCTCTTATTCCGCCAGAATTCTGTGACCAAAAACCAGGCCCAGATCGAAAAAAAATTCAAACATTCAATGGTATAAGATCCGGAAACCCTCTTTCTTCATGCAAACCATCAAATAAAATGAAACCCAGAAATCCAAAACAAGAGAAAACCCCAAAAAACCCATCTTTTTCCTATTCTTGTCTACTCCGCATTTAGGGCTGCAACTCGGGTCGGGTTTTGTCGGGTTAAGGGTCGGGTCGGGTCGGGTTGGGTTAAGGGTATTACAATCTCGAGTCGGGTCGGGTTCACTATCTCGAGTTTTTTATTCAGGTCGGGTCGGGTTGGGTTCAATATGGAGTGAGTCGGGTTAGGGTTGGGTTTATTAAAACCCGGCCCGCCCGACCCGAGTTGCAGCCCTACTTTTTGAGATGCAAAATTACTAATTAAATTTTTGTATTCAAATTTTGCTAAAAAATCATTTTCAATTGATAATATGGCTAATTCACTTAATCTTTTTTCTAACATTATTGATCGTAGGTAAGATTTTATCAATTTTAGTTTTGAAAAACTTCTTTTTGCATAAGCAACTGTTACAGGCAATGTTATTAGAACCGAACTGTCTCCGAGGAAGGGTGGGTTAAATATGGTTCAACTATGGTCAAACCCATGCTATGAATATTATATTATAAATAATAATAAATTATTAATTAATATTTAATTGA
The DNA here is from genome assembly GCA_013350335.1 of Chimonanthus salicifolius. Taxonomy (NCBI): domain Eukaryota; kingdom Viridiplantae; phylum Streptophyta; class Magnoliopsida; order Laurales; family Calycanthaceae; genus Chimonanthus; species Chimonanthus salicifolius. The sequence continues at coordinate 52,176,672 of CM023532.1, forward strand.
TGAGTTGGATTAAATTTAGAGTAAACAATGTTTTTTATGAAAAATTAAAGTATGATTTTTACTAGTAAAATCAAGTGATTAAAAATTGAATTTTAGGTTCAGTTTTTTATCTACTTATGGTTTACCATATACTCCCTCCGTCCCTTTTTAGTTGTCTGATTTGAAACATTTGTAATTTTTAAGGAACTCTATATATAAGGCTAGCACTCCATGTGATCTCATACATTTTCAACACACTTTATGCTACTCCAATATGAATGAGACAACTATTTTGGGACAATCCCAAAATCCCATATCAAACAACTAAATTGGGACAGAAGGAGTATAAGTTTAATTCAACATTATTTTGTTATGAATCATCTTAAAATAATTAAAAATAGAAAAATAGAAAATACGCTAGTTGTGTGTGTGTGTGTATATATATATATATATATATATATATATATATAATGGCTAAATAGACTGAAAGTCGATTGACTTTTGTGACTTTTTTGTAAAATCATAATAAAAAATTTAGCTTGGGTCGCTCCGATAGGCTGTTATATATCTTATATGTATTTAGATTTATTAATGTATGACGAGTTTGACGAGTCTCAAGGTTTGAATTGATAAATAAACGTACTCAAATACCAAAATTCTACACTATATAATCTATTACAATTTCTTAATATTATTATAAAATTATAAATAGACAAAAAATAATCCTATAATTACTTTTTATTTGAATTACCCATTTTATAAATTTATATCAAATGAAAAACCATAAAACTGAATTGAATTTTCCCATTTAATTAATCTAGATAACCACATTTTATTGGGTCAAATTTTCTGCCTCCCAAGTATTCTATTTATTTATTTATATTTATAATAGAATAAATGAGATTATAAAAAAAAATATTTAAATATTTAAAACCTCTAAAATGGATAATGTTTCAAAAAAAAAAAAGAAAAACCAACTAAAAGGGTGCTGATGAGAGATCTCCTTAAAAGAAGCTCACGTGTGAAGTTTTAAGAACCTCTGTCTCACGAGAAACCCTAATCTTTTATCTTATTTTGATCTCCCTCACCTCCTCTCTCATTTCTACTAACGGTGATAACCCTCAAAACCCTAGTCGTCGTCGTCGCTCTCTGAGAGGATGACTAAAGCTTGCATTTGGGGCCTTCAAAAAATGGGGGCCTAAAGCAGGTTGCCTTAATCGCCTTATACTTCAGTCGTGTAATACCCCGTGTTTGTGTAAGCATTGATGGGAGAGAAAAAGTAGCCAGGTTGGACACTACTTGTTCTACATTGCTTATGAGGAGAGTTGTTCTGTGGGATATAAGTTGGAACCCCTCCTCTTCTAGCACAAGGCCTTTTGGGAGCAACATTGAGTTGTCTCGCCAATGCAAAGCCGTGCTGGCCTGTGTGCGTTGGCCCAAAGTGGACAATATTGTGATAGCGGGACGGGTCGTTACAAATGGTATCAGAGCACGGTTTAACTCTCTGCCTATGAGTGTGGGCGTGTTTGTGGACAGAGTCGGGAACGACTCTGATCTTAAAGGGGGTAGATTGTAATACCCCGTGTTTATGTAAGCATTGATAGGAGAGAAAAAGTAGTCAGATTGGGCGCTACTTGTCCCAAATTGCTTATGAAGAGAGTTGTTCTGTGGGATATAAGTTGGAATCCCTCCTCCTCCCAGTAAAAGGCTTTCTGGGAGCAACATTGGGTTGGCTCTCCATTGCAAAGCCGTGCGGGCCCGTGTGAGTGGGCCCAAAGCGGACAATATTGTGCTAGCGGGATGGGTCGTTACAAGCCGGGCCTGAGCAGGAGACCTGCCTTTCTTCCTGTGATAAACTGATGAGAGGCTTAGAGGTAGACGTATTAGTAGATGTGTCAACTCTATCTGTAAGAATAGGAAGAACAGAGTAGAAGAAGACGACCTATGATTGGATGGTTGAAAATATGGAGTATTTTCAAAGAATGTAACATCCATAGAAATAAATCTTTTGTCATATGTCGGTTCAAAACATTTATAACCCTTTTTGAGTGGAAGAGTAGCCCAAGAAAACACATTTCACAGATTTTTTTGAAAGCTTATTAGTAGAAAAATCATGAACAAAACAGGTAGATCTAAAAACACGCAACGGAAGTATAGAAACAGATCGATAGGTAGAAAGAATATCAATATGTACTTTGTTATTTAATACTTTAGTGTGTAAGTGCCCCGGTTCGTCCGAGTCACCCATATTGTCAATTACGTGACTCAGTTAAACTTGCCTTGGAAGTATGTGAAGATCTACTATGCAATTGAAGAATCGACACCTGAACATGTTATTGGCACACAGGTAAGTGAACTTTAGGAGACTTTAGGTTAAGCCGAATATCTTAGAAGTCAATTGTTTAAATTGTTTAAATTAGAATTTAATTGACTCTCAGCCTCGAGGCCTCGTGCAGTCTGTCGAGGCCTCGCAGACAGGTTATTGTTGAGTCATAATTAGGACAGCTGTAAATCAGCGAGCTTAAGTCACTTGACTGAGTATCTTCCATATTTAATTAAATAAATCTGTAAGGGTGTTTATGATTTCTAAAAGATCCTTGAGTGGGAGTTTTTATGGAAATAAGAAATAACTAAGAAACTCAATTTTTGCCACCTCATACAGATTTGAATAAATCTGATGGAGCCTCATCGTTGGGGAGCTGGCTGTCTTTGACAGAATTGGAGAGACTCCTCCATATGATCTAAAGTGATTTACAATCATCAATCTCTCTCAATGTAAATCCGTGATTGATGACTGAAATAAATCAATGGCCAATCATGCACGGTGGCATCTTAAATTGGCTGGACAGTCATTGTTTGAAAAACAGAATAACTTATGCAGATTCTGTGCTGTCTTATCATATACTGCCACGAGGCCTCATTGGAATCCTCGAGGCCTTGTGGGCGTGACTGGCTGAAAAGAACAGACAATCCTATATATATCAGGGAGCTGAATGAAATTAGGATGGACACACAGAGAACCTCTTGGAAAAATATAACAGTGTGACCAGAGAGATTAGCCTCCTCTTACCTCTTATACCTTCTTCATCATCTTCTTACATAGATATTTGGGTAATCAATACCCCAGTTCTGATGAAGCTTAAGGAGTTCACATAGGACCTTAAAATCAGTCATATTTATGTCCTAAACTGCTGTGCCGGTAATCACTCTAATGGAGCAAATCTGATGGAAGGAGCACACAGATCGAGTAAAGAAGAAAGCGCTTAAAGGAGAACGGATGAGGCTCAAGGCAAGTATTTCTTTTTTCCTTTATTTTAATCATTGTAAAGTGGATTAGAACAGTGTGTTCGAACCACTAAAAAAAATAGGTGTAGAGGATTAAACCATTTAGGTTGAACCTCTACAAAAACTAGGTTGTACTATTTGGGTGTGAGACCCATACATAGTATATTTGAGATAGCCCTAGAGAGGGTGAGTTTGACAGTAGGATGTAGGTTCAGGTGAACCGAACCACTATATATCGTTGTGCATGTGTGGTTTGCTTTAATGATTTGATTCATTTGTTTATCATTTGCACACACGTTTATTTCGCTGCACATATTGTTAAATTGATAAATTATTAAAAAGTAAAATAAAATCGGATCAGACCAATTCACCCCTCTTCTAGGTCTTGCATACTTCTAGTAATGGAATTTCATAGTGGGCATGCAATTTATTAAATAACAAGCAGTAAGAACAGACTCAGGCCAATATGACTGAGGGACTTCATTGCAAACAACAATGATCGGGCTACCTCAAGAAGATGACGGTTCTTCCTTTCAGCAACTCTGTTCTGTTGAGGTGTATGGGGGCAAGAAGTTTGAGATTCAATCCCATGTTCCTGAAGATACTGCAAAAATGAGCGAGACATATTCTCCTCTATTATCACTTTGCAAGGCCTAAATCGGAGAGGAATTGTCGAAGCCAAAGTAACTCAAATGCAGTATTGGCCATGGCACGATATTCTGCTTCAGCACTAGACCGAGCAACAATGTTTTGCTTCTTGCTCCGCCTGGAAACTAAGTGGGATCCCAAGAAGACACAATATCAGGAGGTAGTGTCGGTCGTCAGGAGATTCAACCCAACCAGCATCTGAATAGCCACGAACTGGTAAGTTAGTCTCCTGTGCATAGAACAACCCTCGTCCAGGATGAGCCTTAAGATACCAAAGAATGCGAAAGATAGCATGAAGATGAGTATCACGAGGGGCATGCATGAACTGATTGATCACACCAACAACATATGATAAATTTGGCCGAGCGATAGTAAGATAAATCAGTTTCTCGACTAATCTTTGATAGAAGACAGGATTATCAAGAAGGGTCTCATCTAAAGCAGATAGCTTTGTGTTAACATCCAGAGTACTCGGCATCCTGTATTAGATTGAGAGCATACTTTTGTTGAGAAAGAGAGTCCTGTAAGGGAATGAGCTACCTCAATTCCAAGAAAGTAGCGGAGAGGCCTCAGATCTTTAATATCAAATGTGCGATATAGATATGCTTTGAATGCAGAAATGACAGCATCATTATTGCCTAGTAAGGATAATATCGTCAACATTTACCACAAGAATCATCACCACTGAGTTGACATTGTAGAGAAACACAGAATGATTTGTCTGACACCAAGAAAACCAATACGGCAACAAAGCACTGCGAAACTTATCAAGCCAGACCAATGGAGATTGCTTGAGGCCATAGATAGCATGTAAACTTCTTCCTGTAGATCACTAGGTAGAAAGGCATTCTTTACATCCAATTGATGAAGGGGCCAGTCACGAGTGGTAGTAATAGAAATCAATACTCAAATAGAGGTAATTTTGGTGACGAAAGAGAAGGGTTTCTGATAATCAACCCCATATGTCTGTGTAAAGCCTTTGGCAACCAAACAAGCCTTATATCTGGCAATAGACCCGTCAGGGTGATGCACTAGAGTCTTTCCTAGAGGAAGATGAACCATCTCCTAGGTATTATTCTTCTCAAGGGCTACCAACTCCTCTTCCCTTGCGGTTTTCCAAGAGGGATCATGAAGAGCAGTGTCAATCCTCTTTGGAATCTTAATGTTGTCCAAGGTTGTAAGAGAACTGTGATAGGAAGGAGAAACAACATGATAAGACACAAAACGCTCAATGGGATGATTGGTACAAGCATGCTTACTTTTCCGAAGAGCAATGGGAAGATCAGGATTAGCCACTAGCAGATAATTGAGGGGGGTCAACTAGAGTTTAAGGCGTGGGTTGCCTGTGGTGATACACCTAAAGGGGCTTCGCCGGACTCGAACGACCAATATTTGTAGGGAGAAGAGGAAGAATAGGAGAAGAAGGAGAGGAATCTGAACAAAAGTAAGGGACTTTCTCAAAAAAAGTGACATCCATGGATACATATGTCTTATCAGTGAGGGGATCAAGACACTTATGACCTTTATGGATAGGAGAGTATCCCAAAAAGACACAACACATGGCCCGGGGAGACAGTTTATCAACAGAAAATTGGTGAACAAAATAAACACACCCAAAGACATGCAAGTGAAGAGAATGGACTGGTTTGCGCAAGGATATAAGTTCAAGAGGTGATTTGTTCTGTAGTACTTAGGATAGTATGTGGCTAATAAGGTAACAAGAGGTTAAAACAGCTTCAGGCCAATATGACTTGAGGACATGTTTGGTAAAAAGAAGAGAACAGGTGACCTTAAGAAGGTGATGATTTTTCCTTTCAGCTACACTATTTTGTTGAGGTGTAGATGGACAAGAATGTTGAGAATCTATACATGGTCTTGAAAAAAATTGGACAAAAGAGTGCGACAAATATTCTCCCCCATTATCACTACACAAAATTTGAATTTTATAAGAAAATTGGTTTTGTAGCTGTTTTGTTTTTCCTTTTTTGGTCTAAATCTCCTAGACCATTATCATTTGATATATTGACTCTTGTTATACTTGCCTTTTTCAATTAATGAAATTTTCTTTGTAATTGCTAAAGAAACAATGAAATTGGTATATTGCAAGGATTAGATCAATTCTGGGCTTTGTATGCCACACTTCAGTTTTATGACTTGGTTATTTCTTCTTAGTTTTGCTTTTTACAAATAGATTGTCAATTCAGTATGTTATGTATTTTCCATTGCTGTTAGACGTTTTGAAAGATTAACACATCATTGGACTTTGAAGTTTGTTCATTTGATAAGTACTTTAAGTACAAAATAAATCAAGAGATGATCTCATGCTACACATGGACTTCCTTCTGTTTTTCACTTTATTTGAGCTACTACATTTATTGACTTCACTTGAGATGGTTAACAATCTGAAAACCAATTGGTTTGACAGGGAAAAGCACAAGGATTAATAGCTGGTGTGCAGTCTGTGGCAAGCTTCATATCTCCAATTGCAATGAGCCCATTGACTTGTAAGTTGAATCTGAAGTCTTGAAACATAGGCATTTGATTGCAGTGAGATCCCCTTATAAAAACTCGTGTAGATGTCTCATAGATAAAGCTTAGGTTAACCATGGACCTGATCATTTCAATGTCTGCTCCTGGATGACATTTGAATTGCTTTCAGCTCTTTTCCTCTCAAGTGAAGCACCGTTCAATTGCAAAGGTTTCAGTCTCCTATGTGCATCAATTTCTATGGTACTCTCTCTCTCTCTCTCTTTCATGCTCACACACATGCAAATGGTAATGGACTCAAACCTGTAGCCTTTGAAGGTGCCATATTGTGCTTTGAGTTGTTGTCCCTTGGCATCAAAGTTTAGTATTTAGGTTAAAGGGAAATATAGTTCACGGTAATAGCCTGTCATATGGTTGTGCAAGTCTACAATTTGGTCTCTAAATCTCATTCATGCAGCCATCCATGGGATCAGATATCAACCCCACTCCCTCTTTGTATTGGACGCTGATAAGTAGCATGGAATTATGTCTGTATTTTCATATTTCCTAGTAATATTCTGATGTTATTAAAATTTCACCACTAGAGGGAAATGTCAATAATTCACAATGATGGTATTGTCATGTTACTGTCACTATTTTATTATTACTTAAAGTCGTTATTTTTAAATCTGTAAAATTTTAAGCTTTTAAATTATTTTTATTATTATTTTTACGTTAAATGATTTCATGTGACATTTTTCCAATTATGCCCTTGTAATATATTTGTGACAATGGTAATGAGTGGCTTGGATCTGGGATTTACCATTTCATTAAAATAATAATCTCCTCAAGGTATCTCTCTTTTAGGTGAACTCTTAGAGAATGGGCGAAAGATAGAAGAAGGGTGAGACGCGTAAGTGATTCCAGAACCCCTATCATGGTGAACTTGCTAGAATGTAATGGGCTGAGTTCTTTTGGAGGTTTGGAATAGTTGGAGATTCTTCATACCATGGAAGAAGGATGCAAAAAGGGCAAATTTTGCATTTGCAGGAATGAAAATATTAAATGTATCCCCTTCCTCTGAAACACAAGCAATACAATACACATAGAGTTATCTCTCTTCTCTTCTGTTTCCTTCCATTACTTTCTTTCTTCTCTCCCTAATTTTATTCTAACATGGTATCAGCCAAGTTCAATTTTTGAGTGCATGTGGCTGATGGGGTCTCTCTTTCCCCTATAATCTTCTCCCTTCGTGGATTGTTGCATCTTCTAGTCAGATTTGCCATTTTTTTTCCAACTGTAAGCAACCCTAACTACAGTTTGAAGACCAGTTTACTGTTCACCTTCAATCTGTGTGGATACTGTTGATTGGCCCTCATAACTACCACAACTCTAATAGTTATTGGTCCTCCTTCCATCCGTCCGGTGGGTCCTAGGGTTTGATGCCTTGTGGGGCTCCTTTTCTACATTCTCATTTTTGTGTCTAGGATGCCTGGGAACAGTATTTTCTGCCATTTTTTTCCTTCTATCTGCAAAAGGAACTTGTGGATCTTGTTGGAAACCAAATTGCTATAGTCGCCCAGGGCCCTAGTATCTATCCCTTTGGCTTCTTCATCCCGAGATCTGCGGGGCCCATGTATGCTGTTGTTGTTTCACCGCTGCCTTTGAAAACTCGTTGGGTTTCCTTTTTTTTTCCCCTAGATTTTGTCAAGATTTGGAGCAGCAGGGATGGGATTAACATCAAACTGGCTCCCACACCATCTTGCCTAGCCAGTGGTGCTGATTTGTGATTGTGGGGCCCATTTTTTGCTAAAAAATACTGTAGCAGTTTTTTTTTTTTTTTTTCTTCTGCACATTATATTTAATGGCCTCCTCTGATTCTTCAAACATGTTGGGCAACATATCTTCTGATTAAACTTATATTGGCAAGGTCACCACTGCCCTTTTAAATGAGACCAATTACTTTCAATATTCTCATTTGACCAAAATGTTCTTTGATGCTTAAGCAGAATACTGATTATATTGATGGTATTGCCAAGGAACCTTTGAAGGGTGATTCAAAATACAAGGAATGGAAAGCCAATAATTCCTTAGTTCAAACCTGGCTCTTACACTCTTTGAAAGAGCATGTTCAAGGACTGGTGTATGCCCTACCAAATGCAAGGGATGTATGGGATACAATCCAATCTTTATATTAGGATGATGATAATTCTGCTTACATCTATGAGCTCTATCTAGATGTTGCCAATCTTGGACAAGGGGAGTTTATCTCTCATTCAATACTACTCAAAATTGAGTTATTGGTTGGACCTTGATCAACTTGAGAATCTTCAATTTGAGAAACCTGTTGATACTTTGTTACAAAGAAATATATTGAAAAGCTTCGCACATTTGACCTACCAGTTATCTTTAATCTTGACTTTGAGCCTATTTATGCACAAATTTTGAGCAAGATACCTCTTTCACCCCTGTTTGAGGTATATTCTACATTGCTTTGTGACAAGAGGCGGCATTTGGTTATATCCCCTTCGATTGTGCCTGTTGATTGGGTGGCTCTAGTCTCTGAGGCGCATTTTTCTCTTAAAGGGAAGGAACTTGTGCTTGATGACCGGCGGGATACCCGAGGACCAAAGATGAAGGGAAGCTGGTTTTGTACATATTGCAACATGACCAATTACTATGTTGATACTTGCTATAAGCTTCATGGTTGACCTTCCTCAAATAGTCTCAATATGCTGAAACCCATTCTTCTGCCGCTGATGATGACATCATTCAAGTATTTGAATGTGAGTATGCATCTTTGTAGCAAGACTCTTCAATCCTCCTAGGTATCCTATGTTGCTACAGATTATGTCAGGTACTACGCTATTGGCCCTCCATGCTTCATCTAATAGTTCCTTAATTATCGATTATGGACGTACTGATCATATGGTTGATATATCTTATTTTTTTTCCACGCTTCCTCCTAGTTCTCTCAGTAAAGTGAAGTTAGCTAATGGTTCTTTCACAGATATTGTTGGTAAAGGGACTATCCCCTCGTCTTCTAATCTTGGTCTATCATCTGTTTTACATGTTCTTCATTTATCTCGCAATCTCTTATCTCTTAGTGCCTTTATTAAGTCATTGAATTGTTCAGTAACCTTTTATCCTATCCACTGTGTCCAAGATTTGGCCATGAAACAGACGATTGGTGGTGGTCGTGAAGCTAACAACTTATATTTCTTTGATCCTTCGATGATAACCACTTTGAGGTTTGCTCTACCTCGTCTTCTTAGGATTTGTGGCTTTGGCACTGCCTTTTAGGGCACCCATCAAATCAAGTCTTGAAGCAATTGGTTCATTTCTTGTCTTTTAATAAATTTGAGTATGAAAGTTGCCAATACGGTAAACGTCATCAAACATCTTTTCCAGTTTCACGTAACAAAAGTACTTCTACATTTCGCTCCCTTATTTACTCTGATGTTTGGATGTCTCCTCTTGTTTCACTTATGGTTTTCGTTATTTTGTTACTTTCATCGATGATTACTCTCACATGACTTGGGTATACATAGTGAAACATAAACCTGAGGTTTCTAATCACTCCCGGACGTTTTATCAATGGGTCAAAACCTAATTTGATGTCATATCAAAATTTTGCGAAGTGATAATGAGGGGGAGTATTTGCCACATCTATTGTTACAATTTTTGTAGGACTATGACGTTGAATCCCAAACCCCTTACCTTAACAAACCTCAACAAAATGGTGTTTTCGAAAAGAAAAATCGTCACCTTCTTGAGATAGCCCATTCCCTGCTATTTAATTGTTTTAAATTTATGCTATCTAATTAATTGCATGCTCTCACGTGTCTTGCATAACAAATCTCTGATTGATATTGTGTCTATACATGTTTCCACCATTTCTTTATCAGTCTTTGGATGTGTTTGCTTTGTCCATTTGTTTTCCGGCGAAAAACTCTGTGAAAGTTCTCTAAAATGTTTATTCTTGGGATACTCTCCGTTCCATAAAGGGTATGTGTCTTGATCCCATCACTGGTAAGACATATGCCTCCATGGATGTCACAATTTTTTGAACATGTTCCCTATTTTGATCAAACTAGTTTTCACTCTTTGTTTCCGTCAGTTCTTCCTATTCTCACAAATGAAGTTGCCATTCTTGAAAAATCCTAGCATATTCTTGTGTATCAATGAAGAAAGTATAAGTCCACGACTCAACATGACATTGCTCAACCGTGTGCCAGTGGCTCAGATCCCTCTTCCATTGAACCTGAACTTCTTATTGCCCTTAGGAAAGGTAAACGTGCTTGTACCGACCATCCTATTGATTGATTTGTGTCCTATCGCTCTGTCTTTCCTTTTTATTGCAACTTCTTGACTACTCTTGATAACTCGCATATTCTTAAGAGGATTGATACGACTCTTTGGAATCCCTTTTGGAAAGTTGCAATGGAATAAAAATTGGCTACACGTAAAAAAAATTCATACATGGGAGATGGTTTCTCTCCCTTCAGGAAAAACTTTTGTTGGTTGTAAATGGGTTTTTACACTAAAATATAATCCTAACAGTTCGATTGCCAGATATTAAGTTAGATTGGTTGCCAAAGGCTTCATGTAAACATATGGGCTTGATTGCCAAAATCACATTTGTTCGGATCTTGATATCTATTGTTATTACCATGCATCAATGGCCTCTTTATCAGTTAAATATCAAGAATGCCTTTATTCATGGTGACCTAAAAAAAGAGGTCTACATGCTTCCTCCTCTCGGGTTTGTGAAACAGGGGGAGCAAGGGTTGATCTGCAAACTTAAGAAGGTTATCTACAACTTCAAGCAGTCTGCAAGGGCATGGTTCGATAAATTTAGCAATGCCTGAATGACATATGAATTTTCCCATTGTTAGTTAGATCATTCGGTGTTAGTCTATCGTGCCAATTCTATTGTGACGTTAGTTGTTTATGTTGATGATTTGTGCTTACTAGAAATAATGCCCCATCTATTGATGCATTGAAAGACTATTTATGAAACTCCTTTAATATCAAAGATTTGGAGACACCGCTATTTTCTCCATATTGAGGTTGCTCATTCCTCTAAGGGATTTTTTCTTTCTCAAAGAAAATATGCCTTAGATCTCTTACAGGATGTAAGATATTCGGGATGCAAGTCAATTGACACTCTTTTTGATGTCAATACCTTTTTGCTTCAGATGCGATCCCTTTAGATGACCCCACATTTTATCAGAAGCTAGTGGGAAAACATTTTTTTTTTACCATCACTAGACTCGATTTATCATATGCTGTTATAGTACTAAGTCAATTTATGCATGCTCCGCGTGATGCTCTTCTCAAGTTGTTTTTCGGATCCTTCATTATCTCAAGACTCACTCTGGACAAGGATTATTCTATAAACTCTAATCTCAAATGTGCCATTCGTTGCTGATTGGGCTAGCTTTCTTGACGATCATCGCTCGACTACAGGATACTGTGTTTTCTTGGGATCTCATCTGGTATCTTGATGTAGCAAGAAACTGACTGTTGTTGCCCGTTCTACACCAATATGTAAGGGTCCTCCTTTTACTCTGCAAGAAAAGATTTGGGGGGGGGTTTTTAGAAGCGGTTAAAGGAGCGACTCTTATATATTAATCAATATATTCACCAATATCTGTGACACTATTTACAAGGCATGATTTAGCCACCACCATATGCATTTGATTAACCTGAAAAACTCCTTTTTCCTTTTTTTGGTTGGAATGGTTTTACTTGATCATTTCATTGAGAGTTTTCTGAAGGTTGTCTACTTTGATGAGTAATGGATCCACAGGGAATTCAGCTTGATCAAATTCACTTGCAAATTTTTTTTAAACCTTAATCTTGATTTGTGATTATTGCTTAAATTTCTTTTGTACAGGTAATATCCTTTTGTCTTGCTTTGAAACCAGAGCAGTCGTCAAACTGCAACACTCAAGTTGACGATAATATCGAAGCTTCCCTTCTCTCATGACCACGATGCCCTCATGGTAATTTCGTGAGGCAGCTATCTCCAATTTACCACAGTCAGTACCTGCGCATGATGTATTATAAACGTAGAAGGCTGTATTTATAGTGTGTACATATGTATAATCTTAGCTCAATAATGGCGTAATGCTCTGTATCAAACATATTTTAAATGGAAAATAGCTTTAATGATGGTGATCGTACTATATTTTAGAAGTATGGAGGAAATAGGGTAGAAGACTATTAATTCTGCAGGACCTCAATTGGCCTTTCAGTGTGATATTGTAAATTTTATGTTTGGGTTTCTGGCACATACCAACAAAGTGACCCTTTCCGGAAGGGTTTATAGTTCCTTGCAACAATAGAAAATTGCCCACAGTGGAATTGTGGCAAACTGGTTTGTCTAGTGTTTTTCTTCGCCGTCATCAGGGGTCTAAATCAGTATGAAATTTATCTGCAAAATATTGGTGTGTACCGTATTGGTGTCGACAGGTTTGACTAAACAACATTTTGAAGAAAAAAAAAAAATTATATCGTCTTTGCCAATTTATCAGCTATACATATCATCTCGGCAGTTATTGACAATACGTATCATCTTGGGGATATCTTGGTCCAATAGTGATGATACTTGACTGAATCAGCCATTTGCGAGACGTATCAGGCTAAACATATAAGGGAGTTCAAAAGCGATAAATATGGGTTGATGCAACACGTATTGGCTAATATTTAGACCTCTGATTGAGTGGGAGTCCCAATAGATTTTTTCTTTTACCCATAATTGTTCTGCTAATTCTAACCTGACTCAAATTGAAAAACTGAAAAATGGTTGAAAACTTGAAATGGTATTTAAAAGAGAAACTAAAAAAAGTAATAAATGACCAAGGTCATACCGTATTGGTTGAAACTGGTCAATATAATAGTACACTGTTTAATAGCCAATATCAATCTTTATTGTAATTATACGGATGATACAATACGTATTAGCTCACAGTTGCTAAACATTTTGTTTTACAATGAAAATCTGATGGCTGATAAACATTTTAATTTACAATGAACGTTAAATAGAAATTACAATTTGAAAAGTAAGTGTAACTATGATTTTTTCAAATTTAGAGAAAAACCGCAGTGAGATGTTTGAAAGAATTGAATCGCTGAAAGGTTCAATCCATCACTGTAAGATTAAAAAACAGCTGAAGATGGAGATTGCTTTACAGGACGAAAATCTGAAAAAGAAGCAAGGGCTGTTTTGTAATCTCAAAGCAACCTTTCTCGTTGCTGAGGTGGGAATCTCTGGTTGGACAACTTGAGCAGTGTGGATAGAAGATCGTGGACCTTGACACTCTTGACCCCACCTCTTTTATATATTTACATCCCCGTCTTCTTCTATTTGTCTGCATCTTTCTGTGATGTTTCCTGTGTAGGAATTGGATAGGAGGAGATGGGGAAGGTATGCTGCTCTGACTCTGATGATAACTTTGGCTTCATGGGAATAGTGGTGGCTCTTGTCATAGCAATGATTCTCCTGCTACTCTGCCAAGCTCGACCAAGAAGAGTATCTATCTACCATTGTTGTTAAACCGTAATCAACAGTTTACTTTGGGATTTGCATGTAAACCTTCCAGCATTGAAGGCCAATCATCTCCATTGTACACAATAAGAGTAATGTACTCATGATTGTAAGTTGATGTGGGGTAATCTTATTTCTTCTTTATCAGTTAAATAGTTCATTGTGGTGCATGGTTTTCATTTTTTAGTGATTATTCTAATGCATGAATTGATTATTGATATGGGCTGCTGTTTGAATTCTGTATGAAATCAGTTTAAAGCTTCATTTTCTTTAATTTCAATCCAAGTACGACAGAAGATGTTTGCCGGAAGATGTTTACCCATCTTTTCATGATCTATCTCATGAAGGTATAGTAATTGAAACCCAAAGGTGTTAGAGCAATGGTCAAGAATTCGTTTTAAAAAAGTGAGAGTTATAAGTTCGATTTTCAGTCAATTTCAAATGGCCACTTTCTATAGAATTACTAGGTGTTTGTGGTAGGAAAGTTTACACATACTCCAAAAATTAGTAAAGTGCTCTTAGAGGCCTAAACACCCTATTCATAAACAAAAATACCAATAGTCATTTAGTGACTACTGTAATTGAAACCCAAAGGGATAAGAGTGATAGACAGGATCTCATTTTAAAAAGTAGGAGTCCTAAGTTCGATTTTAACTCCACTTTAAAGGGTTACTTCCCATAAAATTATTAGATACATGTGGTAGAAAAGTTTACACATACCAATACTCATTAATGACTACTGTATGAAGCCGATTTGAGGCCTTCTTTCTTTCATAATTTTCTGCATTCCTTTACAGTACGATATATGTTAGTTCAAGGCATATCATCAGCTGGCAAGGAACATATATCAAACCACGAAATATTGTACTGGTGATAGAGCAATACTGCACGAACGGCATAGCTTAAAATTTTTAAATTAGATAATTCTTTCTCTACAAATTTGTTAACTTTTGATGATTACATAATAAAGTTGGCACAAATCCGTTCAACTCATCAAATCTTAAAATCTCTTTTTTTTTTTTAATTCTTTTATATTTTTAAGTAAATTTCTCAAATTTTTAATACTAACATGATAAAAAATGGGTCAGATCATATCTTTCAAATTCACCAAATTAAATATTAAAATTCTTTTATTAAATTATCTATGAATTTTCTTTTTTCTTTTTTTTCCCTTGTGCTGGCTAACATGAAAACTACAACTATTTAACAAATTATCTCATCTATCCCTCTATAATCTATCCCATCCTTCTTTATTTCTTATATTCAAATTTTTGAACCGTCTTCCTATCCTTTTTATTCTTTCTAGTTGCATCCCTTTCAATTTTCTTAATAAAGGTCATTTTTATGCCCTATGTATGTCTCAAGAAATTTTCTCTCATTTTTCTCATCTACCAAAACTACTTTAAAGATTTCTCTATCCATTCATTCATAATTTTATCTTTTAAAGTTACTATACTCATCTATCTTAAGATACACATCTTTGTACATTTACCTTTTTAACTCTTTTTTTAAGACCAGTCATCCTAACACGAACAAAATTTGTGACACGGAATGAAGTGAAATTCTCATTTTACCTCTACCGGTATACCGTTCATCAAGTATCAGTTTACTGATAACATATCTTTTTGCATAACGGTACATCAATACTTGATGAACAGTATATTAGTAGAATTTCACTTTATCCTATATCTCATAATAAATTTTAATGAAGATAGACGTCCTTTTTAAATTGTCCCAAAATTGGCTCCATAGAACATAGTCAACATAACAGTTGTCTAATAATTTTATTTTTAAATACAAGGTACCCTTTTGTCATATAGTGCTCCACTAAGCTTACCTACACATTTAAAGTTATGGCAACGTACTACCAAGTCATTTTCAACTTTAATAGGTTCCTGTTTGTGCTCCTTCAACCAGTAATGCCATAGTCCAATTATTATGTGTTTGTTCTCTTACTTGTCAATTCATTCATCTATAAAGTTTGGCACAGACAATGTATTTTAATTTTTAAGTGAAAATAATATTTCTACCCTTTCACGTGGAATCGATCGATTGAACAGACAGTTTATTTTCACTTCGATCGATCAATCCCTTCCGCGTAGAATCGTGCAATTGATTCCATAAGATCGTGCGATTGATCTCTCAAAGACGAACGGAAGATGCCGTAAACATGAATCAATCACACAATTCCAGCGATTGATTCATGTTTATTTACGCTACAGTAATGCACAATATATTATTTAAATAATAAAATTTCCTTTAAAACTTTAAAGTTATTTTTTAAGCACTGTGTATTTTCAAAATTTCTCAAATTGAATATCCGGACTAATTAACAAACTTGATAAAAATACTTTAAGACTTCAAGCTCTTTTGATACTCTCAAATATTTAAAAGAGAGTGTTTTACAAATAAGTGTTTTAAGAATATCCCGAAGATTAGTAAAATATTCTTAAAAATCTAGACACCTTATTCATAAAAAAAATACCAATATTCACTAATGACTACTCGATGAAGCCGATTTGAGGCCGCCCTTCTTTCATAATTTTCTGCATTCCTTTACAGTACGATATATGTTAGTTCAAGGCATATCATCAGCTGGCAAGGAACATATATCAAACCACGAAATATTGTACTGGTGATAGAGCAATACTGCACGAACGGCATAGTTTAAAATTTTTAGATTAGATAATTCTTTCTCTACAAATTTGTTAACTTTTGATGATTATATAATAAAGTTGGCACAAATCCGTTCAACTCATCAAATCTTAAAATCTCTTTTTTTTTTCCTTAATTCTTTTATATTTTTAAGTAAATTTCTCAATTTTTTAATACTAACATGATAAAAAATGGGTCGGATCATATCTTTCAAATTCACCAAATTAAATATTAAAATTCGTTTTATTAAATTATCTATGAATTTTCTTTTTTCTTTTTTTTTTTCCTTGCGCTGGCTAACATGAAAATTACAACTATTTAACAAATTATCTCATCTATCCCTCTATAATCTATCCCATCCTTTTTTATTTCTTATATCCAAATTTTTGGTCATCCTATCCTTTTTATTATTTCTAGTTGCATCCCTTTCAATTTTCTTAATAAAGGTCATTTTTATGCCCTATGTATGTTTCAAGCAATTTTCTCTCATTTTTCTCATCTACCGAAACTACTTTAAAGATTTCTCTATCCATTCATTCATAATTTTATCTTTTAAAGTTACTATACTCATCTATCTTAAGATACACATTTTTGTACATTTACCGTTTTAACTTTTTTTTAAGGCTAGTGATTCTAATACGGACAAAATTTATCAAGAGACACGGAATGAAATGAAGTTTTCATTTTACCCTTACCGGTGTACCGTTCATCAAGTAATGGTGTACTGATAAAATATCCTTTTGCGTATCGGTACACCGATACTTGATGAACGGTACACTAGTAGTGGTAAAATGTGAATTTTACTATATCCCGTGTTTCCTAATAAATTTTACATGTGTAAAGATGGACGTCCTTTTTTAAGGTCGCCCATACAGACACCCCCATTTCTTGCCACACCGCATTTCGAATTCTTAATGAAAACTACGTTTCTTCCTTCCGTGTGGAATCGTGCGATTGAACAATAGTTCATTTTCACTTCGATCGATCGATCTTATGCGTATACAATCGTGCGATTGATTCCAATAATCGTCCAATCGAACTTCCAAATGGAGTGGAGAGAGATTTTCAAAAGAGGTCATTTTTCGATCCGATTTTTATAAACAAAGTATCAAAATTCATCTACTTTAAATTTTATGAACTCCGAAACTGATTTTAAGTGAAAATGGTATAGTTTTGGACTTAAAAAATCGTACTAAAAAAATTAAAGAAAAATGACATACTCTCTTAATTCTTTAGATATGATTTTTGAAATTAAAAAAATATACCTTTTTCACTTAAAATCAGTCTCGAGTTCATAAAATTCAGAGTAAATGAATTTTGTTACCTTGTTTGTAAAAATAGGTTGAGAAACCGCCTCGTTTGAAAACCCGAGCCGATCGTGCAAAGATTACACTTGGTTGGGAGGTTGCTTCTCGACCGATTTTTATAAACAAAGTATCAAAATTCATCTACTCTGAATTTTATGAACTCTGGGATTAATTTTAAGTGAAATTGGTATAGTTTTGGACATAAAAAATTATATCCAAAGAATTAAGAGGGAATATCATTTTTCCTTAATTCTTTGGGTACGATTTTTTAAGTCCAAAACTATACCTTTTTCACTTAAAATCAGTTCCGGAGTTTATAAAATTCAAAGTAGATGAATTTTGATACCTTGTTTGTAAAAATCGGTCGAGAAATGACCTCTTTTGAAAATCCCTCTCCACTCCATTTGGAGGTTCGACTGGAAGATTTCTGGAATCATTCGATCGATTCTTCCATTTGGAAGTTCGATCGCACGATCCCTAGAATCAATTGCACGATCCCTGGAATCAATCACACGATTGTATAAGCTTAAAATCGATCGATTGAAGCGAAAATGAACTATATGTTCAATCGTACGAATCCACGTGGAAGAGCAGAAACGTAATTTCTACTAAGAATTCGAAATCCAGTGTATATATGGACAACTTTTTTTAATTGTCCCAAACTTAGCTCCATAAAACATAGTCACATAACAATTGTCTTATAATAATTTTTTTTTTAATACAAGGTACTCTTTTGTCATGTAGTGCACGCCTAGCTTGCCTAAGTGATAACAACGTAATGCCAAGTCATTTTCAACTTTAATAGGTTCCTCTTCTCCTTCAACCACTAAAGCTATAGTCCAATTATTATGCGTTTGTTCTATTACTTGTCAATTCATTCATCTATAAAGTTTTCCTCTACAATTCCAATTTTTTTTTCAATTGATATTTTTATTCATAAAGTAATACTATATCATATGTAAATAGGATAAACCCACCACATCTTATACGAAGACAAATAATATAGACTTAAAATTGATATTTAATGAAGCTCAGCTCCTATCGGAAACTTTTCCTTTATATGGACTTAAAATTGATATTTACAACTTTTTTCCTCAAAATTGATATCTATCTTATTATTGGAATTATTTGTTCATGTAAAATAAATATTGAAACCTTCTCCCATATTTCTAGCCTTGTCTCCATGGGTGGAGGCCATGGCTCCCTCAAATTGTTGAAAGATCCTTGAAATACATTTAAAGTTCAAAAGAAATCTGATTTTGGCCCTTAAAAAGTTTTCTATTATAGCCACTACAAAAGAAGAAATTGAATAAAATGAATAAAATCATTGTCCCTAAAATCATTCAATTATCTAAGTGTACAAGTCTAATAGATCCCACCTTTTATCTTTAAACAAAAAACACTCACATGTCTCTCAGAGACTCTCCCTCTCAAAATCAACATTAAAGTAAAGAAGAAGGGAACAAAAATTGAAGGAGAAGATTTTCTTGGGTTTATCAATCACAACTAAGGTTTAAATATCAATCGATATATATTGTATCGGTATTTTCATACCGAACGATATCGGCCGTATATACATATTATCGGCCGATATGGCCGATATTCGGTCTGAAATATCGGTCACAATATCGGCCGATATTCATAAATATCGGTTTTTAAATTTTTTTTTTTAAAAAAACACCGATACAGTTTTTACACGGTTTTCCATGGTTTTACACGATTTTTTGCGGTTTTTAATGGTTTTTTGCGGTTCTCCACGGTTCATCATGGTCCGTCCGATACGGCTTTCACGGTTTTTTGCAGTTTTTTATGGTTCTTCACGGTTCGTCACGGTTTTTTGCGGTTTTTTCACGGTTCCGATATCGGAGGAGAGAGAAAATGCCGATATCGGGAGGAGAGATAAAATTATCGGCCGATATATCGGCCTGGCCGATTTTTAAACCCCTGAATCACAGTGAAAATAAAAATTCAAAGAGATTAAAGTGATGACCAGAAATCCACAACAAAAATTAGTCGGATTCTCTAAGAAGTCTAGATACTTTGCTCATAAAAAAAATCACAGTGGAAATAAAAGAAATAATTGCAAGTTGAGATAGGCTTTTAATGAATTATATATATTTTATTATGTCAATAGCAGAAATTAAATAATAATTGATGAATAATCATTCAATCATCTATTTAGATTTGATTAACTTGACCCCTCAATATAAATAGATGATTGAATGATCATTTTTCTCATCTATTGGATTATATTTGAGGTTTTTCTAATGTAGTCATTTCTAATTATATCTCTTAGTATGACATCACTCAATCATCTTGGCATGTTCATCACACTTGAAGTTTTCAACTTGTTTTAAATTCATTGCCCAACATTCAACCCCATAAAACATTATTGGTCTAGTTGTGGCCATAAAGAATGCTCTCTTTTAATCTATTTGGTATTATTTTATCGCATAGAACTTTTCTCGCTTGCCTACATTTTGTTCATCCTACATTCATCACTTTGGTCATATCGTGTGGAATTTGTGAAATTTTATAATTATAGAAATTTAATAAAATTTTGATTCCCCTACAAATTCTAGATTGCTAAACAAAGAGATCTCTCCCCCAGAAAAAAAAAAAAAATTAAAACACCAAAACAATGATTTCAAATGAAACACCGAATCATTCCCCTTTCATCCAGGATCCCACGCCACTAACGATCCAGGACCAAAACTTCATGGAGGGAGATGCTCGATCCTATGGAGACTTTCCTAAGCCATAGTCAAGACTAGAGTCGGGTTAGGTTTCTCAAAATCCAATTTGACCTGAGTCAATATTTATAGAACCCGACCCAACTCGAATTCTAATCCAACTCAACGCGAATTCTAATTCGACTTGCATTTGAACCCATTTTAGTCTAATTTTAGTCGGATCGGATCGTGTTAACTTAAAAATTCTTCAACCCGACCAGACCGAATTCCATGTGGGCTTTTGTCTTCTCAACCGACCCACTAACCCAACTTACATGATTTCTTGGGTCGGATTCACCACCAGTCAAGAATGAGGAATCTTTACAAGAAATTTCTCCCTCTAATTTTAAAGATACGGAATTTGAGAGCAATCCGTTAGCAGATCGAATTGCTTGAGCCTGGTGCTCCACATCCTTCTAAGGCATACTTCACCCAAGCTCAAAAGGTGATGGGACCTTGGATCAGGATGATTTTCCATGTCATTGCACATTATTTCGTTGCCAAATACTCTTGCAGCGTCCACCGCAGATTAGTTTCCAACAAGTTTAGTATAACCTACTTGATGAACTCATTTGGATCCACATACATGGGGTCGATTTTAAAGGGCTAGTTTCCAACAAGTTTAGTATAACCACTTGATGAACTCATTTGGATCCACATACATGGGGTACGATTTTAAAGGGCTTAACTTCTATACGTTATCTATAAAAAAAAATTATTAGTTTAGAGAAATCATATTTTTAAAACCCTCAAAATTTTATATTTATGTAACAATAAAAAATTATCAGGTTAGATTAATAGACTTTAAAAGTCAAATTAGTGTCAAATTAGGCACGAATTCACAAAGGGTAGATGAGAGGAAGATATGATCTATTTGATCAACTATGAGCCCCACATTCTAAAGTGTACACCAAAGTTCATACAAGCTTATTTGTTGGTGATCCTTGTTATATATTTATATAGTGCTCTCCTTTAAAAATGAGTTTGCACCAAGTTGGGTGCAAATGACTAATGGGTGATACTTGGGCCCACATAGATGGGTGGGTTTGAGAGTCTTGAATTTTATATGATGCCTATAAAGTCATGTTTTTAGAGTTGTCAAAATTTCATATTTATCCAATGCTGAAAATTCATCAGGCACATTTCATATTTTCAAACTTTAAAAGTCATATTTGTATTAAATTGGATATGTGTGCAATTCAATAAGAGTAGGTGGATGTAAGAGGGGAATTGGACATATTAAGTTTACTGTGTATCTCACAAGCCAAAGTTTTTATGAATGTATGAGCATGGGTGCCTTCTTTTTGTGACTATTTATGGGATAGGGGACTATTGACATTGGAATGAGAGTTTTTTGTATTTTATGTCGTTGGATTATCTTGTTTCTCTGTTTCCTTTCTTTTTTCCTAATGAATTTAAGACTCTTAGACCCTCACTCACTTAACACCTTCTGTCATTAATATATTCCTCTATTTCTTATCGCTCAAAAAAAAAGAAAAAAACTAAAATCAATTTAGCGCAAGAACTCACACAAACTTTTGATTGGTTCAATACAATTAAAAAAGAGAGAGGAAATATAACGCCTTCTGTTAAAAAAAGAAGATAAATTTCAACAGAAGCACTTCAAATATCAGTTTCTTCTTCAAGAAAATACACATGCAATTTCTCATTATAATAGAGAATTTCAATCATGACAATGAATCTAGTTCAATAATTATAAATGTTCACTGATCTGAATAAAATAGGATAAATACTAAATAAATATTTAAGCAGATAAGGAGATGGAGGCGTAAGGAAAGTGAGCCCAACTATATAAAGTGAGTGATTGAATTCTATTTTCCAAATGTTGTGAATTTTATAATTTGCATCTCAAATTCATTAACAACTTTCACCCTTGAATGACTTTTAGTCTTCATATGTTCCTTAGAAAAGGCACCTTGAGTTAAGTTGTGATGAATTCAAGGAAAGTTGCAAAGGACTTCAACGAGGTGAGGTGGTTCAAGCCCAAAAGGTGAATTGAGGTTAGGAGGCAACTCTTTAGTGACAGTGACTTTTGAAGAGTTGTTCATGACAACTTGCTCGAGTCTCTTGAGCAACTTATCCCCCATATACTAGAATGACAGTTCATTCCAAGGATGTGCTGACACATCACCATCTTTAGATAAATTGTTTTTTAACATTATAATCCCCAAAAGCTATTCTTATGCACTTCAGTACAAATTTGAGTATTTTAATCCACCTAAAAACAATTTGTTAATATGAAGAAGTTGGAGTGATGGTCAAAACCCATCTTAAAAAATCGAAATCCTGAATTTGATTCCCACTTCAACTCAAAGGGCCATTCCCCGTAGATTTACCCATAGAAAGGCTTGAACATGATCCAATGATTAATCGGGTTCTCTAAAAGGCCTAGACACCTTAGTCATAAAAAAAAATAAAAAAAAAACTAAACTGTTTTTAGAGTGTGAACCCTTCTGCACAGCTAAGAAGTTTCTCAAACTGAGTTTGATACTCACATATGGGGCCAATTTGTGTCAATTTTGTAAGATCTCAAAAAAAAAGTTCTTCCTACTGTGTTGGACGGTACTTTGTATGAAGTCTTAACTTGAGAACTTCCACGTAATCACCTCCTCCTTAAATAGCTAGTGCCAAAGTTGGGTCTTCCTCCCTAGATGGAAGGCAGCTAATGGCACCTTCTCATCCTTGTGTGTTGAAGCTTAAAGAATTGTTCAGCTTGGCAAATCCAACCGGTTGGGTCCTCGTCACTATTAACTCCTGATAAGTCCAATTTAGCTAGCTTAGGTAGGACCTTACTGAATGAATCTGATTGGGCATCAAAAAAGGAAACTAGAAGCAGAGAACATGACCCATGGAGATATGATAGGAAGAAATGATGAGAAAAAAAGAAGATAAAAGTTTCAATTTTGAGGGAAAAAGATTTCTGTTCGCAATCAGTCAGCAACCGCAACAATGTAAGCATTCCATGCATCTCGTTGCTCGAAGGATGAATCCTCTTCATACTTTACATCACTCCCTACATCAAATTCTTCTGCACATTCAAGTGTATTCGGCATCTCACGTATCCAAAAGTGTACAGAACTGAATCCTGCCTCTTCCAAACAATCTTTGATTTCCGGCAAAGACCACCTGCGTAACCAAGAACTACCAATATCAGTACGTCAGCTTAATGCTACAAAATATAAATTGCAACAGCTTAGTGCCAATATAAAGTGGACATGGTTGTCATAATCACAAAATGTAGCAGGTTATCGTCAACTCCAGAACTACTGCACTAGATTCATGAATCAATGTTGGAAGTGAACACCACATGGCATAAAGTCCATGTAGAATAATGCTTTCTTCTCGGAACTGACAATGCTTAATTAATTAAGAAGATCCACCAATAAGATGATGGAATAACAAACTACAGTCGTAGGAAGGAAAATAAGATCAAGAGAGGTGTGCCAATATTAAGATCACTACTCACTCAATGAACCCATGAATTTTGGCCCCTTGTAGATGTAGGGGTCGGGTAGGGATCTTCTTTTTTTTTCTAAAGAGAAAAATAAAAAAGAATTTTGTTTATAAGGAGAACGAGGAGTACAAGATTGAGTTACAGCCCAAGATGAAATTGGACAAACCTTTACCACTTGGGGTAAAATATACACAAACCAAAGGAATAACTATAACATAGTGAACCACTTTAAGACATCCTTGACCAATTTCCACTAAACTGTTCCACCAAGTGACCTGAGGCGGCTTCCTTAGCCGCTGCCAATTGTGTAACCTTCTGCCTGATGTGCTCCACAGGTTTTGTCTTCAAATATATGACAATGCATTTAGCACAAACAAACCAGGCTATTTTGAAGGGAACCGGTGCAAGTTGGGTCAAGTAAATATCCACCTGCCTCAATCCTACCAGAAAATAGCTAGGCTGTATCAACGGTCTGTGGTTTTAGGATCAAGTCAGTGCTAGTCTGAAGATCAAGGTTTCTTAGGTAAGGTGAAAGCATGGAAGAAAAGATGGGAGACGATGTGTATGTATGGCTCGAATTCTCAATATGGGGTCATGATTGATTACCAAAACCATTGATAGATGACAATGACGTGTAGATAAGTATTAGCATGATAATTCATAGAAGGTGTTGTCTATATATATATATATATATATATATATATATATAGATGTAATTTAAAAAGGAAAGTCAGTCTCTATGTGATTAGATAGGAAGGCATTTGAATTACATGTATTTAGCAAGAATATCATGCTAATCGTGTGAGGAGCTTGTATGGAACTGCTAAGAATCATAAAGGGATCTTGTGGGACTTGCTTTTAGTAATCACACCACGTCAGAGGTGTATTTTCTTGGCAAGAAATAGGCAGCGTTGGCTGCATATGTAGGGCTCTTCTCCTCTATATATTATGGGTGTATTATACACGTCAAAGAGGAGTATTGGGCGTGTGCAGTCTCTTGAGAGAAGACAGAGTATATCAGAGAGTGATATACTCGGTAACAACAAAGGAGAGTACATACAGACGTGCAGACTCTGCTAATCTACCTTCTCAGATCGGTGTTCTGAGGTTGTTGCAAGAATGCAGCAACTGTGTGAGCTTGGGACTGCATCATACAGCAGTAGCGGAGGTTTCTTTCGCCATACAGCAAACACAAGAAAGGACAGCTGATTGGGTTGGTTTTCTTTCAAAACAAAGGGTTATTCTTGTATTTGTATCTCTCTTATATTCTCTCTTAATAAAATCATTATCACGCTCCGTGGACGTAGGTTAGGTGGGCCGAACCACGTAAATTGCCGGTGTTCTTGTGCTTGTTTTATTCCGTTAATTCTTGGTGTGGGTTATTTGCTAATAATCCTAACAAGTGGTATCAGTAGCTTTGGTTGGAGACCAAAGACTTGTGGGTGAACGGAATACAGCACAGTGAGAGGCTTCAGGATTGTCAGAGGAGATGGAGATCAACACATCCCGCATGATTAGCCTCAATTGTCCAAATTACTTAATTTGGAAGGCAAAGATGGAAAACTTATTGCACTGCAGAGATCTACAAACCAATAGAAGGGAGACAGAAGATGCCAGAGCTAGAGTCTTCCAATGAGAAAGGGAAGGCGAAATTGAAGGACGAAATGTCCGATGATGAATGGAAATCTCTTGATTGAAAGTGTCTCAGGTTTATTCGACAGTTTGTTTCATCTCGTGTCCACTGAGACGACGGTGCAATTTCTCTAGAAGAAATTGGAGGGATTGTATGCGAGAAAGACTGCAGGCAACAAGGCATTTTTAATCAGAAAGTTAGTGAATCTGAAATACAATGAAGGTACTTCAATGGCGGAGCATCTGAATGAGATGGAGAGTATAGTAAATCAACTCTCATCCATGAAGATGGTGTTAGATGGTGAGTTGCAGGCCCCACTACTTCTTAGTTCCATATCTGACAGTTAGGAGACCTTGGTGGTGTCACTCAGCAATTCAGTGCCAGATGGTGTTGTCACTATGAACTCCGTGACAAGCAGTTTGTTGAATGAGGAAACGAGAAGAAACTCTTTGGGTTCTTCTCCTTCTCAGACACAGGCTCTCACTACAGAAAGTAAAGGAAGAAACAAAAGCAGAAAACCTCAAGACTATGACAAGCTCAGGGGGTCAAGGTCAAAATCTAGAGGGAGAGGTGGAGGAAAGCTTAAATGTTTCTACTGTGAGAAAGAAGAGTATAAGATGATGGATTGCAACCAAAAGAAGTTTGATCTGGAGGTCAGATCGCAAAGTTCATATCAAACAAATGTCTCACAGGGTAACACAGACAATGATGAAGGTATTATTGTGTCATCAGCAATCACCACAGGTGTAGTGACCCTGTCCCGAATAGAGGGTTAGGGTACACCACAGGTGTAGTGACCTTGTTTCAATTAAATTTTTGAAAATGACAAAATTGCCTATGCCTTATGCGAATTTGGCATAATCTAAATTTGGCATGCTTTGGTCGAAGCTTAGCACCTCCTTTCTGCTCCCCTTCTCTCATTGGAAGTTCCTATTATTCCATCCTTTTACAGATTTTGCCAATGTGAAATTCCAAGTTTATAGCTCCTCGTGGGCCCCATGGGACCCTGCTTAAAACGCATCTCCTAATTCCAGCCGCTCTCTTCCCTTTCTACCACCTTAATTGATCCTCCCACGCAAGTAACTAATCCTATTTATGCACGGGCTTGGACACCTCCTCCTTAGTCTCTCTTTTGATCTTTCTCAGCCCTCATCGTACTAGCAACCGAGAAGAACGAATTGTACATTGTTTACAATGTTCCTGCTCCTCCCATCCTATCGTTCCTACCAGCCCTCACTTGTGACCTGCCCATGATTCCTTCTTGACGACTGCAGTACCCATCGTCCCTAACAGAGCATCTTTGTCGTTCGTCGCCTTCAACAAACTGTGAGCCCTTTTCCTCTTGTTTCATTCCATTTTGTTATGTTTCCACTTAATCGTTGGTTGGTTTCCAAGTGCACCTTCACCACTGTTCCAACAACCATGCTTGCATAAGAATGAGGTGTATTGATACTTCACCTGTTCCAAAAGATTTTTTCCATTCTAATTCTTTATTTAATAAGATGCACTATCTTTATCAACCCAAAGCCCATATACAAATTTTAGATCTCACCGCTCCTTGCTCAAGGCCGTGAGTCCCTTATTCCCTGTTACATCACTTTGTATTTTCTTACTTTTGTTTACCTTGCTGCTTTCAGTATTGATTTATTTTGATAAAAAAAAAAAGGGAAATCAAAACAAAAATCAAGTTTTGGCCCCTTCTTTTCAGCCGGAACTCCTTTGGTGGGTTTTCTTTATATATTTTAATCCACCTTAATTGATTAATTTAGTTCCTGATTTAAACTTACAAGAAGTTATTACTCTTTCTACAAGATCATCATATTTCATTTTATTTACCAATCACCCTATTTGATTAAATTATGTATGCGTTGAAATTTTACTAAAACTTCTTAGATGATCCATTTATTTATTTTTGGACAAGGTCCCTCTTCTTATTTAGTTTTATTTACACAGAGTGTTTAAAGGATGATTTTTTTTACAAAATAACCTTTTCTACTTATTTTAAACTATGGAAAATGGTTTAAATCACTTACTTATTCGTTTAAACTATTATTGAGTTGTTTATTTATTTGAGCACAATAGTAGACTAATAATAATAATGTTTTGAAAGTTACAAATTTGTTTAACCAATATACTTATCTATTATTTGGCAAGGTTCTCTTACTATTTATCTTATAAAAAAAAGAATATGTATACATATATAATTATTTAAATGGTTTAATTAATCAACGTATTTGATTAAATTATTTTAAGATCTAGATTCTTGCAAACTTGTTTATAATTTTATTACGTTTATTTGTTTAAACACCAAAATGACTGTTTTAAAACAGTAATAATAATATGTGTGATTTCAACCCGACTTCTTCAAGGTATGTTCTTAGTTTTATTCAACCGTATTATTTCCCCGATTGAAGTTTACAAACTCATCTCCTACTGAGTTAGCCCCTTTGTTTTGGGTGCAATGTTGGCTACTAAAATTAATTATTAATATTGAGTCTAGGTTGTTCAAATTATTTAATAGGCATGATATTAAGAATGATACTTGGAACCTCCAAAAAAATTTGTGTGCAACACATCTTGAAATTCCTACAAGTTGACACAATTTGGAAAGCGCTTGGATTCACCACATACACATTACAAATTCTAAGGTGAGGGAAAACAATACACTATATTTTATTGTGCATGATATTCTCTATTTTGTTTATGTGATTGAGCAATGGAAAAATATTGCATTATGTAACGTGTTTTGAGAATATAATGTTGGACCTATGAAATGGACTGGGTATATGTTAGAATAGTGGCATAATCCGGTACTTACTCACAGTAATGTAAGGGGATTGGCTAAGTAATCTAATGGCCGTAAGGAGACTCAGTCTGTCCGGATAGTTGGAAATTAGCCGCTGACATTGTTGAAAGGTCCAATAATTATATTCGACTTAGATGGATGTGTTGTTATTGTTTGAGGTCGTTTGTGGAGATAGAGATTTGTTTATGATATTGAATTGCTATGAATATAATGATGTGATGTGATTTGTTATTAGGCATGTGTGATATTATTGAGATAAATGTTGATACCTGGGAACATGTATATGATACTTAGAATAACTTGAGATCGTATATCATTGTTTAGAGTATGTGGATAATGTTTAGATTCATGGCATGAGGACACGATTCATAACATCTGACACGATGATAGAGATAATGCATGGTAGACATGGCATTGAGCATTGTATCTTCATATTCATGGGATGGGTATGGAGGTATTGGTCGTGATCTTTCATGATGACCACGACTGGTGGTAGTTTGAAGCCTCACTTTTAGTGAAAAGTACCACGCATGTGGTAGGTTTGGTTTGTTAAGCCATGAGAGATCACGAAGACTATTATTTGGTGGGTCGTTGTGTTGTGCAGGCCCCATTGTATATGAGAAGTACCACGCTATGGTAGATTGTAGACCTCGCTACGGCGGGAAGACCACCAAATGCAGTGGGTAGTGTTGTGGAGGAATGATGTACTGAACATGTACATTGAAGCATTTTTGCATCGACTGGCATAGAGCATGCACAATGAGGCATATTCATTTATTTATATTTTAATATTATTTTTATTATGTTAAATTGAGTATAATGGATATACCATGTCTCGGATGTGTTATTGTATTCCTTCACTGGGCTTGGAGCTCACACCCCTTACATTACAGGTAACCCTCTGGATTTAGGCTTGGAGGAGAGTGTCGATAATTAGAAGCTGCTATAAATGAATGTTTAGGTGTTTAGCATGGGGTTGAATTATGTGGTTGAACATAATTATTGGTATTGTTTATTTTTGTAAGACTCGATAAATTGAGAACCTTGAGAATATTAGTTGTTTTATTTATGAATGGGTTGTGAGCAAATCTGTGAGGTTAGATTTGAAATTGATAGTAGATGTTATTCATTTTTTTGTAGATGACATTAAGATTTGTGCAATGTGTAGTTGGGCATGAAGGATTTGATGGCTTTGTTTATTTATATATATATATATATATATATACATATATATATATATATATATATATATATATATATGTATACATATATATATATATATATATATATATATATATATATTCATTTCCCCCCAGCCACAAATCTATGATGTAGGACCCGTTAGTTGTGTTGTTGCGTTGAATCACGCCCCGTTTAGGTTATAAAGAGGAGCGGGGTGTTACAACAGGTATAGATAATCCAATTGATAAATGGATTCTAGATTCTGAGTGTTCTTACCATATGTGTCCACATAAAGAGTCGTTTAACACATACAAACCCTGTGATAGAGGACCTATCCATATGGGCAATGGTGAGAGTTGCAAAACCATTGGTGTTGGGACAGTCAAAATCAAGATATTCGATGGCATGGTGAGAACGTTGGAGAATGTACGGCATGTTCCTAAGTTAAAGAAAATTTTGATTTCCTTGGAACACTTTTTACTGATGGCATTACCTTCAAGGTAAAGGATGGGGCTCTTAGAGTTACTAAAGAAACTATGGTTGTCATGAAGGGAAAGAAGGAAAGAAATATGTACACATTGGTGGAGAGTACAGTGATCGACAGACAGGTATGAATTAAAAAGTAAAGTTTCTTTTGCAGGTTGTGATATTTCGTCCGAGTTCCATGGTTGATTGATGATGCATGTTTAGATGCTAAGCTTTAAATGTGATGTTTATACCCATTTGATAATTTAAAATTTGTACTAACCCTTCTTCTCTTATTACTATAGTGTATTACTATTGTATTCACTTTCAGGCCGACTCTATTTGTCGGGCACTGAGTGACTTCACTTCCAGGCCGACGTTATATCTGTCGGGCACTGAGTGACCTCGAGACCTAACTCAATATGTCAATCTGGTCCTATCCAGAAGATAATATGAGTAATGACCTGAGCATCTATACCTAACTCAATACGTCAATCTGGTCATGCCCAGAATACAATATGAGATTTGGTCTGAGCACCTTATTATTATTATTGTGGATGATTGTAACTTAAAATGGTTAGAAACCAAGCAGGAGACTCAGTTCCATTTACCCTGGAGATTCTTGGAAAAACAGTATGGTTTTGAAATACTACTTATATGTATTCCTTTGCGTGCTATATATGTTGACTAATTATTGTTTGCACACTTGTTTGCATGTTGACAGAGACTGCGATACCACACAATTTCAGTGAGGGGACTTAACTTTGCAGTAGGTGTGAATGACGTTTAACGAGATGGATCTTGAGCAATGAGTGGTTTCAAGTTTTGATGAACCCACCCATGTGCCCAGACATGATGCACTGTTTTAAGAAGTGCTTATGATGATTGGAAATGTTTATGAAGTTGATCATATGTGTTTAAATACTGCTTCCATGTGCCTTTCACTATTGAACCAATATCGGTCATGTGTGTGAGATGGTTTACGTCTACTGAACCAGGGGTGTCAACAGTTGCTGACTTTGGGAGTGTCAGTATAAGCCATGTGAGGGTCGGAGATGTACTTGTAAGGATGTATTTTGACCGTGTCGGGACTTAATACAATGGTCTCAGCGTAGTACGTAGGTGTTACGATGGATGATAGCAGTTATGGAACAATGTTGAGAATTTATTGTCAAGCATGAGATATCATATTGCAAAATGTTGATTATTTAACTAACCTGATGTTTCATTAGACTGCATTGTTATATTTCCTTCATTGGGCTACTTATCTCACACCACTCACATTTCAGGAGATGTGCCCGAAGAGGAGAACCTTCCGTATGAAGCTTAGGATGGATAAGCTGCTACGTTGCCTTGGGATTCCTACTGAGGGGAATTCAGCTATATTTATTTTTTGGTTCCTTGAACCATTTGTTTTTATAAAGTACCGTGTGTGGTACTTAGTTTGTGTTGATATCATGTATTAAACTGCTATGTGTTCCGTAGCTACTCTGATTATGATGTAATAATAATTCATTCATGAAATTATGTGTTGTAGTTGCGTTTCTTTGGAATAGGCTTATAGTATATGTTTGTGTCCTCCTATTTGGTTCATGTATGGCTTTGCTTCTGGGCCTAACCATTGATCCAGCCCAGTTAGAACCTTGAGATTAGTTTCAAAAAAAAGAAAAAAATCAGTGACGTTCCAAGCCCACTTTCGGGTCGGGGCTTTACAGTTCAATAGTCAAGAGTACGTGGAAGCAGTATTACATAATTCATAATCAACATCATCACATATAATCATCATAAGCACTTCTTACAACAGTGCATCATGTCCAGGCACATGGGTGGGTTCATCAAAACTTGGAACCACTCATTGCTCAGGCTCCATCTCATTAAACCTGATTCGCACCTACTGCAAAGTTAAGTGCCCTCACCGAAATTGTGTGGTCTTGAAGTCTCTGTCAATCATGCAAACAAGTGTGCAATCAATAATTGGTCAACATACATAGCATACAAAGGAATACATACTTGTAGTATTTCAAAACCATACTGTTTTTAAAAGAATCTCCAGGGTAAATGGAACTGAGTCTCCTACTTGGTTTCTAACCATTTTAAGTTATAATAATCCACAATTAATAATAATAAATAGGTGCTCAGACCAAATATTGTCATCTGGACAAGACCAGATTGACGTATTGAATTAGGTTTAGATGTATAAGGGCTCAGGTCACTTCTCATATTGTCTTCTGGACATTACCAGATTGACGTATTGAGTTAGGCCTAGATGTCACTCAGTGCCTGAGAGATATAGCGTCGGCCTGGAAGTGAAGTCACTCAGTGCTCGACAGATAGTGGTGGCTTGGAAGTGAATACAATAAGTAATACACTATAGTAATAAAAGAAAATGGGGTTAATACAATTTTTATTCATCAAAGGAGGTATAAACATCACATGAAAACCTAGGATCTAACACATGCATCATCAATCAACCTAAGATTTAACATTCAAAATCTGGGTTCTCGGAACATGCCTCGGAACCAGGTACTATGGCTTCGGACCATCCGAGCCACTGCCTAAACCAGTCCACAGAACCTTCGGAACATGGTTCTGGTCTTCAGAACTTTCGAGAGTGCTTCCGAACGAAAAACAGAAAACAGTGAGTCTGGTGTGTCTCGGAACCTGCCGAAGATAGCTCGGAACTTCCGAAGGCGTTCGGTCCTTCCGAACAGGCTCGGAAAGTCTAGCCAGCAGAGGCAGGGAAACGGTTAGCCTCTGGACACTTCGGAACTCTAACCAAAGTTCGGAAGCTTCAGAAGTCTGCCTTCGGAGATTTCGAAGCCTAACTCTCGAGACTTCCGAGAGTCGTCTTCCTCCTTTGTCTGCAACAGCAGACAGTGACGCCGAGCAGGTAGAGTGAAATACGAATCCAGAAATAGTGAGTTTTCTGGGTTCGATTTTCATATCCAACCGGTCAAATGGACTCCTCAGTGAGTCCTCTTACCATATGGAATAGTTTCAACCTTTAACATTGATTAAGCCGTCGGATTTAAACACCAAAACCAAGTTCACACAAGAAAATCCATGTTTTTCCTTAAACATGAAATCGGTTTTACGCACTCAAAACTTAGTCAAATTTGTTCTTTCTTGATTCTAAACCAGTTAAAATTAGAAAAGGAACACAGTGGTTACCTTCACTTCAGTTCCTGGGTTGAAAATCCAAGCTTTTGAAAATCTTCCCTTCAAGCTTACGGTCAACCGAAATTTGAAAAACAGAGACAGAGGGAGAAAGAGTGATCGGTCTGGTTTTCAGAATTCACTAGAGAGGGAGGTAAAACCAGCTGGGGAAAGTTGAGTTCTATAGAGGTAGCTGGGCAATGGGTGGAGGCCACGAAAGGCGCTGCATGCAGTGGTTGGCCATCGCCCGACACAGTAACGGTCAGTATTTACTGTTAGTTTGCAGATAAGTCCCTGTTAGCTTTGGTTTTTGCAAATAGTCCAGTTTTGATAAAAAAATCAGTTTTTAACTAAAATATCGTTTAAAAAGCCCAATTAATTTAATCCAACTTAACAGATGAGTTGGGTTTTAAAAACTCTAATCATCATAAAATTTTGGAGATTTAATTTTCACTAAAAACTATAGATCTAAACAAAATCCATAATTTGACACTATTTACTTAATTTAACTTGTGTTAAATAAAATGAATTAAATTCTTCATTTTCAAGGGCTTGAAGAAATAAAGTAGACCGTACTAAAATGGTCTAAAATAAAATGCTTGTCTCAAAATTTTCTTATTTCCGAAATCTTTTAAAAATATTTATTTCCCCTTCTCAGGGTCTTTTCGAGCTGTTTTAAATATGATTTTCTGAAAATAATTGAAAATCACATTCAAAAATCAAAATATTTGATTAAGGAAAACTCATACCAATCAAAACAATCAGGCAATGGCATAAATAATAAAATAATATCAAAAAATGGTAAATTGCCATTTTGGCCTTCCAACTAGACGAGCTGGATCACTAAGCGTTCGAGCTCTGATTGGGCCGAACCTGGGCTTTTCTCAAAGCTCTAACCCTAATCTTCGAGATTAATCTGTTAAGGTATGATTTATCATGCGGATTACGCCTAATTTGGGTCAGGGTATTACATCAACGGTCAGGTGGAAAGACGCAACCTCTTCAGATGGCTAAATGGAAATGGGAGCATATCACTATGGACTTTGTGACTAGTTTCCCAAAGTCTTCTAAGAAAAACGATGCTATTTGGATAATAGTTGATTGACTAACAAAATCAGCCCATTTCCTGACTATTAAAAAGGATGATTCTTGGACTACTATGAGTAGAATGTATTTAAAGGATATAATTAGTTTACATGGGGTATCTGTTTCTATTGTATCTGATAGAGATCGTAGATTTGTGTTTAGATTTTGGCAAGGATTACAGGAAGAAATGGAGACTAAGCTATGTTTCAGCACTGTTTTTCACCCCCAGACTGATGGTCAATCAGAATGAATCATCCAAACTTTAGAAGATATGATAAGAGCATGTGTCATGGATATGCAGGGAAGTTGGGAAGACCATTTAGCATTGATTGAGTTTGTATACAACAACAGTTATCACTAGTATACAAATGGCGCCCTATGAAGCCCTATATGTTAGACCCTGCAGGTCACCTCTATGTTGGACAGAAGTAGAGGATAAGACACTGTTAGGTCCGGACTTGGTACGTGAGACGTCTGAACAAGTTGAAGTGATAAGACAACGTCTCAAAGCAGACAGAAGAGTTATGCGGACAAAGGGCGGAGACAGAAGAGTTTGAGTATTTGTAATACCCTGACCCTGATTAGGCGTGTTTTAGCTTAATAATCTTGCGTGACCGGTTAATCTCAAATATTACGGTTAGGGCTTTGAGAAAAGCCCAGGTGTGGCCCAATCCGTGCTCGAAAGCTCAGTGATCTAGCTCGTCCAGCTGGAGGGGCAAAATGGCAATTTACCGCTTATTGTTATTATTTTATAAATTGTGTTATTATGTGATTACTATTGGTTGATATTATTCTCCTTAGTCAATGAATTGTATTTCTGATTTTAAAATAATTTTATTTTCAAAAAATGGTATTTAAAACCGCCCGTCAAAACCCCGAAAGAGAGTAATAAATATTTTTAAATGATTTTGGAGATCAAATAAATTTTGAAACAAGTATTTTATGTTAAACCATTTTAAGTATGGTCTACTTATTCTTTCGAACCCCAAAAATAAGGACTCTAAATTGTTTTATTTAACATTTGTTTAATTAAGTAAATAGTGTTAAATTGTGATTTTTATTTAAATCAATTGCTTTTAGTGAGTTTTAAAACTCCAAATTTTTATGGTGATTAGAGTTTTTAAAACCCAACTTATCTGTCAGGTTGGATTAAATTTTCAAACATTAAAAGTTTTGTTTTAGTTAAAAATCAGATTTTTATCAAATGAGGGGCCTTTTTGCAAAAAAATCGGAAGTTGTGGAGGACTTATCTGCAACCAAACAGTAACATGCCGGTTACTGTTGGAGACGTAAGTAGGGGGTCTACATGCAGTGGCCGATGGCCTCTACCGACTGATAGGATTTTCTATAAATCCCAGCCTCCTCAGCTGGTTTGAACTCCCACTAAATCTTCATCTCTCCCTCCCAGCTGCTCTTTGGTTTTCTCAGTTGTCCCTCTCAGCCTTTGTTTCTCTGTTTTTATCCACCGTAGCTTAAGAAGAAAGAGTTTTTCAAAAATCAGATTTTCTGCCCAGGAACTCCAGTGAAGGTAACCACTGTGTTCCTCTTTCAATTCCAGTCGGTTTAGAATCAAGAAAAACAGATTTTGACAGAGTTTTGAGTAAGAAAAATGGTTTCAAAGTCTAAGAAAAACCATGGGTTCTCTTGTACCTGTGAGGTTTTCGTATTAAAATCCAGTGGCCTACCGAGCTTCAAAGCTCCAAACCACTCCCTTTGGAAAGAAGACTCCATCGGACCGGCTAGATGTGGAAACCAAATCCGGGAAATCCATTGTTTCCGGATTCGTATTTCATACAGTGTTTGTCGTCACTGTCTGCTGGTGCAGACAGTGGAGTAAGACGACTCTCAAATGGTCCGAGCCTTTCGGATTGTCCGAGAGCACCCCTTGGACATTCCGAGCTTCACCCAAAGCCCAGAAGCACCCGAGGCAAGCCAGACTCGCCCGGATGTTCCGAGCCAAGTTCGGAAGGACCGAACCCTACTCGGATGATCCGAGCCCTACTTCAAATGTTCCGAGGAACATAGACCCACCGAGACCTTTTTCGAGTTCTTCGGAAGGACTTCGGATGATCCGAGATCCGATCTTCGAACGATCCGAAGTCGGATCTCAGTCCGAGGTCAGTAACTAGTGTAGGCAGTGGTTCAGATGATACGAAACCACAGTACCTGGTTCCGAGGCATGTTCCGAGGGACTCAGTTTTTGAAGTGTAAATTCTTGTTTGATTGTTTTTTATTGCATGTGATGTTAGTACCCCCTTGCTAATTAAAAATGTATACTAACTCTCTTCTCTTTTACTATAGTGTATCTACTATTATATTCACTTCCAGGCCGACTCTATTGGTCGGACACTAAGTGATTTCACTTCTAGGCCGACGCTATATTTGTCGGGCAGTGAGTGACCTCGAGGTCTTACTCAAAATGTCAGATCTGGTCTTATCCTAGAAGACAACCGAGAAGTGACCTGAAAATCTAGACCTATGGCAAGGGTACATAGTACATTCCATGTATCTATGTTAAAAAAGTACGAGCCTGATCCATCCCATGTGTTGAGTTACGAGGACATTGAAGTCTCGGAAGATCTGACGTTCGAAGAAGTACCAGTTGAGATATAAGGATCTCGAACTCAAGTACTCAAAGGAAGTCCATACCACTAGTGCAAGTGCTATGGCAACATCGTGACGTACAAAATATGACGTGGCAACCAGAATCAACAATAAGGAAGCTGTACCCTAGTCTATTCACAGAATAAAAAGGTACGAGGTTTATTTTTAAATTTCGGGACGAAATTTCTTTAAGGATGGTAGAATGTAATACCCTGACCCGAATAAGGCTTAATTAATATGATTTATTTTAATAAATCATGATTTGATCTATTAATCATGAAGATTACAGTGAGAGCTTTGTAAAAAGTCCAGGATTGGCCCAATCAGAGCTCGGTAGCTCATCGATCAAACTCGTTTAAGTTGGAAAGGCAAAATTGTAATTATGCACAGTTATTACTATTTGGTGGTTTTAATCATTGTTTAATTGAAAAATATTTCAACTAAGCTAATTAGATTTTCAAATTCACAGTTTGTTAGTTACTTTAAATTTAGAGTCTATAAGATCTTATAATTTGTATTTCTTTTTTTTATTTGCAAAAAGATTTAACTTGACCCGAAAAGGTCCCTATTTATGAAAATAGTTATTTAAAAATAATTCTAGAAGTTATAGAATTCTAAGAAAATACCTAGTGTTTAATCTGTATTTTAAACTATCATTTTGTATTTTTAGATTTTAAAAGTATGATTTTAAAACCCTTTAAATAAATACAATTTGATTTATAAAAAATTGCTTAAATGTAAATTTTATTAAAATCTATTGATTTTCAAAGTGTTTTTGTCTAAATTTTTTTTACAATAGTTATGATTTTTAAAATCCAACATTTTTGTTCAGTTGAATTAATTTAATTAAACTAATTCATACTTAATTAATAAAGATAAGATTAAGTAATTAAAATATATTAAATTTTTTATTAAAATAAGCTTATCTTTCATCTGCTGCTCACATGCTGTAACTATGCAATGAATCATCAATCTACTATGGTGATTCATCAAAGCTAATATCATAGGTAACTACGTGGCTTCTCATGGAAGCCATATGCCTTTTTTATTTATTTTTTTCTATTTGAGGAAAAGATGAGAAGTAAGATTTTTACAAGCTTTGCTGCCTTTACCTTTTTTCTTTTTTTTTCATCTTGCTTCTCAACCTTTCTCTGCAAACTTCCATAACCCACCGTCCCTTACTTCTCTCTCTTGACCCTTAGTCTCTTAACTTTCACTTTTCACCATCTTTTCGCCAGTAGCACCATCTGCATGTATCTTATACTTTCATTCATTTACTTTGATTTATTTTATTAAAGTAGTGTTATTTTATTTAACTTAATTTATGTTTTGTTATTTTTAATATGATTATTTTGAATGAAAGTTAAGTTTTCTTTTATTTTAGTCTAACAACTTTAGGACTTCATAAATTGACCAAGACCTCACTTAGAACTGTATGTGCATGTTTCTGTTGAGAATGCCATCAATCTAAATCAAACTTCTTTCCTATACCCATGTTTGATACCTTCGAATGAAACCAGCCATGGTCCTGATTGAATTTTATTCACATAGACCCCATTGCATGTTGATGAATTAAGCCACAATTCCAACAACACCCACTGCTCTTCCTCTTTCTTTTGTTTATTCTATTAAATTTGTTAATTCACTACTCTAGGCTTTCTAATATGTTTTCATTCTATTTTTATTGCTGATTTAAAATGATTATTCAAGACCATGGTATTTCTTTAATTATGAAACTATATTGTTTAAATATATATATATATATATATATATTAAAATATTTTATTGATTTTAGTCTATGAAAATATTATGAGATTATTTAAAATGAGAAGATTGGTTTGTTTTCTAAATTTGTAAAATTGTAATATTATTTGTTTCAGTAATTTATGTTGAAGGCCATTAAATTAAAAATGATACTAACACTTTTGTTTGTATTATTATATGTATACATATATATTATGTATTCACTTCCAAGCCGATACTCTCTATCTGTGGCGCAGCGGAAACGCAGCTCGATAGCTATCAGTAGCTGAGCGATTAACTTTGCCGCTCGGTAGGAAAAAAGGGTTCGGGCACTGAGTGATCTCTAGGCGTAACTCAATACATGAGTAGCGGCCTGAACATCTTATATCTCTAGGCCTAACTCAATATGTCTCTATGGTCATTTCTAGGAGGCAATACGTGTAATGGCCTGAGCACCTTATTATATTGCTGATTATTGTAATTTTAAAATATATAGTAACTCATTTAGGAGACTCAGATCCATTTCCCTTGGAACTTTTCTAGAAAATAGGATAGAATGACTTGAAACGTTATGAATATGTGTTGTATTGTATCTGTGTATATTGATTGATTATTGATTGTATATCTATTTGCATGTTTGACAGATACTTCGAAACCCCACACTTTCGGTGAGGAGACTTAACATTGCAGTAAGAGTAAATCAGGTTAAGATGATCTAATGCAATGAGTGGTTTCAAAGATCAGACTTAAT
Source organism: Chimonanthus salicifolius (assembly GCA_013350335.1). NCBI lineage: Eukaryota > Viridiplantae > Streptophyta > Magnoliopsida > Laurales > Calycanthaceae > Chimonanthus > Chimonanthus salicifolius. The sequence continues at coordinate 52,216,200 of CM023532.1, forward strand.
GAACCCACTTATATGCCTACACATGTTGCACTATGCTGAAAAGTGCTTATTGATACTAATGTTGTTTATCATATTTTATGATTATAAGGATGAAATGCTTATGAGGAATGATGATATTAATACTGTTTTCACGTACCCTTAACTACTGAACTATTATCAGCACAGGTGCGCTGATTACCGGCCCAGATGTGTCAGTTTGTATCTACTGGCCCAGATGTGTCAGTTGTTGGCCCAGGTGTGTCGGAGATGTACTTGCAAGATTCTGCATTTTGACTGTGTCGGGACTTAATGCTTATAGTCAGTATTGTGTCTAGGTGTTACGTTGGATGTCACCAGTTATGAAAATAATGTGATACATGGGCATGATAAACCTATTATGATGATGATATTGATTTTGGCTAACCTGATACTTATTATACTGCATTGTTATGTTCTTTTCACTGGGCCGGTTAGCTCACACCACTCACATTTTAGGGGATGTACCCGAGGAGGAGGAACCTCCATTTCAAGCTTAGGATGTTAAAGATGATGATGTTAGTTGTATCTCCCACGGATGGGAAATACATTCTTTTTTTTGGTTATATGGGTTGTTTTACCACTTTTTGTATTAAGTACCGTCTGTGGTACTTAGTTTATATATGTACTAAATCGCTATGCTTCTGTTAGCAACTCCGATTTTGTATAAATGATATCATCTGTTTGTGATGGAAATATCTGTTGGTATGATATGTGCTTGTAACGGGTAGATATATGGTACATATTTGACTCCACATGTGTGACATTTATTTATGGGCCTAACCTTTTGATCTGAGCCAGTTAGGAGTTACTAAGAAGAAAAAAATTAGTAGCGTTCTGGGCCCACATCCAGGTCGGGGCGTTACAACGTCAATTGGTATTAGAGTCAGGTTCATCAGACCGATCAAGGGCTTTCCCTTCTTCATCGAGTTAATTTTTTCCCTAAGTGTCAAAAAAAAAAGAGAAAAGAGAAAAGGGGGAAGGGTGGGGGGGGAGGAAAACAAAAGGAAAAAATAAAAAGAGAAAAAGAAATGGATCTCAGATTTAATGGCTTCATATTCTCACGACTCAAGCAAAGACGATGAGATGGAATAATTCTACATGAGGAGGAGTTATAATCCGCAACTCAAGAGTTATATATAGAGGTTGACCTCCTACCCTTCAAAGGTCAACTATACAATGAGGACCTCCTCGACTGGCTTTCGGGAGTGGAGCTCTTCTTCGATTGTTGAGAAATCGACAAGACGAAGAAAGTGAAGTTCGTGACCCATCGATTCCTAAGTGAAGCGTATACCTGGTGGGAGACAATACAAATCTTTTGTCGGCGATTGAATAAGCCACCTACAGATCATGGTCATAGATTAAAAGGTTGCTAAACGTTCGTTTCATTTTTATTGATCATGAACCGGAGTCGATAAAGACACATGAAGTCCTATCGTCTGTCGAACAGGAGAAGACCTTGCATTGGTCCCAGACCCCAAACCTATTCCCCTGGAGACATCCCCGAGATGCGTGCCAGCTTTAGCAACATGTGCTCCAACTTATTCGGGATACGTACAAGTTCATTCATAGACACTCTTGAAATTCATGCCATCAGCCTCAGAATCCATGCAAGTTCCATTTGAGACAATGTACTCTCCACAGTTGCAACCTGTGAAAATAACACTGCCAGTGAAAGTGTTGGAGAATGAATCAATTGTATTGTCAGCATTCTAGTCGATGCAATCGACGAATGATGAACCACCATTGGTGTTACAACTACCGCAGATGCTACATACACCACAAGTATCAAAGTAGCCCCTGCTGTCATCTTAGTACAACAAACAAATGAATGGTTGTCCGGCATGCTCAAACCTTCAAGGCGAAAAAAAAAAACACCATCAAATATCGAAGGTTCTCATATTGGATACGAACACGTGGACGAGTTCTTTTCAACCACGGGGGACTAATGTAAGGAGCTTCCTCCCCAAATTTTCAACAAGCATTTGAAATCAAACAACAAGATTAGGATTAGTTTTTTCTTAATCAAATTTAAATTCAAGTTTGAAATTAAATTTGAATTCATGTTTAAAAATCAGATAGCATTTTTTTTTGTGTTACATCTTGTATAAATACCCTTTTTCAGGATGTAATTGAAGGAACAAGATTATCAATGAATTCAATTTGATTTGGGTTTTACCCTGTTTATTCTCTGCTCGTGGATTCGACTACCCCTTCCCGCTCCACGGCGATCGACGAAGTTATCCCTTCCTCCTCATGCTATACTTTCAACGGCGATTGAAGGCACCCCTTCGGAGTCTCTCATCCTCTCCTCTGCCTGCTAGCAGGAGGCTGAGGTTCACGCAAGCTAGTCGACAATCAAGACTGCCCGTTTGGCCGTCCGTGTTTGGCTGTCATTACTATTGTTGCACACGAGAGAAACTCGTCTCTCAATCCCTACCCTCCTTCGTACTGCTACCCAACGCCCAGACTCAACTCAAACTTGTTCAGGTACTACCATTCTCCTGTGCCCCCAAGATCCAAAACTCATCTTCTTAAAGGCCCTTCTCCTCCTTCGCCTCGGCCCAACATACACTTAATACCCGTGTTTCATTCTTTCTTAATTCCATTACCTAACCTTCCATATTCACACCCCTTCATCACCACAACCCAGGTACTGCCCCTTTCTTCTTCCTCCATCGTCCCAACCATCTTCACGTCTAACCATCTCTTCACATCCATGCCCAACGTCCTGATTAGCTTCCTGAACCATATAGGCAAAACCTTAAACCATTGCATGAACCTTTTCACCATTCCATCATCCCTTCAACCCAAACCACCCATTGGCCCATACAAGACCTGCAACCAAACCCAGAACGTGTTCACAAATCGAGTCCATCCACCCATCCTTTTCACCCGCTACCTAACTCTAGTCATTCCCAATGTCCACCTAGCCTTATTAATCCTGCTACCATAGGACCTTCATTGACTATTCACCGATCATCTCTATTATATCCCACCATCGTTTGCCCCTTTTCCATATTTCCTATCTTTTATTTACTAAATAATTAAAACTCATTTAAGTTCCCATCTAACCCACCTTTCATACACCCATTTGATCACCATCTTACGCACATGTTTGACTGAACCTCTCCATTGCCACTTCTTTTCATTTAATTAATTTAATTATACCCCATTAAATTTCATATAACCCATTTAATACCCATTTATACTTTTCTTTAATTACAAACTGCCACTGACCCATTTACCTAATTTCATCAACCCTGCCTAATCCCATCTATTTCACCCATTTAATATCCCTTTTAATCTCATTTTAATTACTAATTTACCCATTCAACCAGACAACCCATCTCAACCCTCACACCCGATCCTACCCGCTGCATCAATTGGTATCAAAGTGAGATGCATCCAACCGATCGAAAGCTTTCGCTTCTTCATTGGGTGAATTTTTTTTTATCAAGTGTCAAAAAAAGAAGAGAAAAGAAAAAAAAGGGGGGGGGGGGGGGGGGGGGGGGGAAGGAAGAAAAAAGAAGTGGGTCTCAGATTTAATGGCTTCATACTCTCACAACTCAAGAGAAGATGATGAGATGGAAGTCGAACGCTTTTTCGATTATTGGGAAATCGACGAGGAGAAGAAAATGAAGTTCGTGACCTATCGATTCCTAAGTGAAACGTATGTCTGGTGGGAGACGATACAAATCGTCCGTCGGCGATTGAATAAGCTTCCTATCAAACCATGGTTACTGATTAAAAGGTTGATACGCGCTCATTTCATTTATGTTGATCATGAGCCGATGTCGATAAAGACAAGTGAAATCCTAACGTCTGTCGAACAGGAGACAGTCCCGGACCTTGCATCGATCCCAGAACCCAAACCTATTTGCCTGGAGACATCCCCGAGATTCTTGTCAACTTTAGCGACATGTGCTCTAGCTTATTTGAGATACGTGCAAGTTCATCCAGAGACACTCTCAAAATTCATCCATCAGCCTCGAAATCCATGCAAATTCCACTAGAGAGGGGTGTACAAAGGACTAAGAATTTGGGTTTGGGATTTAAATTGATTGAGTCATTAATATTTTACGGGTATTATCTATTTTTTCTCATATAGTGAAACACAGTCGCTCCATGGACATGTGCAGGTGTTTGCCGAACCATGTAAATTTCTGAGTTATGGTGTGTTTGATATTATTATCGTGCTGGGATTATTTATTTTCGTATATTTATTCCTAACAAGTGGTATTTGGTTCTAACTAGGGAAGAGTCAAGAGTAACTTACATCACAATGGATCTTCGCGGTCATGTTCGCGGTGGAGCTTTTTAAGTGAGAGTTGATCAGTCTTTCCCACTGAAGACTGGTGGATCATCCCAGCACGTGGGGATGGGCATCTTACACAAGATGAGGTGCTGCAGCTGCATTATAGATCATGGTCTCAAGTAGTCTCAAAGGTTGGTGGAATTTTTGCTAATGTCGAGATTGTTGAAGTTTGTTGAGGTGTGTCTCGAATTAGAAGGAGCTCCAAGTTTTTCTATTGAAAATCAGCAGTTGCTGGAGTGGGTATCCTTTTTAGGATATGCATGAAGCAGGCACCAGCGTGTAAACAACAACAAGGAATAATTCTGGAAGTTACAGATGTAGCGAGCTTGAGTACCTTGTTTGTAGCAAATCTGGCATGAGAAGGAGGCTTGGATTTCCTCTAGAATATCCAACGGTATCAACTGATTTTAGGGACAGTTTTCCACCATATATATGGTGGGTATTTTGCATATTAAGGTGCCTTTTGGTTGGCCGAACACTACAGGAGAAGTAGACACACACAACATGATGTGTGTGGAAGGCCGTTACTGGTTGCATACGTGGGTCTAGGCTTCAAGACCAAGAAGCTTAGGCGCATGGATGAATGACCTCATGTAGAGTGGCCGAATGAGTTGGAGGAGGCTTTAAAAAAGGGAGTTCTTTTGTTGGCCGGATATCGCGCGGAAGAGACACACATGGTGCAATGCTTGGGTATTCTACACATAGCATATGGTGAAGTAGAGAAAAGAACTAAAAACACCGAAGAGCGGGACAAAAGATGAGTTCATTTTTCTGGGTTTGAGAGTGGTGTTCAAGGGACTCGGAATTTGGGTTTGGGATTTAAACTCAATGAGTCAATCATATTGTGCGGGTATTATCTCTTTTCTCTCATACAATAAAACACAGTCGCTCCGTGGACGTAGGCAGGTGTTTGTAGAACCACGTAAATCTCTAAGTTATGGTGTTTCATATTATTATCTTGTTGTAATTATTTGTTCCTGCATATTTATTCCTAACACCTCTATTATCCAAAAAATAATAATAAGTAACTCAATGTCTCCATCATCATGAGCAACAACACAATTCATTCAATTGTTGATTTCTCTTTTAGGTGACTCTATCAAGTGTATGCAATTTCGAAAGAGGCAACTTTATCACAATCCAAGACCACTCACATTGATTTCCTTTTATCGGACTAAAAAAATCACTGAGGATGTTGACTTGACGTATTCCTTCAAACTATAGTACAAAATTCAAAGGGACATTGTTGAGTCAGTCAAGTTGACTCAAATCAGTAGTTTTTTAGTCGAGTGAGTAAAAAAAATTATCAAAATTTTCTAATTCAAGTTGAAAAATTCATCAAAGTTACTTGACTTATTAGGATTTAAAGATGAATATAAGTTTCAAGATTTCGAAAACTTGCAACTAGAACTACCCCAAGAGCCACTAAGCGCATATGAAAATGCTAAAGTAACGAAAGTTTTTATTTTATTTAAAATATTATATAGGTTAGTGGATTATATCATATTGAAAACCTATGTAACGCCCCGTCCCGCTACGGGCGCATTATCTCCGAAATAACTCAAATCAACACAAAAGGACGGATATCGAGCATTTTTTTTTTTTTGAAACGGGGTAGCTATCTCCTGCTCAACAATTTGATAAAGCCAAAACCAACATGATAAAGTATATCAAAAAGCTACCGACTGTTCAATATAGTTATACAATCATCCAAACAAAACATGTGATAATGAGACTATACAAACAAGAGTCTCTCAAATTAGAGCATCAATATGATATGGGATATTTAACTATTGCTACTCCTCTCTGGGTACCTCTTCAAGGGGCCCGCCTGGCCCCTCCGTAACTGGGGTACTTGAAAGGTAAGGGGTGAATTAACCAGCCTAGTGAAGGGAATAATCATGTCACATGTCAGCGACAACATAGATAACATGTGTGAGGAATAATGGACATTGTAATAAAATGAATGTCTATGTAAAAGAGTGTTCAACTATACAACTAATTAGGTCCCACGAACTAATCCGAAACGTCATCCCCATAACTCACAACTATCCTCCTCCAACTACGGTCTCCCTACTAATACAAATGGGAGACCTCATAATACACAACTGCCTCAACAGCCGAAATATAACGGGGAAACCCGCATCTCCCTATGGGGGTCTCGACCGCCAAAGCATAACGAGGAAGCCAATCTCAAGGGTAGGCACCTCAACTGCCGGAACACAACGGGAAACCCGCATCTCTCTATGGGGGTCAAGACCACCGAAGCGTAACGGGGAAGTCCTCCCAACAACCAAACTCATCACATCATCATAAACATATACACATGTCAATAGTTCCTCCATCTCAAACACAAGTCCACACACTCATCATGATCTCATTCACATATTATAAGTAGACACACATCATGTTGTCAACAAGTCCCAAGCATCATCTCCAAAATCCAGACACATATCTCACTTTCAACATAAAAGCATTCACATGTTATAATTAAATGCACAACACGTTATCATTAAGTCTCTAACATCATGTTTAACATCCAACGCATGTCTTATTCTCATCATAAATTCATTTACATGTTATAGTTAAATACACATGTCATTAATAAATTTCAAGCATCATGTTCATTGTCCATTAGTCCAATCAAAATTTTCCATTGAATCACATATATTTGACATGAGTGCACCCGAACGAATCTGTAGTACCCTAACCCAGATTAGGCGTAGTTTAGCTTAATAAATCTTGTTTGGACCGATTAATCTCCAAAATTATGGTTAGGGCTTAGTGAGAAGCCCAGGTGTGGCCCAATCTGAGCTCGAAAGCTCAGTGATCCAGCTCGTCCAACTGTAGGGGCAAAATGGTAATTTTACCACTCATTGTTATTACTTTATAAATTATGTTATTATGTGATTATTATTTGATGATATTATTCTCCTTAGTCAAGGATTTCTATTTCTGATTTTAAATAATTTTATTTTTAGAAAATAGTCTTTTAAACCACCCGTCAAAACCCCGAAAGAAGGAAATAAATATTTTAAACGGTTTTGGAAATGAAATAAATTTTGAAACAAGTTTAGTGTGTTAAACCATTTTAGTATGGTATAGTTTATTCTTTCAAAACCCAAAAATGAGGATTTCAAATTGTTTTATTTAACACAAGTTTAATCGCGTAAATAGTGTTAAATTATGGTTTTTATTTAAATCAATTGTTTTTTGTGAGTTTTAAAACTGCAAACTTTTATGGTGACTAGAGTTTCTAAAACCCAATTTATCTGAAAGGTTGGATTAAATTTTTGAGTTTTTAAAATCATGCTTTTAGTTAAAAATCAAGTTTTTATCAAAATGGGGACTTATTTGCAAAACTGAAATTAGTGGAGGACTTATCTACAACCAATAGTAACCTCTACCGGTTACTGTTTCTGACGTAGGCAGTAGGGGCATACAGCCTCCGGCTGGTCACCCTTGATTGATCGGTCACTTCTATAAGACCATCCCCTCCTCCATCTGATTTCACTCCCAAGCTTTCTTATCTCTTCTCCCTCTCCCTCTATGTCTCTGCTGCACTGAGTTACCAGCCAATCCCTCTCTGTTTTTCCAAACTTTTCTTCACTGTAGCTTAGAAGGGAAGATTTTCAAAAGTCAGATTTCTTAGCCCAGGAACTCAAGCCAAGGTAACCACTGTGTTCCTCTTTCAATTTCAATCGGTTTAGAATCATAAAAAACCATGGGATTTCTTGTATCAGTGTGTTTTCAGTGTTAAAATCGGATGGCCTACTGAGGTATAAAGCTCCAAACCACTCCCTATGGAAAGAGGACTCTCTGAGGAGTCCATCTGACCGATTGGATGTGAAAACCGAATCCGGGAAACCCACTATTTCTGGATTCGTATTTCATGTAGTGTCTGCCCGTCACTGTCTGCTGTTGTCGACAGTGGAGGAAGACGACTCTCGGACGGTCTAAGAGGAGCCCTTCGGACGTTCCGAACTTCACCCGAAGTCCCGAAGCGTCCAAGGCAAGCTTACTCGCCCGGATGTTCCGAGTCGAGTTCGGAAGGACCAAACCCCTTTCGGACGATCCGAGCCTCACAGACCCACCGAGACCAGTTTTTCAAATTTTATCGGTTCGGAAGGACCTTCGGATGATCCGAGACTCGATCTTCGGACGATCCGAAGGCAGACCGTCCGAAGTCAGTGACTAGTTTAGGAAGTGGTTCTGATGATCCGAAGCCACAGTACCTGGTTCCGAGGCTTGTTCCTAGGGACCAAGTTTTTGAAGTGTAAATTATTATTTGATGATGCATGTGATGTTATACCCCATTGATAAATTAAAAATGTACTAACCCTTTTCTCTTACTACTATAGTGTATATATTATTGTATTCACTTCCAGGCCGACTCTATTGGTCAGGCACTGAGTGATTTCACTTCCAGGCCGACGCTATATTTGTCGGGCACTGAGTGACCTCGAGGCCTTACTCAACATGTCAGATCTGGTCCTATCCATAAGACAACTGAGAAATGACCTGAGTATTTAGACCTAACTCAATAAGTCAATCTGGTCATGCCCAGAAGACAATATGAGTTTTGGACTGAGCACCATATTATTATATATTGTGGATTATTGTAACTTAAAATTGTTAGAAACCAAGTAGGAGACTCAATTCCATCTACCTTGGAGATTTTTGGGAAAACAAGTATGGTTTTGAAATACTATTTGTATGTATTCATGTGAATACTATGTTGACTTATGACTGATTGTGCACTTGTTTGTTTGTTGAACAGAGACCACGATACCACACATTTACGGTGAGGAAACTTAACTTTGCAGTAGGGGTAATCAGGTTTATTATGAGATGAGTCTTGAGCAATGAGTGGTTTCAGGTTTGATGAACCCACCCATGTGCCTAGACATGATGCACTGTTGTAAGAAGTGCTTATGTTAATTATGAAATGCTTATGATGTTGATCATATGAGAAATGTAATACTGCTTCCACGTGCCATTGACTATTGAACCAATATCGGTCATGTGTGTGAAATAGTTTACGTCTACTGGACTATGGGTGTTGACAGTTGCTGACTTGAGGAGTCATGGGTGTCAACAGTTGCTGACTTGAGGAGTGTCAGTATCGGCCATGTGAGGGCCGGAGATGTACTTGTAAGGATGTATTTTGACCGTGTCGGAACTTAATACAATGGTCTCAGCGTAGTATGTAGGCGTTACGTTGGATGACAACAGTAATGGAAAAGATGATGAAATGTGGAATAATGATGAGATTATACTTGAATTTATTGTCAAGCATGAGATATTATTGCAACTGTTGATTATGTACTAACCTGATGTTTACTTAAACTGCACTGTTATATTTCCTTTCTGAGCTAGTTAGCTCACCCCACTCACTTTTCAGGAGATGAACCCGAGGAGGAGAACCCTCTATTTGAAGCTTAGGATGGATAAGCTGCGACGTTGCTTTGGGATTCCCACTGAGGGGAATACCCTTATCTTTGCTTTTTGGTTTTTGGAACCGGTTGTTTTTGTAAAAGACCGAGTGTGGTACTTAGTTTGTTTAAACGTAATGTATTAAACTACCATGCGACTGTAGTTACTCTGATGATTGTAATAATAATTCGTGGATGGAATTATGTGTTCATGTTATGTGTTAATGATTGTGTTTATGTTGGATAGACTTATGGTATATGTTTGAGTCCACATGTTGAGATCATGTGTGACCTTTGGGCCTAACTGTTGATCTGGCCCAGTTAGAATGCCTGAGTTAGTTTAGTTTAAAAAAAAAATCAGTTGCGTTCCGGGCCCACCCTTCGAGTTGGGGCGTGAAAGAATTCCTTGCCACAAATTCATATAATAGTTCCCTTACGAGTAGCTTCATAAATGAAGGGCCCCACTTGAGTCACTCCATGTCCAAGGTTAAGAGTTAAATAGATGCGAATGCATGCTAAAACAGTGATAAGTCCCCTCATAGTGTGAGAAGCCGAAAACCGAAACAAATAAGTGGCTTGATGGGTTGAAGGGAGCTCGATCTGTTGAAACAAGAAGGAAGAATAAGTAACTAAGGTAAAACAGGTCAAAATAAGACCAAGGCTGCAAACAGACCTAAAACTGATCTGGGCGCAAAACGGGCCGAACTGGGCCGGACCTGAAAACGGGCCCTAAAAATTGGCTAAGTCGGAAACGGGCCGGGCTGAAGACTTGGCTAGGCCAAGACTGGCTAGGCCGAGTCCAAGACTGACTGGGCCAGATCAAGTATTGAGCCCAAGGTTGGGCTGGACTCAACAGGGCTCGAGATGGGTCTGGCCCTGGACGGGTCTAGGCCTAGATAGGTCTGGGCCAAGACCAACTGAACCAGGCCAAGGCTTGGCAGTTGGGTCGGGCACAACCCAAGCCAGGGGTTGGGTTAATCAAGCCTCAACTAAGTCGACTCGGTCTCGCTGAGTCAAAAAAAGGGGGAATGAGAGGAAAATCCAAGAAAAATCAAGCAAAACCCTTGAAAATCAAGTAAAATGAGGAAAAATCTAGGGGAAAACTACAACAACCGATGAAGATCAATGAAAACCAGGAAGTAAAAATCGAACAGGGGATAGGGAAGGATGGGGGTACCTGGAACCAGTTGTGTCGGCGGCAAAGGTGATGGCTGGGAGCGGAGAAGGGTGAAACTAGGAGGAAACTCCACTGCAAAGGCGCGGAGGAAGGGAACACGGTGGTAGGGCTCGGCCGAGGCATTGTCAAGAGCAGAGAGTGCGGCGAATGAGGGAAGACGAAGAAGATGGAAGATAAAAAGAAGAAATCTCAGAGAGAGGGAAATCAAGAAGAGAGGAAGAGGGAGGGTTACCGAAGGAGAGAATCGCAGCTGAGTGCAGTTGGGAGCAACGGCACTGTAGCACAAGCGGCTACAGTGCCGAGAGAAAGGGGTTCTTTAAGGGTTAGGGTTTGGGGAAATAGGGATACAGTCTCTCTTCTTATTCTTTTTTATAAAATTAAAACCAAAGGTTTTTGAAATAATTTCATTTTTTTTAAAGAAAATAAAATAGAATGAAATCAAAAACCCAAAAAAATCTCGAGTGGCGAAATTCGAGAGGAAAAATGTGATTTTCAATAATTTTTTGATAACAATTTACATAATAATTACAAAATTACCAAAAATGTCCTTCGAGTTCTCAAATTCAAAAACAGGCAAACTGGGGCTCACCATGGAGCCCACACTCTCCTCACTGTCATTACGATCCCGAAAACAACTTGGAGATCCAAAAATCTCCTCAAAATCTGGAAAACTCGGAACGGGTTATTACAACCTACCCATAGTGTACACAATTAAAAGTTAGGATAAAAAATATAATAAGCCATTAGATTTAGGTTCATCAAAATCAATGATGAAATGAGTATCAATTTAATTTCAATGCATTTGGATCAAGTGGTCAACAATCACTTTAGATCTCATTTTTTAATATGATACTTCACAACTATTATTTTAATATGAATGGAAGCCAATGAGCCATTACATGCCCGTAATTAAGGATATAGTAGTCCTTTTTATGATAATGAAGATAACAAATATCAATTACATTAGCATGATTCAACCCATATAAGATAGTAGATGGTTTGTTGAGGAAGCTTAATGCTGATGGATGTAAGATGACCCAGGGGTATAAATCTCGGCCGAGGTATCTCGTCGGTTAGAGATAAAATAATTTGGCCGAACATCGGCCTATTTCTTCTTCTTTTTAAAAAAAAAAAAAAAAAACAGAATATCAGTTGTGGGCCCGGCCGATATATATATATAAACATCCTTTTTATTTTTTTAAATGATTTTTTTCAAAAAAAAAAAAGCGACCGAGATTTTAAAAAAATTGAGGAGAGAAAAAAATCTCGGCCAAGACCGAGATCTCACCGATATGGAATATCGCCCGAGATCTCGGTCTCGGCGATATTTGGACCCCTGGGATGACCTAAGTTTGGGTTGGGCTTTGAATGCACCAAGCCCAATTATAGTGGACTTGGCACTTCAAGCTTTCAGGTTTCAGGTTTCCGTGGCAAACTACCATCCTTTTAGATGGAAACAGGCTGGATTTGGGCTGGGCATGGCACTGCAACAAGCACTAATAATTTCAGGTCGGGCATTTTGGGCCTTATACCTAAGTACTTTGAGGCCCACCTGCAATTATCTACTTGAATGTATGAGAAGAAGAAAAGACCCTAGATAGTAAATTTAGCAACCATCTACCATAATAAAAACACTATAATAGTTGATTGTGTTACAGGACATATTTCAGTAAATATGGGTGTGTATTTAAAAAAGTCTATAGCCCATTCCTTGAATCAGTGATAATGTCCATGTCATTTATGTCACATAAGTGTTATTATCTTTTTCAAAGTAACTTTTCAAGCGTTTTGCCTTTTTATATACTATGGAATGGGGTATAAGTGTTCACCATACGAGGTTTATTATAGTTTTTCTCTTGTTTCACCTTATTAAAAATCTGAAAGAACCTCGAAATAAATTTTACTAAAAATAAAAAGTTTGAACCTTAATGAGACATTTCACCTTTGAACCCGTTGGTGATCAAAATGAAACCAAATGACAAAGAATTTGCCACATATAAGTCCAACGTGCTTATTTTATATAAGCAAATTTAAAGGGGTGGCTCTACAATTATAGTCATTTGAACTTGAGTTAGACATTCGAACTTCCAGGCCCACTACTCCAAATTAGTCATCTTTGGCAAATTGTAGAGATAGAGCTCCTAAGTCCTAACCAAGCATGAGAAAATTTACAGGACCATTAACCAGTCATACCTTTTGAGTGTAATTGACAGCCTGCGAAGAGGGTCGGCTCAACACAAGTTGAAGCGTAAGGTGAAAATTCTAAATAGGACCTTCTTAGTATTTAACATATTATTATAAATATTATTTAAGTTGGTTGGCTTGGGAGATGGAATAAAGCCTGCCTCTTCAAGCAAGTTTGGCTGTCGGCCTCCAATCGCAGTTCCATTATGGACCGACTAAATCAAAGTGTGTTATATTAAATCTAAATCGAGTTGGATTATTCTCCTCCAACTAACTATTCTCCTTTGTGGAAGGGGGAGTTGTGGTTGGCAGCGGAGGTCAAAATCTCGTTTTTCAATGAAATCAGTCATATTGGTTGATCTCTTGGATATCGGATATCGGCTGAGATATCGGCCAATATCATTCTCTCTCTTTCTTTTTCTTTTCTTTTTTATGAAATATCAGTTGTATTTTTTTTTAATTTCCTGAATTAAAAATAAAAAATAAAAACTGAAAACCCTACCTTGTTTTTTATTTTTGAAAAATTACAAAGGAAAATATTGGCTGATATTAACCCGATATTGACCGGGCCCACATCCAAAATCAATTTTTTTTAAAAAAAAATTTAAGGGTGATATTTATGATATCGGTCGATATGACCAATATATCTGCCACATGGACCGATATAATCATTGTACAGCTCATACAATACGAGATTTCAATCCATGATCGGTAGAGCAGGGGAGGGGGGGAGGAGGACGTGTCGTTGGTTGAGAGCTTCAGTTTATTTAAGAAGCATGAATAAGAATACACACGCAGACATATGTAGATACAAATATTGAGAATTTGAGACCTTCGCATTATTGGAATATAATAGATACTAAAGTATAAATATTGGCCTAAAGTATTATCTAGGAAAAATTTAAATTTTAGAAAGGAAAAGAGATAAAATTTAAGAAGTAATAAATGATAAAGAAATTAAGTATCATTGAGCTTTTTAAAATTTCAACGTGAATAAAATATTCTCTCATTAAAACGTAGTAAATGATTGGAAAAGTTACAAAAAGCTTTAACATTAGAAACACTAAGCCAAGAAAAGAGTATGAATCATTAGAAAATGAATAAAATATTATTTTAAATGAGAATGTTAACTTGTGTAAGTGACATTATATGTATCTATACAAAATGAGATAATGAATAAATTAACTGATGACGTTAATTAATTATAAAATAAAAAGATTTTGTGAATCATTCCCACGTAATATTTTAGGTCCATAGAGGTGCAACTGGGGTGGGTCAATGTGGGCCCTAAGTCAATCCAGGTTAGTGCCCAAATTAGAAATGTAGGGCCTACACTTCCAAATTAACATTTTTAGTATTATTTGAAATGCACATTGAAAAAAAAAAATAGATGGTCACACTTATACTATAATATTACAAACAACATTTTATTCCACGCCCTTTCTTAAAATATAAATTAATTCATGTTCTTAAATGTTAAATATAAAACAATTTTTTACACTAAAAATATAGTTGGGCACGTATACATGAATTAAAAGTGATTTTGTGTAACTAATAAAAAGTGTCATATTGATTAATTTGTGAAGTCAACGACTATATATAACATTTGAGGCATCATTCTCTCAATAGTTAACTTTGTGAGTAAGTTCTACCTCAAAAATTATTTCAAGTCTTGGTTTTCTAGCTTGGTATCAGATCAAATTTCGCATGCATGCGGCTGCACAGCTGCGCAGGTGAGGACAGGTATAAAGTGACAAAATTCTTAAAATCTATTAATATGTGAAACAAATGACTTTATATGACACTTGAGACACTATTCTCTCAATAATTAACTTTTGAGATTGAGTTCTACATCAAAATATTGTAAATTTTAAATTTCTAACTAATTCTACGTTGTTTTTTAACAATACTAAAACATACACAAGAGCCAAAATATTTAATATCTAAGCTATTTATGTACATTTCACTCTTTATTTCATAATCCTTTTCTTCATTCTTGTTAACTGCTTGTGTTGAATTCATATCCTCCCTTTTGGTTCAAATTTTTAAACTGAGTTACCTATTCATTGCAGTCTATTTTATAATTTTAAATAGTAAATTTCTCTTAATAAAATAATAGTTGGACCTTTAGATGATTATTTTAAAGTACTATTAAATCTTTAATTTTTTATGGTTATTATAAAAAGTAACTTATTCAATCTATTTAAATTAACATACTTTGTATTTCTTTAAAAATTTAAGAAAATGCTGAAGTTTTTAAGCTTAAACAAAAATTTAAATCTTTTTTAATTTTTTTTATTAAAGAATATTGATGATCCTAAGTAAGAAAACATCAGTCAGAAAATTAAACTTAACATAATTTTACTTTTGTCCAACTGATAATCTCCCGTATCAGAAAGTGAGAGGTATCAGATTCGAGCTTCCATGATCTCAATTGGTGTGTCCTAAAGGCACCAGCAGGAGTAAAAAATTCGGTATCAGCCGATATTTTTCTCTCTTTTCTTTTTTTTTTAAAAAAAAAAAGGTCGATATCAGCCTATATTGTGATATCGGCAGATATTCAGACCCGGGCACTTAGATATCACTCATAGAGGTTTTAAACTGGGTTTATGTAATTTTCTACACGTAATTTAAAAAAAAAAAATCAATTTTTATTAAGAGGTGAAGCTGGTGGTCCCCTACCAACTCCACATCTGATTTTGCCCGTACCCTTTACCATCCTACAGTTCTTGAGTCATCAAAGCCTTAGGGCGCTTCTCGAAATTCCATATCCATTCAATCTCGTCCTGCATTGTCAGCAATTGTATTTTTCATTTTAATAAATTATTCTGAAAGATAAATTTCATATTATAGAATATGCAAATTAAACTATTTTTTTGTTTATCCCTTAAATATGGATTTATTTAATTATTTTACCTGTTAATTTAAAATTTAAAATGTCAACTCTTAATATTAAATATATAAATTGCATGTATAAAGATCAATCAAATGAATATTTCAAAAAATCAACAAATCTAATAAATTGTATAAAATAAGGCTGAAATAAAAAATCCGATCTTACCTATAAAAACATATATACTCCTAAATATAAAAAGAAATTTCTTGTTTAAACCCAAAAGTATCACACCGCATACATTTATTTATTGAAATTTAAAAGAAGTTATTAGTTTTTTCTTTTTTGAATTAATACGAGGGAAATTGTAAGATATCCAGCGTAAAACCTTCATGGTGAACCCACTACCCTTAGGGCATACCAAAATTAAACTATTGGAGTTGGATAATAAGAAGGGCATTGGTAACTTTTATAACAAGAAGTACTAATGTACTTTTCTATCATTTAAATAATAAGAAGTAAATAAAAAGACAAATTTAGTATCACTTATTATGAAAAATAGAGTATCTCAGTCAACTCCTTTCTTGACAAATGTTTGAAAAAAGTGAGAATTACTAAGATAAGTTCTTAGTTTAAAAAGATTACCAATTAAGAAATTTGTATTTTTTATAAGAGATGTTGATGTACATTTTCACTGCTTACAGACCATAGTTAATAATATCTATGGGTATATATCGGATTTTAAGGGGCCAATATATATTGGCCAATAATATGTAAATCGGTACGATTATAATATTGGCCATATTGACAGATATATCGGCCCTAACATTGGCCATGATACCGGCCATTATCTATAATATCAGCTGATGTGTATTAAAAAGATTAAAAATATGACCTAATTTTTTTGAAAAAGATTAAAAATAAAATGTGAATAGATATATTAAAATGTGATATTTTCTTTCTATATAAATATATTAAAAAAAATATTTCTTTAATTTTGTACTTTGAAATTTTGCACTTTTGTTAAAAAAAATTAATCAAAAATTTTAAAACCCATAATTTTCTGAATTTTCTAATTTTTTTTAAAATAAATGAACAAACAAATGAGATTGTCCCTTCTATCAAAACGGTGTTAGACATGTACAGCTCTATAATTGATTCGTAGAGCACCAACCGCTAGGGATGACAATTTAGTTTAAAATTTTGAAAATATAAAGAGTCCGACCCAGTAAAAGGAGAGTTTCGATCTCATTTTTAATCACATCAGAGGTAAAAAAATGGTAGACCCGAGATCTTGGACCCATGAATATCGCACTATATCTCGACTGATATTAGACGATATTTATTTCTCTCTCTCTCTTTTTTTGTCAAATCTAGGTTGTATTAGCCAATATCTATGAGATCTCGGTCATATCGGACGAGATTTGGACCTCTCAAACTTGAATTTCATCAATATAATAAAACGATTAAAGGTGAGCCAAACTTGAACATATATCAGGCCCAAAAACTGAAGCCTGGCCAAAATCATATACAATGTAGTAAACAAAGTTTTGTTTCATTTAAGTGCTCCACTTAGGGGTAAAATCAGGTCGGGTCATACGAGCTATTGACTCGAATACTCAATCTGATACGACTCAAATTCTAACACGATGCAACTTGAATTCTGACTGAATCCACATTCTAAATCTATTTTAATCTAATTTTAACAAGGTTAAATAGGATCAAATTAACATAAAAAATTCTCAATCCATTTTAACCCAAATTCTATGTCTTTTCAATCTGATCGACCCGCTCACTCGATCGCATGACACACATGATTTTTCGTATCAAATCAAAATTCGATTCGAATTTCACCCCCAGCTCCATTCAACCCCACTCTAACTTTTCCTTTTATTGTCACCTTATGTCTTGGCTACTCTGTCCCATCCTTATTAAAACCAAGGCAAATTAAAATGAACCACATGTTGATGACCAGGCGGGTCCCTAACCCACACGGCATAATAAATTTTCGATGAGGAAAAGACAACCCATTGAATGGGTGAAGGGCTGTTTTCCTTTCCCATCAATCATTTCTTCATGGTCACGGCTTCTTCAAATACACTGAAGTCTTAGCCACAAAAGGTTGGTCTCACGATTTAAAGTCGGTTTTAAATTTGATTTAGGAATCACTTACGCACCTGGATTTTCTGCCTTTACACATTCAAAATCAGATTTTTAGATAAAATTATGATTTTATCCTCATATTTTCATTCATTTGAATTAATACCCAGTTCATTTTGGCATTCATTCATTCGAATGAATCATCAAGTGTATTTTCAATTCATTCGAATGAATGGGCTGAACAGTAACACGGAATACTCTCAGCTACATTCATTCGAATGAATGGGCCTCATTCATTCGAATGAATGGGTCATTCGAATGAATGGCTCATTCATTCGAATGATTTAAATATTAAGATTTATTTTAAAACTTTACACTTATTTTTTAAGAACTGTGTATTTTCAAAATTTCTCAAATTGAATATCTAAACTAATTAAAATAACCTGATAAAAATACCTTAAGACTTCAAGGTCTTTTGACACTCCTAAATATTTAAAATACAGTATTTTACAAATAAGAGTATCCCTAGAGTGTGTCAAAAACATATTTGGAAGTGTCAAAAGACCTTGAAGTCTTAAGGTATTTTTATCGGGTTATTTTAATTAGTCTAGATATTCAATTTGAGAAATTTTGAAAATACACAGTGCTTAAAAATAGCTGTCTATATTTTAAAACATAGACCGTTATTTTTTAAGCACTGTGTATTTTCAAAATTTCTCAAATTGAATATCTAAACTAATTAAAATAACTCGATAAAAATACTTTAAGACTTCAAGGTCTTTTGACACTTCCAAATGTGTTTTTGACACACCCTAGGGATACCCTTATTTGTAAAATACTGTGTTTTAAATATTTAGGAGTGTCAAAAGACCTTTAAATCTTAAAGTATTTTGATCAGGTTATTTTAATTAGTTTAGATATTCAATTTGAAAATTTTTGGAAATATACAGTGCTTAAAGAATAAGTTTAAAATTTTAAAAGGATTTAAATAAATGTAATAGATACTGTAATAGATAAGTGTAAAGTTTTAAAATAAATCTTAATATTTAAATCATTCGAATGAATGAGCCTCATTCATTCGAATGAATGGATCATTTGAATGAATGAGGCTCATTCATTCGAATGAATCGTCCATTTATTCGAATGAATGGGGCTGAGCAGTATTCCGTGTTACTGTTCAGCCCATTCATTCGAATGAATTGAAAATACACTTGAAGATTCATTCGAATGAATGCCAAAATGAACTGGGCATTCATTCGAATGAATGGAAACGCGGGGGTAAAATCGTAATTTCACCAAAAAATCTGATTTCGGGTGTGTAGAGACAAAAAATCCGGGTGTGTGTAAGTGCTCCCTTGATTTATGATCAATTTATATGAATTATTTCTATAAATTTAAATCATGAATGTGAATTAAAAGATAATATATTTAGGATTTATTTAATATTGTATTTTTCTATTTAAGAATTTTCTATTTTATTTACTTTCCTGATATGTATTCTATTATCTTTATAAATAAGATTAAAGAGTCTTTTTTTTTTTATTATTAAGAGAGACACCAAATTCTCTATGTGTGTTATTCTACATGGTACATAGTTTAACATCGATCGAATTCTTCTAGCAGACACAAACAAGCCTCGCTTTTTTGCTCCCTCTGCTGGAGACGATGCGGCATAGGGAGGTTAATCCCTTTTTTTTTTTTTCTCTTTTCTCGCCTGCTTTCCACAGTAGAATATGAATACTTGTATTATAAAAAAAATTATAAAAGATATATAAAAATATCTTGCCCCAACCATAGTAACAAATACCGTTCTCGGGATAATAACGGCAACTGTTAATAACGGGATATTTTTAATTTCTCGGGTTTTTAACGGGAAAATCTCGTGGAAAATATAAATATTTAAAAAATAATAAAAATAAATATAATAAATAAATAATTCTCATCTTATACTTCTTGAGTAAAAAAAATAGCATATAAAGCTATAATAAAAATGTAAAGAAGCAATTGTTCTCAGGGTTACTCATGCAAGGATTGAAAGAAGAATTGAATAAGATCAATTTACTAAACTACACTAAAACAAGAAATCATCTATCATCGCAACCAAAACTTCTGCAACCAAAAAAGAAAAAAAAATAAAACAGGAAGCTGAACATAAACAGTAGTCATTTTTCTGTTAAACATTGTATTAGAAACTATATACAGACATACTCATTCAAAAAAACAGAGTTCAATTTCTTTATACAGTTAGACTTACTCAAACCTGTATCTAAATAAAAAATCAAAATAGAACAAGCCACTGCCCTATTTATTAAGCTCCAAACCAACCCACATTAATGGTGGAATTCCTTATTTCCAAGACGAAAACCATGAGCAGGTTTATCAATATAGGGCCAGAGAAAAGAAAAACATCGCACAAAAGCAAAATGATGAGCATTGGCCGATACGTTGTGATTCGATGCGCATTGTATCAGCCACAATGTAGCTCACAACTGTAACAGATTTACTTGGAGACTCATAAGTGTCCAAGATTTTTCGAAAGTCAACTGCAAAATTTCTAAAACTTCTACTGAACATTTTTGAATTTCAACATAAGTTTTTGAAATTTCAGCCAAATTTACAGTCAAAGTTTTAATAATTTCGCTCAAAATTGTCAGCCTGACTTTCGAAAATTTCATTGCTTGATAATCAAACCAAAATTTTAGCTAAAACATATGCAAAAACTTCTGAAAATTCAACGGTGAAAATTTCAATCAAAATTTTCTGAAATTTCTTACAAAATTTTAGCTAAATATTTTAGCCAATTTTTTTTCTAAAAAATTCAGTTGAAATTTTAGAAATTTCAGTTGACAATTTCAGGTGAAATTTTCTGAAATTTCTATGAAAAATTCAACTGAAAATTTGTGAAATTTTCAGCAAAAAAACTTCTAGAATTTTAGTCGAAGTTTTCAGCTGAAAATTTGTGACAAGAAAGAGGAAAATGAATAAGAAGAAGAGAAAGAAGAAAAAGACAATACCAGATTGAAATCTCAGTTTGCCGTCTTCTCTTTAAATCTACACCGACGACCACCGTAGGGAAGGAGAGGATATCGAACTCTACGAACAGATAAAGTGGTTACCACCTTTTAACCGACGGCTACAATGACGGCGACGACGAGATAAGGTCGTTTCGTTCTCAGCGAGAGCTTACAAAACAGTTTATTCTTCTCACACTCGTCCGTCTTCATTTATTTTTCCTTTCTCTGATTCCCTCGTATCAACGGAGCCGAGGATTCGGGATTTTCAGAATCGGAACTCGGAAGAAGAAGAGGAAGCACGGAAGCAGATTGGGGATTTTCGGATTTCAGAATCGAAGTGAAACCCTAAAACAGAGGGATTCGGGATTTAAAATTTTTTAACCTGTAAGTGTCTCACGCGTGGGACGGTGCGGGCGTGCGGCTGGGCTGAGTCGAGGCTTCTTCCATTTTCAAATGGGATTTAACTCAACGCGTTTTTAACGCATTTTTATCGTTTCTCGCGTTATTAACGCGTTTTTACCGTTAAATTCCCGATAATAACGGTATCGGCGTTAAAAATGAGTTTTTTACTCGAGAACGGTATTTTTCCAGTATTATCACGGTATAAATGAAAATACCGGCGGTATTTGTTACATTGGCCCCAACACCCCTACTCTCTCTCTTTTCATTTTGATTTTTTTATCTCGTTTTTTTTAATTCTTTTTGTTTTCCTATATGAAGGAATCTCTCTTATTAACAATGTCATCAGAAGATCAAAGTAAGCCACTTCTGATTCTTATTTTCATTTTCATTTTTCTAGATCAATTTTTATAAGAATACATTTTTATGTAATTTTTTCAAATTCTTTTAGATATGATTTTTATAAGAAAATATTTTTTCTATAATTTTTAGCTCATTTTTTCCTTCTTCTTCTACTTTTTCAAAATTTTCTAGATCTGATTTTTATATTAAAAAAAAACTATTCTTTCTATAATTTTTAGCTCATTTTTGTCATGGCCAGACCCAACGGACACGTGAGAAACAATAATATTTTTTTTTAACTATGAAGCATGCACAACTCATAGTCCAAACACGTGACATCTACACGTGTTGCGAGATCTCTATAGATCCTAGGACTTATTAAACTCTTGATTTGATCTACTGAATTATCAGTTGTCCACGTACTCCAATGTATATCAGATCTTGCGTAGTTCTCAATTCATTAATTTTATGGCACGAACCCCGTATTATTCATGATGTCACATCAAGACATTCTAATTATCCAATCGTGGGCCTCATCAGTAGAATAGATCTCATCTATCACGGGTCTAGCCAATCACCGGTCTATACCAACCATGGGAACACCGTCAACCATGGAGTCAATGTCACACATGGAATAAACTTCAACCATGGGACCTATACCAGAACATAAGTGTATCCCTCTTCCGGGACAATACTCTAAATATGGGTCCAATCCTCTATGGAATCAATGCCCTCCGTGGGAATATCCATCCATGTATACACTACTCATCCATGGTCACAAAGGCCTCCACGGGAGAATATCTATTCATAGAATTGTCACGTCCACCATGAGACCAATGCGTCTACTATGGGACCATTATATCTATCATGGGGTCAATATGCCCTCCATGTAATCAATATCTAGGCATGAATCCGATCTATCTGCCATGGGAACAACATACATGGGATTCATCATCCATTTCTTGTAATTCTCTATCAATGAGTATCATCTATCCATTGGTAATAATCATCTATGAATATAATCACTCAATGGGTATAATCCATCCATGAGCATAACTTATACATTGATAGAACCAATATGTCTATCATAGGACCAACAAGTCTACCATAGGACTAATATGCCTACTATGGGACCAACATGTCTACCATAATACAAATATGTCTACCATGGGACCAACATGTCTAACATAAGACCAATACGACTACCATGGGACCAACATGTCTTAACGTAATACTAACATCCGAGCACCGTCATGGGAACCATCATCCATTGGTATACACATCCATCCCTGGTAACACTCTATCGTGAGTACAATCTATTCATGGGTATAACCATCCATGAATATGATCCCTCCATGGGTATAATCCATCAATGGGCATAACTAATCCATGGGCACTTTATCTATCATGAGATGTTCCATCCATAGGAACAACACTCGAATTAATCACTACGTCACTGTGGCAACAATATCAAATCATCATATCATATCATAAACATACCACGAATCCTAGCAAGACTTAGGGCCCATGATTTACTAAGCGGGAGACTCATGACTGGCGTGATCAAGTCTTCCTTGCCTTGCATCTCTTCACCCCATGGGTGATTCAGTCAAGCTTTAAGGTGGAAAGACTGCGTCTAACGAACCTAATACCATCCACATGGGATAAAATAGTATCTAACTCTACGCAACCACGCACAACAAGTGTGTAAAATAGTCGTAAGGGCGCCCTACAGTATATAACATGTAAGGGACTCACCTTGCGACGGCAACCACACGAGAACAATTCTTTGTGGAAAAACATCACTATCCCGAATACCTCTCTGGGATAGAAAATCAAACATCTCAATCACATGAGGGACGTACCAATACCACGTCTCAATATCAAGTGACTAAGTCACATAAATATCTCAATGTCACAGTCTCCGTATGTTCATATTGAGGTTCCCGCGGTGTTACGGCTACTCTAGGCCTTATTCATGGAATCTATATACCTATCACATCCTTTTAACTATACAAAGGTAAGACACAATGATCTACTGATAGGACAGTTTCCTTTTTTTTCAACGGACTGAGCCATACTGCTATCATTACGTGAGACACATACCCATAGCAAGTCTTAATCATCATCAATATCACGTGAGGGACGTATCCATGCCACGTCTCAATCATCATCACATGAGGGACACACCCATACCACGTCTCAATATTATCATCACGTGAGGGACACACTCATGCCACGTCGCAATATAATCAACTGACCTAGTCACATACATATCAATGCCAAAGTTCTCATCTGTCCATCTTAAGAATTTTCTCAGTTTTCTAGCAACTCTAGTCTTTACTCGAATAACAAACATATATGTCTCATCATATCAGGACTCTCGAGGCATCATAACCTCTTCGGGCAGCCTTCGATGGATCTAACATCTAGCATTAGAGTCTATATTAGGGAAGGTATATCACGCAAATCCCTTTCTACCCTTCACATTTGCTCAACATCTTACATCATCCATAATATAAATGGATGACACAATATATCTTTTGATCGAGCTGAGGCACAATACTCTCAGTTACCTACGTAACACATAATGGATCAGATCAATCGTAGTTCGTCATTTTCACATTTGGGTTGACATTGGGGAGTGGTCATAATTTTATTTTGGGGAAATCAAACAAGGTTTTCTTAGCATTTACATTGCATTCCATGAATTCTCAATCATGTTAGTCCATCCCCATTGTAGCACAAGTTAACCCCATTGGGTTCTAAGATACTTGATCTTAACTCACCTATATCACTTAGTCTAACCCTTTATCAAGTTCTTCTTTAAATTATGAAAATTTGTTTTACACATGGTTAGGTCAATCCACCACAACCATTATCAAATATGTACTCACTAGTGATGTACATATCATCACAAAATCTAAGCATGGCATTAAACACATTCATCATGCTTATTATATGAGTTACCCATCTAAGAATTCCAATCACAATCATGAGATCATTTGATACTTACATTACTCATAACCATACACAAGTATGGAAAGTTATCAAGGCCCTCCATTACTCATCTTGGGCAATCTTAATTTATCTTACATTCTAATCATAGTTCAACACACCACAAATCGATGAATTCTAAATTATAGTAAACATCTAATCATATGGAACTTGGGGAACTCATACATATGTATCTGATATAATATATTCATATCAATTACACATAAGCATATGAAGGTCAAACCATAACCTACCTAACTATGCATTGAAATGTGCAAAAGGCAACATTCACTCAAATATATTATCACAACATGGAATTTTACAAATATTCCCAATAATCTAAGTGTATGGCGTTCTCCAATTTTATCTAATGTTATCAAACTCAAATCATATCGAAATTGGTCTAGGGGCGTGAATCGTGAATCAGAAATCGTTAAATCGTACGATTCATATATCATCTTATTTCTATAACCATTTTATTGACCTAGGCCATTACAATTTTTTTTTGTTTGCCTATTTGAAGGAATCTCTCTAAGTAAAAGTGTCACCAAAAGATCAAAGTAAGCCATCTTTGATTCTTCTTTTTATTTCATTTTTGTGGATCAATTTTTATAAAAATATATTTTTATGTAATTTTTCCAGATCTGATTTTTATAAAAAAACTATTTTTCCTATAATTTTTAGATCATATTCTCCTCCTCCTTCTACTTTTTCAAAATTTTCTAGATCTGATTTTGTAAAAAATAATTTTTTTGAAAAATCTTCTTCCTGACGGTTCTTTTTCTTTCCTATTTTAGATCTCTCTCTCCATCTCTTCAATCTTTTTCTTTCTCCTTCATACCTATTTTTTCCCCTTTTTTTTTTTCATATTTGAAATTTTTGATATGTTTTTAATTTGCATTTTTATACCATTGTCCTTTTTTTTTTCTTCATTTTCAAAATATCTAATCTCATTAAGACTTTGTATTTTTTTCCTTTTTTTTATGGAATTTTGTATTATTTGCATTTTAACTTTCAAATACTGAAATATATTAGGGCAATTCATCGGGCGGGCCCGAGCCGAGCTTTAAAAAGGCTTGAGCCAGTTTAATTTTGTATAGGTCCGAGCTCGCTCGGTTAAACCTTTTTAATAATTTAAGAGCCAACTTTTTAAATTTTAATTTCCACGATTCTAGTGACAAAGAGGGGGGAAATTGGGTGGAATTTCTAAGGTTTTGGAGAAATGTATAGGAAGGAGAGGAGATAAATGAGAGCGAATACGAGAGGGTATGGCAATGGGGTGCACATCCATGGGTAAGTTCTTCTTCTTGGAACGAGAGAGAGAGCACCTAGAGTGGAGAAACAGCATGCCATGCCCCACCTCGCAACGAATCCATGACACCGATACGCCGGTGTACGTTTAAATAAACAACTGAAAATTTCTATCTAAAATCTCACAAAATCTCCCCTAAAAGTGAGATCTTTTCAGAAATTTCATTTCCTTCTAACTTATCAATTTCAATTCTAACAAATCATAAACATCCCATAGTATATCACTATTCTCAAATACATCATTGCCATCACATGTAAATCTTCTCCGTCCAAATCTCCTTAAGTTAAATAGAAGGGATTGAAATCTAACTCAATCCTTTTTTCCCAACATAATTCTGAAATATTTGTAAAGTAATTAGGGACTATGTCAAAAAACACTCAAATGAGAGGTTTGGCATGAATTATTACAATCCAAGAGTATTAATGTCCAAAATGAAATTAACGAATACAAGAAATCTCCAAATGTTATAAGTGCAATTCTTGTAATCATGGATGTCTAAACTTCAAGGGTGCAATAAAAATTACAATGGACTTTTACAACATATGTGTGATTTGAGTACAAAAGAGATCCGCAAGCAATATTCAAATTTCCAAGATTTGTGGCTCTGATATCCACTTGATGTAAGTCTAGGGTTGAATTTTGTAGATTCACTGGTAGGTCGCAATTTTAAAACAGATCCAAAACCTAAACAAGGTTCTCGAAAGTTAATTATGCATATGGATCTTAGATCAATGTCTCAACTAATCCAATTTGAATATGAAGTATGGAAGCATAATATTAATGGAAATTAATGAAATTGAATGAAAACTTCTTAATCTAAAGTCCATAGAATTAAATTAAACTTAGAATAAATCCGGTACTTGGAAAATTCGACCAAAAGATAGGCCTTCTAAGGCTAAGCCACCCAAAACTCCAAGAGTTTCTTTAAACTTCAAGTCTTATTCAATTATTGTGTAAAAGGTCCTAATACATGGAGGTATATATAGAGGAGAGAGACCAGTCAGGGCTTGGTCGACCATGGGAGAGAGAAATCCTCCCAGATACAAAAATCTCTCCTTCATGCTAGACATGGGTCAACCTTCCTCATATGGGGGTGATCCATGGTTACATGTGACAACCAATAGAATCACTCCATCTTACCATGTCATCTAAATGGATGGACAAGATTATTAAAAAGAAACACACTTAAAAAGGAAATAAATAAAATCCTAAAAAATCCTAGGAGATAAGATAGCTTAGGTGTATGGAGAGATATAATAAGATAGCTTAGGTGTATGGAGAGAATATCTCTCCAAGCCATTCCATAGATGGGATTTTCGCCCAAGGCAAGTTATTGTGTATGGGTTGGCATCACATTCAGCCTATTTCCTTTGTGTTGACGTTGTCACGTCCCGACCCGAAAAGTGGGCCCGGAACGTCACTAATTTTTTTTTTAAACTAAACCCAAGGGTCACACATGATCTCAACATGTGGACTCAAACATATACCATAAGTCTACCCGAAAGAGACACAACCACAAACACATGATTCCAACAATGAATTATTATTACAACATCATCAGAGTAACTATGGAACGCATGGTAGTTCAATACATGACATCAATACAAACTAAATACCGCACACAGTACTTTACATAAGGAAAAGGTTCAAGGAACAAAAAAGCAAAGATAACGGAATTCTCCTCAGTGGGAATCCCAAGGCAACGCAACATCTTATCCATCCTAAACTTCATACGGAGGGTTCTCCTCCTTGGGCACATCTCCTGAAATGTGAGTGGTGTGAACTAACTAGCCCAGTGAAGGAAATATAACAATGTAGTCTAATGAAATATCAGGTTAGTAAAATAATCAACATTTGCAATATAATATCTCATACTTGACAATAATTTTTCAATATCAAGTATAATCTCATCATCATTTCCATAACTGCTGTCATCCAACGTAACGCCTACATACTACGCTAAGACCATTGTATTAAGTCCCGACACTGTCAAAATACATTCTTGCAAGTACATCTCTGGCCCTCACATGGCCGATACTAACACTCCTCAAGTCAGCAACTATCGGTACCTCTTGTCCAGTAGACGTAAACCATCTCACACACATGCCCGATATTTGTTCAATAGTCAAGGGCACTTGGAAGCAGTATTACATATCTCATATGATAAACATCATAAACATTTATAATCATCATAAACACTTCTTACAACAGTGCATCTTGTCCGGGCACATGGGTGGGTTCATCAAACTTGAAACCACTCATTGCTCAAGATTCATCTCATAAAACCTGATTACACCTACTGCAAAGTTAAGTTCCCTCACCGAAAATGTGTGGTATCGCGGTCTCTGTTCAACATGCAAACAAGTGCACAATTAATAGTTGGTCAAAAT
Organism: Chimonanthus salicifolius; assembly: GCA_013350335.1. Taxonomy (NCBI): domain Eukaryota; kingdom Viridiplantae; phylum Streptophyta; class Magnoliopsida; order Laurales; family Calycanthaceae; genus Chimonanthus; species Chimonanthus salicifolius. Next base: position 52,244,716 of record CM023532.1, read on the forward strand.
ACATAGCATTCAAATGCAGACATACAAATAGTATTTCAAAACCATGTTGTTTTCCCAAAATCTCCGAGCTATATGGAACTGAGTCTCTTATTTGGTTTCTAACAATTTTTAGTTACAATAATCTACAATATATAATAATAAGGTGCTCAGTCCAAAACTCATATTGTCTTCTGGGCATGATCAGATTGACGTATTAAGTTAAGTCCAGATACTCAGGTCACTTTTCGTATTGTCTTCTGGATAGGACCAGATTGACATGTTGAGTAAGGCCTCGAGGTCACTCAGTGCCCGACAGATATAACGTCAGCCTGGAAGTGAAGTTACTGAGTGCCCGACAAATAGAGTCGGCCTGGAAGTGAATACAAATAGTATATACACTATAGTAGTAAGAGAAGAACGGTTAGTACAATTTTTAAATTATTAATGGTGTATAAACATCACATTAAAACAGGTCTAACACAAGCATCATCAATCAATCAAGTTCTTACATTAAAAAACTAGGTTCCTCGGAACATGTTTCGGAACAAGGTACTGTGGCTTCGAATCATCCGAACCACTGTTTAAAACTAGTCACAGACTTCGGAACTTGGGTCTGTCTTCAGACCATCCGAAGATCAAGTCTCTAATCGTCCAAAGGTCCTTCCGAATCGAGAAATAGAGAAAATAGGCTTCGGTGGGTCTGTGTGTCTCGGATTATGTTGAGAGAAGCTCGGATCGTCCGAACCTCTCGGTCCTTCTGAAGACAACTCGGAACATCAAGAGCAGAGGCGGGAGAGTGGCTAGCCTCGGACGCTTCGAGACTTCGAACTGAAGCTCGGAACATCCGAAGGTCACTATCGGACCGTCCGAAAGGGGTTACCCACGGACCATCTGAAGCACAACTCTCGGACCGTCCAAGAGTCATCTTCGTCCTTTGTCTACAATAGCAGACAGTAACGGGCAGCAACACCATGAAATATGAATCTAGAAACAGTGGATTTTCTGGATTCGATTTTCACATCCAACCGGTCAGATGGACTCCTTAGTCAGTCCTCTTTCCTTAGAGAGTGGTTTAAGACTTTAACACTTAATATGCCATCGAATTTTAACACCAAAATCACATTGACACAAGAAATCCCATGTTTTTCCTTAAACTTGAAATCGGTTTTACTCACTCAAAACTTGGCCAAATTTGCTTCTATTTGATTCTAAACCGATTGAAATTAAAAGAAGAACATAGTGGTTACCTTCACTTGAGTTCCTGGTTTGAAAATCTGGGCTTTTGAAAAACTTCCTCCTTAAGCTTACAGTAACTAAAGTTTGCAAAACAAAGAGAGGGAGAGAGGTGATCGGCTGGGTTTCAGAGCAGCTGAGAGAGAAGAGAGATGAAGAATTTTGAGGGAGACTAAACCAGCTGGGGAGGAGATTGTTTTATAGAAATCACTGGGCAATCGGTGAAGGCCGGGTGGGTGCTGCATGCAGCTGCTGCCGACGTCCCCAACTGTAACCGCACTGTTTGGGTGTCTGGTTGCAGATAAGTCCTTGCAAATTTCTAGTTTTGCAAAAAGACCCTATTTTTTATAAAATTCGATTTTCAACTTAAAACATGATTTGAAAAGCTCAAAATTTTTAATCCAACTTGATAGATAAGTTGGGTTTAAAAAATCTAATTACCATAAAAATTTGGAGATTTAAAATTCACTAAAACCCATGGATTTAAATAAAATTCACAATTTAACACTATTTACTTATTTTAACTTGTGTTAAATAAAATGATTTAAATTCCTCATTTTTGGGGTTTGAAAGAATAAACTATACCATACTAAAATGGTCTAAGATACTATACTTGTTTAAAAAAAATTCTCATTTTCAAAACCATTTAAAAATATTTATTTCTACCTTTCGGGGTCTTGATGGGCGGTTTTAAATACTATCTTCTGAAAATAAAATTATTCTAAAATCAGAAATAGGAATCATTGATTAAGGAAAATAATATCATCCAGTAATAATCACATAATGACACAAATAATAAATAATAACAGTAAGTGGTAAATTACTATTTTGCCCCTCCAGCTGGACGAGTTGGATCACTAAGCTTTCGAGCTCAGATTGAGCCACACCTGGGCTTTTCACAAAGCCCTAACCGTAATATTTGAGATTAACCGATCTAAGAAGGATTTATTAAACTAATTACGCCTAATTTGGGTCAGGGTATTACAGACGCAACCTCACTCCCTATCCCTTCATACTTCTTTCCTTCATTGCGTTTTAATCTCCACCTGACAATTGTCATCTTAGGAGAGCTTTATGGAGTGGGTTTTTATGTACTTGGACTTGAGGTCTGGCCTGTGTAGTATCGAGCTTCTTAAGTAAAGGTTGACTCGGTCCACTGGGACCCACTGGTTCTCATCTGATAAAGTTGATGGACTTTTTAAACGGTGTCCAATGACAGGCCCCGCGATTATAATGGTCCATGTAAGTAATGGCAATCTACTCTGCCGAATCCAAATCCACAGGTGAAGAATTTGATAGTGGAGTAACGGGTCTGGTGTCCCCATCACTCATCCTCCTAGTCTTGCCCGAGTGCACACATATTCCACGTATCTATGCTCAGGAAGTATGAATCTGACCCTTCGCATGTGCTGAACTAGGAAGAGGTTGATGTCACAGAGGATGTGACCTTTGATGAAGGAACAATGGGGATTCAAGACTCACGGAATCAGATACTCCGAGGGAAAGTTATCCCCTTAGTCATTATGGCAACACCACGGAGTTGAGAACACCACATGGGAGTGAGAATCGACAATGCAGGAGACTATCCTAGTTTATTCATCAATCGAGGTAAGTTATGAGTTAAATTTCAGGATGAAATTTGTTTTAGGGGGTACAATGTTGTTGTTAGTGCCCCGATTTGCCGAGTCCCTATTTGTCAAATTACATGACATAGGAGAAGCCTTGCTGTGGAAGATTGAAGCATGAAAGAAAACTTAAGTGGTGGTGAAAACTAGAGATCAAGAGGTAGATCAAGCATCACCAAAGTGTATGATAATCACATCAAAGGTAATTGGCCATAGATGACTATAGGTGGAACCCACACCGTAAGATGTCCATCCCTAGGCTTAGAGAACATATTTGGATTAAGTATATAAGCCTAGAAGGTGTTTGACCCAAACCAAGAACAAATGGACTTAAGTCCAAAACATTGTGTCTACTGGTATGGCGACACATAGAGTCACGATGATCAATTGCCCGTGGTGCAGATGACTAATCGTGGTATGGTGATCAATCGTCTGGAAAAAAAAATGGTTCTAGTTGGAATGGATTGTCAAACACTGCAGTCGTGGGATACCGTGAAGATACAATCTATGGGGCAATACATCGCTGAGACATGACATAGAATTGACTTGAACAAGGCCTGGAATATTGATCATACACGATCAATCGCCCAAACGATCAATCGTGTATACATGGGAGATAACACATCAGGCAACGCAATCCGTCGGCTAGACTTAGGCAAACAATTTGGGATTGTCATTCACAGTCATGTCTTGGAAGACCTTCCCTAGGTTTAGAACTCACATTGGTAAACCATAAGTAAGCCTAGAGGAAATGGATTGAAGCCTAGGAGAATCCTTTGAACTTGTAATCAACTAGTAAAACTACCATGCTTGGATAGAGAATTGAAAGATATTTTCTTAGAGCCTGATAAAACTAAATTGGAGTTCGGGAGCTCAAGATATGGCTATTTTAGTGGAGATCAGTTTTGCTGAAATACTGTCAGCATGAGCAATCGTGAGTCACGATCAATCGCCTGTGTCTAGAATGTTTCTGTTGGAAACTCACTCAAACCTCAACGGTAACATTACAACGGCTCTTTTTTTGGCCAAGATCGATCGTGGGTGGCGACCAATTGCCCGTAACAGGTCGGCATTCACTTGTTTGCCTATTTAAACTCCAAACTCTTTTAATTAGGTTGGAGCATCGAACATAGAAACACTCTAAGGCATTTCTAGTGAACCCAAACCTCTCCCAAGCCTCTCCCTACCTCTCTCCATACACTTTATATTGGTGAATCAATTCAAGAATCCAATCAAGGTTAGATTGTGATTAAGTGAGAGAGTATAAGCCTTCTAGGATAGAAATTGGAATCCAATTTTCTAGAAGCCCTCCCAAGGATTGTGATTGTTCTACACATGACACCTCTTCATCATCGGACAACATTACATTGGGAAGAAATCTACAAGAAACACTCTACAAGTGAGCTCATACAAAGGCAAGTGCTTCTTAAAGTTTTTATTTTCTTTTAAATCATCAAACTTGTGAAGTGGACTAAGGCAAGGAAGCCGAAACCACTATAATAAATATGTTAGTGCCTCGGCTTAGCCAAGTCTCAATGTTTGCCAATTCCATGACTCAGAAAGAAACACTTGCTAGAAGCTTGAAGAACCAATGTGATCAAGAATGAAGATCACTCTACACCTGATTGAAACTCATCATTATGGCAATAAAAAAATAGGTAATATGTCCATAGATGACTTTAGGTGGTAGCCACACCTCAGAGATGACTATCCTTAGGCTTAGTGGAACAAATGGTTAAATCATAAAAAAGCCTATAGAGGAAGCTTGACAGTGAATTGGAACCCAACTTGGAAATATGTATTTGGTTTCACTATCAGCTCGACCCGTCGTTCTCATCGACCCCTCGGTGGAGACAAGATAGACTCATCGTGGTTAAGGACTGGTCGACAAGATTGACATAGGTTCTAGATCATTGAACTGTCATTCTGGGAAAGCCTCTAACCGAGAGTCTCGTATGCACCGACCCCTTGGTGATGAACTTAAATGACCCCTTGTGGTCGACGACTCATTGGTATAAATTTATGAGTTCTGGATTGTGAACTCATAACGGCTCTCGATAAAATAGACATCTCGGTATTTTAAGACCGATCAATAGTAGCAGGACCGACCCTTCGGTAAAAGGAGACAAGTTGTTCTGAGTAACAGGTTTCTAGACTAGAAACTACTGTCAGCACATTTTTGCCCCAAACCGAGCCTCTCGTATGGACCGATCTCTCAGTGCCATAAATGTCGACCCATCGGCGACAACGACATGCCGACCGGGAAAGAATATTACCGTTGGTAGTTCACTTAATGCACAATGGTTGGGTTTGTAACGGTAACATTTCTAGTCACCGACTGCTCGGGGCGACTGACCTGTCGGTACATTGCCATTACTGCAACTGGTTGCCTTCTCTATAACCTATCTTTATGCAACCAGTTGGTATCCTTCGGCAAGATCAGTTGGTCCCTCTTCTTTATCAGTGAGCTTAAACAAGGGCCAACAGAAGGATCACTCGCTCTCTCTCGTACTTACGCTTGGAGAATCAAATACAACCAGTCATATGGAATGAGTGAGGTGGAATTCCTACTCTAATTGTGAGGGTGTAAGTTCCCACTTAGTAGATTTGGGGATAGCTCAAGGTTGAGCGAGTCCTAGCAGTGGATGTAGGTTGGCTAACCGAACCACTTTAAATTAGTCTTGTGGTGTTTGATCTTTGTGTGTTTGTATTTAATATTTAAGTACTATTCTCAACACGCATCACTTTGCATGTTGATTATCTTATTTTATACATTGTGCACAAGCATCGATAATCAAACAATATGTAAAGGGTCATAATCTTAGTGTGATCGCTTAAAGAAATTATCACACTAAACAAATCTCTTGATAAATGTTCCGCTGCACTCAAATCAATCAAGAAATTTGTAAACACCATTAAAAATGGGATTGACCTATTCACCCCCCTCTAGGGTCAATCATGTTGTTCTAGCACTGTGGACAATGTGACTTTCAAAATAGAAGGATAAGGACATGGACCGGGGTTTAGTCGAACCTTTTAAAACCTTAGGTGATTGGGTGAAATTCCCAATCAATTGGATAGTGGAAGTCCTATTCTATTCGTGAGGGCGTAATTCCCCACATAGTGTACTTGGGATAGCCCAAGGTTGGGTGAGTCTAACAGTGGATGTATGTTTGTTTAAACCGAAACATTATACATCTTGTGTTGTGGGTGTTTGGTCTTATCTTTATGTGACTGTTCTTTTAAATTGGAACACTCTCATATCACACAACATATGCATCTTGATTATTCCGCTGCATTTATTTTATTTAATATTATTCCGCTGCATTTATTTTATTCAATCAAGTAATTTGCTAAGACCTTAAAAATCAGGTGTTCCCCCCCTCCTCCCCTCCCTCCCTCTCTCTGGACAATCTAACACCGTGTTCTAGCACCCCAAGGGACTTTCAGTTGTAATACCCACCACCTACCTCAAAAAGAAGTCCCACATCGGTTGTGGGGTGCGTGGGATGGTTGTTGATATGAGAGAACCCCCCATTCCCTAGTGTGAGGCCTTTTGGGCTTGGCCATGTGGGCCAAGGCCCAAAGGAAAACCATAAGGGCATAGTGGGCCCAAAGCGGATAATACCACACTGTAAAGTTGGGGTAGGGTCGTTACAGATATCATGACTTGACCCTTGATCACGCATCTCGATGATTTTTAAGGACTCTAATAGTGATTTCTGTGGATAATGTTCATTATTTTATTTTGAAAAATGTGAATAGAGACTAAAAAACACAAATCTTCGAATAAAATCATAGATTTGGATTGCTTGACTTTGAAACTTGCACACACGCATTGCTTTTGTCTATTGAACGCGTAGGATTTCAAAACTCGTTTTGAACATTTTTGGTTTCCCATAAAGTTTTGTATTTAAAAATGTTGCTTTGCAACACCTCGTATTTTAAATTCCTTCAAACTTTAGATTTCAGTGAAAATTATTGAAAGACAATTTGTAATTTTTAGAAACTATCGAGACTTTCAAAACGTCATTTCTATTTTTTCGAGATTTGAATGTTGATTGTCGTTTTTGTGCTTTTGAAACCGTTCATTTATTTATGTTTTAAAACAATATCTTTGGCTTAAATCAAGTGGTTTTTTATTTCAGATTTCAACCAAAACCAATCATCAGTCTATCTGCAATGTTCTGAACCTTTTTGTAAGGTCTAATTTGTTAGTTGGTTCCCCAATTACCCCTTTTCTTAGAACACCCAATAAACTTAAAAAATAAAACCTATCGGACCAGTTTTTCCTCCTTCTGTAGCAGCAGAGAGTAGACTACCGTGGTCAACCTCTCCCTCGCCCATAAGCACAACCACCCCATGTGGGGCTTTATAAAATCCAATGACCCCTCTTCTCTTCCCTTCATGCAAATCTCTCTTATCCCTTCTCTCTGTCCTTCCCTTTTTCTTTTTATTCTGCATGGTGAACTAGAGGAATGTGTCCCCACTTCTTGAATCCCACCTTGACAAAATGTGTCCTTTTTCTCTCTTATAGCTTAAATGAATTGTTTTAAACTAGTTTAATAAAAGAATTGAGTTTAAATTCAAGAAAAACGAAGTTCTGTTGATTTTTTAAGATGGACATTTTCTTATTTAATTTTGGACAGATTAAATCAAGGCTTATTTTTAATTAGAATTTAACTTTATATTTTTGAAATTAGCTTATTTTTTATTTAGAAAACATCTGTAAAATTAGATTTCTGTTTAGACTTGAAAAGCCAGCCTTTTTGAAAATTTAAAATCAATTTTTCCGACATTTCTAAAAATCTGCAACTTTTTTGAGCTTGAAGATGACGCTCGAACGACCTGAGACTTATACTCGGATGGTCTAACCACCCTGATCGACTGGATGCTCTGCCTAGGAAGATCCGAAGTCTCGGAAGATTCGAACATTAGTTCAGACGGTCTAAGGACTCGAACAATGCTTAGAACAGAAACAAACTTGAGAAATTTTGGCATCTCGTCCGTTTCCTGTTCGGGTAATCTGAACCCTCACCTTTGGACTCGAATAGAGAGGCACAAAACTGTTGAAACAATCCTTTGGTGCAATAGAACCACTGGTTTCACACCAGTGCAACTTGGACGGTCCTAGCCTTAGTTCAGATGACTTGAGTCTCTTCGTTCAAATGATCCGAACCTTACTCGGAATGTCCGATACTTTGTTTCAGGTAATCTGAGTTCCTGCTCGGAACGACCAATCTCTCTCTAAGCATGGAAGATTCGAGGCCCTACTCGGAAGATTCGAGGATTTTTCAGAGGATCTGAACTCCATGTTCTTAAGTTTCGAACTCTCTGTCGGATGATCTAAGGCTCTGCTTGGAAGATCCAACAGAGAACAGTGAGATTTTTAAGGTTTTTTTTTTTAAATCCGAGTTTCTGCTCGGAAGGTCCAAACCCCTATCGGATGATCCGAGCCTTCACTTGAAAGATCCGACAGCAAGTAGTGTTGTTTTCTTTTGGCTTTTAAATTCTATATTTATTTGCTTACACGCGTGTATTTATTTACAAGCTTTAGTTAAAATTTCTAGTTTCTTGATCTTCGAAACTTGCCTTTCACGATGAGAAGTTTTAAGCACATTTTTAATTTCAGAATGCATCGCATATTGCATTAACAACTTAAAATTTGACATGATTAATCTAAGTGCAATGATGGGACCCATGGACTGTAGTTAAGATGGAAAATGCATGAATTGGACCAAAAAATGAGACTAGAGTTTGCTTATACGTAAGGGATTAATATGTCGGTTTTGGATACCGAATGTAAGCATGAACAGTTATTTGGGAGCTGAGGTCTAGTCGTCTAAAACACAGTATGAGGCCCAGTCATGTGCACGATAGACTAATATGCCTTTAAATATTGAGTGAGTGTGTTGTAAACACACCAGTCTCTAGTAAATGATTTGAATGTGATTTTTGGACTGTGGTTGTGATTTGTGGTCGTTGGGCCTTTGGACATTGAACCGAGCGTGTGGTATACATTGGTTCAAACGTAGAGGACGTAGTTAAGCAAGAGAAAAATGATAAAAAGAAAAATCTACTGCTTTCGTTATCTTTCAACATTTTACAACTTTCATTACAACTTTTGTTATCTTTCCGCATTATTACAACTTTTGATGTTTATTGTTTTGTAAAATGGTGGCGTCACTGGCCCCAAAAGATGTTTTTTTTTTTTTTGTTGGATTGTTAACATGTGATCACATTATAATGTTAGTATGTGAGAATGCATTAAAATGATTATAGCATGCTAAGATATGAAATGCATGTTAAGATGATAGTTAAACTGTGATGTATCTAATTTAATAACATGATAATATGTGGAATATGCATATTATTTTGGATGAATTGTTGGGTGTAATGGTCAAACTAAGTGTCTGAATATGCATGTGAGCCTTGTAAAATGATGCATGTGTGAATGATTATGAAATATGTTTATTTACGTACTGTGTGAAGCATTGGGCCGTTGAAGCTGTAATGTACAACGTATAGTGGAACACTGGTCCATGGGAGACTGTGGTGTAGACCACATGTTGCGAAGACAATAGGCAGTAGTTCATAAATCAGTGTTTGAAAGTTTACATGCATAAGACCATAGGTTAATCATGTTGATAGAGTGTTGATCCAATGTTATTGTTGTAACCATGAGATGCATGTTTGAGTGCTAATCTACATAGATTAATATAACATGCTATGTATGATTGTTGTTTCTCTTCACTGGATTATTTAACCCACTTCTTTACTTTCAGAAATACTGTGCTTAACTAGAGGATATGGACTCTCCTGTTGTCCCCATTAGAAGGGAACTCATTATGTATGTTAGAGAAGCATTAGTCCGTGTTGTAATATTATTGCGATTGTTTGAATCGCTTCTACAAATGTAATAAAACCATTATGCTTTTTGGAGCGCTTTGATGTGTTTTGATTATGTGTTATGATTGTATGCATATAATATATGTTTGAGTCAATGTGTGAACTTAGGTGATCATGTGTGACATTATGAGACGGGGACTCTACCGAGTTACAATATGACTTCAAGTGGATTAGAATGGAGAAACCAGTATAGGTTTTCCCTGTGTGTAAGAAGAAAACTCTCGTCAGATCTCAGGTCCACGTTGGGGTGGGGCGCGACAAAATTTAACTAACGGAAAATTGTATTTTAAGCTGAAATTTAGTCAATTTATATCTTATCAACTTTACTGCCAATTTATACTATTGTTTTTTATACCATGTTTATAAAAAGAAAAAAGAAAAATGGACTGGCATAACCCATCAATTTCTCCATATAAAAGTGTATAATCAATTCTTTAGATTATACAAGAATAAAATTACCCTTTCTCACTTTTACAAAAAAAAAATTACATTTATTACAACTGATGCGCTGGGCATTGTCCCAAATTTGATCTTTTGACTACAATTTTAGCCAATCTTGGATTAGAATAAAGTTTCCTGATTACTGTTAATTTTTCAAACTTAAATAAATATATGATGCAACTAATTTTTGAGATGCTGATAGTCTAAAAATATTTTTACTTCTTTACCTTTTAAGTGGTATTAACTTTTAATAGAATGTATAAAAATTTCAACGGAAATGCTGATGATAATCAATCAATGGCAATCAAGGGTCCTTTTTTAAAAATTATACCATAAAAGTTAGACTTTTTGAAATTTTAAATATTAATAATTTGTTTAAAACAAATTTTATAAGTAAATAATCTTAAAAACTCTAAAAATGTTTATATTAGAGTAAAATTTATGAGCTCCATCAAGTAAAAGTTCCATAAGACATTTAATACATTTTTTATAGGTTAGGTATTAAACTTAGAGCTAAAAAGAATCAAGGAGTTGATGGGAGGCTATCAAATAGGAGTTGTTTATAGACCGGCTTCCAAGTTCAGGATAAGTAAATGGTGAAATGTGATGATGTACCCACATGGGTGTAGCTCAGCTGGTTACCTTCCACCTCAGGAAGTGGGAGGTCACAGGTTCGAGCCCCCATGGCCTAACCTTGGTGTGTCTTAGGGGTAGGGGTCTACCCGTGGGAGTTTTATGTTGGGTATCCCGCAGTTTCCCTCATGTAAATTAAAAAAAAAAAGTGATGATGCAACTAAAAATATTATTAAAATTTAACACATGGCATTTTATAATTTTATAAAAGGAGGTTTTGTAAATATTTTCAATATCAATACATTAATTTTATTTATTTAATTTTTTTCTTTTAATATAAAGTGATGAAATAAGTCATCAAACAAAATAAAAAATAATAAAACACTAACATGTTGAGTTAATTTACATTTGGATACATGTTGAGCCAGTGCTTGCATCACATGACAGGACCTTTTGTAATTTAATATTTTTGTCTCATAGTTTTTTAAAAAAAAATAAAAAATAATAAAAGATGCTGAATATATTTTTTATTCGCTCTTGATCGTGTAAATACTAAATAGTGACATATAAGCGGATATTTTTATTATTTTTCTTTACAGTAATAATTGATAGAAGAATTATTTTATTTAAATTATTAAAACAATAGATTCTATTCTTCAATTTAGTCTAATAAAATATTTAATAAAGACTCATGACACTAGTTAAATCAAGCGTAGAAAAGATTTAAGAGTAGGTAATGTATACAAGTCTAAATCATTTAAAAATTTGAGGGAGTTAACAATTTTTAACAAGACATAATTATTTATTAGTAGTAAAAAATTATCCTAAGCATCAACAGAAGCCATTGCTGGAGCCAGACAGGTGCAGACTTCGGAGTCGTAAGCGACGGCCGTGAAAACTGAAAAGGACGTTCATGGGAAGTGCAGTCCGGCTCGTGCTCGCACATGCGATGCACACGAGAGAGTTCGGACAGCATGCGATCCCGCGCCTTCTCTACGCCTATAAATACACCTACCAGTCTACCATTGTACAACCCACCTCGAATATCTCATTTTCTTCTTTTCGAAATCCAAGAAAGACTACCATTTCATCCGCTCCTATTTTCCTAGAAAATAGAAGAAGAAGAAGAAGAAGATGGTGGAATGGGAAGGTTTGAGAGCGTTCCGAGCTCTGCGTCCTCTGATTCATCTGCTGGTGCCTCTCTGCATTCACTGGATTGCGGCAGAGATGACGGTTTCGGTGCTCGTCGATGTCACCACAAATGCTCTTTGCCCTGGCAAATCCACCTGCTCTCAAGCCATTTACCTTACAGGCCTCCAGCAAACGGTATTCTATAACTTCTTCCTTCTTTCTTCTCCCTTTTATTATTGTTATTATTTTAATTTGTTCTCTCTTATTTTGAGATGATTTGGATGCGAATCATTGCGTATGAGTTCTAAATTTGGATGATAAGAAGAAGATTTCAGAAGATCATCTCCTGATTGAATTTTTGTTTATTAATTATTATTATTATTATTATTATCATTATTACTAGTGGTGCTGTTACTGTAGTTATTACCACTGTTGTTATTGTTGTTACGTGCATTCATGTTTTTAGGTCCGGTAATTGGGACAGATTGGAGCAGATCTTGTTTTTAACCTGTCGTGGCTTCTCTTGAGGGTTTGCCCAACTTAACAAGCTCTCATTTCCCGTTATTTTTAAAGGAACGGTTTGGTGGTCCCGAGGACTACTTCAAAACGTGGTCAATGAATGTTGGGTACAGGGATTGCTTGAGCTCTACTTCTAATTTGCCACGTTGTGGATGAGGATGAGTCAGGATCCTCTGTGGCAATGCCACGCTGTGGCACCGGCAACCCCATGGCATTCCAAAATATAGGGGTGAAACTTGGGTCGGGTTTTAACCTGACCCGCATGACCCGACTCGAGAAATCAATGGGTTTAGATTATGTATTTGTATATTTGTATATCTTAGGTCTGACCGTCGGATTAGGTAAAAAACCAACATAAAATTCAGGTGGGGTCGGATTGAGAAATTTAAAATCAACCCGACTTGATCCGACCCAACTCGAGTACACCAAGTTATAAAAGAACACTCGAATTGAGTTGGGTTAGATCCAGGTCAATCGGGTTGAGTAACTCGGGTCGGGTTGGCTTCAATAAGTTTTGACATAGGTTGAGTTGGATTTATTGAAATCCGACCCAACTCAACTCGAGTTTCACCGCTTCCAAAATAGAACATCCGTGAGTCGCACCATGCCTGGAAGTGCGAGAAGGCAGTGTTTACATTAGTTGAAATGTCTCGTGTTGAATGTCATTATTAAAAGTAAACTTATCTAGAATTGCAAGCCACCTAATTTAAGATAGTAAAATGAATGGTTGGATGGTAATGGAATAGCCTTAGATTTTACCGTCCGACGCACTTTTGGTATGCAGTTGAAGTTGAGATCGTCACATCTCATTGTGCCTCACTAGTGTGCTTCACCAGTGTGCTATTTGTTCTATTTTAAAATGCTATAGGAAATTCCTACGACATTAGCTATTAACTGTCCTCATTCTTCATGGATCTACAAAGTGTTGGATTTGGTTGGATGAGTTGTTAGTAAGGTTGAAATGGGCTGTCATCTCATTCTCCTTAGATCAAGTCACTGCAATTGAGACTTTCTTTTTATCATGTCACGTCCATTGGCCCTCCTCTCATTTATGGTGAGATTGGGTGATGATGGCTATTGGTCGTAATTGCAACAGATTCGATATCCACTTCGGTCAGAATCCTACACACTTCCTTCAACCCTCAACATAAGATAAGTTTTAGACCTGAATTCTACCATTCAAATCAAAGATCTCAGTGATAGAAACCTTGATAAATTTAATCCTAACCTCCACTATTGAAAGAAAGATGATTCTAATTTCACTAGAATAATTCAACACTCAAGTCAACCAATGAAATTAGGTGTTCTAAGAATTCAATTAGAATATTGAATTGATAATTTGAATGCACGATGATGCAATTGATTGAATCTTTTACTAATCAAATGCAATTTAAACAGACCAATGTATGCATGAATTCTAATGTGTTACTAATTCAAATTGAAATTCAAAGAACCCTTTAATGAATTAAATTTGGATTGTGGAATCCAATTTTAATCTAGTATCGGTAATGCAAGACTTCGACATTCAAATTCACGATGCAAATTAAAACACCAATCGCATAAGATTAAAATTAACTCAACACAAACACAATTTAAATCAAAAGAAATCAAGAAAGAACTCACCACACTTGAAGAGACTTTCCAAAGCCTTAGCTTCAAATTTGATTCAACTTCAACTTGTGTATTACATGGTTGACTATGCGGACATCAAACCTAATGAGTCCGACGATGACCTGATCGAGACTCAATTGGAAAAAATCGATGAATTAGCTCTCTGAATCCATACTCGGATCGATGGAGGGAAGGAAGGGCCTATAGAGCACTTAATGGAACCACTTGTACTAGATTTAAAGTTCATTTAAGACAGTTTGGGCTTGGGCCCGTTTAGGAGAAATTTTGGGCTCAAAAGGCCAATAAATCAAACCTGTTTGATTCTCTAAGAGACCCAAGTCGAACTGCCATGTCAATGATGAGTCACCATCATGTGGACCCCACCTGGATGTTAGAAATAATATGCAGAAAAACAATGGAACAATCCATAGCACGATAAAATAAATAAAGCAAAACATACCACACCAAATTGGACACTGAGATTTACATGTTTCGGCAAAGACATGCCCACGTCAACTGAGTGTGTAATTTTATTCAGAGAGAATAAATAAACTTAATATAAGAGAGAAACAATCACTTTGCTCAGTTGAGAGAGCATTAGACGATTCCCACAGCATAAGCCCAGTTGTTGGTCTCTGTCTTCCCAATCTCTCTCCTCTTCCTTTCTCTCTCTTGGTTCAGACGTCTCACTCAGAACCCAGCACAGACTAGTAGGAAACTGCCTGAGAACCCAGCTTGAGTTCCAGGCCCTGCTGCGTGCCTTATCCTCCAGGGATCGTCCCTAATGTGCAGCCCACACCGTTTCTGTTCCTGAGAAAACAGTCAGTGATTTCTATTGAAGCCTGCAAAACACCTTCTCTCTTTCAGTGCTTTCTATGTTTCTGACATCTCGTCATGCTGCCTGTATGCTTTTATTGTCAGTCCTATGATAAACCGCCACGACATTCCCACCGTCTTCCTAAACCAAACCCAAAGTACATGGCGTAAAAACATGCATGATGAACCGTCATGGAGCTGATCCAAATCTGTTGCTGGGCTGATGCAGTTGTGGAGGGCTGTTGCAGTTGTGGAAGAACGTGGTTTAGTCCAAGACTTAAGAATAGGACAAAGTTGTTTGCATTTGTTAGCTATTATTTAGCATTTGTTGTTTAAGTCCTTTATTCAAGCAGTATGGTCTCGTAAGTTTAGGAAAAGTAGTTGAACTTTGTTTATTTAAATTCCAGGAAGTGCAGTAATAAAAAAAAGCAATTTTTCATCCAACACTTGTGGTTTATCTCTCACCCGAAGAGAATTACTTAGCTTACTGTTATTAATCAGCCTTGATTGGGACCTTATCATTGGTATCAGAGCTGTGAAAACAATGGCATCTAACAAGGAAAGGATCGAGAGTTTAGAGGCAGGGCTTGGCGGACTTCGAGAGAGCATGAATCGAATGGATCTTGGTGTTGCTAAGTTACAACAAATGGAAGAAACTATCAATAGGTTGTCCGAAGCATTATTCTCAAACAAAGAAGGAACCAGCAACAACAATAGTAGCCGAGATGGTTACTCTCGTGTCAACAGGGAGGATAATCGCGAGGAGCAGGAAGGGAATCGACAAATTTTTTCATCCAAAATGGCTAGGCTCGATTTCCAAAATACTCTGGTGATGATCCAACCGAGTGGTTCAATCGCGTTGATCAATTCTTTGAGTTTCAGGGCACTATTGAAACAAAAAAAGTATCTCTAGCTTCATTCCATCTTGAAGGTGAAGCCAACCAGTGGTGGCAGTGGCTACGACGAGCTTACACGGAGGAAGGTAGAACAGTGACATGGTCAATTTTTGAGGAAGAACCGTGGGCTCGATTCGGACCTACCGAATGCGAAGATTTTGACGAGGCACTATCTCTGGTTAGACAGATGGGCTCCCTGCGAGATTATCAGAAAGAGTTTGAAAAATTGGGCAACTGAGTACATGGATGGACGCAGAAGGCGTTGGTAGGGACCTTCATGGGAGGTCTCAAGCCTGAGATTTCAGAAGGCATCAGGATGTTCAAACCAAAATCACTGAAAGAAGCCATTAGTCTCGCACGCATGAAAGAAGACCAACTTCTTCGCCAACGGAAGTTCACCAGACCACCTCAATTTAACAGACCGCAGCAGGACTCTCCTATTCCAACTAGATCCAACGCAGCACCTCCGGTGAAACGACTGTCTTGGGAAGAAATGCAAAAAAGGCATGCTCAAGGTTTGTGTTTCAATTGCAATGATAAATTCACTGCGGGCCATAAATGCCAAGAACCACAACTCGTTTTGCTCGAAGGATTTTCCGGCGAAAGTAGTATTAAACTCGAGGAGATCACAGGTGACACAATAGAGGACACCATACCAGATATCAATTGCAATGATAAATTCACTGCGGGCCATAAATGCCAAGAACCACAACTCGTTTTGCTCGAAGGATTTTCCGGCGAAAGTAGTATTAAACTCGAGGAGATCACAGGTGACACAATAGAGGACACCATACCAGATTTCCAATCCGAACCAGAAATATCACTACATGCTCTGACTGGGTGGTCGACCTTTAGAACCATGCGAGTCACGGCCAAGATAGGACACCATGAAGTTGTTGTACTCATTGACAGTGGGTCTACTCACAACTTCATAAGTGAAAAGGTAGCTAATTTGCTGCATTTACCAGTAATTCCCACCGAATCATTTACTGTCCGAGTGGCTAATGGAAATCGACTACAATGCCAGGGAAGATATGAACAAGTACATGTCATTCTTCAAGGCATTCCTTTTTTCCTTACTCTATATTCCTTACCACTAACGGGTTTGGACTTGGTATTTGGTATACAATGGCTTGAGCAATTGGGGTCAGTTGTCTGCAATTGGAAACAGATGACAATGGAGTTCCAATGGGAGAATCAAGCTCGAAAATTACAAGGCACCGATGCGCAAACCATTCAATCAACATCTTTGAAGGCAATCACTAAAGAAGTGAGACAAAGAAGTTCAGCTTTTGCAATTTGCTTGCAGTCATTGGAAGAATTGTCACAACCACATGTTCACAAAGACATGCAACCAATATTGGAGGTCTATGCTGATATTTTCCAAGAACCTACACAGCTACCTCCGACAAGAGACGTCGACCACTGTATTCCCCTTAAGGAAGGCACCGATCCAGTCAATGTACGACCCTACAGGTATGCCTATTTCCAAAAAGTTGAAATTGAAAAACAAGTTCTTGACATGTTAAAATTGGGGCTTATAAGACCTAGTACCAGTCCATTTTCATATCCTGTTTTACTGGTTAAAAAGAAAGATGGTACCTGGCGTTTTTGCACCGATTATAGAGCTCTTAATGCCGTTACTATTAAAGACCGATTTCCCATTCCCACGGTCGATGACATGCTAGATGAACTTCATGGGGCAACTTACTTCACAAAATTAGATCTAAGGGCCGGCTACCATCAGGTACGAGTACAATCTTCAGATATTCTTAAAACTGCTTTTCGTACTCATAATGGTCATTATGAATATTTAGTTATGCCCTTTGGCCTTTGCATCCATCTACTCTTCAGGCTATTATGAATTCCATATTCCGCCCTCACCTTCGCAAATTTATCTTAGTCTTTTTTGATGATATTTTGATTTATAGCCCCAATTGGACCATGCATCTTGAACATGTACAACAAGCTTTGGAAATTCTAAGGCATAACCAATTTTTTATTAAAGTCAGCAAATGTGCATTTGGGCAACAGGAATTAGAATATCTGGGTCATATTGTTACTCATCAAGGAGTAAAGGCAGACCAAGGCAAAATTAAGGCAATGCTCAACTGGCCTAGACCTACTAATATTTCGGAATTACGTGGTTTCTTAGGTCTTACAGGGTATTACAGGAAATTTGTTCACCATTATGGCATCTTGGCTCGACCACTCACCAACCTCTTGAGGAAGGGACAGTTTGGATGGACAGACGAGGCATAAGCTGCCTTCAATTCCCTCAAACAGGCCATGACATCCACTCCTACTCTTGCTATGCCTAACTTCAATGAACCCTTTGTTATTGAATCTGATGCTTCAGGTGATGGATTGGCGCAATTCTAACTCAACAAAATAAACCGATTGCCTTCATGAGTCGGGCCTTGGGAATTTCGAAACGATCATGGTCTACATACGCCAAAGAGATGCTAGCTATTTTTGAAGCAATATGAGTTTGGCGACCATACTTGTTAGGTAGGAAGTTCTACATACAAACAGACTAACGTAGCCTCAAATATTTGTTAGAGCAACGTGTGGGTACACCAGAACAGCAAAAATGGGTGGCCAAGCTGCTTGGATATGACTATGAAATACATTACAAACCTGGTCGAGAAAACTCAGCAGCAGATGCCCTCTCCCGGGTACCTAGAAGCCCAATTCTTCATGCATTGTCTGTTTTGCAGGTCCACTTATGGGATGAAATTAAAGCTACAGCTATTGGACATTCCTATATGGAGAAAATTGGCAAGCTGGCTACCGCAAAACCAGGAGCTCCTTATACATGGCGTAATGGACTGGTTTTCTACAAAAATCGGGTGGTGGTGCCTCCCAACTCCCCCATAGTTGACCAACTATTGAAAGATTTCCATGACTCACCACTTGGGGGCCACTCAGGCGTGCTGCGAACATTCAAACGACTTGCCCAACAATTTTATTGGCCCTCTATGTATCATGTGGTGCACAACTACGTTTCATCATGTGATGTTTGTCAACAAGCCAAGGCATCAACATTAGCACCGGCGGGTCTCCTACAACCACTACCTATTCCGTGCCAAGTATGGGATGATATAACCATGGATTTCATCGAAGGTCTACCCCCATCCAACGGTAAAAATACCATCCTAGTTGTTGTGGATAGACTCAGCAAATCTGCACATTTCCTAGCTTTGGCTCATCCGTTTACAGCAAAAACAGTGGCTGAAAAGTTTGTAGATGGTGTGGGTAAGCTTCATGGAATGCCTAGATCAATTATCAGTGACCGTGACCCAGTTTTCATAAGCAACTTTTGGCGAGAATTCTTCAAGTTGTCCGGAACTCAACTGAAGATGAGTTCAGCCTACCACCCTCAAATGGATGGACAATCAGAAGTTGTCAATAGGTGTGTGGAGCAGTATCTACGTTGCCTGGTCCATCAACAGCTGCGAAATTGGAGTTCCCTTCTTGCATGGGCAGAATTTTGGTATAACACAACTTATCACGCCTCCACAGGGATGACACCTTTTCAAGCATTGTATGGTCGGCTACTCCAGCTATTCCTCACTACCAGGTTGGCCAATCTCCAGTCCATGAGGTAGATCAACAGCTCATGTCACGGGATGTTTTGCTGCGCCAATTAAAGGACAATTTGCATGCAGCTAGTAATCGAATGAAGCAGCTGGCTGACTCTAAGAGGCGCGACATTGAATTCCAAGAAGGGGATTTAGTTTTCCTTAAACTACATCCTTACCGGCAACAATCAGTTTTTAAACGCGCATCTCAAAAATTGGCTAGCCGATTCTACGGACCGTATTTAATTGAGAAATGTATTGGAAAAGTGGCTTATCAACTCAAGCTGCCAGAAGGGTCCCGTGTCCATCCTGTTTTCCATGTCTCTTTACTTAAGAAGAAATTAGGTGAGTCATGTACGGCAAGTACCAATTTACCTCCTATTACTGATGAAGGGCAACTTGATATGTCTCCAGAAGCTATTTTGGATACTCGTTGGATTAAACAAGGATCTAGATTTGTTGAAGAGAGTCTAGTTCAGTGGCATGGATTTCCAGAAGAAGACGCTTCATGGGAAAACACTGCTGAGCTGCGGGAAAGGTTCCAGAACATGGACCTTGAGGACAAGGATCCAGTGAAAGAGGGGGGTATTGATAAACCGCCACGACATTCACACCGTCTTCCTAAACCAAACCCAAAGTACATGGCGTAAAAACATGCATGATGAACCGTCATGGAGCTGATCCAAATCTGTTGCTGGGCTGATGCAGTTGTGGAGGGCTGTTGCAGTTGTGGAAGAACGTGGTTTAGTCCTAGGCTTAAGAATAGGACAAAGTTTGTTTGCATTTGTTAGCTATTATTTAGCATTTGTTGTTTAAGTCCTTTATTCATGCAGTATGGTCTCGTAAGTTTAGGAAAAGTAGTTGAACTTTGTTTATTTAAATTCCAGGAAGTGCAGTAATAAAAAAAAGCAAATTTTCATCCAACACTTGTGGTATATTTCTCACCCGAAGAGAATTACTTAGCTTACTGTTATTAATCAGCCTTGATTGGGACCTTATCATCCTAGCAGAAGATATGCTATACACGACCCAGTTATACACGTTGCTAATTGTATGCCGTGTAGCAATAAGGTATCCATGCAGTCCACGGAACTTCTCTCTATGGCTTATCTGTGCTGTTCTATTACCAAGAAAAGACTGTATCATGCAGTCTCACAGAGATAAGCAAATACCGTATGAAGCCCAACCTTAACCAACTTGCTGTGTATATCTATCTGCAATGCAACAGTGGAGTGCCAACATATCAGAAAACCCGGTTAATTCAGTGAGTAACTGAATGGGCCTACTGTTACTGTATTATAAATCCAAAATGGAAGGTGCTTCCTTCCAAATTCAAGGCTGATTTTTTGGGATGAATGACCGGCTTAAGGGCGTTTAAAAACTGCAAGAAACCTGGAATTAAGGGCTTTAAATCTACTGCATACAGCAAGAAGAAACTAGCCAGGAACGTGCATGGGTGAGGCGCTGAAATGGGCCTGATTTTGGGGATGATTTTGGCAGGAATTTGAACAAGAAACCCAAGCCAATTGGGACGATTTTATCTGCTACAAATCTGAGGATTTCAGTCCCTAAAATTCAGCATTTAATCCGAGTTGGAAGCAGCATTTATGTAGAAGAAGAAGCACTGATGAGGCATGATTTGGAATGAAACTGGTCTTATTTTCCTCTGTTTTCTTTGTACTTATTAGTGTCCTTTATTCAAGGGATTGTAATTGATTTATATACAACACTATAAATATAGGAGATAATGAGAAAGGCATCGACCCATTGTTTCTCAAATTCTACATGGTATAAGAGCTAGAGCATCTTCTAAGGGGTTTTTTTTTTTTCCAACTATCCCGTCCCTGACCCTTCTCTTGTGTCAGATGAGCCCCTTTTTCCTCACAGTCTTCCCGGCTATGACGAGACATTCAGTTCGGTTGACAAGCCAACCACCATTCGTATCACTCTTAGTCTTGCTGTTTCCTTTGCCTGGCCCGTTCACCAACTTGATGTCAAAAATGCTTTTCTTTATGGCACCCTGACTGAAGAGGTATATATTACTCAACCGTCTGGCTTCATTGATCCACATCGTCCTCGTTACGTCTGCAAACTTCATAAAGCTATTTATGGTTTAAAACAGGCTCCTAGGGTATGGTTTCAACATTTCAGTTCCTTCCACTTGTCGACGGGATTTGTTCAAAGCAAAGCTGATAGCTCGATGCTTACATACAGACGAGGTTCCAGTGTTCTCTTTCTCCTTCTTTATATTGATGACGTCGTCTTGATTGGTAATCAACCGTCTCTTCTTCGGTCTTTCACTCAACAACTGGGTACTGTCATGCCCCGACGCAATGGGCACGTGAGAAATGAGATTTTTTTTTTAACTCAACTCTGAAGCATGCACAACTCATAGTCCAAACGTGTGACACCCACACGTGTAACGAGATCCCTACAGATCGTAGGACTTATTGGACCCTTGGTTTGATCGAACTGAATTATCAGTTGCCTACGTACTCTAATGGAGATCAGATCTTGCGTAGTTCTCTATTCATTTATTTCATGGCACTAACCCCGTGCTATTCATGATGTCATACTAAGGCATGCTAATGTCCAACTGTGGACCTTATCAATAAAGTCAGTGTCACGCCCGAATCCACATGTGGGACCGGAACGCCACTTAATTTTTTTTTTTTAAAAACAACAATAATCCATTAATCCTTATGTAAAAGATCTCCCTATACATGTGAATCACACGCGTGTTTTGACATTCTAATTACCACTACTAAACCTAACTTAACTGTCCTTACTCTGGCCGACACAACTAACCTACCATTGTCGATATATCGTCGGTTAAGTCATGTCGTTGAACACGTCTGGCGATATATTGCCCGTGTCGATGTATCGTTCTAGCAACAACAACTGTTGTCTGTTTAGTTTGCCCCAATTGACTTTCCATCTAGTCTTACACTTAAACCACGTGAGAGATGATATTAAAGTATATCAACATACTACTGTAATATACATAAATAAGTCAGAACTTACAAATATAGGTTCTTATGCCATATAATACATATTTATTACAAAGACATAAGCATATTCAAAGCGGGCAAATGGTTTCCACATGCGGAAACCCTTAGGAACTTCAAAGTCTCGACTTTCAACGAGGCACCATTGGTCCCTCCATTTCATCATCTGGTTCATATCCTACATTGTAAGGGTCGTGAGCAACAACCCAGTGGGGAGAACTCACCTTAAAAACAAATGGATATAATGCAACAATGACTAAGCGGTGCATGCCTCAGAAATAGAAATTCATGTTATCAACATATCTCATTTTCACCCTAGGTTCATTCTCTAAGGTATTTAATCAAGTTTGTGCATATTGCTAACACTGGGGTCGGTCCCCAGCCATGTCAACAACACCGGGTCAGCCCCCATTTGAAGTTCCAAATAGAATTAACATTAATTCCTCCACGGAAATAATGTAGCAACTTTCAAGTGCATAAGGTCTCCACGACCCGGCTTACTAGCACATCCAACCCAGTGGTTCAAGACGGTGCTTGGCCAACATCAGTAGTTACGGCCCAGTGGCCAATATCAATTTTTTTAAGGTTATTATTTTTAATAGACTTAACCTAATACCATACTCATTCTGTGCAAATGCATGACAATGCAAAATCATGCATGACTCACACCTTCTTACGTAAGGACTTACCACTTGAAATATTCATGTTAGCAGTCTTGCAATCAATAACAATCAATATTCACGCAAACATATAAAACTGGATTTAATAATATGAGTGCCTTCACCCAGTTCTTACCCAACAATTTTCAGACACTCCATGGGTCCATACTGTTTTAGAGGCTACAAGTCTTCGACTCCCTTATACCATTTTTAACACCTAACACAGTTAGAACATTTTACATCCCTAACATGTAGGCAGTGTTAGGTCTCGTATTCTAGCCCTATATAGTCTTTTTCATTTTAAATGTCCGTGGGTCCCATTTCAGTCTGGTGTTAGTGGGTTTAACATACAATATAGTATAGTACCGGTTCGAGTCTCCTCACCTTCTCCGGTTGAATTTTTCACAGAAAATCTGTAAGATAGAGTAAAATGTATAACTTTTCTATTTATCAGTATATACACATAATAATTTTCGAAACCCCGTGCTATTTTCCAGAAAACATGATATGTGTAGAGTCACCTAGGCTCTTTCTACTCCTTTACATTATGTCAGAAAGTTAGTTATCAGCCATTCAAAACATTACAATAAAATGAAAAATGTAAAGTATTCAGTGCATTCTCTCGTTTTGTCTTCTAAAAGGACCACAGAGACGTATTGTGAGAGGCCCAGAGGGTACAAAGACAGTAAAGTAAATAAAAGTATTCAGTGCTCTATCCTCGTATTGCCTTCTAAAAGGACCACAGAGACGTATTGAGAATTCGGCCTAGAGGGTACAGTACAGGAATTTAAACACACAAGGCGGGAAAATAAACATACAATAGCTAGCTGGGGTTAATCTTTTCTCCGATTTTACTTAGGGTTGAAAACTATATTTTGAACATAAAATAATACAAATCTTGAGGGTGAAATTTAAATTTTAAGAGGAAACCTATTTTTCCCTCTATTCAGAATATCCAATTTTTAAACTCCAATACTAAGCCATTCTACTCCTAACTTGCTTTGGAGTTGATAAAAATAAGAATAGGATCGTTTTGATACCTTAGATGTAAAATTCTGTCTGAGATTGAATAAGTTTGAAAACCCTCAAAGGAATGCGGGAAACCCGAGCGTCTGCTGTTGTTTGAAACGGATGAAAGCCAGAAGAAGAAAAATAAAGAAAGGAATTTTTTTTTTTTTTTAACTTTTTCTCCAATCTTCCTTCACTTCCATTCCTTAAATAAGCAGCCAGGGTAAACCCCAACCGCCCACGTTGTAAGCTACAAAGGTAGCTTGTAGCATTTTGATAAACATACATTAAATGCTTTATTATTTTATTAATATCTTTTTCTTTCTTTTCACTTCCTTCTAATCATCCTCCTTTTATAATCAAGGTAGCCCATTTTTCACCGCAAAGCCACATATTTGTAGCTTCAGGTAGGTTTAAAACTTATCTTCTTAAGATATTTATAATATTTTATTATTATCTTCTTTTTACAATTTACTTCTCTGTCCCATCTCTTATCTGGGTATTTCAGGATCACACTTAACTGATACAATTAGTCCATTAGGTTGGGCACTAAAGTTTAAGCATGTAAAGTGAAACCCATGTAAAAAACCCAGTGTTTTAGCAAAAAATCACTGTTTTAACAAAATCTCCTAATTTTGAAGAATCTCTTTGAAAAGATCCAACCTTATAGGTTGATAGAGTAAATTTGTCTGATAAAAACATTCTAAAATTTCGAAGTGTTTCGAAATCAAAAACCACTTTTTCCAAGTGAAAAAATATTCAACGGCCCATATTTCATGGCTTAAAACAAATATCAAAAACTCACTATTTTGGAGTGTAAAGAAATAAACAGCTTAGTTATAATACAGATTGATTACTGACTCTCTCCGTATATTTTTAGGAATTTCTTTGTCCTATCAAATTGGGGTTTTACCACTTAAGAACTTACAGGTAAAATAAATTAGCGAAACTATAACGAGATTGGCATGTCATTAGGTCCGGAATTTAAAAATATTTACTAATCTAAAATTTGAAGTTCAAACTAAGTCAAATGACTAAGTTTCTATAGCAGCCAAAGTTTAAGCCTAAAATAATATTATTATTATATTCATAACTTGCTCTTATACCTTTGTGATTTAATTAAAAGAGCTATCGGATTCGGATCGAGTCAAACTCAGATCCGTTAGAAAACTTATTTGATAATCTTCACGACTAAAGGAAAATAATTCATAATTAATGACTAAAAAATATTTAATTAATCACAATTAATTATAATTAACCCTAAATTGGGCTGGGGTATTACAATCGGTCTCATCCATCACGCGTCTATACCAATCATGGGAACAACGTCAACCATGAGATTAATGTCACTCATCGGACGAACATCAACCATGAGACCTATACTCGAACATAAGTACTATATCCCTCTTCAGGGACAATACTCTAAATATGAGTCCAATCATCTATGGAAATCATGTCCTTCGTGGGAATGACCATCCACGATAATAATATCAATTCATAAACACAAAGCTCTCCAAAAGAATAACCATCCATGGGAAATACCCTCCATGTGAATAACCATCGATAATATCCATCCATAAAACCAATATGTCTATCATGAGACCAACATCTCTGCCATAAGACCAATACGTCTATCATGGGACCAACATGTCCACCATAAGACCAATACATCTACCATAGGACCAACATGTCCAACATAAGATCAATACGTCTATCATGGGACCAACATGTCTACCATGACACCAGTACATCTACCATGGGACCAACATGTCCACCATAAGACCAATACGTCTACCATAGGACCAACATGTCCACCATAAGACCAATACATCTGGGCTTGAATCCAGACTACCATGGGAACCATCTTCTATGGGTATACATATCGATCCCTGGTAACACTCTATTTGTGAGTATAATCTATTCATGTGTATAAACCATCCATGAATATAATCCTTCCATGGGTATAATCCATCCATGGGCATAACTAATCCAGGGGCACATCATCTACCATGAGATCTTCTATCCGTAGGAACAACACTCGAATGAATCGCTGCGTGACTATGGCAATAATATCAAATCATCATATCATATCATAAACATACCACGATCCCTAACAAGACTTAGGGCCCATGACTTAATAAGTGGGAGACCCACGACTAGCGTGATCAAGTCTACCTTGCCCTGCATCTTTTAACCTCATGGGTGATTCAGTCAAGTTCTGCCGGACTGCGTCTAATGAAGCTAGCACCAGCCCCATGGGGTTAAATAGTATCTAGCTTTATGTAACCACGCATAACAAGTGTGCGGAATAGTCGTAAGGGCGACCTACAGTATATAACATGTAAGGGACTCAACCTGCGACGGCAATCACATGGGACTAAGTCTCCGTGGATCCCAAATACCTATTTGGGACAGGAAATCAAACATCACAATCACGTGAGGGACGTACCCATACCACTTCTTAATATCAAGTGACCAAGTCACATAAATATCTCAATGCCACAGTCTCGGTATGTTCATATCGAGGCTCCCGCGGTGTCACGGCTACTCTAGGCCTACTTATGGAATCTATGTACTTATCTTATCATTTTAATTATACAACAGTGAGATACAATGATCTACTGATTAGACAATTTCCTTTTTTAACGGACTGAGGAATAACGTCATCATTACGTGAGGGACGTACCCATACTGTCACGCCCCGCCTTTCAACACTTGGACGAGCGTGATCTGACTGTACAAAATTACATCACCTGCTGCCCTAAACGGGTCTTACATCAAAAATATGTGGCTAAATTCAAAACAAACATAATTACATTGACAAGCCACCAAAAATTCCTCAAGCCGACAACCTGCTCGAAGACATAATATCTCATTCGAGCTTTCTAAATAACTCAAAGGGACAGACATTACTCACATAAGGATTCCTAAATGCATCATTTACTCACATTCCCAAGACGATCAAATTGAAGCGTTCTCAAAATTAATTCATACTTGAACTTATTATCCAAGTTTTCACAAATAAAAATAAAACAAATAAATAAGTTTCTCAAAGTCTCAAAACAAATAATGACCATCTTATAACCTAAATAATAAATTCTGCACTAAGCGTTTCTACGAATTCTGCATCGACTCCTCGCCTTCTAAGCTCAATTGTGATTATCGTCCAGACCCAAGTCCAAGGGATTGCCTGCAATGTAAGGGATGAGCTCCATGCCCAGTGAAGAAAACAATAACACAAACATAGCATATGATATCCCTACTTCCTCAATGATATTTCAAATAAGCAAGAATAATAATTTATTTTATGCTCATGCCTTTGCAAAATGTAATGCTCAATGCCAATGCCATATTCCAACCCATTATTCCATCTACTGATATTTGGTGGTCTTCCCGACGAATCGAGGATAACACAACATCGCCTTAATGGCCTTCCCACATAAAGTGAGGATAACACAACCTACCACCAAATAACAGCCCTCATGACTTGTCACGGATATCGCATCTCATCTACCATAATGGTCTTCCCACATGAAGTGAGGCTAACAACACTACCACCGTCGTGGTCTTCGTGACAATCATGGATTGCACCCTCATACCCAATGCTATGAATATGAGAATGCTATGCTCAATAAATATACTCAGTTATTCATAATATGTTTGTAAAATCATGGATCTCAGTCTAAACAGAGTGTAACATATCCAACATCTCATGTACCATAATATGCATATAATTCGATTATAACATGCAGTAATCCAAGCATCATAATATCAAC
The DNA here is from genome assembly GCA_013350335.1 of Chimonanthus salicifolius. NCBI lineage: Eukaryota > Viridiplantae > Streptophyta > Magnoliopsida > Laurales > Calycanthaceae > Chimonanthus > Chimonanthus salicifolius. Next base: position 52,272,484 of record CM023532.1, read on the forward strand.
ATTCGAACATGCCCAATCAAGATTGAAATTCAACAATACCATACAAATAATCATCAATCTACGAATATAAAATTATTGGATCTTTCAATAACATTAAGGGTTAGATTCCGTTATCCGGGCGGACTGAGTCTTCTCACGGCCAATAGAATGTTTAGCCAGATCTCCCTTACACTACTGTGAGTGAGCACCGGATCACAACCATTATTAACATACACCCAGTCTATTCTAGATCCAACAATTATATTCCAATCACACAACAAAATACAATATTTTCCACTGCCTAAACACATAATAATATAAGGATTCATGTTCAAAAGTATGTAGTGAATTGTTTCCCTCACCTAGAAGTTTGTGAAGTGCAAAACGATGTACCCAAACGCTTTCCAAGAGATATCAACCTTGAGAACCAAAGTTTGCTGCGAATACGATTTAAAGATTTCACGTGTTATTAAAATGAGGATTATTTATTTTCTTCGGCAATTTACATTAAGGTGAAGTATGTTGCTGCCTCAACTTTAGTCCATGGGTTATCTAAAGGTCTATGGTTAAGGGTAAAGGTTGTGTCCAAACACTACATGGGTGAGCCATGCTTAAGCCAACTTGACACCAATAAGTTGATGGAACTCTTGTACATGAAACTATTCACTTTATCCAAATAAAAATAATAAGTAAATATATATAACTAGAGTCATATCTTTAAAAAAATACAAATACTCTTTCTAAATGGAATAATAACAAATTTTAAAACTCAACAGAATAAATGCAGTGAGAATCATATCCGCCTTGTAAAAATAATCGCTTACGTTTTAAAATCATTGGTCACATTAAATACATAGATAAGTAAAATCATCAAACACTTTTGGAAAACAAAAGACTCCATAGAAAAGACCAACTATGAACTGGTTTTGGGTTTATGAGATACTCAACTGAAAACCTCAGATCTAGTCATTATTTTAAATCTTTAATCTTTTATGAACCAAATAAGATAGTACTAAACCGCTAATAATAATTGGAAAATAATGTTTTCCCATTGTAGATTGTTTTCTCTTCTCAAAACGAATTTAAATAGAACTATATTGTAATGTAACCAACTGCTGCGTACAGTTTGAAATTATGTGCCAGCAACTACATATACATACATATGATTTTTAAATGATAATACACTCTAGATAGAAACAGATTTATAAAACTGAATGGGAGGAAAACTGGACATTGTTTTATTAATTCACATCTTTCTTAATGTCCAAATCTGTGAGGCAGAAAAATCACCAATAAGAAAAGGGGTTTTTAAATAAACTAAAAATATACTATAACCTTAAAATAGATGACCAATATGCTGTGTTTAAAAAAAAAACCTAAACAGTCCCCAAAAATCAATGAAGACTGAGAAATCAGTCCTCAGACAAGGTCCAGCTGGAAAAATAGATCTGTGAACATGACTTGGGCATCAATTACTTGCATCCAAGCACGGCGGCAAGGGTCGCCTTTAACATTCATCTACGAGATAGATTCTCTTTTGCAAATCAAATTAGATGAAAACCTTGTAAAATCAGTAAAGGGTTTTTAAATAAGTGATGGCTAGAAACCTCATGAAAATACTAAATGTGGACTAAGTAAACGATAAATCCCAATTTAAGCCATTTGAATAAATAAAATTGAAGGCCATAATATGGTGCTTAAAACCAATGTCATACTTGACTAAATAAATCGGTGCTTTGCAACCTATGAAGAAGGCTCCTACTGTTTAAATAAAATAACGTAGGGTACAAAATAAGATACTGAATTAACGTTATTAATTAAAGATAATAAAAGGTTGTAATACCAAACATTTTCTATTTTAATAAAATATAATAAGGCAAACTGTGAAAGAAAAAGATCGGTGGTGTTGTCTTACAAAGACAGTTTTTTTTTTTTCTTTATACAATAAACAAAAATGCTTTGTAAGAAAACCATTGAAAATATTTTCATCTTTTAAAGTCCATAAAGTCCCTTTCAAAGAAAATACAAACTGGATGTTGCAGAGAATTGTTTGAGTCAAAGAAAAATCATTGTTAATGAGGACTGGACTCAACAATGGAGTAAAAGGATAGGAAAAAAATAAAGGAACTGCTGCTTGGTTGCAATCGAAATTTTCATACACTATTGGGGCATCAATTTAAAGGCCTAAGGTGACTACAAAAAGGATTTCTAATGTAATAACAGTAACTGGAAAAGAACAGACAACAGAAACTACTTACCTCTGCTTGACTCAAACGATGGAGAAGGCTGGAATGATCAAGAGATCGGAAGTGAGGAAGATACCGAGAGAGAGAGAGAGAGAGCAGTGCTAAGGATCGCAAAATCGCCGGTTTCCCTCTTCTGCTTGGGCTTTTAATGGCTGCTTCAGTCGGCTGCCCCAATTTCGGGAGGGATTATTGGAAGGGAAAAATCAAGAGGAAAGGGATTTGAGTCCCATTGAAGAAAGGAAAGGAAGGAGAGGATTTTTGGGAACCACCGAAGGAGACGGAAGGGAAAGAGAATCTTGCAGTTCTTTCAATCGGGATTTTCTTTTAGGGATTTGACGACACAAAGGGGGAAGTCTTACGGTAAATAGAAGCCTAACAGTGAAAGGAAAATAGAAGGGAAAGAGGGGTCGAGAAACGTGTGGGTTCAAAAGACCCACACGATCAAGGTTAAGTTATCTCACCTCTATTTTATTTATTTTCTTTATTTATTATTATTATTATTATTATTTTTAAATATAACTTCAGCTAAAACTTTCAAATGAATTTATTTATTTATAAAATTCACTCCTATGGTTAGTTCAATTATAAATGGTGAGCCCCTTTAAATTCTTGATTTTAATAAATTGTCCTTTATTAATTTAGTCACTCATCAATTAATTTCTAGATACTTAAAAATTAGAATTTATTTATTGATTTTGAAATTTTAAATAAAATGTTTCCAATTGAAATTCTAACTTAGGGGAAATTAACAATCTAAGTTGATAATTTATTTTCCGTTCCCTTAATTTTAATTCGAAGGGGGTAAATTTGTAAATTCTCATTGAGGGGAAAGGGTGTGAAATAGGGGTCTAATATTAAATCCCTAAATTCAATTATATTTTCCCCAAACAAAATTATCAAAATAACTAACAAAACAAAAATTATTTTTCTAAATTAATTTTACCCGCCACTACTGACCCGTTACTTCGGGTCGGGTCATTACACATACCATGTCTCAATCATCAATATCACGTGAGGGACGCACCCATATCACGCCTCAATATAATCATCAATATCACGTGAGGGATGTATCCATACCACGTCTCAATATAATCATTACGTGAGGGACATACCTCTACCACGTCTTAATATAATCATCACGTGAGGGACATACCCCTACCATGTCTCTATATAATCAAGTGACATAGTCACATACATCTCAGTGCCAAAGTCCTCATCTGTCCATCTTAAGAATTTCCACAGTTTTCTAGCCATTCTGGGCTCTACTCATGTAACATACATATTTGTTTCATCATATTGGGACTCCCAAGGCATCAGAACCACTTTGGGCCGCCTTCGAGGGATCCAACATCTAGCATTAGGGTCTATATTAGGGAAGCTATATCCCACCAATCCCTTTCTACTCTTCATATATGCTCAACATCTTACATCATCCTTAATATAAATGGATGAGACACAATTCATCTTTTGATCGAGCTGAGGCACAATGCTCTCAGTTGCATACGTACCACATAGTGGATCAGATCAACCGTAGTTCATTATTTTCACATTTGGGTTGACATTGGGAAGTGGTCATACTTTTACTTTGGGGAAATCAAACAAGGCTTTCTTATTTACATTGCATTCCATGCATTCTCAATCATGCTAGTCTATCCCCATTGTAGCACAAGTTAACCCCCTTGGGTTATAAGATATTTGACCTTAATTCACGCATATCACTTAGTCTAACCCTTCATCAAGTTCCTCTTCAAATTATGGAAATTCATTCTACACATAGTTAGTTTGATCCACTACAACCATTATCGACATATGTACTCACTAATGATGTACATATCATCACAAAATCCAAGCATGACATTAAAACACATTCATCATGCTATTATATGAGTTACCCATCTGAGAATTCCATTTACAATCATGAGAATTCATTTGATACATATATTACTTATAACCATACACAAGTATGTGAAGTTACCAAGACCCTACATTACACATCTTGGGCAATCTTGATTTATCATATATTCTATCATACTTCAATACATCACAATCTATGAATTCTCAATTATAGTAAACATCTAATCATAGGAAACTTGGGAAATTCATACATATGTATTCGATATAATATATACACATCCATCACACATAAGCATAGGGAGATCAGACCATAACCTTATCCAACTATGTATTGGAATGTGCACAAAGCAACATTCACTCAAACATATTATCAAACACTTTGTGAGCATGGAATTGTACAAATATTCCAAATGCTCCAAGTGTAAGGCATTCTCCAATTTTACCCAATGTTGTCAAACTCGAATCGTATCGAAAATTGGTCTAAGGGTGTGAATCGTGAATCAAAGATCGTAGAATCGTAAGATTCATACTATTTATTATTATCATTTCATTCCTACAACCATTTTGTTGACCTGGGCCATTACATGTATAGAATTTGAAATTAAAGATTTGGGTCCACTACATTACTTCTTGGGTCTCGAAGTGATTGCCCTCTCAAATGGGTTACATTTGTCTCAAAACAAATATACCCTTGATATTTTCATCAGAAGTAAGATGCTTGATTGCAAACCTTGTTCAACGCCGGTTGCTGCTAAGACTCACTTATCTTCGGACTTTGGTGATTTGCTTTTGGACCCATCTGAGTATCGCCACCTTGTTGGTTCTCTGCAATACCTCACTTTTAAACGGCTTGATATTGCCTTTGCGGTTCACATTGTCTCTCAATATATGAGTCAACCACACACCTCTGATTTGGATGCTGTCAAGCGCATCCTCCGCTATCTCAAAGGCTCCATTGGACGTGGTTTGCCTCTTGTGCGTGACCCAAAACCTTTTCAACTGATTGCTTACTCTAATGTTGATTGGGCCGGTTGTCCTGAGACTCGTCGGTCCACTACTGTTTATTGCATCTTCTTGGGTTCTAATCTCATTTTGTGGTGTGCGAAGAAACAGCCAACGGTCTCCCGCTCTAGTGCGGAAGCTGAATATAGGGCCATCGCATATACCTGTGCTGACACAGTTTGGATTTAGAATCTTCTGCGCGAGATCGGTTTTCATTTGTCTTCTCTGACACTTCTTCTCTGTGACAATTTCAATGCGACTTACATGGCTGCTAATCCTGTGTTTTATGTTCGGACTAAACACATTGAGTTGGATTATCATTTTATTCGTGAACATGTCACTGTCGGATCTCATCACATTCAGTTTGTCTCCTCTTAAGATCAACTTGTCGTCATTTTCACCAAGTGGCTACCAAAGCATCGGTTCTCCGTCCTTAGTTCCAAACTTGTCGCGTCACCACCGTCGCGTTTGCAGGGAGTATTAATGGAAAGTGTTGACTTTCCGTCTCTGTGTATTCTTTGTACTTATCAGTGTCCGTTATTCAAGGGATTGTAATTGATTTGTGTACAACACTATAAATATAGAAGATAATGAGAAAGGTATCAAGCCATTGTTTCTCAAATTCTACAAGATGGATGGCTGAGATTCAACCCAGATTTCGCCCAGAACGTACAATAATCTTATTTTATTTTTCTGTGTTTTTTTAGTCATTTAATGAAATAAGAATTCCAAGTGGCAATCAGCCATTGGATGATTTTAGTTTAGCAAGAAACTAGCATGGAAAGCCTTGGGCATGTGTTGGGCTTTGGCCTTGGCAAATTTTTATTGTATTATTCTTTTCCCTAGTTTCTAGTTGCTAGAGTAATATAGTCATAGGTGCATTGTAAAGGGTACAGAAATTTGAGTTGGAATTTGAGCATTGAATGCTTGAGTCTCCAAGTTTGGTGAGTCTTGTATTTGGTTCCTTTTGATTTAATTTGATTTGATTTAGTGTTTTTGAATTAAATTTAATTTAAGTGTTAAATTTATTTGCATGGTGAATTGAAGTTTCATGTCTTGGATCCATTTTAGTTACTTAATTAAATTTTAATTCTACATCCAAATTGATTTATTAGAAGGTTCTTCGATTTTCAATCTGAACTCAAGCTGGATTAGAATTCACGCGTGTTTGATTTCTTAATTGTATTTGATTGCATTAAGTTTTCGTGTTCAAATTCCCAATTTCTTGTTTGAATTGAATTCCTAGAGCTCCTAATTTCTTTGGTGAAATTGTCGTGTTGAAATTAGAGCCATTTCTTCTTTTCAAAGTGAACGTGAGAGTGGATACCAAGGGTTTCATTTTTCAGAATCCTTAATTCAAATTCAAGGATTTTGAGTTAACATTTATTAATTTCAGTATGACGGCTTAAGTATGTGTAAGAACCTACCCTTGCCCACATCATTTACCAAGCCTTGAATTTTTAGGCTTTGAAATAACTAAAAATTAGAAAAAATAATATTAAAAAAATAGAACTTTCTAACCTAGATAGCCATGCACGCTTAGGGACTTTCCCATTGGACTTACTTGCTAATCCTAAACTCCATAGTGGCTGATTGCAATATGGACTTGTTACTTCATTAAATGACTTAAAAAGCAAAATAAAATCCAGGATATTGAGGGGTGAATTGTGCTTGAATTTCAGCCATACAATTTGAAAATTTGCTATGCTTGAACCTCCCCAAAACAGCCCACATGCCCTTGGTTGATAAGGTTGCTAATCTTGGGTTGAATCTCCACCATTCATTCCCAATGTTGCTAACTTTTCAAATCCCAAATCTGTCCCAAATGAGGTCCGTGCCCAAAACAAGAAATCCATTCTATTTTGGGCTTTCTAAATTGGTTCCATGTGCCCAAGCTGTCTCTGTATGCAAGATTCCTTGTCCATGTGGCATCCTAGTTGTCTTCTAAGTTAGCAAGATGTGGAGTTCGGATGTCCACCTTGTTGGAGGCAATTGTGTTGTGGGACCCAATGCACATCCGCACCAGTGTTGACCAGAATAATCTTATTTTGGAAAGTCAACTGAGTAGTTGTATGATTTATGTTACATAATCATTCTTTTATTTATTTTTCTTTTTTGCCACCTTAATTGGATCCCTTTTTCTTATTTATTCATGTAACATCTGATAGTAAACTGAAACAATACACTGTAAAGACAATATGTGGGGAGAATGGGTAGTTCCCTGTAGAAGTTGGATTGCACCAAGGTCAATTAGACATGTATTTATTTTAGCAATGAATATATGTGTTGAAAATTAGATAACAGTGATAGAATGGTGATAGGCTTGTTCATTGGCCAAGTTTGAGCTGGGCTTTCCTCTATCTTAACCTAGCATGTATTGAATAACTAAAGGCCCGAATGTGCCCACAATCTGTTTGGCTTTAAGGTTAAAGCCCAAACCCACAAAAAAGTACTAGTCTCGAACCTGATTGTTTAGGAACATTAAAATCTCAACCATTGAGATTGAAAGTCGACATGATGACCCAATGATGCCTGGTGACTTTGACTAGTAAGATCAATTGGTTAGGAATTGAGTTTTGAGTTCAAATTTGGTCTTTTAGATTGTCATGTTTGCTTTCAATTTAAATGGTTGAGATTTTAATATTTGTATACAGGTAGACTCGAGTACTTTTCCAAATGGGAGGGCTTGGGCTTTAACCTTAAAAGCCCAATGGGCTGTGGGCCAACTTGGGGCTTTAGATATTCAAAACTGGCCAGGTTGAGAAAAAGGAAAGCTCAACCCAAACCGACTCGTGAATAAGCCTATCACCACTATCTAAATTTATTATAATATGCTACCAAGTCTTTTTAAGGATGTTGGTGACTTTGACCATTAAGATCAAATGGCTAAAAATTGAGTCTTGAGCTTAAATTTGGTTTACTTGTAGCTTATCATGTTTATTTTAAATATGAATTGCCATTTTCTAATGTATTATTTCAAAACAATTTAATAAAAAAAGGAAAATGGAATAATGGCTAAATGGGCTAAAAAGCCTGATGTGCTTTCACGGACTTGTCAAAGACAGACCTCACCCGTTTAACTAAATGAGCTAAAAAATTTAGCCCGAGTCTAGCACAACAAGCTATTGCATGTGTTTAAACTCGTTATTTATGAGAGGTTTGGGCATGTCTTAGGTTGGGTTTGAGCTAAGGAACATGTCTAATTCTTGATAGAAATGTGTATTCGAAGATGGATGGGTAGAATAATGTTAAAATATAGAATTAGGAACAAACACATGAAGAAAACCTTTAGAGTAGCCCCAGTATATGAGAAAATGAGGGAAAGTCATTTAAGGTGGCTTAACACATATGTAGAAGACCAATAATAACATCTGTGAGAAAAATTGAAAGGATGCAAGTAAAAGGTACAAGGAGAGGTAGACCTTTAAAATCTTGGTTGGATGGGATAAAGATGGATGTGGTGGATTGTAGGGCAATGGGATGGTATAGTTTATGATATGATAGAATAAAAGAGAACTCAAAAAGCTGTCCCTAGATAGATGGGATTAATGACTTTGATAATGACAATGATGATTTGTTGAATTGTCTCAGGACTGCAAGTGACATATTTTGCCTGTAAGAAATTTCCCCCAAGTGACAATATTCTGGTTATAGTTTATACTTGTATCTTAGTTGAAACGAGAAAACCCATTTTGTTTAAGTTTTCTTTCAGCACCATCAAAATACTTTCCGTTCTTTATATTAAACCCTTTTGATTGTCTTCTCTCATATTATATCATACTGGTGCAACTGCAGCACTACAAAAAATTCTTAAGCTGATATCGGTTGAACTTTATAAAAGTAATTTTTCAGTTCACTACTAGATTGTGAGTTTATTTTTATTATTGTTTTTTTTGTTTTTTTCTAAGACTCAGACGTCCCATTCGTTGAGCAGGTTGTGGGGATTTTCAAAATGGTGGTGCTTCCTATCTTGGGTCAGCTTGCAGATGAATATGGGCGTAAACCAATGCTTCTCATTACTGTTTCTACATCTATTTTCCCATTTGGTACGCCTTTCTCTAGATATATACAATTGTTCCACTTTTTTTTTTTCTGGAATAACAGTTCTTTTTTACTCATGGCTATCATGACCAAGTACTGTAGATTGTTTACATGACTTCCTCTAGACATGTAGATGCTATTTTATTCATAGAAGATGATGTTTATGAAAATAAGGACCAAATCAAGTAAAAAGTAACAACATAATCCATACATTGAAATTTTATCTCTACTACTTGGGTTAAGTTCTAGTTAGGAAGCCTCTCTTGACCCTGCTTTTGGAGTGACACATTTGATTCACTTGGTTGACTTGTCTGATTGGGTTGGATCCGACATGTCATGTTAGGTATCTTGGGAATTCTGAACTGTGTTTCTCTCTTACAAGTGACTCATTCATATAAAAAGATAATTGCATACTGAAACAAAATATTTAAAAAATAACCGACTCCTAAACCAGCCAAGTCTCTTGTTGACTTGACCTAGAGTCTGGCTGAGTCTGGTTTTCTTGTTACACTATGAACTGGGTTGGTTACAAGGTGTCTTTTGGCAACAGTTGTCATGTAGTTTTTGTGATAGTGCATCATGATTACTGCCTTGTTACTATTCTGAGAAGGTAATCAAACAAAAGGCTGCATCTTTGTTGAATCAGGTTCTACTTCATATTGTGTTTAAATTCTCATACCATGTGTTCTTCTGTCAGCTTTACTTGCTTGGAAAGATTCCAAGGAATTTGTATATGCCTACTATGTGCTTCGTACGATTTCAGATATCATCAGCCAAGGAAGCATTTTTTGCATATCTGTTGCTTATGCGGTGAGAAATTCTCCCTGCATTTAGATTTATGATCCATAGCCAGTAATAAGCTTCACATATTTATGAATTCATGAGGTCTTTGAAGTTCAAACATTCCAAGAAGCAAATAACTTGTATGTACATTTTTAAAATTGGTCTGCATATATGCACAAAATAGATAATGATAACTGCCATATCATTAAAAAGGACAAAAAGAGGGATCGCTGACATACCACCTGTATGACATGTTATTACCTGATATCAAGACGGCCAAATCATTTCTCAAAAATCAGGCAAAGAATGCTGGAGACCTTCACACATACAGGGCTGGAATATCAGTATAAGAACTAGTACACTTGAGGGGGACACTTGGATGATAGGGAATGAAAATTCTCTACAAATTTTTGGTCTGAACCAATACTTGGCCTCCACTCATGTAGATCAAAATTGTGCCTATCTATTGAATAGTTACCTAATGGAATCATATACAGTTTTATAGAACTCCAATTATCTAACAATTCGAATATTAGCCTTCTGCGTAATAGTTTTCTAGTATTAGTAGAATCCTCACTCCTGGTACTGCAGTTGTAGAAGTTCTAGGTAAAAAGTGAACCTATTGCATTCAATTTGCTGAAGCCACACAACCTTAGAATTGTCAAATAACGAAACAGTTCAACAGTATAGATTAGCTTTGTCAGTGCAGAATAAGTATCAGTCATTTGCATGGCAGATAATGATTTCAGAAATCTATCATCTAAAGATCAAGTTTCTATCTAAAGATCAAGTTTCTAATTGTTTTAACTGATTCATGTATTTATTAGCCAACAGATTTGAGAGGGTAGTTAAAAAATCTTTCACTGTTGCTTGTACAAAGGATTTTTGTGCTTTACCTTATCCCCAAATATTAGAAAGGATAGATTCTGCTAATGTAGATTGCATATTTCACTTTTCCATCAGTTTTATCAAAGTAAGGCTGTCAATGCCTGCCCATTTAGGAAAGTAGTTGAAGAGTCCCACCACTTAGTGAGCAGTGACCTAATTTTATGCCCATTTAATAATAGGTGTGGATTTTGGTCCAGGGGACCCTATTTCATAATTGGATAATGTCAGGTACCATTTTCCCAATGCGAAGTATGAAATGTTAAGCTCTAAAAGATGAAGATATAATACTAAATTCTCAGGTATATTTTAAGTACTTGAAGCTTTAGGACCAGACTTTGTACTGGGACTTTTTGAAAATTGGACTGAACTGTCTGCTCAACTGTCAGTCTCAATGGTTTCATCAGCTGAAAACCTCTCTACCTGAGTCAAAACCACAACCACTGAAAACCCCCCTACCTCAGTGTTTATAGTTTGATGTCTACGTTGGGAGGAAACGTCTTTCCTACCTCATGGAAACATCAATATCGAGCAAAGAAGAAAGCACAAAGAAGAAAATCAACACCACAACACAGATTTTACGTGGTTCCCTTTTAGTACGTCCACGGGGTTCAAACCGATCCTCTATGCTCTAAGGCAAAAAAACGAAGAAGAGGCGGCTCACTACAGATGTCATGCTCTCTCTCTCATAAAACGACAATATATACTACCCTAATTAGGGTTTACATAAGACGCCATGTGAAATTGCAAAGTTGATGAGTACATCACAAAACGACCAGATCCGTACATCTCTGATGATCAGGCTCAACAGAGCCAACACTCTAAACAACCAAGTTGTCAATCAACCATTTCAAAAAGTAAATTAAAAGAAAAGAAAAGAATGCCTTCAGGGGGAAGATGATGGAAGAAGGATGATTTTTTTCTAATGAACATGCATTGGCCACCCTCTCTCTCTTCTCTCTTCTCTCTCGCGTGCTCTCTTTCGCCTTGAGAAATCCCTTTTTAGGCACACTAGTCACGAGATAGGATGGAATTATGTGATTTTGTTTGAAAAGTATCTATTTGAAATACTGTGGGGATATTAGAGGCCAAACATTATCTTAATTTGATCATAGTCTTAAGAGTTTGCCATCAATAAAAATTCCAAGTTAGTGGTGGTTATCAAGCACTTGGGAGTTAAATTCAGAATTTGAGATGCTTTGATAATTTGCAGGGGGAAGTAGTGCATGAAAAGGTCTATGCCGTCATAGGTGGGTGACATTTTACTAGAAAAGAAAAAAGTAGAATAGCACTATCAAAATATCCAAATTTTTTTAAGAGTCTAATGTTTAAAATTGATGGATTTTTTAGTACTTGCAATTTTGATTTGAAGAATTTAAAAATTGGCTTTCTTTTTGCATTGAAAATCTGGGGCATAAGATGAGGTTTTGTATTTCCCTGATAGTTTTTATATTTTATCTTTTTTAATTTTTACATTCTGATGATGACATCTTGGTTTATCACAGTTTTTAGAACCTATTTCTATCCAACCTTATGTTATGAGTTAGGACAGATTGACACACACTTTGGTTTTAAAACATTGTTGGTACCATCTCAGTAGTATGCAGAATTTGTGGGAATGTGGCTGTTGTTTGCATTAAGATGTGTTCTCATCCCATGAAGCATGGATCACACTTGGCCATCATATGCTAGTGCCACCATGCTTCAAATATTTTGTATTGAGCCACATTCCCCACCATGGGTTAGTTCCATGAAATCATTCTCCAAAGTTACATGGGGCGGTGTCATTCCAGCATCTAAGATTAGGAAAACAGGAGAGCAAGTACACAATAAGCTTTAGGCCTGCAGATACTTTCCAATCCATTTTTTTTTTTATGCAGTTTCCAATCCGTTTAGCAGAACTCTCATTACAGATCTGTGTGAACTTCTTAATGTATTTCCCAGATAGGTTTGAGCACTTTCTTGAAATGAGGAAGGAGTTATTCTAGGGAACTTGCAGAGAGATAATTTAGATCTGTAGACATTGTAAACATTTTCTAATTCATATTAATCTTTTCCACTTTTTTTTTGAAATTGTTTGTATTATCCTTATCATTTTTGACAGTAAAGGTCAAACAGGCATCTCTTATAAAAAACAAATCATTAGGTATCTGGTTGTTTTTTTTTTTCCCCACTTTACTTTCATGTATTACAGCTCTTTAAGTAAAACTGCAGCAAAGTGAAGGTACACTGAAAATAGAACTTCATCTCTCTTTTGCAGGCCGATGTTGTTGAGGGCAGTGAAAGGGCAGCAGCATTTGGCTGTATTACGGGGCTTTTGTCTGCTTCTCATGTTTTAGGAAATTTGCTTGCACGCTTTCTTCCTGAAGATTACATTTTTGAGGCATGCATCTTCTCAGACCAAATAGTTTTCCAGAAGAATTTCCTTACAAGCAGATAATTAGCCTGTCATGTCATTTAACTCTGTTTTTGCAGCTGTCAGAATTTCTATGAGTTCTAGCTTGACATGTTGAAAAATCTGCATGTGCAGGTGTCAATATTTCTATTGGTTTGTTCCACGGTTTATATGAAAATATTTCTAGTAGAGACAGTTAGCAAAGCTCCAGAGGAAGACCAACATCAACTTTGTTCTGCTATGGTTCTTGGGGTCTTCCGGGACAGGTGGAATTCCATGAAAGAAGCTGTAACTGTTGTCTCTTGTAGGTCTGTTCATCTATATACTTGAAAGTTCAACTTTATTATAAGTTTTTCTTGTTGATATGTAATATTTCCTATTATGCTTTTTCAGTTGATCAAATTATAACCATCATATCTATTATTTGACATCATTCAATGCACATATGCATCATGTAAAGGCTACCACAAAATTGACCAAGAAAAAAAATGTACTACCAACAAAATGCAACAGAGAACTTCTTGGTATAAAAATAAATAAACAAATGAAGAGAAGAGTGAAAACATTTCAGATTTGTACTAGACATGCTTTACTATTTTCGCAAAGCATATTTATCCATTATAGATGGAGGATATAGGGTGAAGCATGCGGTAGAGATGTGTGTTCCCACCCAATTCGTTAGTTGTTGGATCGACGCCTCCGAAGAGGAATGTGGTGGAGAGAGATGGAAGGTCGGTGGGTATCGGTTGGCCGTACTATTTTCTTAGGCCCTAATCAGGACTCCATTTTTAAGAAAAGGACATCATATCTTGTTGAATGGAGATAGGAAATGCTTTACTATTTTTATTCAAAGAATGAAATGAGGATGAAGAATTGTTCAAGTTGAAATTCCAAGGTATTTTGTCAACTAATGCAAAGCAGGGAAGACAACCTTTCGTTTCTTACACTCGCTAGGATTTCGGGTTCGATTACTCTTCCAGGTATCGAAGTCTTAGCCGATTGGCTCTTATGCAATCAGGTTACTTCTCGAAGTATGATCAAAGACCCATCAACAAGGCCATGTTTCCCATGAATCCAATGTTTTTAGGGATGGGTTAAGATTAAAATATCCTCTTAAATGGATTTGAAAATTTAATCAAATTAAGAGAAAACAATTAAATAAATTCATAATAAAACCTCAAGCCTAAAAAATGAATTAAACTAAGCATGTACTTGCTTGAAAATTTGGGTCTGAAGACCCGAGATCGACTGAATCCCCAAGTCGAAAGACACTCAAAATTCACCAAAATTCGTTGGAGAAAATATTGTTCCAAAAATTATTTTCTTGCAATTGTGAAATTTGGCCACGTGACTACAAAGCACTAATCCAACTTTGCCTCAATTGACCACACAATTTGTGGGATTTGAGGGTTGGCAAATTACATAATATTTGGAAATAAAATGTTGCTAAAATCCTAATTAAGAGGAGCATACTCATGTGGCCAATAAGAATCAAATAATTTGACACTTATGCATACACATGGGCGGTTTCTTTTATTCCACTCCACATGCTAAAACACCATGTAAAAGCTCCAAAAATACCACAGTTGAAGGTTGGCTTGGTGTTGACCATCCTCCAATGCCACACGTCGGTGTGGTTGTCTTCATCCAACAAAAACACACTCAAAAGGGAATTTTCTTAGGATAAGGGGCGGTGGAGAATATGGGAGTATTTTGGTGGGAGTTGGATGGTTAAGTTTGACTTGGGTCTTGGGTTATGGGTATGGACTAATTGGAGCATGGAATTGGGCATTTGGGTCATGGGAGGTGGGTGTTTGGGTCATTTAGTGGATGAGGTCCAATACCAATGTCCTAATGAGACAAGCCCAAAAATTTTGACGGTCTAATTAGACGGGGTCCAATTAGGGTGTCCACTGTCAAATCTGTCCATAAAGTCCAACCAATCTTCCTCGATCAAGTCTAGTCCATGATGTGTCTGTATCAATCTATGTTGCACAAACACTTGCAATGTGGGCATATTTTTGTCGGACACTTTATTTTTACGTGTAAAATCCATGTTCGTTCCATATCGATGGTGTTTGCCTGCCATGTCGGGGCATCATAATTGTTGACAAAAATATTTATCCTTTCTGAAAAAACAAAAGTTTCCCAATTAGAACCTTATATATATATATATATATTGTGTTTTTCATAATTTTCTGTGCTTATAAAAGTGAATTTTACTTCACAGTGGAATACTTCAGCGCATCTCTCTTGTTTCCTTCTTCTATGAGTTGGGGATGTCAGGCATCAGCTGTGTTTTGCTGGTAAGCTACCTGTATGTTGTAATACAGACAGTAACTCTTCATTCCAGGCCATGATTGTTATGTCTATATGTTTTGACTAATATTTGCAATAAAAAATCTTGGTTAAGAACTTATCTTTTCCTTTTCCCCTTTTTTTAAGATACCTAATGAATCTAGCTCTTTAGAAAATTGCTATATTTCAATATAGTTTTTCACAATCATACTACTTCCTTGTGCAGTATTATTTGAAGTCAGCTTTTGGTTTCAGCAAGAATCAATTTTCTGAAATTCTTATGATGGTTGAGATAGGTTCCATTTTTTCACTGGTATTGTTAAGTGCCTCTACATTGAAGATTTTTAAAACTGATCTCAAGCAGTTGTACCTGTTCTTTTTGTCATCTATGGTAATAGTTTGAATTTCTTGAGTTGCTGACACTGAATACTTCTGTGGATTTAGATTCTTGTGCTTCCACTCGTCAATCCTTTGCTTGGAGAGAAGGGTGTCTTATGCACTGCCTTAATTGCATCAATTGCTTATGTAAGTCTTGTCTCTTAAAAAACACTGTATCAATTACTGTTGTAGTGAGGACTTATGGTGTTCTGAAGAATCAAGGTGTGTCCTGATGCATAATACTCTATAAGTGGGATCCATGCTATGTTGCATAGACACTTCAATTTAGGCAATGTATCTGTGTCGGACACTTGTGTGATTGTGTAGGACACTTCACTTTTATACGTAAAATCTATGTCCATCCTGTATCGATGGCGTGTCCCTGCTGTGTCCACAGGATCCATGGTTTGATTCTTCAGATGGTTGATGCCCCTACAGTGTTCCTGATTGGAAGATACCTTGACACCCAAGGGTTGCCCACAATTTGACTGTTAAGGGCAAAATATAGCAACCCATTTAGCAAAGAAGCAAAAGGATAGCTTGCTAGGATCTTTCCTTCTAGAAAGTTCACAAGGTGTTTTATCCAAGGTTGTCAAAATCGAATCGTATCGTGAATCGGTATAGGGGTGTGAACCGTAAATCGTGAATCGTAAATCGTAGAATCGTAAGATTCATAACGTTTTGTTCAATTTCTCATAATATATAAATAAATATATAGTCAAGGCCACATCCATTTATCATCCAAAGGAAATAATCAACCACAAAAAGACAAAAATAATAATATGAGATTTAAATATAAATACAATATTATGTAAATAATACAATATTACATAATACATAATAGTAAAATACAGACACAGTAAAATGATTACATTACAGTATACAGTTTTATATAATACAATCATTTTAATCATTTATGGTAAATAATATAATATTATATAATAGTAAATGATCTGAGGAATAAATACAGTTATATAACTGTATGGTGTAAATTGTAAAATGATTACATTACACTATTACAGTTATATAATATTGTATTATACTATTATATATAATATCAATTTTATATTATACTATTTTGTAGAGCAAGAAAGGGCTTAGTGGCTTACTGTATACAATACTATGTTATACTATTACAGATATTATAAATTTTATATAATATTATTTTGTAAAGCAAGAAAGGGCTGTATGGTGTATGCTGTACACTGTGCAGTCTTCGCCAGATTTAACTTGGGCAAAATGAAAGTAAAAAGGAAAGAAAAGACCGGTAACTTAAAGGGAATTGTTTATTAGTTTATTTCATTAGGTCTACCGATTGTACAAAGCCAAAACGAAAGTAAAAAAAGGGAGAAATGAAAAGAGAAATAAGAGAAAAAGTTAAGATAGGCGGAAGAAAAAAAGAAGTTGTTGTTCTGAGAAGAGGAAGACGGAGGAAGAAGAAGAAGAAGAAAGAAGAGGGAAGAAACGAAAAGAAGAAAAAGAGAATAAGTTTCAAAAGGCGGAAAACAGACGAAGAAGAAGACGACGAAGAAGAAGAAGAGAAAAAGAATACAAAAACGAAAAAAGGAGGAAGAAGAAGAAGAGAAGAAAGGCAACAAACATACCTTACACCTGCGAATGGGTTGCAGAAGGAAAGCTTGGAGCAGCACCGAGCAAGGAGAAGTAGAGAAGCAGCAGCACCGAGAAGCAAAAAAGCAGCAGCAACGGCAAAACGAGAAGCAGAGAAGCAACGAAAAACAGAGAGTTTTCGTTTCGTGTTGGTGAAGAGAGGAAGCAGCGGTAGGTAAGGTGTCTTTTCATTCGATTTAAACATTTTAATATTATTTTTTTTTAAACACCACGGCATTTCCACCTGTTTTACAAATCGCACGATTCTGCGATTCGTGCGGTATGAATCGCACGGTTCGCGATTCATATTAAAAACGCATTTTTTTTTTAATTAATTTTGATTTTCTACCGATTCGAACCGTAACACCCTCCGATTCGATACGAATCGTGCGATTCGACTCGTGAATCGCACGATTTCGACAACCTTAGTTTTATCTTTAGTATGACCCATCACATCAATGTTTTTGATACAAAAATTTGGCTCCTTTTGATGGAATAGTTCATGTGGATCCTCTTCATGTCTGCTGCATCGCAATTCTTCAAATCCTTTTTATAACTAGTATCTCCAGTTGATTTGATGAAGTTACTTAGTAAGAAATTGAGTTTTCTAACACCTTTTATGTCCTTCAACTGCAGGCTGTTCTCTATGGCTTGGCGTGGGCACCCTGGGTATGTATTTATTCAGTACAGATTGTATGATATTGCCCTTTTTTTTTTCATTTAAGGAATATCGTAACCAATTGAGTTGGTTCTGTAGAACAAAAGAGGTAAGTTTCCATTTGAAAACTAATCTTCATTTTCTTAGTTGCCTCATCTAAATCTAAGAACTCTGTCTTCTAGGTTTTGTTTAGTTTTTTGCTCTCTTAAATTTGGAGTCAGTATGAGTTGTAGGCCATGAGAGTGGATGTTCTTGTTTGCTTGATGGGAAAATGTCTTGATGTTCTAGCCAACCTTTTTAATCAATTTCCTTTTTAAATTTTAGGAACTAAAATTATTTTTTCGTCTTCTTTCCATTTGGAAAAAAATAAAACTAAAATAGTGAAAGGAAGTGTAAAAAAGAACCTTGGAATGTGATTGAAGCTCTCTATGTTATGCTATGTACCAGCTGAGCAGCCGAAAACAGTAATGTGATGGAAGGATAGGAACCTTCGGCTGTCTAATTTTCTTCAATCATGTAAGCTTTTCCACTTTGGACATGGATGACACATTCTTGCCTAACTGGCTGGACTGGAATGGATTTGACTACTGAGGTCTCAATGTTGCAAAAGGGAGGTGGGTTGAGATCCAAATCGTTCAAGAAGTCCTTGGATGGAAGACCACTTTGATATGAATGCAAAACTGCAGACTCAAATGGGCTGTCATTCACCAAAGTGGTACAAGTTAAATATCAAATTACTTTTATGGCATATTTGTTCATCTTGGACACGCAATCATGGTGGATATTTTTATTTGGGGTTTTCCCTGGTGTAATTTTTCTGATCTCTTCTCCTTTATAAAATCATCACTACTAAATTTTTTTTATGAAACCCTTCAACTTACAGAAGTTGTAGATTGATTGTACAAGTTCTTAATGGTTTTTGGACTCACACCGCGGCTTTTATAATTGGTATGCCTGGTATGGAATTTTTAATTAAGTATAGTAGACACTGGATTCAGAACATATGCTGCACACTTCTGTTTGTTAATTTAATGATTACAAGCAAATATGAAACTGACTAGGTGATTTCAGCGTATTCTATTAATGCACTGAGACACTAATTACAAATGATGCAGGTGCCATATCTTAGCGCTTCATTTGGAGTCATTTATGTTCTTGTGAAGCCATCTGTAAGTTACATGGAATTTAAGTGAGCCTTGAGTTATCAGGATCACTTTTTGTGGAGACCATGCTTGTTTCTATTTTCTTTCTATAGGATTTTAGTTACTTATCGTCCTCCATAGCTGTGATAATTTTTCACTGATCTCTTAGCACTGGTTGGACAGACATATGCAATTATTTCAAAAGCTGCAGTCTCTGCTGACCAGGTATGCCCTTTTTTTTTAAAAAAAAAAAAATCTACTGTCATGCTAGTGTCATTATATGACAAATTGGAATGTAGTACTTCAGCACCCATATTTTAGGAATTCTGTGCCAGTCACAGTGTTTTGTGATGTATGGCTTTATTTTGATCTCTGAAAAAAAACGTCTTTTTGGCTAGAAGTGTATATTTCAAATTGGCTTATTTGATTCCAATTAGTTTGTCTGCTGCTGTCACATGTCCATTCAGTGGATACTATTAATATTTTCATGGGAATCCTGTTTGACATAATCAGCAGTTCAACAGTTGCCATCTGATGTGGATTGGGGTTTTCTTCCTGTCCTGTTGTCCACTGTTGTATTGTTCCCTGTTGTAAACAACAGGACCATAAATCTTCAGCCTCATATGCAATACACTTTTTCTCATTATCATAGTGAAAAGATATTAAAAGCAGGCAACCAAGTATATAACCAAGTTATAGATGCATTCAAAAAGATTTTTGAATCACTATATACCAGGCGTTGGTGTATTCAGATGCAGTTGATGTTTTGATTTGAATCTCTTTCATTTATTTCCTCTTTTTCAGCCTATCTTGTTGTAACTTCCAAGCCTATCTTGTTGTAACTTCCACTGTAAATGGTGGAACAGTCTCTTTATTTAGTGGTAGAAATGAATAAGAAAGCACGGAGAGTTTTGAATTAGAACAGTCTAAGGAGGGCGAGTTTCCTCGAATTAACCCAGTATCTTGTTCTCTTTCTTCCGTCTGAACTCCTCATCCAGCGAGAGACACAGTGAGTCTCTTCCTGCCGTGCACGAACCAGCGGGATCTCCGCAAGGTATCAGAGACAGGCTTTGCGTTCAATGGAGGAGGCTACCCGGAACGTGAAGATCGACGAAATGACGAACCTCTTGAGGGAATCCATGGCAGCACAAGCTCGATGGATGGATGAGATGGCTGACTGATTGGCTGCAGTAGACTCTCGCCTTGATGGCCTATCACAGTCTCGATCCAATGAAGGCTCATAACAGTTTAGCGGAGGGGGTCCCCAGTCCGTCCACGCTAACAGAATAGCTCGGTTGGACTTCCCTTGATTTGACGGATCCGATCCTTCTGGATGGGTCTATAGAGCAGAACAGTTCTTCCTACACCAACAAACTCTCATATTGCAAAAAATTGTTGATGGCTTCCTTCCATTTGGAGGGAAAGGCATTGCAATGGTTCAGATGAATGGAAAGATCCAATGCCATAGCCAGTTGGGATGACTTCACACAAGGACTAATGGTCCAATTCGGACCGTCCCCTTAAATGGACACCACTTCTTCTCTGACCAAGTTGCGCTAGGCAGGCTCAGTCGAAGACTATCAGACTCGATTTGAAGAAATCGCTAATCAAACCGAAGGGCTCCACGAGCCTTTTATGGTGAGTTGCTTCCTGGGTGGTCTGAGAGATGACATTCAACTCAGCGTCAGGATGTTGAAACCTCAGACGCTTTTTGAAGCTGTTGGACTGGCTCGACTACAGGAAGAGAAGGTCAATTCCAGAAGGCGGCAATTTCGCCTGGATCAAGCTCGTCTTGGACCACAGTCTTCATCTGCATCTACAGGACCCAGTAAGGCTCCCTTGCCCGTCATTAAGAAGCTTACACCTCTGGAGGTGAAGGAGAGGCGGCAAAAGGGACTTTACTATAGTTGCGACGAAAAGTTTGCGCCCGGACACAAGTGTCGCACCCAAAAATTGTTTCTCATGGAAGGAAGTTGGCCTAAAGACGACATCGCGGTCGGGCAAGAAGAGGATGACATTGGCCAAGAGGGAAATGACGAGTCTAACTATCAACCTGAAATTTCTTTACATTCTGTGACTGGAGGTCATGCTCCCCAAACCATGCGTCTGAGAGGACAGTTGGGCTGAATTGCTGTGATGATCTTGGTGAACACTGGCAACACTCACAATTTTATAAGTCCACGTGTAGCTACTAAAGCAGCATTGCTCGTGTCAACTGAAGCAACCTTTGAGGTCGTTATGGCCAATGGCGATAGGATTCAGTGTCCTGGGATTTGCAAGGGCGTCAGACTAAAGGTGCAAGGACTAGAAGTGTCGGTTGATTTCTATCTGCTCTCCTTTGGGGGGGAGCTCATATATTTTCTAAGCTAGATGACGTGCCAAAAACAACCTTCAGGACTCACAATGGGCACTACAAATTCTTAGTAATGCCTTTCGGTTTGACTAATGCTCCAACATCCTTCCAAAGTCTGATGAATGAATTTTTCGGACCTTATCTGCGACGCTTTGTCTTGGTGTTCTTTGACGACATCTTCGTCTATAGCATCACGGTGGAAGACCATAGGGCTCATTTGACTTGTGTTTTGAGCATCCTTTATGAACACCAGTTGTACGCGAAAAGAAGCAAGTGTCGGTTTGGATGCTCATCAGTGGAGTATTTGGGGCAATATTATATCACACGAAGGGGTAGCAGCTGACCCTAACAAGTTGAAGAGCATGGTGGCGCTTCATCAAGAGCCATGGCCTGATTGCGTGGCCATTAACTGATATGCTCAAGAAGGACTCGTTTGAATGGACCCTAGAGGCGATTTCAGTTTTCCACACACACAAAGAAGCGGTGAACCAACCACCGGTTTTGGGTCTTCCCGATTTCCAACAAACCTTTTATGTGGAGTGTGATGCGTCGCGTACCGGTGTCGGTGTTGTCCTAACTCAAAACGGGCGGCCACTCGCCTTTTTTAGCGAGCTCTATCAGGAAAGTCTTTTTTTATCAGCTTATGAGAAGGAGTTGCTAGCCTTGGTTCTTGCTATGAGAAAATGGAACCCCTATTTGCTGGGTCGTTGATTTGTGGTGAAGACCGATTAACGGAGTCTTAAATTTCTTCTTGAGCAGAAAATTGGTACCCCATCACAACAACAGTGGGCCTCTAAATTGTTTGGGTATGACCTCTCAATTGAATACCACAGTGGAAAAACTAATATTGTGGCCGACGCTCTATCCCGCAAAGAAGGTGAGTTAGCAGCCTTATCCTATCCTGTGCCAACTTGGAACGATGAGCTTTGAGCAGCCCATGCGACTCACCCACATATTTAGCATTTTCGGGCACAACTTCGGGAGGGTTCGCTTGATCCTACCTGATACACAGAACAAGGTAGTATTCTATTCTATAAAGGACGGTTCTACCTTCCACCGGATTCGACCATGATAACATACATTTTGCTTCATATCCATGGCAACCCACTTGGGGGCCACTCTGGTTTCCATAAGACCTACCAGCGCCTCAAGCGTGACTTCTATTGGCCTGGCATGAAACAAAGAGTCAGAGAGTATGTTTGGCAGTGTGATCTTTGCCAGCGCAACAAGGCAGAGAATATCCTGCCAGCTGGCCTATTGCAACCACTGGATATTTCAGCAACTCCTTGGGTGTCAATTTCTATGGATTTCATTGAGGGGTTGCCTCTTTCACAAGGGAAAAGCACAATTATGGTGGTGGTGGATTGGTTGAGCAAGTATAGTCATTTCATGACCCTTGCACATCCTTTCACAGCGGCAGGTGTGGCATGCGTCTTCCTAGACCAAGTGTTTAAGCTTAATGGCATGCCAGAATCAATTATTAGTGATCAAGATCCTATTTTTTTTTAGCCTCTTTTGGAAGGAATTTTTTTCACTTCAAGGTACTAAACTTCACATGAGTTCGGCTTATCACCCACAGTTAGAGGGCCAGACAGAGGTGGTCAATAAATGCGTCGAACATTATTTACGAAGTTTTAGTGGGTTAAAGACGAAAGACTGGAGTAAGTGGCTTTCCTTAGCTGAGTTTTGGCATAATACAAATGTCCACGCGTCCACCAAGATGTCTCCTTTTTAGGCGGTGTATGGGAGACTGCCAGTCTCCTATCTTATGTACAAGGTACTACCAAGATCGACGCAGTGGACTCGGAGTTACGTGATAGGGAGGCTGTTCTCCAGACTCTGAAGGAAAACCTTCGGTCTGCACAACAACACATGAAAGCATATGCGGATCAACGCCGGACTGAGCATGTATTTGCCATTGGCGACTAGGTATTTTTGAGCTCCAACCGTACCGTCAACAAACTGTTCTTCTGCGGGCCAATGCCAAGCTTGCTCCTAAGTTCTATGGGCCGCTTCAGATTCTTGAACGCATTAGGGAGGTGGCCTATCGTTTGGATCTTCCGGCCACGTCGCACATCCATTCTATCTTCCATGTGTCTTGTCTGAAGGCACGGTTGGGTGATGGGTCTTTACAGCAATCCACCCTTCCTGCTGTGGACGGTCAAGGTGAGATTGAGTTAGAACCTGAATTGGTGTTGGATCGCAAGATGGTTCGCCAAGGACAGCTGGCGGTCACCAAGGTGTTGGTCAAGTGGCGTGGATTAGGACGTGATGATGCTACTTGGGAGTTCTACCACAAACTTCGTGCAAAGTATCCCAATTTCCTCCGCGAGGACGACGTCGATCTCAAGCCCGGAGGGATGTAACGTACCTTCCGAGTGCAGGAATAGGACTCAATCTCGGATTGTCGTGAGTTGTCATAGTTGATTATCATTATCTTTGGTTGGATGAGTTGTCATAGTTGCTTATTGTTATCTTAGGTAGGATGAGTTGGCACAGTTGCTTATTTGAATCTCTTTCATTTAGATCCTCTTTTTCAGCCTATCTTGTTGTAACTTCCACCGTAAATGGTGGAACAATCTCTTTATTTAGTGGTAGAAATGAATAAGACAACACAAAGAGTTTTGAATTAGAACAGTCTAAGGAGGGCGGGTTTCCTCGAATTAACCCAGTATCTTGTTCTCTTTCTTCCGATTCCACATCCAGCGAGAGACACAATGAGTCTCCTCCTGCTGTGCACGAACCAGCGGGATCTCTGCATTATATCTTTGTATTAAGGATGGGTAATGTACAAATCCATATGATATCTGTCCAATTTCATTTTAAGGTTAAAATATTGAAACGGCTTTGAGGTAACCTAGATTTCATTATTCTAGTTTTTAAACACGCTTTTCATGTTGCAAAAAGTAAACATTTAGAATAAAAAGTTTTTTTTTTTTTTTTAATGCAAGTACCTTAGTTCCCTTTCAGAAAAAAAAGGGTACCTTAGTTAGACCAATTGGATGGCAATATTTGATAACATATTCAAAACATGACAGAGAACATAACGCATCCATGTTGTGCCAAATTTTGGGAGATTCATCTTTTATCACTTCCTTGTTGACACCGATCTCCTCACTGGCATAATTTTTCAAACAAATTAGCAAAGGATCATATTCACTTATGTTGATTACCTTTGTTAGGTACTAAATGTAGTATATCTGTTTCGGTCCCATAAAGGCTATATTACATATTGAGAAAGACCGAAGAGTTTTTTTTTTTTTGCATTCAGTCATGTCTTTTAAGTTGAGACTGAATTTTTAAACAGATTCCAAAATTTCAAGCATGACCAAGAAAACTGATTGAATGTGTTAGAGAGAGATTCGAATACCAAAAATTCAAAGTGAAGTTCAATTGCCTGCAATTGATTTCTCATTTTGTTGCGAAGATTTTGAGATATATTTGATCTTTCAATCCCACTTCAAAGCCAATTGTTGTTTGATTTTGATAGCAAAGTACCTGGAGTGTCATTCAAAGTCGATTGAAGAGAAATTTGAATAGTATAATAATTGATAAAGAAGAAGAAGAAGAAGAAGAAGGTGATGATGATGATGATGATGCATAGCTTAGGGAGGGATGCCTATTAGTTTTATCTGTTGGATGGAGACATCAACTATGCTGCACAAACTCTTCAAAATGTGTGACACATCAATATGGGAAACTTCTCCATGTCGAGCTCTGCACAAATTCATAATGGACTCTTCTACACTCTTCTAGTACTTCTTAACATTGTTTTCGGAGGTGTTAAAAGTAGTATCATCTTTCTCCTTTTGAAACCTAACTAAAATTTAATATGTTTGTCACTTTGTTGTTTTGAGGAAAACTAGTATATTATTGTTCTATTAATGTTATTTTCACCCTTATTTTCATTTAAAAGTAAATATAAATATAAATTTATTTAAATATTATGTCGACTTCTCATGTTCTATATTCTGGGATTGGCCTATTCTAACACCTTTCATTGCATCAGACTTCAAAATCACATACCCATACTCGTGCAACATAGCTCATCATATAATTAGGAAGGAGTACTTGTTGCACATATCATTTAAGGAGATGAGAATGTATAGTTGGGATATATGCTTGCATGTAGAGGAAGACAAATGATTTGTTTGGTCAGACGAAAAAAGATTTTCTTTAGATTGACCTCACCAAAGTTCGGGTTACTTGAGAACTATAGCCATCCAAGTTAAGGGTTTGAAGTAGATGGTTTATGCTATTTCTTCAACTATCTATTTGTGGTCTTAGATACGATGTTTCAATAATTCAAAAGAGTTTCTATCTTGTATGGCTAATCTAAAGAGCTCCTTTTTTTAATACTTTGAGAGGTCACTGTAGACCAAATCATGCCAAATCTCAGTTACTAAAATGCTATGAGAATTCTTGCGACACTTGACATAGATAATCTTCATTCTAGGAACCTCATGATAAAGTTATCCATTGAGAAATACTTACCATATGTATGAGTAGAGTTCAGTGGCAAGAGCTATATGCTTGCTTATAGGAAAGGCTAAACAATTGTCTAGTTATATGAAAGAGCATTCTCTCTAGATTAATCTCACTGCAGAATTCGGTCATCTAAAACATATAGCCATCTGACTTAAGGGCATGACATGGATGGTCGATAACATTTTATCAATCTGCTGTCCATTTGTGGCTTTAAGTTGGATGGGAAATAACAGCTTCATATTAGATCTTTGGTGTATGACAAATCTAAAGATGTTCCTCTTCATTTGTTTCATTTTGTCCAGAAGTATATCACATGTTTTATTTTTTCAATGCCATGAGAATTTGCGTGATACTTTGTGTAAACTATTCTCATTCTAGCATGAAACCTTCTATTTAAAACAACATAGTAATGGTGTGATGGCCCGTTATAATGTGGCAATGGGCCAGATCCACTCAACAGTGGGCCATATGTTGATGTATAGGAAAAGATATGAGGCATTGATCATGCCAAGTGAAAAATTTTCCTTTCCAAGATTAGCCACGCAATGCAAAGCAGCCAATTTGAAGTTTTATGCTACCTTTTCAAGGCCATGAAATGGACAATGGATTGATGTAGTAGCATGTTGGGAGAAAAACTCCTTTCCTACCACGCAGAAACAACAATATCGAAAAGAAAACAGAAAGGAGAAAATCAATTGCAAAGGATCAAACCACAACATAGAGATTTGTGTGGTTTCCTTTCGGTATGTCTATAGGTTCAAAACCAGATCCACTATACTCAAAGGCAAGAAATAGAAGAAGAGACGGTTGTGGCCCTTGTTATGTAGAATAATAATACAAAAATAAGAAAATAAGAAGGAGGAGACGAAATGGAGAATGATTCTTCGCTTTGATTGTATCTTATCATAAAATGTAAGAAGTTAATGAGTTAAATAGAAAACAAGGAGCTAATCAAGGTGGCTAAAAATAAAAGGAAGTTAAAAGAATATTGGATTACATCAATTACATCAATTCTACGGTTAACAATATAGACAAAGTTGACTTTCTAGAGTAAGATGATTCTGGTCAACACTTATGCGACTGTGGGTTCCATATGGTCAACTATGGGTCCCACAACACTCCCCCTCAAGCTGGCTCGAAGATGTCCACTAAACTCAGCTTGCCAATAACTCAAGTGAGTTGATGTCGAGGAACGACCTTTGTCAACATATCCACAAGTTGATCTTTAGAGTGCAAGGAAGTGACAATCAACCTCAATGTGCTTTGTCCTCTCATGAAAGACTGGATTGGAGGCAATGTTGATAGCTGCCTGATTGTCACAGAACATGATGAGTGGATCGGCAGGAGTAAGGTCCAACTCAGTAAGAAACTGCCTGATCCAAAGTAACTCTGCCGCAGTATTGGCCAGCGCACGATACTCTGCTTCAGCTCTAGAATGAGCAACCACAGATTGCTTCTTATTGTGCCAGGGGACTAAATGAGAACCCAAGAATACACAATAACCAGATGTGGAGCGGCAGTCATCAGGAGAGCCAGCCCAATCGGCGTCGGAGTACCCATAGACGGAGAAGGAAAACTGTTGTTCAAAAAATAATGTTTTGCCAGGATGAGCCTTAAGATGCCGAAGGATGTGAAAGACAACATGAAGATGGGTATCGCGTGGAGCATGCACGAACTGACTTACCACACCAACAACATAAGATAAATCAGGCCAGGTGATAGTGAGGTAAATCAGTTTTCCAACCAATTTCTGATAGAACACAAGAGTATCAAGGAAAGTTCCATCGGAAGCAGATAACTTGGTGTTGGCATCTAGCGGAGTATCAGTAGTTTGCATCCAGAATATCCGGCATCCTGTAAGAGATCGAGAGCATACTTTCGCTGGGATAGAGAAAGGCCTTTACAAGAGCAAGCAACCTCAATCCAAGAAAGTAACGAAGTGACCCCAGATCTTTGATATCAAATGTGTGTTGTAGATACTCTTCGAATCTAGAAATGACTGCATCATTATTACCTGTGAGAACAATATCATCAACTTACACCACTAGAAGCATTACCACAGAGTGACGACGGTAGATAAAAATGAAGTGATCCATTTGACACTGGGAGAAACTATAAGGTAACAAAGCACCGCTGAACTTCTCAAACCAGGCTCGTGGAGATTGCTTGAGGCTCTTTACTTTCCCTTGCTCCCCTTGTCTAATAAAGTCGGGTGGTGGTAGCATGTAAAATTCTTCTTTCAGGTCACCATGGAGAAATGCATTCTTGACATCTTCCACTGCTGAGAAGTAGCTATAGAGATAATCACCCGTACTGAGGTGATCTTTGCAACATGAGAGTATCTTGATAGTCAATCCCATAGGGTCTGAGTGAAGCCTTTAGCCACTATACGAGCTA
Source organism: Chimonanthus salicifolius (assembly GCA_013350335.1). Lineage (NCBI taxonomy): Eukaryota > Viridiplantae > Streptophyta > Magnoliopsida > Laurales > Calycanthaceae > Chimonanthus > Chimonanthus salicifolius. The sequence goes on from CM023532.1 coordinate 52,300,991, forward strand.
TCAAGCAATGGATCCATCTGAATTGTATTTTATAGCAAAGACCCACTTACACCCTACCGGAGTCCTTCCCCTGTGGCAGAGAGATCATCTCCCAAGTGTGAATTTTTTCAAGCGCTACCAACTCTTCTTCCAAGTAGCCTTCCAAGAAGATCTCAAAGAGCACAATCAATCCTCTTAGGTATGGAAGGGGTATCTAGTTTGGAGAGGAAGTTGCGATATGAAGGAGAAACAACATGATAGGAGACAAAGTGATTTAATGGATGCTCAGTACATGCACATTTACCTTTCATCAAGGCAATGAGAAGATTAGAATCCGCAGGTGATGGATTTGGACTGTCCGAGGATGACTGGGTGATAGTAGATGAAGTAGAGCAGGGCTGTCTTGACACAATTTAAGGCCTAAGACTAAAATTCTAAATGGGGCCTTCTTGGTATCTAACATATTATTATAAATAATATTTAATTAAAATTTTAATTATATTTAATAAAAAGAATTTTTATCTAAAATCTATTTTTATTGCTTTTTGAGATGCAAAATTACTAATTAAATTTTTGTATTCAAATTTTGCTAAAAAATCATTTTCAATTGATAATATGGCTAATTTACTTGATCTTTCTTGTAATATTATTGATCGTAGGTAAGATTTTATTAATTTTAGTTTTGAAAAATTTCTTTTTGCAGAAGCAACTGTTACAGGCAATGTTATTAGAACCGAACTGTCTCCGAGGAAGGTTGGGTTAAATAAGGTTCAACTATGGTCAAACCCATGCTATGAATATTATATTATAAATAATAATAAATTATTAATTAATATTTAATTGATGAGTTGGTATAAATTTAGAGTAAACAATGTTTTTTATGAAAAATTAAAATATGATTTTTACTAGTAAAATCAAGTGATTAAAAATTGAATTTTAGGTTCAGTTTTTTATCTACTTATGGTTTACCATATACTCCCTCCGTCCCATTTTAGTTATCTGATTTGAAGCATTTATAATTTTTAAGGAACTCTCTATATAAAGCTAGCACTCCATGTGATCTTATACATTTTCAACACACTTTATGCTACACCAATATGAATGGGACAACTATTTTGGGACAATCCAAAAATCTATATCAAACAACTAAATTGGGACAGAGGGAGTATAACTTTAATTCAACATTATTTTGTTATGAATCATCTTAAAATAATTAAAAAAAGAAAAATAGAAAATACGCCAAATATGCCAGTTGTATATATATATATATATATATATATATATATATATATATATATATATATATATATAATGGCTAAATAGACTGAAAGTCGATTGACTTTTGTGACTTTTTTGTAAAATCATAATGAAAAATTTAGCTTGGGTCGCTCCAATAGGCTGTTATATCTTATATGTGTTCAGATTTATTAATGTATGACGAGTTTGACGAGTCTCAAGGTTTGAATTGATAAATAAACGTACTCAGATACCAAAATTCTACACTATATAATCTATTACAATTTCTTAATATTATTATAAAATTATAAATAGACAAAAAATAATCCTATAATTACTTTTTATTGGAATTACCCATTTTATAAATTTATATCAAATGAAAAACCTTAAAAATGAATTGAATTTTCCCATTTAATTAATCTAGATAACCACATTTTGTTGGGTCAAATTTTCTGCCTCCCAAGTATTCTATTTATTTATTTATATTTATAATAGAATAAATGAGATTATAAAAAAATAATATTTAAATATTTAAAACCTCTAAAATGGATAATGTTTCAAAAAAAAAGAAAAACAACTAAAAGGGTGCTGACAAGAGATCTCCTTAAAAGAAGCTCATGTGTGAATTTTTAAGAACCTCTGTCTCACGAGAAACCTAATCTTTTATCTTATTCTGATCTCCCTCACCTCCTCTCTCATTTCTATTAACGGTGATAACCCTCAAAACCCTAGCCGTCGTCATCGCTCTCTGAGAGGATGACTAAAGCTTGTATTTGAGGCCTTCAAAAAATGGGGGCCTAAAGCGGTTGCCTTAATCGCCTTATCCTTCAGTCGTGTAATACCCCGTGTTTGTGTAAGCATTGATGGGAGAGAAAAAGTAGCCTGGTTGGACGCTACTTGTTCCACATTGCTTATGAGGAGAGTTGTTCTGTGGGATATAAGTTGGAATCCCTCCTCCTTCTAGCACAAGGCCTTTTGGGAGCAACATTGAGTTGTCTCGCCAATTCAATGCCGTGCAGGCCCGTGTGCGTTGGCCCAAAGCGGACAATATTGTGATAGCGGGACGGGTTGTTACAAATGGTATCAGAGCACGGTTCAAATCTCTACCTATGAGTGGGCGTGTTTGTAGATAGAGTCGGGGACGACTCTGGTCTTAAAGGGGGTGGATTGTAATACCTCGTGTTTGTGTAAGCATTGATGGGAGAGAAAAAGTAGTCATGTTGGGCGCTACTTGTCCCTAATTGCTTATGAAGAGAGTTGTTCTGTGGGATATAAGTTGGAATCCCTCCTCCTCCTAGCAAAAGGCTTTTTGGGAGCAACATTGGGTTGGCTCGCCAATGCAAAGCCGTGTGGGCTTGTGTGCGTGGGCCCAAAGTGGATAATATTGTGCTAGCGGGATGGGTCGTTACAAGCCTGGCTTGAGCAGGAGACCTGCCTTTCTTCCTGTGATAAACGATGAGAGGCTCAGAGGTAGATGTATTAGTAGATGTGTCAACTCTATCTATAAGAATAGGAAGAACAAAGTAGAAGAAGACGACCCATGATTGGATGGTTGAAAATATGGAGTATTTTCAAAGAATGTAACATCTATAAAAATAAATCTTTTGTCAGAAGTCAGTTCAAAACATTTATAGCCCTTTTTGAGTGGAAGAGTAGCCCAAGAAAACACATTTCACAGATTTTTTTTGAAAGCTTATTAGCAGAAAAATCATGAACAAAACAGGTACATCTAAAAACACGCAACGGAAGTATAGAAACAGATCGATAGGTAGAAAGAATATCAATATGTGCTTTGTTATTTAATACTTTAGTGTGTAAGTGCCCCGGTTCGTCTGAGTAACCCATATTGTCAATTACGTGACTCAGTTGGACTTGCCTTGGAAGTATGTGAAGATCTACTATGCAATTGAAGAATCGACACCGAACATGTTATTGGCACACAGGTAAGTGAACCTTAGGGGACATTAGGTTAAGCCGAATATCTTAGAAGTCAATTGTTTAAATTGGAAAAATTAGAATTTAATTGACTCTCAGCCTCGAGGCCTCTGCAGTCTGTCGAGGCCTCGGAGATAGGTTGTTGCTGAGTCATAATTAGGACAGCTGTAAATCAGCAAGCTTATGTCACTTGACTGAGTATCTTGCAGATTTAATTAAATAAATCTATAAGGGTGTTTATGATTTCTAAAAGATCCTTGAGTGGGAGTTTTTATGGAAATAAGAAATAACTAAGAAACTCAATTTTTGCCACCTCATACAGATTTGAATTAATCTGATGGAGCCTCATCGTTGGGGAGCTGGCTGTCTTTGACAGAATTAGAAAGGCTCCTCCATGTGATCTAAAGTGATTTACAATCATCAATCTCTCTCAATGTAAATCCGTGATTGATGACTGAAATAAATCAATGGCCAATCATGCACGGTGGCATCTTAAATTGGCTAGACAGTCACTGTTTGAAAAACAGAATAACTTATACAGATTCTGTGCTGTCTTACCATATACTGTCACGACGCCTCATTGGAATCTTCAAGGCCTTGTGGGCGTGACTGGCTGAAAAGAACAGACAGTCCTATATATATCAAGGAGCTGAATGAAATTAGGATGGACACACAGAGAACCTCTTGGAAAAATATAACAGTGTGACCAGAGAGATTAGCCTCCTCTTACACCTTCTTCATCATCTTTTTACATAGATGTTTGGGTAATCAATACCCCAGTTCTGATGAAGCTTAAGGTGTTCACATAGGACCTTAAAACCAGTCATATTTATGTCCTATACTGCTGTGCCGATAATCACTCTGATGGAGCAAATCTGATGGAAGAAGCACACAGATCGAGTAAAGAAGAAAGCTGATGCAGGACAAGACAAAAGGTGACCCTAAATGCCTAAATGCGATTTATGCTGTAATAAGAAACTAAATGAGGCTGAAATTAAAATTAAAATTAATAATAACAATTAGAATAATAAAATTTACTACAAATAATCAATAAAATTCAGAGGATTCAATGTAAATAAAAAAATCACAATCCAAACCATGTCATAGCTCGAATTAGAAGGTTTCAAAATCAAGAGGACAGGTGTAAGAAAGGTTCAGTACAATAGGACAGCAATGATTAAGACCGTGTGGGATATCTGGGGGTCAGGAAAGGCCTAAGATGGATCCAGAACAGCAATAAAGGGGTTGTTCAAGGTAGAGGAGGGACTAAGAAGGGTATATGGCAGTAAAGGGGACAGGAAATTGAAATGGTAATGGCAGCAGAGATGGCAGTTTGGTTGTGGATGGGTATAGGAGGGTCAAAAGTCCTTGGGACATGAGTTTAGGGACTGTATGGGCTGCAGAAAGAGGGGACGAAGGTAGTATGGTGGATATAAGGGCTGGATAAAAGTAATGGCAGAAATTTGGGCAACAGTTAAAGGGATTGGGGAACTTTGGAAGTCACGGCCAGTAAAGGAAAAGATTAAAAGGAAAGAAAAGAGAAGAGAGAAGAGGAAGAGGAAGAGGATCAAGTACCTGGAAGGGAGACAGCTTCACGCCAAACTCTCGGATTCGCTCCAAGATAATCACGGCAGAAGATTTGCAGAGAAATTCTCAATCTTGATTTTATTTCATTGTAAAAACTGTCTTTGCCCAAAGGGCTACAAAGCCTTATATAAAGAATCACTTACTTAAAATAAAATAAAGCAAAATTACAACACTACCCTTGCTTAAAATAAAACTAACTAAAACAAAAAATAGCAAGTAAAGAAAAGGGCCACCCTTGCTTAAAATAAAACTAACTAAATATAGCAATAAACAAAATAGAAACTAACTAAAACCAACCTCAAAGAAAATTAAATACAACAACTACTAATTATGAAAAGCAACTACTAATTATGGAATCTGCAATAAATGCTCCGCATCAAAGCTTAAAGGAGAACGGATAAGGCTCAAGGCAAGTATTTCTTCTTTCCTTTATTTTAATCATTGTAAAGTGGATTAGAACAGTGTGTTCGAACCACTCAAAAAATAGGTGTAGAGGATTAGACCATTTGGGTTGAACCTCTATAAAAAACTAGGTTGTACTATTTGGGTGTGAGACCCATACATAGTAGATTTGAGATAGCCCTAGAGAGGGTGAGTCTGACAGTGGATGTAGGTTCAGGTGAACCGAACCACTATATATTGTTGTACATGTGTGGTTTGCTTTAATGGTTTGATTCATTTGTTTATCATTTGCACACACGTTTATTCCGCTGCACATATTATTAAATTGATAAATTATTAAAAAGTAAAATAAAATCGGATCAGACCAATTCACCCCTCCTCTAGGTCTTGCATACTTCTAGTAACGGAATTTCATAGTGGGCATGCAATTTATTAAATAACAAGCAGTAAGAACAGACTCAGGCCAATATGACTGAGGGACATTCATTGCAAACAACAAGGATCGGGCTACCTCAAGAAGATGACGGTTCTTCCTTTCAGCAACTTTGTTCTGCTGAGGTGTATGGGGGCAAGAAGTTTGAAATTCAATCCCATGTTCCTGAAGATACTGCAAAAATGGGTGAGACATATTCTCCTCCATTATCACTTCGCAAGGCCTAAATCGGAGAGGAATTGTCGAAGCCAAAGTAACTCAAATGCAGTATTGGCCATGGCACGATATTCTGCTTCAGCACTAGACCGAGCAACAACGTTCTGCTTCTTGCTCCTCTTGGAAACTAAGTGGGATCCCAAGAAGACACAATATCCAGAGGTAGCGTCGGTCGTCAGGAGATTCAACCCAACCAGCATCTGAATAGCCACGAACTGGTAAGTGAGTCTCCCGTGCATAGAACAACCCTCGTCCAGGATGAGCCTAAAGATACCAAAGAATGCGAAAGACAGAATGAAGATGAGTATCACGAGGGGCATGCATGAACTGATTGACCACACCAACATCATATGATAAATTTGGCTGAGTGATAGTAAGATAAATCAGTTTCTCGACTAATCTTTGATAGAAGACAGGATTATCAAGAAGGGTCCCATCTGAAGCAGATAGCTTTGTGTTAACATTCAGAGTGCTTGGCATCCTGTATTAGATTGAGAGCATACTTTTGTTGAGAAAGAGAAAGTCCTGTAAGGGAATGAGCTACCTCAATTCCAAGAAAGTAGCGGAGAGGCCTCAGATCTTTAATATCAAATGTGCGATATAGATATTCTTTGAATGTAGAAATGGCAGCATCATTATTGCCAGTAAGGATAATATCGTCAACATATACCACAAGAATCATCACCACTGAGTTGACACTGTAGAGAAACACAGAATGATCTGTCTGACACCAAGAAAACCAATACCGCAACAAAGCACTGCTAAACTTATCAAGCCAGACCCGTGGAGATTGCTTGAGGCCATAGATAGCATGTAAACTTCTTCCTGTAGATAACCAGGTAGAAAGGCATTCTTCACATCCAATTGATGAAGGGGCCAATCACAAGTGGTAGTAATAGAAAAAAATACTCAAATAGAGGTAATCTTGGTGACGAAAGAGAAGGTTTTCTGATAATTAACCCCATATGTCTGTATGAAGCCTTTGGCAACCAAACAAGCCTTATATTTGGCAATGGACCCGTCAGGATGATGCACTGGAGTCTTTCCTGGAGGAAGATGAATCATCTCCCAGGTATTATTCTCCTCAAGGGCTGCCAATTCCTCTTCCCTTGCGGTTTTCCAAGAGGGATCATGAAAAGCAGTGTCAATCCTCTTTGGAATCTTAATGTTGTCTAAGGTTGTAAGAGAACTTTGATAGGAAGGAGAAACAACATGATAAGACACAAAACGCTCAATGGAATGATCGGTACAAGCATGCTTACTTTTCCGAAGAGCAATGGGAAGATCAGGGTCAGTGGTGGACTGATCTTGGACACTAGCAGATAATTGAGGGGGGTCAACTGGAGTTGAAGGCGTGGGTGACCTGTGGTGATACACCTAAAGGGGCTTCGCCGGACTCGAACGACCAATATTTGTAGGGAGAAGAGGAAGAATAGGAGGAGAAGGAGAGGAATTTGAACAAAAGTAAGGGACTTTCTCAAAAAAGGTGACATCCATGGATGCATGTCTTACCAGTGAGGGGATCATGACACTTATAACCTTTATGGATAGGAGAGTATCCCAAAAAGACACATCACATGGCCTGGGGAGACAGTTTATCACCAGAAAATTGGTGAACAAAATAAACATACCCAAAGACATGCAAGTGAAGAGAATGGACTGGTTTGTGCAAGGATATAAGTTCAAGAGGAGATTTGTTCTGTAGCACTCAGGATAGTATGCTGCTAATAAGGTAACAAGAGGTTAAAACAGCTTCAGGCCAATATGACTTGGGGACATGCATGGTAAAAAGAAGGGAACAGGTGACCTTAAGAAGGTGACGATTTTTCTGTTCAACTACATTATTTTGTTGAGGTGTAGATGGACAAGAATGTTGAGAATCTATACATGGTCTTGAAAAAATTGGACAAAAGAGTGCGACAAATATTCTCCCCCATTATCACTACACAAAATTTGAATTTTATAAGAAAATTGGTTTTGTAGCCATTTTGTTTTTCCTTTTTTGGTCTAAATCTCCTAGGCCATTATCATTTGATATATTGACTCTTATCATACTTGCCTTTTTCAATTAATGAAATTTTCTTTGTAATCGCTAAAGAAACAATGAAATTGGTATATTGGAAGGATTAGATCAATTCTGCATATTGTATGCCACACTTCAGTTTTTTGACTTGGTTATTTCTTCTTAGTCTTGCTTTTTACAAATAGATTGTCAATTCAGTATGTTATGCATTTTCCATTGCTGTTAAACGTTTTGAAAGATTAACACATCATTGGACTTTGAAGTTTGTTCATTTGATAAGTACTTTAGTACAAAATAAATCAAGAGATGATCTTTATTTGAGCTACTACATTTATTGACTTCACTTGAGATGGTTAACAATCTGAAAACCAATTGGTTTGACAGGGAAAAGCACAAGGATTAATAGCTGGTGTGCAGTCTGTGGCGAGCTTCATATCTCCAATTGCAATGAGCCCATTGACTTGTAAGTTGAATCTGAAGTCTTGAAACATAGGCATTTAATTGCAGTGAGATACCCTTATAAAAACTCATGTGTAGACATCTCCTAGATAAAGCTTAGGTTAACCATGGACCTGATCATTTCAATGTCTGCTCCTGGATGACATTTGAATTGCTTTCAGCTCTTTTCCTCTCAAGTGAAGCACCGTTCAATTGCAAAGGTTTCAGTCTCCTATGTGCATCAATTTCTATGGTACTCTCTCTCTCTCTCTCTCTCTCTCTCTCTCTCTCTCTCTCTTTCATGCTCACACGCATGCAAAATGGTAATTGACTCAAACCTGTAGCCTTTGAAGGTGGCATATTGTGCTTTGAGTTGTTGTCCCTTAGCATCAAAGTTTAGTATTTAGGTTAAAGGGAAATATAGTTCACGGTAATAGCCTGTCCTATGGTTGTGCAAGTCTACAATTTGGTCTCTAAATCTCATTCATGTAGCCATCCATGGGATCAGATATCAACCCCACTCCCTCTTTGTATTGGACGCTGATAAGTAGCATGGAATTATGTCTGTATTTTCATATTTCCTAGTAATATTCTGATGTTATTAAAATTTCACCACTAGAGGGAAATGTCAATAATTCACAATGATGGTATTGTCATGTTACTGTCACTATTTTATTATTACTTAAAGTCGTTATTTTTAAATCTGTAAAATTTTAAGCTTTTAAATTATTTTTACGTTAAATGATTTCATGTGACATTTTTCCAATTATGCCCTTGTAATATATTTGTGACAATGGTAATGAGTGGCTTGGATCTGGGATTTACCATTTCATTAAAATAATAATCTCCTCAAGGTATCTCTCTTTTAGGTGAACTCTTAGAGAATGGGCGAAAGATAGAAGAAGGGTGAGACGCGTAAGTGATTCCAGAACCCCTATCATGGTGAACTTGCTAGAATGTAATGGGCTGAGTTCTTTTGGAGGTTTGGAATAGTTAGAGATTCTTCATACCACGGAAGAAGGATGCGAAAAGGGCAAATTTTGCATTTGCAGGAATGAAAATATTAAATGTTTCCCCTTCCTCTGAAATACAAGCAATACAATACACAGAGTTATCTCTCTTCTCTTCTGTTTCCTTCCATTACTTTCTTTCTTCTCTCCCTAATTTTATTCTAACATGGTATCAACCAAGTTCGATTTTTGAGTGCATGTGGCTGATGGGGTCTCTCTTTCCGCTATAATCTTCTCCCTTCGTGGATTGACGCATCTTCTAGTCAGATTTGCCATTTTTTTCCAACCGTAAGCAACCCTAACTACAGTTTGAAGACCAGTTTACTGTTCACCTTCAATCTGTGTGGATACTGTTGATTGGTCCTCATAACCATCACAACTCTAATCGTTCTTGGTCCTCCTTCCATCCATCCGATGGGTCCTAGGGTTTGGTGCCTTGTGGGGCTCCTTTTCTACATTCTCATTTTTGTATCTAGGATGCCTGGGAACAGTGTTTTCTGCCATTTTTTTCCTTCGATCTGCAAAAGGAACTTGTGGATCTTGTTGGAAACCAAATTGCTAGTCGCCCAGGGCCCTAGTATCTATCCCTTTGGCTTCTTCATCCCGAGATCTGCGGGGCCCATGTATGTTGTTGTTGTGTCGCTGCTGCCTTTGAAAACTCGTTGGGTTTCCTTTTTTTTCCCTAGATTTTGTCAAGATTTGGAGCAGCAGGGATGGGATTAACATCAAACTGGCTCCCACACCATCTTGCCTGGCCGGTGGTGCTGATTTGTGATTGTGGGGCCCATTTCTTGCTGAAAAATACTGTAGCAGATTTTTTTTTTTTTTTTCTGCACATTATATTTAATGGCCTCCTTTGATTCTCCAAACATGTTGGGCAACATATCTTCTGATTAAACTTATATTGGCAAAGTCACCACTGCCCTTTTAAATGAGACCAATTACTTTCAATATTCTCATTTGACCAAAATGTTCTTTGATGCTTAAGCAGAAGACTGATTATATTGATGGTATTGCCAAGGAACCTTTGAAGGGTGATTCAAAATACAAGGAATGGAAAGCCAATAATTCCTTAGTTCAAACCTGGCTCTTACACTCTTTGAAAGAGCATGTTCAAGGACTGGTGTATACCCTACCAAATGCAAGGGATGTATGGGATACAATCCAATCTTTATATTAGGATGATGATAATTCTGCTTACATCTATGAGCTCTATCTAGATGTTGCCAATCTTCGACAAGGAGAGTTTATCTCTCATCCAATACTACTCAAAATTGAGTCATTGGCTGGAACTTGATCAACTTGAGAATCTTCAATTTGAGAAACCTGTTGATACTTTGTTACAAAGAAATATATTGAAAAGCTACGCACATTTGACCTACTAGTTAGCTTTAATCCTGACTTTGAGCCTATTTATGCACAAATTCTGAGCAAGATACCTCTGCCCTGTTTGAGGTATATTCTACATTGCTTTGTGACAAGAGGTGGCGTCTGGTTATGTCCCCTTCGATTGTGCCTGTTGATTGGGTGGCTCTAGTCTCTAAGGGGCCTTTTTCTCTTAAAGGGAAGGAACTTGTGCTTGATGACCGGCGGGATACCCGAGGACCAAAGATGAAGAGAAGTCAGTTTTGTACATATTGCAAAATGACCAATTACTATGTTGATACTTGCTATAAGCTTCATGGTTGACCTCCCTCAAATAGGCTCAATATGCTGAAACCCATTCTTCTGCCGCTGATGATGCCATCATTCAAGTATTTGAATGTGAGTATGCATCTTTGTAGCAAGACTCTTCAATCCTCCGAGGTCTCCTATGTTGCTACAGATCATGTCAGGTACTACGTTATTGGCCCTCCATGCTTCATCTAATGGTTCCTGAATTATCGATTATGGAGCTACTGATCATATGGCTGATATATCTTATTTTTTTTCCACGCTTCCTCCTAGTTCTCTCAGTAAAGTGAAGTTACTATTGGTTCTTTCACGGATATTGTTGGTAAAGGGACTATCCCCTTGTCTTCCAATCTTGGTCTATCATCTATTTTACATGTTCTTCATGTATCTCGCAATCTCTTATCTCTTAGTGCCTTTATTAAGTCATTGAATTGTTCAGTAACCTTTTATCCTATCCACTGTGTCCAAGACTTGGCCATGAAACAGACGATTGGTGGTGGTCGTGAAGCTAACAACTTATATTTCTTTGATCCTTCGATTGATAACCACTTTGAGGTTTGCTCTACCTCGTCGTCTTAGGATTTGTGGCTTTGGCACGGCCTTTTAGGGCACCCATCAAATCAAGTCTTGAAGCAATTGGTTCATTTCTTTCTTCTAATAAATTTGCGTATGAAAGTTGCCAATACGGTAAACGTCATCAAACATCTTTTCCAGTTTCACGTAACAAAAGTACTACTACATTTCGCTCCCTTATTTACTCTGATGTTTGGATGTCTCCTCTTGTTTCACTTATGGTTTTCGTTATTTTGTTACTTTCATCGATGATTACTCTCACATGACTTGCGTATACATGGTGAAACATAAGCCTGAGGTTTTTAATCACTCCCGGACTTTTTATCAATGGGTCAAAACCAAATTTGATGTCATATCAAAATTTTGCGAAGTGATAATGAGGGGGAGTATTTGCCACATCTATTGTTACAATTTTTGCAGGACTATGACGTTGAATCCCAAACCCCTTGCCTTCACAAACCTCAACAAAATGGTGTTTTCGGAAAGAAAAATCATCACCTTCTTGAGATTGCCCATTCCCTGCTATTTAATTGTTTTAAATTTATGCTATCTAATTAATCGCATGCTCTCACGTGTCTTGCATAACAAATCTCTGATTGATATTGTGTTTATACATAAACATGTTTCCACCATTTCTTTATCAGTCTTTGGATGTGTTTGCTTTGTCCATTTGTTTTCCGGCGATAAACTCTGTGAAAGTTCTGTAAAATGTCTATTCTTGGGATACTCTCCGTTCCATAAAGGGTATGTGCCTTGATCCCATCACTGGTAAGACATATGCCTCCATGGACGTCACAATTTTTTGAACATGTTCCCTATTTTGATCAAACTAGTTTTCACTCTTTGTTTCCGTCAGTTCTTCCTATTCTCACAAATGATGTTGCCACTCTTGAAAATTCCTAGCCTATTCTTGTGTATCAATGAAGAAAGTATAAGTCCACGACTCAACATGACGTTGCTCAATCGTGTACCACTGGCTCAGATCCCTCTTCCATTGAACCTGAACTTCTTATTGCCCTTAGGAAAGGTAAACTTGCTTGTACCGACCATCCTATTGATTGATTTGTGTCCTATCGCTCTGTCTTTCCTTTTTATTGCAACTTCTTGACTATTCTTGATAACTTGCATATTCTTAAGAGGATTGATACGACTCTTTGGAATCCCTTTTGGAAAGTTGCAATGGAAGAAAAATTGGCTACACTTGAAAAAAATTCATACGTGGGAGATGGTTTCTCTCCCTTCAGGAAAAACTCTTGTTGGTTGCAAATGGGTTTTTACACTAGAATATAATCCTAACAGTTCGATTGCCAGATATTAAGTTAGATTGGTTGCCAAAGGCTTTACGTAAACATATGGGCTTGATTGCCAAAATCACATTTGTTCGGATCTTGATATCTATTGTTATTACCACCCATCAATGGCTTCTTTATCAGTTAGATATCAAGGATGTCTTTCTTCATGGTGACCTAAAAAGAGAGGTCTACATGCTTCCTCCTCTCGGGTTTGTGAAACGGGGGGAGCAAGGGTTGATCTGCAAACTTAAGAAGGCTATCTACAACTTCAAGCAGTCTGCAAGGGCATGGTTCGATAAATTTAGCAATGCCTTATGACATATGGATTTTCCCATTGTTAGTTAGATCATTTTGTATTAGTCTATCGTGCCAATTCTATTGTGACGTTAGTTGTTTATGTTGATGATTTGTGCTTACTAGGAATAATGCCCCATCTATTGATGCAATGAAAGACTATTTATGAAACTCCTTTAATATCAAAGATTTGGAGACACCGCTATTTTCTCAATATTGAGGTTGCTCATTCCTCTAAGGGATTTTTTCTTTCTCAAAGAAAATATGCCTTAGATCTCTTACAGGATGCAGGATATTCGGGATGCAAGTCAATTGACACTCTTCTTGATGTCAATACCTTTCTGCTTCAGATGCGATCCCTCTAGATGACCCCACATTTTATCAGAAGCTAGTGGGAAAACATATTTATTTGACCATCACTAGACTCGATTTGTCCTATGCTGTTGTAGTGCTAAGTCAATTTATGCGTGCCCCGCGTGATGCTCTTCTTCAAGTTGTTTTTCGGATCCTTCATTATCTTAAGACTCACTCTGGATAAGGATTATTTTATAAACTCTAATCTCAAATGGCCATTCGTTGCTGATTGGGCTAGCTTTCCTGACGATCATTGCTCGATCACATGATACTGTGTTTTCTTGGGATCTCATCTGGTCTCTTGACGTAGTAAGAAACTGACTGTTGTTGCCCGTTCTACACCAATATGTAAGGGTCCTCCGATTACTCTGCAAGAAAAGATTTGGGGGGGATTTAGAAGCGGTTAAAGGAGCGACTCTTATATATTAATCAATATATTCACCAATATCTGTGACACTATTTACAAGGCATGATTTAGCCACCACCATATGCATTTGATTAACCTGAAAAACTCCTTTTTCTTTTTTTGGTTGGAATGGTTTTACTTGATCATTTCATTGAGAGTTTTCTGAAGGTTGTCTACTTTGATGAGTAATGGATCCACAGGGAATTCAGCTTGATCAATTTCACTTGCAAATTTGTTTTAAACCTTAATCTTGATTTGTGATCATTGCTTAAATTTCTTTTGTACAGGTAATATCCTTTTGTCTTGCTTTGCTTCTAAAACCAGAGCAGTCATCAAACTGCAACACTCAAGTTGACGATAATATCGAAGCTTCCCTTCTCTCATGACCATGATGGTAAATTGGTTAGGCAGCGCTGGATGCTCTATCCAATTTACCAGTCAGTACCCGCACATGATGTATTATAAACGTAGAAGGCTGTATTTATAGTGTACATATGTATAATCTTAGCTCAATAATGGCGTAATGCTCTGTATCAAACATATTTTAAATGGAAAATAGCTTTAATGATGGTGATCGTACTATATTTTAGAAGTATGGAGGAAATAGGGTAGAAGACTATTAATTCTGCAGGACCTCAATTGGCCTTTCAGTGTGATATTGTAAAATTTATGTTTGGGTTTCTGGCATATACCAACAAAGTGACACCCTTTCCGGAAGCGTTTATAGTTCCTTGCAACAATAGAAAATTGCCCCACAATGGAATTGTGGCAAACTGGCAATAGTATTTGTTTAGTGTTTTTCTTCACCGTCATCAGGGGTCTAAATCAGTGTGAAATTTATCTGCAAAATATTGGTGTATGTACTGTATTGGTGTCGACAGGATTGACTAAAAAACATTTTGAAGAAAAAAAAAATTATATCGTCTTTGCCCATTTATCAGCTATACATATCATCTCGGCAGTTTATTGACAATACGTATCATCTTGGGGATATCTTAGTCCAACAGTGATGATACTTGACTGAATCAGCCATTTGCAAGACGTATCAGGCTAAATATATAAGGGAGTTCAAAAGCGATAAATATGGGTTGATGCAACACGTATTGGCTGATATTCAGACCTGTGGTTGAGTGGGAGTCCCAATAGATTTTTTCTTTTACCCATAATTGTTCTGCTAATTCTAACCTGACTCAAATTGAAAAACTGAAAAATGGTTGAAAACTTGAAATGGTATTTAAAAGAAAAACTAAAAAAGTAATAAATGACCAAGGTCATACCGTATTGGTTGATGCTGGTCAATATAATAGTACACTGTTTAATAGCCAATATCAATCTTTATTGTAATTATACAGATGATACAATACATATTAGCTCATAGTTGATAAACATTTTGTTTTACAATGAAAATCTGATGGCTGATAAACATTTTAATTTACAATGAAAGTTAAATAGAAATTACAATTTGAAAAGTAAGTGTAACTATGATTTTTTCAAATTTAGAAAAAAACCGCAGTGAGATGTTTGAAAGAATTGAATCGCTGAAAGGTTCAATCCATCACTGTAAGATTAAAAAACAGCTGAAGATGGAGATTGCTTTACAGGACGAAAATCTGAAAAAGAAGCAAGGGCTGTTTTGTAATCTCAAAGCAACCTTTCTCGTTGCTGAGGTGGGCATCTCTGGTTGGACAACTTGAGCAGTGTGGATAGAAGATCGTAGACTTTGACACTCTTGACCCCACCTCTTTTATATATTTACATCCCTGTCTTCTTCTATTTCTCTGCATCTTTCTGTGATGTTTCCTGTGTAGGAATAGGATGGGAGGAGATGGGGAAGGTATGCTGCTCTGACTCTGATGATAACTTTGGCTTCATAGGAATAGGGGTGGCTCTTGTCATAGCAATGATTCTCCTGCTACTCTGCCAACGTCGACCAAGAAGAGTATCTATCTACCATTGTTGTTAAACCGTAATCAACAGTTTACTTTGGGATTTGCATGTAAACCTTCCAGCATTGAAGGCCAATCATCTCCATTGTACACAATAAGAGTAATGTACTCATGATTGTAAGTTGATGTGGGGTAATCTTATTTCTTCTTTATCAGTTAAATAGTTCATTGTGGTGCATGGTTTTCATTTTTTAGTGATTATTCTAATGCATGAATTGATTATTGATATGGACTGTTTGAATTCTGTATGAAATCAGTTTAAAGCTTCATTTTCTTTAATTTCAAGCCAAGTACGACAGAAGTTTGCCGGAAGATGTTTACCCATCTTTTCATGATCTATCTCACGAAGGTATAGTAATTGAAACCCAAAGGTGTTAGAGTGATGGTTAGGAATTCATTTTCAAGAGTTTTAAGTTCAATTTTCACTCAATTTCAAAAGATCACCTCTCATAGAATTCCTAGGTGTTTGTGGTAGGGAAGTTTACACATACTCCGAAGATTAATAAAGTAGTCTTAGAGGCCTAAACACCCTATTCATAAACAAAAATACCAATAGTCATTTAGTGACTACTGTAATTGAAACCCAAAGGGATAAGAGTGATTTTATAAAATAAGAGTCCTAAGTTCGATTTTAACTCCACTTCAAAAAGTCACTTCCCATAGAATTATTAGGTGCATGTGGTAGGGAAGTTTACACATACTCCGAAGATTAGTAAAATATTCTTAAAAATCTAGACACCATAATCATAAAAAAAAAAAAAACCAATATTCATTAATGACTACTGTATGAAGCCGATTTGAGGCCTTCTTTCTTTCATAATTTTCTGCATTACAGTACGATATATGTTAGTTCAAGGCATATCATCAGCTGGCAAGGAACATATAACAAACCACGAAATATTGTACTGGTGATAGAGCAATACTGCACGAACGGCATAGTCTAAATTTTTTAAATTAGATAATTCTTTCTCTACAAATTTGTTAACTTTTGATGATTACATAATAAAGTTGGCACAAATCCGTTCAACTCATCAAATCTTTAAATCTCTTTTTTTTTTTAATTCTTTTATATTTTTAAGTAAATTTCTCAAATTTTTAATACTAACATGATAAAAGATGGGTCGGATCATATCTTTCAAATTCACCAAATTAAATATTAAAATTCTTTTTATTAAATTATCTATGAATTTTCTTTTTTCTTTTTTTTTCCTGGTGCTGGCTAACATGAAAACTACAACTATTTAACAAATTATCTCATCTATCCCTCTATAATCTATCCCATCCTTCTTTATTTCTTATATTCAAATTTTTGAACTGTCTTCCTATCCTTTTTATTCTTTCTAGTTGCATCCCTTTCAATTTTCTTAATAAAGGTCATTTTTATGCCCTATGTATGTCTCAAGAAATTTTCTCTCATTTTTCTCATCTACCAAAACTACTTTAAAGATTTCTCTATCCATTCATTCATAATTTTATCTTTTAAAGTTACTATACTCATCTATCTTAAGATACACATTTTTGTACATTTACCTTTTTTAACCTTTTTTTTAAGGCTAGTCATCCTAACACGAACAAAATTTGTCAAGAGACACGGAATTCAGTGAAATTCTCATTTTACCTCTACCGGTATACCGTTCATCAAGTATCGGTGTACTGATAACATATCTTTTTGCATAACGGTATATTAATACTTAATGAACGATACATTGGTAGAAATAAAATGAGAATTTTATTTTATCTTGTGTCTTATAACAAATTTTAATAAAAATAGACGTCCTTTTTAATTGTCCCAAAGTTGGCTCCATAAAACATATTCAACATAACAATTGTCTTATAATTTTATTTTTTTAATACAAGGAACTCTTTTGTCATATAGTGCTCCACTAGCTTTCCTATGAACAACGTACTACCAAGTCAGTTTCAACTTTAATAGGTTCCTGTTTGCGCTCCTTCAACTACTAATGCTGTAGTCCAATTATTATGTGTTTGTTCTAGTACTTGTCAATTCATTCACTATAAAGTTTGGCTCGGTATTTAAATAACTTTGAAATCTGTCAGCACACTGCATTGTAATTGTTAGCTGAAAATTATGTTTTTGCCCTTCTGCGTGGAATCGACTGATTGAAGAGACAGTTCATTTTCACTTGAATCGATCAATCCCTTCCGCATAAAATCGTGCGATTGATTCCATAGGATTGTGCAATTGATCTCTCGAACACGAACGAAAGATGCCATAAACATGAATCAATTGCACGATTCCAGCGATTGATTCATATTTATTTACACTACAGTAGTGCATAGTCTATTATTTAAATAATAAAATTCCCCTCAAAACTTTAAAGTTATTTTTTAAGTACTGTGTATTTTCAAAATTTCTCAAATTGAATATCCGGACTAATTACGAAACCTGATAAAAATACTTTAAGACTTCAAGGTCTTTTGACACTCCCAAATACTTAAAAGAGAGTGTTTTACAAATAAAGATATTCCTCGACTGTGCCAAAAACACATTTGGGAGTGTCAAAAGACCTCGAAGTCTTATAGTATTTTTATCAGGTTATCGTAATTAGTCTCGATATTCAATTTGAAAATTTTTGGAAATACACAGTGCTTAAAAAATAACGTTAAAGTTTTAAAGGAGATTTTATTATTTAACTAATGCACTATGCTAGCATCGGCAACATAAACCTTTATTTTTTAGTGTCAAATTAGGCACAGGTTCACAAAGGGTTGAGAAATATATGATCTATTTGATCAACTATGAGCCCCACGTTCCAAAGTGTACACCAAAGTTCATACAAGCTTATTGGTAGGTGATCCTTGTTATATATTAATATAATGCTCTCCCTTGAAAATGAGTTTGCACCAAATTAGGTTCAAATGACTAATGTTTTCAGACTTTAAAAGTCATATTTGTATTAAATTGGATATGTGTACAATTCACAGAGCGGATATGTGTACAATTCACAGAGCGTAAGTGGATGTAAGAGGGGAATTGGACATATTTACTGTGTATCTCAGTAAGCCAAAGTTTTTACGAATGTATGAGCACGAGTGCCTTCTTTTTATGACTATTTATGGGATGGGGGCCTATTGGCTTTGGAATGAGAGTTTTTTGTATTTTATGTCGTTGGATTATCTTGTTTCTCTGTTTCCTTTCTTTTTTCCTAATGAATTTAAGACTCTTAGACCCTCACTCACGTAACACCTTCTTTCATTAAAATATTCCTCTATTTCTTATGGCACAAAAAAATAGAAAAAAACTAAAATCAATTTAGCCCAAGAACTCTCACAAACTTTTGATTGGTTCAATACAATTAAAAAAAAGAGAGGAAATATAACGCCTTTGGTTAAAAAAAGAAGATAAATTTCAACAAAAGCACTTCAAATATTACTTCAAGAAAATACACATGCAATTTCTCATTATAATAGAGAATTTCAATCATGACAATGAATCTAGTTCAATAATTATAAATGTTCACTGATCTGAATAAAATAGGATAAATACTAAATATATATTTAAGCAGATAAGCAGATGGAGGCGTAAGGAAAGTGAGCCCAACTATAAAAAGTGAGTGATTGAATTCAATTTTCCAAATGTTATGAATTTTATAATTTGCATCTCAAATTCATTTACAACTTTCACCCTTGAATGACTTTTAGTCTTCATATGTTCCTTAGAAAAGGCAACTTGAGGTAAGTTGTGATGCATTCAAGGAAAGTTGCCAAGGACTTCAACGAGGTGAGGTGGTTCAAGCCCAAAAGGTGAATTGAGGTTAGGAGGCAACTCTTTAGTGACAGTGAATTTTGAAGAGTTGTTCATGCAACTTGCTCGAGTATCTTGAGCAACTTATCCCCTATATAGCTGACACATCACCATCTTTAGATAAATTGTTTTTTAACATTATTATCCCCAAAAGCTATTCTTATGCACTTCAGTACAAAGTTGAGTATTTTAATCCACTAAAAAACAATTTGTTAATATGAAGAGGTTGGAGTGATGGTCAAAACCCGTCTTAAAAAATCAGAATCTTGAATTTGATTCCCACTCTACCTCAAAGGACCATTCCCCGTAGATTTACCCATAGAAAGACTTGAACATGCTCTAATGATTAATCAAGTTCTCTAAAAGGCCTAGACACCTTAGTCATAAAATAAAAAATAAAAAAAACTAATCTGCTTTTAGAGTGTGAACCTTTCTGCACAGCTAAGAAGTTTCTCAAACTGAGTTTGATACTCACATATGGCGCCAATTTGTGTCAATTTGGTAAGATCTCAAAAAAAAGTTCTTCCTATTGTGTTGGACCGTACTTTGTATGAAGTCTTAACTTGAGAACTTCCACGTAATCACCTCCTCCTCTTTAAGTAGCTCGTGCCAAAGTTGGGTCTTCCTCCCTAGATGGAAGGCAGCTAATGGCACCTTCTCATCCTTCTGTGTTGAAGCTTAAAGAATTGTTCAGCTTGGCAAATCCAACCGGTTGGGTCCTCGTCACTATTAACTCCTGGTAAGTCCAATGTAGCTAGCTTAGGTAGGACCTTACTGAATGAATCTGATTGGGCATCAAAAAAGGAAACTAGAAGCAGAGAACATGACCCATGGAGATATGATAGGAAGAAATGATGAGAAAAAAAGAAGATAAAAGTTTCAATTTTGAGGGAAAAAGATTTCTGTTCGCAATCAGTCAGCAACCGCAACAATGTAAGCATTCCATGCATCTCGTTGCTCGAAGGATGAAACCTCTTCATACTTTACATCACTCCCTACATCAAATTCTTCTGCACATTCAAGTGTATTCGGCATCTCACGTATCCAAAAGTGTACAGAACTGAATCCTGCCTCTTCCAAACAATCTTTGATTTCCGGCAAAGACCACCTGCGTAACCAAGAACTACCAATATCAGTACGTCAGCTTAATGCTACAAAATATAAATTGCAACAGCTTAGTGCCAATATAAAGTGGACATGGTTGTCATAATCACAAAATGTAGCAGGTTATCTTCAACTCCAGAACTACTGCACTAGATTCATGAATCAATGTTGGAAGTGAACACCACATGGCATAAAGTCCATGTAGAATAAAATTATATGCTTTCTTCTCGGAACTGACAATGCTTAATTAATTAAGAAGATCCACCAATAAGATGATGGAATAACAAACTACAGTAGTAGGAAGGAAAATAAGATCAAGAGAGGTGTGCCAATATTAAGATCACTACTCACTCAATGAACCCATGAATTTTGGCCCCTTGTAGATGTAGGGGTCGGGTAGGGATCTTTTTATTTTTCTAAAGAGAGAGAAAAAAAAATTGTTTATAAGGAGAAAGAGGAGTACAAGATTAAGTTACAGCCCAAGGTGAAATTGGACAAACCTTTACCACTTGGGGTAAAATATACACAAACCAAAGGAATAACTATAACATAGTGAACCACTTTAAGACATCCTTGACCAATTTCCACTGAACTGTTCCACCAAGTAACCTGAGGCGGCTTCCTTAGCCACCGCCAATTGTGTAACCTTCTGCCTGATGTGCCACAGGTTTTGTCTTCAAGTATGTGACAATGCATTTAGCACAAACAAACCAGGCTATTTTGAAGGGAACCGGTGCAAGTTGGGTCAAGTAAATATCCACCATCCTCAATCCTACCAGAAAATAGCTAGGCTGTATCAAGGGTCTGTGGTTTTAGGATCAAGTCAGTGCTAGTCTGAAGACCAAGGTTTCTTAGGTAAGGTGGGGCCAAGGAAGAAAAGGTGGGAGGCAGAAGATGTGGTTTATGTATGGCTCAAATTCTCAATATGGGGGCATGATTGATTACCAAAACCATTGATAGATGACAATGACGTGTAGATAAGTATTAGATAGGAAAGTCAGTCTCTTATGTGATTAGATAGGAAGGCATTCGAATTACATGTATTTAGCAAGAATATCATGTTAATCGTGTGAGGAGCTTGTATGGAGTTGCTGAGAATCATAAAGGGATCTGGTGGGACAGCTTGCTTTTAGTAATCACACCATGTCAGAGGTGTATTTTCTTGGAAAGAAATAGGCAGCGTTGGCTGCTATATGTAGGGATCTTTACCTCTATATATTATGGGTGTATCATACACGTCAAAGAGGAGTATTGGGCGTGTGCAGTCTCCTGAGAGAAGACAAAGTATATCAGAGGGTGATATACTCGGTAACAACAAAGGAGAGTACATACAGACATGCAGACTCTAATAATCTGCCTTATCTCAGATCGGTGTTCTGAGGTTGTTGCAAGAAGGTGCAGCAACTGTGCGAGCTTGGGACTGCATCATACAGCAGTAACGGAGGTTTCTTTCGCCATACAGCAAACATTAAAGGACAGCTGATTGGGTTGGTTTTCTATTCAAAACAAAGGGTTATTCTTGTATTTGTATCTCTCTTATATTCTCTCTTAATAAAATCATTATCACGCTCCGTGGACGTAGGCCAGGTCGGCCGAACCACATAAATCGTAAGTGTTCTTGTGCTTGTTTTATTCCGTTAATTCTTGGTGTGGGTTACTTGCTAATAATCCTAACAAGTGGTACCAGTAGCTTTGGTTGGAGACCAGAGACTCGTGGGTGAACGGAATACAGCATAGTGAGAGGCTTCGGGTTGTCGGAGGAGAGAGATCAACACATCCCGCATGATTAGCCTCAATGGTCCAAATTACTTAATTTGGAAGGCAAAGATGGAAGACTTATTGTATTGCAGAGATCTACAAACCAATAGAAGGGAAACAGAGATGCCAGAGCCAAAGTCTTCCGATGAGAAGGGGAAGGCGAAATTGAAGGACGAAATGTCCGATGACGAATGGAAAGCTCTTGATCGAAAGTGTCTCAGGTTTATTCGACAATGGATGGATGACAGTGTGTTTCATCTCGTGTCCATTGAGACGACGGCGCAATCTCTCTGGAAGAAATTAGAGGGATTGTATGCGAGAAAGACTGCAGGAAACAAGGCATTTTTAATCAGAAAGTTGGTGAATCTGAAATACAACAAAGGTACTTCAGTGGCGGAGCATCTGAATGAGATGCAGAGTATAGTAAATCAACTCTCATCCATGAAGATGGTGTTAGATGGTGAGTTACAGGCCCTACTACTTCTTAGTTTTATATCTGACAGTTGGGAGACCTTGGTGGTGTCACTCAGCAATTCAGCGCCAGATGGTGGTGTCACTATGAACTCCGTGACAAGCAGTTTGCTGAATGAGGAAAATAGAAGAAACCCTTTGGGTTCTTCTCCTTCTCAGACACAGGCTCTCACTATAGAGAGTAGGGGAAGAAACAAAAGCAGAAAACCTCAAGACCATGACAAGCTCAGGGGGGTCAAGGTCAAAATCCAGAGGGAGAGGTGGAGGAAAACTTAAATGTTTCTACTGTGAGAAAGAAGAGCATAAGATGACGGATTGCAACCAAAAGAAGTTTGATATGGAGGTCGATATGGAGGTCAGATCGCAAAGTTCAGATCAAACAAATGTCGCACAAGGTGACACAGACAATGATGAAGGTATTATTGTGTCATTAGCAATCGCCACAAGTGTAGTGACCTTGTCCCGAATAGAGGGTTAGGGTAAATGGGTAGAATTAGAATGTTAGTGAATTAAGGTGTTGATGTGAGTGTTTTAATTCTTCATAAATTATTTTGAAAATACACTTGACTTAGAATTTTAGTTAGCTCCCATTGCACACACATTTTCCCTCAAATAGTTTACACAATTGAAACAATTTAATTGCTGACAAATTATGTAAATAAAATAAATTAGTCATAAGACAAGTTGGTTTGAGTATTTAAAATAAATTATGATTTTATTTTGAAAAGATAAATTTACCCAATTGAAACTTCCCATACTCATGACATGTTTTTACCTTGTTTAGTTAAATTTTTGAAAATGACAAAATTGCCTATGCCTTATGCGAATTTGGCATAATCTAAATTTGGCATGCTTTGGTCGAAGCTTAGCACCTCCTTTCTGCTCCCCTTCTCTCATTGGAAGTTCCTATTATTCCATCCTTTTACAGATTTTGCCAATGTGAAATTCCAAGTTTATAGCTCCTCGTGGGCCCCATGGGACCATGCTTAAAACGCATCTCCTAATTCCAGCCGCTCTCGTTCCCTTTCTACCACCTTAATTGTTTCCCCCACGCAAGTAACTAATCCTATTTATGCACGGACTTGGAAACCTCCTCCTTAGTCTCTCTTTTGATCTTTCTCAGCCCCTCATCGTACTAGCAACCGAGAAGAACGAATTGCACATTGTTTACAGTCTTCCTGCTCCTCCCATCCTATCGTTCCTACCAGCCCTCACTTGTGACCTGCCCTGATTCCTTCTTGACAACTGCAGTCCCCATCGTCCCTAACAGAGTATCTTTTTTGTTCGTTGCCTTCAACAAACGGTGAGCCCTTTTCCTCTTGTTTCATTTCATTTTGTCATGTTTCCACTTAATCGTTGGTTGGTTTCCAAGTGCACCTTCACCACTGTTCCAACAACCATGCTTGCATAAGAATGAGGTGTATTGATACTTCACCTGTTCCAAAAGATTTTTCCATTCTAATTCTTTATTTAATAAGATGCATATCTTTATCAACCCAAAGCCCATATACAAATTTTAGATCTCATCGCTCCTTGCTCAAGGCCGTGAGTCCTTTATTCCCTGTTACATCTCTTTGAATTTTCTTACTTTTGTTTACTTGCTGCTTTCAGTATTGATTTATTTTGATAAAAAAAAAAAAAAAAGGGAAATCAAAACAAAACTCAAGTTTTGGCCCCTTCTTTTCAGGTGAACCCCTTTGGTGGGTTTTCTTTATATATTTTAATCCACCTTAATTGATTAATTTAGTTCCTGATTTAAACTTACAAGAAGTTATTATTCTTTCTACAAGATCATCATATTTCATTTTATTTACCAATCACCCTATTTGATTAAATTATGTAATGCTTTGAAATTTTACTAAAACTTCTTAGATGATCCATTTATTTATTTTTGGACAAGGTCCCTCTTCTTATTTAGTTTTATTTACATAGATTGTTTAAAGGATGACTTTTTTACAAAATAACCTTTTCTACTTATTTTAAATTATGGAAAATTGTTTAAATCACTTACTTATTCGTTTAAACTATTATTGATTTGAGCACAATAGTAGACTAATAATAATAATGTTTTGAAAGTTACAAATTTGTTTAACCAATATACTTATCTGGCAAGGTTCTCTTATTATTTATCTTATAAAAAAAAGAATATGTATACATATAATTATTTAAATGGTTTTATTAATCAACGTATTTGATTAAATTATTTTAAGATCTAGATTCTTGCAAACTTGTTTATAATTTTATTACGTTTATTTGTTTAAACACCGAAGTGACTGTTTTAAAACAGTAATAATAATATGTGTGATTTCAACCCGACTTTTTCAAGGTATGTTCTTAGTTTTATTCGACTGTATTACTTCCCCGATTGAAGTTTACAAACTCATCTCCTATTAGGTTAGCCCCTTTGTTTTGGGTGCAAAGTTGGCTATTAAAATAAATTAATTAATATTGAGTCTAGGTTGTTCAAATTATTTGATAGGCATGATATTAAGAATGATACTTGGAACCTCCAAACAAATTTGTGTGCAGCACATCCTGAAATTCCTACAAGTTGGCAACAATTTGGAAAGTGTTTGGATTCATCACATACACATTACAAATTCTAAGGTGAGGGAAAACAATACACTATATTTTATTGTGCATGATATTCTTTATTTTGTTTATATGATTGAGCAATGGAAAAATATTGCATTATGTAACGTGTTTTGGGAATATAATGTTGGACCTATGAAATGGACTGGGTATATGTTGGAACATTGGCATAATCCGGTGCTTACTCACAGTAATGTAAAGGGATTGCTAAGTGTTCTAATGGCCATAAGGAGACTCAGTCTGCCCGGATAGTTGGAAATTAGCCGCTGACATTGTTGAAAGGTCCAAGAATTATATTCAACTTGGATGGATGTGTTGTTATTGTTTGAGGTCGTTTGTGGAGAATAGAGATTTGTTTATGATATTGAATTGCTTTGAATATAATGATGTGATGTGATTTGTTATTAGGCATGTGTGATATTATTGAGATAAATGTTGATATCTTGGAACATGTATATGATACTTAGAATAAATTGAGATCGTATATCATTGTTTAGAATATGTGGATAATGTTTAGATTCATGGCATGATGACAAGATTCATAACATCTGGCATGATGATAGAGATAATGCATCGTAGACATGGCATTGAGCATTGTATCTTCATATTCACGGGATAGGTATGGAGGTGTTGGTCGTGATCTTTCATGATAACCACGACAGTGGTAGTTTGAGACCTCACTTTTAGTGAGAAGTACCACGTATGTGGTAGGTTTCGTTTGTTAGGCCATGAGAGATCACGAAAACTGTTATTTGGTGGGTTGTTGTGTTGTGTAGGCCCCATTGTATATGGGAAGTATCACGCTGTGGTAGATTGTAGGCCTTGCTTCGGCAGGAAGACCACCAAATGCAGTGGGTAGTGTTGTGGAGGAATGATGCACTGAACATGTACGTTGAGTATTTTTGCATCGACTAGCATAGAACATGCATATTGAGGCATATTCATTTCTTTATGTTTTAATATTATTTTTATTATGTTAAATTGAGTATAATGTATATGCTATGTCTCGGATGTGTTATTATATTCGTTCACTGGGCTTAGAGTTCACACCCCTTACATTGCAGGTAACCCTCTGGATTTAGGTTTGGAGGAAAATGTCGATAATTAGAAGCTGCTATTGATGAATGTTTAGGTGTTTAGCATGGGGTTGAATTATGTGGTTGAACATAATTATTGGTATTGTTTATTTTTGTAAGACTCGATAAATTGAGAACCTTGAGAATATTAGTTGGTTTTATTTTATGAATGGGTTGTGAGCAAATCTGTGAGGTTTGATTTGAAATTGATAGTAGATGTTATTCATTTTTTTGTGGATGACATTAAGATTTGTGCAATGTGTAGTTGGGCATGAAGGATTTGATGGCTTTATTTATTTAGCTATAATCTTTAAAAAAAAAAAAAAAATATATATATATATATATATATATATTCATTTTCCCCCAGCCACAAATCTATGATGTAAGACCCGTTCGTTGTGTTGTTGCGTTGAATCACGCCTCGTTTAGGTTGCAAAGAGGAGCGGGGCATTACAACAGGTATGGATAATCCAACTGATAAATGGATTCTAGATTCTAGGTGTTCTTACCATGTGTCCACACAAAAAGTCGTTTGACACATACAAACCCTGTGATGGAGGACCTATCCATATGGGCAATGGTGAGAGTTGCAAAACTATTGGTTTTGGGACAGTCAAAATCAGGATGTTCGCTGGTATGATGAGAACATTGGAGAATGTACGGCATGTTCCTAAGTTAAGGAAAAATTTGATTTCCTTGGGAACACTTGATACTGATGGGCTTACCTTCAAGGCAAAGGATGGGGCTCTTAGAGTTACTAAAGGAGCTATGGTTGTCATGAAGGGTAAGAAGGAAAGAAATCTGTACACACTGGTGGAGAGTACAGTGATCGACAGGAAGAGGGATCCTAGAAGAAAGAAAAGAAGAAACAAAAAGTCAACAAACAAGTATGACTTAAAAAGTAAAGTTTCTTTTGCAGGTTGTGATGTTCCGTCCGAGTTCCATGGTGCTAGCAAAGAGGACGAAGAATCACATAGAGAAAAATGTGGTGGGTCCAACAAAGCCGGTAACGGGCGTCAAGTTCAAGCGAGACGGGCTTGGCCAATTCTTCTAATTGAAGAAGATAGGTGGAGCATCCCAGAGCGTGGCGATGCGCACATCTCACACAGAGATGCAAAGCTGCAGCCGCAGGTGGAGCAAGGCCAGGAGCGGCTAGTGTGCATGGAGGTTCAGAGTTGCAGATGCAGTAGAGATGCAGTGGGGGACAGTGACACAGTTCGTTTCCTGAGGGTGAATTCTTGCTAAGGTGGAGATTGTTGTGTATGCCTCGAATTCTCAATATGGGGGCATGATTGATTACCAAAACCAGTGATAGATGGCAATGACGTGTAGATAAGTATTAGCATGATAATTCATAGAAGGTGTTGTCTAAATACATATATAGAAAATACATATATATAGATGTATTTTAGGAAGGAAAGTCGGTCTCTATGTGATTAGATAGGAAGGCATTCGAATTACATGTATTCAGCAAGAATATCATGCTGATCGTGTGAGCAGCTTGTATGGAGTTGCTGAGAGTCATAAAGGGATCTTGTAGGGCAGCTTGCTTTTAGTAATCACACCATGTCAGAGGTGTATTTTCTTGGAAAGAAATAGGCAGCGTTGGCTGCTATATTTAGGGCTCTTTACCTCAATATATTATGGGTGTATTATACACGTCAAAGAGGAGTATTGGGCGGGTGCAGTCTCTTGAGAGAAGACAAAGTATATCAGAGGGTGATATACTTGGCAACAACAAAGGAGAGTACGTACAGACGTGCAGACTCTGCTAATCTGTCTTATCTCAGATCGGTGTTCTGAGGTTGTTGCAAGAAGGTGCAGCAACTGTGCGAGCTTGGGACTGCATCATACAGCAGTAGCAGAGGTTTCTTTCGCCATACAGCAAACACAAGAAAGGACAGCTGATTGGGTTGGTTTTCTTTTCAAAACAAAGGGTTATTCTTGTATTTGTATCTCTCTTATATTCTCTCTTAATAAAATCATTATCACACTCCGTGGACGTAGGCCAGGTAGGCCGAACCACGTAAATCGTCGGTATTCTTGTGCTTGTTTTATTCCGTTATTTATTTTGTTTGGTGTGGGTTATTTGCTAATAATCCCAACATTTAGCACAAACAAACCAGGCTATTTCGAAGGGAACTGGTGTAAGTTGGGTCAAGTAAATATCCACCTGCCTCAATACTACCAGAAAATAGCTAGTCTGTATCAAGGGTCTGTGGTTTTAGGATCAAGTCAGTGCTAGTCTGAAGACCAAGGTTTCTTAGGTAAGGTGGGGGCAAGGAAGAAAAAACCCGAGATTGCCCATTAAAAAGTATAATCATCGTGGAATTAGAAATTTACTATTGTTATTTTTGTCATTTAAAAAGAGACAAGGGGTGTATCCTTCATAAAATATGGGGTGCCAAGACAAAAGGTCCAAACCTCCTTGCCCCAGCAACTCCCATTGCAAAATGCTATCTCATCGGGGATTGGGTCCCCCATTCTATTGATAAACTGTGACCAAGTCTCAAGTAGCCTGCAATTACGACTACAACTGCGAGACAGGATTTTCAAGACACTTTCCCCCTCGAGATGAGAAACTTCCCCTTCCATTTTCCCCTTATCCCCTGCCCTAGCCTCGAAATCTCCAATCACCTCCAGTGAAACACCTTCCAACAGAAAAGAGAGCCCCCCATTCCCTTGATGGCGTGTTGAAAACTCCACAATCCACTCCTTCACCGCCAGCAGCCTGGTAATTCAAACTTTGAATTCCAGATTCCCGCCCCATTTCAATCAACGGTGTAGATTCCCACATGCCTCTCCTCGATAAGTACCCAGCATGCCTCTCCTATTCACACATGAGATGCTGGAGACTGACGGAAAGCAGCAGATTAATCTTCTGAGAAACCCATCGTAGACCTCCACTCCGATAACATGATCTCTCAAACTTCATCACCAAATCCTTTGAAACCTCCTCAAAGCTAAAGACATCCACCAAAACTTAGACCTCATAGAGATCTCAAAATGCCAGGTTGATAGGATCAACCAAAAGGACACTAACTACTATTTCTCCGATTTGACAAAAGACACTCTCCATTACACCACAAAAGGAATTCTGAGCACTTTGATCCACATCAATTTCCTTCCAGGCATGAAATTGGGTTTCCACTCCTCTAAGGATAGAAGAATCTTTTTCCACCATGAAACCCCCTTTTTCTAGAATTCTCCTTGTTGCTTCCACCGACTGACAGGACACCAATAGATAGTCACTCCCCATCCATCTCACCATCACTTCTTCTGTGACATGAGAAAGGAAGAAAGTCTCGGCAAATTCAACTAACTTTAAGACCTTGAGATGATCGATAAGGGATCTCTCAAGCCACTCTTTATTTGCTTTCAGGTGCACCTCTCCTACATAGACATCAAATTTCCTTTTCTCCTTCCTGCTTCCATTATCTCATGGATGAATAAGGGATCTCTCAAGCCACTTTTTCTACAAATTAATGAATTCAATGAATCATGTTTACTCACTCTTAAGAGAGAGAGAGATCCTTTCATTGCAAACTTTCCACATTTTGGTCATATATTTTGTCACTAGTTTCTTTCCCTACCAATTCCAAACTCCTTCCATTATCTCATGGATGAATGCAATTATGGCCCTTTTTTCCTAGAAAAGGTCTATGTCCTTGGCAATAACTACCTCAATGCTTCAAAACCTCCTCTGCAACATTCCCCAAACTTGCTTGGGTACAAATTCTTCAAAACTTCATTGAGAGAAAATTTGCCAAAACTTCCTCAAAGATAAGTGTGTCAAATTGCAACGGGGGAATATGTATTCCTTACTCTGGTCCCATAATGCTTCAAAATGCACCCCATACAGCATACAAGAAAATGGTTTAGTTGGCCATTACATGGGGGTTTTGGTAAAAGTGTAACGAGAATCTTTGAAGATAAAGGGTCTTCACTGAATCCATGATTGGAAGTATCACCTTATTGATCCAGTGGAGTCTTGGGTTGAACAAGATGTTTGGAGCAGTTACAGCATGATTGTACAACAACTAGGATTCTATTGTGATAGGGAGATAATCCTGGAGTAAAACTATAGCATTTTTGCATTGTAAATAATCCTGGAGTTGAACTACAGCATTTTTCGCATTTTAAAGGCCTTTAATGGTCCTTGTGCTTTCTAGTGTACATTTTCTTCTGTCTAATATTCTCATGGACACAGAACAACTGTAGTGTTGTTTAGGATGATAACGATGGAGAAGAACAGCTTGGGGTCCCCCACAGAAAATTCTGAAAGCAGCCTCTTGAACTAAGGCCAACATTAAAACAGTCTCTAACGATTCAGTTTCTGGAAGGAAAAAAAATGCTATTTTGACAACCTTCAACGGGCCACAAAATTCCTAGAAAATGATGACAAATCTTAGCCAAATTTGACAATCCGAATGACACTAATCTTGCAGTAAGTCATGAAGAATGGAGGTGGGCCGACAATCCTCTAGCAATCAGTCAGTGTCAGTCCTTTTGCAGAACAAATCATAGAAGAGTTTTGTCTCCAATACATGTTTAGGATGAAAAAGAAGATGAGAAGGAACGATGAAGAGGGGAAAGTGAATTGAATTTCATTCCTCTATTATAAAAACAATCGTGTAGTTCTCATATAGATGAAACATATGAACATGGTTTCTACACGGAAAAAAAAAAAAAAAAAATCAACTCTACAATGGTATTTTGGTCCTATGAGCTAAATAAATATATGGCAAAGAGTGCGTGTGTGTGTGTGTGTGTGTGTGAGAGAGAGAGAGAGAGAGAGATTTTGTGACCTTTGTTAAAATTAAGAAATAATATAAACTTACAACCGCCAGTTATATGAAAATGCATGGCGAAGTGTTCCCCGATTCTTCTTAAGATGAAAATGTAGGCTAATTCTGGTTGTGCGATTTATGATATCAAACTCCTCTTGCTCCCAGATGTACTGCAGGAGAACCATTAGCCAAAACAACATTTAGACATTGGCTGTCCACCACATAAATCCATTTCACCAAAATTTGCAGGTGAAAAGGTCAAAAATAAAAACAACAAAAAAAAAAAAACCTTGAAAAACATTAATTAATGATGGCAATAACTTACCCTTTTAAAAAAATTATGACAATAACTTAAGAACATTGAAAAGCTAACTTGGAAGTGGACATTTAATCATTTCAAATTTTGTGTTTAAAATTCAAGCAAACATATGGCGGATTGCCCCTACTACTGCTACTGCTGATAATAATGATAATTCAAACTTGTGCTGGCATTAAAGGATGTGGGTACACTAAAATCGTAGGTAACAAAATGAAAACAAGGATATTGATAAGGAGGAATCATGTAACACCAACCTGAGCATTAGTATCCTCATATCTTGAGAATGCAAGTGTCAGGCCCACAGTTTGGTAATATGAATTTTACAGTTAATTTCATGGACTTCACCATGGACATACAATGCTCAAAGACCATAGGCATCTTTCATTTGACCTTTTTTAACAATACATGTAGACCACTGTAATTCTTAGCTGTCAATAAGAAGACTTGTTTTAGATTTTTTTTTTAAATGTCTGTTCAAAATGGGCTCATCATAACCATTTATTTGGAACAGTACCTCCATCCCACTAGTACATACTAGGGGCCCTTGAGAAAAATGCAAATATCCTCAGGCTGATCATGTGTAGTTCCTCATCAATAAGACACTGATTTACTTTTTTGCACCCCCAACAAAACCTGCTTTCATCGTCCTTCATTTTAGCATAGGTACATAAATTGTCTTCTTTATATGGGTTACATGGAGTAAAAATTACTTGCCGTGAAGTTCAAGAATCTCCTCTGAAGCCTTAGTTCCTTCTCTGATGATGCACCTCCATATAGGTCCATTGCAAATATACCACCTCTTCTAGACAAGCCTCTAAGGGCATGCCTAAAGTACAATACTAGGTCCCTACGCCTTTGGAGGCAGCAGCAGCTGTAATTGAAAGCACAGATAATGTCTCTTTCTGGCAATGAGCAACTTTTCTTCACAGCCTCATTATCAATGAAGTTGCCCGGGCTCATTTGCTTAGTAGATTCAGAACCAGCAGCCAGCTTGACAAGTCCCACACACCCTTCTTGATCATTCAAACTCATGTTTTCAATGAAATCCTGGGGATTATGTCTGACTATACTAGCCTCCAGGGGTTGCAAAACATTTCCATGAAACAGGGATATTCGGGGATACCCATCAGCTCCAATCTTGCTAACATTGTTTTCCAGGCACCACAGAAGTGCCTCAAGATCCAAATCCACTCCTACAGCAGTTCGTCTTGGGTCGCTGCGGAGCCATTCTGTACTGGCAATATAGAAGAAAAGAAATAGCAACAGTGCCTTTAAGGTCATAATCTACAATAGAAATGACAAGTACAAGAGCAAAAATAATGGAACACATATTGTCTATTTATTCCATGGCACTGAAATATTGACAACCAGCAACAACCACTCCGATTTTGTCTACGTAACGGAACATTTCAGCATTCATGCCATTTCAGTGTTCCATTTTAGAAAAGATGGCATCAAAAATTTTAAAAAGTATATGCATATCAGATTTGGTGTTGCCTTTTTCAGTTGTTAGGGTTGGACTTTTGTTTGCCAAAATCTTGGTTAGATTTATTTAATGAAGAACTTATTTTTTCTGGCAGTGTTTTTAGAAAGTCTCTTTGGACGACCACTGCTTTGAGTATAGTGTGGTCTATCTGATTGGAACGAAATTCTAGGATTTTTAAAGGGCGAGAGTCTTTTGTTCTGCATCTTGTTGAAGTTATTAAGAGCAAAGTGGCTTGGTGGATGGTGGGCTCTGGTAAATTCCCAGGAGTTGTGGTATCAGATATTTGTCGAGCTTGTAATTTAGTGGATTTTTTCTTGCCCCAGACAGATTCGTTTAGATCAGTGGCTTGGTCTCCTCCTGCGGCGGGTCTTCTTAAACTTAATTTTGATGGGAGTTGTATGCATGAGATCAGGTTTGCTAGCTACAGAGGGATTATTCGGAATAGTTTTGGTGGCTATGTGCTATCTTTTGCCGGTCCTCTTCATAATGGGTTTGTGTTGGATGCGGAGTTATATGCTTATGGAGAGGTGTTGGCGTTGGAAGAGTTAGGAGCTATTGGGAGTATCTTAGAAGGTGATTCCAAGATCATTGTCAGTTGGCATGCCAGGTCTTCTTGTCCTTAGTGCTATCTTGATAAGTTTGATAGGATTTGTCATTGTATGATGTCTTTTGGGTATTTAGTGTCTTGGGCCCCTCGCTCAGCCAATTCAGATGCTGATGAGCTAGCTTGTCAAGGTGTTTCGTCTTCTTCGAAGATTGTGAATATCTTGATGTAACTTTGGATTTGTTTTTCTTGTGATCTTTTTTTTGGGTTGCTTGCGGTCTGTGCTTGCTCCCTTTTCTTTCTCTTCTTGATTAATGAAGTTGCTTTTCAAAAAAAAAAGTAAAAAATGTAATAAAATATGAAGACAATAACACCAACTTATAAATATATTTGAATTAGTTATTTTCACTATTTTACAGTAATATATATGAATAAAAACAGAAAATATCATTAAATAACTGCTTATGTTTGTAATCTCAATTCATAATAGTTTAATTATCAAATACTAATTCAAGAATGTATAAATTTTACTCTAATAAGAATTAAATACAAATTGAATAATACAAATTTTGGATTGATTCGGTTTTCAGTGGATTATGCCATCATCGATTGCTCAACTTTCATACGACTAGGAGATCGCTATGCCTTCCCCAAAGTGCTCCACTTTGTGGCTTCTTGCTCCTTTTACCACATGTTGGAGCCTTTGATGGGAACGTAACAAAAGGGTCTTTAAGAACTCAACAGAGACACCTCATGTTTTTTCCAGTCAGATTTTTGCTAAATGTGTGTCTTGGGCCTCTTCATTTGATGAGTTATAGAATATCCCCATGTCTAAGATCCTGCGAGCCTGAAAAGAATGAGTTGACCTTCCATAAAGTCTTGTGCTAAAGTTTTATTTCCTTTTGTTTTTCCTGTTTTGCGCTTTTTGTGGGTGTACTGGGTTGTCGGGTTGTTCCTTTTCCTCTTTAATGTTTCCTTTAATTCCAAAAATAAAGTGAAGAAATAAACTTGAGTTCTTATTTTATTCAAAATTGAAGGTCAAAACTTATAACACACAGGCACATCGGGTCCATTTCATTTTTTTCCTCAAATTTTCGTCTAAAAATAAACCAAATAAATTGAAAATATACCTTATAAAGTACAATTCGACCAAATTTCATCTCAAAATTCAATTTCTACCCACTTGATCTTACTAATCAAAGTCACCAGGCATTATTGAATTAAAAACACCTGATGACTTTAACTATTAACGTCAAGTGGCTATAGATTGAATTTTAGGCTCATTTTTTCTTTCAATTATAGCTCTTGAAGTTTATTTTTCAGTTATATGGTTGAATTTTATATGTAAATGATGCGGAGCATGTTATTTCACATTTATTTGTGGTCATTTTCATTATGCTGGTTTAGTTATTTTATTTTATTTGAGAGTATTTTAGACAGTTTTATTGTAATTTAGGATTTCTTTTATTTGGGGGCAGTACGGTCATATTTTATTGTAAACAATATAAATATCTCTTGTAAGCATCATTAGAGAATTAATGAATGATTAATGAAAATTTCGGCTGCAACTTCTTGCTTCATGTGACTGTGCCTCCTTGGTGAGAATCCAAGAGCCTTGGTGAGAAGCCCTCTTCCATATCCAGGTATTTTTCTATCCCTCCATCTCATTTTTCTCTCTTCTTTCTTCCGTCCTCTTCCCCTTTCGGAAACCCTAGCCTTCTTGATCTTCCCCTTTCCCTTTCTTTGTGCCTCCCCATCTCTACCACCAAAATCCTACCCTAACTGCCTTGATTTCCCTCTCTTCCTTTTCTTGTGTTGCCACCCCATCCCAAATCAACAACCCTAGCCTTGGTCGCCACCTACTTTCCCCTCCAATAGTCGCCACCTCCCCAATATTAAACCCTAATCCAAGCCACGAAATTTAAACCCTAACTCTAGCCACCACATCTCAACCCGAGCCCTAAT
The DNA here is from genome assembly GCA_013350335.1 of Chimonanthus salicifolius. Lineage (NCBI taxonomy): Eukaryota > Viridiplantae > Streptophyta > Magnoliopsida > Laurales > Calycanthaceae > Chimonanthus > Chimonanthus salicifolius. The sequence goes on from CM023532.1 coordinate 52,336,660, forward strand.
TTTCTTCCTCCATATCCAGCAGCCACTTCCCGAAACCCTAAATCCTCCCCTTTCTCCTCTATCCTTTGCTGCCGCCACTTTCTTGCGTTTCTAAACTGCTGCCCCAACTCATAACAGTCCCATATATTGCTGCACACTGCTACTGCACTGACGCAGGACACTAAATAAATAGTAACCCTAGGAGACTAATGCAAGTGTGATGGAACACAGTGATTCAGATGAAACATGCTATGGCTGAAATTAAGGTCCAAATTAATAATTGCAAATTAAGAATATAACCCTATCACAAATAATCAACGAATTCTTGGAATCTAATATAAATTATTATAAAACAATCTAAACCAAGTCACATTAGCAGTAAGGGTCCCTCAAAACAAAGGGGTTAGTTAAATCCCACAAAAATATAGGTCTTTCATCAGAAATAGGACTTAAACTGACTGTTTGGCAAGGAGAAAATTGTAGGACAGCAAAATAAGGGATCTTAATGGATGTGGCAGCAATATACAACCAACCATATATGGGACTGTTATGAGTTAGGACAGCAGTTTATGGGGCTGCTTTGGGGTTGGGACAGCAATTTAGGGGTACAAGAAGGTGGTGGCAGTAAGAGCAAAGAAGAAAAGGGAGGATTTAGGGTTAGGGAATGGTAATTAGGGCTAGGGTTTAAAGGATATGGCTAGAATTAGGGATTAGATGTGGGCTAGGGTTAGCGTTTGGAAGAGTTGGCTAATAAATGGGAAAGATGGTGCCGGCAAAGGCTAGGTTTTATGGATTGTTAGGGGATGGCAATACAAGGAAGGGAGGATATGGAAACCAAGGCAATTAGGGTAAGGTTTTGGAAAATAGGGATGGGGACGGCAATCAAGAAAAGGGGAAAAGGGGGGAAATTCAAATATGCTAGGGTGTCAAGGGAACAAGAAGGGAAGAAGAAAGAGAAGAAGAAGAGAGGAAAAAAGAAAAACTGGATAAAGGAAAGGGCTTCTCACCCTGCTTGGATTCTCACCAAGAAGTAACACTCGTATGGAGCAAAAGGAAAAGACCTTCAAAAATTTCAATTCATTATACATTAAATTCGAATGAGGTTACAAGGAATACTTATAGTGTTTATAATAAAACATGCCCAAATTGCCCCCACATAAAAAAAAATTCCTAAAGTATAATAAAAAGTGCCTAAAATACCCTCAAATAAAATTAATTACAACTTAACAAACATAATGTAATAACGAAATAAGCATGAGATGAGTGCTCCGCATCAATCGAACAGAAAACAAGGAGATTGGGAAATGACCCCCTCAATTTGACCTGGGACAAAATGAAGGAGCTTTTAAAGGAGAAATATGTCCCTCTCAAATACAGGAAAGACCCATTGACCAGTGGAACTCATTACGTCAGGTTAACCTGACCATTCGTGAGTACATCGCTAAGTTTGATGAGTTCTTTATGCGATGTGAGTTGGATGAGGAGCCAAGTCAAACCCTCTCTAGGTTTAGACTAAGTCTTCATCCTGAGTTCCAACGAGAACTCATGTTGCATCAAGTGGAAACTTTGGAGGAAACCTAACAATTTGTGTGTGTGTGTGTGTGTGTGCGTGTGTGCGTGCGTGCGTGTGTTTGTGTGTGTGGGTGGGTGGGTGCGCGCGTGTGTGTGTGGGTGGGTGGGTGGGTGGGTGCGCGTGGTGGGGGGGGGGGGGGGGGGGGCGCGGGGTTTGGGGCCGGGGGAGGTAAGAGAGAGAGAGAAAAAGAGAGGTAAGAAAGTTTGCACATATAAGATCAGCAACAGTTGAAATTTAAAAACAAAAAAAATCAAAGAAAGATGTTAATGAAACAAGACATGGCTCCAAACAAATCAATTGAGCATATACTCTTCAATGAAGAATTTTGAAGGAATTTTTTTAAAATAGGGTCTTCAACAAAGAATTTGATAGGTGAATCTCCTATCTTATATGGCAAAATGAACATCTAGTAAAACTGATGTAAGAGCGGCATTTAGCAAAAGTGCAACCATAGAAAGATAGAACATTCCACAAACGAGTGAACCCACTAAGTTTCTATATTTCTACTTCAATTCATATCTAAACAACCCAATGAGTTACCTCACTCTCAATAACATACATCAATATACCAAAATCAATAAAATAATCCAGAATCCTTTATGAGTCGTATGCAAATACAACAAGAAGTCCTTAATTCCTTATATACCCATGCTTTTCTGCTGTACTTCTTGTTGCCTTCCCACATGTCAAGTTGAGTGGTTGCAGTAAAAGAAATCACAACATTCCAGCCTTCTGTAAATGTTCCAATTTTAAACATTTTAAAATCTTTTAGTAGATACATCTGTGTTGTGTTTAGAGAGAATGGCTTCGGTACTGCCCTGGCAGCATGCACCTAGGTACAGCCAGGGGTCTTCCTTTAATAACCTGATGTGTGGCCATTGGTACTACAAACTATATCATCTGAATCATATTTATTAGATCTATTTAAACATAAAAAAATCATTTTTTAAAATATATTTTATTTATTTGCTTTGAGGATACAAAATGAATGACTGAATGAAAAAAACAGAACTCCCTGACTTAAAAATATCTGATACACATATTAAGGCTCAGTCATCCATTTTTCGGTGCTTATATCAAAAGAATAAAATATATGTTTAGAAATAGAAGTTGATGTTTAGAAATAGAAGTTGATGCTTAGGTAGATCTAATAAATATGACTCAAATGATAAGGTTTGTTGGACCCAGAAAATGCCACATATCAGGTTATTAGGGGAAGATGCCCTGGCCGCAGCAAGGTGCATGTAGCCAGGGCAATGCAGCAAGGACAGCACCAAATCCATTCCTGTGTTTTCAGGGAACTAAATCATGATTTAAGAACCATAACACATCTACAATCCCTTAACAGATGATTTGTCTAATGGTTGATCTTTAACAGACAGATGCAGCTGGACAAGAAACTGTGACACTTAGGCAAGCAGTCACTCGTGTAAGGACACAGGTTGTAACTCGTAAGAACTAGTGAACTACATTAAAAAATAGACCCATGAAGCTGATTTGAAATACTAGTTTCAAAGAGAAAGAAATTGAATTGGTAACTGAAATGAAAATCAAACTGATAGAGCATAATAAAGATCAGTAGAACACCCAGAAAAAAAGGTGAAGAAACAAAATATAAAAAGGAAGTGCAGGATTAAATCATCTACCTCAGGAGAGCTGTTCCACAAAAATCTTCCTGCAAATGGAGTGGAAGCCTGCCACCAACATACATGAGAAAGAACTTCTGAAGGTAGCTGATATCGCCTTTTGGTGACTGCTCAATTCAACCAAAACAACCAAAAATGTCCTTAAAGCCCAGAAATAATTTTTTCTCCAACAAACACTGGTGCTAGTCTGGATGCATAGATTTTCTTTTTCATTTTTTTCTTGATACACGGATTTTGAATCCTTAATTTTAAAGTTTTCAGGAAGATTAAGGGGTTTTTTGTCATTTTCCAGGTATGAAATATAAGGAACATGGAAAATGAGACCCTTCTTCTTCAGTAGAATGATGGCTCTTTGCCAGGACCCCAAGAATGTGGCATTTTCCCCTCCTTGCAAAGAATAGATTTTCTTCTCGCACGAAACCAGTGTTTCATTTATTTTCAATGAAAATAAAAAATTGACACAAACCACCAAAACGTGATTTTCACACCCTGACACGAGGTCAGCTTTCATAGCATTTGTAGGATAATATGAATAGAATGCTAACATAATTTTTCCACTGAATTTCTTTTCTCAAGAAACAAATGGTTGCTTTTACAAAACCCATGGACATGAAATCTGGACCATTGGCATTAAAGGACTTCAAATTTTCAAAAAATATGCAAACGAGTTCAAGCTTGTCTAATATCAATTTCAACTAGATATAGCTATTAGCTAAGCCAATTTCTGTTTAGTTAAAAAGGGCACTTTCCTTTCCAACCAGTGCATCAGAGATTGGGGAATGTTAAACAATAAAAAATTATTTTCTTGGAAACCACATGAAGATAACTAATGGGTTTCCCCTTTTCTTGGAAGAAGATAAAGAAGGCAATTGCCTTAACAGGCAAACTCCAGCTTCTCTCTTCTTCTTCTTCTTCTTCTTCTTCATGCCAAAAACCCAGAAATGCAAAAATCGTAAGAGGAAAAGGAATTGCCTGTACGGATTCCTGGTAGAGAAGGAATTTCGAAGGGGGTGAGCAGTCCTTGTATTGTTTCTCTTCTTCTTGAACTTCATTATCATCATCATTTTCTTCTTCTTCTTCTTTATTATGTACTTGTTGCTCTTGTTGGATTCCTTGATTTAGGGAAGGCAGATTGTAAGCAGAAGAAGGCAATACATCGTCTAATGCTTCTTCTTCGTTGAAATGATTATTAGTGCGTCGATGCTGTTTCCCTCGCTGCTTTTTCTCCTTCTTCCCCATCTCCCGTCCTTCTCCGCCTACTACTGAAGTGACGACCGTTTGACAACAACCTGCAGGAAAATCGGGATTCGAGAGTCTCCTGGTTACAGCCTCGTTCAAGTCATACTGGCGTTAGAAGGAGAGTCGAAAATAATTTTTGAAATTTAATCTAAAGATTAATTTTTTTTTTTTTTTTAGAGTGTGGGAAGTCAGACACCATTCTATTAAAATTTTTATAAATGATTCAAATATCTTTAAAGTATATCAAAATTAGGGTATGGAGTCTCTAATCCGCAACCTCTCACTTTCTGAAACCGGAGACAACCATTTAAACTACAATTTAAATAAAATAAAATAAATAATTTAAATAATAATTTATTTTTATTAAGAAATTCATGATCTCTAATTCTCTCTGTCACGAAGACATTGAGTAAAACATTGGATTCAAGTAATCTCTAGCAAACTACAGACTATAGGACTCAAACTTCTCGAATTTCTCATCTAAATTGTAAACCAAATTATCTATCAATTAAACTATTTTTGTTAAGGTCTTAAATAATAATTTATACCTCTTTATTCTGAATTTAAACCTTTAAAAATCTTCATGCGAGTAGCATGACCAGTCTAAGCCTGCTCATTTGTATAAAGAAATACTATACTCACCTTTGAACCATTGATCTTGCATGTGTATTTTAGATTTGAAATTAGATTTAAGTCTTTTAACTACAAATTAGTTTGAGCTCATGCTTGAAAATATGGTCTGACACGTGCCCTTTAATTTCAAATTAGTCTTAAACAATTTGTCTAAAACTTGACTTACTCATGTTATAATTTTATTTTTTAAATAATCAAAAGATATGTGACATGTGAGTATTGCAGTAGCTAACTATATCAAAAAAATCAAAGACATCCTAACATATGAGTTATACATTATTCAACTATAGTAAAAAAAAGGGGTTATGTGTTATTTTTAAAATAAAAATTATCCATATTTCTCATTTTTTATCCATTCAATCTACAACGATGAATTAGAAGGTTATGATTTCATTTGTCTACTATATTGTCAAAGATTAGATAACTAATTGTTGATTATTATTTAACTTTTCCTCCCTCATTTCTCAACCAATGTGGCATGTTTGCATGCTTTTGCAATGATGAAAGTTCAACTGAATTCACAAATTTGAACAAAAATTGTTGATCAGACTACAAGCTAATGGAACTCTTGAGTAAACTCTTCTACAAACCTATCTCCTTGTTTAACTTTTTGTATTTTGCAAAACAAAGAGTACCCTAATCCATGGATAAGAACTATTTTTTCATTAAGTTCTTCATTTTCTCTTAGGTTTTGACTTTGAATTTTCTTTGCCTTCTTCTCTAGTGGCTTTGACTTTTATCCAACAAGCTAAGGCCCTTTCCTGTAATTTTATTGTGAACAATTGCTAAAGAATTTGAGAAAATGACTTATTGCTTCTCTCATTGACAAACTAAATTTATAGAAATTACAGGTCTCTTTGAAGAGAAAAGAATCAATCAATGATAAAATTACAATCCCATCATTAGGAAAAATGACAAATAATGAATACAAAAATAGGTTTCTTTGCCTTCTTCTCTAGTGGCTTTGAATTTTATCCAACAAGCTAAGGCCCTTTCCTTTAATTTTATTGTGAACAATTGCTAAAGAATTTGAGAAAATGACTTATTGCTTCTCTCATTGAAAAACTAAATATATAGAAATTATAGGTCTCTTTGAAGAGGAAAGAATCAATCAATGATAAAATTACAATCCCGTCATTAGGAAAAATGACAAATAATGAATACAAAAATAGAGAATGGCAATGATGTTAAGAATGCCCATTAACAATTTTCATTCTAGGAAGTCATTCCCTCTCATACTTCCATGGTACTCTAGGATTTCAATTTTAATTTCAAGTCCCAAGCCTCCATCTTTATAATCATATCACCTTTCTTTACCACATGGTTCTCTATGAGGAACTCTACAATGGAAAGGGTCATCTTCAGTATTTTTGGACTTTAAATCACTATTCTGAATAGATTAGATCATATCGACCATTTAATGTAGCCAATTACCACGAAATAATTTGCATTTGTTGTTCTAAGGCTTAAAATCGTTGTTCTTGGAAGTCTAGGTGTCCATATTCTAGTCTTATGGCCTTTACCATGCCCACAAGGAATCATAAACTTATTTGAAGCTCACACAGAGTCTTAAAAGGTGGAACTAAGGCTATGGTTTTAATGACCCGACCTGTGTTTACATTTTTTGAAGAATTTGTGAATTCCTAATTTAAGTGATTTGTATTTGATTGTGTAGATTAGTCAGTGAACTTTCTAACGAGCCCAAGTTTGTCCAAATATGAGCTCAGTAGCTCGAGTTATGGTCATTTTAGTGAAAGGGCGGAGAATAGGCAGTAGGAGATTGGATCATCCAATAGTGTCCATCAGGAAGATATGATGATCAGTCGATCGATTGATAGGATCCGAATATCCATCGGATCGTTTTCTAGAGACTGAAATTTTGCAGTCTATTCTCTGTTTTTTTATCGAATCCTCCAAAAGGATTCATCGGACGATCCAACGAGCACCATTGGATATGATCGTATCATCCAATGAATCATCGGATTGATTTCCAAAGCTTGGAATGTAGTAAAAAAATCTCTAATTGGACATCTGATAGAATCTTCGTAGATCCAATGACTTACGTCGAATCATCCAACAAAATCCATTGGAAGATCTGATGACTTATGTCGGATCATCCAACATAATTCATCTGAAGATTTGATGACACATCTGATCGTCCGAAGCTCGTCATCGGATCATCCGAAGCTCCGTTGATAATTTTTCTTATAAAAACCCTCCGTGCCCTAGGTTATTTTTGCTTCCCTTTTCAGCTCTCTCCCCTTCTCGAGCAGCTCTCCCTTCCTTTTTTTCCCTCTTTCCTTCTCATTTGCATGCCTCCCAGTTGATTTCCCTCTCTCAAATCTTTCTCTGTTGCATTCTCTCGTCAAATCACTTTCCCTCTACGTCGAGTTCTCCCCCTCTCGAGGTATTTTTCCAACTTTTCAATTAAAATCCATTATCTTGTTTGTTTTATCCTCATTTGAAACAAAATGGTCGTATTGAAGAAGGCTTGATTCTTCTAGAAAGGGGTTTAGTTTTTGGAAAGGGTTTGATTATTTGGGGAAAATCTTTGGGTTCAGTTTTTATTTCCGTTTTGATTTCTTCTCTCGGTTTGGCTTACTGATTCCTCCCCATTGTGATGTTTCTTTGTCGAACAACGACTCGTCTCTTCTGCCCCAGTTTTCCTTCGGACCCTAAGCCATCTTAAAACTTCTAAGTGAGGATAACAAACACATTTAGGGTTTAAATCCCCTTACCTTATTGCATATGTTACTGCATTTATGCATCTATCATGAACAAGTATTGATTTATTGGGATTATTAGATTTATATGTATGTTTGAGTGAGACGGAAGTTCGGGGTACGAACCTTGGTCGATAACGGGCAATTGCCTACCAAAATATGAAATTTATTGATCCAGGACAATTTTCCACTATTATATTTTCATGTATTTCATTGTTCTCTTGTTATAAAGTTTCCTAAAAAGACATAGAAAATAAGTTTTTAAGTCACCAGTCGATTGGTGCATCGTCTAGTGACTGTACTATACTACAGATCACTCCCAGATGGTACCAATCGATCCACCAATCGACTGGCACATCATCTATACAGTCTGTGAACAGTACCAGTCGACTGGTACATCGTCTATTGTCTGTCTGTAAAAACAGATAACTCTCAATAGTACTAGTTGATCCACCAATCGACTAGGACATCGTCTACACAGTCTGTGATCAGTATCAGTCGATCCACCAGTTGACTGGTACATCTATACAGTTTGTGAATAGTACCAGTCGACTGGTATACCGTCTATTGTCTGTCTGTAAGAACAGACAACTCTCTGATGGTACTAGTCGATCCACCAGTCGACTAGTACATCGTCTACATAGTCTATGATCGGTATCAGTCGATCCACCAGTCGACTCGTACATTGTCTAGTATGTCTGTAAAAACAAATAACTCTCAGATGTCATTGAGCAGTACCAGTCGACTGGTACGCCGAAATTACCGACGGTTAGAGCAGTTTTTGACTGTTCTGAGCAGTTTCTGCCCACTTTTATCCCTTTTTTTCTCTTTGTTTTTGGCACTCTCCAACCTGTGGATGCACACCAGAGAGATTGTATAATCGGTATTTTAGAAAATTAATCAAAAGACCAAAAAGAGGAAGTTTCCACTTCCCAAAATCCTGTGTCTTTTCTTGTTTTTCATTCATTCCGCTGTATTTTTCTATCCATTGTCCCCAAACGTCCGAATTAACGGATCAAGTTGGTATCAGTAGCTCGATTTCATCTTCTTTTGAGAAGCCTAGGGTATATGGTCTTGACACGTGATCAATACCAGAAGTCCGGCGAAGAAATCTCAGAGCCCTTTTGTTCAGAAAGAAGGAAAATCTTGAGAAAATTGGACATAACAGCGAACGACGGGTTGAAAGAGCGTTTCTCCAAATTGGAAGCACAAATGACCGCATTGACAGAGTCAGTCACCAAGCTAGTTGAAGGTGTTGCCTCAAAGTCCTCTCTGAAACAGACGCCTGCGGCTTCGTCCAAGAAGAAGAGGATCAAACCGATAGATGCAGATGAGACAGATGAGGAGGAAGAAGAAGAGGAAGAGGTCGAGCAGACCCAAGAAGTCTTGTTGGGAGCCAGCCAGTCCGGTAAAAAACCTTTCAGAGTAGATTTCAAATTAGAAATCCCTACTTATGATGGTGTAGTTGATGCGGATAAATTAGACAATTGGATGTAACAAATGGAGAACTATTTTACTCTCTATGTGTACACCAGTGCACAGAAAATTAGTTTTGCATGACGGAAGATGTCAGGTCATGTACTAACATGGTGGAACACTTATATGACGCGGCGCGATATATCAGGTTTAACTTGGAGTAAGTTTAAGAAGTTGGTCCGGAAACAGTTTTACCCAATTGAACATGAGGAAGACTGGTGGATTAGGTGGCAGTACTTGAGACAACGATCCGACCAATCGGTTCAAAAGTACATAACCGAATTTCACACTCAGGCCATAGTCTTGGGCATCTCTATCGAAGACTTTGAAGTCTTTATGAAATATGTAGGTGGATTAGCTGAGTATATTCGTAGGGAGCTGAAACTCTTTAAAGTCAGCTCCATCAATGAAGCTACAGTAAAAGCCATCACATAGAAGCAAAGAATAAGAAGTTTGATAGGGTTGAGGTCAGGTCAAATTTCAAGGGAAGAACTAGTATGGCTAGTAACAACAGGGGTGAGACTAGCCAACCGAAGAAGCAGAGTAGTACTAAAAGTCATACTTGTGATCACTGTAAAAAGATTAGTCACATAAAGGAAAAGTGCTGGAAGCTACACCCTGAATAACGCCCGAAAAAAGACAGAAAGGCAACGTTGAATGTTTGTGAAGCGGAAGAGATTGAAGAGTTGAAGATGGCTGGCAGTAAACTCTCACTCATGGCAAAGACTGCAGAGATTTCTAAGAACTCTAAGTTAAAAGAAGAATTTTTTCACTTGAAGATTTAAATAAAGAAAAGTGTGATTGAAGCAATAGTCGACCCTGGAAGCCAGAAAAATCTCATTTCAGAGTGTTTGTTACAAGGGATGGGTTTGGTGACTACAACACATCCACGGCCTTATCCATTGGGTGGATATAGAAAGATGTGGAGATGAAGATCACTAAGCAGTGCACTTTCAAATTTGTTATCACAGAGAAGTACATTGATGAGGTGACATGTAAGGTGGTTCCATTAGACGTGTGTCAAGTCATTTTGGGTAGTCCATACTTATGGGACCGAGATGCCATTCATTACAAGCGACAGCGCAAGTATCGGTTTGTGAAGAACGGAAAAAAAATTTATATCAATGCCAGCAAACCACAGAACACTACCACTTTGGTCACCGCTACACATGCCAAGAGGATGGTGAATGCTTGTAGGAAGTTTGTCCTGTTGACGATCAGACCACAAAAACAGTCACCAGCTAAAGTGGCACTCTCTATAGTATTACTCACCCCCAAACAAGAAACTGAAGTTGAGAAAGTCAAGTTGACTTTCAAGGAGCTATTCGAAGAGGTATAAGGTCTATGACCACGGAGACTTGTGGGTCTGTATCGTACCTCCATCACAGAGAATGATGAGATCCGGCAACAAATCCAAGAGCTGTTGGAACTCGGAGTCATCAAACCTATTTGTTCACCCTATGGATCTCCAGTATTGTTGGTGCCTAAGAAGGACGGAGGTTGGAGAATGTGCATCAATTACAGGTCTTTGAACAAAATTACAATCAAGAATCGGTACCCTTTACCGAAGATTGATGATCTGCTGGATCAACTATAAGGAGCCCACTTATTCACTAAGTTGGACCTGAAGTCGAGTTATCACAAAGTCCAGATTGGTGAGGAAGATCTGGAAGACTGCATTCAAGACCAGACAGAGGTTGTTTGAATGACTGGTCATGCCATTTGGATTGTGCAATGCACCTGCGACCTTCATGAGACTGATGAATGAGGAATTGTATCATTTCATTGAAGATTTTGTTATTTTGTATTTAGATGATAATTTGATCTGTAGCAAGACATGGGAGGATCATATTACTCATCTGAAGAATGTGTTAGGGGTGTTGAGGGATAATCAGCTCCACCTGAATGGGAAAAAGTGTGAATTTGGGAAGCAGTCATTGGTGTATCTAGGTTTTGTGGTTGGAGCATAAGAGTTGAAGGTGGTCCCTTCAAAGATAGAGGTCATTACCAAATGGCATGCACCTCATTCAGTAACTTAAGTGAAAAGCTTTATGGGAGCTTGTTAGTACTTGCGGAAGTTCATCCGCCAGTTTTCACAAATTGCAACGCCTTTGCATTCATAGACAAATGCCAATCAGAAATTTGAATGGGCGAAGTAGCAGGAGGATACTTTTCAGTTGTTGAAATGGAAGATTTCAGAAGCTCCAATGTTGGCATTGCCAAATTTGCATCGCCCTTTTGAGGTTGAGGCGGATGCATCTACATATGCCATGGGAGCTGTATTGTTGTAAGATGGGAAGCCTGTGGCTTATCATTTTGAGATGTTTAGTGGACCGGTGATGAATTACCCTACATATGATAAGGAGATGTATGCTTTGCACCAGGCGGTGAAGCATTGTCGTGAGATAATGGGGAAAGATGTCATAATCCACACCGACCACAAACTACTTCAGTTTTTACAAACTCAGTCGAAGTTGCAGTAAGCTCGTCATATGAAGTGAATGTCATATTTGCAACAGTTTAATCTAGTGATAAAATACAAGAAAGGAACCACGAATAAGCTGGTTGATATGTTGTCTTGACCACATACATAGAGGACTCCACTCTCACGGTAGCAATGGAAATGCAGCCTATAGACCTTACTGAGTATGCACAAGGGTATGACACTGATGAAGACTTCAAGGCAGTGTTTGAGAGCTAAAACAAGGTCAAACTATGGAGTTTGAACTGAAGGATGGGTTGATGTATAAGGGGTCACAGCTGTGTATACCGAAAGATGGGGACATATTACAGGGGGTCAGAGAAGCTCATACATCCCAAGTGGCGGGACATTTTGGGGTTGAGAAGACACTACTTAATCTTCAAAGGTATGTCTTTTGGCCGAAGATGTAGCTAGATGTGGCTAGATACATCAGAGGTTGAGTTCTTTGCAACACTTCAAAACCATCAAACAGGAAGGTAGGACTGTATACTCCTTTATCAATACTTACAAGACCCTAGGAGAGTATTTCGGTGGACTTTTTGGGAAGCTTACCGAAGACCAATTCTGGATATGATTATGTGTTTGTTATTGTGGATCGGTTCATTAAGATGGTGGAACTCATCACAGGAGAGACAGAAGCGAAACTATTCTTTGACCATGTTTGGAAGCATTATGGGTTGCCTACGTCGATTGTCTCGGATAGATAGTCGATTCCTAAGTCATTTTTAGAATTCACTTTGGAGAATGATGGATACCAGGCTGAAAAAGAGCACGGCATTTCATCCACAAACTGATGGACTTACAGAGGTAATGATCAGAACTGTGGTGTACCTCCTTCGAGGCTACAATTCTAAGCATCCTAACTTGGGATACTAGTATCTCTTATTTGCAGTTTGCCAACCTGTGAATGCACGCCAGAGAGATTGTACAATCAGCATTTGAGAAAATTAATCAAAAGACCAAAAAGAGGAAGTTTCCACTTCCCAAAATCCTGTGTCTTTTCTTGTTTCTCATTCATTCCGCTGTATTTTTCTATCCATTGTCTCCAAACGTTAAGATTAACGAATCATTTGTAAGGTGATTAACATTTGAGGATTGAAGAGTAAGTAGGATTAGAATGTCCTGAAGACATAGGCTTAACCCGTCCCTTTGGTTGAATACCCATTATATGTAATACATGATTAATATGCGTATATATGTGCTTTGGGATGTTATTATTGGATTGAACATGTTTGGGTTGAATGTATGTTTCCAACTTGATATTGAATATGCTTGAATGAACGCATGCTCCAACATGTTATAAATGTGTATGCCGATTGATTATGTAAGCGGAGGACAGGCTGAGCAACTCCTCATATGCATCCCAAAGTCCAGCAAAGCTTTGAGAGATGGGAAACTCAATTGGTAGTATGTTGGGCTTGGATGATTCCCATCATTCAAAAATGATTTAAGGGAGAGAATAAAGTGTACCAAGTTTCTCCCGAGCTAGTGACCCAAAAACCGGAGTGAGTATTGAGATTCTGCCAAACGCATGACTCGGAAACGACAGAAGGTACCAAGATTCCCTCGAGTTTATGACTAAAAAACCGACGGAGGGTCCCGTGTCTCCCCCAAGCATCGTGTCTTGGAAATTGTGAGAAGAATGATGGTTATAAATAGTAATTTATTGATAATTTGTAACTTATGATTGTTGTGTTGTATGGTATGCACATATGTTGATAATGGAATATTACATGTTCATCGTGTCATATGTTATCTGTGTGAATAATAGTTAATATGCTTGATTGTTAACATAATATATGTGTTTTGGTTTCTCCTCACTGGGCTTTGTGTGGCTAACTTCCTTACAAATTTTAGGAACGTAATATGAGGTGGGGTTAGATGAACCTCAAGAGATGACTTAGGAGTGTTGGAGCCCCCGATAGTCTTAGTGCGAAAGTCTTTTGTTTATTTTGTTGAGAAACTTTATACTGTTGGGTTGTAATTATTTGAAGTTTGTGTTTAAAGCTTCTAGATCTTGTAATATTTTGAGTGTATTATTTAGAACCCCTTATATTTACATGATACGTTTTATGGATGTGAGTTTGTACTCCACAAATTGAGCCGCATAGTATTCTGATTAAATCTAATTCTTACAAATGCTCTTTGCATATATCAAAAAAGTGAGATCAAAAGTGATTAATAGCTATTTGATCCAAATACATTTGAAATCATTTCAGTTTTTTTTCCTAAAAATACCATGATTTAAAAATCAAATCTCAATTTTTTATTGACCCAATCTCAAGAGGAGATTAGGTTGGATAGTGTTCAAATGATGTTTAAGTGTGGTCAAACTCGATTAAACATATGACATCAACATAATGTCATAAATAATATTAATTAATAAATAATTTAAAATATAATAATATAAAAATAACTATAAATGCAAATGTCAAATACTAAATGCATAAAACATAAAATAAAATATTAATAATCATATTTTCATAAATATATCTAGTTTATACTAATTACAATTACAAATAATTAAATAATCCAACATAATAAGTTAAATTTTTTGTACGTTGTTGAAATTCAACTACCTAAATTGTAATAACCCGTTCCAAGTTTTTCAATCTCTGAGTTATTTTCGGGACCATGGTAGAAGTGAGGGGAGTGTGAGCGCCGCGATGGGCCCAAGTTTGCCTGTTTTCGATTTCGGAAACTCGAAAGACATTTTGATAATTTTGTAATTATTGTATGTTTGTCATGAAAAATTGTTAAAAAATCACACGTTTTCTCGCTCGACGTTCAGCATTTGAGATTTTTCGGGTTTCCAATTCTATTATTTTTACTCTTTTGAAAATAAATTTTAAAAGCTTTTAATCTCTTTAAAAAAAAAGATTTGAAAACCCTAAACCCTAATCCCCCCAAACGCTAAACCCTCACCCCTTTAAAACCCCCCCCCCCCCCCCCCCCCCCTCGACCCGCACTGTAGCGTTTCCAGCTACAATGCGTCACTGTCTTTCTCTCTCACTCCCTCTCAGGTGACCTCTTCTCGATCTCTCTCTATCGACTTCTCCTTCTTCCCCTTTTCTTCTTCTTCTTCTTCTCCTTCTCCTTCTTCCATTACTCACTTCCTTTCCCCTCTTTCTCGGTCGGTGAGCATCCACTCCAACTGATTGAAACCCTCAGTCGTCGTATCTCCTCCTTCCCGTCGTGCTTGCCATATTTGAGGTATTCCTCTCCTTCCTTTCTCTTCTCCATCCTCAACCCTCTTCGGATTTCCTTGTTTTCTCCGAACTTTTACATGATTTTCAATGGTTTTAATCGATTTCCTTTGGTTTTCCCTGGTTTTCCACGATTTCTCTTGGTTTCCTCAGTTTTCTTTATTTTTCTTTTATTTTCTCTATTTTCACTAATTTTCTTGGATTTTCCTCTCCCTCCCCTGTACTTTTCCTGACTCACCTGTGTGACTGAGTCGCTCGGCCGAGTGCTGAGTCTACTCAGATGAGACATTTGAGTTAACCTAGTTCCTCGGTAGGGTGGTGCCCAATCCAACTGGCAGGGCAAACCTGGCCCAGTTGGTTTTGACCCAACCAGTTTTGGTCCGATCCAATTCTTACAGGCCCATCTAGCCTTGGAGCTGGCCCGACCCAATTTTGGTAGGCCCAACCCTTTGGGCCCGACCCGTTTTCAGACTTGGCCCAGTTCAGCCAGTTTTGGGCCCGCCCATTTTCAGACCCGAACCACTTTGGCCAATTTTCTATCCAGCCTCATTTTAGCCCGTTTAGCCTTATTTACTTATTCGTTCTTCCTTGTTTCAACATATTGAGCTCCCTTCAACCCATCAAGCACTCAGTCGCTTCGGACTTTCGACTCCACACACTCTGTAAGGGGATTTATCACTGTTTTAGCATACACTTGCATATATTAAACCGTTATCTTTAGATATCGAGTAACTCGAGTGCAACCCTCCATTTATTAGCCACTCGGTAAGTGAAAATTGTTGAAATAATTATATGGCAGAGGGTCCGCTCGGGTGTACTCCTGCTATGTAGTTGTGGAGAACTTTAATTGGACAATCTAATAATTGAATATGATATTTGGAAATTGTTGATGATGATTGGAGTGTTCATTCACTAGATGTTAATAAAACCTATTGAGTATAAATATGCGTGACCAAGTAACTCATTACATACTTTTGACTCGCACTATGAAGCATGTTGTTGATTTTGAGTTGGTTGTATCAGAATACATCCTTACTATTACACATGATCATGACATCGCGTACATGCATTGGAGAGATTGTTCATATATGTATATGTTTATGATGATGTGATGAGCTTGGTTGTTGGGAAGACTTCCCTGTTACGCTTCGGCGGTTGAGACCCCCATAGTATTGGTAGGGAGACCAGAGTTGTTGAAGGACCATTATGAGCTATGGAAATGATATTTTGGACTGGTCAGTGAGATCATTGGTTAGTAGTATAGTCGAGTACCTATATACAGAGATATTTACTCATTTATGGTGTTCACTGCACTTTATACATGTGATGTATATTTATGTTGCTGACATGTGGTATGTTTTATCCCTTCACTGGACTGATTTGCTCACCCCTTACCTTTCAAGTACCCCAATCGGGGAGGGGTCATGCGAGCCCCTTGAGCAAGCACTTGGGGAGGAGCAGTAGTAGTTAGACATTTATGTCATGCTTATGTTTTAAATTTGAGAGACTCTAGTTTGTATGGACTCATTATCATATGTTTGTTTGGATGACTGTAAAACTGTATTTGATTAGCCTATGGTTGTTTATTATGTTTTTTAATATTATGGACTTGTGGTTTGTTGAGCGGGAGATAGTTACAACGTTTCAAAAAAAAAAACCCCGATATCTGTCTTTTTATAATTTTTTGATATATTTCGGAGATAACGGGCCCGTAACGGTACATAACGTTATATAAACTCTTTCAAATAGAAGGTCATTAAGAGTTTAGTTTTCAACTTCAAAAGACTTCAAAGATAATCAAACTATATTTGGTAAGAGTCAGAGTTAACTTCACATTGAGCCACATGGAGGGTGAATTTTAAAACATTAGAATAAATTGGACAATTCAATCTTTCACTCATATTTTTATTAATTTATTTTTCCCAAATTGAGATCATTAATTGTTAAAGAAAAGTTAATTTCCTTAAAAGGTTACATTTCCGCAATGGTGCATGGAGTACCACCTCACATATGTAAGCATACAGTGAAAAATAAAGTAGTGACGAGTTTATTAAATTTTTTTTAAATATATGGTATACCAAAAACTATTTTGATTGAATTAATCAAATTATATTTTTAAAAACTATAAAATTAATAAATTAAAATAATTTTTAATTGATCAAATTATGAAGAACTTAAATAATATGACTTGAATAATTCTATTAAAATGATTTTAAATATATTTTATGTTTAAGAAAAGAACTTTTGAATAGATCTAACACTACTATTTAGTGGTCCTTATGATTAGATGTGCAAGATAATAAATTGCACACCATTTGCCAGTGAACATATTTTTCAAATTTACCCACTTCATCTGTGTGTCCAACTTAATTTTAGCACAATCAAATCACTAAATCGTCCATTATTTTTCATTTCTCAACACTAAAAAACACCTCTAAATTATAATTCTTTTACTTTGCTAATATATAAAAGAAGTAATTCAACAATAGCATTAAATGAATTTAATAATCGTCCATTCTATGTGTGAACAAGTGTGATTTGCTTTCAAATTAACAAATAAAAAATATTCAAAAAATAGTAAAAATTAAAATTTAATTTGGTAAATTTGAAAATTTTGACTTGCCCTTATCATATTAGTATTAGAGAAATAATTTTTTTTCTAAAAATAGACTAAAAATAGGAAAAAAATTGAAAATTGAATTTGGTTAATTGGAATTTTTTTATCTAATCTCATCATATTATTAAAGAAAATAGAGAAAAATAATATAAAATGACTAAAAAAATAGAAAGAAGATTTGCAAATTAAGTTTGAAAGATTTGTCCTTATTTTGCATATTAATGTCTAAAAATATAAAAATTTATACAACTGTGAAAGAATCATGTAATATTAATTTTTAACTTATATAATTCTTACAGATTGTGTGCTTCTTCCTAATTCTCCTCCAATATCAGATTGAGAATTTCCTTTAACCGCTATCTTCTTTATTTGGACAGAGATAACGTAACCAAAACAACTATAATCACGGCCAACCTCACAATAAACAATCATTTGATGTTCAATCACAATTTATGAGAGATCCTACAATTAACTAAAAATCTTTCTTTTTTAAAGTCGTCAATAGATATAGACGTGAATTATAGATATTCAAAAAAAACTCTCTCTACGTATTCATTTTCAGATTTTTAAAGTGAAATTATTATTCTACTCTAATATTTTTACTCATTTTGACATTCGTTCGAACGAATAACTCACGTATGAATTGAATGACTCATGTATGAATTTAATTCATTCGAACAAATAGAGTGAATAGTAATGCATATTACTGTTCACCCATTCGTTGGAATGAGTCGATCGTTCACTCCAACAACGGTGCACAGTATTGATTATTTAAATAATAAATTTTATTTTAAAATTTTAAAATTATTTTTTAAGCACGGTGTATTTTCAAAATTTATCAAATTAAATATCCAGACTAATTACGATAACCTGATAAAAATACTTTAACATTTAAATGTCTTTTGATACTCCCAAATGCTTAAAATACAGTATTTTACAAATAAAAGTATCTCTAGGCTATGCCGAAAATACATTTGAAAGTGTCAAAAGATCTTAAAGTTTTAAAATATTTTTATCAGGTTCTCGTAATTAGTCCGGATATTTAATTTGAGAAATTTTATAAATATACCGTGTTTAAAAAATAACGGTCTATCTTCCATATGCTATATTAATACAGGGGTAAAATGACAAAATAAACTGATAATTCGTTTGAATAAATGAAAATAAAAATGTAGAATGATAACTTCATTCTAAAATCTGAAAATGAATGTGTAGAGAAATTTTTTTCGAATGTCTATAAGTTGCCCCTAGATATATAGATGTATCAGTTAATACAAACTATTAAAATTAAATAAAATGATAAAGTTATTTTTAAAATTAGACCATTTTATATCAATAACAAAATTA
This sequence comes from Chimonanthus salicifolius, assembly GCA_013350335.1. Classification (NCBI taxonomy): domain Eukaryota; kingdom Viridiplantae; phylum Streptophyta; class Magnoliopsida; order Laurales; family Calycanthaceae; genus Chimonanthus; species Chimonanthus salicifolius. The sequence continues at coordinate 52,355,581 of CM023532.1, forward strand.
GAATATAAAATAGTATTATTTTAAGAGTAAATTTAATATTTTTTAAATTAAAATATTAAACAAAATAAAGACAGAAATTTGTTTGATAACTACCTTATAATAACTTGAACAAATGATCAACAAAACTCAATAGAGAGGCCTATTGCTTTCAAAAGACTATACATAGGCACTTACCCTTTCATCAAAATTCCCAAGGCATACATCCACATAAAAATATAAAATATATAGATGGCAAACTATTAATATGACATTTAAAAAAAAAATTTAAAGTATCAAAGCATCCAACATAAATTTTTCATACGTTTCTCTGACTAATTTTTTGAGCATTTATAAATCTATCAACCTACACATGACAGATACAAAACTAATAGTGTATAGATTTAAGACTTAAGAAGAAAGTGAAGGATTCTAAGGGTGGGATTGGTTAAGAGTAGATGATCAATCTTCTAAAGCACATAGTGCAGAAGTACTTCCTTTTGGTCTTGAAATAAAGAGGGACAAAGCAGAACCTCCACTGGGTCTCCACGTCCATGGCCTGCACAAGCCCGCCGCAGAAAGGGCAGGCTCCGGGCGCCGGCTGCCTTGACAAAACTCTTTCGTCCTCGTCGCACACGAATACCAGACACATCTTCCTTCCTTCTATTACTTCCGAATTTCCGATTGCTGCTTTGCTTTCCTTTGACGGTGGACGCTGGTACACGTACACCTGCTTTTATAGATCACACTTGGTTGTGGGACATTTTTAGTCTTTATTACATAGTAAATTCTAAAATATTTTAAATATAACATAGGTGATGGTTGTACCTTTATTTACCTTTTTAAATAAATTAAAATATGTAGATGTAATGATTTAAAATAAATTTGTGTTATTTTAGGATTTCAATCAAACGATATAAGTCTTGTAAGATGAAGGAGTGTAAATTTCTTCTTCTTTTTCTAAATTTACCATTCATCTTTTTGAATTTGATATCGTAAGATATATATGGACTATTAATAATTTAAATATTTAATAAATTATATCTAACTACATTGTAGGGTTTAGAATGGTAGATTTGCTTCAAAACTTTAACACTTACCAGTTGTAAGATTAAATGATTAGTTGTAGATGAGAGAGCGTCAGCACTAGAGAGATGGATGAGAAAGCGTCAGCCGTCAAGGTCAGGAGGAACCGGACCCTACTCGAAGTTTCCTAGAATACACAAACACCGCGTACGGTTCGCGTTGGCCCGGTCCGGCCCACCCATTCCCCTTATTTATTATATTTTAATTAAATGGGCCCGCGGGACTAAGTTATAGATGTGACTCGTTTTTCAAAAGTCCGATTTTTTTTAAAAAAGTCGGACTTAAAATAAGAGGGTTTGAAAGGTAGTTTTGACTTTTGAGTCCGTTAAAATTTTAATATTTTTTTTTTATAAAAGTTTTAGAGAATTGATTGGGCATCCTATTAGAAAAGAAATATTTTTACATCATGATGTTTCATTTCAAAAAAATATAATATCCAAATCAATTCTTAAATTTTAAAACTAATATTATATCATTTTGAAAAAAAAATCTAAAAAAATTAGTGCAGATATCTTGGAATTATAGTCATTAAATCTAAGATTTGAATTGATGAACAGTAAGAGAATATAAGGCTTTAGAGACTCTCAAACTCTCTCACACACTAGGCTAAAACGGTTTGCTAGATTACAATCTTTAAGCTATCCAACAAACTTCAACACTTGAGGAGCTTTAACTTTTTCCCAAACACCACTCCTTTCTAGCTTAAATCCTCTCTCAAGCTCATGAAGGTTGAGGTTTGAGGTTTGAAGTTTGAGGAGAGCTCCCCATATCTTTTTATAGGTGAGGCTTGGAGAACGAGTGGCTAGGGTTGTCCTAAGTGGCATCACCCTACACAAAATGTACTAGACCTTACTCTAGAATAACCTTATAAAATGTACTAGATATTCTCTTACAACTCTACACCACTCTAGAATATTCCACACAACTAACAAAACTCCAAACACTTTTACAACAATTTATAGAATTCTACAATATTCTATAGAATTCTACAAGTCTCCTTAGAACTTTAAACTCTTCTACAAAAGTTTATAAAATTCTACATTATTTTACAATCTTCCAAAAAATTCCACAATTATTTAGCATCTTGTAGAGTTTTCTTGAACCACTTAGAACTTTCCACGACATTCCAAATTCTTCACTTATATTACTGATTTCTCTTGAGCATTCCAAAAACTCTTATGTGTCTTAAACCTCTAGTTATCGAGTTTGGCCATACCTGGTGTGCACAACTTTAGCTCCAATCTTGGCCTTCATCGCCGATTTTTTGTTCGTGGAGTCTCAACATGTGACATATGGATATTAACACTCTTATAGTTGTAATTTTAACCATTGGAGAATTAATATAGAAAAGTCCATTCCTTCTTATCATATTAAAACCTTTTGCCATAAATCTTGATTCATTTTTTTTTTTTTTTTTATGGAACCATTGAATTCATTTTCTTTCTAAAATTCATTTACAATCACAAGTTTGAACCATGGCAGGAGATCAATTCACTATCGGGTGTGTTAAAAAAGAATAATCTGTATTACTCATAGTCTATTACATCTATATTTATAACTTCTAGTCGACCTCAGGGCTATCCTAATCAAATTCAAATTCTAAACCTAAACACAATTATTACTTTTTATTAGACATCATGATGTCTCATTTAAAAAAATATAATATCCAAATCAATTCCAAAATTTTAAAACTAATATTATATCATTTTGGAAAAAAACTAAAATAATTAGTGCAGATAGATCTCTTGGGATCACAGTTGTTAGGTCTGAGATGAAACATCATGACTGCAGTTACTTGAATTGATGAACAGAAAGGAGAATACAAGGCTTTGGAGACTCTCAAACTCTCTCACACACTAGGCTAGAAAGGTTTGCTAGTTTACAATCTTGAAGGTACCCAACAAACTTCAGCACTTGAGGAGTTTTAACTTTGTCCCAAGCACCACTCCTTTCTAGAGGATTAGCTTGAATCCTCTCTCAAGCTCATAAGGGTTGAGGTTTGAGGAGAGCTCCTCATATCCTTTTATAGGTGAGGCTTGGAGAATGAGTGGTTAGTATTGTTCTAAGTGGCATCACCCTACACAACATGAAAGTTCTAGACCTTATTCTAGAATACCCCATATAAAATGTAATAGATATTCTCTTACAACTCTACACCACTCTAGAATATTCCACACAACTAATAAGACTCAAAACACTTTTACAATATTTTATAGAGTTCTACAATATTCTATAGAATTCTACAAGTCTCCTTAGAACTCTAGACTCTTCTACAAAACTATAATACCCCATCCCAATTTAGAAGTTAATTATGATTAATCGTGATTAATTAAATAATTTTTATCCGTTAATTATGAATTATTTTCCTCTAATCGTAAAGAGTATCAAATAAGTTCTTCAACGGATATGAGTTTGACTCAATCCGAATCCGGTAACTCTTTTAATTAAATTTCAAAGGTATATGGACAAGTTATAAATATAATAATAATATTGTTTTAGGCTTAAACCTTGATTGCTATAGAAACTCAGTCATTTGACTTAGTTTGAACTTCAAATTTTAGATTATGCATTATTTTTAATTCTGGACCTAATGACATGCCAATCTCATTATAATTTCTCTAATTTATTTTACCTATAAGTTTTAAAGTGGTAAAACCCCAATTTAACAAGGTAGAGGAAGTCCTAAAAATATACAAAAAGAGTCAGTACTCAATCTGTATTATAATTAAGCTGTTTATTTCTTTACACTCTAAAATAGTGAGTTTTTGATATTTACTTTAAGCAAGAAGGTAAAAAGAAAAAAAAAAAAACCCTCAAAGTCTTTCTGCTGTTTTGCTCTCTCTCCCTCTTTCAAAACAGCAAGCGCTCTCTCTCTTATGTTTCTTTTCTTTCCTCTTCTTTCTCTTACTTTGGCCGTATCAGCATTAGCCGAATTTTGCACTCAAGCAGGCGAACGTTCGGGTTTCCCGCTTTTTTTCAAGGGTTTTCAAATTTAGTCAATCTTATACGGAATTTTGCACCCAAGGTATCAAAATAATTCTATTCTTATTTTTATTAACTGCTATCACTTTAAAAGTGTAAACCCAAGCGCAGATAGCGAAGTAATAATTACTCGGTGAGTCCGAGGTCGAATCCACAGGGACTGAAGGTATTAAGAACACTATTTAAAATTAAAAGAATAAAAATTGAATTTTGATTATTTCCACACAAAGTATGGAGCAAAGATGGTGATAAATTTAAATCAATAAAAAGAAAGCACTAAGGTTCAGAGATCCATTTAATAATTCATAGGGCATTTTCATCAACTTGTCTCAATTCAATTTGAATGACGATTCTATTGAACTGGAAGATTGGACAGTTATCTCAATAATAATTTGCATATAATTTGTTCGAATAATTGACGGTTAAGTAATATTAATTAAATATCACATGTCACAGGGATTCAACAAGCATTTATTGTATTCAGAAATAACAATAAATCAAGAAAAATATATAGACATGGATAGGTCCTTGAAAGTTTATCACAAATCTCGTACATTTATCCAAGTATTTATTGTGTTCGAAAACTACAATAAATCAAGGAAAATATTTAGATGTATAATAATTATTTAAGATTAGATTAAACCATTCAATTAATCAAAGCTCACATTAATATCATAATTGTTGAAATAAAATACCCCAATAAATAATTAAACGTCACCCCTAACCTTAGCTTGGAATTTAGCCCGACATTATAATAAAAGACATGAAATTCCTTAATTAAACTTTAAATGAAAATTTGAAACAACACAATCCACCACAAACTCAAACTACACATAAATATCAAACATTATGTAGTAATTAAATAAACTTGGAAGTCAATGGTGTCTAAACATTCATATCAAATAATAAATAAAAATAAACTGAAAAGAACTCCCCGGAAACGACACAGAAGAAAGAAGAGGAATAACGGTTGCTGAAGGAAAAGACAGAGAGGCCTGCTGCTGTTGCCACTTTCTCTCTGTCTTGTCGGCGTGTCACTCGCCGACGTCACTGCTTTGACTGGCGTCACTTGGCTCCCTTGCTCTAGCTGATCACAAAAGAGAATAAGAAGAGATGGGAATGTTGTGCTCGTCCCACTCCGCAAAAGGCGCGATCCTCCACCGCCGGTGTGTCACTCACTGAAGGTTCGTCTCAGATGGAGAGGATATGAAGAAGAGAAGGAAAAATAAAGAAGAAGGGGAAGGAGAGTTCTCTCTGTCTTGGCACCGTCACTGTCGGTGCTGCTGGTTCCCTCTTTTTTAAATGTGAAACTCTAATCCTATTTTCCCCCAGCAAGAGCCCCCTTTGTGCTCCAATGGCAACCCATTTTATAGGAGAGGAACACAGCAGATGGCAACGGCTCTCTCCACTAATTTTTCCATTCTTTCTTTGCTTCTGTAGCAACCCAACGACAACTTTCCTTCCATGGGATTGCCAACTCTTCCTTTATTCTCAACGGCTCTTTTCTGTTTTGGGTTTCCATTCTTCATTTTCATATTTCCATTTAAAGCCCCATGTAGCAGTAGAGAGACCAGACTGTGTGATTTTTCAAACGTTTCTATTCCTTCTGAGTTGACTCGGAATTTGATTCAACCTTTTGATCTGATTCAGCTGGACTGGAGTTTTTATTAAATTGGCCGGCTTAATTAGCTGAAATAAAGAAAATACACGTAATAAGTTGTATCATATAAATTCATATTTTTACGTATAAATTCAACAATTAAATACAAAATAAATGTGATAATGCTTAATAATATTATGACATAAATGCAATTTTAGTTATTTAACACACCCCCCAACCGGCATGTTGCTAGTCCTCGAACAACCAAAGTAAAAATTTTCCATCATTTAAAAATGAATCCCTCTCCTTCTTCTTTTTTTTTTAAGCATTTGATTAAACAATAATCCCCTCATTTGTCTCAGAATAAAAATATGAAAAATAGAATTCATCATTGTAGAGGAGAATTATTATTTAACTGAAAAACAATTCCAAATTTGAGAAAACTGTTAAATCAATTTTTTTTTATATAGATTTAAGAACAACACATTTTTAACCAAGCATATATATATATATTTTTTTTAATAACTAAGCCTCCTACCCCCCAACCTGAATGTGACATTGTCCTCAATATCAAAATTACATGAATGCAAAGAGTGTATAATGAGATCAACATTTAAGGACACGATAATTAATAAAAGATAATGTGGGAGAATAGGAGACACCTGAAATTGATAAGTGCACACATGAAGATGCAGTTAACAAAACACAAAAATAAAGGTAAAAGAAGAACAAGCCTAAATAAATTCATAAAATAATGCTAATTTTGATAAACAGGGTCTGCCAGAGTGGTGGACTCAACCTCTGGTACAAAATATTCGAAAAATGGTTTCAATCGTTGACCATTTACCTTAAAAATATTACCATTATTTGGATTTTCTATCTCGACAGCCCCATAGGGATAAACGGTCTTTACAATAAATGGGCCAGACCATCGAGATCGAAGCTTACCAGGAAACAAGTGTAGCGTTGAATTATATAAAAGAACTTTCTGTGAAGGCTCAAATGATTTTCGAATGATATTTTTGTCATGAAATATTTTCATTTTCTCCTTATATATTCGAGTATTGTCATAAGCTTCATTTCGGATTTCCTTTAATTCGTTAAGTTGAAGCTTTCGAAGAGAGCTTGAAGCATCCAAGTTAAAATTAAATTTCTTTATTGCCCAATACGCTTTATGTTCCAATTCCACAGGCAATTGACAAGCCTTTCCAAAGACAAGTCTATAAGGTGGCATACCAATCGGGGTTTTAAAGGCTGTACTATAAGCCCAAAGCGCATCAGTTAGTCGTAAAGACCAATCTTTGCGATCTGGGTTAACCGTCTTTTCCAAAATATTTTTAATTTCCCGATTGGATACCTCAACTTGTCCACTTGTTTGTGGGTGATAAGGGGTACTGACTTTATGAGTAATTCCATATTTGCGCATCAAGGCCTCAAAAGGCTTGTTACAAAAATGTGTACCCCCATCACTAATAATGGCTCGAGGTGTTCCAAATTTAGATAAGACATTTTCTTTTAAAAATTTCAAAATGGTCTTATGATCATTATTTCTGCATGGAACTGTCTCGATCCATTTGGACACATAATCAACAGCTAAAAGGATATAAAGATATCCAAAAGAAGGGGGGAAAGGTCCCATGAAATCGATGCCCCAACAGTCAAATACTCCAATAATTAAGATTGGATTCAATGGCATCATATTTCGACGAGTGATCCCTCCTAACTTTTGACAACTGTCACATGCTTTACAAAATTCATGGGCGTCTTTGAAAATAGTGGGCCAATAAAAACCACACTGCAAGATTTTTGCAGTGGTTTTCTTGGCAGAAAAATGACCACCACCTGCATCTGAATGACAAAAGGAGATGACACTTTGAATTTCACTATTAGGCACGCATCTCCTGATTATTTGGTCAAGACAATATTTAAAAAGGTATGGATCGTCCCAAAAGAACTTTCTCACTTCGACCAAAAATTTCTTTTTATCTTGTTGGGTCCATTGGGTTGGAAGTTCACCTGTAACCAAAAAATTAGCAATGTCAGAATACCAAGGTAATTGAGAGACACTAAAGAGTTTCTCATCGGGGAATGTGTCCTTGATTGGCATTGTCTCCAAGGAATCAGAAATTATAAGCCTGGATAAGTGGTCAGCCACCAAATTCTCTACTCCTTTTTTATCTTTAATAACCAAGTTAAACTCTTGGAGCAGGAGAATCCACCTAAGTAATCTGGGTTTTGCATCCTTCTTAGTTAGAAGGTATTTTAAAGCCGCATGATCAGTGAAAATAATAATCTGGGATTCAATCAAATAAGACCTAAATTTATCCAAGGCAAAGACTACTGCAAGGAGTTCTTTTTCTGTAGTGGAATAGTTCATTTCAGCACTATTCAATGTTCTACTTGCATAATAAATGACATGAGGCCTTTTGTCCTTGCGTTGCCCTAGCACTGCCCCAACTGCATAATCACTGGCATCGCACATAATCTCAAAGGGCAAACTCCAATCAGGTGGTTGCATAATAGGAACAGAAGTTAACATGCCCTTTAGCTTTGTAAAAGCATCTTGGCACGCGTCAGTCCACTCAAAGGGAATGTCCTTTGACAGAACGTTACACAATGGTCGGGATATTGCACTAAATTCTTTAATAAACCTTCTATAGAATCCTACATGACCCAAAAAAGATCTAATGTCTTTAACAATCTTAGGGGCTGGCAGATTAGCTATCAAATCGATTTTGGCTCTGTCCACTTCAATTCCTTGGGAGAAGACAATGTGACCAAGCACGATTCCTTTTGAGACCATGAAATGATACTTCTCCCAATTCAAAATGAGGTTTTTCTCCTCACATCTATTCAACACCATTTTCAAATTATTCAAACATTCATCAAAAGAATTGCCAAAAACAGAAAAATCATCCATAAAGACCTCAAGGAAACGCTCTACCATATCACTAAATATGCTCAACATGCATCTCTGGAATGTACTAGGGGCATTACATAGCCCAAATGGCATCCTCCGATAAGCAAAAATTCCAAATGGACATGTAAAGGTGGTCTTTTCTTGGTCTTCAGGTGCAATTTCTATTTGATTATACCCAGAGTAACCATCTAGGAAACAATAGAATTTGTGGCCAGCTACCCTTTCTAGGATTTGGTCTATGAATGGTAAAGGGAAATGGTCTTTCCTAGTCATTGAGTTAAGCTTCCTATAGTCAATGCAAATGCGCCAACCCGTTGTGACTCTAGTTGGGATTAATTCGTCATTGGCGTTCTTGACTACGGTTACCCCAGATTTCTTAGGTACCACTTGAACAGGACTAACCCAAGTACTGTCAGAGATTGGGTATATAATTCCTACATCCAAAAGCTTTATGACCTCTGCTCTAACAACCTCTTTCATATTAGGATTCAACCTAAGTTGTAATTCTCGAGAGGGCTTAGAATTGTCCTCTAAATAAATCCTATGGGTACAAATTGAGGGATTGATTCCCTTGATATCAGCTATGGTCCATCCAATTGGACCTTTGTGTTCTCTAAGAACATCGATTAATTTTTCTTCCTCGATTTGATTTAATTTTGAGGAAATGACCACCGGGAATGTCTCTGCTGGTCCTAAGAATGCATACTTGAGTTCAGTTGGTAGAGGTTTCAACTCAAGTTTTGGCACTTGAACACATGATGGGAGGGGCATGGTGTCACTAGGTGGTAACTTTTCAAAACGTGCCCTCCACTTATATGTATCTAATAATGGTGCAGACTCCAAAATAGAATGTACAGAATTAATCATGGAGTCCTCATCAAAATTAAAGTGTGCTAAACAAGCCTCAAGAGGATCAGTGAGCACTGATAGAGGAGACTGGTCTTCGATGAGCGTTTCAATGAAATTTACTTCATGCACATCGCTATCATCACCTGGTTGCTTGTAAATATTAAATATGTTCAATTCCAAAGTCATGTTGCCAAAAAACAATTTCATGACTCCATTCCTGCAATTGATTAAGGCATTGGAGGTTGCAAGGAATGGGCGGCCTAGAATGACAGGAATTTGGGCACTCGCATTCAACACAGGTTGGGTGTCCAAGACTATGAAATCGACAGGGAAGTAGAATTTGTCTACTTGGACTAACACATCTTCAACTATTCCTCTCGGTATCTTAAGTGAGCGGTAGGCAAGTTGGAGCGTTATAGTGGTCGGTTTAAGCTCACCAAGTCCCAACTGCTCATATACCGAATAGGGTAAGAGGTTAACACTCGCCCCTAGGTCAAGCAAAGCTTGCCCAATTTGGAACTCACCAATAACACATGATATGGTTGGACACCCCGGATCTTTGTATTTTGGTGGGGTATTCTGTTGGATGATAGCACCTACTTGTTCCGTCAAGAATGTTTTCTTTTGTACATTTAGATTACGCTTTATTGTACATAAATCTTTTAAAAATTTACCATATGACGGTATTTGCTTAATAGCATCCAACAAAGGAATATTGATTTTGACCTGTTTAAAGATTTCAAAAATATCGGCATTGGTCACTGATTTTTTTGGAGGTTGTAACCTTTGGGGAAAAGGGGCAGGCATTGGATGTTGTGAAACCACATTAGGCTCAGACTCGTTAGGCCCATCATCACTCTTTGAGGTTGAAAGTTCCTTGGGTTTGCTAACCTTTGTCGGAATACTTTTATCAATTATTTTTCCATTTCGTAGAGTGGTGATGGACTTAGCGTGTTCTTGGTGTGAATTAGAAGAATTTGAATTGTTTCCCTTAAATTGACCTCTAGGATTTGGTTGAGGTTGAGCAGGGAACTTGCCCATTTCTTGATTGTTGGGCATGGAGGTTGACTTGTTCATAAAATTCTTCAATTCACTCATGTCTTGCATTATTTGATTATTAAATATTGATTGACTTTGCATGAATGCATTAAAAGTTTCCTCAAGGGTCTTCTTATGTGGAGGCACATAAGGATTAGAAGTAGAAGGCCCTTGAGGGGCATGGTTATTTGCATTTGGATCATTTCTCCAACTAAAGTTGGGATGATTCTTCCAACCAGGGTTATATGTGTCGGAATAGGGTGAAGAAAAAGGCCTTTTATAGGTGTTCATGGGATTTGCTTGACTGTATAGCACCTCTTTAAAAGCTGGGATTGTCGGACAATCCTGAGTTTGTGTCCAATAGTCTCACATATCCCACATACATCCTCTCTTTTCTCAGTGGCCTTAATTGAGTGTACTTTTCCAAGTTCAATGGCCTCTTCCTTTCTGGTCAAATTGGCTAATTTGGCATTAACATCATCTTCTTCTTTAAGGAGGTACATACCCCCCTTTGTCATGGCACTAGGCTTGGTCTTTTCTGCCTTATCAGATCCATCAGTATCATCCCAAGATTGGGCAGTTTCAGCTAGATGGTCAAAATAATCCTAAGCCTCCTCAGGATCTTTACTTAGAAATTCACCATTACACATCATTTCTACATATTGGCGCATATTGGAATTTAGACCATCATAGAAAAAATTGATAGTGCGCCAAATTTCATAGCCATGATGTGGCAAGATTGCAATAATTCTTTGTAACGCTCCCAACATTGGAAGAATGTTTCACCTTCTTTTGTTTGAAATTCATGATTTTTCTTCTAACTGTATTAGTCTTGTGGGTAGGGAAGAATTTTTTCAAGAATTCTCGTTGCATTTCTTGCCAAGTGCATATGGATCTTGGTCTTAGAGAATTTAGCCAACTTTTTGCTCTCTCTTTTAAAGAGAAAGAGAATAATTTCAACCTTACTACATCACTATTAACATTTTGGTTATGCAAAGTAGCACAAACCTCTTCAAATTCTTTTAGATGTATGTAAGAGCTCTCTGAATCCAAACCATGATACTTAGGAAGTAATTGAATTACCCCTGGTTTTAAATCAAAAGCACCTTGATTATTAGGAAAAATAATACAAGATGGAGAACTTGATCTGGTCGGTTGCAAATATTCACGCAATGTTTTCATTTGTGGGATACCATCGTTTTCCCCATGATCACTCTCATGTTCAGACATTGTGAATGATGAAAATGAGTATTCAGATTCTTCAAACAAGTTCTCAGACAAATTTTCAGCAATAGAATCAATTTTAAGGCGATTTGTTTCGTCTCGTTGCCACGAGAACATCCAACAAAGAAAAAGATTTAACTAAAATAACTAAAAAAAACAATGAGATAAGGAACGAATTTACCAGATGCGCAAGAATCCAAAATAAAATCACCTAAACAAGAAGACACAAAAAAAAAAAAAATCAGTAGCAATTAAAAAAAAAAAAATTGAAGAACTAACTTTTTTTTTTCTATATATTTTTTATGAATGTTGGAATTTTTATTTTTTTATTTTTGTATTCGTAAAACCGTTACAATCCCCGGCAACGGCGCCAAAAACTTCATACCTCTTTAAAAGTGTAAACCCAAGCGCAGGTAGCGAAGTAATAATTACTCGGTGAGTCCGAGGTCGAATCCACAGGGACTGAAGGTATTAAGAACACTATTTAAAATTAAAAGAATAAAAATTGAATTTTGATTATTTCCACACAAAGTATGGAGCAAAGATGGTGATAAATTTAAATCAATAAAAAGAAAGCACTAAGGTTCAGGGATCCATTTAATAATTCATAGGGCATTTTCATCAACTTGTCTCAATTCAATTCGAATGACGATTCTATTGAACTGGAAGATTGGACAGTTATCTCAATAATAATTTGCATATAATTTGTTCGAATAATTGACGGTTAAGTAATATTAATTAAATATCACATGTCACAGGGATTCAACAAGCATTTATTGTATTCAGAAATAACAATAAATCAAGAAAAATATATAGACATGGATAGGTCCTTGAAAGTTTATCACAAATCTCGTACATTTATCCAAGTATTTATTGTGTTCGAAAACTACAATAAATCAAGGAAAATATTTAGATGTATAATAATTATTTAAGATTAGATTAAACCATTCAATTAATCAAAGCTCACATTAATATCATAATTGTTGAAATAAAATACCCCAATAAATAATTAAACGTCACCCCTAACCTTAGCTTGGAATTTAGCCCGACATTATAATAAAAGACATGAAATTCCTTAATTAAACTTTAAATGAAAATTTGAAACAACTCAATCCACCACAAACTCAAACTACACATAAATATCAAACATTATGTAGTAATTAAATAAACTTGGAAGTCAATGGTGTCTAAACATTCATATCAAATAATAAATAAAAATAAACTGAAAAGAACTCCCCGGAAACGACACAGAAGAAAGAAGAGGAATAACGGTTGCTGAAGGAAAAGACAGAGAGGCCTGCTGCTGTTGCCACTTTCTCTCTGTCTTGCCGGCGTGTCACTTGCCGACGTCACTGCTTTGGCCGGCGTCACTTGGCTCCCTTACTCTAGCTGATCACAAAAGAGAATAAGAAGAGATGGGAATGTTGTGCTCGTCCCACTCCGCAAAAGGCGCGATCCTCCACCGCCGGTGTGTCACTCACCGAAGGTTCGTCTCAGATGGAGAGGATATGAAGAAGAGAAGGAAAAATAAAGAAGAAGGGGAAGGAGAGTTCTCTCTGTCTTGGCACTGTCACTGTCGGTGCTGCTGGTTCCCTCTTTTTTAAATGTGAAACTCTAATCCTATTTCCCCCCAGCAAGAGCCCCCTTTGTGCTCCAATGGCAACCCATTTTATAGGAGAGGAACACAGCATATGGCAACGGCTCTCTCCACTAATTTTCCATTCTTTCTTTGCTTCTGTAGCAACCCAACGGCAACTTTCCTTCCATGGGATTGCCAACTCTTCCTTTATTCTCAACGGCTCTTTTCTGCTTTGGGTTTCCATTCTTCATTTTCATATTTCCATTTAAAGCCCCATGTAGCAGTAGAGAGACCAGACTGTATGATTTTTCAAACGTTTCTATTCCTTCTGAGTTGACTCGGAATTTGATTCAGCCTTTTGATCTGATTCAGCTGGACTGGAGTTTTTATTAAATTGGTCGGCTTAATTAGCTGAAATAAAGAAAATACACGTAATAAGTTGTATCATATAAATTCATATTTTTACGTATAAATTCAACAATTAAATACAAAATAAATGTGATAATGCTTAATAATATTATGACATAAATGCAATTTTAGGCATTTTACATTAACTCCAGAGCAAATTAGGAGTAGAATAGCTTAGTATTGAGGTTCAAAAAATGAGATTTTTTTTAAATGGAGGGAAAATAGATTTCCTCTTAAAATTTAAATTTCACCCTCAAGATTTGTATTATTTTACGTTCAAAATATAATTTTCAACCCTAAGTAAAATCGGGGAAAAGATTAACCCCAGCTGACTATTGTGTGTTTATTTTTCTGCCTTGTGTGTTTAAATTCCTGTATTGTACCTTTTGGGCCAAATTCTCAATACGTTTTCATGGTCCTTCTTCCAGAAGATAATTCGAGGATAGGGCACTGAGTACTTTTATTTACTTTACTGTTTCTGTACCCTCTGGACCTCTCGCAATACGTCTCCATGGTCCTTCCTCTAGAAGACAATATGAGAGAAGGCACTGAGTACTTTACCTTTTTCATTTTATTGTAATATTTTGGATGACTGACAACTAACTTTCTGACATAATTTAAAGGAGTAGAAAGAGCCTAGGTGACTCATTACACATATCATGTTTTTTTGGAAAAATAACACGGGGTTTGAGAAATTATTATGTGTATATACTGATAAATAGAAAATTTATACATTTTACTCTATCTTACAGATTTTCTGTGAAAAACTCAACTGGAGAAGGTGAAGAGACTCGAACCAACACTTGTATTGTATTATATGTTAAACCCACTAACATAAGACTGAAATGGGACCCATGGTCAATTAAAGATGGAAAATGCTATATAGGTCCAGAATACGAGACCTGACACTGCCTACATGTAAGGGATGTAAATGTTCTAACTGTTTAGAACGTAGGCGTTAAAATGGTGTCAGGGAGTCGATGACTTATAGTCTCAAACGCAGTATGGACCCATAGAGTGTTTGGAAATTGTTGGGTAAAAACTGGGTGAAGGCATTCGTGTTATTAAATCCAGTTTTATATGTTGGTGTGATATTGATTATTTTATTGATTTCTTGTACTGGTATTTGATACACAAAATGGTAAAACTGAAATATGATGGTTCTCTTAGAATAAGTCCCTGTGTAAGGAGGGCACTAGAAATCATGCATTTAATATTTGCATGTGATAATTATGTTCATAAGTTAAATCTGTGGAAGATAATAACTTTGTAAAGTTTGATATTTGCCGTTGGACTATAATTGCTAAAATTAGCCGAACACCGTTTGCGAACCGTTGGGTTGGACATTTTAGTAGGTTGTGGTCGACCGCCATCAACCGTTGGTGTTGGATGGGCTAGTAGACCGGGTTGTGGAGACCTTATGCACTTGCAAGTTGCTATATTATTTCCGTTGAGGAATTAATATTAGTTCTGGTTGGAACTTCAAATGGGGGCTGACTCCGGTGTTGTTAACATGGCTGGGAACCGACCCCGGTGTTAACAATATGTACAACCTGAATAAAAACCTTAGAAGATGATCCTAGAGTGAAAATGGGATATGCTAATAACATGCATTTCTATGGTATGCATTGCTTATGCATTGTTGCATTACAATCATTGGATTTTATGGTGAGTTCTCCCCACTGGGCTATTGCTCACGTCCCTTACAATGCAGGATATGAACCAAAGAAGGGATTGGAGGGACCAGTGGTGCCCCGTTGAAAGTCGAGACTTACAAGTTCCTAAAGTTTTTCGCATGTGGAAACCATTTGCCTGCTTGAATATGTTTGAGTGTTTGTAATAAATATGCCTCATGTGGCATAAGAAATTTATGTCTGTAAGTTTTAATGTCATATACATTATATCTGTTATGGTTCGTTCGTAACACTGATAAAATAAATGAAAATATTCGTTGTGTGATATGAGTTTGTATGTGGGATATATGGTATATGTTTGAGTCCATGTGTGAAGAACACGTGTGACATTTTCTAGGATCGGGTTTTGGTAAACTTGAAGATCCAGCCCAGTTATGACGTTGGGTGATTAGAGTTTATTGTTAGGAAAAAAAAAATAGTCGCGTTCCGGGCCCACATCTGGGTTCGGGTCGTGACAAAAACTCTATAAAATTCTACATTATTTTACAATCTTATAAAGAATTCCACAATTATCTAGCACCTTTTAGATTTTTCTTGAACCACTCAGAACCTTCCACGACATTCCAAATTCTTCACTTGCATTCCTGATTTCTCTTGAGCATTCTAGAAACTCTTATGCGTCTTAAACCTCTAGTTATCGAGTTTGGCCATACCCGGTGTGCACAACTTTAGTTCCAATCTTGGCCTTCATCACCGATTTTTTGTTCGTGGAGTCTCAACCTGTGACAATGGATATTAACACTCTTATATGTGTAATTTTAACCATTGGAGAACTAATATAGAAAAATCAATTCCTTCTTATCATATTAGAACCTTTTGCCATAAATCTTGCTTCAAAATTAAATTTTTTATGGAACCATTAAATTTATTTTCTTTCTAAAATTCATTTATAATCACAAGTTTGAACTGTGGCAGGAGATCAATTAATTATCGGGTGTGTTAAAAAAGAATAATCTGTATTACTCAGAGTCTATTACATCTTATATTTATAGCCTCTAGTTGACCATACGGCTATCCTAATCAAACTCAAACTCTAAACCTAAACACAATTATTCTTTTTTTATCAGACTTTATTTTTACATCATGATGTCTTATTTAAAAAAAAATATAA
This sequence comes from Chimonanthus salicifolius, assembly GCA_013350335.1. Lineage (NCBI taxonomy): Eukaryota > Viridiplantae > Streptophyta > Magnoliopsida > Laurales > Calycanthaceae > Chimonanthus > Chimonanthus salicifolius. The sequence goes on from CM023532.1 coordinate 52,372,048, forward strand.
TATCCAAATCAATTCCTAAATTTTAAAACTAATATTATATTATTTTGAAAAAAAAATCTAAATTTATGATCAGAAAGAGAATTGATGACAATTCTCTTGATCTATTTTCGTGCAGATAGAACTCTTCGGATCACAATTGTTAGATCCGATATGAAACAACAAGATTGCAGTTGCTTGAATTGATGAACAGAAAGAAAATACAAGGATTTGTAGACTCTCAAACTCTCTCACATACTTAGGCTAGAATGATTTACTAGTTTACAATCTTGAAGCTAGCCAATAAACTTCAACACTTGAGGAGTTTTAACTCTTTCCCAAGCACCACTCCTCTCTAGCTTGAATCGTCTCTCAAGCTCATGAGGGTTGAGGTTTGAGGTTTGAGGGGAGCTCCACATCTGCTTTTATAGGTGAGGCTTGGAGAATGAGTGACTTGGATTGTCCTAAGTGGCATCATTGTACACAATATGAAAGTTCTAGACCTTATTCTAAAATACTATAGTATTCTACAAGTCTCTTTAGAACTTTAGACTCTTCAACAAAACTCTATAAAATTCTATATTATTTTACAATCTTCTAAATAATTCCACAATTATCTAGCACATTTTAGAGTCTTCTTGAACCATTCAGAACCTTCCACGACATTACAAATTCTTCACGTCCATTCCTGATTTCTCTTGAGCATTCCAGAAACTCCTATGCGTCATAAACCTCTAGTTATCGAGTTTGGCCATACCTTGTGTGCACAACTTTAGCACCAATCTTGGCCTTCATGGCCGATTGTTTGGTTGTGAGTCTCAACCTATGACATATGGATATTAACAATCTTATAGTTGTAATTTTAACCATTGGAGAACTAATATACAAAAAATCAATTCCTTTTTTTTGGAACCTTTTCTTTCTAAAATTCATTTACAATCACAGGTTTGAAACATGACAGACGATCAATTAACTATCGGGTGTTGTTATACATAATGGGTTCAATTTCATTATTAATTGCATCTTTTCAAAATAAAGCATCTAAAATCGGCATTGCCTCTTGGAAAACCAGTTAATCCTTTGCCACTGAGAAAGTATAAAAGTCAGTCCCAAATTGGTTTCTTTCTTACTCTCTTCCTCTTTCTAAGTTCTACATGTGAGTCACCTTACAATTTTATTAATCACCTAATTGGGTCTCATATTATTCTTTTACCTATGGGTGAAACTTGGGTCGGTTTAAAATCAAACCCGTATGACTTGACTTGAGAATTCAATGTGTTTGGGTTATGTATCTGTATATTTTGGGTCAGGTAGGGTTGAGAAAATAAAAACCCATATGAAATTTGAGTCGGATTGGGTTGAAAAAATTAAAATTAACCTGGCTCAATCCGACGTAACCCGACTCGACCTGCTTGCACTAATTTATGATGTAAGATCCGTTTAGATGAATAATTCATTTTAGATTGTGCAGTAAGATTATGCCCCATTTAGATGTTGGTAGGGTGAGATATGACATCTATATTTATATATATGCTCACATACTTCAATTTTTATCTGGGTGAATGAGGATGAAGATGAACTTAACAAATTGTTGATTTTTTAGTTAATTCATTAAAATTAATACCCATAAAATTTGAAAATAATTTTTATTAGAATTTTTTAAATGGAAAGTAACCAAAATTCACCAATTTGAATTTGTGGTTAACATTTTTCCAATTTCTACTAAATGATTGTAGATTAAATTTAAATGTTGACTTAATACCTTAGTTGAATGGTGGATTAAAAGTGACTGTTCCATTTTCTTTTATGTAAATATTTTTAATAAAAATGATAAAGCATTTTTAATAAAAATGATAAATCTCAAAATATTAAGAAATAAAATTTTAATTTAACTACTCTTAGATTCTAACCGTTGTCTAAGACATTTTAAAAAATGACACGAGTACATTTAGGGTTCCCTGATCCAAACAAATGGCATTCCTCATTCAAAAGAAAAATAAAAGATTAGTCTAAAAGAATACCAATGACACCCGTGAAACAGATTTGACTTGTAACCAGCTTTGCTGGCTTTTAAGAGGAAGAGGAACGGAAAAAGGAATAAAGGAAGGGGGACAGGGGACAGGGACGGGTGGTTTTCGGCCATGTGGCGGTGGCGTGGTGGGGTCGGAAACGAATATCAGACGAGAGGACGGTAAGAGGTGGTTGAGAGGCAACTAAGAAATTGAAAAATTATTAGTTCTGATTGATTTACTATGAATTTTAGATAGTTAATTTAAAAAATATATTAAATAGTGAAAATAGATTAGTATGATAGATTATCATAAAGTCATTTATTTAATTAACTTAAAATTAATATTTATATTTAATTTGACAAAGTTTTTTATAGATTAATTTTTTTATGACCAAGGTGTCCAGGTCTCTTAGATCACCCGATTAAGAATAACTCTATAGGAAGTGGCCATTTGGAGTGGAGTAGAAATCGACACTTCTTCTTATAGAACAATGAATATTTACAAATTATATCAGAGGTTTATAGTTTGGTGCAGGGGTTTTAATATCGGCCGATACGTATCGTATCATGTATCGGCCAATATTTATCGATATCGGGCGACATCTGCGCTTGATATATATTGCCAATATCGTCCGATATCGGTGGTTTTAATAAAAAAATAAGAGAGATTTCTCAGTCGATATATCAGCCGAAACTGAGACTTCGGTGATTCAATTTGAAAAATAATTTTAAAGATTAAAACTGTAGTGATCATTAATAAGACTTAATGTAATTTAATGATGAATTTACCTTCAAATAAATTCAAATTAGATATAACTTCTGGAATGACAACAATATAAATAAAAAATAAAATGAAATTAGATTTAAATCTCTATTTACAACTAATAAATTTATGAATATTTTTGTTTCTTGGATTTAAAGGATAGCACGTTTTTATATTTAGAAACGGAAAGAGCAGATTTGATAAGACAACAGCTCAGCGTGGCCACCTTATTCCTGACGCCTTTACACCACATTTCCATCTCTTTTCTTCGACAACTTTTTTTTTTTTCAGACGTTCTCTATTTTTAACCAAGTAACGAATGCTCCGCTACTCTCCTCTTTTTAAACCCCAACAAAGGTGCACATCGCAGCACATGAAATAGATTCTCCGATCTCTCTCTCTGATTTTCTCATCTTTTTGTTAGAATCCTGGAAAGTGACTTTCGTGGAAAAGGAAGACATGGAGAATGAGAATCTCCCCGCTATTGCCAAAGTGGAAAAGATCATCATCGACACAGATCCCGGCATCGGTATTTCTCTCGAACTCTCTCTTTCCTTTGTTCCTCTTTTTCTTTTGCTTGCTTGAATTGTCCTTTTTCATTTGCATTTCTCTGTTTGGACTTTTTTTTTTTTAATTTTCTCCGGTAAAGTCCATCTTTTCTTTTACTTCGGCATTAATCCTTTGTACCTTGTTTCAATTTCCAATATGATAATAATTTATTCTTGAGGTGTGTTCAACTCTTGGACCTCTCTGTGGCTGCACCAACTGCCCACTTGGCAATGTCCAAGGACTTCTTGAAGATTTTAGCTATCTATTTTGTGGTTAATTTGAGAAAGGAAGGACTTTGCTTTAGAAATGGTCTGCCCTTTTCTAAATATATTAATTTAATTATCTAATTAATTATATAGGTTTACTTGATTGGTCTAAATAAAAAATGGATTGCAGTTTTGAAAATGAGTTGAGTTATAGGCGGTTTAGAAGCGAGCTGAAATATAAATTGTTTTTATGCAATTTTCTACACGTAAATAAATTGGTTTCAAAAGTACTAACTTGAATTGAATTTAATATGGGTACATTAATATTATTGGACCCATTCACCTAGATTGTACCCTTGTTGTTTATCTACTTATAATCAAATTATTGTAGTGTTATAATTATCTGTAGACAATTCAATAGAAATTGATTTTCTAAGATAATTTCTATTTTGGAGTTTTTTATAAAAAGTTTAAAGAAATGTTATAAAAATGTTTATAAAATTAAATTAAGATGTATTAATATGATCGATATGATTTTAGAGTGTTTGGATGATTTTTTTAATTTTTTAACAATTTTATAAAAATCATTTTTTAAATTAATAAATTATAATAGATTATACATATATATATATATATATATATATATATATATATATATATATATATATATATATATATCATTATAAGATAATAGAGAATACAAATTTTATATCAAGTGTTTTCTCGTATTGATTTTTCTTTTTAAAATTTTTAAATATTTTTTTAATTATTTAAAATATATTTTATTTATATCAAATTTTAGCTCTTAGAGATCTAATATTATATAGAAAGGATATTTTTTAACAAAACATACTAATCTTAAATTTTTATTTTTTTTGTTTTCTATGATATTTTAATTTTTTTAAAATTTAGAAAATAAACAGCGGCCGCCTGATGATGAATTAGATACGCATTATCGACTGATACCAATCATGGTTATCAGATATTTTTAGCACGAAAGATATGTGACACGTGTCAGTGTAAGCTTTTTACGTGGTCCTTTTCGGGCGAAGTCACCTGGGCTGCGTGTGGATAGGGTAAGAGGCCCCTCGTTACCCAGGGGTAAAGGTAAAAATTTGAACTTTACCCTTCTTGTTAGCATTTTGAATACCTTCATAGGGTTTGAGGTATTAATTCTTTAATACCCCTCCTTACTCTCCCTTTTGCTCTTTTATAATTTTTTTTTTTACATTTTATTTATTTATTTATTTTGGTGAGTACTTGACTTTTATTTTTTTAAAAAATACTCCATTATTTCTATTTGATAAATTTCATATCACCAAACAACAAATTATATTTTTTTATGAAGAGATATCATTTATTGAAATTTAAAATAATAATAGTGATTTTTTATTTATTTATTATTTTCAAAGGAAACCTTTCCCCTGTTTATCCTGTGCCTTTCTTTATTTTTCAATTATATATTATATAATTGAAAATTTAATAGATTTCAAATAATTTTTTACATTATATAGATTTCCAACATGATGTATTTGGATGATGAGTAATTTTTTACAAGAGTTACCCCAGGTTACCCTTGAATGGGGGTAATTGTAAGTAGGGATAACCTGACATATTAATAATTTTAAAATAATTAATAATTTTGTTTAATCCATATAATATAAAAATAAAAATAAAATTTTCTTAAACGTATTTATCAAAATGTTCTATTTTTAAGGGGTGATTCTGTCGAAATTTCAATAGGGTCTCAAAACTCTGAAAAAGTTTGAGCTTCGTGATAATCTCTTTCAGGGTAATCAATTTATTCTATTAGAAGATTATTTTAAAAATGTGTCAACATTTTCAACGTGATGCATTTTAGTGAGGGATAAATTTTTACAGGAGTTACCCTTGAAGAGAAGTAATTGTAAGTAGGGGTAAACTGATATATTAACAATTTTATGAGAATTAGTAATTTTATTAAATCTATATAATATAAAAAAAAATTTACAACATTTTCAACGTGATGCATTTGAGTGAGGGGTAAATTTTTACAAGGGTTACCCTTGAGTAGGGGTAATTGTAAGTAGGGGTAAGCTGACATATTAATAATTTTATGAGAATTAATAATTTTATTAAATCTATATAATATAAAAAAAATGTCTGTAACATTTTCAACGTGATGCATTTGGGTGAGGGATAAATTTTTACAGGGATTATCCTTGAGTAGGGGTAAACTGACATATTAACAATTTTATGAGAATTAATAATTTTATTAAATCTATATAATATAAAAATAAAATTTCTGCAACATTTTCAACGTGATACATTTGGATGAGGGGTAAATTTTTACAGGGGTTACCCTTGAGTAAGGACAAACTGACATATTAACAATTTTATGAGAATTAATAATTTTATTAAATCTATATAATATTAAAAAAAAATCAGCAACATTTTCAACGTGATGCAATGTTATTAAACCCGACCCGACCCGCGGTTGAACCGGCGGGTCAACCGTGCTCGTCAACTTAAAGGGTCGGGTGGGTTTAAAACCCGTCTGAGTTTAAAACCAGTAAAAACCCGCTCCAACCCGTGGTTCGACCCGGTTTTTAATATTAACCCGCGACCCGACCCTTGAAGAATACTCGTTTTTAAAATTAAAAAAGAAAAAGAAAAAGACAAACTCATGAGAAGTATGGAAAGGATGGATGCGACCTGACTTTGATGGGAGTCAAATCCCAAAGAAGGGCAACAAGGCTCCTTTGGCAACAAGACTCCTTTGACTTCCCTCCAAACTCCAAATTCAAAATTTCAAATTTAATTTTACTAATCTATCATATATTTTTGTAATTATGTATGAGTTACAAAATGGAACTAATTTACAATTTTGTATTTATTTCAAATTTATTGTTGCTAATCTATCATATATTTTTGTTAGTTTACTAAGTTTTAAATATTATTTTTTGGATATAATTAATATTGAGTTCTTAATGTGATTTGGATATTAATTAACAACGAATTGTTGGATGATATTTTGTTGAAATGATATAGAATATGAATTTTGGATTATTAAAGTATTTACAGTTGTATTTGTGAGAGTAGTTATTTATTTTTATGAAATATAATCTTAGTTAATAATTTAATATTATTTATAATATTATATTAATTGCACGGGTTTGACCGGCTTTGACTATGGTTCAACCCGGTTGAACCTTATTTAACCAATCCTTTCTACAATACGGGTCGCTCCACGGGCCGGGTTTTAAAACATTGACGTGATGCATTTGGGTGAGGGGTAAATTTTTACAAGGGTTACTCTTGAGTAAGGGTAATTGTAAGTAGGGGTAAACTGACATATTAACAATTTTATGAGAATTAATAATTTTATTAAATCTATATAATATAAAAAAAAAAAATTCTGCAATATTTTCAAAGTGATGCATTTGGGTGAGGGGTAAATTTTTACAAGGGTTACCCTTGAGTAGGGGTAGTAGTAAGTAGAGGTAAACTGACATATTAATAATTTTATGAGAATTAATAATTTTATTAAATCTATATAATATAAAAAAAAAATCTGTAACATTTTCAACGTGATGCATTTGGGTGAGGGGTAAATTTTTACAGGGGTTATTCTTGAGTAGGGGTAATTGTAAGTAGGGGTAAACTGACATATTAACAATTTTATGAGAATTAATAATTTTATTAAATCTATATAATATGAAAATAAAATTTCTTCAACATTTTCAACGTGATGCATTTGGGTGAGGGGTAAATTTTTACAGGGGTTACTCTTGAGTAGGGGTAATTGTAAGTAGGGGTAAACTGACATATTAACAATTTTATGAGAATTAATAATTTTATTAAATCTATATAATATGAAAATAAAATTTCTTCAACATTTTCAACGTGATGCATTTGGATGAGGGGTAAATTTTTACAGGAGTTACTCTTGAGTAGGGGTAATTGTAAGTAGAGGTAAACTGACATATTAACAATTTTATGAGAATTAATAATTTTATTAAATCTATATAATATAAAAATAAAAATAAATTTTTCTGAAACATATTTTTCAAAATATTCTATTTTTAAGGAGTTCACCCGTGACAATTTTTAATATTAATTTTATATTTGTTATGATTTATTAAACTAACATAATATTTTATTAAATTATATATTTCATGTTACCAACACAAATTATATTTTTTTTATAAAGAGATATGTTGATTTTTTTTTTATTCATTTATTGGGATTTAAAATAATAATATCTATTTTTTTCTTTATTTATTTATTTACTGTTAGAATGCAAGTGTTCATTTTAAATTATAGTTATAAAAAAAATCTATAAAAATTAGATAATATTAGATTTACTTAATGAATATTATTTAATAATTATATTTTATAAAATTTCTCATAAAATTATTAATATATCAGGTTACCCCTGCTAATAGGTACCAAATAAGATTTTTTACCCTTAGAGTAAGTTCTTATTTTACCACTACAATTACTAAACAAGATAAGGGTAACCTCTTTTCAAAGGTAACCCCTATTCAAAGGTGACCCCTACTCAGGGATAACCCCTATAAAAATTACCCCCATCCAAACGCAGCCCTAGTGGCGGGTGTTTGCTGTGATGGTGTCCCTCTCTTAGATTGATTGACGGCTGAAGCGGCTTTCTTTTAGTGATTTAAAATTAAAAAAATGAAGATAATAGAAAATTAAGATAAAATGGAAATTCTCTCTTATCCATACTTAATTTGGAACGTTTTAATAGGGAATTAGATTATTGAGAAAAAAATTACTAGAAATTTTAAATGAAGATTGTTTTAGAGAACATATTCCAAAGTTAAAAATGACATAAAATATAGATTTAAAAGATAGATAATAGATAAGAAAAGTAACATTGGATGGTAAAAGGTTTTTAAGAAATTGGGTTTTAGCAGATTATAGAACTGCTTTCAACTTATATTTTTTATTATTTGTGTATTAGATAGCATAATATTATCTTGACTAGTTCATGTCACTTTCAACACAAAAGTGTACTCCACGTAATATTATTCCATATGCGTGGATAGAAAAGTTTTCCCATGATTCAAGAATTAGTCGAGCCTGAGATACTTTGATCTTAAAAAAAGACATATCCTATTTTGAACAAATTCATCAAGTCATATTTTAAAAATATATAGAAATTAAAAAAATTAAAATAATGAAATTTTAAGAGCTTAAAACTAATTTGATCAATCTGCACATAGTGAACATCATTTTACATGTATTGTCCGGATACGACTGTACCCATCAAACAATATGGGCTGCGTGGTAAATTTTAAAGAAGTTACCATTGAGTAGGATTTTCCTTTGAATAGGGGTTATCTTCATACAGGTATGACCCTTATTTTATTTGGTAATTATAGAGGTAAAGTTAAAACTTAATCTAAAAAAATTAAAATCTTATTTGATAATTATAAGTAGAGGTAATTTAACATATTAACAATTTTATTAGAATTAATAATTTTTGTAAAATCCATATAATATAAAAAATAAAAATAAAATTTTATGAAATATAATTATTAAATAATATTTGTTAATTAAAAAATATTTTAAAATATTTTTACCCTGTAAATATATAGAATAAATAAAGAGGGGTTAAAAGGGACAATGATTTCTTGAAAATTCCCATGATCCAAAAGATTTAAATTTTTATCCTCACCCCTCAGTCGCCAAACTTACCCGCCATCCAAACGCAGCCATGATATTTGCAGCTTCGATTTTCAAACATATGACTTTGACCTCTTATGTATTTTCTTATTTATGAACACACCTTTGTATTTCTTAATCACCGTAAAAGCCCTTTATGTGTCATTTGCATAGATTTTCTTTATAACATTTAAATTTCTAAAATATTTTTCGAGTATGTATGTGGGCAATATTTTCGTGATTGAATTAGAGAATTATTAATAGTTGAAATTCATTTTTATAATATAGTATCTTTTATACTTTAGCCATTTCTCGAATTGCACATTTTAAAGCATTAGCGTCAGTCGTCATCTATTAATTTGTTTTGTAAATAGACAAATTAATTATTGAAAAATTATCTATTTAAAAGTTAATAGTATTAATCCATTAAATTTTTATTGTCAATGTGAAATACAAGATGTGTTGAATCAAGAATCTATCTGCAAAAAGAAAAATTATGAAAAATAACAGATTTACAAAATTAAAAAGGACTGCATACCAAAATAAATGGACTGATCCTTCTAACTGATAAATCTAATCTGAAAGTCTACTTTCATATTTTTTCATAAATTTTCCTCTTTTTTATTTGTTGATATCAAGGGTGGAAATCTCGTTATCAGCCGATAACTTTCTCTCTCCTATTTTTTTTTTAAAATCACCTTTATTAGTCGATATCGGCGATAAATATCAGATATCAATCGATAAAAGTAATCTTGGCTGATACATATCGTATCGGCCGAGATTATTACCCCTGGTTGATATAATAAGATTACATGTATAAAAAGAAAAGATGGACAGTTGAACTAGGCCATAGAAATTCCTATTTTAAAATGAAAAGCTTTGAATTGATATAAAGACTATGTCTTATTTTACATAGAAGACTCTAAAATAAGTCATGCTTATTTATTTAAAGAAATTGTATTTGCAAGATTGATTGCACTCGAACCAAACGACTCACTAGACTCAGTACATGCTGAGTTAGAACTCAGCTTATTTTCTTTTTTACTTCTAATATTATTGCTAGTGCAAGTTTTAAAATATTAACTATTAATATATTGTTAAAATTTGAGATGGGGTATCAGATCCTATGTATCCTTTTTTTAATTTATTCTTATTTTTATTTACATCTTGGCCTTGGCATTGTCTAAGTATTGTATTTGCTTTTGCATAGTCAACGAACGCAATTTCTTTAGAGAGAGAAAAAGTGAAATTTTGCTCAATGCTTTTGTTAAAGTTGGTCTCATTTAATAATGAGAAATGATCTTCTGCTCTTGTAGCATAGTAAAGATAATTTCAAAGTTATTTAAAAAAAAAATATTGGTACATCTTTTAAAAGTTTAAATCGTTCATTGATTTTTAAATATAATATATATAGTCTCAGTCATTCATTAATTTTAAATTTAACATGTACATAGAATGTGATAAATTTTATAGATTTTTTGTTAATAAATTTACAAAATCTAAAAAGATATATATATCTTTGTATTTAGGAATTAATATACATCTTTGTATTTAGGAATTAATGAATAATTTAAACTTATAAAAGGTAGACCATATTTATCTCAAATAATGACATTTGAAATCATATTCTTATCATTAAGATAGCATTATAGAATCATTCCTTTTTTATAATTTAAATTTAAGAAGGTCAAACCTGTTGTGTATGAAATGAGAACAAATTCAATCCAGGCCAAAAATTAAAGGAAAATAAAATGGAAATTTTTGCCATAATATCTTGAAAATTGCAATGTTGGGTGGCGGTGCCCCTAAATTTTTTATTTAGGCTAGAGTGCATTGTACGTTTAGTCAAATTTTTTTTTACAAAATTGTGGAAGAAATAGAAATATAAAAAAAGTAGAGAAGAAACAACAAAAAGAAGAAAATAGAATAAAAATTGAAAAACTGAAAAAATAAAGGGGAAAAAAAAGAAAAAGTGATAACAAGAAGAAAGAATAATAACTAAAGAAGAAGCTAAAAAGTATTAAGAATAAAAGAAAAAGAAAAGAAGATTTAGAAGAAGAAAACTAAACTAATAATTAAAAGGAAATGAGAGAAAATGGTGCATCTACATTAGTAGATCGATGCATCTTCTCTCTGTTCTCTCTTTTGCTTTGCTTGCTTCCTCATCCCTCCTACAAATGAGAGCCTATGATGTTTTGCCTTCTCTATATTATTTTATATATATACAGGGCCAACTCTGAAATTTCAAGGGCCCTAGACGAGTTTTTAAGATGGAGCCTTTATATACTCACAAAAAATAAAATCATGTAATTTTTTTTTACAATATGTGAAACTAAATAAAATATTATAATCAAATTTATAACAAAGTATTATTTAAAATTTATTCTTATTTTGAGATGCAAAATTACTACATTCAAGTTTTTTTAACATTTATTTTTCAATAGATTAGATATCTAATCCATTCAATCTTTCTTGTGACATTGTAGACCGAATATAAGATTTTATCAGTTTTAACTTTGAAAAACTTATTTCTGCATAGGTAACTGTAACTGGTACTGTATCTTTTATCATATTCGAGTGTGACACTAATGCAAATTCTCATTTGAAACGAAGATATTATTATTATTTTAATTTTTCAATTTTTTTGTATTTTTAAAAAAATTAAAAATTATCTTAATTATAATGATTTATACATGTATATTACTTCTAATAAAATCTACATTGATTAAATGAATAAAACTATATTTTTTCATCTCTTCAAATTTTAAAAGCTTTAAATTATTTTTAATTCAAAATTATCAACTCAATATGGATTTCTCTCTCTTTATTTAGATGATAGATATATTTTAAAAGAGCCTTTATTAATTAAAATTATTTTATTATTATTATTATTAAACTCAATAAAATGAGGATTATAATAATTATTATTATTATAATAATAATTATTATGATTGTTACTATCATTATTTTAATTTTTTAAGAAACCTATGCTTTAAATTGAGTAGAAAAATTATCAATATATAAATTTTCAATTTTAAGTGTTCTAAATTCGAAATAGTTAAAAATAGTCAAATGATTTTAAGTAGTATTAATTCAAATTATTATTATTAAATAACTTGATAAAAATAAAAAAAAGCTATTATTAATGCAGCCCAGATTTGATCCCGGATCCCATATTTATAAAAGGACAATCCTAACCGACTGGACAAGAATGAATTTCTACTCTAATTATACATTATTAACTATTTAACATATAGTAAAGGAGCTTATGGACTTGGAGGGCCTATTTATTCGGGGGCTCTAAGCGACCACCTACTTCGCCTATAGCCAGGGCCGGCCCTGTATATATATATACTCTTGCCCATACAAAATTACAAATGGCTACCTTATTCAGAAATTCTACCAAGACATCCTATGTCTATATATACTCTTGCCCTCACAAAAGTTACAAATGATGAGACATGCTGTGTCTCGATAGATAGCGAGATATCCCTAAAAATGGAGGTTAGGGCCCACTTATTGGGTCTGATGTAAAGAAGACTATATGAATAATTCTTGTATGAAATTTCACCTCTATCTAATGTTCCTAGCCCTTGATTTTAACTTTTAAAAATCAATGGCCTATATTCATCAAAATTTAAATGCCTAGATTATATTACTTGGATCATCAATTGATAGTGAAACTTTACATACTCAATATTCATGTAATCACCTACCAAATGAATTTAAATTTATGGGACCCATGATCCATCTAATAATATGTCTCGTTAGTGTGTTCGCTAGCCTAACTCTTCCTTATTCCACAAGCTGAACTACAACTGTATGTGTTAACTCGATGAGATCCGAGTCATGAAAAACTCAAGGCAAGTCAAGTTTTAATTGAGTTACTCATTTTTCAGAGCGCCAAGTTGACTCAATTGAGTTGATTGAGTAAAAACAAGTTCTTAAACAACTCTTTTAATTAATCCCTTTTTAAATAAGAGGGTATAAGTGGCCCCATTACTAATAGCAGCTAGCCATTGGTGTACTTCATTCAATTAGAACCGTGACAGAAGACATGATCAGTGATGAAATAACATGTCTCTTTTATTGTGGGCCCTAATTCAAAGAAATTGAACAATTTGGCTTCATGATAAGTGTGGACATTGAAAATGGCACTATGGCAAATTTTCAAATATGGAGTAGATAAAAATAGGAAATGATTTAGATGCATATTTTGATAAGTTGAGATACTTAGGATCTGTGGTAGAATCTAAGAGAGGTTTTGATTTGGATATAACTAATATGATAGGAGCTGAGTGGGTGAAATGTTGATATGATAGTGGGATTTTGTGTGATAAAAGAGTTTATTTTTGGTTAAAAGGATGATTTTATAAAATAGTTATCAGATTTACAATTCTCTTTGGAGCAGAGTATTAGACAATGAAAAAAAGACAAATAGACAAAGTTATGATTATGGACATATGTATGCTATGTTGGATGGAGTGGATTAGCTCCAAAGAATAGAGCTAGAAATGAACGGATTAGGGATAATTTAAAAATAACTCCAATATATGACAAATTGATAGAAACTTGTTTGAGGTAGTTTGGTTATATTAGTAGAAGATCAGATATAACTCTAGTGCGTAGAGTTCAGAGGCTACAGATTGGGGGTACTAGGAAGAAAGGGCACTATGAAGAGAGGTTGACCACTAAAAGCTTGGAGGGAATGTATAAAGATGGGATTTTGGCTGACGATGACGATGACGATGACGATGACGATCATGATGATGTTTACCGACAAATTTATGGCAAATTTTCAAATATTATGCGAGTTAATTATTCATTGATGTAAGCAAAAATTTAATAGGCCAAACATCCAATATACTATTTTAATAACAATATGAATTTTTAATGTTAATTTTTCTTGTATTGTGATTGAGGTATTTTTATTTTTTATCATTATCCTTTTCATTATTTAAATGGTTGTGTGTGCAAAATACAGAGCTGAGTGCATCCTATAAAAAGTGGGAGGGACTCAAATCAGTTACTTCTTTGATTCTTGTTGTACTCTCCATCCAACTTGGAACACTTTCGTCTCTGAAAAAAAAAATCTATTTATTTCCTTTGCTTGTCATCTCTTTGCTTTCCACTCATGGATTTCCTTTCTTTTTCCTTTTTTCTCATTTTCATCTATTGGTAAGAGATAGCTCGTGGATTTCATCTATGAATTCACTCTTATTTGAATCTGGTGGTGTGGAATCATGTGTTCCTTCTTTTCTCTCAAGTTGCAGATGATAGCATGGCTATCTTAATGGCTTTCCAAACACCAGAACTGGAGGTTCTAGGTTTGACAACAATATTTGGAAATGTTACTACAGAAGATGCAACTCGCAATGCATTGCTTCTGGTGTGTCTCTTACCTTGCTGTGTTGAAAACCATTTTCTGTATTTGTAACCATGATTTTGAAAGTGTGATATTTAATTTCTTTTGAACTTTTATCTTCAGATTTACAGTTTCCCTGAGTGGGTGTATAATTAATAATTGTTTCAAATATGTCAAAGGATAGTGTGAGATGGCAGGCCGTCCTGATGTTGCTGTTGCAGAGGGCAGCCCTGAACCACTAAAGGTAAGGAGCTTGCTACAGTCAATTAAAAATCCTAAATAAAATATACTCCATTTTAACTGTGGTTTTAGATTTGAATCGTAGATCTTAGCAGTGTAGTTCATTTGATGCTTTTGGTGGTTCTTATTGTATACATATAGTTTCCAGGCTTGGGTTGCTACTTGATGTTCTAGAACCATAACTAATAGCCCATTGGTAGATTGAACATCATCAGGAACTAACCATATTTGAAGATTCTAGCGATCAATATCTTATTCTTTTGTTGAATGGGGTGATGATGCATGCCATTTTAACTGCCTATTTTTCATATTCTTAGTGTTGAAGATATCTTGACCACCATTTGATAGTCTTAACTGAATGTTTGCATTTTGAAACATCGAAAGGATTTTCTTGTAAAATTATAGAATGTTTGGCATTGAGCATTTGGCGATGTTCATATGTTACTATTTTACCTTCAATTTACCTTGCCACATTTTTTATAGGGAGGAAAGCCTTTTGTTGCAGACTCTGTTCATGGTTCCGATGGACTAGGGAACACGTTTCTGCCAGAAGCCAAGGGAAAGAAAATTGATAAAAGTGCATCTGAATTCTTAGTTGATAAATTATCTGAGTTCCCCGGTGATGTGTCAATACTTGCATTGGGACCCCTGACGAATTTGGCATTGGTGAGTACCAACTAATAAAATCATTTCATTGCTTCTTCCCAATCATCAGGAGTGGAATTATTGCACTATGAACATTACATCTATAGAAGATAAAACTATTGTTGTGCCTGGTGCTTCCATAAATGTCCATGCCTCCATATCAACCCCATCAATTGATTCTCTGTCAACGGGCCTGGTGCGACATCATTTGGCCAGATTTCAGCTTGATTATAATAGGCTTGGATATATATGTCCAAGTCTGAGAGTGTGCACCTATTTACAACATTTGAGCTTGCATTCGAGATAATGGCTCACAAACAAGCTTGGACCCTTTAGGCGTGGGCCTTTGTAAATAAATGGGATTGTTCAGGGCTTGTGCAGGGCTTATATACATTATGACCTTGCCTGGTCCACTGACAACCCTGGCTGATGTGGCCACTGATTGCAAATTTGACCCATACAGCAGAACATCTGATTGCAATAAATCAGGAAACCTTAGTAATCAAAATGGATAATCAGGAAATATCCATACAGAAGCTCAAATTCAACAGGAAAGGTCTTCTAATTGGCTTTAAGAATCATCTGATTCTTGTACTTTAAGGTGCTTCCAATCCTGGAGTAGATGGTCCATATCTGCATCTGCATGAGATAGTTACAATGATAGATCATGGAATAACCAAGGCTTGTGTGCCCTTTTTAATTTTTTAATTTTTAATGACACACTTGTTCATCTATCAAGGGATCTTTTCCCAATTCATTCAACTATGTGGAATTTTAAAGTGATTTCCCACGGTTAAGCCAGTTTTTTCCACTGTTTTATTTAATACTTACATATCAGAGTTTATCTCATCAACTGAATTTGATTCAAGTTCCATGAGAGTATTCATCTGTATAAGAACGTCATTTTCTTGGTTAACAACACATTGTTTTTCTTTGCCAAAAAAGGCAATCAAAAGGGATTCATCTTTTGCAAGCAAGGTGAAGAAAGTGGTTGTTCTTGGTGGAGCTTTCTTTGCATCTGGGAATGTCAATCCTGCTGCTGAAGCCAATGTAATTCCCATCCCTGCTGTTCTTCCATGTATAATTGATGAAAGCTCTTTAAATATTGTATATTGTATCGCATTGAAATCTTTCTTGCCTGGTATTTTCTGAGATAAATTGGTTACCTTGCTCTTGATTATCAAATTTTTTACCTTAAAATTTTTCTTTAATATTAACCCTGTTCAATGCACACATCTTGAAGAGTAATTTCTTATGGGAGTGAAAATGGTACTCCATGGCCTAATCCGATCATGGGATTTGGGATTGTCTCAAGTGATCGAGTATGGGTCTCTCTATAGCCAAGTGAGAGGAACCCTCAAGTGAGGGAGTTGATCCTTCTATCATAAACCAGGCATCCAAATCCATTGAGACCTGAAGGATGCACCTGTGTATGTGTCAAACACAGAACCGGCATGAATCTTGATATTTATACTGATTATACATCACTTATCATGATTGCAAAGAGGGGTTGCTTTTCATCATCCACTTGCAAGCACATTACCTTATGGCTTTGGTCATTCAGTTGGAAGCGCTTGTTGCATTTCCACACAAAGTTGGTCTCATCACTTGAGCAGTCTGGATAACTAAAGGCTGTTCTTCTTGATGGCTGACAATGAAAATCCTATTGAGAATGAGCAGAGAGAAAAAGGAACAGGAATAAGCATGTTTTACGTGGAGTGGTAGGGGTTCTCAGTATGCTCCTCAGTGCTCCTCCTTTAGGTAGTATGACAGCTATCTCATCTTCACTTTGGTTAATTCTGGACAATGATGTCACCAACTAGTTACAATGTCAAAAGTTCTCATAAAAGAGAAGCTCAGGACGCCATGATTCATTATTGTGACCTCATGCCTATCCAACAACATTCTTAATATTGTGTTCAACAATAATATCTCCAGAACATTAGCCCGAGAAAGATGAAGGCCCTCCATATCCTTTGGCCTCTACTTGCTGAGCTCTCTCTCTCTCTCTCTCTCTCCCTTTCTCTCCAAAGTGTGTCCTGAACTGCATACGATCTATCCCCTCTTCAACACCTTGTAAATGCTGGGAAAGCCTTGCATTTTCAGTTCAGGCACCATTTGGGTTTAGTGCCATTTGACGAATTACCTCTTTAAATGTGTTTATCAGCTGAATTAGTTCTTTCCAGGAATAAGAACCTTTGAGATGTCACTTTTTGTTATGGATTAAATAATCTGTAATATGGGTTATCACCTCATCCAAAGAAGCTGATAAAGAGAGGGATTACACTTGAACAGTCTTAGCCTTTTAATTTAAGAAAATGCTAAAGGTACTTGGAGCTTGTTCTCTTATTTTTACCCACTGATGTAGCAAGTCTCTTGATTGGATACATTTTCTAGCTCTTAAAAGGCCAATCAATTGAGTCTTGCTACATCAGCACTAAGGTAAGACAAGTGCACAATTCTATGTACATATAGCATCCCCTTTAATTTAACAGAACCAACAATGAGATTACTCCTAATATAAGGAACCTACATATATGTTGTATCACTGTTGTTATTTTGTTGACATGGATATCAGTATGCTGAGCATATCCATAATCCAAGTGCTGGACATGTTGACTGGTTTTATACTCTGAAGAAGCTCCATAATATGTGGACCTGGCAATGGAACCCATGCTCTTGTTGAATAACACACAAAGAATATGGTGTCTTCCTTAATCAAGGAGAGACCCTATCATTTATATTTATAGAGAAAAGGGAATATAAATATGGAAGATGAACTAAAAGAGGAAAACCTTAAAGTTGGTAAGTACAATATTGGTAAGCACCAATTAAGGAAAAGACTAAATTGGAAAATACAATAATAGTAACTGATAAATTATTTATCAAAGAAACTGCTAATATATCTCAACACCCCCCCACAAGCTCAAGTGGGTCCCACTTGAGGTTGAACATATTGAACTTGACTATCCAATGATGATGCCATCTGATTAGAGCAAAAGCAGATCAACAAGAATCTCCAAAAACATAGCCTGGTCGAAGCCTGGAACTAGCTGATGTCCCGCAACAGCATGTACCGAAACAGATACTGCAGAAGGAATGGTGGAAACTCAGTTCTTGAAACAGCAAGGCTGCAACACCACCGTACAGAAGTATAGTTCTCCAAAAAACGGCAGGGAAAATGTGGGATCCCGCCGGCTGAAAATGTTCTGGTGGCCGGATCTAATGCCTGAAAGTGCTAGCTGCAAATGGAAGAACCGCTGGTAGGTATAAAAGGCATAAAAATCCGCTATAGAAGTCCGCCGCATAGAGAAACTAATCCGAAGAAGAAGTCGAAGTCCGACGAGGAATAGTAACATAGGCATGAATAGTAAAACGGAGCGCAACTAAAACCTCTAGTCAACAAGACCATAGAATAGATCTTAGAGGGATCCGCTAGCATTCAAACTCAAAATAACGCCATACAAATGGCTGTAGAGTTGTGGAAATTATAGGTTCAAATTTGCAGAAAGACTACAGATCTAAGGGAACATACAAAAGTCGCCCTATGAACCGCCTAGAAAATGCAGGGAAAAAATCTCTAAAATGAGAAGTTAAAGGGCTGGAGAATCAGATCTGGAAGGCAAATGGGGAATCGTTTGGCTAACAAAAAAAGAAGGGAGTGAGGACTGCTGCAAATATCAGAATAAAAACCCTAGATTTGGGAAAAAAAAAAAAAAGGGAGGCCAAAAAAAAAAAAAAGACTTTGGCGGTTGCAGGTGATCCCTTTTGGACAAAGATCGGCAGATCAAGGATGAAGCCACCAAAGGCTCAGAACAAATCAGCCAAGCATAGGCAATGCATGCAGATCTGACTGTGGCGGCCAAGCAGAAGCAGCAAGACACAACAGATTTAGATCTGGCTGTCGATGGCTGAAAGTGGATCAGTCTCGGCCTCTCGGGCTTGAACAGACTGGTCAGACCTATGTATATCAGATCTGGACCGAAACAACAAGGTTATACCGCTCGAATCTGTAACCCAGGAAGTGGTCTGACGCCCAAAGGTTTGACTGGGCTATTCTCAATTAGCAGACAGATGCAACAACATAAGATCTCAAAATCTCAGTGAAAGCGAAAACGGGTTAAGAACGCTGCTGTATGCAGCAAAATGGATCTGGGAAGGATAGTAAATCTGCAACCAGATTGCATATCTACAGATCTGGTTAGTGGCAGTCTCGTTAGGAAGATTAGATCTTTAAACAAAGTCACGGACGGGAAAAACTTGATCCAGATGTCCCTCCCTCCCTTGGCCGATGTATCTCCTCAGGCAGAGGGAGAGAAGAAGAGATGTGTTTACTGAATAATCACTCAATAGGATCGTCTTTTGGCTGATACCATGTTGAATAAGACACAAAGAATATGGTGTCTTCTTTAATCAAGGAGAGACCCTATCATTTATATTTATAGAGAAAAGGGAATACAAATATGGAAGATAAACTAAAAGAGGAAAACCCTAAAGTTGGTAAGTACAATATTCGTAAGCACCAATTAAGGAAAAGACTTAATTGGAAAATACAATAATAGTAATTGATAAATTAAAGAAACTGCTAAATATATCTCAACAACTCTCTCACTACCAATAGCTAAAAGAATGCCAAGAAGGAGATCCATAACCTACCTGTAACAATTCTTCAATATTCATAGTGCCTTGCGATTTCTTCCAAATTTTATATAAGTGAATTTATTGCAGAATGTAAGTTTTATTTTATTTGTCCACTCATTACATGAATTTTGTTATTATGAATGAATATATAATTGTCTAAGACTTAAATTTATTTCATATTTAAGCAATATTTTCATCATTTTGTTTTGTATAGTTGTCCTTGTCTTTTCATGTACATTTTAATCCTGAGAGTTTCTTACATAGATAGATGCAATTCTTTATCTTGGAAGATGTATATTCTATTTTATGAATTCTTAAGAAAGATGCTTTTGTTTTTGATTTGTTAGATAAATAAAGAAATAACAACAGAAAATAGGTTACATGTGTAAAACAATAAAAAAAATTCATTCCATCAAGCTAAAGAATAGCTGCTTGCATGAACAATGATACTATTCTGTGTTGCAGATTTATGGGGACCCAGAAGCTGCTGACATCTTGTTTACTTCTGGTGCAAACATTGATGTTGTTGGCATAAACATTACCACCCAAATCAGACTAACAGGTTTCATTTTCATGTGCTGATTAATGTTTTTCCTTTTTCTTATTTTAACAGTTGCTAAATGTTTTATCCACTTGGTCGGATTCATATGCAATTTATTAGGCTAGATTCCTAGAGCACCAATGACTTGGCTCATTTTCTAGCTAAAGGGATTGCTGGGCTTCTTATTGAGGATCAATATTATGCTATGTTGTAGTCCTTCGCTGTTTGTGTTCTAGATCATGCTCCACTACTTTCCAGTACAGCTTCCTCTCAAAGCTTGTCAGTGTTTAGACAGTTTCTGCTTTGTCCTTTCTCTTAAAACAAAATTTCTGTGACTCAAAAATTTGAAAAAGGAACTTCATTCGTGATAACCAAGGTTGCATCAATTTTATGCATGGGAAAGGTTAGTTGACTTCCAGTTGGATGTTTTCATTAGGGATTGACAGCTTCAATAGATATTAAAGATGAGGGAATGCTACATAAGGTGGCTTGAGCACATATGAAAAGACCAGAAACAGACCTAGTTAGGACCAAAAGGTTACCCATAGAAGGTTAAGGGAGAGGAGGAACTCCCAAAACCTGGCCTGTGAGGATGAAGGACATTGGTGGAACACGGAGTCAGTCTGTGGTTTTGGATGTAGAGTAGAAACTGGAACAAAAGCCAATCCCAGATAGATGTTAGTGGCTCAAAGATGATGCCAATGATGAACCAAGGATTAATCCAAGTCTTTTATTCATACATGTACCTCCTAATCTGGTCCCAATCCACTTGATATTCACCTAGAAATTGCATCACAAAACATTCTTATAGAACTGTATAATTTTAGGCATATAATATTATGATCAGGTCATTCCTCATCCACTTATCCAAGTCAACACATTCCTATCTGCCTTCCCACAGTGCTTGGAATGTGTAGAAGTGGACAACAAAGTAGGACAAATTGTGACAGCCGCACCCATGGCCCACCCACCCTTTTGTGTGGACCCACAATTATTGTATTCCATTGAATTACCCTAATTTTATTGGTCCAAAATTTCATCCACATCCCCACACACAATACTCCAATATCTCCTTTAGATTCACACTACAATTCCACATCTTTATTTAAGTATTTGTTTGGACAGTAATATTTTACCAGTATCCCAATTTCAATTCCATACCATTCTATACTGAAAATCACCAAAAACCTACAATAAGACAAAAACTTGGCTCTCCCAAATTGTGTTTCTTAACTTTGGTATTTTTTTGGCATTATAAATAAGGATGTTATTGCAGTTGATATTTCTTTGAGTCCAGCTTCTTATTGAAGCCCAATTCTACCTTAATTCCTAATGGCATGGGCCATGAATTCCTTCGCCACTAAAGGACATTAGCTGACGTCCAAATTTTATTGTGGCAATCATCATCACTTGATGACATTTTTTCCTCAAACATTTTCCCATTTCTTTTCAAATAACCATGCAGTGGATAGGGGGATCAATTTCCACATAACTTGATCTTTCTTTGTGAAGGGACTATATCTTTGCGTTTCCATGAGAACTAAAAAGGAAGCAGGAAGAACCCATTGATAGAACAAAAAGCAGAAAAAAACAGACATATGGTTGCTATAAATGTGCTTGACACTAGACCAACAAAGAAAGCAGTCATTTGGGATGGAAAGATTCAAAGTTTTATTTGATCAAGATTAAGAAATTTCTCTACACATGCTGTCCAACAAAATCTTCACTCTAGAAGGTGCAACAGATTCCCAAAAACTCTTAAAGGAAAAGAAGTGGATGACAGTTTGATGAGACTAAAGGGATTTACCTTCATGAGCCCCACACCCTTTACTTACTTTACTCATCGATTTAGAATTGCTATTTACTAGTGCGAAGGGAGCTTCCAATTGTGGCATCCCATAATTGAATATGTTGGCTTATGGGGCTCAACAATCCAGTGTTGGTGTGGGGGTGGGGGGGAAGGGGGGCGCACTAGTCTTACCCTTAGGCCCGTAGGGACTAACCACCCTAGTGGACTGACCGCCACAACCTCACGAAAAAGGGCCACTTGTACCACAATAGGGAGTGGGTGAAAACGTCCCACATTACCTATGAGGTGCAAGGCTTGGGTGCTTATATGAGATGTGGCCTCCCTCATCTAGTGTGACGCGTTCCAGACGTGGGGGGTGGACTCCCATTGGCACACGTGCTGGGAACAAAGCCTTGAGGGTTTCCATGGGTCGCCGGGTCGGGTGGACTCCTGAGACTTGTGGGACTAAAGAGGAAAATATCTTGTGGGGGGCAGGGCCACATTCCGCTGTGCAACTCTGATTTCACGTGACGCGTTTTGAAAATCATGAGCCCACACTGTGGTGTGCCCAAAAGACCTTGCGAGAGTGAGGGGACCTGGATTGGTTGGCAAAGTGGACAATATCACACGTGTGGGGCATGAGGGGGGCCCACGATCCTAACATAATGAATTCCTCCTAATGTTAAAGCGTACACCACCTTGCCATCTAATAATTCATAATTGTATATGAGACTCTGATTTGATAGTAAATATAATCAACAAATTGATCTCAAAGATCGATTTTCATCCCAAATGCTCCTAAAAGCTGATCCTTAATCCATCCTCCATCATGAGACTTGTACATTAATTCTATTACCTACAACATCCTCCCTCACACTCATTTGGGATAATCTTTCCGTACTTTTGACCCACTTCTATAACTTACCTTCCCAAAAACCACATATCTTGAGTTAACCGTATTTCAATTTTATGATGTCTCTCCATTTTCATTGTACCCAGTTTAGATGTCTTTTTGTTCTTATATTTTCTATATGTTATGCAATTATGATTTTTTATTTACAATAATACATCTCTAATGTCAGTATATATTTGTAAAAACTACAGATGTTAAGTTTTTCATGGTTCATTGCATCGAATATTACTTCATCTGTTGAGCCCAAGTTGGTATTTTTACTACACCATAAAGTCCATTTGCACTCAACTTGAATATTATGGTTTCAGATGATGGCCTATCTACACTGAAGAACTCAAAAGGGAGATATGCACAATTCATATCTAAGATCTGTCAATTCTACAGAGAATACCATGTGATATCTTATGGAATTAATGGTACCTATCTCTTTTAAACGATACATAGAGCTTCATTCATTGTTCTTTTGCACTTAAGCACTTTAACTTATTTTGTTTGTCCCAATTCAGGGATTTTCCCCCACGATGCTGTCAGCTTTGTTGCGCTGGTTAGGCCTGACCTTTTCAGATTCAGGAAGGGAGTGGTGAGGGTTGAGACACAGGGTGTCTGCACTGGGCATACATTAATGGATCAAGGACTGAAAAAGTATAAATAAACTTCCTTGCTTATAACCATTCTAAAAAGCAGAGAAGAGATGAAAAAGAAACATATTGCACACTTTTGTGGGGACCAAGTTTGGAACAGTAAGTTGATTGGACGGTTCTCTATGTTATTTATGCAAGGCAGCAGTTCCAATCCCAACTTACGTACCCCAGAAGAACATGGGAAAAAAAGATGATGTATACACCCATTTGCATGTGCAAATGTATCGTAATCATCATCACTAAAGCCTTATCTCATCTACTTGGGACATGTACAATATGATGTTTACATGTAGCATTATCATCATACATTTGTACCCGTGTATATTTGGGGGCTGCCTTGTTCTAAACACATTCCATTGGAGTGCATTTGAATATTCACAAAATCATGATTAGTTGAATATTTTAGTAGAACAGATGGTTCTATTCATGAACAAGATTTTTCAAAACATTATTTTTTATTGGAATAAAAAGAAAAGTAGAAGTTAGATGCTGATTGATGAGGATACCATTGGACGCCAAAGAAAAAAGATGCATTGGAAGCTAGATTTTTCCTAACAATGGTTGGATGATGATTTTGTGCGTATTTCTATATCCAACCATGGATAGAGATAGATCTAGCTGTGGATAGCCTAGATTGTACGTTGATCAAGCATGGATTTGATCATTTGGCTTGATCCATCCATTTAAATCATTTGAGTCATTCATTTATGGATTGGACTAATCTGATTGTTGATCTAACGCTACCGAGCATTTGTTTTTGTTATCTTTTATTAGTGTCATATTTTTTTTTACTTTTATATGGTTTTAAGATTGTTATGGACTTGTATTTGATTTTATGATTTTAGATTGTCCACATGTGTGCCTTAAGTCACATATGTCTAGGGTTGTAAGAGAGTTTTATCTTTTTTTTTTTTTATAAGTAGTTGTAAGAGATACTTTTGATGAATAAATGAAAGAAGAAATTCAAGTTTCTCCCATCTGCAAATCTGATGTGACTCCTTTTGCCTCCTTGGTATGAGATCAAGGAACCTTTTGTGACTTAAGGTACAAATCCTTGTTCTTCGTCTTCTTCTCTCTCTCTTTTTCTTTTCTTCTCTCTTTTTCCAATTTTTTCCTCTTTCTACACCTTATTTTTGTCCCTTTTTCATCCAAACCCTAACCCTAATCAAACCAGGACTCAACCCCACCATTGGCCACAAAAGACCCACGGGAACCCACTTAGCCATACATATGTCTCTACTTGTCAGTACGACTGTACGGACATGCCCGTTTTTCCCTAGTTCGCATCCCAACCTCTAGATCCCTATCTAAGACTCATATATCTAACCCTAACCTATTGTTTCACCCTATTTGAGACCTAGTTTTGCCCAAGAATTGAAAAAATAATAACAAACCTTAATTCCTTTATCAAACCTTAGGTGATCCCATAGCCTTATTTCATCCCTTGGATGATTGATTTTTAAATCTAGAAGACCTAGGACAGGTTTGTTGTGACTTAATTAGTCTTTTGAGGAATTTTGCATTAAAGGCCAGCAATACCACCTTAAGAGCTTTTAAGTACACGTGTCATTCTTCTTTTTGAATCTCTTGGATTAATTGTGAGTGTGAATTTGTCTTACCTTTTGTTAATTCTGTGTTTAATATTAATTTCTCTCTCTAACATCTTATGTGAACCAAGGATATAGGTTGTATGTCATTTTAAGATTCACTATACACATTTTGTATTCTGATATAGGCATCCCTATACCATTCAGATCTAGGGTTTCCAACATTTTGACTTGTCCTGTGTCAGATTTGATGTTAGAATTTGTCATGCATTACTGACCCTATGATGATGATGGTAGTGGTTGCGGTGTGGTAGTGGTGGTAATGATGATGATAGTGGTGACGACAGTGATTACAATGATAAAGTTATTTTTTCCATTGCATGGACCCAGCCCTCAGGCAGAGCAGACTTAGAAGTCCTGTTGGTTGGGATCTTGCTTTCTGATTTCCTCAAGTCAACTTAGTTGGTCAATATTAACAATGATGTGATAGAAAAGGCAGCAAGCTTTCTGCTGAAACATTCAAGCCACTGTTATGCTTAGTTCCAATTTTACCCACACCATTTTGTGATACTGTGGGTGATGATTTTTCAAACCAAAATTTATGTCAAAACATTCAAGCAGATCTTATTTGGTGAACTTCCAATTTTTCTTAACTTTTTTTTTTCCATATTGTGATTGATGATTTTTCACTACTTCTGATGCAGATGGAATGCAACTCACCCTTGGTCAGGCTATTCACCCATCTCAGTTGCATGGGAAGTTGACGTAGAAGGAGTCCTCACATTTATTAAGGAATTGCTAATGAAACAGTGAAGTGTGTAATACCTTGTATCTACTGCACAGAAGTTGGTGAATTGTAGATCTCAAGGTAGATTCATGTACAAGGCATAAGGTTCCCTTTGTTGGTTTACATCTGATTAACCACCATTCTCATTGTTGCTAATCGTGCAGTTTTTTAAATGTAAATTGACATCATGGATCCATATTTTATAGCATGTAATAAGTTATTTTAATGAGTCAATCCTATCAATAGTATTCATTTTCCAATGTAAAGGATGCAAAAAGTGGTTAGGATCTGACAAATTCAAATGTAGACTACAGCAATGTGTTGGAGCATTCATTCATTTGCTTTTCACTAAAAGTAAAAAAGACAACTTAGGAATGATTCGTTACAGTGTATAAATTTAAATGTAGACTAGCCATCCTCGCTGTTTCTTTGTCCCATTTACTTGGGTCAGCTCTCTGAAATTCTTTATCAACTTTGTTATAAAGCCAAATTCTTTATCTTTCAGCACCTAAAAGGTAATATCATATCAATCAGAAGGAATCCAACAGAAGTTGATGTCAGTCTCCTTACTGCAGCAGGGAATCAAACTGTTAGAATCAGGTTGTAATACTTGAATCCAAGCTTTCGTCATTTCTTCAAAGTTTTAACAGAACTGGTCAGACTGATCTAGTTGATGACTGTAATCATCCACGGCGTTTCTTATTTTTCCATTTTTTAGGAAATGGAAAGTGAAAGAATAAGACTTTTTTTGGTTTACAACTATCTTTCATAAACTCTGACTACGATACTCTGTGTAAATGGCTACCTTCATCTTTAATCTTCTGAACTTTCAACACAGGCTTACGCATCTAGAGTTAGTATGACCTGTATAAAAAACTGGGTGATTCAAGTAGATATTTTCCCAATTTGGCATCAAGTTTGGGAGGAATGGAAAGTGGAAATGGCACCAGCAGTTCTTCACCTTTTGCCCACCACGCAGATATGATGATTTCGTTCTTTATCTTTAGCAGACTGTAGCGTTCATGAGTTTATAGAATCCTGCCTCAATCTGCAATTCAAGACACACTCATACACCTTCGAATATCAGATTCTTTTGTCTTAGTATAATAATCACCAATAATCCCCGCAAGAGCAAGAACCACCCTTGAAGTGGTGGTAGCGATTTGAATCCCTAACAACAATGTCTCTGCCCTCAATTTGTGATACCAACTTAAAAACAGTGTGGCAGTCACCACATACTCGAAGATTCTTGACAATCTGTAGTGGGGTCCCAGAAGGTGTGGCTATCAATCCAAAAGCAAGAGCCAGCCTTTCACTGTGCTGAGAAAGCATTGTTTCCTTGTGCTCCTCTTCTACATCATGAAGCACAAAGTTTGTGTCCGGGCAATACCCAGCATCCTTCAATCTGATGCTCAATTCTTCAAGTTTTGCATATATATCTTCTGCCAAGGGATGTGATCTATCGAATGCTGTGAATGAATGTGTCTTGTTCTTGACCTCAATCCAGCTATAACCAGCTTCCTTTTTCACTCTTCTCTCATCCATCAGGTTTCTTACCTTGGTCCTCTCCTCCCATTTTCCAGATGCTGCATAGATGTTCGATAGTAGCACATAAGCAGCTGAGTCTTGAGGCTCGAGAGATATGAGCTCATGTGCTGCACGTTTTCCTAGCTCCAGATTGCAGTGGACTCGGCAAGCCCCCAACAATGTCCTCCATACAGTTGCACCAGCTGGAAATGGCATCTCTTTTATGATATTCATAGCTTCTTCGAGTTTGCCAGCCCGGCTATAAAGATCAACCATGCACGCATAGTGTTCCATGGTGGGGTTGAGCTTGTGATCATTGATCATTGAATTAAAGTATTTTCTGCCTTCATCTACAAGGCCTGCATGAGTACAGGCAGAGATCACACCAATGAAAGTGATTCCATCTATTTCCATGCCTTGCCTTTGCATTACTTTGAAGATCTCAAGTGCCTTCTTCCCATAACCATGCTGTGCGAAGCCTGACACCATTGAATTCCACGAAACTAAGTCCCTCTCTGTCTGTCTACTGAAGACTTTCTGTGCACTTTCGATGCTCCCCCTTTTTGCGTACATAGTCACAAGAGCACTGCTCACACAAAAGGCATTTTGGAATCCAAACTTGACCAAGCATGCATGAATTTGTTTACCCTGCTCTACTGCCGCAGTTGGACTGCTGCACGCATTGATGAGACTGGAAAATGTGAACTCGTTCGGGTTAACCCTCTCTTTGCACATTTGAATGAAAAACCGGATGGCTCCCTCAACATCTCCTATCTGGGCAAAACCAGTTAGCATTGCAGACCATGCAATGATATCTTTCTCATCAATTAGTCTAAAGACAGCTGCAGCTTCATGGGCATTGCCAAGCTTAAAATAGGCAGAAAGTAGAGCAGTTCCTACTGATGGCAACTTTTCATAATTGGTTTTGATGACTTGGGAATGGATTTGCGATGGTGATATCACAGGTGGGGCTGTAAGAATGGTCGAGTATGTGAAATCATTCGGCCAAACACCTTCCCTTCTCATTTCACAAAACAGAACTACAGCCTTCTCAACTCTACCATTTTGCAAATACCCACCAATCATTGCTGTCCATGAGACCACATTCCAGAATCCCGACATTGCAGAGAAGAGATCAAAGGCATCATCCATTTCACAACTCTTACTATAAGCTACCATGAGTGCAGTCCTTACATTGACATCACATACATACCCAACTTTTATCACATTGCAATGGAGCTGTCGCACAAAATTCAACTCCTTTAGATTAGAACACAACTTGATGGCAGTCGCAAAAATCGATTGGGTCAGTTTCATACCTGCAACCCTCATCTGAGAAAACAATTCCAGAGCTTCAAAATCAAAACTATTCAGTACAAGTCCCGCAATCATACTATTCCAAGAAACAGCATCTTTGTGCTCTGTACTCTCGAACACCATCTTGGCGTCTTTAACCCACCCCAATTTTGAATACATACTTATTAAGGAATTGCAGACAAAAATGGACGAATCAAGTCCATATTTAATAACTTGGCCGTGAACTTGAACCCCTTTCTTGACTGAATGCTGAGCTGCTGAAGCTGCAAGAACACTCGCAAATGTAAATGGGTTGGGCTTAATGCCCTCAAATTGCATCTGAAAGAAAAGTTCAAGCACAAGATAAGGGAACCCATGAAGTGTATAACCCGTTAGCATTGAAGTCCATGTAACCACATTCCTCTCAGGCATTTCATCAAACATTTCTCTCCCATCGTTGATACTTCCGCATTTCACGTACATGTCAACAAGTGAAGATCCAACACTGATATCTACTACATGCCCGAATTTGATGCAGAGACAGTGTATCTGTCTACCGAGAATTTGGTCTGATAAACAGCTGCAGACCTTGAGAATACATGAGAGTGTGGACCTGTCTACGGTTACGTCAAAATGATGGATTTCAGAGAAGAGATCCACAGCTTCTCGATTGAGACTTCTGTGAGAGTAGTCAAAAAGCAGATGGTTGTAGTGGGAAAGGTCTCGTTGGGGAATTTCGTCAAACAAATGGCATGCTTGACTGAGATGAAGTTTTTGAAATAATACTTGTGCTTTGCGGGCATGTCTGAACTTAGAAAAGGGTCGTAAATTCATCGCTTTTCTCCGCTACAATGGTCCGTTTTCATGTCTTCTCTGCAAACGCCATGTCAGCTCTTCACTTCTTCTATGAGAAGACAGACAATCACAGTAGTCGAAAGCATGTAAAGGATCCCAGCCGATCATCTAGCAATTCTATCATAACCATCCGTTTGGAGGATCTTATGGGAAAAGTCGATGAACGGTCACCAACACCTCATGTGGTCTGCCACCAACCCTCTACACATCATTAACTCGTTTATCATGTGGAGACTGAATTCGTATACTCTCAATTATATTTTAGTTATAAACTATTTATATTTTTTAAAGAACTCTTTATATAACACTAGTACTCCACGTGATCTTATTTATTTTCAACACATCTTAATTTTGTTCTTTTCTAAAACATACAAAAAATATAAATATAAATACCTATACAAATTAAAATAAAGAATATATAAATAATGTGCCAGACATAAATATAAATGGATAAATAAAATTTTCATAAAAATGGACAATGATAATGACGACCAATAGAGATATATCGTCAATAACGATCGATAGAGATATATCTTCGATGTGTATCGTTGTGGTGATTAGACACTGCAACGTATTTCCTCTTGTTTTTTTAATTTTTTTTTTTAAAAATATGAGAAAAATAGAAAATCTAGTATAAGTGTATTTTTGTTAAAAAACCATCATTTTTATAGAGTATTAGATTGTTGAGAGTCGAAATTTCGATATGAATAAATTATGTCCTAAAATTTTGAAAAATGTCTTAAACTATTTGAAAAATATTTAAAAAAATTTAAAAATGGGAGATCAATATTAAGCAACACCCAATGTGAAATCATATTCTATAATATCTCATAGTGACATGTCTCCCTTCTATTACGATTCATAATTTTTTTGTTAAAAATTGAATTTTATAAAAATGTTTGGAATATTAAAAAATACGCAAACATTATAAAAACTATATCAATCACATTAAGGGTTTCTCATTTAATTCTAGAAGCATTTGTATATCATTTCATTATTTTTCTCTAAAAACAAACTCCAAAAGAGGAATTATCTTAGAAAAACCAGCTTTCATCATATTTAAGAAATTGAAATCAAACAAATACTCCTCTATAAAATATAACAATGACATTAAGACATCTCCATTCAATTCCACAAGTATTCAATATTATTTTATTAAATTATTTTCACAAAAAACTCCAAAATTGAGATTATCTTAGAGAAAAATTTCAAAAAAGTAATTAAAATAACTTAAAATGTCAAATTTTAAAGGATTTTTTTTTTTTTTTTGGAATTGATAAATTACTTTCACAAGTGAAGAACTTGATTTAAAAATTCTTAAAATCATGTCCAATACAAAATTCAACTTGAAAAATGGTCGAAATAATTTTTGAAAAAAGTTTAAAAAAATTTGAATATAGCCAAATTTGAAAATCTAGTATAAATTTTGAATCGTATCGCATCGGCAAGATATCGGCATATCGGCCGATATCAGCTGTTTTTGTTAAAAAAAGAATGAGAGAAAAATATCGGCCAATAACGAGATATCGATCGATACCGAATTCTAAACCCCTGGCCGATGCTGTTGACAATGATATGGCCACATGAAGGATTGCCTTCATAAGGCAATCGTATGGACGATCTTTAGTTACGTATCAACATATTGAAAACCGATATGTATCGGTTGATTTTTTTTTTTTACCACTGAGCTTACATAAACAAGAAACATGTTGATTTCAAATGTAAATGTAGAAAAATGATTTCGATAATAATAATGACTTTAATAAAAAAGGAAAGTTGAGAGAAAAATGAAAAAAAAAAATGTCAAGATAAGAGAGAGATATACCTTAGATTTTTATTAAAAAAGTAAACAACCAAAGAAAAAAAAAAACAACAAAGATATATGATTATGATCATTGATCTTAATTTTGGAAACGTATCTTTGTTGTTTTTTTTTTCCTTTGGTTGTTTACTTTTTTTTTATGATCATAATCATAGATCTTTGTTCATGATTATCATCATTGATCTCATGACCTTAGACTCTAATCTTCCTTTTGAAAAAGGTTCTTTATTTATTTTTTATTTTTTAAATTTACATGTAGAAAATCACGAGAAATCCAGCGTAAAACTCCCACAAGTGATATCTATTGTACTTAGGCACACCAAGTGAAGTTACGAGGACTCAAATCTACCACCTCGTGTTTTCTGAGATGAGAGATTACTAGTTAAACTACACTCGAATAAAGATTCTTGAGACACAACAAAACAAATGCAAATCTTAAAAAGCATCCTATAACAAAGCACATGAAGACTTTAACGTACGCATATCAGTCTATTTCATTGACCTTTTTAGTCTGCTTGAGGTCAATAAGTATCTTATTATCATATAGTTGTAATAGTTAAAAAGTAAAAATTAAGATCATTCAATCACATGGAGCAGGTTTGAGGCTACAGCATCTCAATTCTTTGTATGAATGTTTAGTACTCTTGGTTTATTTTTTATCATTCACAATATTTTAAAAAATAATCCATTATATAATAATTTCATGTTTAAAATATTTTATCCAATTATATCCAAACCCCTCTTATGAAGGGTCAGACTCGAAACACATCACCCACAGTTCATTCCTATAGCCAAAGCAAAATGGATTAAGGGTTTTATTTATTGAAGGAAATAAAATTATTGAGCTATATAAGTAGTTTTTTTTTTTAATCTTTATCCTAATTGGTTATTTGATTAAAAACGTTAGATCAGAACATAGTCACAATACCGTCTCGGGATATTAACGGTGATTGATAATATTGGGATATTTTTAAATTCTTAGATTTTTACCGAAAAATTAACGAGAAAATCTCGCAAAAAAAATACAATATTTAAAAAATAATAAATAAAAATATTATAAAATAAAATATCAATATGGAATTTATCGGTATTTTACCAAGAATTTATCAGAAATTTATTGAGATATTATCACGATATTACTATTTATCGTGAATTTAGTGCCGATAAATCTGGGAATATTAACGGCAATTAGTATTTTGCCCATAAAAACAAGGTAATTTTGAAAATATCGAAGATATTTGTGACATTGGATTAGAGAAAGAAGGATATAATTTTAATAAAAAATGAATAAGAAGTCAAAATTAATAGATGGAACTAGTGGATATGATGATTATCGTTTTTCCATGAATTGCATTACTTTTGTTCATTGAACTGAAGCTTATAGATTCATTGGAGTACACAACTTCACTGCTTTGATCAAGAATGATTCTGAGAGCAATCTAACTGATTTAAAATTTAGTGTGGTTTATGAATGTCTCATGTCTAATACAGATATCTCCTATCTCTAGATGTTGTGCATTTCTATTAATGGTAAACTATTTAATAAAAATGAGAAAAATCTTAAAAAGCTAAGCCATATCAAACTTTTAAACAGCCAGAACCATTCATTTGATTTGTTCTATCAATGTCAAAATATTCACAAAATCTCTCCCACTAATGTGTGAAACATTTGCTATGATTGTAAATCTCTAATCCAAACCATGACGAATGATACCTAGCATAGACATGTAGGTTTTCCATAGTTAGTTTCAAGAAATGTATAGCTAGGTTTTTTATTAAAGGAAAATGTTGGAATATAATTAGGATTTTAGAAGAATCAGAATATAATGTTATTAGGATTCCTTATTTGGGTTTACCTTTAATTAAGAGGTGTATTTAATTTATAATTGTTAAGTATTTGAGTCTGATTATAATAGTTTTAGAGTCGCTTAGAGGGTATGTAGACATATAATAGTATAGAGATTTAATACAATACTCATTTTATTTATTTCCTACATGGTCTCAGCAGGTTATGATTTTGGTCTGCTAGTATGATTCTGGTCTGAGAGTCATATCACGTGGGTTTTTCTTCTCTCCCTCTACCGGAGGAGATAATCGGCGGAGGGAGGGACCATCTCGACACTATGACGTGTTGTTCGGCTGCGAATATAATCTTGCATTGTTCGTGGGTCGACACTGTTTGGCTCTCACCCTCCCGTATGTGCCTCGGCTGCTCATCTTGTAGTTGTTACGTGTCTCTGACACTGTTCTTCTCAGATCGGGACACCCAATAGTCCCCAAGCCTTCTGCTGCACTTTACCGTCCCTTTCTTCCTGCTGATCTGGTTCTAGTTCTTCAACTCAAATCTGAGTGTTTTGCGATCTGCCACATACCACTGCCACTCATCTCAGATCTGCTGTGCCGTCTCACCTTTGCTGCTGACTGTTGCTTTGCAGATATTTGCAATCGCCACTTATTTCTACCTTTGCTGTCACTCGTTGATTCCTCACAATGGTGTTTGCTGGTGTGTTTGAAAACCTGCTGCTGCGTGCCTCGCAAAGATTTCTATTTTTTTCTGTTCACTAATGCACCACCATTGAAGATCTATTCACCATCTCATCTCTCGATCATCGTGGGGCTTCTAAGAAGGGCTCTGGAAATGATTTAGCGGTGTCATCGATAACGTGCTTTACCCTATTCTGGTTCTTGATTACTTGAAGCGTTCCTTTTTTATTTCCAATACTATGATTGCTAGAATTCCAGTTCTGTTGGGAATTACTGCTTTTACGTATTTGAATTACAGGGGATTGAATATTGTTGGGTCTCTGCCCCTTTTTGGTGATGGGTCTTCTTTCGATTCCTCAAATTAGGCCTAGGCAATGGTTGGTTGTGGATTTTGGGAAGGAGAACTGGAGGGGTTACTTCAACAACATGTTTTTGGAATTTGAATTATTGGGATAAAGGCAAGTACGTTGGCCGGGGAGGTGGAGAACCCGAGCCGGACCTTTTCGAAGGCCCTTCTTGGGGCTGTTGTTTTGGTGGTTTCATCATATTTGATACCCCTTCTTGGGGTGGTTGTTTTGGTGGTTTCATCATATTTGATACCCCTTCTTGCAGGTACAGGAGCTTTGAGAACTGGATCCAGTGTTGGAGTGATCGTACTTTGCAGAGGTCGGGATGTTGATTGGAGGAATGTGGTTGAAGTGGTGGATTCAAACAGCAGCAGCAGTATCAAACATGGGCCTTTTTGAGGCATAAATAAGTGATGATTCATTCCAGCTGCTTGGAATGAGTGAGATGGGAATGTTTCCATCAATATTCGCTTTAAGATCGAAATATGGAATGCCTACCATTAGCATATTGTGTTCTGCAACTGGGGTCGTGTTCCTGTCATGGATGAGCTTTAAGAAATTGTTGAATTCCTTAACTTCTTGTATTCCATTCTGTCATTTCTATGGATATCTCTAATACTCCCATGGTATTGAAAAAAAAAGATAAACTGATCCAACCATGGATGAAGCATGGAATGCCCTGGATCGTTCTACTGTCATTTTAATGAGAAACCTGTTGGAACTACAGCTGATTTATATTCATATGTTCGATCTACTATGTCATCGCTGCAGTTGCTGCCCAAGTCTTCCAGCGATGAAGGTGAGTATCATTTAGTTGCAACTGATCTCCCATGAGATTAAGCTTTTGAGAAACAAAGTTTGAAAACAATAATCACAATTCAAACCTCGTGTTTTTTGATGTTTCTTCTCGCCACAGTCGATGAGATCTGTGCCAAGAAGAAAGGGGGAGAGATAAAGTGAAAGGAATGCAAATTGCCTTTCTCCTCCTACTTAGCTGCCTTTCGAGCAGCCTTGTTTTGTCGTTTCTCCAATATGAGACGGCCTCTTTAGTCAAAGAAAGGGACGCAACTTGCCCTTCGTTCGAGCACGCATTATTTTTTTTGTCGTTTCTCGAAAATGAGATGGCATGTTTTGGACATATGTCCATTTATTGTGGAATTCATCCACTCCTTTTATTTGGAGGACTCTGATTCATCCCCATTATTTGCTTACCTTCGTGGCTTCAGCCTATTTGTTGGCCTTCATGACTATAACCTTTATTTGTTGGCCTTTCATGGCTACAACCTTTATTTGCTAGCCTTTTATAGTTACAGCCTTATTTGCTGGTCTTTATGACTTTAGCCACAGCCCTATTTACTGGTTTTTTATGGCTACAACCCTATTTACTGGTCTTTATGACTTTAGCCATTGTTTGCTGACCTTTCCGATCTGATTGATCGATGTAATGGCTTTAACCTTATTTTGGTATTTATTATGCTCCTGTCTTGCAGGTGTTCACCGCCTATCATTTTACAGCCAACGTTGCCACTTCAACACATATTTGCAATCATTCAGTGCACTGCCTCTTCAACAACTTTTGTAGCCAAACAGTGCGTTGCTTCTTCAACAAATCTTTGTGGCCAGTCGGTGCGCCACTTTTGCAGTTCACCTCCGTTTCCTCAAGTTCCAAG
Organism: Chimonanthus salicifolius; assembly: GCA_013350335.1. Lineage (NCBI taxonomy): Eukaryota > Viridiplantae > Streptophyta > Magnoliopsida > Laurales > Calycanthaceae > Chimonanthus > Chimonanthus salicifolius. Next base: position 52,408,333 of record CM023532.1, read on the forward strand.
TTTCGCGTTCATCCACTCTTCAGCTTGCAAGGGCGTGTTGAAATATAATTAGGATTTTAGAATAATTATAATATAATGTTATTAGGATTCCTAGTTTGGGTTTACCTCTAATTAAGAATTGTATTTGATTTATAATTAGTTAAGTGTTTGAGTCTCATTATGATAGCCCTAGGGTCGGCTAGAGGTTATATATACATGTAATAGCAAAGAGGTTTAATACAAGACTCAGTTTATTTCTTTCCTATAGAAAGTCTTCACCCGATTGATTTTCTTAAGTTATACTTTTCATTAATTGTTACCTTCCTGTTGTACAAATTTTAAATTTATAACTCGTAAGCGCATGAATCATTTAATAGTATAGCGTTAAAAGTGCGAGGTCGATCCCATAAGGAAACAACAAAATATATGAAATTGAAACGTTCTGATTAAAAAAATATAAATCTTTAGAAATAACCTAAATATGAAAATCAAATTCTAATTTTTATAAATATGATTTTAAATTAGTGGCGTTCCAGTTGTAAGAATCAAATTTAAAAGTTAAGAGTATCATCATCTAAATCTAAAATCTAACAAATAAATCCAATTTAATTGAAGCAATGGTATGCATTTAGAATTTGTAAATAATCTCAAACCAGTTTAAGAGAACAAAATTAAAATGCAATTAAATCAATCTCAACCTAGTTCAAAAGAATTTGAGAGAATAAGAAAATAATAACATATTTAATAAAAATAATAAAATATTCACATACTGTACAATGGAATTCAGACAAGTAATTATGGTGGCATATTATTCCACTTAAAGATAAAACCATGGCCTAGACTTTAAAATCTTCTAGAAATATTAAATATAAATTCATGTTCTCTATTTATTAAAATTCTAATTAAGAAAATTATGATGTCCCTTAAATCAGAAATTTTCAATTCAAGTTTAAGGCTTGGGCAGAATTTCTACTCTCCTTTATGAGTCTAAAAATAAGCTACTCTTCGAAAAGAGCCTTAGATCTGAAAAGGTTAAGTTCCACCGATCCTAAACGGGGTTCTACTTTCCTTGAAAACTCTTAAATTGATTTATTCCATAACATCTTAAAAATAATTAAAGTATCATAAAAAAAACAATCACCATAAAATATTTAACAATTGGGAAAATCATAAATCAAAAGAAGCTACCATGACTTTTATTCAATTAAATTGGAAATTAAAACTGCAATACTTTAGAGTTTTTGTATCAAAGACATGAAATAAAAATAAAAATAAAAGAAATCACAGACAAAATTCGAATATTCCGTTCTCTTCTAATCTTTTCAGCCTCCAATCCTTACACACCTTAGTCCCATGCTCCAATTCAAATTTTACAATGCTTGAACCCCTTTATTTATAGTGCTCAAAATAAACTGGATTAGGCAAGGCTTCGGAGAATTCCTCCATAATTCTCTCTCCAAAACTTTCTCTCAAATTCTCTCTTTTATTTATCCAAATTTACTGTCTTTTCCAAGCCATGGTTGAATTTTGTAGATAAGGCACCATGATTTTAGGGATTTTGGATTAATTTGGAAAGTAGGGTGCAAATCCCGCTTTTCTACACATGCACCAGTTTGTAGCTCAATTTTGACCTTGTTAAGTTACTAATCACGAAATTTCATAAACTAGAAAGTTGTAGCCCTTCAAGTCTTCTTTCCAACACAACAAGAATAAATGCAATCGGACATTAGAGTAAAATGTTATAGCCAAAATACTGAAACTGTGTTAAAATATTCCTCCTTCCAAAATTCACTTTGGTCTATCCAAATCCCATTTTTTTTTCTCATTCTTGCTTCCACAATGCTTCAAACGAAATTCACTAGTCCCACTTGGTCTTTTGGACTTGGATCCCTTAATTGGACTTTTATTTGGCCCGGAATACTGGTGGACTTTGGCTTATTGGTTTCCAATTACAGACTTTGGCTTCAGGCTTCAGACTCGAACAATGGGTCCACTTGTGTGTTTATAAATTTCTACCACCTTTATAATTTAACATAGTTTAAATGGTACTATTATAATTCAAACTCTTATGTCCGGATCTGAATTATAATAATTTACAATAATTTCAAAATCAAATTAGGTAGTAAAAATTAAAAACTTTATAATAATAGAACTATGACCCACTTTTCTGCATTTTAATTCATTTTTCTTGTATTCTCACAAATACACTGCAAAACTCACAAATAACATTCAACGTATCTAATATGCACAAATCAAAGACTTACTAATCCAAAATTAAAGGGTAGAATGGTCATCTTTAATGCTCAACATATACCCCCAAACTTCGATTTTGCTACTCCTCAAGCAAAACGAAAACTAAAAACTAGAAATTCAAATCCTATTCTATACCACTTTCAATGGTACTCTCAATTGCATTTAGCGTATGCAACAAACCTTTAAACCCCTATCTCACCACTACTGGACAAGTTATAGTGTCGTGAGGGCTTTCAGTGATGATACCCACAAACATTGATTTTTTCAGCAAAAACACATAAACAAAAATCTAAATATCATACAATTCTAAAATTCATTTTACAAGGCTTATACCCGGAGTGTTGTGTATTAGCCAATATTAAGATAGTCTTTTTTTTTTTTTTTTCCAAACACACACAAGTTTAGTAGCAACCATTAAAAAATGCGCTTTGGCTTCAAATCTCACCAGATATATCTCTTAGAAATAATAACGCTAAGGGGTTTGGGTTTATTTTCTCTCAAGGTATATGTGAGCGGAGTTTATGTTTTCAAATCAAAATATCTCACATATGTCTTTAGAAAAGATAGTACAAATCAAAGAAAATAAAAGATCTCATGAATGGATGCCACTTTCCTAAGAACGTTGAGTCATACACTATCATTTTCCCTCATTTATTCTCCACATGAAATACCCTATTAGACTTAAGATCAATAGGACTTCCTATATGACGAAATGTAGCTTAATACCGTGTCATATCAAAGATGGATAATAAGACACTAAAAATAAATATTTTGAATTAGAAAAGTTAGAAGTCTTCAAAATATAAGACGGGATATTTTTCCTCTATTTTTTTTTTCTCTTTTTAGCACTTTTCAAAATATTCATCTTTTCTTTTTTATTCTCTGTTCATATCCTTCTTTTGATGTCTGGATGTTCTCTTTCTTTTCTTTTCAATTATTTTTTTTAAGTCCTTATTTTTTTTTTTTAGAATACCATACCAAAAATTCATCTCTAACCTTTTTTGGATCCTTAGAATAGGTCATAGATATTTTAGTTTTGGCTCAGACTCCAGAACGGGAGTTGGGTACAGTAAACATGGCTAATCAATAAAATAGGCTATATAGGCTCAATTGGGAACTATCAAGGTAAGTGACTGAAAATAGGTAGGCATGAAGGTTCAAACGGTCCAAAAATGGCCTATATCATATCCTAAGTTTCATACAGTGGTTTCATTGTTTTAAATAAATTCTGAAAAATTTCAAGTATAGTAACTTAAATTTGATGGCGTTCTTAGTAATATGACCTAAATTGAAGAATGATGAGATCAATAACGACTTGATGCAATTAAGAAAGAAAAATGGATTGACTTAAAACCCTCCGAAAAATTGAAAAGCTCTAAAGCTCCCTAGGTTAAGTCTCCACTAATATTCCTCCGTTGATTACTAAACTTGTGAATTTTTTTCATTTTCTAACTAATTTTAATATGGCTGTGTAAAATTGTTCCGAATATAAATTCTATAAAAATCTTCTAGAAAAAGTATGATATGAAAATTTTTATTTACCTATTAATGCTGAAAAATCACTTAGACTCAACAAAACCTTTTTTTTATTTTTTTACAAGGGATTGTCTCAGTCTTCACCTACTCTTCCCTTGATTAATTTTTTTTTTGTACCAGTGTAACCCCCTAAAAACACCCAAACTTAATCAGACATTGTCCTCAATGTTCCTTAATATACAGTGACCATGTGCAAATCAGAATTTTTTTGGAACAGTGTTAATTAGGGTTCAGGTGTATTTAAAAGGGTTTACTCAGAAGGGGCCTAAAACAAAAATCCTAATCTAGACTGACTCACTAAAAAAATAAATCCTAAAGCGACTCTAAAAGAAAGCTATAAAAGATGCAAACTCAATTATTTTTTCGAATATAAAACAACCTTGGCCTTCTTGAGTGAGTTTTATTCGGCTCAACAAATCGTGATGGTGAATATGCTCCAATGAACACAAGTGAAGATTCTAACTCGCGATTTTCCTTAGCCTATGCGTGTATTTTCCAGCAATCTTAACTCGTGATTTTTAAAAATTCATGAAAAGCACCACACATAGACACAAGTGAAGATTCTAACTCAAGAATGTATGAACTATTTAAATGCAAATTCCTAAACTATAACTAAGAGAGAGATTAAAATAATTGAATCATAATTGAGACTTTTAAACTAATACAAGATCATAAATAAGTCTCTAAATTAAATACCATTAATTAAAAAAATTATTTTTACTTGGAAACCTTTTAAATTTAGATGATGATTTAAAATTAAAAACTTCCTAGGTTTAGAAATTATTCAAAATCGGACGTCTCCAAAGTTGGACAATTTTCTAAAAATGGGATGTTTCTTAAATTAGATATTTTAAAACTTTCCATAGATAGAAGTTTTAAAACTTTCCAAAATTAGATTTATTTTCTAAAAATAGAATATTACTAAAATAAAACATATTTATAAAATTAGAAAATGGCTAAAAGGAGAAACTAGTTGAATCCATCATATTTCCAAAAATAAAAACATCTACAAAAATAGAAATTATTGAATTCAACAAGTATCTAAGTTCAGCAAAATTTCTATATTTACATAAATTCTAAGATCCCTTTTATTTTAAAGAAAATTTTAATTTTAGGTAACTTTCCAAAATTAGAGTTTCTACAAATAGAACTTTCTAATTTTAAAAAGTTGCTTAAATTAGAAGATTCCAAAAATAAAATATTTTTTAAAAATCACAAAGTCTCAAAATATATAATTTGTATGTTTCCCCGACAACGACGCCAAAAACTTGTTATACAAATTTTAAATTTATAGCTCGCAAGCGCACGAACCATTTAATAGTATAGCGTTAAGAGTGCGAAGTCGATCTCAGAAGGAAACAACAAAATATATGAAATTGAAATGTTCTAATTAAAAAAAATATAAATCTTTAGAAGTAATCTAAATATGAAAATTAAATTCTAATTTTTATAAATATGACTTTAAATTAGTGGCATTTCAGTTGTAAAAATTAAATCTAAAAGTTAGAGTACCATCATCTAAATCTAAAATCTAACCAGTAAATCCAATTTAACTAAAGCAATGGTATGGATTTAGAATTTGTAAATAATCTTAAACCAGTTTAAGAGAACAAAATTAAAATGTAATTAAATCAATCTCAACCTAGTTCAAAAGAATTTGAGAGAATAAGAAAAAAATAAAAAATTTAATAAAAATAATAAAATATTTACACAATGTACAATTGAATTGAGACAAGTAATTATGGTGGCATATTCTATAACTGCCCGCTCTTTTTACAAGCTTAACGGGGCATGATCCAACGCAACAACATAACTATCGGGTCTTACATCACAGATTTGTGGCTGTGGAGAAATGAATATTTTTTTTAAAAGATTATAGATAAAATAAATAAAGTCATCAAATTCTTCATGCCCAACTACACTTTGCATAAATCTTAATGTTATCAAAAAAAAAAAAAAAATGAGAGGGACAACATCTACTATTAATATCAAATCTAATCTCACAGATCTACTCACAACTCAATCTATAAAAATAAAATCAACTAATATTCTCAAAATTCTCAAATAATTGAGTCTTACAAAAATAAATAATACCAATAATTATGTTCAACCACATAATTCAACCCCATGATAAATACCTAAATATTCATCCATAACAGCTTCTAGCTATCAGCATTTTCCTCCAAACCCGAATCAAGAGGATTACTTGCAATGTAAGGGGTGTGAGCTCCAAGTCCAGTGAAAAAATACAATAACACATATCCAACATGATATCTCCATTATTCTCTATAATAAATATGATCTTAAAGCATAATTAAATAAATATGTGTTTCATGTCCATGCACTCTGCCATACAATGCAAAAATGCTCAATGCACATACTCGGTGCATCATCCATCCACAACACTACCCATTATAATCTACCACAGCGTGATACTTCCCATATACAATGGGACCTACACAACACAACCACCCACCAAATAACAGTCTTTGTGATCTCTCATGGCCTAACAAATCAAACCTATCACATGTGTGGTACTTCTCATTAAAAGCAAGGCCTCAAATTACCACCGTCGTGGTCATCATGAAAGATCACGACCGATACATCCATATCCATCCCATGAATATGAAGATGCCTGCTCAATGCCATGTCTACCATGCATTATCTCTATCATCATGCCAGATGTGTCATCATGCCATGAATCTAAACATTATCCACATACTCTAAACAGTGATATACGATCTCAAATTATTCTAAGTATCATAACACAGGGCCGCACGGCTTTCCTTTGGTGAGTCAACCCACTATTGCTCCCAAAATGTATTATGCTAGAAGGAAGAAGACTACCACTTATATACCAGGGAATTTCCAATGCAACTAGCAATGTGAGACTTTTTGGGGCAGGGTATTACAATTTACCCCATTTAAAGCCAGAGCCATCCCCTACTCTGCACACACAACAATCAAGCCCACACCCTCAGGCAGAGAGTTGAATCATGCTCTGATACCATTTGTAACAACCCGTCCCGCTAGCACAATATTGTCCGCTTTGGGCCCACACACGGGTGCAACTAGCAATGTGAGACTTTTTGGGGCAGGGTATTACACATATACATGTTCCAAGATATCAACATTTATCGCAATAATATCACACATGCATAATTACAAATTACATCACATATTATTGTCAAAGCAATTCAATATCAGAAACAAATCTCTATTCTCCACAAACAACCTCAAACAATAACAACACATCCATCTAAGTCGAACATCATTATTGGACCTTTCAAACATGTCAGCGGCTAATTTCCAAATATCCGAGCAGATTGAGTCTCCACCAATCCCTTATATTACTGTGAGTAAGCATCAGATTATGCCACTGTTTCCAACATATTATACCCAGTTCATTTCATAGGTCCAATATTATATTCCCACAACACATTACATAATGCAATATTTTCCATTGCTCAATCACATAACAAAAATAGAGAATATCATGTACAACCAAAGTATAATTTATTGTTTTTCCTCAGCTAAAAGTTCGTGAAGTGCACAAAATAAAATATCGAACCTCTCTTTGCAATCAAGACCCAAAGTTTACTGAAATAAAACAATCATAGCAAAAACCAATAAAAATCTATGCTAACAATTCGCCTAAATTTCCTAAACCACTTGAAAATCTGTTATTTATTATTTTATATTAAAATAATTTATCTCTTAAGATCATAAGTATTCTGATCCAGCAAATAGGGGTTCAGAAATCTAAGATTTTCAAATTTTACCTACTTTTCCAGGAAAATCCTTGTAGGGAATAATTTAATCATTTTGTAGAATTTTCTGGAAATAGAAAGTTCACTAATTAAGTTCCATATTCCACTAGTAAATAGGTCTTTGAATTACGATCGCAACGATATCTCGTTTGGCCCAAACGTACATTCCTAGCCCGAGATATAGTCGTTTTACTTGATTTTCCCCTCTTTTCCTTTTCTTTTTCTTTATCTTATGTTCGAATTTCTCACATAAAATCAAGAAAAATTGTTTTGATTTGAGAGAGAGATTGTGGAAGAAGGAGAAGAGGAAGAAGAAGCTAAAAATAAATAAAAGAAGAAGGAACCAAAACTATACCTTAGATGAAGGAGGAAAGAAATCCAAGAAATCATTTAACTTTTTTTCTTTCTTTCAAAGCTTAAGATGGAGAAGATCGAAGCATCCAATTTTGTCGAAGGGAGAAGAAGGAATAGACAAGGCATAGTTCGTCCATGCTTGGGTGTTCATAAAAGAATGGGCTTCCAATTAAAAAAGAGAGAAAAGATAGGTGTAGGAGAATATAGCATCATCGACCAAGAGTTTCCCAACTAGATTTTTGATTTCTTTTCTAAAATACATTAGGATAGGAACTCCTATTTCGAAAATAGTTACCAAAGGAAGGATCGTGTAAGGTGAAGTTGGAGAGGTTCCAACAAAAATTGAGAGAAACAACAAGGAGATGAGTTGGCTATAGGATTCTTTTGCAACTAAAATTGGGTTTTAAAAATAAAGTATTATAAGACATGGACAAAATAGTCATTTCATAAATCACTTTCTCAAACCATTTTAAAACTTGAATTTTGAAAAAGAAAAAAAAATGAGAATATATATATATATATATATATATATATATATAATTTATAAATCTCCAATTTAAGTTTTAATTTGTTAAAAAAACAAAATCTATCTTAAAACAATAGAAAATAATATTTTCAATAAAATGTAATTATGGTTTTCATTTAAATTTTATCAAAGGTTTATAAAATCAATATTTAATCCCAATTAATCTATTTCAAATGTGTAAGCTAATTGAGGGAGAAAAAACGTATACAATAGGGGCTAACTAAAATTCTAAAGTCAAATGTATTTTCAAAATAATTTTAAAAACATCAAAATAAGCAAATACACACATCATCACCTTAATCCACTAACACCTAACTCTACCCATTTAACTCAATCCTCTCTTTGGGGCAGGGTCACTACATCTTACCCCCCTTAAAACAAATTTCGACCTCGAAATTTAGCTAACGTTCATACCTTGCTCACTGAACGTCCATGCTTACATCTATTGAATTATCACCTTCCACTCCCACGTACCTCCTATATCCACACTATTCCATCAAGGCGTAAGGGATCTTATCCATCAACTTAATCCGTAAACTCCTAACCAATCCATGCATCATTTTTCAAGCTACACAAAGATAACTTATGCTACGTGGTACTACGCTATTATCTCTCATGCATGATACGCATTAGTTCTCCAAGAATACTTTCGTCAAAAGGATCACACTCTCAACACTAAGTACACCTTCAGACATACATTAACCTCCATTTAATTGTCATTGACCTAATATCTTAAGGTCCTGTAATCATCATAACCATATGATCTAGCACCCAACTCACGCCACTTGGAATAGTGATACCTTCAATCTATACCATAGATAACGCGTTCACTTATCTGCTCTCGATATGGGATTAGTGAAAACATCACCCCTCACCCGTAGTCTGTCAGTGAGGTAGCCCGCCAGTGTCGTAGCTTATCCATCACCTGCCCACAAGGACAGTTGGGTCTTTTGGCCCTACACCTCCCCATCAAGAAGACAGATTAGTATTACGCTCTTAATCAAACATCATCAATCTTAATACTCCACACACATGAATTTATCATCCTCAAATCTGCAAGCACTCATTCTAGTGATTTCATAGTCGTCGGGTATGTCACTTCAACACAAGGTCTTTACATCCACCTTCGGTAGTCCCTACACGGGTACATTTGCCACTCGCGACATGGTAAGGTTGTCTACGTCCAGTCTCGGTAGTTCTTGTAGCGTTCGTCACATTTCACAACGTAACCATTCATAAGCTAAATGTATCTTAACTTCTCCATCCTAACTTTCATCCCTTGGAGAAACATACAATAACTCCACCTTACCAAACAAGACCCTTTAATACTACTGTCATAGTCATAGCACTATATCTGACACACTCGAAGGTGAAATTATCAAATTTCATCTCACATTAGTCCACAAATGGTATAACTCATTCCAAGTAACTATACAGTAACCTGGCATGTACCACATATAACTTCAATCTCAGTGTCTGAACTTCGAGTAAAGTTTTTTTTTTTTTTACAATGATTTTAATGGAATTATCCCTTAATAACCTTAACACATCCAAAATTTCCAAGTACAACCTTAATGATGTTTTCTCATGTCAAGTCTTATCAAGGCACTAACACCAGCTTCCAAAATACTTAGCCTTACTTTGGTGAAGGACTTGAATTCCACAATAGCTTTCATTTTAAATTTCACCCAATGAGGTTTTTTTTCCCTGCAATTAGAATTTCGATTTCAAGTCAATTTTCTTGAAGATATCACATATTATCCTTTTCACATCCTTCGAAGATTTCTTCTTCTTATTCTTGTTCCTTTCATCAACTCTTCAATTTTCTCCAAAAATCGTCTAGTGAATTCTTTGCTTCCTTCACAAATTTTCACATTCCCTACTCAAAGAACAAACGCTACCAAGGCAACTAAAATCACAAAACCTTTCCAAAATCAATTGAGTCTCTCCTAGCCTTCTGATGAACCTATCCATTTCCTTACCATGGTCACTCAATTGTGAAACCCTGATCCCATAATAAATACCAAAAACCCTCATACTAAAAAAATTTAAGTAAAAAGATCAAGCATCCAATACCATCAAATCGTCTTCTTTCTCACTCCATCAATAGTTATCACACAAGACTGGCGAATCTGATTCACCCTAGAGGTTCGTCCTAACTCTAACAGTAAACAATGATAATCAATCCAAATACCTCAAACCACATTATCAGTCAAATTAACTTCCTTGGGACTTAAAGTGTTATAAGGTCATTAAAATTCTCAAGATTTCTCTTACTCAAAATTTCTTATAGGGACCAATTTTAAGAACTCTATCAATCTCCTAATTCAGTTGATAATCCAATCAACAACACTCTTACTAATCCTGAGGATCAACTTAAATCAAGTCCATACTTGAGTAAGAGATATTATCTTACTCATACTTCAATCTACCCAATCCAAGGAGTTGTCTACGCCTACAGTTGCCTCTTCCAACCATTTGAGTAAAACCATAAGTTAATGGGTTTAACATCTAGGTAGGAATTCCAAATATAAACCAAACACCAACAGAACCTACACTTAATCAAACCACATCTCTTTAGAACACTACGAGTTTCTTTGAATCTAGTGTTAATTTTTTACTTCACATTTGAAGACTACATAATTGCTACCCCCATTAAATATTTCTACCCTACTTAGCCTAGGGAAAAAAGGGGTCTAATTTGTCTCATATCTTGGACCCAACCTCGTACTCACAGTCCGAGAGGGTTGAACCCAAGCTGTGATACCACCTGTAACGCCCCGCTCCTTCTACAACCTTAACGGGGCATGATCCAATGCAACAACATAACTATAGGGTCTTACATCACAGATTTGTAGCTGTGGGGAAATGAATATTTTTTTTAAAAAAGATTATAGATAAAATAAATAAAGCCATCAAATCATTCATACTCAACTACACCTTACACAAATCTTAATATCATCCACAAAAGAAATGAGAGGGATAATATCTACTATTAATATCAAATCTAATATCACAGATCTGCTCACAACTCAATCCATAAAAATAAAATCAACAAATTTTCTTAAAATTCTCAAATAATCGAGTCTTATATACCAATAATTATGTTCAACTATATCATTCAACCTCATGCTAAACACCTAAATATTCATCCATAGCAGCTTATAAATATAGGCATTCTCCTCCAAACCCAAATCCAGAGGATTACCTGCAATGTAAGGGTGTGAGCTCCAAATCTAGTGAAAGAATACAATAATACATATCCAACATGATATCTCCATTATTCTCTATAATAAATACTATCTTAAAACATAATTAAATAAATATGTGTTTCATGTCCATGCACTCTGCCATACAATGCAAAAATGCTCAATGCACATCCTCGGTGCATCATCCATCCACAACACTACCCACTGTATTTGGTGGTCTTCCCGCCGAAGCGAAGCCTATAATCTACCACAGTGTAGTACTTTCCATATACAATGGGGCCTACACAACACAACCACCCACCAAATAACAGTCTTTGTGATCTCTCATGGCCTAACAAACCAAACCTACCAAACGTGTGGTACTTCTCACTAAAAGCGAGGCCTCAAACTACCACCGTTGTGGTCATCATGAAAGATCACGGCCAACACCTCCATATCCATCCCATGAATATGAAAATGCCATGATCAGTGCTATGTCTACCATGCATTATCTCTATCATCATACCAGATGTGTCATCATGCAATGAATCTAAACATTATCCACATACTTTAAATAGTGATATACGATCTCAAATTATTCTAAGTATCATATCCATGTTCCAAGATATCAACATTTATCTCAATAACATCATATATGCGTAATAACAAATTACATCACACATTATTGTCATAGCAATTCAATATCATAAACAAATCTCTATTCTCCACAAACAACCTCAAACAATAACAACACATCCATCCAAGTTGAATATATTTATTGGACATTTTAACAATATCCGCGGCTAATTTCCAATTATCCGGGCAGACTGAGTCTCCTCACGGCTATTAGAACACTTAGCCAATCCTCTTATATTACTGTGAGTAAGCACCAGATTATGCCACTGTTTCCAACATAGTATACCCAGTCTATTTCATAGGTCTAATGTTATATTCCCAGAACACATTACATAATACAATATTTTCCATTACTCAATCACATTAACAAAAATAGAGAATATCATGTACAACCAAAGTATAGTGTATTATTTTTCCTCACTTAGAAGTTCGTGAAGTGCACAAAATAAAATATCAAAGCTCTCTTTGCAATCAGGACCCAACGTTTGCTGAAATAAAACAATCATAGCAAAAACCAATAAAAAACTATGCTAACAATTCGCCTCAATTTCCAAAACCACTTGAAAATCTGTTCTTTATTATTTTATATTAAATTAATTCATCTCTTAAGATCATAGATATTCTGATCCAGCAAATAGGGGTTCAAAAATCTAATATTTTCAAATTTTACGTACTTTTCCAGAAAAATCATTGTAGGGAAGAATTCGATCATTTCGCAGAATTTCCTGGAAACAGAAAGTTCACTAATTAAGTTCTATATTCCACCAGTAGATAGGGTCTTTGAATTACGATCGTAACAATATTTCGTTTGGCCCAAACAAACTTTCCTAGCATGAGATATGGTCGTTTTACCCAATTTTCCCCTCTTTTCCTTTTCTTTTTCTTTCTCTTTTGTTCGAATTTCTCATATAAAATCCAAAAAAATTGTTTTGATTTGAGAGAGAGATCGTGAGAGAAGGAGAAGAGGAAGAAGAAGCTAAAAATAAATAAAAGAAGAAGGAACCAAAACTATACCTCAGATGAAGGAGGAAAGAAATCCTAGAGAGGACTTAACTTTTTTTCTTTCTTTCAAAGTTTAAGATGGAGAAGATCGAAGCATCCAATTTCCTCAAGGGAGAAGAAGGAATAGACAAGGCATAGTTCATCCATGCTTGGGTATTCATAAAAGAATGGGCTTCCAATTAAGAAAGGAGAGAAAAGATAGGAGTAGGAGAATATAGCATCATCGACCAAGGGTTTCCCAACTAGAGTTTTGCTTTCTTTTCTAAAATACATTAGGATAGGAACTCCTATTTCAAAAATAGCTAGGATTATAAAAGGAAGGATCGTGTAAGGTGAAGTTGGAAAGGTTCCAATGAAAATTGAGAGAAAAAACAAGGGGATGAATTGGCTATAGGATTCTTTTGCAACTAAAATTGAATTTTAAAGATAAAGCATTATAAGACATGGATAAAATAGTCATTTCATAAATCACTTTCTCAAACCATTTTCAAACTTGAATTTTGAAAAAAAATAAAATAAAACTAAGAATATATATATATATATATATAATTTATAAATCTCCAATTTAAGTTTCAATTTGTTAAAAAAATAAAATCTATCTTAAAACAATAGAAAATAATATTTTCAATAAAATGTAATTATGGTTTTCATATAAATTTTATCAAAGGTTTATAAAATCAATATTTAATCCCAATTAATCTATTTCAAATGTGCAACCTAATTGAGGGAGAAAAAACGTTTACAATAGGAGCTAAATGAAATTCTAAGTCAAATGTATTTTCAAAATAATTTTAAAAACATTAAAACAAGCAAATACACACATCATCACCTTAATCCACTAACACCTAACTCTACCCATTTAACCCAACCCTCTCTTCGGGGTAGGGTCACTACATATTATCCCACTTAAAGATAAAACCATAAGCGTAGACTATGAAATCTTCTAGAATTATTAAATATAAAATCATGTTCTCTATTTATTAAAATTCTAATCAAGAAAATTATGATGTCCATTAAGTCAGAAAATTTTAATTCAAGCCTTAGGCTTGGACAAAATTTTTACTCTCCTTTAAGAGTCTAAAAATAAGCTACTCTTCGAAAAGAGCCTTAGATCTTAAAAGGTTAAGTTCCACCGATCCTAAACGGGATTCTAATTTCCTTGAAAACTCTTAAATTAATTTATTCCTAAACATCTTAAAAAGAATTAAAGTAATATAAAAAAATCACCATAAAATATTTAACAATTGGGAAAACCATAAATCTAAAGAAGCTACCATGAATTTCATTCAATTAAATTGGAAATGAAAATTATAATGCTTTAGAGTTTTTGCATCAAAGACATGAAATAAAAATACAAGAACTCAAAGACAAAATTCGAATATTCCTTTCTCTTCTAGTCTTGTCATCCTCCATAATTCTCTCCAAAACTTTCTCTCAAATTCTCTCTCTTTTATTTATCCAAATTTACTGTCTTTTCCCAGCCATGGTCAAATTTTGTAGATAAGGCACCATGATTTTAAGGATTTTGGATTAATTTCGAAAGTAGGGTGCAAATCCCATTTTTCTACACATGCATCAGTTTGTATCTCAATTTTGACCTTGTTAAGTTATTAATCACGAAATTTCATAAACTAAAAAGTTGTATACCTTGAAGTCTTCTTTCCAAAGCAATAAGAATAAATGCAATCAGACATCGGAGTAAAAAGTTATGACCAAAATACTGAAACTGTATCAAAATATTCCTCCTCCAAAATTCACTTTGGTCAATCCAAATCCCATTTTTTTCTCTCATTCTTATTTCCACAATGCTTCAAATGGAATTCACTGGTCCCACTTGGTCTTTTGGACTTGAATCTCATACTTGAACTTTTATCTGTCCCAGAATACTGGTGGACTTTGGCTCATTGGCTTCCAATTGCAAACGTTGGCTTCAGGCTTCAGACTCGAACAGTGGGTCCATTTGTGTGTTTATAAATTTCTACCACCTTTACAATTTAACACAGTTTAAACGTTATTATTATATTCAAACTCTCATATCCGGATTTGAATTATAATAATTTACAATAATTTCAAAATCAAATTAGGTGGTAAAAATTAAAAACTTTCCAATAATAGAACTACACTTCCCTAAACAAGGGATTGTAAATTGATTTCAATTTATTCTTTCATATTTTGTGAGGCTCGTAAATTCTATTTATACTCATATCAATAGAGAGGAAAAATGTCAATTTTCCCACACTTCTACATTTTCCATAGTTAGTTTCAAGAAATGTATAGCTAAAATATGTATAATAAAAAAAAGTTATCATATATGTAGAGTTGATGGTTAATCAATATAAGTTATATTGATTATATAACAAAAAGAAAATTCTCTTGAACAAAATACTTATATTGATGAAATGCTTGAACCATTAGATTATATACTAAAATATGTAGTTGCTGATTAATAAATATTTTGTAGAATCTATCCTTATGATAATCATGTCTCCTACACAAGATCACATTTCTTACTTTTATCATTCACAGTTTTGAAATACTTTGTGATCGATCTCATAAGTTCAAAAGTTGAAGTACTTGTTCATAAAGAAAAGAAGTGAAAATAGGGAAATCAATTAGCAGAAGTGGTAGCAAAAGGGATCTTTCTGCAATTGTATTTTTGAGGTTTCAGCTTTGATAAATGAGATATTTAGAGGTTTTGCCACCATTTATAAATTAATAAAACAAGTTACAAAAGAAAGGGAGAGTTATTAGGGATGCCATGAGATGATTAAATGGAGAGGGTATAGAATTCAAGAGAGCATCGTTCATTCATTGTTGTTGGGTTTGTACCGTGTAGGAGTGGGGTGTAAATATTGGTATCGTATAAGCCGATATATATAGGTTTTGAAAACTCTTATATATCGGCCGATATCAGCCGAAATCCTATATATATTGCTGATATCGGTTGATATTGGTGGGTTTTGTAAAAAAGAAAAATTAATAGTAAGAGAGAAATATAGATACCTATACTTATACCCCTGTGTAGGACCGTCCACCTACGCATCTAACGACATACACTATGCTGCTAACATGGATCATTTTTTTTAAGGCTAATATGTTCAGATGTCTTACTTCACTAATCTTTGAGGCATGTGTAAATCTCCCAATCTGCACATGTCGACTAAAATAAAATGACGAGTAGCCCTTTTTCACAGAGAGGAAAACTAAAGAGGAGCTTCTAAAGGGTTATTTTTTTTTTCTTATTTTTTAGTTGTTTCCCTTGCGTATATTAGAATAATTCATTTAATGACTACCTTAAATCGAGTTAAAATTGTTGGGATTATTAGACAAATAATCACATCAAATAATTAACAGAATAAAATAAGCACAAGCAAAACATACCGATGATTTTATGAAGTTCGGCTCACCTGGCCTACGTCCACGGAGCAACAAAAATCTTCACTATGAGAGAAAGAAATACAAGTAAAATATTAACGACTCCCTTGAGTCAAAAGCCCAAACCCTTAGTCCCGAGCCCTTTGTATACCCCATCTTCTTACCACTTTCATATCCTGAAGAACCCATCTTCTGTCTAGCTCTCCTCTACGCTTCCTGCGCTCCCCGAGCATATCCCAACATGCTCCCCTAACGCGAGGCTTGTCAACATCTGTGCACATCCTCCACAGTTGTATGCGGACCCCTCCACCGTTGAGAGCAAATCTCCTCCATGCATAATTCTATGCATGCGACCATCCAAGGCACCCTCCATGTCGTGGCTTCCCATAGCCTAGAAAGACACTCGGCCTATAATTCCCACGTTGATATATATACTATACAATGCATAGCAACGTGTAATTATCTCATGCAATCAAGTCCACCAAAATATTGATTTCTTGCTGCCAATAAAACTCCTCTTTAAGAAGCCACCATCACTTACAAGATCTGCTCTTGTATACGGCCAACATGTATGACAAAGATGATATCTTTTGTCCATCCAATACTCCTTGAATTAAGGAGAAAATCAAGACCCTTATTCTCCACACGCCAACAACTAATCGAAAATCCCGACCTTAGTTGTCGTGAATCCGAGCCACAACTCAACAAAAATAATTGAATATGAGCCCATTTTTGTTGAGTGATGAATACTGGAGAGCTCAATTTCATTTTGAGATCTATTGACTAGTTTGTCACAGTAATGCTTGTCATGAAAAACTGTGCCGACACAGCGGTGTGTCTCTCCATGGAGGCGCTGAAATTAAATATTTGAACAATTGGATTAAAAGACACAGCCGGTCAGACAGTCTCTTTATAAATATGATATTGTTAAATAATTCTAGATTGGCCTTGCAACCAAATTCTCACGTAAACTTATTCATCTTTTTTTTAAACATGGGTATTCTCATCTCACATTGGAGGTGAGATTAATCCTACAAACATGTATAAATCTCTCAATCCACACACACTGATTTAGTCCATGAGGAGTGTCCAAAAGGGGTTGAGCCTAAATATAAAGATTTCACTTTCATTTTACAAGATGCATTAAATCATGTCTGCTCTGTCGTGGCCTCGTAGGTGAGATTCATTATCATATAGTGCTAATAAGAAAAATGAAGAAAGAGACAACTCCTGATTAGATTGTCCTTCCTTATACAAGACACCCTTCATCTATTATTGTCTTGCTTGCACTTGAATGACTTTCTCATAGTCCTTGAACTCGGTGGTTGGTACAAGGTAAAAGGAGAGCTCCCCATTCGTTCATCAATCTGTTGAATTGAAATCAATTCATACAACACCCAAATCGCCAAAAATATTACGAAAGCCAATATGCAGATGGTTTGAGTTGAAGGGTTAACATCATTTTCTAAGAAATCAGCCCCATGAGTCTTTGCGCCAGTCGTAGATGAGATGGCAAGCAAGTGAGCCCTACGAAAACTAAAGTGACGTTGTCGTCCGAAAATTCAAATTCTAACGTCATTCCTCACAATCAATCAAGATGATAAAATTGATAATCAAAATTAAAACTTCAATGCTGCAAATTAGATATCTACAGAAGACAGTTGACCCACACCTCTGTGACAGGATGATCCACAACTGTCTTGTATTAGTGGGACCGACTGACCCATCACAGGAAACTTGCTTAAAATTGGTTTTACTCCAATGCAGTAGTAACATACATCAGTTACAATCAAAGTCCAAAAACTCAAAACTCAGATTCGACTCAAGTAATTTGGGCGAGTTTTTTAACTTGACTAGAAAAAACTCAATGCTGCACAAGTTTTTTTGAGTTTTTAAACTATAATTAGAATGGTCAATCAGCCCTAGCCTTTCTGCCCTCAACATTCCAGGTCCACTTTGCACTCCCCACCCAACCAACAAGGCAATAACCCCTTTGTTTCATATCTGGCTGGGATGATGTGTAAGTTCATTATGCTCAAGCATCAGTCACAATATAACCACACACTGACTTAAAACTTCAGGACTGGCCCTTTTAAGAGGAGAGGAAAAAACAAATGGACCCATCACATAAAGCATACCAATTAAAGAATTACCAACCAAACGATCACTTATCAATCATAAAGAAATAACTTATAAAAGCAATTTTTTTTTTTTTTTTCAAATTGTCCTACATCTCTCAAATATTAAGAAAAAAAGGGACAAAATAAGCATCAATGGTACAGAGATGGGTGCTAAACCCTACTCACAATGCACAGGTCAGAGACTCGTGTCTCTAAAAAACATTTACATTGCGTCTTTCATGTGAAGAACCAATATGAAAAGTAGGTACAAAATTGTAAGGCAGGTTCTGTGCATTGGCATTGCCAGTATCAACCTACTGTACACCGCTTCTCAAGCACTGGTGTCGAATATCAGAATCATTTCCCTCAAAACAAGAGGGCAACAGCATTCAAGATCGGCAGACCTTCATGGTTGGGTAGCCTCCATCTGATCTGCATTAGCTTCACTACTTTCATATTCAGAGAGGAGATCCATGAACTCGTTTAGCAATCGTTGAACTTTCCTGTTTGATGCCATGGCAGGGAGGATGTCTTCCCTCAAAAGTTTGTGTTTTTTCATTCCCTGCAGAGTGTACAAATCAGAATTCAAAAATCAATTGAGCCAACACTAGCTGTTAAAATGTAACTTATTTCACACAGTACTCTATGACAATTGAACCCGGCTTCTGTTAGTAGATCAAAGCTTATTTTTGCATACGATGAGATCAGGTTCTTTTTTGGTTAAATCAAAGTTAATTTTTATGTGAAACTGAACCAGGTTTTTATATGGTTTACCAAAATTTACATGATTTACTGAGGTCCATTTACATCCCTATCACAGCATCTGTTGATAATGATGTTGGATTGGAAAGAACAAATATGATAGAATAGATATTCATCTGTTTCACTGCGTATTTTATGAAGCAGAAAGGGACCATGGGGATGAGGAACCTGAGGTAAAATGGCAACAGAAATATGGTTGAAGGTGATAAAAATATGAAATTCTTCCACAAATGTGCCAATGCCCGAAGAGCATCAAATAGTATCAGGTCAATTGTAGTGGATGGTCAACGAATAGTAGACAAGAATGGTAGAGAGGCAGTTAGGAGACATTTCTCGGCTATCTTCCAGTCTCCTTTCGAGCATCCCTGCCACACTACCCCATCCAGAGCTTCCCCTTCTCCCACCCCTCACACTGGTCTCTCGCCATCAGCTTCAGTTCTAGGTACTCTCTTTCCCCTCACTTTTCTTTTATTCTGACCCTTCCTTGTGTAGACCTCGTGGCTTGTTTTCTTCACATGTTCTCCAGATTACAGATCTCGCTCATGCCACTTCACCTTGGCCTCGAATTAGTTTCATCCCCACTGAGTCACAGGATCACCAGCTGTCTCTCATTTTCGACATCAGGACTTTCAAATGTTCTTCTTCAGCTTCTCTAGGCTCTACCTCTATAGATGCAGTACTTAACTATCGGCTCTTAATGATCTTCATTTCAGCAGACGGTGCTCTTGCTTCCACTTGCTCAAATCGGGTACTCTTGCTCCTAAACCCCACCCCCCCACCCCACACATACCGGGTCTTGATGGTTTCAATTTTACATTCTTTAAATTATGTTGGGAGACGGTGGGACCTGACTTCCTTAGGGTTTTCAGTGAATTTCATCGAGATGGAATCATTACTAGAGGATTGAAAAATACTTTCATCACTCTCATACCAAGGACCCGATTGAACTCACATTACAAGCCAATTAGCCTTGTTGGTGGTGTCTACAAACTAATAGCCAAGGTGTTGGCCAATAGGTTAAAAAAAGGCATTGCTAGAGATAATTGGTGAATCAAAGGCCCTTTGTGGAGGATAGAGAGATTTTAGATGGCATCTTAATTGCCTATGAACTTGTTCACATGAGACAAAAGGATAAGAAACCGGGGTTTCTTTTCAAAAATGACATGGAAAAGGACTATGATCTTGATAGGATGGGTTTTGGGCAACGATGGAGACAGTGGATGAAAGCTTGTATCGAGCAATACTACGTATTCAGTACTGATAAATGGCTCTCCAACTCCACCAATAGCAGCTAACAGAGATTTGACATAGGGAGATCCACTCTCTTTACACTCGTAGGAGAAAGTTTGAACAAACTGGTGGAAAAAGCTAGAGTTGGGGATCGTTAGAGGTTTTGTCTCATCGCTACATAGTCTGATTGTCACACATCTTCAGTTTGCTGATGATACCTTATTCTTTTGTGAACCACATAGAAACGAAGTCATGGGCTACAAAGCGATCCTCAAGTACTTTGAGTTGGTTTTAGGGCTTAGGATCAACCTTGATAGGAGCACCCTAATCGGGATTTACGTGGATGGAGACCTTCTTAAGGAGTTAGTGGAGAAGATAGGTTGTGGTATTAGGAAGCTACCATTCATCGACCGACGTTTACCTGCAGGAGGGAATCCAAGGCTTAAAAGATTCTATGCACCTGTTGTAGAAAATATAGAGAGAAGACTAGCCGGGTGGGGATGGAAATATCTTTCCTTAGGGGAACGGCTAACCCTCATTGAATCTATCTTACTGTTCTGATCAAGGTTGTCAAAATCGCACGAGTGGCGAGTCGACTCGTGCGATTCGTATCGAGTCACATGTTCACCCGATCCGAATCGGCTACAATATCAACCACTGCTTATTATCGTACGATTTTCTGTTCGACTCGTGAATCGTACGAGTCCAATCGTAGACTCGTAGAGTCGCAAGATACAAAATTTTGGAGCAAAAAATTTTGCATGGGATTATGAAACGTCGGGTGCATGGCCATTTAAGTAAGTAGTACGTGTATTGGCCTAAATTCTCGAGTAAATCTCATTCATGGGCCAACAATATTGAGAGAAAATCTCATTCGACTCTCCAAAGCCTCGACAACTTCTCTTTAGTCTTCTCTTTAGTCTTCTCTTTAGTCTCTGGAACTTCTCCCAAGTGTCATACCCTTCGCAACCCACTCGCAAGCCATCTGCAACTGCAGGATTCACAAGCCATCTGCGTCTCCATCTAGGCATTCGTAAGTCTCTACAGATCTTCTCTTCCAGGTATGGGCTTTTTTTTTTCACTGTTTTCCAATTCCATGACTGTTTTTCACAAATCTTCTTCTCTTTTCTTTCTCATGTTTCGTTTTTCTTCTTCTCTTCTTCTGCAAATGTAAATCTCTTTTCTTCCTCTTTTCTCTCTTTGTTTCTTCTCTTTTCTTCCTCTTCTGTTCGTGTACAATAGATTGTATCTATAACAGTATACTGTTATACAGTATACAATATTGTATACTGTAATGCAGTATAGTGTTATACAGTATATATATACTATTTATTGCACTATGAAACTGCATGAGGAAAAAATCTATGAAATCTAAGATAGATGAACCTTTGTAAGAGAATTGTAGTTTAGTTTCTTTCTTATACCTGTGCTTGAAATATGTCATGGAACTTTGGAGATGCTGCATAGGATTTTTGTAGATAGTCTTTGATGTATATGAAAACACTTTTACATGTGTACAGTATAGCACTTTTATAGTGTTTTTGACTTCTCTATTACAACTTCCAAATAAATGTTCCAAATTCAATAATCAGTTACTTAGTATACAGTATTGTATACTATACAATATACTTTTATACTGTGTAGAGTATACTGTTATACAGTATACAATTATACACATACTGTTATACACCATACAGCAGGTTATGTCCCCTAGTATTATTTATATAATATTGTATTTATATTTAAACTTTTAAATATCATATTAATACTTTTGTTTGGATGATTGTTTTTGTCTTTTCGGGGCGGATGATAAATGACAAATTTATGGATGCGACTTTACAAATTTAGTAAAAAATTGTTAAAATGGTCCGAAGTCAACGAAGTGGTAGTGGGAATGACGGACAATATGAAGCCTGGTAGTTTTGTACTAGTGGAACCGGGCAACCATTTGCATATGCAATGCAACTATTGTAAAAAAAAAAGATGCCTGGTAGTATTTATCGGATGGAAAATCATTTAGGAAAAACAAAAAATGATGTAGCAGCATGTGAAAAATGTCTAGAATCAGTGACCAAAAAATGTGTTGAGTTGATGGGGCAAAATTTGGACACAAAAAGGAGAAAAAAAGAGGCCCAAATGAAGGCTGGGAGACTTGAATATTACCTAAGGACCCAAGAAAAGGGAACTGACCAATGGAAAATTTTGTGAATTTGGAGGATGACAAGAAACAAACAACTCTTAATAGAGTTTGGAAAAAAGAGGATAGAACAACTGCTTGTCTTAATATTTGTTGGTTTTTCTATGCAAATGCCCTCCCCTTCAATTTAGTAAAGAGTCCATTTTTCGAACCCATGTGTGAATCAATTGGGAACTTTGGAAAGGGGTTGAAACCCCCATCATATCATGAGATAAGAAATACTTATCTCAAAATCGGAGTTGAAAATGTTGGAAAATCATAAAAAGAAATGGGCAAAAAAAAAAAGTGCACAATTATCATCGGTCCATTACTAATTCCCTTGTCAATAGTCCAATGGGGAGCGTATTTTTGAGAAGTGTTGACACATCTTCAATTTCCAAGAATGTAGAGAACTTGGCCAACCTTATATAGATTCAGTCATAGAAGAGGTAGGAGTGGATAATGTTGTGCAAATTGTCACCGATAATGCAGCACCATATGTAAAGGCCGGCGAAATTTTGATGAACAGAAGGAAAAAATTATTTTGGACTTCATGTGCAGCACATTGCATTGATCTTATGCTAGATGATATAGGGAAACTAAAGTTGGAGTCATCTACTATTTCTGATGCAAAATCAATTGCAAAATTCATTTACTAGCATGGTTTGGTACTAAGCTTAATGAGACATTTCACGAAGAATCGTGAGTTAATTAGGCCAGCAATAACAAGATTTGCAACAAGATACCTTACATTGAAAAGCATACTGAAATGCAAATCTGGTCTACGGAAATGTTTAGCTCAGATGAATGGGATTTAATGCCTTTGTCCAAGACTGATGGGGAAAAAAAGTGATTGATTTGATTTTTGATAGTAAGTTGTGGAATCGTGTTGAATTTTGTACCAAGGTTGGAATGCCTCTCATAAAATTGTTTCGATTAGTTGATGGAGATAAAAAACTGGCAACGGGGTATATATATGAGGGCATGGATCGAGCTAAGGAGAAGATTGCCAAGAGATTAAACAGTGATGAAAAGAAATACAAGCCATACTGGGACTTGATAGATGCTCGTTGGAATAAACAACTTCACCATCTATTGCATGCAGCTGCTTATTATTTGAATCCTTCTTTCCACTACAACGAATTAGTTAGTCCAGATGTTGAAATTAAAAAGGGGTAGTATCAATGTCTTGAGAAGTTGACTATAGACATGGCTGAGAGGATTAAAATTGATGCACAATTGCATTATTTCAAAACTGGAAAAGAATTGTTTGGGGATAAGATGGCCATAGCAACAAGGAAAAGAAAACAACTAGGTATTTAGTACTTACTATTTACTCATTTATTGTCTAAGTTTGGAATTTGATTTTTTATCTCATGTTTTATAGCTATTTGGTGGGATGATTATGATGATGAAAATAAAGAATTGCAACATGTTGCAATAAGGATTTTGGGTTTAACTTGCAGCGCAACTGGGTGTGAGCGGAATTGGAGCGTGTTTGACCAAGTACGTTTTATTTTTAGCTTTAATTAAATTAATACAATTTTTTAACATTTCTTTAAGAAGTGGAGATAGTAATCTTGTATGTTTGATTGTTTTCTCTTAATTTTTTTTCGATTCATACGAAGAGGAGGAATAGGCTCGAGGCTAAAAGGATGAATGCCCTTCTATTTGTAAAATACAATTTACAAATATAAGTGAGAAAAACTTAAGAGATTCAAAGAAAGATTATGATTCTATTTGCCTATCAGATGTGGAATCTGATAATGAATGGATCACTGAAAAACAAGATCCAGCTCTTCCAGAAGACAATTCTTTGTTGCAAGCCCCCATGATGTTTAATGAGGAAGAAACGAGTAAACGTTTTAAACTCTTGAAGATAGGTATATTATATTTAGATTTTAGAATACAAAATTTATAAAATATTTAATTTTTCTAATAACGGTTTATTCAAGAAAGCGAAAGAGTGTTGTAGGAGAGGAAGAAAGCGTTGAAAAAATTAGTGAGGGGGGTGTGGAAGATGGAAGACACTTTATCTTCATCCTACTTGGATGTTTTAGATGACATTGATGACAATGATGGTTGATGATAATGACATTCTTTAGAATCTTAGATGTTTTGGAATTTTGGATAATAAAATTTTTCGAATAATGATGATTTGTAATTTTGTATTTCGGATTGTAAAAACTTCACTTCTAATGCATTTTGATTTATTTTTGAATTGGTACATTTTGTAATATATTCATGTGTTTGCATATTTACTTATATATTATGAGGAATTGAACAAAACGTTATGAATCTTACGATTCTACGATTTACGTTAGGATTCACGATTCACCGTTCAGACCCCTAGGCCGATTCACGATACGATTCGTTTTTGACAACTTTGCTTCTGATTTACTACTTATCCCTTTTTGAAATGCGAAGAGGAATAATGAAAAAGTTAGAACAGATGTTTAGGAGATTTCTTTGGGGAGATAATAAGGCGAAAAAGAAGGCCAGCTGGTGGCTTGGTCAGAGGTGATTAAGCCCAAGTCAAGAGGAGGGTTAGGCATTGTCCCACTTCAAGTTAGAAATTAAGCCCTTATGTGTAAGTGGTGTTGGAGTTTCGGGAAAGAAAGGGTGGCCATGTGGATTAGAGTTTTGATTGCTAGATAATGGTTTAGAGGATAGCAGGTGGGCTCTGGGAGAAAACGTCGAAAAGACTAGATCTCCTATAGTTAGGGCCTAGTGGAATTTACGTCAAGGTATCGGTGGTGGGAAGCATTTATAAAGGCAAAACCAGGTTACTGGTTGGTAGAGGTGGCAGGACTTAATTTTGGAAGGATCTTTGGATGGGAGATAGGCCTTTAAAGGAAATGTATCCTAGGCTATACAAAATATCTAGGAACAAACTGGCCTTATTACATGACAACTATAAAGTTGAGGGCAATCAGATTTCTTGGTACCTTGATTTAGGAGAGAACTCGGATCCTTTGAGAGTGAGCAGGGAAGATCTGTTAACCCAATTAGGGGAGTTCCCCTTGCCTTTAGAAGATGAGAACAAACTTGTTTGGACAGGCAACTCCTTTGGTATCTACTCAGTTAAGACAATGGTAGAATTGTTCCTTCAATAGCAACATAGTGTGGATTCCCTCTCTAGTTTAGCCTGTAAAGGTCTAGCTCCCCCAAGTGTTCAAACTTTTGTGTGGTGTGCACTAAAGGGCAAGGTTCTTACCAGAATGGAACTCAAGAGGAGAGGGTTGTTGAGAAGGGAGGAAGATTTTAGTTGCTTCCTATGCGGCTCCTCGGAGGAAGGATATGAGGTGTTCTAGTATTCACAGTGTCACTGGAGAGCAGGGATTCAAATGAGGTGGAACTCCTCAGTATTAGGAGAGCTCTGACCATCTGGACAGTCTACGGGTATGGTAAATAGTGATAGAAGGGGACTCGGCAAATTTAATCAAATGGGACCTCCCTGGAGATTGATTATCACGGTTAAGGAGATTAGGGCTCTAGCTTTGGGACTTTGGGACGAAGTTTCATTTGCCCAAGTCAGTCGCACAGACAATGGTGTGACGGATTTCTTCGCAAAGTTTGGAGTCAAACACTCAATTTCAGGCTTTTTTTTTCTATGAGATAGGAGGCATTCGAGCAGAGATGGGGCCAAGATGATTTTTTTTGATTTATGGATGTTTTCTAGTTGTTCTTTTATTCTGTTTAGTATTTTTTTTTTCGGTCTATTCCTTCTAGACACTATTCTCATTTGATGTATTTGTATCTCTTCTCTCTATTAATATAAATCTTATTGTTACCGCTCAAATAAGGAGTTAATATTTTAAATGATAAGTATCCTAGTCTAATTTTCTTCCCCATTTTCAAGTCCAATAAATAATCGTCTTCCTAAAATATTTGGAGATGAACAAATGAATAATGAGCAGATAAGCAGACAAATAAGGAATGCTGGTCAAGTTAGAAATTTATATAGACAATCCCAGAATTGAAAGAAGTGTTACACATTAGATAGGGAGTGATGCCACCTGACATTGAACCCATTATGTACTTTCATCTGTTGTTGTTATGATCTTAATATAATCTTTTGTCATTAATCACAGAAGGGGGAAAAAGAGCAGGTTCATCATACAAACTAGAACCTCACCAACACAAGAGGATCCCACGCAGGGTTCTTGCAATCTGACAAAGTGGACTCCACCATGCTGGTTGGAGGACCAAGAAAGCCCTCACAGACTTCTCTCAATCGGGATTCATCTGCTTCTCTGCAAAATGTTAACATAATGAATCTCCAGTAACGTATACAAGCACTACTATCCAAAACAGAAAAAATAAATACACGAGTCTATTCATTATTCAGAATAATTAAATTTGTTGATAGGTAGTTTATTTTGAACTACCAAATGTCATGCTGATAAAAAGAGACCAAACAATGGTAATCAATACAAAAAATAATATTAGTGGAAAAAAATGCAAGTTGTGTTAACAATGAAAACTACACTACGAATAGAGGGGAAAAAATAGAAGAAAAAAAGGTAAAGAAGGTTTGCAAGTAGTGTAAACTGTAAACATCCATGCACCATAGCACTACCTAAACAACATTCTCTTCTTCATTTCTTTATTTTTTGAAATGCTGACGTGACATGAAGCCATGCCATTGCATGTTAACAATGAAAATTACACTGAAAAAAAAAGGTAAAGAAGGTTTGCAAGTAGTGTAAACATCCATGCACCATAGCACTACCTAAACAACATTATCTCTTTTTCATTTCTTTGTTTTTTTGAAATGCTAACGTTACATGAAGCCATGCCACTGCATTAGAACACACATTATATAGATGATGTATTCAGTTTTGGAAGTGCAATGCAATACACCTCAGATGCCATCTCCATCTTTGTACATGTTTCTCTCGCTACCTAACAGAATCCTTCTTATTTGTTCTCTTTCACAAGAAAAGGGGGTATTTGTCGGCGGAATAAAGCAACTCACCAACATAACCTTCCTACTCTCTCTCTCTCTCTTTCCCATTGTTTCCAAATAGGCAAAAACAAACAAAAGAAACATCTGCACATCCAACACATGTAAAATAGCCTAAATGACATGATTGTCAACCGAGTATGAGGGGGTAATGTAAGCTGAGTTGGATTCCTCTAAATATTGAAACTTGGTTGGCAGGTTAAATCCCAAATCACGAGCTTATAGTCATACTGTAATACTCCCCAACCCTATTTTGCATCAGTACAGGCAGGTATGTTGAAATCTGATACGGGCATAACCTGTAGGATTTGAAAACTCCCAAGACATAGGATTCATGGATGCATCATAATATTTGAGGAAAAATTTAAATAAATTTAAAACTTGGTGTATAAATCTCACTGAAAACAATCAAATAATAAACATTCAATATTTTATTTAGATCACAGAGAACTGCAGAAGTGACATAAAACTTTATCACCGTACAAAATAATGTTATGCTAGTACTAAAGCAATCTATATTGAAACAGACACATACTAGAAAGTCCATCAAGAATCCAACATGGAGATACATCGGATATGGGTGCTGTTTCCCATTAAGAAACCATGTAACATAGACCCCAGCCCCAACCCATCCACATACAGGATCCCTAACTCTGCTGCATAGATTCTTTGGAATGTGACGTACTTCGTTAGATTCTGCACAGATTCCTTTAGTCCTCTAATAGATGGTTTTGGATGATAAATCAGTATCAATTCAATTCTTTCTTCTGAAAGCTAGAATCCCATCTTGGGGTCAGCTTTTTGAGTTCTATTTCACCATATGACCCTATCATAATCTATAGGGACAGTCACTCCACTATCTAGCATGTCCATCTTTATCCCTTCCCTCCAAGTCTTAAGAGGTCAACCTCTCCTTGTGCATACAATATGTAGCCTCTCAACTCTACACACTAGAGCAGTGTCTAGTCTTCTACTAACGTGACAAAACCACCTTAAACAAATTTCTGATAGAGTATTAACTGATTATTTAGACTAAAATTTGTAAATTATTTTTTAATTGCATTAATTTTACACCTTATTTTATTTTAAATAAATATAAATATATGCTTACACTTATTTGAATATTATGCCAAATTTAAGAATGCTATGTTCTAGGATAAGTCAAATCCAACAAATTGTAGTAAGCATCATATATTCTGAGATACTTAGACATGTAAGACATGCAACATAGGTCTCTACATGTTCAAATTGATCACTCATCATGTTAAGTGGTATCTCTGCTTAAAACCCTAACAATGTACCTGTGGCAGAACATGAGAAGAAACTAACCTTGCCAGAAACCGAATATAGGAAAGAAGGCATTGACGATATTCATTAGGTGACTTCAATGCCAGTGATGATGCTAACTGAGCCTCCAAATGAGCACGTGTTTGCACCCCATCATCAGTTACCCTGCAGCATTTGCAGATGGTAGTGAAATGCCTGGTCACTGTCTAACCAAAAGAATACTGCTAAAATGTTACCTAGAAAAATGAATACATACAGATATATATTTGAGATGGAAAAAAAATGAACATATAAGATATGCTCAAGTCATAGTTTTCAAACTAGGATCAAGACTAGGACTCAGATAATTAACAGGTTGAATGAACCAGGAGACTCAGCGGGTCAACCAAGTGATAGGGGTCAAATTTTCTAGATATTTCATAATAATTATCATTATCATCGTTATTCACCACGACTCAGTCACCAGGGGCAGGATGCATCAACTTTAAATAATAATTATTATTGAACCTATGTAGATTCCACTAACAAAATATAAAAGTTCTAAAAATACAATTAGTAAAACACCAAAATGATGCCACTACTCATAGATAACTCTGAAGCCTCTGACAAGATCGCCAAAATAAATGTAATCACAAGTTACATCTTCCATAACGTCATAATCATTATTTAAATTTATTAACATTCACCCATACACATCTCAAGTTATAATTAATAAAAAATAACTATTTTATTTGAAGACTTAATCAATTCAATAAAATGAATCAATCAAAGCTCGACTTAGTTGTTTTGGCACAAGTCATGACTGAGACTGGTCAAATCATAACTCAATTCCACCTAGTTTGAGCCTATCAAGTGGGCATGTATATGACTGGGTTGTGTTGACACAGCAAGGCAACCAAGACCTGGGCCTAGTAAGTTCAGAATCTGTTCCACTCAGTTTGACACTACCCATTGAGCAGGTATATATGATAGGGCTGGGTTGATTCAGCAAGTTGACCAAGAACTCAGCTGAATCAGAAAACTAGGGAGTCATAATTGGCTTGAACATTTTGGAAGTTCACTGTAGAAAATGGAAAATACTGTAGGTTGATACTGTTTCTGTCATCAGTGCCAACAATTATTAGTGAAAACTGAGGAACGAGGAAGTCAAGAAAACATTGTGTGACACATAATGTGTCTTTTATGTGCGTTCATTTTATGTAACAAGATTCCCTTCCACACATATCCCAAGCAGGAGGAGGAGGGGGGAGGGGGGAGGGGGGAAAGAAAACCTTGTCAAAGACCAATCAAATGCAAAGCAGAATGGATACCTATCCAACACACTGAAATCTCCAAACAATTAATGACCCAAATACACTACAATAAGGCTGAAATGAGACATACAACTCTAATCTAACCTTAGATAGAAGGGATAATGGCTTTGACAAGGAAGGCAACAACAACAACAAAAATGATGTTGATAGACTGTAGTAGACATCTCAACTCTTGACAGGTTTTAAAGTTTTGAAGATGTGGCAGAACCAGAAAGATGGACTGCTAAACAAAGAAAGGATAGGCATAATTCAATATGAAAATGTTTTAAACAATCTATAAGATAAGCCTGCGAGAAAGGTGGCAGCCCATGGATAGACCTTTCCTTAATCACCATGATGCAGGATCGATGCACACCGGCTATTCGATCCAGCAAAATAGATCCCTCGTCATCGAGACGGGGTTGAAGGAGAAGAAAAGCCAGAAGCACACGGCGGAAGAAGAGAAAAAAGAGAAAAATAAATTCTAATTTTTCATATCATATTCATCTGAGGGTTGTATTTTTCCACTACTACATCATCCTCTAATAAAAATAAATAAAGAAACCTAAATGAAAAAGGAAAGCTACTTCAATTGGGAAACTAACTAAGCAAGGAGTCCTAAACTAATTAGGAAAGGAAGAGATTAGAAATAAATAAAAAAATTAAAATAAACTAGATGGCGTGTCCTATATCAGTCCTACGGTCATGAAAAGAACTCGTCCTCGAGATGAAATCAGGTAAAATAATTGCATCATTGTCATAGGAAGTGAGACTGTCTCAAGGTATCAGACTAAGGTAGAGACCAATGCCAAAGCTCCGAATGACAAAGCTGGCAACTGGGCCACGATCAGGGCATGGACGACAAGAGCGAACCATCTTCGAGATGAATGAAGCAAAGACGATACACGGGCTCAAGCAAGCACGAATCAATCCAGTCTCGAAGGGGTTTTCAAATTGCACTTGAGTGTTGACATGGTCCTAAAGGATGGGAAAGTAAGCACGAGGCACAAAAGATAGGACAGAAGGCAGGCAAGATAATGTACGAATAATCATAAGATAGTTTTGCGGTATCCATATCAAGATCGGTACTGGGAATGGGGGAGGGTTGGGCAATCGGCAATAGCGATGCCGCTGGTACTGGTGGTGGTGGTGATTGAAGTGGTGGTGGTGGCATTGGTGATGGAGGTGGTTGTGTTTGAGCTGTAAGATTCGAGTCGATCTGATACGAGGGCTCAAAGTTATCTATCACTTCACAATATTGTATCTCTCCCCATGCAATATTTCTTGCAAGGATGCTAGTAGTGACACACGAGGCTCTACAAGCCTTTTTTCCAACTCAGATCTAGTAACACACTCATGACCATTGTTAGGTGCCATAGAGTTCACGTGATGCAGCGGGTGATCGATTTAAAAGGGGTGTGGAAATAATTGGGTCAAATAGGGATGATTTGGAAATGATGGTCAAAAGTGGGATTAAATGAAAAGTTAAATTCAGCCAAGGGTCCCACGTCGAGTGTGAAAAGAAAAGAAAAAAGGAAAAGGGACATAGGAGTGGTGCAAGATGGGAATCAGAAGTGAGGAAAACTGGGAGGAGCACTGCTAGCAAGGTGAGGGAGGTTGGGTTCTGGAGAATTGAGGGTGGGAAAAACAGATTTGTGCATCGGGAGAGAATGTAGGGACTCGGTTTGGGCGAAAATGAGGTTTGGGCTCGATTTCAAGGTATGGCGTTTGAGGAGTGGGATGGGCGATGGGCTTATAGAGGGTGAGTGAAGAGGAAAGAAACAGGGGATTGTTGTTCGTTTGGGGGTTTACAGATGGGGTTGGGTGATGCAGTTGAAGGCATTAAGGGGGTGAGCGGCAGAAGTAAACAGGTGTGCGTTTGGTTTTTTTTTTTTTTTTGGGTCAATATTTGTTTTGCAAAAGGGAGGGGAATGGCAAATCAGGGATGATCGGTAGTGGAGGCGCTGGGTTGGTGGACGAGCAAGGAGACGATCGGTAGGCTATGGGCGACGGTTGGCCTGGCAGAGAACTTGCCATAAAAGTGGAACTGGGAGCATTGGCTGCAGGGCAGAAGCAAGGCAGCGGGCTACTGTTGGAGTAACAGCAGTGGCAGGTGGAGATGTTTGGAAGTCAAATCTGTAGGAAACGGCCAAGAGCGAAACTGGGAGGACGATGGAGGCAACAAATCAGGCACTGAAACACAGCAGAGGGTCTAATCCGAGATTCCTCTACACGATCGTCTCTGTTTTTCTCTTTTGTTTATTTTTTTTTTTTTTTTGAAACAACAACCCGATAACTAGATCATCTATGATAACACAAGGAGACAGATTTGAATACCACTTGATATGGGATCGATGCACATCGGCTATTCGATCCAGCAAAATAGATCCCTCATCTTCGTCAAGACGGGGTTGAAGGAGAAGAAAAGCCTGCAGCACATGGCGGGAGAAGAAGAGAGAAAGGGAGATAAAAGCGAAAAATAAAGTCTAATTTTTCATATCATATTCATCAAGGGTTGTGTTTTTCCACTACTACATCATCCTTTTATAAAAATAAATAAAGAAACCTAAATGGAAAAGGAAAGCTGCTTCAATTAGGAAACTAGCTAAACAGGGAGTCCTAAACTAATTAGGAAAGGTAGAGATTAGAAATAAAAATAAAATTTAAAATAAACTAGATGGTGTGTAACATTACGCAACTACATTACGCCATTTAAAAAACACAGAAAGCATTACACAACTACATTTTTCTTTTCCTGTGCCTATCAACATTCAAAAAAATTAGCCACTTGAATGGAATCACATTTCCAAGAAGAGGACAAGGGAGTTGGTGGAACTCCAATTTTACCTTCTCATCAAAGGCAAGTATTACTTTTGGTTAATATAGGAATAGCATGGCTATCAATTGCCACACACAACTATAAGGTTCCAATGGTAAAACTTTTCGCTAGAAATCAGAGATCCTGCAGATTATTTTAGTTTCCTTTTAAAGACTGAGGTCATCATGGCCAAACGAACCTGTTCCAACTCGCTTTTCTGGCTAAGAACTTCCCAACATCAACCTGCAAAGCTGCTAACTCACCACTTTGAACTGAACCCAAATTCCAGGAGCTCGCAAAATTCGACCCAGGGAAGCAATCATCGGCTATTCTCAGCCAACACATCATGCTTATATCAAAAAGGAATGCATGTCGCGTAGCAAGAACAACCAGAGGTGAACCAGATCTTGACAACCTTGCGGATATAACTTTTATTGTACCTGATAAAGAATGGTATATTACATAAGCATGCTAGACTTAAAACTACAGATGTCTAAATTATTCTAGCTCTGTGGCCCACTTGGATAATCATCAATCTATATATTAGCCACTACATGAATCATTTTGTCATTAAGTAAACTGTGATAGGGGGAACCACTTGGGAGAGAGTGAGACAATCAAATGAGGGTTGGATGGGTCACCCTACTGCTTTCTCCTGCATGTTCCATGTCAGATAGCAAATGGACTACAGGCTTGTTTGGACCTTGTAATATCCCATTTGTGAATAGGGCTGCTCCCGAATCATTTGTGAACAGCAAAAATGTCTAAATAGATATCCATTACCACAGCTTGTGAAAAGCATTAGGGTGCTGCACAACTACAGTACATCCAATATAGAATGACCTACTACATAAAAGAACAAA
Source organism: Chimonanthus salicifolius (assembly GCA_013350335.1). Lineage (NCBI taxonomy): Eukaryota > Viridiplantae > Streptophyta > Magnoliopsida > Laurales > Calycanthaceae > Chimonanthus > Chimonanthus salicifolius. The sequence goes on from CM023532.1 coordinate 52,442,469, forward strand.
CCAATTAATGTACTCTATTCATTTCTCAGGCAATAATAAATTAAGTGATCTATAATCCACGGATAGGGGTGTAATCTGGGTGGGTAGGTCAGGTTAAGAGCCAAATCTCAGACAACACATATCTAGATCAAGTCACTATTTTTCAACCCAACCCATATTTTGGCCTCCTCCAACCTGCCCATAACCCAACACATTTTAAATCCCCAACGGGTTATTTTTTTAATTCGGGTCTTCAGGTTGGTTAAATCAGGTCATGAGTCAACCCGCATTTTTAGGAAATAGGTTAATTTGGTCTATACATATTATATTGATATGTTTCAAACCAAGAAGCATCCATAAAAACAAATCTTTACCACTAAGCATAATCATTATAAAGAGTTAAAAGCTAAAATCATCAAATAATGATTATAAAAAATGAGGAGTGCATCTTCATATACATAATTTGGGTAATTTGGATAGCACAGCTTATACAAAGCATGACCCTAGCGCAGTCCAAATTAAAAATGCGTCAAACTTTTTCGGCTTGGTCCAACCCATATTTTAAACGGGTTGGATTAGCCTGCCTATATTTCAGGTCAGGTCAGCTGCATATGGGTTAACCCTAACCCAAGTTGGACCCCTATCCAAGGAATAGAAGGAATCTTCAGGACTATGAGTTTGTACTTTAAGAATTATAGATTTATAATCTGGTTCAATAATCTGACAGATCTCCAACCCTCAATATGGATATATTATGCCCCTAAAAAGCCCAGAAAAGTTGTACCTGACTCTTTGTTAGGTGAATCCTGGCCTGAAGTTACAAGAAAAGACAGTGAGTCATGCAGAAGACAGGCCTTGTTCAAAAGATCCCAGACAAAAACTGCTCCCCTCCTAGTGACAAGCAGAAGCTTCCAGTTCTCATTACAGTCTATAAACACTGCTGCAGAACCCACCATCATAGTTGGCATTGCTCGTCTTCCACACTTTGTGTAAACCTAATCAAGAAAAAGAAACCAAGGGTTCACCATTTTTTTCTTTGCTCGTATTTGGCAATTGAGAATGTTAACACACAAGGGGAAAAAAAGAGGAACTAGAATAGCTAAAAGTTCTAGAACACTCGTAGAAGATGATATAAAGGTGACAACTGAACTCCATTTCAAGGTGGTACAACAACTCTTTTTTTCAGAAATCCTGATTTGGTAGGCAACACCAACAAAAAGACAGGCAAAATAGGTCAAATTCCCACAAAAAAAGAAAGTTGTCCATTATCATACCAGTTTGAAGCCAATGATGGAAATAGAGCACCCTGTCTAAAAGCGCTGTTTTTTTTATCTATTTGAAAGAAGTCCCTAAGTTCTTCAAAATTTTAAAAAATCCCTTGACCTTAGATAAAAATTCAAAAAGGAACACCTGATCAAAGTCAACATTTATCTGAAAATTATATGTGCTTGTTGCAAAAAAATTGCAACGCATCAAGTATTCTCATCATCATCTAAGCCATTTATCTCATCAATCTATGGTTGACATTTATAATAGGATTTGGTAAATTGTTTCCATTGGCCGATTGCCTATCTGACATTCATGGGACTTGAACCGACAACCTTAAAACTGCATCAATGAGTCTTTGCCAGTTATGCTACATGTTCTTGTCATGATATCAAGCATTCTGAGTCCAAATGAGACCCTTTCTTCACCCATTTTTCCAATCCACACTCACTACATGTCGTCCACCCGACATGTACTAAATTTAATCATAATCAGGGTTACTATAACTGTCGGATTGTAACTGTGAGTTTTTGCCTTCTTAAGCTTTAAAATACAAGCCTTTGATCATGGGATTCTGCTAATCCATGAGAAGTACTTGTTACTCGCCCTACTTCCCAAGTAGAATTGATCTCCAAGCAAGCCCCATAATATAACTAAAATAAAATCACAAAGCAAACATCAATTGATCATTACTGAACTATGGTCAAGGGTCTTCTTTAGAATTTTTACCAAAACTTAGGGGAATTTTTTTAATTATAAAAATAGAGGAACTTTTTCAAATAAATCCAAAAGATAGATGCTACTTAGGAAAAGCCCTAACAAAATTTATGGGCAAGGTGATGCCTTTATGCTACACTGAAACATCTCCACTTCAGATTCTTCATTGATTCTTTTCAGAATCTCCTAGTACTATACTAACATCAGTTTCCATCATCATAAATTACAGACACCCTTCTCTTCTTTTTAAAACCAACAACTAACTTAGGGAGTGGAATGTTTAATATTTTATTGTCTTGATTAAAATTTGTAAATTAGTTTGTAATATTGTCATGGTTGTAAGTTATCTAATAGCAAGCAGTACTCTCCTAAAAATTCCCTTTTATGGTAGTTGTATGCTAAAGTAGATGCTAAAAGGTGAAGGACAACAGTCCACATACAATTTAGACATGCATCAAGAGATCAAATTCATTCAAATGGACAAACCCGGTTGAAAAAGCATGGTAACTACACAATAATTAGGGATGGCAACCTGCTGGGCTCGGGCCAGGTTTCTGTTTTTCCGAGCCCAAGCCAGACACAGGTTGGAGTCCTCGCTCAAGAGAGATCTCAACAAAGCCTGAATGCCCATGGAAAGCCTGGTGGAAAGCAACAAAAATAGAAAAAAAAAAAAAAAAGAGAACAAAGACATTGAAGAGAAAAATAGTTCAAAAAAATGAAAAGAGGGACGATTAGGAAGAAGAGGATAAATAAAAAGATAAAATAGAAAAGAAAAGGACAATAAAACAAAGAACTAAAATGCAAAATATTAGAGAAAATTGAAAATAGAAAACAAAGTAAAAAGGGGAAATAGAAAAATAAATGAAAACTGAGAAAAATGGAATGAGAAAAAAAAAAGGAAATAAAAGAAAATTGAAAAAAAACAGTGATAAGACAAAAAAGAAAGAAGAAGATAAAGAGAATCAAGTGACAGAGAGAGTTGCATGTGGCGGCGGTGGTGTTAACCCCAGTGGTTGTAGAAACCCTAGCATAGAGGGATGCATAAGCACTGTCTACGTTTTATAACCCTCCTTCCTTTTTGCTTTTATATATGCAGAAGGTAAAGTGGGTTATTTAAAATGCTCCAACCACTTCTTCTTTTTTTTTTGAAGACCAAGGTATCCAAGCGTCCCACCTGAATTTTCCAAGTGTCCCACCTGACTAATCCTTGGGACATGTGTAAACCTCCCAATCCGCACACGCCGGATATAGAACTAAGGGGAGGGCCCTTTTGGTGTTTAGGGGGCTTGATCCCAAGACCTCCCACAAACAATGGTGGGAATTGACCATCAAGCCTAACCCCTCAGGGTTAAATTGCTATCCCTAACAATAATCCCAATCAAATAAGCAGCCTACACCTTGGAAATGTGTCAATGACAGGCCTCTCATGGACAGGGTTCTGGTCGGGCTTTCCTTTATCTCTGACCAACATGTTTGTATATCTAAAAGCCTGAGCTTGCTCACAGACCGTTGGCTTTCAAAGGCTAAAGCCCGAGGCCGCTCGTTTGGAAAAAAAAAAAGCCCGAGTGTTGGGACAAATCAGAGTTGCTGGAACTGGGGAGAGATCCAGCCCGTAGCCTCTTCTATGGGTAGGATGGCTCCTCCAAAAAGACCATTGTTCATGAAAGACTAGACTACTTTTTCAGTGAATCAATTGAGACAATTAAAAATTCAACAATTCATATTGAAAGTAGATATAATGAGCTACAAGTGGGGACCAAATTTCAACCCAAAACTCAATTTCTAACCACTAGATCTTAGTAATCAAAATCACATGGGTCATTAAATATTGCCAAGGACGACTCGTGACTTCGAAGTTTGAACACTAAGATTAAATCGCTAAAAATTAAGTTTTGGGCTAAAACTTGATCCACTTGTGGCTCAACATGTCCACTTTCAATCTGAATGGTTGAATTTTTAATGAATATCAAAAGAACATTAAAAATAGAAAATGGATCAGGTTTGACAAACATATATGGCTAAATGGGCCAAAGCCCAATGGCCTTTCACGGGCTTATTCAATCAGCACAAGCCCAGTCATTTAACTAAGCAGGCTCAAAACTTGTGTCCAAGACTGGCCCAACAGGTTGTTACATATGTTCAAACCCATTCATTTATGACTGGTTCAAGCGGGTCTTGGGCCACGTTTGGGCTCATGAATGGGCCCACTCAATTGCAGGCACATTCTAATGCACATGAGCTTCTGAGTAGGGAAATGAAAGTATGCTTTACTGAAAAAGCATGGTAACTACACAATCTTCCCAATCAACGAGCAGTTTACACCTAGGAAAATGTATCAATGGCGGGCATGTTCTGAACGAAATGAACCTGTGAGTAAGGATATGAAATATGATGTATATAATTCCCTCAATATATATCCTTCACACGCATTTTAGTTTAAAATACAGTATCCTACATATATTGCCATTAGCAGCAGCTCTCCGTTTCTAGTATACTCCTGTTACTGGGAAAACTTAAACATGGGAAAGATTTAAGTTGAACTCCAACCAGTTGCAGTGCAATAGCAGTTCCCACATTGTGGGATTTAGGCCATTGTGATATGGCACATGATTGGAGAAAAGGGCTTCATATAGATTGCTCATGGCCTTTAAATACCTTAGTTTGATGATAACAAACCATCTCATAAGGTGCCTCCAGAATAAATGGCCAGAACAAGTGTTTCAACCATTTATTCTTAAAAATGCTTTTGGTTCAGCAGTTTTAGCATAATTGAATCAAATGAAAATATAGGCAATATAGTCAAATTCAGTCCTTTTCATCCAACTATCCAACCTCACTTAGGTGTGCTAAATAAAGTCAGCATTGTTGATTAGACTACTAATCCAGTGCACCCAGTTGGACACTTTGTACCTAAATTTCAACTAGACCGTATAAATTGAGCTGTTTTATATCCAAAACCACATTAATTTAAGCCTTCTGAAAACATATTAATGAGCTGTGATGGGACTACTTTCTTTTCATCCACTCATTAACTGCTTTCTAGGTAAAAGATTGAACAGGTGTTCATTTTGCAATTAGAAAGGACACCTCTTTCATTTTGCAATCACTAAGTTAATTTCGCAAATGACAGCTATTCAAACCAGTTGGAACTTAGAAGAAGCATAATGTAAATGTAGACAAAGCCCAGGAGATACACATGCTACTGGTGGAAGATATTCCTCTATATACCTGTAAGGACCCATCTTCGCAGCCAACTGCCCAGAAGTTAGCATTGCCAGCCAATACAGTTACTTTTGCTGAAATCCTATCAGACCAAAGAGTGTGAACTCCTTTTGAGCAAGTAATTTCTGTTTCTTTTGTCAAAAATGTATTCCCACCACCAACCATGTCATTCAAAGATCGCTCTATGGGCTTAGCTTCCAAGCATATCGGTACCCCATCACCACCTTCTTTCTTATCAAAAACTCGTATGGAAATGCCACTGCAAGAAGCCTGGCTGCCCTGCATGCTTACAATCCCAGATTGTTCTACATTAACTCTCCCATCATTACCAGCGGAGACTGGCACCTTCTCAATAACAAGGCTTTCCGTAATCTGGGCTCTTGCAGTGGTCCCCGAACGCTCCTTACTGCTGCAGTGGCTTAGAGAGACTTCCTTAGCTCTACTTCCAGCAAGAAGGATCCCATTATCATCCTTTCGTAGATCAGATGCTAATGATGAGAAGTCAGACGCTTGTACTAATGGTATACCAGAAATATTTTCCTGATGAACAGGAACCCCAACTGCTTCAGGTATAATTCTTTTTCGGCCATCAGGCCGCCTGTATTCTCTTTGTTTTACAGGGCTAGATATCCGTACAGGAGCAGCTTTATTTAAATCACCACCAGGTCCCCCGTTTTTCTTCCCATCCTCAGCTTGTGTTTCTGAAGTCTTAACAACAGACTGACTGACAACTGGGTTCCCCAAATCAGTAGAAGGCTTGCAGGGCATTTGATTCTGCTGAACATTGGAAGATACTCTTTTGTTAGCGGATTGCTTAGCAGATGCTGCCTCCAGCAATAGTTGAGCCGCGCTTTCAGCTAAATTTGCTTGCCGTCCTCTAACATCTCCATACCTATTTCTCTTCAACTCATCCAACTCAGCATCACTCAGTCGGTGACCCAATTCTTTCACCTCAAAATGAAATGTGGCCACTGTACCATCCAAGGAGCACGCAAAGAGCGCATACCCATCCGGGCTCCTGTTTCAGAAAAACAAAGTAAATCTTAAAGGAAAGTTCATAGATCAGGAATTAAGAATCATTATTCTATCAAGCCAACAACAATGAAACAATGGACCACAAACAAAAATAATTGAGAAACATAAAGTGAACCAGAACAAGATCTGAAATTGCAATAACGAGCAATCATCAGTTACCAGGACAAATCAACTACACTTTGACCAAAGAAATGCTTCGCTACAAAAAGAGGACGAGCACTTGCTGTAGTCCACACAGTTATTGTACGGTCCTGACTCCCAATAGCAATGACATTGTAAGGCTGTGATTCATTTGCCGCAGTCTTTGAGGCACCATTTGCCCACCCAACTGGTGCAGCTTTCACTTCCTGTCCGTTGGGAAAACTCTTCCTGAACATGGAATGATTGAATTTCACCACAATGACAGGGGCGTTGTGTCCTAGAAAGTCGAAAGTGGCAGTCCATTCACCTCTTTCCAATACAGGTGCTGAGTGCCTTGGCTTCTGAAAACCATGAGTTGTGGTAATAAAATGGCCACAGGGTGACCATCCAAGCCTCCTAAAAAATGTTGATCCCAGCTGTAAAATAAAATCATCACTATAATCAGAATAAAGGCAAGAGAAATTACAGATTCCGTAGCCTCAGCATTTATAAGTTTGCTGCGGTGCAAGGTTGTGTACACAACGTGCAAGGTTATGTACACAATGACATATAAAGCCATGCTTCAATGACCCACACAGCTGAAAAGTGAATACCAGCCAGATCAGAAAACACCATTATTCAGCAGTGAAAGGACGTAAAGTCATAAAAGATACAGAAATAGTGCACATTTAAACAAAAATGGGCTAATTTGAAGACTTGGAATGTTCCAAACCCTCACGCACAACATAGACACAATACATATTCATATCAATATAATAAAGTAGAAATAATCTGTGAAGGGGTATGCCCAGAATCAGATTCAAACAGTCCCAACAATTAATGAATTGAAGTAGGACCAGGAGCCAACCTTTTCAACTTAATTTCCATCATGTACCATTCAGTTAGGATCACTCATTCAATGTGATTGTGAGCTAAAGGCCCTTTCATAATAGGGACACAACACGGACAGTCTGGATTGCAGAACATGTAGACCACATGCACATCCTTTATACAATGCATATGAATCTCCATCCCTGAAAAGGCTATAACAAAAGTTTCTAACTGAATGCTTAGAGTGCAAAGATAAAAAGGGTTGATAGAGGTAATAACATACAGACTTCGACCAGTGCCCCTCTGTCCTGTGAGCAAGACTCCAATCGCTGGTACGCCAAATGATAACAGTCTTGTCATCTGACTGACTTGCTATAAAGGATCCAATAGGATCCCAAGCAACACCTTTAACCAGACTTGAATGGCCTCTCAAAACAGCAGTGCATATTCCATTACTCATATTCCAGATATGCACAGTATTATCCAAACTGCCACTGGCCAATATCGAGTCATCTGGAGACCAGTTAAGATCCACCTACTTCAAGCATGGAAAAACAAACCCCTCAGTTAGACAAAGATTAGTAAAACAACAGCAAGCAAGGAAAATTAAAAGTCAAGGAACATATACAGTTACTGTGTAACAATTGAATTGCGACAAATACAACAAGCACACTAATAATTCCCTTTTTATTCACTGCGAAAATAGAGGTACCTAAAAAGCCAACGGATTTGAGTAGCCAAAGTGGATGGCTACCCATTCTGTTGTGCTTGCAGAGTAAAGTAACAGCCAGGACTCACATTAGGTGAGACTTTTCTTCCAACTTTTACACCTCAAATAAATCTATGTAAGCAAACACTGAAATGATTATCTAAGAAATTGCAAAGAAAAAAAAAAGGACAAGGGTATGAAACGAAGTTCTGAACTCTATCATCGTACCTACAATTTGGGTACATCCAGCATAGATTAAAGTAAATGGCTGATCTCTTGCATACCTTTCAAAGCTCAAAACAGAACAGTTGCAATAGTTTTGGGAGAAGCATCGTTTATAAATTTTAACCAGTAAACATATCATGATCATTCACTCTTACCATATGTTGCATACTGAAACTTAGTTATTATAAGGCAAGTAAATTGGTAATATATGGTAAGTAAATTGTACATCCAATCCAAACAGAACCTTTTTTGATGATTTGATTTAACCTAGTGAGACTTTGAAGTATTAAAACCCCCCAAGTTTCTTATACAACAAGGTTGAAGGACACCTAGTGCTTCCCTTGACCATTACCATGACCTTGCATAGGTATATGGCAAAATAATGTCATCACATCTTGCATCAATATTCTTTTTGACCACCAAGACTGCAATGCATGTGAGAGTTCAGACAATGAGGTGCTCAATAACCAAATAAAATGCTCAGTACCCATCATACAACAGCCTAACAGCTTTATTGCCACTACACACAAGCCGACCTTGCGACAAATAGCCTGGAAAAGAAAGTGGTCTAAATTGGACGATGAGCAATTAGATCTAGATCCAGTTGGACTTATATGCCCTCGATTGCTTAGGATGCTCATTACCTTCTTCAGTTGAAACCGATGGCCATTCCCTTCATAAAAAAGGTCTGCAACTCCCTCTCATCTTAGAACAGGGGATAGAAAAGTTCTAGTAGTACATATATACAGAATTCACGTTGGTTAACCCGTCTTGTGGGGTCCACTTATTTCAAATGAACTTAAAAATATCTAGATAATAAGAACATTATACAGATTGCACATATTCACAAAATTCACTTTCATTTGGCATCTAAAACATCTTATGTAAATTCCCCAAAATAAACAATTCAAATGCAATCTAACCAGGTTTTTTTTCTGCAGGATAAATGCAACCCAACCACTAATATAAGTCTCTTGATTCGATAGTTATTATCATGAAATTGAAACTCTGATCGCATGTAATCAGTGTATTTTATCAACCATCTAGTAATTTAGATGCATGTTTAGGTGGAACACAGTGATCGGAGTCGTAATATAATTGTATAAAAGCACCGATCTACTTCCTTCTAGATTCAGGATTCTTGAAATATGTGCTACACTGCTTTGTTCTCATCAATTTTAAGAACAATAGATACAGTAGTGTGCTTTATCGCTTGTACCATGTAAAAGAAAGTTCATAGGTTGATTCAAATATTAAAATTCAGCACACCCAGACTTTTAGACAGACGCTTGATATAGGACTATAAAGGGTAAATCACAATTGATCTTTCAGAATTTCATTTGAAGCTATCACTTTGATGGTCATTTATCAAATAACTAGAAACATTAAATATACTAACTTTTTGTGTTAGCATAAATCTCAAGTTTTCTCCTATTGATTTAATATGTTTGGCAAACCTTGCAACAAAGACACAGGTCTATTGATCAATTGATTGAAGGTATATCATGTATTGCTACAAAGCTCTGACTCATTATTCTACTGCTGAGAAAAACACTTGAAAACTGCACATGGAGTAGTATTTTAGAAAAAATATAAAACTAAAATACAATTAATCTCATCACAACCTTTTGACTGTGAACCAATAGGGTTATTTTGAATTGTCAAAGAAACTCAAGGGATTCTTTAATATTTCAAAAAACTCGAGGGGTTATTTAAATTATTAAAAAAAGTTAGGGGACTTTAGAATCCCCCTTTTTCAAGTGATGCAATCCAAAAACAGCCTTGTTTAAGAGAACACGCAATGGAAACAACTTATATGAGCAATTGATAGAAGAAATGCAATTGTTTCATTACCACATCTGCAGTATGACCCCTCAGAGTCATTGCTACTTTCCAGTTTTCAACATCTGGAGGCTCCCCGCTACCAAATTCCGTTGTGCCCGACCCTGGTTTTCTCTCATGGATAAGTATGACCTGATCATCAGAACCAGATGCAACATAACGCCCGTGCTTGGCCCACCTAACACAATTAACTGAACCAAAGTGATCACGGAGAGTCGCAAGCAACCTTTGTGTTGATTGGTCATTTTCTGAGTCTTTTCCTACTGATTTCATATTCCATATCCGGACCTAGACAGAGAGAAAAGCAAAAGAAAATCCATCTCAAACAATAACTTAAGGAAATTGAACAATTGTGGAATTCTGATACTGTATAAACTATAAAGTAGAAATGTATGGATAGATAGTAAGGAGAACCAACACCTCATCACAATAGCACCGTTGAGCATATTCAAAAGTAACACCAATTGGAAAGTCATACACATCCAACCAAAAGAATATGCAACATTTGTTTCTAGCCTTCTACCTATTCATTTGCACCCCTAAAGGGGAATCTACTTGGATCAAGGAGAGCTGAGGTTGGGAAATTAAACTCACCCTGCAAATACAAACTCAACCCACTTAGATGGTAAATGTGTGAACTCCACACCTAAGAAACTCACTCTAAAATTGGGTGACTTAACTTCCCCACCAAAGGGTGGAGAAATTGGTCCACACACTCAGCTCCTCTCATTCTCCACTTCTCCACCCCTTGCTCAACTCAATCATTCCATGATGTGGATGGTCTTTTGATTTCCTCTCTTAAATGAAAATATATAGCAAAGCAAGAATCATAGCCATCATATATGTTATTCCCTTCCTACATCCTAAACATTCAGCATGAACATGGAGGTTGGCAATAACATATGGGCCGCACCATGTATTTCTTTCTCAAATGGGTGTACCGCTGATTAACCAAGTAAATGGGTAAAACTACATATCATGAGTAGTGATGCATTATTACTTAGCAAAAGAGGTGGTGCATTATTACTTAGCAAAAGAGGGACAATAGCCCCAAAACTTCTTAAATTTCCATAATTCCACTAGGGAATGTCAAGTTCTCAACCCTAAATTTACCAATAGGGTGTCTAATATGGTAGAGAAGTGATAGTAAGGGGTTCTCTACCTACAAGGGAGCCCCACATTTTTCAAGATCCCCAGGAAACCCCTACTTTTTAGCTCACCCAGATCCAAACACAACCAAGGAGTGTGACCAGTGTGATTTTTATTAATTCATCATCACCATCATCCATTCAACTAAGGCTTACCTTTTTCTGAATAATAAAGTCTTACCGATCTATCTAATTTTGATTAATTGTGATTGCAAAAGGTACCTCATGAGAAGAAATGTAATTGATTAGTATCAGCACTTGCCAACAATGCTGAATCATAATCGTAGTGTATTTATCCATTCTTCTCAGAATTCTCAAAGTTTTTTCCTCTTATTTTAATTATAGAAGGGAACACCATATCAGGTATGCATTGGGCTATGCCCCATCCACCAAAGGACCCATCAGATGAATGGTCCAGATCGTCAGATAGATGCATTACACACACAATTTTTGTGGCACTGAGTGAGAAACAGAGGCACACAGCGCACTGAAAATAGAATACTTTCCTGAGAAAGAAACATTTTTAAGCATAAAAGGTTCGATCAATTTCAAGTTTTAGTCCAGAAGTAGTTATTTTCCAAAAAAAAGGTATGTCCATGCATTCGACCAGAGCCTTAGCTAATCGAAAGAAACCCAGCTTAGAAAACAGAAGATCCATTCATTACTACATATGAATCTAAGAGGACACTTCACGTGAGGGTAAAAAAACCTGCTTAGGAAATCACTGAATTCGAATGCATAAAGAACAAAAATAAGAAAACAGAAGCAGTTAAATAAAAAAAATTACCAAGATGATAAAATAAACTAAGATAAAAAACCAAGTACCTTGTGATCTCCTCCTCCAGTGGCGAACCTCAGCCCACCTGGTTGAATATCAATGGAAAAGATTTGCATCCCTTCATGCCTAATCCAGTTAGGTTTTTCAGCAATCATCTTTCTGCTTCTAAAAAGCTGTTTCTCGGACTTATTTCTCACCTCCTTCAACATCTAAGAGAAGTGTCCGAGAATCCATGGTTCTGGGCCCAAACCCAAAGTGGACCGTTGAGAAAACCCTAGATGGGTTCAAAGCCTCAAACCCTAGAAGAAGAGATAGTGTAACTGGAAATTTTCAAGAGGCAGCAGAAAACAAGTAATGTTGCGTCAATGGTTTTTACTGAAGACATCAGCAAAAGAGAAGAAAAGAAACACAAAAGATGAAACTGTATCAAAGATGGCTCAGACTGAGAAAAGAGGACAGGGTTTGTGAAATATGAATCGTAACCTCGTAATATTTGTCTTAATTTATTTTATTCAATTGTAGTTTAATCATTTGAATTTATACTCACAAGCAAATATCCGATACATGTATCGGTCGTACAGTTCCGATATATTTACAAAAAATTAAATCGATCAAAATTTCAAAAAAAAATCACCTAATTTTTTTGAAACACAATAAAAAAATGAAATCACCCTTCTCATTTCAAATTAACTACCCATTACAATTTATGTTATTTTTCACAAATTTTTTAAAAACATTTGAAATTCTTGAGTTCACAACTTAAAAACAATATTTGAACATGTAAATGACCAATATTTAATGAAAATTTATATTTCCATAATCCTCATAATTTTCTTGATATTCTGATTTTTTTTAAAAATATTTAAAAAAAAGGAAAATATCAGCCGATATATTACTGATATGTACATATCGACCGATATATCAGCCTCGCCGATATTTTTACCCCTGCTACACTATATTTAAATTCACGATCTTTAAATGTGAACTTTTCTCATTGTGCTTTAAACTATTACTCATTTTCATCTTATAAATTAATATTTAATTATAATATTTTATCATTCAATAAATTATAGTTTTAAATTCGCAAGAGTTTACTCTATAAAGAAATCTTTCTGTGACTTCAAACACTTATCATTTTTTTCTATAATAACAATACAATGTACATATTTACAGATGAAGCCTCTTAAATATTAGTCTGGAATGGCTGCAGTAATTGATATTAATTCACAAATAATATTTGTAACTATTATCATCAAAATGTTAAAATATTAATATAAAATAATGCAATAATAACTTAAATTGTTATTTGGTGAATGGAATATCTGAGTTTAAAGTTAGTCATGCATTTAGATACTCTAAGGTTGTTTTCGGATTATTAAATAGAGAGAAATTAGGAAAACTTTGTTAACCCCAAGGTTACAACACATGATTTTTGGGTGGTTTTGATAATAACAAAGTCATTGACAAACTATACTAACACTATTTGTTTAAACATAATGTGCATAAGTTTTCGCTCAAAAGAAGAATCACCTCCAACGGTGAAGGAGACATGTATTGGATATCAAACACTTCTTACACAAGCTATTTATGAGAAATGAAGAAAAGCTCGCAAACATTTATTGAAGATCACATGGCTTAAGACATGAAGACTAAAGCATTGAAGTCAGGGTATTTAGTCTTAGGGTGTGAGTGTTCTAAAATTATTGTAAAGTTATTCAATGTCTGAACACTATGGCTCAAGTGGTACCTCTAAGACTTCAACAATCCAATAGACCATATTTTTTATAGGTTTCTAGATCTTACCCAAGTCCCGCGACTCACTTAAAATCATTATAATCTTGACTGAGATGCAAATATTAATAAAATTTGAATGCTCGAATACATATCCGGACAACTGACTATGAAAATATCATACATATATCTCAGATCAATCCGGACAATCGCAAATAGTTCGATCAAGCTAAATGAATTGTCAAAATGACCAAGTGCTCTATGATAAATTTAGACGACGACAAGTTTTGGTCCAGTCGATCGAAATGCATAATTGAAACAGAGAAATGTTCTTTGATAAATCCAGACGACCACAAATCCTTCTTGGGACGACCAAATGGATCGAATTGATATATTTTCTTGGAACTTCCGGACGACCGAATACATGATCTAGTCAACCGAATGTGCGGTAACAGCCACATTTTGGAGCATTTAATGCAGCTTCAAACGGTCATATTTGTTAGGACCTGGGCTTCTAGCCAAAAAGACTAGTTTGTTAGGTGGAGTGACTCAAGTCCTATATAAACCCCTAGATCTCTTTCTACACTTTCAATGTGGGATTCATTCGTAGCAACCCCAACAATTCTCCTCTCAAACGAGGCCCTCTGGCAAAGAGAGCTACGTCGGCCATCCCATTCGCCTGGGGGATCTCTTAAGCCCACATGAGGTAGCCTGAGACCTAGCTCCTATACCACTTGTAAGGACCTAGGCTTTTAGTCCAAAACACTAGTCTGTTAGGTGGAGTGACCTAAGTCCTAAATAAACTCGTAAATCTCCCTGTACACTTCCAATGTTAAACTCGTTCGCAGCAGCCCCAACAATATTTGCAATAAATGAGGCTCCAACGTTAATGAATTTGAATTTCATATATAAAGGACCATTATGATGAAGACAAAAAGAATTGATTACACTTTAACTGCTTCCAATCTTATTCATTATTGCTCTCCTACTCACAATACTCTAAAGTCCCAAATCACTTTCAAATCTCTACTTGAGTTATTGTGATTCATTGTTTGATTAATTCCTAGGCCTTATCACTTTCATATCCTTGAGAGTTATTAAAAAAATCATCATTGTACTTGATATCATACTTTTGTAAAGGGTTAGTTGAACCCTATTGAAGAAGTAGAGTGTCTTCTACTTCGGATTATTGACGTGGTTCTCTCTCCAACCATAAGGAGCTTTTATATCGGTTTATTATTCACCGTTAAGAAGGATAGATAATGTGTTGCAAATCTTAAGGGGCTCTCTTGAGTCGAGGATACTCACTAAAATCGACAGGTTCAATTATTCTTCTCTTCTCATCTATTTCATTCATTTACTTGAATTTATTTATTCATTTATTTTCAACTTCTTTCTTGAATTTGTGTAAATCAAAAGAAGATGAAAAGTTTGTCAAAATACGCAATTCACTACGCCTCGCCCGCCCCACCCCCCCCACCCCCCCACCCCCCCCCCCTCCCTCCCTCCCTCCCTCCCTCCCTCCTTGGGTAATTCTCTGGGCAACAATTGATATCAGAGAAGGGATTATCTTCAAACTTAACCATTGATAATACCTATTCATGACAAACTAGTATTGTAACACCCTGTCTCGTCACGGATATGTTAAATTGATACAAACTCCCAAAACCAATCTAATACTATTTCATACATTGTTTTTTAAATGAGAGACACCGCTCCTGTAATCCACACTAACCACGGGCAACATACAAATAAACCAATGACCAAAAGCATTAATCATAATTAAAATAATAACATCATTTCATAATTACATTCATCCAACTCATGAAATATACACAAGGTTCATATACATGAAAAATCTCTCACTACAAGGGATGAAACTATGACAGAGCTAAAGCTGCAGCTCCACATTTAGGGCCCGATTGAGGGTCCCGCCGACTCCTCCTCTAAGAGGTACCTGTAAGGCAAGGGAGCTCTACATGCCTAGCGAGCGTAATATATGCATTATATGTCATCAAGCATACACTGCATATAATCATATGGACACATCAATGTCTAGGATGTTTACATGCATGACCATGCAATCGTGTGCCCTACCCCTAGCACACTGACCCACATCTACCGGGCCTCCAGTACATCCTCTAACCAACCCAATATAACCCTAGGGCAACCCCTTCATATGCCCATCCACTACGGTTCACCCACCAACAGGTACACAGACTGATCCCCAACCAGATCAGGGTCCCTGGCCCTCAATGGACTGCAAGCCAGACCCAACTGTGGTCTCCTTGACCAAGCACCAGACTCATGGTAATCATACATGTAGCCTCGGGCCCCATTTGTTGGTCTCAACATAACTGGCACATCCACCTTCATTGAATTCCATAGGCATTTTATCGAGTGAGCCGGTCGAACTCATTCGTTAGGCGCCCATAAACTCCTAGTGAGTCAACACCCACCTCACAAGTCTCAACCATGAACCCCAAGGTCATAACCACGGGTAGTCACACTCCCACATCCCTTAGCCAAAAAGTCAAATAAACAATCAGCCCACCTAGCTCCCAAGGCGATCCAGTACATACTCGACGTACTCTATGACCACCTACCTCTAAGGCCACCTCTACAGAAATCCACGCACACCACAGACCAGTACCACAAGTCGTAAATAACCACGGGAGTTGCCCTCCACCGTGCTAACAACCACTAGAGCTATCATCCACCATGCTAATAACCACGGGAGCTGTCCTCCGCTGTGCCAATAACCACGAGAGCTATCCTCCACCGTGTTAATAACCACGAGAGCTATCTTCCACCATGCTAATAACTATGAGAGTTGTCCTCCACCATGCCAACAACCACGGGAGCTATCCTACACCGTGCTAATAACCACGGGAGCTGTCATCCACTATGCCAATAACCACGAGAGCTATCATCCACCATGATAATAACCACGCACTCTAGTATCGTGTCTGTGATGACCTCTAAATCTGCCTTGGGCGAGCCAACACTCAACCCAAGAGCTTCCCAGAGGTTTCCATGACCATTTCACAACATATCCCTCGTGGGACTCTCGGGAACCTCGCCCTTCAAACCGGGCCACACCTCTCTCATAGGTGTGCCCGAAGATCACAATGATAGGCCTGACAGTTAAACCCACACTAGGAAGTACATCCACCCATCAAAAGAGTAAGTACTAAAACCACACCAGGGTAGACCCAACACGACCACGAATCTACCAAAGACCCACATACCTAAGAGGGAAATACCCGACAGATAGTCACACACCTACGGACCCACCAACGAGTAGTCCATAGCTCAATAGCATCCCTTACGCGGTTTCCCATGATTCCCCAACCCCAACTACCCGACAAGCTAGGGGGAGTCTCTAAATCTTGATGTAGCCTAGTGTCCATGGCCCACCGACGTTCCATGTACACTAGCTGCATGCATGCACAATTATCTCCACGCATGTTATCAACATAGCATATCACATAATCATCAAGTATATACTACCATCTATCGCATGTTATTAAACAAATATGTAACATGTTATTTTTTAAAGCATATCATTTATTGCCACAAGTTATACATATCATGATATTACACAGTCCATCCAACATGTTATAACATTTGGCAACTCAACAGATTATTACATAGTCAAATAGACATGTTATCACACAACGCAAATCATTATGTTACTCAACCAACATGTTATCAAGATACTAACCAACATATCATCACAAGCAATTCGTCACGAGTACACCCGAATGATCCCCTTGCCACATATTTGTCAAAACGATTCCCTTGCCGAGTGACTCGTAATCCATAAAGGTCTCATTCCTCATACTCTATGCCCAAGTAGTCATAGGAAAGATATATGCAAATCATGTATGCTAAAACAAGTGTGATGAGTCCCCTCACCTGTGTGCGTCTTTCGAAATCCAAGTGATAAATCAAGTCGGAGGTTTGACAGAAGCAACGCATGGCCTACCAGGCCTGAGAAGCTGGGACGAGTCTGCAAGAATGATTCAGAAACAGTCTGGAAACAAGCAACAAACGATCCAAAAAATGGACAAAGGACAAACCTGAAAAGGCCTGAGCGTGGGCCGGGCCGAGAGGCTGGGTTGAGCCGGACTGGATCTGTTGGGCAGAAGAAGCTGGGCCGAAGAAGGCCTGAAGGACTGAGCCGATCCACTGGGCTCACAGACTGGACAATGCCTGATCTGCTAGGCTGGATCTGCAACTAGCTGGGCCCTAATTGTTGGGCTCAACTCGGACAGGGCCTGAAGAAGGCGAGCCAAGTCGAATGATGAACACTGAGAAATTACCTTTTTACCCTTTAATATTAGATTAATTAGTATTTATTTTGTAAATATTAGATATGTTTAATGTTGGTTTTTTAGTTTTGCAGTGTATTTTGAGAAAATACAAGATATAAGAGTTCAAATGATGAAATTTGCAGTTTTTGGACTTAAAATGTTATTTTTGGAAAATGAGAATTTATAATAAATATTTTACCACGATTTAGGGTTTATTTGTAAACTAATTAATTCAAATTTGTTTATAAGAGTTTTGATTAATTTAATACATTTTTAGAAATAAATGTAAGTGGTAAAATTATTTATTAAAATTCTTTATATGGAGGCCCATTTTGCAAAAGCCTATGAAGAAACCCTCCAAGCCCAGTAAAATCTGAATTTTGCATACAATGATAAATAATGGAGATGGTAGTTGGGACAACATCTGAGAAATTCACTATTTTTCATTAACAGCAGATGAGTTTGTCAAAATAAATGGTACCACTATGCCAATGAAAACAACATTTTTCATTAATGGGTAATGGTGAGTTTGGATTTGAGGCAAAGATTTTACAAAGTCAGTATATCAAGACCATGAACAAAGACCTGACTATCTCATTCAAAGGACCCACCTATTTTTAATAAAGTGGACTATGAAAAGATCACATGGTCTTCCAACCATTCGAAATTCCAAAGAATTACTTAATATATGGGCTTTTGGGTTGTTATCAGTGGCTCCCACAACTTGTAAGACCATTCAGCAAGAGAAGAGGTGACGTTGCTAAAGATATGGAAAACAAATAGAGGCAGGGTGGTGTTAACACTTGTTTGAGATGAGGTGACATGTGTACAACATGATGTGTTTTAGTGCATGGGAAATATATTTTTTTTTCTCAACTTGTGAATCATCATACGCAGCAAAGGAAGAGGATGTTTCAAAGCAGGCAAAACCCAATATTGCTGCTAACAAAAGAATAGATAACCAGTCAGGCCAAGCACTGAAAGGCAGAGAAGAAAGTTGTAGAGATGGCAGCGTCAAACAACTTGAGAGTTTTGTGCCACTGTGATTGAGAAGACAAAGGGAGAAAGAATCTTTGCTGTAACAAATAAAGAGATAAATTAGCTAGTAAAAGAATGAAGTCTGACTAAAATGGGAGAGGATAAGCAATGTTTGGCCAAGCTTATACCTTGGTACGCAGAAGCAAATCTGGTTTGATCTTTTGCACCTAGTTTTGGCAAAATTTTAGAGCCAACTATGACTGAGTCAGAGATAACAAAAGAGATTGAGAAGGAATAAAAAAGGAAAATTCAGAGAGATAGAAGTTAGACTAAATCCATGTGACTCAGCAAAGCAAGATATGGATGAGATGAAAAAAGAAAGGTGGCTATCGATCTAGCAAAAACAGAGCAAGCCAGAGAAATCCATAGAAGAAGGAAATGGAAAGAAGATCTGCTGCTGAACTGTGTGACAGAGAAAATAAAGAAGAGTGGATGCTGATTAGGATTTCCTTACCCGATTGAAAGCAAAACTAGATGAACGTTCATCTTGTGGCTCTGTAAACAAAAATCTAAGGGAAGATATGGCTGCCGTTTCTAACCAGCATGAGCTGGCCAATCTAGGATTTTGCATACGTTGGAAATCCCACAATATTGAGAGATAAGAATAGCAAAAATAGAAAAAAGAATCTGTTCACTGAGAAAAGGGTAGTTGCAAGAAAGACCAAAAGGAAAGAGAGTGAAGAGCCGATTGAAGAAAGCCAGGGAAAATAGGAAGTGATAAGTCCATCTGTCGTGTACAGCAATGAGGGAAGGCCAGAAGTAGAAGTGACATTATCGTGGAGATTTTGTTGAAGGATTCGGTACAACAAAGGTGAAATTGAATGGGTCCCATGTGGCTTGCTATTCTCACTCCTATAAATTGATGGTTTTGGGTCCATTGAATTTGGAATCCGAGCAAGGCACTGAAGGTACTGAAGGTTGGAGAGACGAAGAGAGAAAAAAAAATATTTGACTCATGTAAGTCTTAATTTTTATTATTTTTTCTTTGATAAATTCCAAAGCAATGTAATTTCATATTCCAAGTTTTGAATGAAATTCATTGTAGATTTTTTAGATTTATGGTATTCCCAATTATAAAATATTCTATGGTGATGGTTTTTAATTTCATTTTAATTCTTTTTGTGAATGTTATGAAACAAATTATTTTTAGAATTTTTCAAGAAAAAGTAGAACCCCTGTTAGGATTGGTGGGACTTGACTTTTTCAATCTAAGGTTCTTTTTAAGAAAAAATTATTTTAGATTTGGAAAATGCAAGTGTAAATCCTGCTCAAGCCTAAGGCTTGAATTGAAAAATTCTAATTTAATGGACGTCGTATTTTTTCTAATTAGAATTTTAATAAATGATAAACTTGAATTTATATTTAATAATTCTAGAAGATTTCATAGTCTAGGCTATAATTTTACTTTTAAATAGGACAATATATCAACTTAGATACTTGTCTCGATTACATTGTAAACTATGTAAATAAGTCATTGTTATTGTTATTGTTTTATTCTTTTATTTATTCATAAAAATCCTTGAAATGATTTAATTAGTTTAGAAATATTTTATTTGTTTCTTAAATTTACATTTTAAGTTAGATTGAGGTTATTTAAATTCATTCCACCATTTTAATCAAATTTATAAATCAATGGTTTGTATGATAAAATTAGATCTCATATTTTGTTAAATTTCAAAGTTAGATAATTAATTAAATATTGGTTATCTGAACCTAAAATTTTGCCAAGTTAAGATTATAACTGCATGGTTTAGAAAATTTATCATGCTTAAATCCCAAAGTTTTATTTTCTTAAATCACGTTAATTTAATGGTATCATTTTTATTTGCGTACATATATTTTGTTGTTTTCTTATGGGTACGACCTTGCACTCATTCATTACACTATTAACTGGTTTGTACGCTTGCGAGTAAATTTAGAACACAACAAGCTTTTGGCGCTATTGCCAGAGAATTCTCAAAATAAATTGTGTGCCATTAGATTTATGATTTTTTTTTGAAAAGATTGCTATTTTTAGAAGTTTCTAAATTAGGTAACTCTTTAAAAATAGAAATTTCTATTGTTAGAAATTCTAAGTTTAGAAAGTTTCCTTAAATTAGAAATTTTTAAAAATATCAATGGTTTTGGGTTTAATTTTAGAAAATTACTAAATTTTGAAACTATATAATTAGGACTTTTTATTTTTAGAAATTCTTTAATCTATTAGTTTCCTCTTTTAGTAAGTTTTTCTAATCTTGGAGATATATTTTAATTTAGAATTAATTTATTTTTAGAAAGTGACTTAATTTTAGAAAATTTCTATTTTTAGGAAATTTTATTTTTGGAAAATTGTCTAAGTTTCGAACTCTTTAATTTAGGCAATTTCCAAACTTAAAAAGTTTCTAAATTTATAATCTTATCTAATTTTGGAAAGTTTCCAAGTGTGATTTTTAAAAATTTCATGAAGATTGTAAATTTTGATTGAACTCAAATTCTAAGTCTTGCATTAATTTGGTTGAATTCTGTTGACATTTTTGTAGCTTGAATTAATTTAAAATTTTTAATTAGGTTACAAATATTATATTTCTTCCATTAGTTGTAACTTTAGGACAATTGCACTTAGATTAGGATCATGCATTTTTTTGAATTATGATGAACACCATAAAACTACCATTTTATCCTTTAAATATTAGATTAATTAGCCTTTATTTTGTAAATATTAGATATGTTTAATATGTTTTTGAGTTTTGCAGAATATTTTGGAAAATACAAGAAATGTGAATAAAAATTGGAGAAAATAGGCCACAATGTCAAATTTGGAAAGCTTGTAATTTTACCACCTAATTTTAGAGGTCATTGTAAATTATTTTAATTCAAATTCATTATGAGAATTTGAATTAAAATAATAACTTTTCTATTTCTTTTTACAAAGGTGGTTAATTTTACAAAAACTTCAATGGGCCCACTGTTCCATCTTGAAGTCCAAAGTATGAAAGTCAATGCCCATTTGCAAACCCACGAAATCCAATTCACTTGAGGAATTCTAAGTTACTAAACAAGGGAAATCACTACAACATCTCGTTTGCACCAATTGGATTGGTTGACATGTTCAACTCCACTGGAGCTGTGGAGAAATTCGAAGTCCAATTGGCTCCAGGAAACTCAGAGCACTTCGACGGATATGTATGATGTTCACTTGGCTTTGGTTGAGATAGCTACCTCACCAGCTATTTCTGCTACAGAAATGAAGCCGAAAAATCCAACTGCAACTGTAGCACTGAAGGAAACAGTTACAAAGCCTGATGTGGGGCTGAAAAAATCAGCAGTTAAGTGAAAAAAAAGTTGTTAAGCAAATGTCTGCAAAAACTGTCACAGAGGTGGTTTCCAGAAGGGAAGAGACGGTGGAGGATTCTTAGAAAGATGGCAAGAGAAAAAAAGGAGGAATAAGAGATGGCAAGGAAATCAGAAGAATTGACAAGAAAGGAAGAGGTGGTTTTTAGAAGGGAAGAGAGGGTGGAGGATTCTGAGAAAGATGGCAGAGAAAAAAAGGGAGGAAGAAGATGAAAGTCGCCAGAAAAAGAAGTGCAGTTGCTAGAAGAGTCGAGCCAAAAATCACGCCTGCAATGCTTGGAGAATAGAAAGGAAGAACTGAGAAAAGAGGAGAAGGAAACGATTTGCCAGCTGAGAGATAAGGAAGAAGATGGCGGGTTTGCCGTGACCGAATGAGATAAAGAAAAATGAAGAAAGAATAGAAAGGAAGAATAGAGAAAGAGAAGATAAGAAGGAATGGTGTTAGCCGATCTTGACAGAGGAAAAAAAGGGATAAAGAGAAGCTGCAGTGTAGTGGTGTTAGCGGATCCTGACAGAAAAAAAAAGAGATAAAAGAAGGGCTCACACAACATTTGTTGTGTACCATCGGCTAGGTCTCTTTATTTGCTCATTTTTTTTTCTATTATAAATAGAGTATGGACTTCATTGGAAAAAAACGAATCGAGCAAGGCATAGAAGGGGCTGAAATTGGATAGCTAAGGACAGAGAAAATTATTTGATTTCTTGTAAGTCATTTATTTTATTTTTATGTAATGAGTTCCAAAGAATTGGATTTTCTTATATTCCAATTTTTAAATGAAATTCATTGTAGATTCTTTATATTTATGGTGTTCTCAATTATTAAATATTATGTGGTGATGGTTTTTAATTTTATTTTAATTTTTTTTGTGAATGTTATTAAACAAATTATTTTTAGAAAATTTCAAGGAAAAATAGAACCCCTGTTAGGATCGGTGGGACTTGACTTTTTCAGTGTAAGGTTCTTTTCAAGAACAGTTTATTTTATATTTGAAAAATGCAAGTGTAAATCCCGCTCAAGCCTAAGGCTTGAATTGAAAATTTCTTATTCAATGGACGAGATAATTTTTCTAATTAGAATTTTAATAACTGATGAACTTGAATTTATATTTTATAATTCTAGCATATTTCATAGTCTATGCTATGATTTTATTTTTAAATGGGATAACATGTCGCCTTAGATTCTTGTCTCGATTCCATTGTAAACTATGTAAATAATTTATTATTATTGTTTTTATTATTTTATTTATTCATACAAATCCTTGAAATGATTTAACTAAGTTAGAAATATTTTATTTGTTTCTTAACTTTGCATTTTAAATTAGATTGAGGTCATTTAAATTCACTCCACCATTTTAATAAAATTTATAAATCAATGATAAAATTAGATCTTATATTTTGTTAACTTCCAAAGTTAGATAATTAATTAAATATTGATTATCTAAATCTAGAATTTTGCTAAATTAAAATTATACCTCCATGTTTTAGAAAATTATTTTCTTAGATCACTTATTTTAATGGTACCATTTTTATTTCATACATATATTTTGTTGATTTTCCTTGGGTACGACCTCGCACTCATTCACTATATTATTAATTGGTTCGTGCGCTTACGAGTTAAATTTAAAACACAACAAATTAGAATCTTCATCAAATCTTGTATTATTCTATTTTACAGAAGTTTTAATTACGCGATTAAAAATTGTTGGAAATACACATAATAGGCTAAGGAGTTTTAATTGCGCGCTTAAAAAACACTGGAAATATGCATAATATGATAAGGTGAGTGCCTAATCATTTCTTTCTGATTTTATTTTTCTTATGCATTCATATAAATATATTTAGGGTGTTTTTTATTTTTATTTTTATTTTTTTGTTTATTGTTTGCATTTAATTTGTCCATACATATAGGTTATTAGTATTCATGCATTAGTTTAGATTGCTTTATTATTGTTTGCATATTTGCTTGAATGCTATGTGGTAATTTAAGACTGCATTTTCACAATATCTAGAAAAATAAAATAGTAAAATTGGTTCATGTATCTCTTTAATAAAATCAATTAAAGAACCATTAGGCTAAGTTGGATTTCAGGCTCATTAGGAACCTTTTCGATCTAAATTAATTTTTGTAACCAGTGAATAGTTTATCTTCAAGAATGGTATATAAGGCTAGTTCTGTCACCAAGACATGAGGTCGAGCATGATCTAAGGATAAGCTGGGAAGAGATGCCATATGCTCCCCCACTTACCTAACCATCTTGTGGTTAAACTTTCATCGGAGATTTATAATTTTTGGAGAGAAAAGTAGGAGCAATTTTAAAGACAATGTTTAGGGTCCTATTAGCTAAATAAAAATTTGATTGCATTAGTGAATTCAAATTTAGATTTAGACATTTTCTTTTGTGAATTTGGTTGAGTGTGAATGATCGTGTATGTAGATGAATTATTGGTATCGTGACTCTGACAATCTTTTGGTTTGAGTTACATTTTCTGTCGATTTACTGATCGTTGTGTCTGGAGCTTAGTCTAGCTCAGTCATAGACAATCTACCTTTATAACACCACCATCACCTAATATGGCTGGAGAAAGAGTCGAAGAGAAAACCTTTCAAGACTACTTTTCAGCACTCACACCCAATACACCATCAGACATAGTTGTTCAGCCTTTGAACTCAAACTAGGCCTGTTACATCTTTTAGCCGCATTCCATGGACTTGATCATGAGAACCCTTACCTACATGTTAAAGAATTCTTAGAAATCTGTGCCACCATCAAACTTCAAGGCATCATTGATAAATCCATTAAACTTCATTTATTTTCTTTTCCTTTCAAAGAAAAAGCGAAATCTTGGCTAAATTCTCTCCCTACAAATTCATCACAACATGGGATCAGTTAGCCAACAAGTTTTTGAATAAATTTTTCCCTATATATAAAACTAACGCCCTTAAGAAAGAAATTTCAAACTTTAATCAGAAGGAGGGTGAACAATTCTGTGAGTCATAGGAAAGATTCAAAGATACGTTGAGCAAATGCCCCACCACGGTTTTGAAACAGGGAGACTCGTGCAATTCTTTTATGATGGTTTAACCATATCGAACCGTACAATGGTCGAATCTATGAAGGGTGGGGAATTTTTAAAGCTAACTGCAATCAATGGATGGAACTTATTAGAATCATTGGCGGAAAGTTCTCATTGATGGGACTTCTCCAAAAGAGAGAATTCAGCACAAATCTCAAAGAAAGGAGGTTTATAAGAAGTTAGTAGCGACTTAGACGTTAAGCTTGCAATTGCGAACTTAACAAAGAAAACCGATGCTTTAGCAATGACTCAGGCGATGGGCCCATCATTAGGAATGCATGCTGAGGTTTACGCAATGATAAATGCAAAATTATTATATATTTTACTCCTAAATTTATATTTGTTAGTATCTCATATTAATTAATTTTTTCTAATTAATGTGTTTTATGAGGGCACTTTCTAGACCCAAAGCTGGCTTAATTAAGTGGAATTGACGAGTTTTCTCAGCTTGAACTAGTGTTCGGGTTGATAGAGAGAAGATTAACTTTGCAAACATCAGCAAGAAACCCAACCAATGAAGCAGAGGCAGCCAAGAGTTTATTTTAAGTCAGATTGAAGTCTAAGAACAGCCATTGGAACACCACTGTGAGTAGCGTTTCTTAACAAACAAAGAGAGAAGCCAAGACTGGCCAAGTTGAGAAGAAAAATACAGCAGCACCTAGTGGCAAGCCTTTGCAAAAGGAATTAGGCAGCCAGCTTAAAAAGGACCAGCCATTGCATCTATGGGAAAGGAGTAGAAAAAGAAAGGAAAGAAAAAAGGTGGCTAAACTGAGAAAAGAAATCCATACAGAGGAAGTTGTCGTGTATCCAATAATAGAGAAATAGGAGTCGGCCAGCACAACATGCCATCGGTTGATTGAGTGGGCCCCATGCTTACTTATTTTATATCTCCCAAAAGCTTATAAATTGTGCACCCATCCATTGAGACGAATGAAACTTGAAATATACAGAGTAGAAGGCTCGGCTGAGAGAGGGAAGGCTCGGGATCTCCGACGATGGATCGGGTTTTATTTTTCTATCTCTTTTGTTCAAATTCTTTTATAATGTTCAGCAAAATTTCTGTACTAAGGTTGAGGATGAAACCCCATTAATGAAATAATGTTCTTTTATTTATTTATTTAATTCTAATTATATGTGTTCAATTATTTATGATTTGTGCTTCATTAGATTAATTAGACATTAATTATTTTCACCACTAATATCATGTATTTGTGGTAGTTAATATTAATATTTGATTCATCAAGGGCTTGGCATTTTAATTTAAAAGAAAGATTTCTTTAATTTAATGTTTTTCAATTTAATTAGATACACTGTATGCTTAGATTATTTACTTTGATCCATTGTCTTTTAAATTTAAATTAGATACATTAAATGCTTAGGAGTTATATCTTTAAAAGCAAAAGGATAATATAAATTTTGAACACATATTAATAAACTTAAATGTTTAAATCTCTTAAAATTGGGAATTAATAAATAAATAATTGGAAGATTATAGATTTAATGGTGGTGGAATCCGATGCCTTAGTAATTTTTCTCATTTTATTCAATCTCTATTTTAGTTGTTTTATTTTAATTTTGCATGTTTAATTCAATCATTCTCTTGAAAAATTGTTAACTAGGTTAATGTTAAAATATTAGGTTTTTTAATTTGTTTTCCCGTTCATTCTAAATCAAGTGCCTGTGGGTTTGACCTCGCACTTGCATATCTCTATACTCCAATTCGATTCGTGCGCTTGCGAGTAATTATAAATTTAAAATTTGCACAACACGCAATATGTTCTAACCTAGGACACACTGTCTAAAACTGTCCTTCCTACGGATCTAATGCTGAGTGTTCAACCGAGCAGGCCAACGCACTCAATAATTTTGGAAGATAGCAGGAAACCCTTTCTCTGCCATATACAATTTTAATTGGCGGAATCATTCAAATTTTCTTGGAGTCAAAATCAACCTCCAGTAGGTTAAAGACCCCCTCAATATCAAGGTCCACCATACCAACGACCTCAGAACTAGTCATTCCACCCATCTCAAAATTATCTGGCCCAGCCAAATCATTCTTATCAATCCGGTCCATCTCAACAATATAAGCCCTCTCTCGAGGATACGTTGCAGCAATTCATGCAGTCTATCCAGCAAGCTATGCACAAGCTTGAAACACATCTTGGGCAATTAGCCACCGCAATAGGAGATAGGGAGAAAGCTAGATTTCCCAGTCAGCTTATCCCAAACACCAAGGGCTAGAATGAGATTTCATCGTCTAATCCAGAAGATGCTAACTCCATTATTACCTTGAGATCTAGGAGACAGGTAAACAATAAAGTGGAAATGCCTAGACAACCAGATGACCAGATCACTGGTCAATCCAAGCATCAGGATGACCCACCGAGTCCATCCCCAGTCCAAATCGCACCGGACCCATCTGCTAGAAAACCATACGTACCTAGGGCTTCGTACCCTCAAAGGCTCTTCACCAAGCGAGGGGTGCCTTATGGTGACATACTAGAGGTATTCAAACACGTCAATATCAACATTCCTCTACTTGATGCTATCAACCATATACCCTCATATGCCAAGTTTCTCAAAAACCTCTGTATGGTAAAACGGAGAACTAATGTTCCCACAAAGGCATTTGTAGCAGAAAATGCAAGTGCTCTCCTCCAACAACCATTCCCGATTAAACATAAGGACCCTGGGCGCCCAACCATTGCATGCACCATTGGTACATATGAAATTGACAAGGCCTTATTAGATTTGGGAGCTAGTGTTAGCTTACTGCCATACTCTGTTTATGAGCAGTTAGGGTTGGGAGAGCTGAAACCCACTTTTATCACACTACAGTTAGCTGACTGCTCTATAAAAATTCTGAGAAGTGTGATAGAAGACGTTCTGATTAAAGTAGAAAAATTCTACTTTCCAGTTGATTTTATGGTGTTAGATACACAGTTTGTTCAGAACGAAAGTGGACACATTCCGGTTATTCTTGGACGACAATTCTTGGCCACTGCCAAAGTTGTTATCAATTGCCAAGATGGTATGCTTAGGTTGTCGTTTGGAGATCTGATGACAGAAGTCAATGTGTTTGGCCTATGTCGACAACCTCTTTGCACAGACGATCCGTGCGAGGTTAATATGATCTAGAGTTCTGTTCAAGAGTTCTTCCTTCACTTCATTTGTGATGACCCATTTGAGAAGACTCTGTCCACTTTTAGCACAAACATTAATGAAAATGGTAAACAAGAAGTGAAAGCTATGTTTGACGCATTTCCATATGCGCGAAGGTTCACCAAATTCAAACCTCTCCCCGTTAGTCAATCTGTTCCAATCCCCTCTATCGAGAAGACACCAAAATTAGAGCTCAAGCCAATCCCTGAGACACTTAAATCTTCTTATCTTGAACCATCAAACACTTTACCTGTTATTACAGATTTTGATTTAACTTCTGAGCAGGAGTCCAAAATCCTAACCATTTTAAGAGATCACCGCGAAGCTATTGGATGATTCATTGCCGATCTCAAAGGAATTAGCCCCTCCGTCGTCATGCACAAAATTCATTTGGAAGAAAACTCCAAGATATTTAGAGGACCATAGAGACGACTAAATCCGGCGATGCAAGATGTGGTGAGAGCTGAGATTTTAAAACTCATTGAGGCGGGGAGTTGGAGGAATTACGAAATGAAGCCTATGACACGACCAAAAGGTATAAAGACCGGATGAAATTGTTTCATGACAAACACATCTTGAGAAAATCTTTTACAGTTGGTCAGAAGGTCTTGTTGTACGATTCAAGGTTCCATTTTTTTCTTGGGAAGTTAAGGTCCAAATGGACTGGTCCATTTATTGTTTCATCAGTGTTTCCACATGGAGTAGTACAGATCAGGCATCCTACGAGTGGTCGTACGTTCAAGGTTAATGGACAACGATTAAAGCTATTTTTAAAGTTCTCCATTCCTGAAGAAAAGAACGAGGTCCTGTTAGCCGATCCTGTGTACCAAGAATAATTTGAAGACCCATATCCATTCACCCGCCTACCCATCTTTATCATTTCCATTACCCATACTCACTCACCCCATCTGTCTATGTCTGAGTCAGTCTGAGTCGTGAGTATCTAGTTTAAGTTTTCATCAAGTCAGTATAGGATTTCTTTATTTGGTCCATTTCGTACCTCATGCATTCCAAAGTATGTCTAAACCCCGATTTTTCATTTTCTAAAACATTTCTTCTTTTACACATTGACAGTATAGATTAGGGAACATTGAGGATAATGTTCAATTTAAGTTTGGGGATACTGAGGTCATTTGTCATCCATCTAAAAAAAAAATCAGCATCTATCATCCATCTTTGTCTTTGTGACCAGTAGCCGTTAAAGAACTAGATAGGAGTCATGCACGTAGACGGTCGAGTCTTTGTCTTCACATTGTGTTTGTCTAGAACACAAGTTCCCCCAGACTTGTGTAGGAAAATCATTTCCTTAGCTATGAGGGTGAGGCAGTTGGAAAGCCAAGAGGAGCAACCCAAACCTTTTTGTGGTCGAAGTACTCTGGCAGCAAAGAGGAAAGGTAAGAGGCTTGGAATCTGTCACAAATGTGGACGTGGGAATTATAATAGAACAATATCTGATAAAGGAGTTCATTGTGTGACAGCAGCAAGGAATAGACTTATAAGTGGAAATAGATAGATTTATTTGGATTTAGTCAAAGGTAGAGTAAGTCCGGAAAAACTGAGACTCCTTGGTGTCCAAAGAACTATTGATTTTCGTTTAGGGGATTATAAACGTCTTGATAATCTGACGTTAAACGAGTCATAATTTTCTTAGGCAGAGAGAGACAAACTTAATCTTTTTAAGGGTAGAGTAAGCAAAAACTGAGACTCATTGGTACTTAACAAGATTGTCAATTTAGGTCTAAGAAAAGCATGTGTCTTGATGATCTGACGTAAAAAGACCCACATTTTTAGTATTAAGACGTAAATAAAAATCTTTATATCATATTTTTTCGGAAAGATTTTTATAGGATTTATGCTCGGAAACACCTGTATATAGCCATGTTAATGTTAGTCCGAAAATGAAAAATATTAATGAGTCGAGTGATCACCAGAGGAATACTAGTGGAGACTTAAACCCAGTGAGTTGTAGATCCATTCTATCCTTCTGAGGGTTATAAGTAAACTCCTGTTTCTTTGATAAGCGCATTGAGTCGTTGTGAGATCTCATTATCCTTTGATTTGGTTATATTACTGAGAACGCATCAAAATTGAGTATTATACCTAAAATTTTTTCAAATTTATTTGAAACAATGAAATCATCTTTTGAAGCTTAGTATAGGATATAGGCCATTGTTGGACCGTTTGAGCCTCCAAGCCCACTTATTTTGGTCATTTCGTCTTTTTAGTTCCCCAGTTGAGCCTAATATAGCCTCTTTTATTGACTAGCCATATCTACCATACCCAACTCCGGACATGGAGTTTGAGCCAAAATTTTATATCCATGACCTATGAAAAAAGGTTAGGGAAGAATTTGGGATGGGATTCACTGAAAAAATAATTTATGGTAAAAAAAAAAAAGGGAACATCCATACATCAAAAAGGGATGTCGAAAGAGAAAAGAAAAAGATTTGAAAAATAAATAAAAAATACTTTGATAAAAAATAAAAAAGAGTGAAAAATATTAGAGGAAAAATATCCCTCTCACACTATGAAGACCTCTAACCCTTTCTCATCAAAGTATTATTTTAATTAGAGTCTTTATCCCTTCTTTGATATGACCCGGTCCTAAGCCACGTTTCATCTCATTAAGAAGTCCTATTGATCTTAAGTTTAAATAAAGTATGTTGTGTAAGGAATAAAGGAGGAAAAATAGTAGTATTTGACTCAACGTTCTTAGGAAAGTAGCATCTATTTATGAGATCAATTATTTTCTTCATCTGTGCCATCTTTTAATACATATGCGAGAATTTTGATTTGAATATATAAAATCCGCTCACATATACTTTAAGAGAAAATAAATCTAAACTTCTAAGCATTAGCCTTTTTGAGAGATATATCGGGTGAAGTTTGAAGTCAAAGCGTATTTTCCAAAGGTGGTTACAAAACTTGTGTCTATTTTGAAATAGAACACTGTCTTAATATTGGTTATCACACACAACACTCTGGGTATAAGTCTTGTAAAATGAATTTTGGAGTTATATGATGTTTAAATTTTTGTCTATGTGTTTTTGCTGAAAAATTCGATGTTTGTGGGTATCATCACTGAAAGCCCTCACAAAACTACAACTCGTCCACTAGTGGTGAGCTAGGGGTTCAAAGGCTTATTGCATACGCTAAATATGTAATACCCTAGATTTTCAATTATTATCTTATATGAAAATTATCCATTTAATTTGTGATTATTGGTTATGGATTTCTAATTGGGCAAGGAGTTGGGTCATTGGCCCAATTAGAACCCAACGATTTTGGAAAGGGTTCAAATAAAAATTTAAATGGGTTGAATTATCTTAGTAATGTATTATGTCCAAGAATTAATTAAAAGATTAGGACATGGCCGAACATTAGATTTGAATATCCAAGAAGATGTTTAAAAAATCAAATGAGGTTTTCTTTGGCCGTGTATGACATACCAAAGTGGGAAGGTCGGCCATTTCCATTTAAGATAAAAGCAAGGGGCGCATAGTACTTACTAAAAATTAAATAACAAGGGGCGCATGTTATTTTCTAACTAAAAATAACACAAGGGGGGCACGGCCTAAGGGGGGGAGTAGCTATCTTAGGCACTTCCTAAATATGGACCAAGGAAGATTATAAAAGGAGAGGAGGGCAAGGGTACACTGTTTTATACTCTTCATTGCCGAGTTTATTTCTCTCTCTATCCCTCTCTCAAGTTCTCTCTCACGCCAAAGAGCAAGGAGAAGAAGAAGGCAGCCACAAAAAAATGTGTTTGGTTTGGAAGAATTAAGAAGAAAGGAGAAGGATTGGAAGAACAAGAAATCGGAAATGGTTAGTATCTTATTTGATAATATTTTGAAATAAAAGAACCATAGGGTTCGGCCATGATGTATGGCCGAACCCCATGGAAGAAGATTGGAGATGAGTTTTAATGATTTTAATGGAAAGAAAGAATCATAGGGTTCGGCCATGGAGATGATTTTAATGGAAAGAAATAATCATAGGGTTCGGCCATAGTCCATGGCCGAACCCCATGGAAAGATTTGATTTATTTTGTTGGGTTATGAATATTGAAAACCATGGAAGGAAATTGGATGGTCATTGGGTTTAATTTTTATAGAAAATAAGGGGTAAGGTTCGGCCATGGTATATGGCGGAACCCCATCAAATATTGTTACAGATTTGAGGTCTCTTAGACATGTTTTAATTCATGGGTTTGAGGATTAAAAACCATGAAGGATTTTTAGTTATTCTAATGGATGAACCTTGGGTTATTAATATGGATTAGAAACCATGGAAAGATATGGTTTAATGAATGGTTAAATGGAAGATCATTGATTAGTTTTCAAAAGAGAGGACCTTGAACCATAGGGTTCGGCCATGGTGTATGGCTGAACCCCATGGAGTTATGATGATGTTATTATTGAAATTTTAATGGATTTAAATTAATGGTCAAGATCATGAACCATAGGGTTCGGCCATGGTGTATGGCCGAACCCCATGGAGTTGTTTTGGAATGGAGATAGATTTTGGTTGCTAAATTTGGAAAGCATCCAATTATGGAAAGATGGTTTCTAATTTAGGAAACTATCTAATTTTGGATTTTGGTTGCTATATTTGGAAAGCATCCAATTATGGAAAGATAGTTTCTAATTTAGGAAACTATCTAATTTTAGATTTTGGTTGCTATATTTGGAAAACATCCAATTATGGAAAGATGGTTTCTAATTTAGGAAACTATCTAATTTTGGATTTGGTTGCTAAATTTGGAAAGCATACAATTATGGAAAGATGGTTTCTAAATTAGGAAATTATCTAATTTTGGAAAGAGGTTGTCAAATTGGAAATCATCTATTTATGGGAAGTAATATGATTGAAAGTTGGACATCATGGGTTCGGCCATGTGCATGGCCGAACCCCATGAATTAATTCTATGGGTTAGGTTCATGTGTTAATGAATCAAGGGGAATGGGTGGTATGAATTTAATATGATGATTGGATTAATGGGAAGACTTGAACCTAAACTAGTGGCAAAATTGTAAATATTGCCTAATTTGAAAGATCATGGGTTCGGCCATGATGTATGGCCGAATCCCATGAGATGGTTTGTGGATCAAACATTAACTTAGGCAATTGTTTTAATGATTTAAAAGATGGGATTATGGAATGTAAGCCATGGATGACAAAGTTGTAATTTCATGCCAAAATGGAGGATCATGGGTTCGGCCATGGTGTATGGCCGAACCCCATGAGGTTTATTTTATGGACATCATTGGTTAATGAATTAATACAGGGTCTAATTATATATATTTAAATGAATGAGGGAACCAATGGCAATCTTGTAAATATATGGAAATATTGGACATAGGGTTCGGCCATACACATGGCCGAACCCCATGAATTATTTATTGGAGTATATGTTTGGATTAAAAGAAATATGTATGGATTATTTGGAACCTAAGAAAGGAAAAAGGGCTATGGTTATGGACAATGGCATAATTGTAATTAACTAAAGATTATACCATGGGTTCGGCCATGGTGTATGGCCGAACCCCATGGGGTTTTGTTTATGGACTTAGAACCTCATAAATCAAGTGGGACTTGGTGTTGATTTATTATTATATTATAAGGTAACGGGATCTCGCAAGCGGTGCGCGATCGGTGATCGATTCTTGGGCGAAAGACGCAAGCACACGTTAACGGTCTTTGGTAGGATTCCACCTCTTTGAAACCATGGGCTTATGTACACTTGTTTTATCTTATGTTTGATGAAAATATGTTTTAAAGGATATGCTTTATTATTGAATTTCAAATGATATGTTTAATCGTATAAATAGCATGTGTTGATTATGTTTCAAAAGGTGATTTTAAATGCTATGTTTATGTTATAAAATAGCATGTGTCATTGGCATCTCATGCATAGCATGGGGTGGAGGATTTATAACCGGAGGGGTCACACTTCGTCGGGGCGTCCGAAAATCTATGTGCGGTACCTTGATGTGATTTCCATCAAGAAGATTCCGGAGGGTCCACACTCCGTCGGGGCATCCCGAAGACCTATGTGGTGGGTACTTTATGTACATGTGATGGGTGAGACTCATTGCATTTGTCATCATTGCATGGCATGAATTTTATATGGTTTTGACATCACTATATTATTATATATGATTTGTACTAACCCTGTGTTAGTCGTAACTAGAATACCTATTGGGCGCGTTGTTCTAATGCCCTACTTCTACCCTAGTTGATGATACAGGAAATCAGGGGAATGACGAACGTAAGACGGGCCAGGCATAGGAGTTTGGAAGATTTATTTTATATGTTTTGAATAAAGTTACTCATGAACTTGTATTTGAGTATTTAGATTTCGGATTGTAATAACTTAGATGGTCGGATGTGTAGTTTGATGATTATGACGTTTTAATAATGATTAAGGACTTGACGTACTTTGCTAACTGAATGGAATAGAACTTGGTTCTATTATGATTCCGCAATTTTGATGTTATGATTCCACAATTTTGATGTTATGATTCCGCATGTTATGATTTTTATTCCGCATGTTGATATTACTATGTGAACCATTTTCGTGGACTTAGTCCATGTACACATAGGGTTGACCAGTTAAGGGTCGGACTGTCATGCCCCGACCCGAAGGGTGGGCCCGGAACGCGACTGATTTTTTATTTTTTTTGAAGATAAACTAATATAAGCATACTCACTGGGCCGAATCAACGGTTAGGCAAAAAGGTCACACATGATCCCAACATGTGGACTCAAACACATACCATAAGTCTACCCCATAAAATAGATATAATAATAACATGAACACATAACATGAACATACGAAAATCCAACCATTGATTATTACAAAACATTGTCTCAAAGCCACTACAGAGGCAACACAGTTTAATACATCACATTTAAAAAAATTAAGTACCACACCCGGTACTTAATAAAAGCAAATGGTTTCAAGAACTAACAAGTAAAGATAAGGGTATTCCCCTCAGGGGGAATCCCGAAACACCACCGCAGCTTATCCACCCTAAGCTTGAAAAAGAGGGTTCTTCTCATCGGCTTCATCTCCTGAAAGGTGAGTGGGGTGAGCTAACTAGCCCAGTGAAGGAAATACAACAATGCAGTTTAAGTAAAATAACAGGTTACCAACAGTTCAATAATATCACATGCTTGATAACGAATAAGCATAATGTCATGTAAAGCATCATCATCATTTCTCATCAATTACTACTATCATCCAACGTAACGCCTGCTGACTACACTGAGACCTGTATTAAGTCCCGACATTGTCAAAATACATCCTTGCAAGTACATCTCTGGCTCTAACTTAGCCGATACTGACATCCTCAAGTCAGCAACTGACGACACTCATGGTCCACCCATGGTCTAGTAGACATAAACCATCTCCCATATGGCCGATATTGGTTCGATAGCCCAGGTACGTGGAAGCAGTCTTACATATTCATACGATCAACATCATAATATTCACAACCATCATCAGCACTCTCACTATAGTGCATCATGTCTAGGCACATGAGTGGGTTCATCAAATCTGAAACCACCCATTGCCCAAGACTCATCTCATAATAAAACCTGTTTACATATTCTGCAGAGTTAAGTTCCCTCACCGTGATTGTGTGGTTACGCGGTCTCTGTTCAAACAAACAGACAAGTGTACAATCAATATACAGATCAAATACATACACACAAGTAGTATTTTGAAATCTCACGTTTTCCCAAAAATATCCAAGGTATATGGAATTGAGTCTCCTACTGGGTTTCTATCATTTTTAAATTATCATAATCCACAATATAATAATAAATAAAAAGGGGCTCAGTCCAAAACTTATATTGTCTTCTGGGCATTGACCATATTGACTTATTGAGATAGGTTTAGATCATCGGGTCACTTCTCGGTTGTCTTCTGGATAGGACCAAATCTGACATTTTGAGTTAGGCCTCGAAGTCACCCAGTGCCCGACAATATAGCGTCGGCTTGAAAGTGAGATTACTCAGTGCCTGACCAATAGGGTCGGCCTGGAAGTGAATACAATAGTATTTACACTATGAGTAATAAGAGAAGAGGGTTAGTACAATTTTAATTAACAAAAAAAGGGGTACTGACATCACATCACATCATCCAACAAAAAATAATTTTTTTTAATAAAATAATAATATTTATTTATTCATTTATTTATTATTATTATTATTTTTTTCAATGGGAACTAACATCATAAATCACAAGCATCAACAATATCAAATAAAAATATATATTTTTTCTTTTTTTTTTCTTTTTCTTCCTCCTCCCTTCACTGTCTGCAACAGACAGTGAACAGCCGGGAAAGCATGAAAAACGAATCCGGAAACAGTGGGTTTCCCGGATTCAGTTTTCATATCTGACCGGTTCGATGGATTCCTCTAGGAGTCCTCTTTCCATATGGAGAGGTTTGGAGCTTTGAAACTCAGTAAGTCATTCGATTTTAGCATTGAAAGCTCACTGATACGAAGAAAATCGGGTTTTTCTTAAAACTTCAAACTGGTTTTTCTTACTGAAAACAGGGCCAAAACTGGGTTTTCTGGATTCAAAATTGACTGAAATCGAAAGGGGAATGCATTGGATACCTTCAATGGAGTTCCTGCGCTGAGAAATCCGGTTTTGAAAAATCTTCCTCTAAGGTTACAGTGACTGAAAATAGAGAAATAGAGGGTCGGTTGGGTTTTCAAACGGCAGCTGAGAGCAGAGAGGGAGAAGAGAAGGATAGATAATTAACTGGGAGTTTGGAACTGCAAAGGAGGGTTCCTTTTATAGAAAAATCGGCTGGGAAAAGGGGTGAACCGGCCACTGCAAGCGGCTGCATGCGGTGCCTGGTGATGCTCCAAACAGTAACAAGTTTGGGGGTTGCAGATCAGCCCTCCCCTACTTCCAAATTTGCAAAAAGGTCCCCATTTTGTCAAAAACTAGATTTTTAACTTAAAACCTGATTTTGAAAGCTCAAAATCTTAATCTAACCTTACAGATAAGTTGGGTTTTAAAAACTTTAACTACCATAAAAATTTTAGAATTTAACTCTCACTAAAAACAATTTATTTAATTAAAAATCACAATTTAATACTATTTACTTAATTAAACAAATGTTAAATAAAATAATTTAGAAACATCATTTTGGGGTGCCAAAGAATAACTAGACCATTCTTAAAATGGTCTAACACAAAATACTAGTTTTGAAATTTATCTCATTTTCAAAATCACTTAAAATAATTATTTCTCCCTTTCGGGGCTTTGACGGACGGATTTAAGATACTATTTTCTGAA
Source organism: Chimonanthus salicifolius (assembly GCA_013350335.1). Classification (NCBI taxonomy): domain Eukaryota; kingdom Viridiplantae; phylum Streptophyta; class Magnoliopsida; order Laurales; family Calycanthaceae; genus Chimonanthus; species Chimonanthus salicifolius. Next base: position 52,480,318 of record CM023532.1, read on the forward strand.
AAAAAAATTATTTTAAAATTAGAAATACCATTCCTTGATTAAGGACAATCATATCATCCAATAATAATCACATAATAACATAAATTATAAAAATAATAGTAATAAGCGGCAAATTACCAAAATGCCCCTCCAGCTGGATGAGCTGGATCACTGAGTTTTCGAGCTTAGATTGGGCCACACTTGGGCTTTCCTTAAAGCCCTAACCGAAATCTTCGAGATTAACCAGTTAAACAAAATTATTAAGCTAAAACGCGCCTAATCTGGGGCAGGGTATTATACGGACTTTGGAAGTTCGGACTTAGCTGGCGTCGTGACGTCCCTCGCTCTATCACTCTACTCTGTTAAAAAAAATATATATATATACTCTGAATTTACGGGAAAAAGCGAGTGAAAAAAGGTGGAGCGTTACAAAATGCAATCGACAGTACTAACGAAAGTGGTGTAGTTTAGGATTTTTAATTTTCAGTTAGTGGTTTTCTTTGTTTTGTTCAAGGAGTAGCAAAATCTAAGTTTGGGGGTATTTGATGAACACTGAGAAAATACCTTTTTACCCTTTAATATTCGATTAATTAATATTTATTTTGTAAATGTTAGATATGTTTAATGTTGTTTTTTTAGTTTTGCAGTGTATTTCGAGAAAATACAAGATATAAGAGTTCAAATGCTGAAATTTGCGATTTTATGTTATTTTTGAAAAATGAGAATTTTTAATAAATATTTTACTACAATTTAGGGTTTATTTGTAAACTAATTAATTTAAATCCATTTATGAGAGTTTAGATTAATTTAGTACATTTTTAGAAATAAATGTAAGTGGTAAAATTATTTATTAAATTTCTCTATATGGAGACCCATTTGCAAAAGCCTATGAAGAAGCCCATGATCCAGGCAGAGTAAAATCTGAATTTTGCATACAATGATAAATAATGGAGATGATCGTAGTTGGGACAACATCTGAGAAATTCACTATTTTTCATTCAGAATAGATGAGTTTCTCAAAATAAAGGGTACCACTATGCCAATGAAAACAAATTTTTTCATTAATGGGTAATGGTGAGGTTGGATTTGAGGGAAAGATTTTACAAAGTCAGCATATCAAAACCATGAATAAAGACCTGGCTGTCGCATTCAAAGGACCCACCTATGTTTAATAAAGTGGGCTATGAAAATATCACATGGTCTTCCAACCATTAAAAATTCCAAAGAATTACTTAATATATGGGCTTTTGGGTTGTTATCAGTGGCTCCCACAACTTGTAAGACCATTCAGCCAAAAAAGAGGTGATGTTGCTAAAGTTATGGAAAGCAAATAGAGGCAATGGCGGTGTTAACATTTGTACTAGATGAGGTGACATGTGTACAACATGATGCGTTTTAGTGCATGGGAAATATATGTTTTTTTTTTCTCTACTTGTGAATCATCATACAGCAAAGGAAGAGGATGTTTCAATGTAGGCAAAATCCAATATTGCTGCTAACAAAAGCATAGATAACCAGCCAGGCCAAGCACTAAGAGGCAAAGAAGAAAGTTGCAGAGATGGCAGCGTCAAACAACTTGAGAGTTTTGTGCCACGGTGATTGAGAAGACAAAGGGAGAAAAAATCTCTGCTGTAACAAATAAAGAGATAAATTAGCCAGTGAAAGAATGAAGTCTAACTGAAATGGGAGAGGATAAACAATGTTCGGCCAAGCTTACAACTTGGTATACGAGCAAATCTGGTTTGATCTTTTGCACCTAGTTTTGGCAAACTTATAGAGCCAGCTATGGCTGAGTCAGAGATAACAAAAGATATTGAGAAGGAATAAAAAGGAAAATTCAGAGAGATAGCAGTTAGACTAAATCCTTGTGACTCAGCAAAGCAAGATAAGGATGAAATGAAAAAAGAAAGGTGGCTGCCGATCTAGCAAAAACAGAGCAAGCCAGAGAAATTCATAGAAGAAAGAAATGGAAAGAAGATCTGCTGCTGAACCGTGTGACAGAGAAAATAAAGAATAGTGGATGCTGATTGGGATTTCCTTACCCGATTGAAAGCAAAGCTAGATGATCGGTCATCTTGTGGCTCTGTAAACAAAACTCTAAGGGAAGATATGGCTACCGATTCTAACCAGCATGAGCTGGCCAATCTAGGATTTTGCATATGCTGGAAGTCCCACAATATTGAGAGATAAAAATAGCAAAAATAGAAAAAAGAATCTGTTCACTGAGAAAAGGGCGGTTGCAAGAAAGACCAAAAGGAAAGAGAGTGTAGAGCCGATTAAAGAAAGCCAGGGAAAATAGGAAGTCATAAGTCCATCTGCCGTGTACAGCAATGAGGGAAGGCCAGAAGTAGAAGTGACATTATCGTGGAGATTTTGTTGAAGGATTCGGTACAGCAAGGGTGAAATTGAATGGGTCCCACGTGACTTGCTCTTCTCACTCCTATAAATTGATGGATTTGGGTCCATTGAATTTTGAATCCGAGCAAGGCATTGAAGGTGTTGAAGGTGGGAGAGACAAAGAGAGAAAAAAAAAAATTCGACTCATGTAAGTCTTGATTTTTATTATTTTTTCTTTGATAAATTCCAAAACAATGTAATTTCAAATTCCAATTTTTGAATGAAATTCATGGTTAATTTTTTAGATTTATGGTGTTCCCAATTATTAAATATTCTATGATGATGGTTTTTAATTTCATTTTAATTCTTTTTGTGAATCTTATGGAACAAATTATTTTTAGAATTTTTCAAGAAAAAATAGAACTCCTGTTAGGATCGATGGGACTTGACTTTTTCAATCTAAGGTTCTTTTTAAGAACAATTTATTTTAGATTTGGAAAATGCAAGTGTAAATCCTACTCAGGCCTAGGGCTTGAATTGAAAAATTTTAATTTAATGGACGTCGTAATTTTTCTAATTAGAATTTTAATAAATGATGAACTTGAATTTATATTTAATAATTCTAGAAGATTTCATAGTCTAGGCCATAATTTTACTTTTAAATGGGATAACATGCCACTTTAAATACTTGTCTCGTTTTCATTGTAAACTATGTAAATAAGTCATTGTTATTGTTTTTATTTTATTCTTTTATTTATTCATAAAAATCCTTGAAATGATTTAATTAGGTTAGAAATATATTATTTGTTTCTTAAATTTGCATTTTAAGTTAGATTGAGGTTATTTAAATTCACTCCACCATTTTAATCAAATTTATAAAATCAATGGTTTGTATGATAAAATTAGATTCATGTTTTGTTAAATTCCAAAGTTAGATAATTAATTAAATATTGGTTATCTGAATCTAGAATTTTACCAAGTTAAGATTATAACTTCATGTTTTAGAAAATTTATCATGCTTAAATCCCAAAGTTTTATTTTCTTAAATCACGTTAATATAATGGTACCAATTTTCTTTCCATACATATATTTTGTTGATTTTTCTTGGGTACGACCGCACACTTATTCACTACACTATTAACTAGTTCGTGCGCTTGCGAGGTAAATTTAAAACACAACATCGAACTGGGCCAGATCCGGTCACGCGCGAACCGGACTGAACTGGTTCGGCTTGGCTGGGCTTGGGGAGGATGTGAAATGAAGGAGAAGAAGAAGAAGAGGAAAAGAGAGAGAGAGAGAGGTCCGAGAGGGAGAAAGGTCAAGAGAGAGGGAGAACAGCGGTGAAGGAAGGAGATAGAGAGATAATAAAGCTAGGGTCGGGTAGGGTTGGTGGTCAATGGACCAAGGTCGAGCAAGAAGGAGTCTAGGGTTTCGAGATAGAAGAGGAAAGAGAGGAAAGAGGAAAAGGGGCGGCGGTGGCTCACACACAAGGAGAAGATTAGGGTTTTCGAGAAAAGGGAAAAAGTAAAAGAGAAGAGAAGGGTTCGAGTACCTAGGGACGGCGGGAGAAGGATGAACGGCGGCTACACAAAGAGGGGGCGGCGGCTAGGTTTTTGATGGTTGCAAGAGGAAGGTGAGGAAAAATGGGTAGAGGGAAAGAGAGAGAAATGTGAGAGATAGAGATAGAGAGAGAGTAGAAGGGGGAGGAATGAGGACGGCGGCACTGTAGCTTCCACTGCTACAGTGCTGCAAAAAACAAGGGATTTAAAGGGGTGTGGGTTAGGGCTCAAGGGAGGTTATGAGGGTTTGGGTAGGTGTGTTGGACCAAGGAGGGCCCACACGGGTATGGGTCAAGCTCGAGGAAGGGTCACAAAAACTCCACTGAAAATGTTGATTTTAAAGAAAGCTCTTATAAATATAAATACACATATAATGTTTTGATTTATTTTACTTTTAACTTTATTATATTTTATTTTGTGTATATATATATATATATATATATATATATATATATATATATATATATATATATATATATATATATATATTTTAAGACAAAACGTCAAAATGCCTGAAAATCCAAATTTCCAAAATTAACTTAGTGTTTTCCTAAAAAACAATTCGAAAACCCACTTAAATTGGATATCAAGATCGGTGGAGGAAACCATGTGATTTTCAAACTTTTAAGTGACAGAATATTCAATAATTCAAAATTACCAAAATGCCCTTTGAGTCTCCGAACTCAAAACTAGACAAACCATGACCCATCACGGGGGCCACACTACCCCCACTACTACGAAGACCCTCAAACCCCGAAAAATCGGGTCAGGTCGTTACAGGTACTTCCTGTGGAGAATGACAATCTACCAATAGACCTCTCTATTCAATGATAATGATTATTGGAAGACGAGAATAAAAATATACTTAGAATCATTAAATCTTCTACTATGGGAAGTCATAGAGAATGGACCTCACATTCCTATGAAAAAGGATGAAAAAAATGTTGTTGTCTCTAAACCCAAGATGGAATGGGATGGCAATGAAAGAAAGCTTGTCCAATTGAATTCCAAGGCCATGAACAATTTATTTTGCGCTTTAGATTGCAATAAATTCAATAAAGTTTCTTCATGTGAAATGGCTAAGGAAATTTGGGACAAATATCAAGTCACCTATGAAGGGACAACCCAAGTGAAAAATAATCAAAGATTAATATGCTTGTCCATTCCTATGAGCTTTTCAATATGAAATCTGATGAGTCCATTACATATATGTTTACTCGTTTCAGTACTATAATTAATGGTCTCAAATCATTTGGAAAAAGTCTACACTAATGAAGACAATGTGAGCAAGATTCTTAGGTCATTACCAAGAAGTTGGAAACCAAATGTCACTGCAATTCAAGAAGCCAAGGATCTCTCATTGCTTAGCCTCTACGAACTTTTGGGCTCACTCATGAGAACACTATGAAAGGCCATGAAGAAGAATGTCGACACAAGAAGGGCCTCGCTTTCAAAGCCTCTCAAATGAGTGACGATGACCAAGAAGATGAGCTTAGTGATGAAGAAACTGCAAACTTATGTCTCATGGAAAACGGCGATGAGGCAAATTCATTATGTGAAAACTCGTTTGATGAACTTCCAAATGTGAATGAGCTTTATGAAATCATTAATGAATTGCATAAAGAGCTCAAATTGCAAAGCAAAAGAAACATTACTCTTAAGAAAGAGATTTCGTCAATTTCAAATGACCTTGAAAAGTCAAAATTTGATAATGACTGTTTGAAAAAGGAAAATGAGGAACTCCTTTATAAAGTAAATGTGCATAAAAATATTGAATTAGAAAATAAGGAATTGAAAAAGAAAATTGAGAAGCTCTCCTCTTCCTCTCAAGTTCAAATTGAACATAAAAATGAAAATGTTTTTATGAAACTAAAAATTCAAGAGTTGACTAAATGCCTTGCGAAATTCACTCTTGGAAAGGAGAAGTTGGACGTGGTATTAAGCAATCAAAGAAGTTCTCTTAACAATGAATGACTTGGATTCATTCTCGGGTCAAGTAAAGACAATCATAAAACTTCCTTCTTTAGAGCATTTAAATCCAAATCACCATAACTTCCTTGTAAATCTTGTGGAAAGTTGGATCATACAATTGCCTATTGCCATGTTAGAAAAAGAAAATATTATTCATCTACTTGGGTATGAGTTCCTAAGGGAGCATTACGGCTAACCCATTTGGACCCATAGGAATAAGGGTACCAAAAGGCATTACTTTTAATGTTGTAGGTATGCTTAAAGTTAGTACCTTGCAAAGATAAATGGTATCTTGATAGGGGATGCTTTCGGCACATGACGGGAGACAAATCAAAGTTCATCCAACTTTCATCGAAGGATGGTGGACATGTCATGTTCGGCGACAACTCCGAAGGAAAAATCATCGAAAAATGTATTGTTCGTAAGGATTCTACCTTAAATATTGATGATGTGCTTTTAGTTAATGGTTTGAAGGATAATTTGCTTAGTGTTAGCCAATTGTGTGATGTAGGCTATAGAGTTGTGTTTAAAATTAATGCTTGTATTGTTGGACACACTTCTAATAACAATGTTTTGTTAACTGCAGCTACGTATGAAAACTGTGTAATACTTCATCATAATATCAGAGTTTATTGATTGAGAATCAATCGTACATTCATTCATCATTAAACTTAATGTTCGACATACCCGAACAACATAATCAAAAGATCTGAATCGATTAATGCTTGAAACACTGATCAATCTTAATGCGGAAATTATTAACATAATAATCATAAGAGATACCTGGATCTATTGATGAAGAAGAGTGAGATCTGATCTTCCCTTTAATATGTCAATACTTCCTGAAGTCCAAAAACATGAGAAATCACCACCTTGGAGTTTCTACCTCTTGCCTCCTTAACGTCCTCTCCCAATTTCGTGAATTGTATTTTTAGACACTAGGGTTGGCTTAAGTTGATGGATAATTATGCAGAGAGATCCTTTTATAAACAGAGGGAGGACCCCTAAGGCAATTAGAACTTTCCATTCATATTTCCCATCAAAATAGAAAACTAACCCCCTTTAGAACTCTCTTAAAATAGACGTTTCTTATTTAAATACAGTTTCCCTTATTTAATATCCTCTATGTGGAACCCCAAATTAATGTGGGTCATGTTTAGTTTTACAAAATGTATATGTAATTGATTTTGAATCGTTTTCCAAATAAGATGTAAAATGCCTTACCATTCTGCATGAGCAAAGTTGGCTTTGGCATAGAAGACTAGGTCATGCTAGCATGGATTTACTTTCAAAACTTGATTTAGTAAAAGGTTTTCCAAAAACAAAGCTTTTGAAAGATAAGATTTGTGATGCATGCCAACTAGGCAAACAAACCAAGACCTCCTTCAAAAAGGAAAAAGTGCATTTCAACTTCTAGACCTCTACAACATTTGCATCTTGATTTGTATGATCCTAGTAGAATAGTGAGAATGAGTGGAAAAATATAGGTTTTTGTGATTGTCGATGATCTCTCTCGATTTACATGGGTTTTGTTTTTATCACATAAAAATATGCATACCTTGCTTTTACAAAGCTTTGCAAAAGAGTTCAAAATGAAAAAGGCTATGCTATCAATAAAATTAGAAGTGATAGAGGCAGATAATTTGACAATGAAGATATAGATAGGTTTTGTGAAGAATCAAGGATATGTCACCATTACTCAGCTCCTAAGATTCTCCAACAAAATGGAGTGGTAGAAAGGAAAAATAGAATCCTCTAAGAGATGACTAGGACAATTTTCATTGAGCATAACCTTCCAAAATCCTTTTGGGCTAAAGCAACGAACACCACTTGATGTATTATCAATAGGGTTAGTATTAGAAAGCACATGAATAAGACTCCTTATGAACTTTGGAAAGGTAGGAAGCCAAGCATAGATTACTTTAGAGTATTTGGATGCAAATGCTTCATCTTGAATACTTAAGATAACTTGGGAAAACTTGATCGAAAATCCGATGAAACAAATTTTCTTAGATACTCCCACAATACTAAAGCATATAGTGTATACAACAAGAGGGCAAGGACATTGGAAGAATCAATGCATGTTGTATTTGATGAAGCCAACCCATTTGAGAAGATAATTATTGATGATGAGGCTAACAATATTGAGAAAGAAGTCAATCATCTAGGAGCATGAAGACTGAAGCATTGAAGACCATTTGTTAATGTTTTTAGTCTTAGGGCGTGAGTGTTCTATAATTATTAAAAAGTTATTCAATGTCTGAATATCATGGCTCAAGTGATACCTCTAGAACTTCAACAATCCAATAGACCATATTTTGATAGGTTTCTAGATCTTACCCAAGTTCCGTGACTCACTTAAAGTCATTATAGACTTGATAAGGACTTGACTGAGATATAAATATTAATGAAATTCGGACGACCGAATACATATCCAGACGACTAACTATGAAAGTATCATACATATATCTCATATCAATCTGGACGACCGCAAATAGTTCGGTTGAGCTAAATAAATTGCCAAAATGACCAAGTGCTCTTTAATAAATTCGGAAGACCGCGGGTTCAACCGCAACTGGCTTTTTTCATAAAAACCTTCCACGAAATAAACCTGTAAAAAATCAGTCGAACTCGCGGGTTTGACCAGTTTTCTTTAAAAATCATGAACGTCTCCCTAAAAACCTGCTTCAAAAATTAAACAAAAATTTAACCATGTTCCTAGCGAAAACCTGTTTGAGTCCCACGCCTTTTTTGGATTTTCACATTTCATCTTTTTCAGCGACAATCTTCGTACTATTCCCACTCCCAAACCGAGCAACCAGTTAGACTAGTTCTCTGGAACTTTTTTTTCCTTAAGGTTGTGGGAAATATACCTTTTGGATTGAAATAACTTTCGGTTGACATTGAATTGATTTCTTTGCCTATGTGGACCAATGACGGTTCTTAACACTACCTTGGGTTGCATCAGAAACTGACATGGCTTTATGATAATTTTCAAAAGTTACTGAAGAGTCCATCACTTGTTGTCCATGTCGACAAACTCGTGCTTTTCTTTTGCATACTGTAGGGAGTAAGATAGTTTGTAACAACTCGTATTCCAGAATTTCACTATAATATCTTTCTTTGTTTAGTGATTTTGTGATATGTTAGAAAACCTTAACTTGATAACATTCTTGAGGCAAAACTCATTCTCAAAAGTTATCCATTGAGAGAATGGAGCCCCAAGTGTTATGTGTAGTAATTGGTTTCTCACATTAACCGGTGTGGGACGTTTGTCACTTCACACTTGTGCAGCTGGACCCTTCAGCTATATGTGGAAACTTAACACACCCCCACGTGCAACTGGACCCTATGGCTGCACACGGACCCTACTTTTATACCATGTTAGAAAGCCATGACATGATAATATTCTTGAGGTAGAACTTACTCTCAAAAGCTAGCTGTCTCAAGAAGAGTGCCTCAAGTGTTATATGGAGTCATTGGTTTATCAAATTAACCAATGTAGGACTTTTTTTTTTGTAACTCCACATGATCTTCCTTTGTTTGACGATTTTGAGAAGTGTGCATCGAACCTTGCATGTTTGGGGCATTTGTATAAATCATAGTACAAGGCAAGAAGCAAATCTCAATGGAATCTCGCAAGATACATTGCACTTATCCAAGTATGTCGTTACACATTAATAATTTATAATATAATTAACATTTGCTTACGATCTTACAATCTAATTTACGATCTTCTAATGTCATTGCATTTGTACAGTGTTAGGCATACTTATCAGCTATCAATTGGAAAGCTGATAGAAAATCTCTCTTTTTGGAAGTTTGAATTTCCATTGATTAAAGTATGGAAAAGAAGGCTTGCCACGCATCATCTGCGCAATGACCTCGATAGTACGAGGAAGAAGCTAGATGATCATGGCATTGATGAAGTACATATCATTACTATTAACCTATTCATTGTTATATAGTTTTGCGCTTTATGATATATATATTGTAAATGACATTTACATCTTGCCTCTTTGTACAATTTAAGTGGAGACTGTATGCCCAATTTGAAAAGAAACTTAACATGTTCCTAGCTTAGAGAGAGTGTTTTACATCTTACACAGTGTTGATCTTCTTTAGTGTCGTGGAGCTATATTATCACGGCTAGTTTAACCCATAAGTTAAAAAGGCAACCGCCTGAGGACCTCAGTTAGAATAGCCTAATTTTTTAATTATTGCATAGTGTATTACCGCAAAATCCTTTTTAGATACTAGATAGAGCATAGTGTATTATCGTCGTATAAACTTCAAAAATTCTTTTTTATTACATATAATTAAAATTTTAATTAAATATTACTTATAATAATATATTAAATACCAAGAAAGTCCCATTTAGATTTTTTATCTTAGGTCTCAACAAAGTCACGAAACAATTGGAAAAAAAGCAAGCAGTACCTACTCCATCCACTGAGCGATTGCTTAGCGATTTGTGGCAACTATTACAAGTCGCTATATGAAAGAGTGTGATTGTCTGCATGATCACATAGTGTGATCTGAACAGGAAGTAAATGCTACTCACAATGAAGAGGTTGAATGCTCCTTCAGTTTGTTAACCAAGGTATCCAGTATGAATAAAATCCCTTGTTAAGTCTCTTTGCTTCCATTCACACATTTTTTTGTGATATTTGTTATCTATAGTAATTTGCTCACCATTGTTTACGTTCTCTAGGTTATGTTGGAATGTGAACTAGAGTTTTACATCGGTTGTGAGAGGGAAAATTAAGGACTTATATGGGACTGGTTCAGTCCACCTATCATGCTAGTCTTTTGGGCTGGAAGCTCAGTCTTAACAATGGTATCAAAGTCAGATTCCAAGTTACAATATGTCGGCTCAGGGATTCCCTAGTTGAACGGGATAGTTGAAGACGTTCTATCCGCCGGATAACCTCGTTCGGAGGGGGAAGGAGGGGATTGTTGGAGTGAGAACGAGGGTCCCACATTCATTGTGAGGGGGGAAAACTAAAGACGTATATGGGACTGAGTCACTCCACCTATCGAGCTAGTCTTTTGGGCCAGAAGCCCAGTCCTAACAGGTTATCCTCGTAGAAATGAAGAATACCGGAGGAAATTAGCTGAATGTTTCTCGACACTTCTCTTTCATGGAGACCTTTTTATTCTCTATATTTTTATCGAAAATACTTGTATGAAATTGATGATACATACAATGTTCTGTACATACTAAGGAAAAACAAAATAATCATAGAAAGAATGAGGGATTTCTTGGCTATTTTCTCTACTGGAAAACAACATCTTTGCTGGGTGAATATGGTGATTTCTCTGCTGGAAAGCCCTGATTTTTCTCGCTGGTTTTTGGCTGGTAATCAACAGGTCTACTAGCATCGCTGCTGGACTGTGGGTCGTCAATAATCCCCTCAGGGTGCATTCGAGCCTCTTAAAGAGGTTCTTCCTTGGAGGTGAATTGATATGTAATTGAATGTTCTTTGAATTTGCTAATAGAACACTAGTGTGTATTCAAACATTTGTTATATCTTTTTTCATTTATTAAGCAGATGAGGATTTTTGCTATAAGAATTAAGAAAATTTCGACAAGGTCGTCCAACTTTCATAGCCAATGCAGGTGCCCTTTCAAGCAGATATATGAAATATGCTCAACCTTTTTGTTAACTTGGCATGTGGAATCGATATAGAATCCATACGTATCGGTCGATAGGTATCAATATCGTCTGATATATGGGGGGCCCACTATACATTGATGTGTAGTAGACGATGCATAGTGGGCCTTAATTCTCTACAATGTATCGGCCAATATGATATGTATCCACCGATATGTCTTCCTATGGTTTGGAGACATTGGCAACATATACTGTCGGTCCCTATGAGGACGTAGAGGGTGGTGAGACCCATGAAGCACCCTCTTCATACTTTGACAATCATGACTTATCATGACTAATCATCAAATTTTCTCAATTGAATTCTTTTGTCAAAAGTTTTATACTGTTTAAGACTAATTTATAGGAATGTGAGGTAGAAAATTTTTGTAAATGAATATTTAGATCAGCAAGACCTAACATAAATGGGTGTAGAATTTTAGACACTATGGGCAATAATTTTGAATTTATATGTGGAAAACTGTAGGAACCTAGTGTGAAATCTCCACGAGTGATATCCACTGTCCTTAGAGCACACCAGATGAGGTTATGGGGGCTCGAACCTGCCACTTCCTATTTCCTGAGATGTAAGATTACCAATTAAACTAACTATCTATACATTCATTGGATCGGTAACACCCAATAGTCATAAGTGGGATACATGAATCTGTGGAGTGTTTCTTTGATACTTGAGTCTCCAATTTCTCATCTTAGACCACTCCTTGAATCACTATTTGCCATAAGCTTAGGGGGAAAATCCTCTCAAACAAGTTCTTTTCCTCGACATTCCATGGAGCAAAATGTCTTCGTCTATGGGTAAGGAATCCTTGAAAAAAGAATTGCTAGAATTGTAAAATCTAGTCATGGACTAATTTCATGTGCCAAAGCACTCTAATTGTTTTACTCTAGCTAAATTCATGTCCTCGTTAAGAGTCAATAGGCAAGGCAATCTGGCAATGCCACCTTGGGAGAGATTTGTTGGGACTAAGTCGCTCACAAGTCATCACAAAAGGAGTTCACAATATTCATTTACAAAGTTCTTTAATTTAGTGCTTCCCCTAATGGGAAAGGAGAGATTTGTTGGGACTTAGTCACTCACAAGTCATCACAAAAGGAGTTCACAATATTCATTTACAAAGTTCTTTAATTTAGTGCTTACCCTAATGGGAAAGGTTGGAATGATGGTCAGAAATTTGTCTTAAGAAATATGAGTTCTGAATTCTTTTCCAGCCCAACCCAAAAAAGATCGAATTACTTAATGTGTGTGGGTAAGGAGGCTTACACATATCCCAAGTGGGCTTTGAAGACTTGACACCTTAATCATTAAGAAAAGAGAGTAATTACCCTATCAACAATTTTGATATTGTTAAGAGTAGCCATCAATGACAATATATTGAAAGAAATGTGTTTGCATCAAGTGTTTCATCCTATGGCACTCTTGTATCAGCTATTTTCCAATGCCACATTTGGTTGAGTTGTAGTTACTCATACTTTGGGTCAGTTACCCACTTAAAGCTTAAAGCTACCCAACTTCAAATTTTGTCTTTAGTAATCTTTATGATGTCAAAATCTTCTCAACCTTCAAAAGGCAATCGAGAAATTCCTGAACGCGAAATTATTAGTTGAAAAAAGAGAAATCTACCTTAATTTGTGTTGTGAAAATTTTAAATTTATAACTTACAAGTGCACGAACCATTAGATAGTATAGTGATTGAGTGCAATGTTAAACTCATTGGAACTTAGGACAATATATCTGTGAAAAATATACTATTGAATTATATATTTTAAGAAATTTAGAAAATTATAAAAATACATGGGATTAATTATCTAATTTAGGAAATATAATTTTAATTTAGAAACATTCTAAAAATAGAAAACAAGTAAAAAAAAAATATGAACAACATCTAAAATTAGAAATTAACCATTCAAGATAATCTAATTTTCATGGAAAATACAAAATTCACCTAATTTCAATTAAGATGGTGGAATTAATCTAAAAATTATAAATAATCTTAATCTAACTTAGAACACAAAATTAAGATGCAATTAAATTATATCCATCCTAATTCCACAAATTTTCAAGAATTTGAATTTATAAACAAAAGAAAATAAAATAAAACATATAAACATATTTACAATGGAATTGGATTGAAGATTAATGAGGCATTATTTTCAATATTTTAAAAATAAAATCAAACCTACAACATGGAGCTCACATTTATTAATGATCATTGATTCAAAATCTTCATTCATAATTAATTTAATTAAGAAAAGCATGAGTTTCATTAATCAAGAAATAATCAAAATAAATCTTGGGCTTAGAGAGAATTCAATATAAAATTTCAAATATAAATTCTTTACCTACTCTTAAAAAGAACCTTAGAACCAAAAATTAAGATTGTAAACTTTCTAAAAAATTGGATGTTTAAGATGAAAACTCTAAGATTAAATCAAAATATGCATTCATAAAGAGATTAAAAATCAAATCAAACTATCACAATAAAAAAACATTAAGTGGAAAACCATAGATCTAAAAAACTTGTCTTAATTTTATTAATAAAACAAATAATTAAAATTAAATTACCATGGAATTCTTGGAATAAGAAATTACAATTAGAAGTTAAAACACCAACCTGAAACTTATTGTGGAATTTGAATTCTACAATATCTTCTCTTCTCTTTGTCTTCCTTTCCTTCCTCCCTATGCTCTCAAAATCAGCAGCCCAAGTTCAATTTTCTCAATGGGAGAGGGATAATATTTATAGATGAAAGGAGGTGGAGTGAATTGCTTGGATTTAAAGATTTAAATAAAGCAAGGGACACTTGGAGGGCTGATATGGTTTGTGCTAAACATGGAATGGTTTAAAAGAGGCAAGGAGGTGGAAAAAAATAGTAAAATTCATGTAAATAAAGTGGGTGCAAAATCCCATTTTTAACACATGTACCACATTGCAGCTCAGTTTTGACCTAGTTAACGTCTGAATTACAAAATTTCATTAACTACAAAGTTGTAACTCTTGAAGTCTTATTTCTAACGTAATAAGAACCGACGCAATCGGACATCAAAGTGGAACTTTATGGTAAAAATACTGAAGCTATGTCATACCTTTTTTTTTTCTCCACTTCTTATTTTGTTTCTTTTTCCTTAATCCACTTAGCAAATTCGAAAATCCTCTCATAATGACTTGTAAATTTCGAATTTTCTCATATGTATCTTGAGATGATAAAAATAAACGTCACACATGTGGATTTCTTCATGAGCTTTTCTTAATAGGCTTAATAATTGGACTTTTCAAAATATGGAAAATCTAATAAATAATTTTACCACTTACAATCAATTCTAAAAATGACTAAATTAATCCAATCTCTCATAAATGGATTTGAATTAATTAGTTTACAAATAAAACCTCTAAAATTGTGGTAAAATAATTATTAAAAATTTAAACTTTCCAAAAATATCAACTTATGCTTATGAATTGCAAAATTCATCATTTGAATTCTTATATCTTGTATCTTCCTGTAAATCCTACAAAACTTCTAAAATCCCATTAAACATATCCTAAAACATGCAAAACAAGGGCTAACTAGTCCAAATAGAAAGGTAAAATAATCATTTTCGTATGCTCATCAATTTGTTAGTCTCGATCTTGCCATGTGTTTTTGTTATCTCTGCATGTCTCTTGATTTCTATGAGAGAAGGTTTTATCAACCTTCTCATAGCTTGATTCATCTTTCATTAGATTATGACAATTATAATAGTCTATGATCATGTCAATCATCATTGTATACAACCCATTTGTTAACAACAAATTGATCTTGACAATTGATACGTAGTATAATGTCCCACCATGCCTCACTTGTTCCCCAAAGCTCCCTCACACTCTTCAAATTCCATGAATTGATCATGCTTAGTTTGGCCTTATTTTGAATTTGTTACATCATTGACTTAAAAGTCCTCTTCTAAGTTGGATGAGAACTTTGAGACATTAAAAACAATATTTAATAAATATTGAGACACAAACATTTTCAATCATCACGTCATTCTTTTTCACATACTTTTTTTTTTTATGACCAAAGTGTCCAGGTCTCTTAGAGCACCTGACTAATCTTAGAGACACGTGCAAGTCTCCTTATCAAGGCTCATCGAATAACTCTATAGAGAGTGACTCATTTAGAGTGGAGTGGAAATCTCACACGTACTCTATAATAGGTTCATGGTATTATTCCTCACCTTGTAGATCATTTTATATTAGAAAAGTCTTGAAACACAATCATTGCTTTTCATTTGATGCTTTCTTCCACATTACTATTTGAACATTAATTGGTGGCAAGTGTACCTATGAAACCCAATTCAAATGTACGCAATTCCTTGTTGACAAACTATGAATCTTACTTGAGGAACCTATCAATTTCCTCGAAAACTTGCACCCACTCCAACCACCAAGACAAGAACACCCTAACCCCACCTAATTAGCTCCTTAATGAATCCTGGTTCCATCATCCAACCACCTTTGGAAGCGTCAACCATACTAATTTAAAATTCCATCTTTAAGAAGCCCAAATTGGCAGCAACATACTGAGTCCCTTCAAAAATCATGGCCAAGCTTTCTTCTTCATCTTCATTTGCATCAGTAGCAGTGGGTCTCTCACGGTACTGTGCTCTATTCTTGGCGATGCTACTGGTGTTGGGCTGTAGCTGTGACTTCTACGACAGTGACTGGACAGTATGGGAGCAGCCAAAGTTGCCTCGGCGCCGGTCATGCAATGAGATTTACATAGTTGAGGAAGGAGAGACTTTGCATAGCATCAGTGAGAAATGTGGCGACCCATTTATTGTTGAAGAGAACCCTCATATCCAAGACCCAGATGATGTTTTTCCAGGCCTAGTCATTAAGATCAAGCCCAACAACGATTGGTAGTTTTCATGTTCTGAACTTCTCCATCCTCTCTCCGGATTCGGAAGCTGACAACATGAAGCCCGTCCTGAACTCTTGCAAGCCTTTGTGTGTGTTTGTTATTTTTTCTTCTTTCCATTGTAAAAGAATTCATTGCTTAAAGACAAAATCATGTTGAATTCTCTTCTCTTGATAACATGAAGTAAATACCTCTCAAAAAAAAAAAAAATGAAATAAACAATTATTTAGATGAAAAAGCGAAAAATCTGTTAATATACAATACCAACTGGGCTAAATCTCTCTTGCCCATACGGTGGCAAGTAATTTTAGTGTGTCTGGGCCATAGCCTATCGAAGCCAGCCCAGTTAAATGTCTCCGGGCGAAAGCCCATTGAAGCTAGCCATTTAACTTCTGGTACTAATATTATGCTTGGCCCATTTGAACTTCTATCATGCTGACATGAATAAACATAATAAATAGACAATGGTTGTCATCATGATAATGGTGATCATGCTGACACAATAGACAGGTGGGCCTTTAGGGCAATTGGGCCCAGGATCACCATCATGTGCCTAAAAGTCTGAGATGATTCAAGGTCGAGTACAGTTGTTGATACATCCTCTGGGAAGTAGGTGGTTCAATTCACTCTTCATTATTACGTGGGTTTGTAGAAACAATAATTAAAGAATTAAGAAAAAAACTCAGGTTCGGGTTGGAAGTTCGGACTAACCATACGGAGACCCTACCTTGTTGGGCCTCAATCACAACCTTAATTTCATCGGATATGGACCCGTCACACGGTATTGATTCTGGACCATGATTTTAAAAATCGACTGAGTCTAAGTTGACTTGGATTCGATCCTACCCCATAGGACCAAGCTCTATTATGACTCACCAAATCCTATTATTTTGACCCGATTTCAAGTAGGACTCGGCCAATTCAAACTAAGACTCGGCCAATACAATTCGGACTCAATTCTTCCTTTAGATGATATTTATAACATTCCTCTTCACCCTGTTCAAATTTAGGGTCCGTATTTGGTCGTAATCGTTAGGATTAGGCTTCCAGTCTAAAAGACTAGCTTGATAGGTGGAGTGACCCAGTCCCATATAAGTATTTAAGGTTTCTCCCCTCACAACCGATGTGAGACTCTTGTTCGCACCCCAACAATCCTCCCTCAAACGAGGTTCTCTGAATGATAGAATGTCGCCAACCATCCAGTTTGGATAGGGGATTCCTGAGTCTACATGTTATGCTTTGGAGACCTAGCTCTGATACCACTGTTAGGACTGGGCTTCCAGCCAAAAAGATTATTAGGATTTGGTTCCAACCAAAAAAGACTAGCCTGGTAGGTGGAGTGACCCAATTCCATATAAATTTTTAGATTTTCCCTCTCAAAATCGATATGATTTTCTCATTCGCACCCAAACCATAACTGGGTTCCTCTTGTATAACTAATTGAAGCCAATGGACATTCCGGTCTCTGTTAGACTGTTAGTATTCGTCTGATGTTGGGCCCTCCAAGATGTTCTATCAAGCAAATTCTGAAAATGATCTACATTAGCCTGACTGGACAGGGCCTATAGATCTGGACCTTCTCAATCCTTGTGGAACCCTTATACTCAAGGGTTATTTGCAATTTAATACTTTATATTCGTATTTTAGATACTCTTTTCAAAAATTATTGGTTATATTTTTCAAAAATACTTTAATTATATTCATATATTTGTATAAACATATACAAGTATTATACTTGTACTGTATAATTTATGAATTATTCAACTGCCAATTTATTTACCCTAGTGGAGGCCTTCATTATAATACAGGTGCATTTATTGGAAGGGCCTAATCTTAAATGCAGGACCTATCAAAAATAATTTTAATTGAATGGATCAAGTTATGATTTTAAATATCATACATATTTAAGAATTCAAAAAGTGAAATAATCATATATATCCATTTTATTTGTCATTTTCTAGATATTCCAACCAAGACTATAGAGTTTTCTACTTTAATCGTCCGTTTTATTTAATTTAAATTATGTGACTATATATTTAATGAGATTAAGTTTTTTCTTAAATTCTCATATTAGTTTATTTAATTTTGATGGGTTATTGGACATCATATTGTTGTCAAATTTCATGTGACTCAATTATATAAGCTCAGTGTGGTTCATCATTTTAGTCATCTCATTTCATCCGCCCCGGATATTGTGCATTACTTTTTGAGAAAATATTTGCTAATTAAGAATTAAAACGAAATTAATTTCATTACATATATAACTATCATAATTTAAATTAAATAAAATAGACAACTAAGTGAAACTCTGTATCAACCATTCATTTAACCTACTTAAATCAAATAAACAAATATCTTTAAATGAAAACGATCTTTTATAATTAGTATATCTCTAATTCCTAATTTAATTTAGTTGGATTGTTGAACTCCTAGAATAATTTAAGCTAATAAAATTACAGTTGATATAATTATTTATTTTATTTTATTAAATAATTTTATTCTAGAATAAAAATTGAAAGTCGCTTTATTTAAGATAGTTGCATAATATGATTTTAAGTGGATTACATATTCTTAGTTGAGATATATAGAAAATGACAAAAAGGGTAAATGGATAAAATAATAATATTAGCCATTTGATTTTAAACATTTAAAATTTAATGGTTAGAAGTTGTTTTTCTTAATCTATCGTTTTTTTTTATTATTATATCATCCATGACTACCATGATAAATATGCAATATTCTAAAAAATCATTAATCAAATTCAAACGATTATGAAAAACAGAAATGGGTGTTGGAATTAGAGTTGTGTTTGGACGGATAGTCTTGAATTTTTTTATAGAAAATACCTTTAAAAATAAAGAGATAAGTGTCACCATCATTTGCCTTAGGATTGAAGCTCGGGTCAGATTGGGTCGGGTTTCAATAAATCCAATTCAATCCATGTGAAAAATTATCGAATTCGGCCGGATCCGAATTGCTACCTGAGTTACTCGATCCAACTCGAGTGGTATTTTATAACTTGGTGCACTCAGGTCAGGTCAGATCGGGTAGGGTTGCTTTTAAAATTTTCAACCCGACTCGACCCAAATTTTATGCGGGTTTATTTTTTCTCAACTTGACCCGACTCGAGATATACAAAAACATAATCCAAACCCATTGATTTCTTGGGTTGGATCATATGAGTCCCGACCCAAATTTCACACCTAATTTACCTTTATAATATAATATATATTCAAATTCATACCTTCAAACGTATCACCCTAACTTATCCAAAGCAGTCAAGAGATCCATCTAATTGCCTATGCATGCACCCACTACTACCGGTAACGAAGGAGATGAATCAATCGCTAAATTCATGGATCAAAGCTGTGGATGAAGACAACAACCGGTTGGCTACCTTCATCAAAAGTCAAAACCCACCACAACGGGTGAGCTAAACATCATGAAAGTCAAAATCCATCCCCTATTGAAATAATTTTATTATGGTTGGAAATTTGACTATTATACTAAAAAGTTGGATGAAAATGCAAAATTAAAGTCTTTATTTTATTTTATTAATGAATCTTAATACTTTCCATCATTGGTTACCTATCTTGTAAAATTTGAACATAAAACATAGAACTCACTCAAATACTCATTAATAGAGATTTAATCGATATGCTAAAAGCTGTAGAGATAGAACAAAGTATGTTCTAAAAAATTTTAAAATCATAAAAAATTTAAAAAGATTTTTTTTTTTAAATTGTCTAAATCTTTTAGAAAATAGGAATGTCAAAATAATATTTTTATAATATCATTCACATTATAATCTTGTACAAAGGCCCCCTTATATAACTTATATAAGGGACCTATTAAAGGAATACACATCTGCACTACAATGAGTTTCCTATACAATAGGTAACTGTCCCTATAATTATAGTATCTAATTACAAATTGACAACTAATGTCAACACCCCCCTCAAGTTGGTGCGTGGATATCGCTCATGCCCAACTTAACAAGAGAGTCGAGAAACACCTTGCTAGCTACAGCTTTAGTGAGGACATCTGCCAGTTGGTCTTCGGACTTCACGAATGGAAAAATAATGATTCCGGCTTCAAGTTTCTCTTTGATAAAATGTCTGTCAATCTCCACATGCTTAGTCCGATCATGTTGAACAGGGTTATGAGCAATGTCTATAGCTGACTTGTTGTCACAGTCTAGTTTCATTGCCATTCTTGGTTTGATGCTTAAGTCATTCAGTAAATTTCTTAACCAGAGCAACTCACATACCCAAAGTGCCATACCTCTATACTCAGCTTCAGTACTTGATCTTGATACTACTTGTTGTTTTTTACTTCTCCAAGTCACAAGGTTCCCACCTACAAAGGTGAAGTATCCTGAGGTAGATCTTCTATCATCAGCTGAGCCTGCCCAATCGGCATCGGTATAGCCTTCAACCTTTAAGTGTCCATGATTTGAGAATAATAAACCTTTACCCGGAGCAGACTTTAAATATCCCAATATGCGTTCTACAGCATCCATGTGAGGTTTACGTGGGTCGTGCATGAACTGACTCACCACACTTACTGCATACGCAATATCTGACCTGGTATGAGATAAATAAATTAGTTTTCCAACGAGTCTCTGGTATCTCCCTTTATTGGTAGGAGATGTACTCCAACACTCAAAGAGTTTATGATTCTGCTCAATGGGAGTATTAACTGGCTTGTATCCTAACATTCCTGTTTCAGATAATAAATCAAGGATATATTTTCGTTGAGATAAGAAAATACCAAGCTTTGATCGGGCCACCTCAATCCCAAGAAAGTATTTAAGATCTCCAAGTTGTTTCATTTCAAACTCAAATGCTAAATACTGTTGTAAACTAGAAATCTCCTCATGATCATCACCTGTCACTACCATATCATCAACATAGATAATTAGGGCAGTGGTTTTACCTCTTTTGTGCTTTAAAAACAAAGTGTGATCTGAGTTACTTTGTTTGTAGCCAAAATTCCTCATAGACTTGGTGAACCTGCCAAACCAAGCCCTTGGAGACTGCTTCAACCCATACAAGGCCTTTTTCAGTTTGCACACCATTGTTGTATCTGAGTATTTTGGTATGCCTGGAGGAGGGTCCATATAGACTTCTTCAGTAAGGTCTCCATGCAAGAAAGCATTTTTGACATCAAACTGAAGAAGTGGCCAATCTTGATTAGCTGCTAACGACAAAAGAACTCTCACAGTATTAAGTTTGACAACTGGGGCAAACGTTTCTTGATAATCTACACCATAAGACTGTGTATATCCTTTTGCAACTAACTGAGCTTTGTATCTCTCAATCGTCCAATCTGCTTTGTGTTTGACCGTAAATACCCATCTGCACCCCACGATCTTCTTTCCCTTTGGTAAGTGCACGAGTTCCCAAGTGCCATTTTTGTCCAATGCTGTCATTTCCTCTGCCATAGCCTTGGTCCACCTAGAATCTGCTACAGCTTCCTGTAATTTACTAGGAATAGAGACAGAGGATAATTGAAGTACATAAGATGCATATGACTTAGACAACTTGTGGGATGACACATGATTACTTATTGGATATTTAACTTTAGTTTTCGGGTCAGGCTCATATCTAGTTGCTGGTTGACCACGAGTAGATCGGGGTGGAAGGTGATATTGAGATGGTTCAGATGTAGGTTCAGTTATACTAACAATATCATGAATAGTAGAGTCAACAAGAATAGGATCAGGTAATACCTCGAAGGAGTCTTCTGGAGACGATTGAGTCAGTGGGTTTGTAGACGTAGGAGACATTGTACTATCATGGACTTCACACCCTTCAACTGAGTGCTCAATGGAGGATGAGTCGGGTGTCTCGGCCATTATTTCAAACAACCTTATTTCGTCCTGATTCTGTACTGCATCTCTAGTCTCCCCCATACGTGAAGAATTGGTTAGCGCTTTTGAATAGAAAAACATGCTTTCATGGAATATTACATCCATGGAGACATAAAACTTCCTAGTAAGGGGATGATAACAGCGATAGCCTTTCTGAGTCAAGCCATACCAGACAAATACACATTTCAAGGCACGTGGTTCCAGCTTGGTGCGCTGATTTGAATGTAAGTGAACATACACAACACATCCGAAGACACGAGGTGCCAAATGAACAACTGAGGGAAGCGTATAGTGGTCAGATAGTACATCCAAAGGTCTTCTGAATCCAAGAACACTAGATGGTGTACAATTAATCAAGTAGACAGCGGAACTCAATGCTTCGCCCCATAAATGTGATGGAACATAACCCCCAATTAAGAGAGAACGAGTGACCTCCAAAAGGTGGCGGTTTTTCCGTTCAGCAATCCTGTTTTGTTGAGGAGTCTGAGAGCAAGATGATTGATGGATAGTACCAACGGAATGCAAAAAATCAGTCAATTCATTTGTGGAATATTTACCCCCATTATCAGAACGAATAAATTTGATAGGTATGCTAAATTGTGTTAACACCATTTGATGGAAAAGACGATACACAGTACAAACATCGCTCTTGTGTCGCAGCAAATAAACCCAAGTCATCCTGGTAGAATCATCAACAAATGTAATGAACCATCTCATTCAACTGTAGGGGACTGACACGAACAAGGCAGGTAGGAGAAGTAGCACGACCACAGACTGCTAGAGAATGGCAAATCGGATGCACTGTTTGAAGATGAAATGGGCGGAGCACGGGCGGAGCCGGGAGCACGGTTTGCAGTGGTAGCAGAGGCTTGCTACACATGCGAAGCGGAAGGGGCTACACAATTGGGCGAGGCAACGAGCAGCGTCGCAAGAGCCGAACAGAGACAAATTTGAGCTGATGGCAGCACCAAAGTTGAAAGTCTACGGACCAGATTTGCGCAAGAAGGGCAGCGGCGGAACAACAGATCTGCCAACCAGAGCACTGGTGCAATGGCGATTGGGTGTTTTGCAAACCACGAGGGACTGTGATCGAGATGTCTGATCTGCTAGTTGATTAAGCAAATCTGAAGTAGATTAGTGCAAGCGATAAATCAGGCGGAGATCGACAAAGCAGGAAGACAGACGGAGATGGCCGTCTGTGGCAACTACAGAGGTGAGCCCAAGCTGCGGGTCGAGAGTCGTGACGCCGGCGGTGGAAGTAACGGAGCAAATTGGAGCGGAAGGAGGCACCACCTGTAACGGATCTGCACAAACCCTGCAAATCCGCGGATCTGAGCGGCGGCAGAAAATAAGACAAAAGGGGAGATGTAGCGCCGGAAAAGCACCCCTTGTCGCGGCGATGGTAACCTGGCTGAGCAGAGCTGAGCCCGCAGTGGAGAAGGTGGGGGAGTCTGAGAGACCGACGACGCAGCAGACAGTGAGGCCGCAGATCTGAAGGATGACGGTGAGCAGATCGGAAGACAAGAAACACCAACGGAAAGATGAACAACAGCAAAGCTGATCGGTAATGTAGCGACCCGACCCGATTTTTCGGAGTTTTAGGGCCTTGGTAGCAGTGGGGTGAGTGTGGGTCCTGTGATGGGTCTTGGTTTGCCCGATTTTGAGTTCGGAATCTCAGAGGGCAATTTGGTAATTTTGAATTATCGAATTTTCTTTCATAATTAAAAGTTTGAAAATCACACGTTTTTCCCCGACGTTTGTCGTTTGACTTCTTCGAGTTTTTTTAAAATATTTTAAAAATTGGAGATTTCTATATTTAAATATTAAAAAAAAAAAAGAAAAAAAAAGGGAAAAACCCTAAACCTAACCTCCCTCCCTTTTAAAATCTCGTTTGGCAGCACTGTAGCGCATAGCTATAGTGCCTCCGCAACTCCTCCTTCTCTCCTTCCCCTCTCTTCTCTCCCCTTTTGCTGGAAACCCTAAACCCGTTGCCGCCGCTGCACCCCATCTTCCCTCTCCATCGCCGCCGCACCTTGCTCTTCTTTTCTCCTTCCTCAAGGCGCCGCCGCCGGCTCTCTTTCTCTCCCCTTCTCTCGACCTCTCCCCTCCCTATCCGGTTCTCCTCCTCCTTGTTGCGGATCGCCCCCCTTTCGCCAACGTGCAGATCTAGCCGGACCTCCAGCCGTCGGTTCAGATCTGGCCGGACCTCCAGCTGTCGGTTTTCTCGGTTTTTCAGCCACCTCGAGCCTCGCCGCCGCCGCCTCCATCATCCTTCTCTCTCCCTCTTTCTCTTCCTCTCTTCCCCATCCAGAAACCCTTAACCCTTTCTCAGGCCCGACAGACCCTGTTCAATCCGACCCAAGCCCAGTTCGAGTTGAGCCCAGCCTCGGGGGCCCAACTCGCCTTCTCGGCCCGATCTAGTGGCTTGGCCCGGCCCAGGCCCGATCCAATGGCTCGGCCCAGCCCAGGCCCGATCCAACAGCTCGACCGGGCCCGGGCCCAGTACTGGGCCTGGCCCAGGCCCGTTACAAGTCCTCTTCCAGCTTGTTTTGGAGTTCATTTCTGGAGTGTTTCTTGATCTTCTTCAGCTCTTTCCAGCCCATGCATCGCTTCCTTCAATCCTCCGACCCGTTTTCATCGCTCGAATTTCGAAAGCACACACAGGTGAGGGAACTCATCATCGCTTTTAGCATTCATCTATGCATCTTACTTCTCTATCAAATGTGCGGGTACAGAACACGGCGAATGGGGGTCATCGGTATTATGAGCCACTCGGCAAGGGAACTGTTGATACCATTATGTGGCGGACCCCCATCCGGATGTATTCATATCCGATGCCCGTGGAGGCATATATGAATTAATTAATCGATGTCATAATTGATTGATTGTGTGGCGATATGGTCAGAGTTCATTTTGATTGATGATATGTTCAGATGCCAGCATGTGAATATGTGATATGTGGTGGCATATGTTTGATCATGGTGTGATGTAATCTGGTGATAAAGTGCCATATGACTATATGATGATTAGTTTGGACTGCTAGACATTGTAACCTGCTTGGATGTTAACATGCCAACCCGTGATGGATAATGATATATATGCATCTGATTATTATACAATGAACTATGTTAATAGTATGTGTAGCGGTACTTGTGCATGCATGTAGCTAGTATATGTGGGATGCCGGTGGGGCATGGGTACTAGGCCACATCAGGATCTAGAGACTCCCCCTAGCTTGTCGGGTAGTTAGGGTGCGGATGTTATGTGGGACTGCACAGTGGAGGCGTGGTTGGGATTCAGACTCCCTTGTGGTTAGAAATGGGTAGTTGTAACCCCTGCATGGCTCAAATGGTCGGTCCGTCTTATATTTCCCGGACGTACCTATGAAAGAGGCGTAATCTGATTTAGAAAACAAGGTGCCTTGGAGTCTCAGATAAGGACAAATGGGGAAGTAATTATGTTAACCCTAGATAGGTCATCAGGCTGAATGTTGGTTCACCTAAGGTAACCTTAGAAGTCCTTTGCGGTTCCGATACCCGAATGTGTGACGGGTGAGGTGATCCCTAGATGACCAAATAGGCTGAGGAGGTGCTCGCCTAGGTCGAGGGACGATGCGGTGAGGGACAGCTCCCGCTGGTATGGTTTGTAATTCCCTGGATGACCGAGTAGGCTGAGGAGGTGCTCGCCTAGGTCGAGAGACGATGCGGTGAGGGACAGCTCCCGCTAGTATGGTTTGTGATTCCCTGGATGACCGAGTAGGCTGAGGAGGTGCTCGCCTAGGTCGAGGGACGATGCGGTGAGGGACAGCTCCCGCTGGTATGGTTTATAATTCCCTGGATGACCGAGTAGGCTGAGGAGGTGCTCGCCTAGGTCGAGGGACGATGCGGTGAGGGACAGCTCCCGCTGGTATGATTTGTGATTCCCAAAATGACCGAGTAGGCTGAGGAGGTGCTCGCCTAGGTTGAGGGACGATGCGGTGAGGGGCAGCTCCCGCTGGTATGGTTTGTAATTCCCTGGATGACCGAGTAGGCTGAGGAGGTACTCGCCTAGGTCGAGGGACGATGCGGTGAGGGACAGCTCCCGCTGGTATGGTTTGTAATTCCCTGGATGACCGAGTAGGCTGAGGAGGTGCTCGCCTAGGTCGAGGGGCGATGCGGTGAGGGACAGCTCCCGCTGGTATGATTTGTGATTCCCAAAATGACCGAGTAGGCTGAGGATGTGCTCGCCCGCTCATTGGTCGAGGGTTGGTGCGATGTGGTAGAGTGTTTACCCGCGGTGATGGTGTTGGGGTTCATTGTTGAGACTGGTGTTGTCGGTGTTGACTCACTAGGAGTTGATGGGCGTCTAGCGAGTGAGTTCGGTTGACTCACTCGGTATAAGACCTATAGAATTCGGTGAGAGGTGGATACATCAGTTTTGTGGAGACCAGCATATAAGGTCCAAGGTTATGGGTTTGACTATCGAGACTCTGGTGCTTGGTTGACGAGACCATAGATGAGTTTGGTTGGCAGTTCGTTGATGATTGATGAGGTGGTTACCCCCGTGTGGTAATCAGTTTGGGACTCTAGTGAGTCCGATTCTTGAGTTGGTCGTGGTATGTATGCGGGTTGTCATGAGAGGGTCATAGGTCTGGTTGAGGACTAGAGACCCCAATCTGACTGAGGATCAGTTTGCGTAACCGTGGATGGGTGGATTGTTGCGGTTGGGCACATAAGGGAGTTGCATTCGGTTGGTCAGAGGATGTCCTTGAGGCCCGGCTGACGTGGGCCTATGTGCTAGGGGTAGGGCACACATTTGTATGGCTATGCATGTAGACATTGTAGACATTGATATGTCCATGTGATTATGTGCCGTGTATGCTTGATGACTTATTATGCATGTGTTGCCCTCACTGGGCATGTAGAGCTCACCCCCCTTGCCTCACAGGTACTTCATAGAGGGAAGGTCGGCGGGACCCTCAGTTGGGCGTTGGGCATAGAGTTGCAGTTTTCTAATTTGTAAGGGTCCCATCTTGTAATTCAGGACTTTCTGATGTATTTGAATTATGTGTACATTTCGTTAAGTGGGTTGAATGTAATAATGGGATGATGCTATGATTTGTAATCATGATTGATGCTCGCAGTTATTGATTTACTGGTGGATTGCCTGTAACACTCCGATTTCTCAATAAGATGAATATTTACGAAAATGCCCCTGGATTGGTGAATTCAATAAATGTGATAGTAAATAAGGAAATAGTGGGGCCCATTGCTCAAATTAAGATCATATGAGCACATTATGAATTTCAAGTTTGATTGGATGGGTAATTTCTCAATGAAGTGGCTAAATTACGAAAATGCCCCTGATGTGTTAAATTAATTATTTTGTGATGTTAAGTAAGGAAATGGTATGGTCCATTGCTCAAATTAAGATCATATGAGCACATTATGAATGTCAAGTTTGATTGGATGGGTAATTTACATCAATTGGGTCGAAAATGGCTAAATGGGTCAAAGGGCTCAAATGGGACCCATCGGGTCTTACTGGATTATTTGACCGTTTTGTGATTTTAAATTAAGTGGGGTTAAACCTATTTGATTGGAAATCAAGTGGAGAAAAAATGGGTAGGCTTGACCCATATGTAAAAACCAATTGCAAATGACCAAAATACCATATTTGGGTCATAGGGTCAAAAACGGGTCAAGGAGCTAAAAGTGGACCCAACGGGTCGAGTTGACTATTGTTGACCGTGTGAACCCTCAAGGGAGATAAAACACGAGTCAAATCAGTTGAGTGGGACTGAGGTGAGTTGGAATTAAATCAAAAAGTGAGTTAACTCATGTGCATTAAATGAAATGCATTAAATGTGATGAGTTGGGTTGGAATAAAAATACCTTGAATTGGGTGAGTCAAAATGGAAATTCAAGGGACTGTAAATCAGTGAGTTTAAGGGTAAGTTGAAGAGGTTGGCTGGCCTCAACCCAACCAAAACAAGTCCCACACGTTGGGGACTTGTTTTGGTGGGTTCCATGGTGAAAATTAAATGTAAATGCATGGATTTGAGGTGAGTTGTTTGGGAATATGAATGGCTGCATGGGTAGAATGCCAAGGGGTGCTTTGCTTGGCTGCAAGTTACTCCTTGGTTTGTGCAAGGCTTGATGAGGAGTAATGGGGGTGTTGATGGCTGAAATACAAAATCAATGAACACCATCACTTGGCCAATTTATCATTGCAAAGCCTAAGATTTTCCTCATCTCTCTCTCCCTCTCTCCTCTCTCCAATTCGTTGTTCTTCTTGGCTGGAATAGCAGAGGTTTTGGCATCAAATATTCAAGCACAAAACAGCAAAAGAAAAGAAGAAATAGAAGGGAGAAAACAAGGATCAAAGACAAGGAGGAAGTTTGAAAAATTTGGTAAGTATCTTTATGATATTTTGGTTTAAAAACATAAAACAAGTAGGGTATGTATTGGGCCATGGTCATGGCCGAATACACCAATGTTTAACCTTGATTATGGAGGATTTAAAATGGTAAAAATAACCATTGGGTTCGGCCACCATGAAGGGCCGAACCCCATGTAAGAGATGGCTTGGTTTTCATGTTTTGAAACATGAAAACCATGGATTTTGTGGACTGTTTTTGGGTTTTGATTTAAGATTTAAATACATGTTTTAGAATGGTTAAAAAAACATGGATCTGATTGACATAGGGACTGAAGTTTATATGGTCTAAAATCAGTGGATTAAAAGATGGAAATGGACCATTGGGTTCGGCCACTTAGCATGGCCGAACCCCATGGAAACAAGTGGCTAGTTTTGATGGTTTTTAGAAGTTAAAACCATATAAGTTGGGACTGATGTTAGATGTTTGTAATAGATTTAAAATACATGTTTTAAAGAGGGTTAAAACATGGGTTTGGATATCATAAAAGGTGGAAGTTATGTGGTCTAAATCAGTGGATTAAAATTGGAAAAAATGGACCATGGGGATCGGCCATCTTGGATGGCCGAATCCCATGGAGTTGTGTTGATTTTGGATGTTTGTTTGAAAGGTAAAACCTGATTTTTATTTACTGTTATTACATGATTATCTGAGGTTTAAAAACAGTAAACATAACCATTGGGTTCGGCCACCATGGAGGGCCGAACCCCATGTAAAAGAATCTTGGTTTTCATGTTGGGAAACATGGAAACCATGGACTTTTATGGACTGTTTGGATGAATTTAATTAGAGGGTTTCTAAGAGATATAAGGGCAGCAAAAGGGTACTGATATTGCATGATTTAAATAACACCTAATGCATGTTTGAAGGATCAATTCATGGACATAGGGTTCGGCCAACTTGAATGGCCGAACCCCATGAAAGAGATTGATGATTGTTGTGAAATCAAAGAGTTAGAAACCATGCAATACCATGGGGTTTCTATAGGAGTTTAAATAGAATTAGGTTTGCTGTTTTTATGCCTAAGATACAGGATAAATGATGAAAGATTATTAGAAGAATTGAATCCCAAAGAGCCATGAGGTTCGGCCATGTGAATGGCCAAACCCCATGGGTTGCTTTATGGTTTTTATTTGGTTTACTTAGGGTTATGGTTACTGATTTGGGTCAGCCTTTGGATGGCTTAACCATGTATTGATCATGGTTGAATTAGCATGATTAAACCATGAGTGATCATGGTGATGATTGGATCAAGTGAACCCTAGGGTTCGACTATGAGTATGGCCGAACCCCATGGGGCTGTTTTGATAATTAATGGGCCGTTTTAAATGGGAGCTTATGGTTGTTTTAATTAGGGGATCATTCATGATAATTACGGACAATGGAAAAAACTGTAAATACTAGTCGAATGATCAATGATGGAAATGATCATAGGGTTGGATGTACGGACACGAACCCCACCTGATGTGGATGGGTCTATGATGTGATTAAATAAGTAAATGATGTTATGACTTATTGATTGATATATGGATAAGGTACCGGAAGTTGAACGACGAGCGAGTCGTGACCAGGTGAAGCTCAAAAAGGAATGGACACTTAAGCAAAGTTTGAGTAGGTTTCCTACCTTTATTATAACCACTATTTCATATGTTGTTTTATGTTGATTTCGATAACTTATATGATTGTAAAGTTATGTTTCTAAATGACATGTTTGCATAGACATCTCATGCATGGCATGGGATGATGGTGTTGTAACCGGAGGCCACACTCCGTCGGGGCGTCCGAAAGACCACTGTGGGTTACCTTGACGATGAGAATCCCATCAAGTGATGGCTATGTTGAATGGTGATGGGTGGGACTCATTACATGTTCATTTCATACATAGCATGTTTTTATGGAATTTTGTCTCACATGTATTATTATTATGTATATGCATGTTTTATATGCTAACATGTGGTAGCCCTGATTCGGGAACCTACTGGGCGCATTGATCTAACGCCCTAATTCTATCCTCAGAGGAGATTGCAGGTACAAGCAAGGGGAAAGGAAAGGTCATTGACCAGGAGGGGAGCTGAGCCTAAGTGCTTTAATGATGGATTTGGATTACGTTATATTACTGTCATTTGAATACTATTGTTGGACATGTAATAATTCGTTATTTGCTATGGTTTGATTAGGATAATAACCTGTGGATGGTTGATCTATGTTATTTAATATTTAAGACTGTTACTTGCTATCTCGTCTTTCTATTCCGCAATTATCTAGATTATTCCGCATGTTGATGTTAGTTCCATGTGTGATTCACTATCATGGTCTATTCCATGTACACATGGGTGGCCAGTTAAGGTTCAGACTTGGGTAGTCTGAACTTAACTCGCGTCGTGACGCCGCCCGCTCTCTTCCGATGTTTATTTTAAAAAAAAAATTAGACTCTGAAATTCTCGGAAAGGGCGGGGTGTTACATTGCCATGGTTAGTATTCGAAATTGTATTGGATTGTTTTTTTTAGGAGCTGGGATCAGTTTTAACGTGCCCGTAGTGGGACGGGTCGTTACAGTTGGTATCAGAGCACGGTTCAACTCTCGGGCTGTGCATGGGTCAGAGATGTGTGAGATAATGACCAGAGGTTAAGTTCATCCCCTGTGTGATAGGGTGGATGGAACCTATTTCCATGGTAGTGTTTTGACTCTCCTAAGTTGTTGTGGTAAGTCTGATCGGGTGGCCTTTGTGCTTGGTCGAACTTTCATTTTGTGGATTGAGTGGTGGTGAGAATGAGTACTTGTTAGAGTAGGGGAAACCGTACTAAGGATGGTAACCCCGAGACCTTAGAGATTCCCCGACCCGTGATAGAGAGTTTGGAGAACCAAGTGTTGGTGAGCAGATTGTTTATCCCGGCATTCAATGTGCGTATGCTGAAGATCCGAAGTATCGTGCTAGCGGGAAGTAAGAGTATTTGATCAGGGTACAACTTCAATGCAGTAATCTGAGCGTGGTAACAACACCCTGTATGGGTTGATGCATCTTACCGGTGCGAATGATGTGATAGTGCCCATTTGTTTTTGGTTCTGAAACTCGACCTGATTCAGATATGTAGCTCCCTCGATGACTTTGAGCTTCGTCGTGGTTTGAGTTTGGGAGTATATGTGGTGGAGAAGCCTTATTTGTCACGTCCCCGTTGGAGTAATTGGCGAATATTGTGCAGGGTTATATGTATCGTATTATAGCTAGAGACGGATCTCTTAACCGTCGCTGGCATTCTATTTAGAGGCAGTGATGTTCCTTCAGCCAGGGTGTTGAGGGATCTGACCACCGTGTGGCTTGTCAGTCAGTTTGAGTTGAGTGGGCACTGGGATGCTAGGCGTTGGGAGGATACCGACAGGGGTGTTGGACATAGAGACTAGACTTGTGGGCTAAAGTCGGTGAGACCTTTTTGCCTAGGTATTTCATCAGGGGACACACCGACTTTGTTGGCCTAGAAGAAGGATGACTCGATGAGATTTTGTACCTGTGGTCGACGACTGAACAAAATTAAATAGTAGGATGAGGTTCTTCTACTGGAGATTGACGACTTATTGAGACAGCTGAGAAAGTCTCTATTGCTTCTTGAGGATGTGTTTTATCAGATGCGAGTTTTAATCCCATAAATATAGCTGCTTAGTAATGTGGTTTCGACAGGTAGTGCGACAGGCTTGTTAGAATGAAGCAGAGATCGCGTCTGGCAGTTTATTCAAATCACTCCAAGTGGCAGTGCTTGCAGTTAGATTGGTCAGAGAGAATGATCAGTTCTTGGTACAATGGCAGTGATGCAGTTTTCTTGAGTGGAGGCAGACGACCACTATAGTGATAGTCATACCGGAGGCAGAGAAGGGCCGTAGGTGTGCAGTTTATTATGATGTTTCTGGTGATGAGAAGGGTTGTGTGCTGATATGGGATGGCTAATTGGTGGCCCTGATTCGAGACGACTTGATGTTGATGAGTATAACTTTTCACTAATAGCTCGGGATGGACGTTGATGGTGTTTTGCTCGGACTGGAGATATCCATTGTTGAGAAATGTTCTAAGTATCCCCCCATCACCGTGGTTATGAGCATTTGTTTGTTCATGAGGGATTGAGCATGAAGCGGGCGTGATGGATGAAGTTCATGGAGTGATTGTTGATCAGGTGCGGAAACTATAGCAGCCAGTCTATGCAACGCGGTGATTCAGTCAGTTTTGAGTGGCAGAACCCTGGAGAATCAACATTCAAGTACAGAGACAGTCAGAATATGGGGTTTTGTGAGGTGTGGTGGTGGATCAGACATCTAGGCTGTGGGACATGGTGGCGACTTGATTCTCCATAACAGGTTGGTGGTAGTTCAGTTTGAGCGGTGCCGTGTGGAGACACTTCGACTCCTTCATCATGGATTAGTGGCTGATAGAGAATTCACCCATCTCCTTAGGGTGAGGATTGACCGACTTCTTGAAACGTTTGGACTGATTTATGTTGAGCAGAGGGTTAGTCTATGCGAGATGCCGAGACGACAGTGTCAGATCGAGATTTAAGTTCTACCCATCAGATCAGGCAGTGTTATAGAGAGAGTTGTATGCTCAATCGTGTTTTAGCTCAGCGGACTATCTGTGAATAGACATCCGTCCAGGACAGACCCTGCAGATTTCAGAGGACATGTCTTATGTTTTGCACCCTGAATTATGAGGCGAGTTATGGAGATTGCTGGTTGTTCATAGAAATCGAGTACGATAGCATCGACAGATTGGTATTTTGGTAGTTCTGTACGAGGTACTGGTGACTGACTGAATAGAATTCCCCCGTGTTGGGTGAAGACCTTGATGCAGTTCTGTGGAATCATGTATGGTTAGAAGGACTTTTGAGCAGATGAGATTGATTAGGTGGAAGTCGTTAACTTCGGTGGTGGTGCAGACCATTGTCCAGGTTGTTCAACAGTTCGTGGTGCTTCATGGTAGGTTGTTTCCTTGGGTCAGGTGTTGTGGCATCATTTTGTTGTGAAAAGATCAACCTGAGAGTAAGTTTCAGCTATCCAGAAGAAGTTTTACTTCTGTTCTTTCTTGTGGATTTTGAGTCTTAGATGAATTTCGAGGACGGAATTCCTTAAAGGGGGTAGTGTTGTAGCGACCCGACCCGATTTTTCGGAGTTTTAGGGCCTTGGTAGTAGTGGGGTGAGTGTGGGTCCTGTGATGGGTCTTGGTTTGCCCGATTTTGAGTTCGGAATCTCAGAGGGCAATTTGGTAATTTTGAATTATCGAATTTTCTTTCATAATTAAAAGTTTGAAAATCACACGTTTTTCCCCGACGTTTGTCGTTTGACTTCTTCGAGTTTTTTTAAAATATTTTAAAAATTGGAGATTTCTATATTTAAATATTAAAAAAAAAAAAGAAAAAAAAAAAGGGAAAAACCCTAAACCTAACCTCCCTCCCTTTTAAAATCTCGTTTGGCAGCACTGTAGCGCATAGCTACAGTGCCGCCACAACTCCTCCTTCTCTCCTTCCCCTCTCTTCTCTCCCCTTTTGCTGGAAACCCTAAACCCGTCGCCGCCGTTGCACCCCATCTTCCCTCTCCATCGCCGCCGCACCTTGCTCTTCTTTTCTCCTTCCTCAAGGCACCGTCGCCGGCTCTCTTTCTCTCCCCTTCTCTCGACCTCTCCCCTCCCTATCCGGTTCTCCTCCTCCTTGTTGCGGATCGCCCCCCTTTCGCCACCGTGCAGATCTAGCCGGACCTCCAGCCGTCGGTTCAGATCTGGCCGGACCTCCAGCCGTCGGTTTTCTCGGTTTCTCAGCCACCTCGAGCCTCGCCGCCGCCGCCTCCATCATCCTTCTCTCTCCCTCTTTCTCTTCCTCTCTTCCCCATCCAGAAACCCTTAAC
This sequence comes from Chimonanthus salicifolius, assembly GCA_013350335.1. Classification (NCBI taxonomy): domain Eukaryota; kingdom Viridiplantae; phylum Streptophyta; class Magnoliopsida; order Laurales; family Calycanthaceae; genus Chimonanthus; species Chimonanthus salicifolius. The sequence continues at coordinate 52,514,903 of CM023532.1, forward strand.
CCTTTCTCAGGCCCGACAGACCCTGTTCAATCCGACCCAAGCCCAGTTCGAGTTGAGCCCAGCCTCGGGGGCCCAACTCACCTTCTCGGCCCGATCTAGTGGCTCGGCCCAGCCCAGGCCCGATCCAATGGCTCGGCCCAGCCCAGGCCCGATCCAGCAGCTCGACCGAGCCCGGGCCGGTTACTGGGCCTGGCCCAGGCTCGTTACAAGTCCTCTTCCAGCTTGTTTTGGAGTTCATTTCTGGAGTGCTTCTTGATCTTCTTCAGCTCTTTCCAGCCCGTGCATCGCTTCCTTCAATCCTCCGACCCGTTTTCATCGCTCGAATTTTGAAAGCACACACAGGTGAGGGAACTCATCATCGCTTTTAGCATTCATCTATGCATCTTACTTCTCTATCAAATGTGCGGGTACAGAACACGGCGAATGGGGGTCATCGGTATTATGAGCCACTCGGCAAGGGAACTGTTGATACCATTATGTGGCGGACCCCCATCCGGATATATTCGTATCCGATGCCCGTGGAGGCATATATGAATTAATTAATCGATGTCATAATTGATTGATTGTGTGGCGATATGATCAGAGTTCATTTTGATTGATGATATGTTCAGATGTCAGCATGTGAATATGTGATATGTGGTGGCATATGTTTGATCATGGTGTGATGTAATCTGGTGATAAAGTGCCATATGACTATATGATGATTAGTTTGGACTGCTAGACATTGTAACCTGCTTGGATGTTAACATGCCAACCCGTGATGGATAATGATATATATGCATCTGATTATTATACAATGAACTATGTTAATAGTATGTGTAGCGGTACTTGTGCATGCATGTAGCTAGCATATGTGGGATGCCGGTGGGGCATGGGTACTAGGCCACATCAGGATATAGAGACTCCCCCTAGCTTGTCGGGTAGTTAGGGTGCGGATGTTATGTGGGACTGCACAGTGGACGCGTGGTTGGGATTCAGACTCCCTTGTGGTTAGAAATGGGTAGTCGTAACCCCTGCATGGCTCAAATGGTCGGTCCGTCTTATATTTCCCGGACGTACCTATGAAAGAGGCGTAATCTAATTTAGAAAACAAGGTGCCTTGGAGTCTCAGATAAGGACTAATGGGGAAGTAATTATGTTAACCCTAGATAGGTCATCAGGCTGAATGTTGGTTCACCTAAGGTAACCTTAGAAGTCCTTTACGGTTCCGATACCCGAATGTGTGACGGGTGAGGTGATCCCTAGATGACCGAGTAGGCTGAGGAGGTGCTCGCCTAGGTCGAGGGACGATGCGGTGAGGGACAGCTCCCGCTGGTATGGTTTGTAATTCCCTGGATGACCGAGTAGGCTGAGGAGGTGCTCGCCTAGGTCGAGGGACGATGCGGTGAGGGACAGCTCCCGCTGGTATGGTTTGTAATTCCCTGTATGACCGAGTAGGCTGAGGAGGTGCTCGCCTAGGTTGAGGGACGATGCGGTGAGGGGCAGCTCCCGCTGGTATGGTTTGTAATTCCCTGGATGACCGAGTAGGCTGAGGAGGTGCTCGCCTAGGTCGAGGGACGATGCGGTGAGGGACAGCTCCCGCTGGTATGGTTTGTAATTCCCTGGATGACCGAGTAGGCTGAGGAGGTGCTCGCCTAGGTCGTGGGACGATGCGGTGAGGGACAGCTCCCGCTGGTATGGTTTGTAATTCCCTGGATGACCGAGTAGGCTGAGGAGGTGCTCGCCTAGGTTGAGGGACGATGCGGTGAGGGGCAGCTCCCGCTGGTATGGTTTGTAATTCCCTGGATGACCGAGTAGGCTGAGGAGGTGCTCGCCTAGGTCGAGGGACGATGCGGTGAGGGACAGCTCCCGCTGGTATGGTTTGTGATTCCTTTGATAACTGAGTAGGCTGAGGAGGTGCACGCCTAGGTTGAGGGACGATGCGGTGAGGGGCAGCTCCCGCTGGTATGGTTTGTAATTCCCTGGATGACCGAGTAGGCTGAGGAGGTGCTCGCCTAGGTCGAGGGACGATGCGGCGAGGGACAGCTCCCGCTAGTATGATTTGTGATTCCTTGGATGACCGAGTAGGCTGAGGAGGTGCTCGCCTAGGTTGAGGGACGATGCAGTGAGGGACAGCTCCCGCTGGTATGGCTTGTAATTCCCTGGATGACCGAGTAGGCTGAGGAGGTGCTCGCCTAGGTCGAGGGACGATGCGGCGAGGGACAGCTCCCGCTAGTATGATTTGTGATTCCTTGGATGACCGAGTAGGCTGAGGAGGTGCTCGCCTAGGTTGAGGGACGATGCGGTGAGGGGCAGCTCCCGCTGGTATGGTTTGTAATTCCCTGGATGACCGAGTAGGCTGAGGAGGTGCTCGCCTAGGTCGAGGGACGATGCGGTGAGGGACAGCTCCCGCTGGTATGGTTTGTAATTCCCTGGATGACCGAGTAGGCTGAGGAGGTGCTCGCCTAGGTCGAGGGACGATGCGGTGAGGGACAGCTCCCGCTGGTATGATTTGTGATTCCCAAAATGACCGAGTAGGCTGAGGAGGTGCTCGCCTAGGTTGAGGGACGATGTGGTGAGGGGCAGCTCCCGCTGGTATGGTTTGTAATTCCCTGGATGACCGAGTAGGCTGAGGAGGTGCTCGCCTAGGTCGAGGGACGATGCGGCGAGGGACAGCTCCCGCTAGTATGATTTGTGATTCCTTGGATGACCGAGTAGGCTGAGGAGGTGCTCGCCTAGGTTGAGGGACGATACGGTGAGGGGCAGCTCCCGCTGGTATGGTTTGTAATTCCCTGGATGACCGAGTAGGCTGAGGAGGTGCTCGCCTAGGTCGAGGGACGATGCGGTGAGGGACAGCTCCCGCTGGTATGGTTTGTGATTCCTTTGATAACTGAGTAGGCTGAGGAGGTGCACGCCTAGGTTGAGGGACGATGCGGTGAGGGGCAGCTCCCGCTGGTATGGTTTGTAATTCCCTGGATGACCGAGTAGGCTGAGGAGGTGCTCGCCTAGGTCGAGGGACGATGCGGCGAGGGACAGCTCCCGCTAGTATGATTTGTGATTCCTTGGATGACCGAGTAGGCTGAGGAGGTGCTCGCCTAGGTTGAGGGACGATGCAGTGAGGGACAGCTCCCGCTGGTATGGCTTGTAATTCCCTGGATGACCGAGTAGGCTGAGGAGGTGCTCGCCTAGGTCGAGGGACGATGCGGCGAGGGACAGCTCCCGCTAGTATGATTTGTGATTCCTTGGATGACCGAGTAGGCTGAGGAGGTGCTCGCCTAGGTTGAGGGACGATGCGGTGAGGGGCAGCTCCCGCTGGTATGGTTTGTAATTCCCTGGATGACCGAGTAGGCTGAGGAGGTGCTCGCCTAGGTCGAGGGACGATGCGGTGAGGGACAGCTCCCGCTGGTATGGTTTGTAATTCCCTGGATGACCGAGTAGGCTGAGGAGGTGCTCGCCTAGGTCGAGGGACGATGCGGTGAGGGACAGCTCCCGCTGGTATGATTTGTGATTCCCAAAATGACCGAGTAGGCTGAGGAGGTGCTCGCCTAGGTTGAGGGACGATGTGGTGAGGGGCAGCTCCCGCTGGTATGGTTTGTAATTCCCTGGATGACCGAGTAGGCTGAGGAGGTGCTCGCCTAGGTCGAGGGACGATGCGGCGAGGGACAGCTCCCGCTAGTATGATTTGTGATTCCTTGGATGACCGAGTAGGCTGAGGAGGTGCTCGCCTAGGTTGAGGGACGATACGGTGAGGGGCAGCTCCCGCTGGTATGGTTTGTAATTCCCTGGATGACCGAGTAGGCTGAGGAGGTGCTCGCCTAGGTCGAGGGACGATGCGGTGAGGGACAGCTCCCGCTGGTATGGTTTGTAATTCCCTGGATGACCGAGTAGGCTGAGGAGGTGCTCGCCTAGGTCGAGGGACGATGCGGTGAGGGACAGCTCCCGCTAGTATGATTTGTGATTCCCAAAATGACCGAGTAGGCTGAGGAGGTGCTCGCCTAGGTTGAGGGACGATGTGGTGAGGGGCAGCTCCCGCTGGTATGGTTTGTAATTCCCTGGATGACCGAGTAGGCTGAGGAGGTGCTCGCCTAGGTCGAGGGACGATGCGGTGAGGGACAGCTCCCGCTGGTATGGTTTGTAATTCCCTGGATGACCGAGTAGGCTGAGGAGGTGTTCGCCTAGGTTGAGGGACGATGCCGTGAGGGGTAGCTCCCGCTGGTATGGTTTGTAATTCCCTGGATGACCGAGTAGGCTGAGGAGGTGCTCGCCTAGGTCGAGGGACGATGCGGTGAGGGACAGCTCCCGCTGGTATGGTTTGTAATTCCCTGGATGACCGAGTAGGCTGAGGAGGTGCTCGCCTAGGTCGAGGGACGATGCGGTGAGGGACAGCTCCCGCTGGTATGATTTGTGATTCCCAAAATGACCGAGTAGGCTGAGGAGGTGCTCGCCTAGGTTGAGGGACGATGTGGTGAGGGGCAGCTCCCGCTGGTATGGTTTGTAATTCCCTGGATGACCGAGTAGGCTGAGGAGGTGCTCGCCTAGGTCGAGGGACGATGCGGTGAGGGACAGCTCCCGCTGGTATGGTTTGTAATTCCCTGGATGACCGAGTAGGCTGAGGAGGTGCTCGCCTAGGTTGAGGGACGATGCCGTGAGGGGTAGCTCCCGCTGGTATGGTTTGTAATTCCCTGGATGACCGAGTAGGCTGAGGAGGTGCTCGCCTAGGTCGAGGGGCGATGCGGTGAGGGACAGCTCCCGCTGGTATGATTTGTGATTCCCAAAATGACCGAGTAGGCTGAGGATGTGCTCGCCCGCTCATTGGTCGAGGGTTGGTGCGATGTGGTAGAGTGTTTACCCGCGGTGATGGTGTTGGGGTTCATTGTTGAGACTGGTGTTGTCGGTGTTGACTCACTAGGAATTGATGGGCGTCTAGCAAGTGAGTTCGGTTGACTCACTTGGTATAAGACCTATAGAATTCGGTGAGAGGTGGATACATCAGTTTTGTGGAGACCAGCATATAAGGTCCAAGGTTATGGGTTTGACTATCGAGACTCTGGTGCTTGGTTGAAGAGACCATAGATGAGTTTGGTTGGCAGTTCGTTGATGATTGATGAGGTGGTTACCCCCGTGTGGTAATCAGTTTGGGACTCTAGTGAGTCCGATTCTTGAGTTGGTCGTGGTATGTGTGCGGGTTGTCATGAGAGGGTCATGGGTCTGGTTGAGAACTAGAGACCCCAATCTGACTGAGGATCAGTCTGCGTAACCGTGGATGGGTGGACTGTTGCGGTTGGGCACATAAGGGAGTTGCATTCGGTTGGTCAGAGGATGTCCTTGAGGCCCGGCTGACGTGGGCCTATGTGCTAGGGGTAGGGCACACATTTGTATGGCTATGCATGTAAACATTGTAGACATTGATATGTCCATGTGATTATGTGCCGTGTATGCTTGATGACTTATTATGCATGTGTTACCCTCACTGGGCATGTAGAGCTCACCCCCCTTGCCTCACAGGTACTTCATAGAGGGAAGGTCGGCGGGACCCTCAGTTGGGCGTTGGGCATAGAGTTGCAGTTTTCTAATTTGTAAGGGTCCCATCTTGTAATTGAGGACTTTCTGATGTATTTGAATTATGTGTACATTTCGTTAAGTGGGTTGAATGTAATAATGGGATGATGCTATGATTTGTAATCATGATTGATGCTCGCAGTTATTGATTTACTGGTGGATTGCCATGGTTAGTATTCGAAATTGTATTGGATTGTTTTTTTTAGGAGCTGGGATCAGTTTTAACGTGCCCGTAGCAGGACGGGTCGTTACAGGTAAGCCCTCCCTAACACGGGAAGAGGAAAATAATTTGAAGATAAATTCCGTCCGACAAGACGGGAAAAGAAAAAACTTCGATTCCTATGAAAGGAGATCGAACCTTGGCTCTGATACCATGTCAAAATAATATTTTTATAATATCATTCACATTATAATCTTGTACAAAGGCACCCTTATATAACTTATACAAGGGACCTATTAAAGGAATACACATCTGCACTACAATCAGTTTCCTATACAATAGGTAACTGTCCCTATAATTATGGTATCTAATTACAAATTGACAACTAATGTCAACAAGGAATCCAATATTGAAAATTCCTCATATGAAATTATTGTTCATCACATAGTGACATGTATCTTCTAGTATTATTCATAACCTTTTTGAAGTTGGACGAAGGGTTTGAGATCAGAAAAAGGAAGAAGTGAGCAGCAAGATTTAATGAGCACATAGAAGAAATGTGTTGTGTCTCAACTATGAATTGGGAAGGATGAAGGAGCACAACAACAACAACCGGAACTGAGAGCGTGAGGGCGAGATCCAGTGATAGATATGGGTTTAGACAGACTAGGAGAATGGGGATCAGGAGTGGACACTCAAGATAACAGAGGGAGGAGGCGCAACCATAAGGAAGAAGGGGAGGAGCCTGATCTATTTTGGCGAGGCTGTGAAGGCTGGCTCGGGTGGTGCCGGCGGATTGGTGGCTGCAATAGGCATTGGCAGTGAGCAGTGAAAGACAAGGAATGGATTGAGGATGGCTGATGGATCTGGGCAGCAAAGGTGGTCGATCAGTGGCTTCAGGGACTACTGGCTATGGCTGAGACAGGGCAGAGTCATAGGCTGCAATTGGCTCTGTAGAACGACAGTGAGTAGGGTCGCCCTCATGGAACTGGTGGCGAGCAAACAAGAGTGTGAAGAAGACGGCAGAGGAAGTTATGAGCGAAGATCTAGGCGTTAGATCTGATTAGATCAGGGGAGAAACCGACGCAGGGGAAGAAAGCATATTTGGGGAGGTGTTGCTATGATGATCGGAGAGGGCGAAGGAATGGAGTAATAGAATCTATCCAGATCTAGATTTTGAATTTAATTTTGTTTCATCTTTATCTCTATTTTAAATTTCCACTCATCTTGTTATTTGAATTTCCCTTATCCAAATGTATTAGATTTAATTGTAAATAAATGATATGATCTCTCTTGAGTGACAGACACTGAACATTTTTATTTCTACATGGTCCAAAGCCTAAATTCTATCTTACTGAGCCAACCTTCATTCATGATGATTTTTCTCTCCCTCTGTCGGAGGAGATAATCACCGGTAGAGGGAGGACTGTAATACCCTGCCCCAGATTAGGCGTGTTTTAACTTAATAATTTTATTTAACCTTTTAATCTCGAAGATTTCAGTTAGAGCTTTAAGGAAAGCCCAGGTTTGGCCCAATCCGAGCTCGAAAGCTCAGTGATCCATTTCGTCCAGCTGGAGGGGCATTTTGGTAATTTACCGCTTCTTATTATTATTTTTATAAATTATGTTATTATGTGATTATTATTTGATGATATGATTGTCCTTAATCAAGGAATTGTATTTCTTATTTTAAAATAATTTTATTTTCAGAAAATGGTATTTAAAATCGCCCGTCAAAATCCCGAAAGGGGAAAATAATTATTTTAAATGATTTTGGTAATGAGATAAAATTCAAAACTAGTATTTTATGTTAGACCATTTTAAGTATATTTTAGTTATTCTTTCACACTCCAAAATGATGTTTCTAAATTTTTTTATTTAACATTTGTTTAATTAAGTAAATAGTGTTAAATTGTGATTTTTAATTAAATCAATGGTTTTTATTGAAAGTTAAATTCCAAAATTTTTATAGTGATTAAGGTTTTTAAAACTCAACTATCGATGAGGTTGGATTAAATTTTTGAGCTTTCAAAATCAGATTTTAAGTTGAAAATCCAGTTTTTATCAAAATAGGGGCCTTTTTGCAAAATGGAAACTTGAGGAGGGCTGATTTGCAACCAACCAAAAGTTCACTGTTGTAAACGTCAGCCAACGCCGCATGCGCTTGCATGCAGTGGCCACCCGACCGTTTCTTCCGGCCATTTCTCTATAAAATGGACATCGGATCTGCCTGATCAAAGTCCCACTGCATCTTTTCTCTTCTCCCTCAGTCTCTGCTGCCTAAAAACCAGCCCCTTTTCCCTCTCCGTTTCCCAGTTTTTCACCGTAAGCTTTTAGGGAAAATTTTCCAAAGTTCGGATTTTCAGCCCAGGAACTCCAGGAAAGGTAACCACTGTATTCCTTTTCAAATTTTAGGTGGTTTAGAATCAAGAAAAACTTATTTTGGTTTAGTTTTGAACAAGGAAAACCATTTCAAAGTTTAAAGAAAAACCATGGGTTTCTTTAACCCGTGAGCTTCCAGTGTTAAAATCGGATGGCCTAGTGAGCTTCAAAGCTCCAAACCTCTCCCTATGGAAAGAGGACTCCCAGAGGAATCCATCAGACCGGCCAGATATGAAGACTGAATTCGGAAAACCCACTGTTTGTGGATTCGTTTTTCATGCATCCCGCTCGTTCACTGTTTGCTGTTGCAGACAGTGAAGGAAGGAGGAAGAAGAAGAAAAAAAAATTAAAAATTATTTTTATTGGACTATGTTGATGCTTGTGATGTTAGTTCCCATTAAAAAAAAAATAAAAAAATAAATATTATTGTTAGATTATTGAAAAAAAAATATTTTTGTTGGATTATGTGATGTGATGTTAGTACCCCTTTTTGTTAATTAAAATTGTATTGACCCTCTTCTCTTATTACTATAGTGTAAATACTATTGTATTCACTTCCAAGCCGACCCTATTGGTCGGGCACTGAGTGATCTCACTTCCAGGCAGACGCTATATTTGTCGGGCACTGAGTGACCTCGAGGCCTAACTCAAAATGTCAGATCTGGTCCTATCCAGAAGACAACCGAGAAGTGACCCGAGGATCTAGACCTAACTCAATAAGTCAATCTGGTCAATGCCTAGAAGACAATATGAGTTTTGGACTGAGCCCCTTTTTATTATATTATTATCTTGTGGATGATTAAAATTTAAAAATGATAGAAACCCAGTAGGAGACTCAATTACATGTACCTTGGATATTTTTGGGAAAACGTGAGATTTCAAAATATTACTTGTGTGTATGTATTTGCTATGTATATTGACTGTGCACTTGTGTGTTGTTTGAACAGAGACCGCGAAACCATACATATACGGTGAGGGAACTTGACTTTGCAGTAGACGTAAACATTTTTTGTTACTTGAGATAGATTTTGGAGTAATGAGTGGTTTCAAGTTAATGAACCCACTCATGTGCCTAGACATGATGCACTATGGTAAGAGTGCCTATGATGATGGTGAATAATATGATATTGATCATATGAGATGTGATACTGCTTACACGTACCTTTTACTATTGAACCATCGCCGAAGGTGTCGGTTACGTCTACTGGACCAGGTGGGTTTACAGTGACTGGCAAGGTGTGTCAGTACTGGTTTGAGGTGCATACCGGAGATGTACTTGTAAGGATGTATTTTGACCGTGTCGGGACTTAATACTATTGGTGTCAGGATAGTATCTAGGGGTTACGGTGGATGACAGCAGTATTGGGAAAGAAATGATGAATTATGCGACTGGTGATGATATTATGCTTATTTTGTTATCAAGCATGAGATATTTATTACAACTGTTGATTATTGTGCTAACCTGTTATTTACTTAACTGCACTGTTATATTTCCTTCACTGGGCTAGTTAACTTACCCCACTCACATTTCAGGAGATGAACCCGAGGAGGGGAACTCTCTTTTTCAAGCTTAGGGTGGATAAGCTGCGGCGGTATTTTGGGATTCTCCCTGAGGGGAATACCCTAATCTTTGCTTTCTGGTTCTTGGAACCCTTTGTTTTTATTAAGTACCGGGTGTGGTACTTAATTTGTTTTAATGTGATGTATTAAACTACTGCGTTTCTGTAGTGACTCTGATGATGGTTTGAATGATAATTCAATGGTTGGAATGATGTGATCATGCTTTGTGTCGTTGTTATGTCTATTTGTTGGGTAGACTTATGGTATATGTTTGAGTCCAGATGTTGGGATCATGTGTGACCTTTGGGCCCAACTGTTGATCCGGCCTAGTTAGAATGCTTGTGTCAGTTTATCTTCAAAAAAAAAAAAAAAAATCAGTAGCATTCCGGGCCCACCTTTCGAGTCGGGGCGTAGCAAGGACACCTCATTCACTAATCCTTCCCATCCCATCCCTGTATTAAAAAAAAAAACCCTTTCCCTCCCGTCTCTGATTTTTTTTCTTTCCAATCCTCGCTGCAACTTTAGAAAAAAAAAAAATTTCTTCCATAGCCACATGCTTCCCTTTGCCTTAATAGATTCAAAGTGGATGTTGGGGAGGATTCTTCTCAATATTCATTTTTTTAATGGACGCTCACCGCCCACAGCCAGTCTATAGCCCGATGTTATCTCCAACAAATCTTTGTAGTCAGTCAGTGTGCTGCCAACCCATTCACTTCTCGCAGCCAGTCAGTGCACTGTCACTTCTTCTCTGCAGCCAGTTAGTGTGCTACTAGTTCATCTAATTAGCCGTCAATCAGTGTGCTGCTCCATCACTTCATTTGGCCAATCAATGTGCCACGTTTCATCTCTCATTCCTGCCAAGCTTAGCGTTATTCCATACACGCTACAGCTTGCGGGGGTGTGATAGAATCTATTCAAATCTAGGTTTTGAATTTAGATTTGGAATCTAATTTTGTTTCATCCTATTTTGAATTTCCACTCATCTTGTTTTTTGAATTTACCTTATCCAAATTTATTAGATTTAATTATAAATAAATGATATAATCTCTCTTGAGTGAGAGACACTGAGCAGTTTTATTTTTACATGGAGAGGCCGAAGAGACGAGATCAAGGAGTGGATTTGAGAGACAGATCAGAAACTTTCAGGTTGTGTTAAATGATGCAGCACATGCATGAGCTTGTGAATCCACAAGAGCCACCGACAAATTTGTCGGGAAATCCAATCCCGGCTTCGAAGCTACCGAGTGATAAAAGAGGAAGTTGTCGTTTCTTTTAGGATACTATTTCTTTTATTTTACTTTTTAGTTTATTTCTTTCTATGTTGCCATCACTGATTACACTTTCCTTCTTTGTTTTGATTTAGATTTATAAATAGGGAATAATGGTTGTAGAGATGGGACGATTGATTAATGAATTGAGAATTCTCTTTTTACCTCTTTCTCTCCCTGTTGTCTTCTCTCTCGTCAGATCTTCTTTCTCCTTCTATTCTTTCTTATTCTTTTCATACTTCTTCTTTTCTTTCTCTCTCTCTTCCTTCTATCACTCTTCTTACTCTGCTACAGATCTGCCCCCGAAAAGCTGTTGCGTTCTGCAGATCCATCACCCTAATCGTGGGTTACCTACGCTGCTGTCGTGACTCTCCTGGTTGCAACCAGACAGTTCATGTTGTCTGGATCAAACCCAGTTCCTCCGCCAGCCCTTCTTGAAGACACAGACGCCCAGCTGGCTTGCCTCAATCCCAGTCTTGCAGATCCAATCGTTGCATGCACTTGGTCGACACTGATTCAAACCACTTCCGTATCATCGTCTCCCCACCTACTCTGCTTTCCAGGTTTGCTACAGTTATTTTCACCTTCAGCCTTCTTCTCTTCTTCCAACCCCGTCACCGTTCAACCTAGTTCTCAGTTACCCCCTTTAGTTTACCTTTAATTAATTCAAGACCCTTTAAATTCACCCATTCTATCTATCTGATTCACACAATTTAGTCTTCTTCAGATTAAGTTACCCATCCTAATTTCTTAACCCGATCCCCACTGCGTCAAGTGGTATTCAGAGCCTTGATTAGAAAAAAAAAACCAAAAGATCCATGGCTGTCAATACCAATCCTGAAGAAAATCAGCCTATCACCAGGACTGAGATGAATACAGTTCAACACTCCATCGAAGATTTGAGAGTGATGATGCAACAACTCCTCAACCGCGACAATCGACATGATCGTGACAATCGTGGTAGGAGACCCCCAGTTCAACCCGAGTATGAATCTAGTGATGAGGAGTCAGTAGACAACCGTAAGCCTCCGAATAACAACACTAATCGAAAATACCGTCCAAAGATGGACTTACCATCTTTCAACGGTCAACTACATGTCGAAGGCTTCCTCGACTGGCTCTCAGAGGTCGAACTCTTCTTCGATTGCATGGAAATCGATGAGGCAAGGAAAGTAAAGTTGGTAGCCTACCAACTCAAGGGCGGAGCATCCGCATGGTGGCAATAGCTACAAGCCGCCCGAAAGCGACAGGAGAAGCGTCATATCAATTCATGGACGCGAATGAGAGAGCTACGGTGGACTCGCTTCCTTCCTGCTAATTATGAACAAGTTCTTTTTTAGCAGTATCAGAATTGCAGTTAGGGAGATCGTGCAGTTTGTGACTACGCAGAAGAGTTCTATCGCCTTTCTGCAAGAGCTGACTTACTTGAGACTGAGACCCAGTAAGTCTCACGATTCTTGGGTGGTCTTTGCGTTTCACTCAGTGACTGCTTTAGGTATCAGCCTGTTCACACCTTGAGCAAGGCAGTTCAGTTGGCCACGACAGCTGAACGTCAAAATGATAGTTCGGGAGGAAGGAATGTATCAATGGCTAAGCACACCCTACCATCGACTTTTTCGACTCCCCTACCAGCCCCAGAGCAGGATTCTTAATAGGGTATACTTCCTCTACTGGGCATACTCCCAACGCCAACAATTATGCCACTAAGGGTTTTTGACAGCAAAGACACATGGAAAAACAACTCGTACGCTCCTCTAATGCCTGGAAAGTGCTTTCGTTGTGGAGTAGCAGGGCATCGCTCTAACCAATGCCCTTGGATTGAACCAGTTTCCCTCACGACCAAAGATCCAACAGTGGAAGGTCAAGTGGAAGACGTTGATGATGGTGAGGAAGATATGATTGAATATGAAGACAAAGGACATGTCTTAGTGGTTCAAGAGATGTCTACTAATCAAAAGCAGTCAATCGACATCTTTAGAACCCAATGCACCGTCAACCAAATGGTTTGTGATCTCATCATCAACAGTGGAAGCATTAAGAACCTCGTGTCTCAAGTGGTGGTAAATAAGTTGAATTTGCCAACTCAAGAACATCCATCTCCCTACCCCATTGGATGGATCAGAAGTGTGGAAGAACCAAAATTGCCTCGTCTCCTTCTCTGTTGGTCAGGACTACACAGAGCAAGTCCTTTTTGACGTCGTAGACATGGAAGTGAGTCACATGCTTCTTGGACGACCATGGCAACACCATGTTGATTATATTCACAAAGGTCGTGCAAATTCCATAAGCTTTTACAAAGATGGAGTACAAGTCGTCCTCACTCCAATGCAAGGGAAGGAATGTCGTCTGCCGACACTCGAGAAGAAAGTACGACTCCTTGTAGTTGAATCCAAGTTCGATATCCTGTTGACTCAAGGACGAGTCCTTTTTAACAGCTAGAGATTGATGCAGCACACACATGAGCTTGTGAATCCACAAGAGCCACTGACAAATTTGTCGGGAAATCCAATCTCGGCTTCGAAGCTACCGAGTGATAAAAGAGGAAGTTGTCGTTTTCTTTTAGGATACTTTTTCTTTTATTTTAGTTTTTACTTTATTTCTTTCTATGTAGCCATCACCGATTACACTTTCCTTCTTTGTTTTGATTTAGATTTATAAATAGGGAATAATGGTTGTAGAGATGGGACGATTGATTAATGAATTGAGAATTCCCTTTTTACCTCTCCTTGTTGTCTTCTCTCTCATCAAATCTTCTTTCTCCTTCTATTCATTCTTATTCTTCTCATACTTCTTCTTTTCTTTCTCTCTCTCTTCCTTCTGTCACTCTTCTTACTCTGCTGTAGATCCATCCCCAGAAAGCTGCTGCATTCTGCAGATCCATCACCCCAATCGTGGGTTACCTACGCTGCTGCTGTGACTCTCCTGGCTGCAACCAGACAGCCGGTGCTGTCTGGATCGAACCCAGTTCTTCCGCCAGCCCTTCTTGAAGCCACAGACGCCCGGCTGACCTGCCTCAATCCCAGTCTTGCAGATCCAGTCGCTACCTGCACTTGGTCGATACTGATTCAAACCCACTTCCGTATCACCGTCGCCCCACCTACTCTGCTTTCTAGGTTTGCTACAGTTATTTTCACCTTCACCCTTCTTCTCTTCTTCTAGCCCCATCACCGTTCAACCTAGTTCTCAGTTACCCCCTTTAGTTTATCTTTAATTAATTCAAGACCCTTTAAATTCACCAATTCTATCTATCTGAGTCACCCAATTTAGTCTTCTTTAGATTAAGTTACCCATCCTAATTTCTTAACTCGATCCCCGCTGCGTCATTAAATCTCAATGAAGTTGACTCACCACCAAGTATACGAAGAAGGACAATCGATTTGGCTCAAAAACATAGGTGGGCGACGAACAAGGAGCGATCTGGGACTACAGTATGGGAATAGAGATTTTTTTTTTTTGTAAGAACTGAAGGCAGAAAAATAACAAGAAGGATCAATATTTAGAAGAAAAATGCCAGTTCTTCCCTCTGGCAGTGATGATCTCTTCCGGTAGAGGGAGTGAAGAAAGGGTTTAGGAAGGCCTGCTTGAAGGAAGAATGGTGGAAAAAAAAAATTGGATTTTAAGTTCGGTACCATGTTGAATAATACAAAAGATTTGATATGTCTTCTTTAATCAAGGAGAGGCCCTGTAATCTTATTTATAGAAAAAGTGGAATACAAATAAGCTAGGTAAAATAAAAGAGGAAAGTAATAATTAAAGAAATATCTAAATATATCCAAACACCAAAATATATCTTACCCGTCTCCTCTCCTCCTTCTTTGTCCCTCTCTTTTCTTTTTCTTCTCATATCTTTTTAATTTGTGATCACAAAATAAAAACAGGAGAATCTCTAAACATAAAAATTCTTTACTGAGGTGAATCACCCAAGCATAGATTACCTTAAAAAACTCTCTCCTCATCCAAGCACATCCTTAGTTAACAAGCTATTGTGTATTAGTACTCTCTTTAGTTGAATGGTAACAGAAAGCATCAAGAAATGAATACATGGAGACATTTTATCTCTATTTTCCATTTTATCAAAAAAGTAGAACTTTAAAATATACAATTTTCAAAATGAACGGTGGTGATGTATCTCCTTTTGGTAATACCAGCCTGTTTCCAGTATGTAATCACTTTTTCTTCAAATTATTTTAGAGTTTATGTTGAGGATTCATTTATGGAGAACTTTATGAATTAAAGTGTAGAGCTGTCTTCATTTTTTCTACTTTAGCTAGTTGCTTTTGTATTAGTTGGATTTTGAAAGATACCATGTGGCAAGTGTAAGTCCCATAAAAACTTATAGTTAGAATTTGAATACGTCCTAGTAGGATCACATAAGAACTTATAGATTAGATCTATAATGTTATATGTGTAGCTCAATTAGTTACCTTCTGTTTCAGAAAGTGGTAGGTTACAGGTTCGAGTCTCCATAACCTAATCTTGGTGTGCCCTATGGATAGTGGGCTCATTTGTGAGAATTTTACGGTGGGTATCGCCACAGTTCCCACACGTAAATTCAAAAAAAAAAATGTCTAGTCTTTTGTTTTTTTTTTTCAAAACTATTATGCATAATGCATTATTAATTGTCGTATCCAAGGTTAATTTTTTAAGTTCAATTTCTCCATGCTACACTATCGGCATTTGTTATGTTGTAAAGAATATAGGGGATCATCAAAATAAATTGAAATCAAACATCTACAACAAAGTTTAATGTGTTTCCTCAGTAATGCTTATGTCCTTTGGTGAAAGGAAAGATAGAGTTCATCTGTGTCAAAGAGAGAATCACATAATTATAATGTATCTATAGTGAAGTTTTGAAAGGCAAAACATTGCTGTCATAGCCTCAGTTGCAGGGCCGGCCCTAACTATAAGTAGAATAGGCTACCGACTAAGTTCTCCACCAATGTGACAAATGATTCTACTTACAATCTCAGGGCTTTGGAATCTCAAAACCTGTACTACTCCTAAAGCCCCTTAGATTTTATGGCATTTTAGGATTGACACTGTTCAACTGTGCAAAGTTCGCATGACCTTTTCCTTGAAGTATAAAACAGTCAAATAGTCTCTCCAATACTCCCTCTGTTCCTGTACAACTTGACTTTCAAACTGGAAAAAAAAATCTATAACCCCTTATTCTAGAACTAAATGGATAGGCAAAAAGGATTATTTCACACAATTAGAACTGAAGCACAAAACGTGAGTCAAGATTTTGAAAATACGGGTTAATTCTAATAAAAAATTATATTCTTTCTCATCCTATATTCTATCACATCCTGTTTTACTACTTCAATCCACATATCAATATTTTCTTCTCGTTCTTTTTATGCTTTTTACCTCTAATCATTCAACTCTTGTTTTCGGCCATCTATGATATCATCTTAAATGCCAACCCATCATGTTTCATTCTAAACATTTATTAGACTGGTGGTGTTAACTTAACCATAAAAGATTAGTTTGACGATCAATTCCCATCTTTATTAATGGAAAGTTTTGGAATCAAGTCACCCTCAATATAAAAGGGACACTTCCCTTAGTTCTATATCCTGTGCGTGTAGATTGGAAAGTTTACACGTGCCCCAAAGATTAATCAGATGGTAGGCCTGAAAAATTCAGATGAAATGCTTGAATAAATTAGTCTTACAAAAAAAAAAGAATGGTGTTATCTCATTCTTTAATAAACTCACCTCTAGTTCTATTTTTTCCTTTTAAATGAAGATGCTTTTTAAGATAAACATCTTTAGTTATTAGTAGTTTGTCTACCTATCTTCGTCATCCAACAATCAATTCTACTCCATACAGTATTGATGATCTAGATGCCTTCTTATAAAAACATTCTTCTGTCGCATGACACTTTATTAGTGTGTCTACAATTAGCTACTTGTACTTATATTAAACTTCCAACTTTGTTCTAATTTTTTTAAGTCCAAGATATGCAGGTTTCTTAGAGCACCTATAAACTTCCATATTCATATACACTGAGTAAAATTAAGGGGATTGACCCTTATATATTGAGAGTAGGACTTGAACTAAAAACCTCCTACAATTTATTAGGGTTCTTAATCATCCAACATCAAACAAGGAGCTGACGAATTAGACCCTCACGGGTTTTCCAATTTTGTTATATGGTTGCACGAAATGTCAAAATCTCCCACTATCTAGTAGTACGTCATCAATGATTGAATCAGAGCAAACAAAGGTGTTTGTGATCAAGGCTCATGACTAAAAAAATCGTCACTCACTCAACCACAGAGTTGAGAACACAACTTATTGGATAAAAAATCCAATTTCCATTCTTGTTATCGCTATCTTTGCATTTTAGACTTTTGTCCGGTGTTATCTTGACCTTGATTTGCAACAACAGGGGCATCACATGCTTGCGATGTTAAAATTTATGGATGACTCATTCAGCCACATACACTAAGGAGCACAGTTGGTGAGACCCACATGACTAGATTGATCAAATTTTATTTTAAATTGTTATTTATTATTAGGTTAAAAGTTTTAGAATCAAGTTTACATTTAAGTAGATTTAGAAAAAAAATTCAGCACAAATTTGAAGAGTTGAATTCAAAAATTCTAATTCAAAGATTATTCGTTGTTAAAATTCTTGTAGAGAAATCTTAGGGCTCAAGTTTGTAGATCAAGTCAATTTAACACTATATAACATATATACATTTTTTATGACGAAGAAATCCAAAGTCCTCATCTCTACTTGAATACGAGGTTATTGTATAAAATTCTAGATTCACGCAACTTCCGGTAAGCCACGAGAATCGGGTGACTACGAGACTCGAACTTGTAACTTCTTATATATTATATATCTAATAAATCAAATAATCCAAAAAATTCAAAAAAAAAAACAGTAAGTGTAGTGCTTTTGGGTTCTTCATCTCAAATCTCTATTAACAAGGTCTGAGCTCTCTTTTCTTACCTTCATACATTCAGCAGGGATGTTTCTTCTCTCTCGAAAACAAGGGCTTTGTGCAATTCTCATTCCCATGTATCAAGTCCATACATGCAATGTTGAACACATGGAAGAATTTTGTTCTTCAAATGTGTATTCTTTGAAATATTTTATAATTATTTATATGATGTTCATTTTAACACGGGCAAAATTTATTAGAGATACTAGATGGAGTGAAATTTCCATTTTACCGCTATCGGTATACCATTCATAAGTATCGGTGTACCGATATATGGAAAATATACTTGTAGAGAGTTGTGTTATCAGTACACCGATACTTGATAAGTAATACACCAATAAAAGTAAAATAGGAATTTGAGTATATTTCGTGTCTTCTAATAAATTTTACCAATTTTAAGATGAATGATTTTATTTGTATGTTAAATACATGAAAGCCAAAAAGGCACTCAATGCAATCACACGATTAGTGGAGGATGACATGTTCCTACATATTAATGATGTGACATGCCTAAACAAGCATGGAATATGCCTGCATGGTTGTTTTCAAAGAAGTCAAATTAGTTAGAGTTATTGGAGAAGCGTAATGGAAATCTAGAATGAAAGAAACTTTTCTATTCAGACTACTTCCTTAGTGTGTAGACGAGGTAGGAGGAGTTGTCTCTATCGGAATCTGAGACTAAATTGTCATATTTCAAGTTTTAGATATTCTTGATAAATGGTGTGTGACTAAATCATGCCATTTACACAGTAGTGTTTGTTAGTGACGAAATAATGATCATCAAAGTCGATCCCTTCAAGTTCTAAGGACATTGAGGAGACCATGTTGGTGTCAGAATTCATATGATATGAGGATAAATGAAAAGAACTTGTAGACTATGCACATCCACAATGGTAACTAAGTTAAAATAGATGAAGTTGTTTGGAGTTTTGTATTTATGATAAATTTGTTACAAATTAAAAAAAGTAAAAAAAAAAAAAGAAATTCTAAATAACAATGTCCTAGGGTTACTGGACTCACCCGTGGAGTTTTTACGCTAGGTATCCCGTGGTTTCCCATACATAAATTCAAAAAAAAAAAAAAACAATGGTGGACAATAATGTTCTCACAAAGATAGAAATAAGATAAATAAAAATTAAAACACTAAAAATATGAGATGCAATATTAAATTCTAATTTTTTTTTTTTATAACAAATCAAATCATCCTAGAAAAAGAAATGTCTTACACACATATTTAAATCAAACTCGGCAATTTGATTGAGCTTTTAAAATACATTCAGCCAACTTATTTTTATGTATCTTGTGTAAATAATTACAATATTCTTCAATTTGACTCATCAATATTAAAAATCCTATTCACTCAGGTCCATTACTATAATCTGATGTTTAATATGGCATTTTCTCTTTCTTGTAACCATTTATTCTAGAATTAAAAAATATTCAAAACTAACTCCATTTTAACTATTTTGATTTTTAACCCCTTGAAAATCATAACTTTTTAATACGATAAATCTGATTTTTTTTTGAAAAATATCATTCTTAAAAATATGTTTTACACTCATTATAAAAACATCACCTTTAAAATATATAATAGAACTCTACTCTTGTGAGGTCAACAAAGTCTAGTGACAATGATTGCTCGTGTGTGATATTCAATGTTATCAGAACCGGACCGTCTTCAAGGAAGGTTTGGTTCAACTGCGATCAAAGTCGGTCAAATAATAATCTAATATATATACTAGAAATAACATTAAATTATTAAATTTTTTGTTTAACAATTGAGGCTCTAAGTAATATACCAAAACGGTGAAGAATGTTGGATAGGAATGGCAAGATCTTTTACATTTAAAGTATCTCTATTTTTAATATTAAATTTTGATATTTTGAAGGATTTAAAAAAAAAAAAATCAATTTTTGTAAGTCGTGGTCCGCGGCTCACGGCTTTATACCAAAAACTGCATAAAACCACGGTTTGCGAAGGTTTTATGCTGTCTAATGTAAAAACTAGTTTTCATGATAGACCGAACCACGAACACGATTGTTTCGATCAAACAGCCAGTTTGACCGCGGTTCAGTCTGGCTTTGATAACACTAGTGATATTGCTTGGCTTAAAAGAGATAATCAACTTATAGTCCATGATCTATACTTCTTCAAATTGAACTCGCTAAACTCAAGGTGAATAGTTTCAAACTCACTGAGTTGACACAATTTTATAATAATCAACCATTGATCATGTAAATCAAGGAGTTTTTAAACCCCAAATCATGAATTAAGAATTACTCCATAGAGTAGATCTCTTTGTGGGCTTCTCAAGGGACCAAAATTTAGCCAAATTCAAGCTCCCAAACTCAAGTTATGACCGTTTTGATCTGAAAGGACAAAAATGTCATTTTACAATTTTAGTGGTCCATCTGCTAAAAAGTAACCAGTCAGACCTTCTGAGAGTTAGTTCAGAAACTTCTCACTTATGTCGCCGTAGGATCCTAGCGGTCGGACCAATAGTGAATTTTGGAAAATTATTTATTTTATTTATAAATCAAGAATAGTACCCCTTAAACTTTGAGTTTCATTTAAATCATCATTTTTAATTCCTAACAGCGTGAAACTTGCACACATTTTTTCCCCCAATTAGCTGAACATATGGAAACTTAAAACCCGCTTAGAGTCGCCTTCATTTCTTTAAAAATCATATTTTGTATAACGTTTTGCAAAGCCTCTTATTTTAAATATCTCTAAACTTCTGATTTTTAGAAAACTTAGTTTTGGAGTCTATCATTAATTTTTAGAAAATAACCAAACTTTCGAAACGTCGTTCTTATTTCCCGAAGTTAGACTTTTAGACATGATGTTTCGTTTTCAGTTTAGACCCTAAAATCTGTCTACCCATTTAAGTTTTAAAACAATGTTTTTATTGAGATCGAGTGCCTATGAGTTTCAGTTTTCAACCAAAATTGACATCCAATCTATTCTTTTGTATCATGGACCTATCTGTAAGGTCAGATTCTATAGTGAGCTCCTCGGAGTCCCCTTTTAAGAGAACGTCCAGTAAAACTCAACAAAAACCCGTTGAACAGACCTTCTCTGATGTAGCAAGCATGAGCCTAGACCGTCATAGCCTTCACTCCTTCGGCCAATGGAGCCAACAACCCTTTGGGTTCTTTCTATGAACAACTCTCCCTCTCCCCCTCATGTGGTCCATTTTTCTCTCTGAAGTCTTCTCTCACTCTCTCCTTCTTCTCTTTTCTTCCTTCTTCCTTCTTCCTCTTCCCTTCAAGATCGACAATGGGCTGTAGAAATACAAATCACACACTACAAATTACCATAATACAGGATTTACGTGGAAAACCCATAAGAAAAAAAAACCACAAGAGAAAGAGAGTATTATTTCACTGTATATTTCTTTGTACATCAGAGATATAGTTATAAGAAAAAAACAAGTATGAGTTCTATTTAGGACTCTGAGACCCAATTGAGTTAGAACTCTGAGACGTAATGGAGTTCGGACTCAGATACCTACTCATCCTCTTTTTTCTATTTCAACATGGGCTTTCTGACTTCTAGACTTTTTACTTCAAACCATGAAGAAATTTACACTTCTCACTCCTTCTCTTTCCTTTTTAACTATAATTAAGTTAATTAAGGTTTTTAGAAAGAAATTTAAAAGAAAAATAAAGAGTTTTACGATTTTTGAAAAATTGTGGTTTTTTTCCAATTTTTACTTAGTGGATTATGTAACGCCCCGTCCTACTACAAGTGTGTTATATCCGAAACAACACTCCAAAATTCCCAAAATGGAAACCGGGTCTAATTTAATTTTTTTAAATAGGACAACTACCTCTCGCTCAACTAACACTTACAATAAAATCTCAACATACAACGATTATGACCAACAAGCAACGACAGTCAAACAATCAAACTTATTATAGTCATCTTCAAAAGAATAAGTGATTAAGTCATACATAACATAGTTCTCTCGAAACAAAAACATAATATGAAGCATCTAAGCTACACGTCACAGACTTATGATTGCACTCATGAATTGCCGGTGCGACAGTTGAACAACAGCTGGATTGTTGAACAAGTCAACCTTCCTCACTTGAACACTCAAGATCAACTTCACTTAAACTCTCACCTAGACAACCGGAAAAAAAACACTTGGAAGAATAAGAACTTGTATTGCAGTAGAGAGATTGCAACTTTGAGGAGTGGGTTGCAAATGAGGATCTCACCCCTATTTATACTACAAGTCTTGGGAATGAATGGCTAAGATGATGCCACATGGCAATCATCTAATGGCTATGGAGAATTCTAGGAGCTCTTAACATATTCTACAAATTCCTACACTCAAGAATCATCTAGAAGATTTCTAGACCCTACTTCTTCCATAAGCTTCTAGAACATTCCAGAGTGTTCTACAATCTACACACACTTCTACACAATTCTAGAATCTTCTAGAGAACATCAAAATTTTCTAGAGTCTTCTAAAGTCTTCTTGAACCATCTAGAATCTTTCGGAACCTTCCGGACTCTTTTAGCATTTTCCAGGTCATTCTCGAACATTCCGGACCATTCTAGGTCATTCCGGAACGCTCTACAATGTACATGTAATCTCTTATATACATGGATTATAAGATGACTAGGTTGGCTGAATCTTTGGTGTGACATCCTCCCCCACCTAACCCTTCGACGTCCTCGTCGAATCACGTCTCTTCTCCGTTAAAGCGTCTAATATGTTCCTTTAACTGCCAAAAGTCGTCTACTCTCTCCCACGAAGCTTCTCGTTTAGGGTGTCCCTCCCAATTTACTAAGTACTCCTTGTATGATGGGACTCCACGCCTGCGCATCAATCGATCGGCTAGAATGCGGTTCACCTTTTTGTCGAATGATGTAAGCATCGTCGCTGGAGGTATTTGTGAAATGCTTCGAGTTGGATCTTCCATGTCTTCATGGTATGGCTTGAGCATGCTCACATGAAAGACAGGGTGAATCTTCAATCAGGAAAGAAGTTGAAGTTTGTAAGCAACATTGCCTGCTTTCTTCTTCATAGTAAAATGGACCTTCATACCTTCGGGCTAATCCATTGTGCAACTTTCAAAATTCCTTGAATTGGAGAGGAAGCAATCGGATCATAACTTTGACCCCCACCTTAAATTCCACATGGCACCATTTCTCGTCCGCTCATTTCTTCATTCTTTTCGTAGCTTTGGCAATATTGGTCCGCTCCTGCCATTCCTTAGCGAACCAGTAGGCGATCGGACCACTCCCCATGTAGCCCCGAGAGATCGAGTGAGGTGCCAAAGTTTGTTGCCCCGTTGCAAACTCAAATGGACTCTGTCCTGATGCCTCACTTCGTCTCAAATTGTAGCAGAACTGTGCCACATCAAGAAGTTTCACCCAATCCTTCTGATTGGCACTGATGAAATGCCTTAAATACTCCTCCAATAAGGCATTTACCCACTCGGTCTGGTCGTCGATTTGTGGATGAAAACTTGTGGAGAAGTGCAATTCCGTTCCAAGCAACTTGAACACCTCTGTCCAAAACTTCTTAGTGAGCCTTGGATCCCTATCACTCAATGTGTTCAGGAATCCCCCAATACTTCACCACGTGCTTGACAAATAGCTTGGCAGTCTCTTCTATTGTGCAGTACGCAGGTGCTGCAATGAACGTTGCATACTTGGAGAACCTGTCCACTACCATAATGATTGATCCAAGTCCACCTACCTTTGGGAGAGTAGTGATAGTCCAAGGAAACACTCTCCCAAGGTCGCTCCGGAATAGGTAGCGGTTCTAGCAATTCTCCTGATTTCTTCCGCTCCACCTTGTCTTGCTGGCACACAAGACATGTCCGGACATACTCATCCACATCCTCCTTCATACTCGGCCAGTAGTAGGCTGCTTCAAGTAAGGCCAATGTCCTCTGTTGGCCTGGATGACCCACCCATCGAGTGTCATGACACTCCTGCATCAACTCTTGCCGTAGCTTTCCCATCTTGGCACATACATTCGACCTCCCTAAGCGATGAGAAGTCTATCGTCGATCCAGAATCTTCTCATCTTCCCTTCTTTCGCTAAGTCCACTAGCTTTTTGGCCATGTGATCCTTCTCCAATCCTACACGGATGCAGTCGGGTACCGTAGACTTCATGTGGCTCACCGCGGCTGCTCCGTCAAGCTTCAATGTAGCCAACTATGTTTTCCTGTTTAGCGCGTCGGCCACCTGATTGGTACAACCAGGTTGGTACTCGATGAACATGTCGAATTCTGCCAAGAATTCCTGCCAATGTGCTTGCTTTGGGCTCAACTTCTTCTGGTTCTAGAAGTAGCTGGTAGCAACATTGTCAGTCTTCACCAGGAACCTTGAGCCCAAGAGATAGTGTCGCCACGTCCGTAGGCAATGAACTACTGCAGTCATCTCTTTATCGTGGACGTTGTAGCGACGCTCAGTCTCATTTAGCTTACGACTCTCGTAAGCTACTGGATGCCCTTCTTTCATGAGCACCCTTCAATGGCAAGTCGGATGCATCTGTCCACACTTCGAACGGCTTCGTATGGTCCGGTAGGGCCAACACCGGGTCTTTCACGACAGTCTGCTTCAGATCTTCAAAAACCCTCTGACATCTATCCGTCCACTGCGATTTGTGCTTGTCTAAGTGAGAGTTTAAGTGAAGTTGGTCTTGAGTGTTCAAGTGAGGAAGGCTGACTTGTTCAACAATCCAGGTGTTTTTCAAGTGCCGCACGGGCAATTCGTGAGTGCACTCTATAAGTCCGTGACATACTGCTCTGCTCCCGAAGCCTGGTCGAGGAGCTGCCCGACCCCTCTGCTATCGGACTCCTATAAGGTAAGGGAGTGAGCTATCACTCCTAGTGAGAGAATAAATACATATCACATGCTATCGTAACATATCTCAAAAACAAATGCATGAACATTGTGATAACCATGATGTCTACATACAGATCTACCCAACAATTGCATCAGTCAAACATAGCAGACCAACTCGAGATATCATCTCGAGTAAACAACTCTGGGTCCTCCAACAGACTTTGGTCTCCCTACCAATGCGATCAGGAGACAGAGACACACGCAACAACCTCAACCGCACGAGCCGTGCCGAGCAAGTCCAAAGCTAAAATAGGGATCTCGACCACTAAGACCACGCCCAAGGAAGTCAAGATCTAGGGCAGGTGCCTCGACCACACGAAACGCAACGAGAAGCCCGCGTCCACATTGGGGACATCAACCACATAGAGCGTAACGGGGAAGCCCTCCCGACAACCACTCAACAAATCATCATATACAAGCTCACGGTCTACTTACTCAAACCCACACACAATGTGACCCTAGGTACACAACCCACAGAACGATAGTCCATTGTAGGTCACATGCCATGCATGCCGCCTACCTCTAAATATGATGTCATGGTCATGCATACATCAAGAATAGTTACAATTCACTACCCCAGCTCAAACAGTATAATTATGGCCCACACATAAAACAACACTTAAACACATATTGTACATATCAACATATGTGCATTTTTCTATTCTCAAAATAACATTTAAACGTCATAACATGATATTATGTTATCTACAACACCAAACATGTTATCAATCAATAACAACATAAAATGCACAACGACACCGCATATAACCGACACGGGTACATCCAAGCAAGTCCCTCGCCACAACTCATCTCAACGGTTCCCTTACGAAGTGGCTTATTAAACAAAGAGCGGTCCATTCGGATTTCCCGTGTCCACATGATAAGGATAAATGAACTACAAATGCATGCTAAAACAATGATAAGTTCCTTCACTTGTGTGCATCTTTGAAATTCAAAGAGAGAAAGCGGACCCGATGGGTTGAATGGAGAACAAAGAGGTCAATTTGTTGGCTGAAGAACAAGAGAACAAGTAATTAGAATAAGTCAGGCCAAACCAAGTCTGGACTCCAAACGGTCTTGAAATTAGGCTGGGCCTGAAGCTGGATTAGGCCTAAAACTGGGCCGGGCCTGAAGTTGGGTTAGGTCTAAAACTGGGCTGAACTGGGGAAGAAGAATCAGAGAACAAGAGAAAGAGAAAGAGAGATAGCAGAGAGAAGGAGAGAGAGCAGTGAGAAGAGAGAGATAACATGGAGAAAGATAGGCGAAAAAGGGGACGGGTGACATTGTAGCAGATGATGCTACAGTGCAGCAGGGGAGGGGGGTCTTTAAAAGGGTAGGGTTTGGGTTGAGGGTTCGCAATCGCAATGGACTTGCGAACTTGGGGAACGTGGGCTAGGCCAAAGGAAGGCCCACACATGTTTGGTTCCGATTAGGGGGAGGAAAAGCCATGAAAATCTGCTGAAAATCCAACTTAGGGAGATTTTTTTAAGAAAATACTCCTATAAAATATAAAGATATATATTTTTATTTTTTATACACACACACACAGATATATATATATTTGTTTTTTTAAGGTAAAGCTTCAAAACGAGTGAAATCAAAATTTCAAAATCCAAAACTAAATCTAAAACCCGCTAAAAGTCGAATTTTGGACGGTGAGGGAGAAAACCTTGTGACTTTCAAAAAATTTGCATGACAAAATAATTAATATGTTAAAATTAACAAAATGACCTTCGAACTCTCAAGCTGAAATTAGGCAAACTAGGGCCCACTAGGGAGCCAACACTCTCTCCACTGCTACAAAGGTCTCAAAAAAATGCGGTGATCCGTAAATCTCCCTAAAAACCAATAAGAACGCAACAGGTCATTACATGCTAAATCTCATTCGATTTTAATCAAACTAGCATTTTAATTCCTCTCTTAAATTCAAAATTTGTTTTACAAACTTACCATTAGGATATATTTTGAAAATAAGTTCAACAAGTCCTCCGCTTCCTCAATCTTTTCTCTGTTTCCATCGTTTTGCAACTAAGCAACGCTCTGGTAGTCGGACCTCATGAAGCTATTGGTCTTACCACTGGTTGGTCGGACCAAAAGTGGACAAAATTTTAGATTTGATTATTTATGTGCATCCTTTTACTTGCTTTTAGTTTCTCATTATGGAAATCGTAAATCGAATTATTACACATACTTGGTGAGGAGATTTTTTAATACACTGCATTTACTTATATTAAATACTGTATTGCATTGCATTTTGCATTAACAATAGTAAAAATGGAATGTTATTATTCTAAGTACAATGATGGGCACCTATAGACTTTTGGAAAAGATGTGAACGAGACCAAATAATGAAACCAGATAATGCTTACACATAAGTGAGTGAATAAATCAGTTCTGGACACCCAATGTAAGCACTACTAACAAGTATCTAGGAGTTGAAGCCTAACCGTTTAAATAAATGGGCCCAATCATGTACAAGACATGATTAATTGTAACACCCACCCACCCTGTAATACCTTGACCCAAATTAGACGTAGTTTAGCTTAATAAATCTTGCTTAGACCGGTTAATCTCGAAGATTATAGTTAGGGCTTTGAGAAAAGCCCAGGTGTGGCTCAATCCGATCTCGAATGTTCAGTGATCCAGCTAGTCCCGCTGGAGGGGCAAAATGGTAATTTACCGCTCATTGTTATTATTTTATAACTTGTGTTATTATTTGATTATTATTGGATCATATTATTCTCCTTAGTCAAGGATTCCTATTTCTTATTTTAAAATAATTTCATTTTCAGAAAATAGTATTTAAAACCGCCCGTCAAAACCCCGAAAGGAAAAACTAAATATGTTTAAGCGGTTTTGAAAATTAGATAAATTTTGAAACAATTATATTATGTTAGACCATTTTAGTATGGTCTAGTTTATTTTTTCAAAACCCAAAAATGAAGATTTCAAATTGTTTTATTTAGCATAAGTTAAAACACGTAAATAATGTTAAATTGTGATTTTTATTTAAATCTATGGTTTTTGATAAGTTTTAAATCTCTAAATTTTTATGGTGATTAGAGCTTTTAAAACCCAACTTATCTGTCAGGTGGCATTAAAATTTTCAAGCCTTAAAGATTGTTTTTAGTTAAAAAATCAGATTTTTATCTTTTGGGGGCCTATTTGCAAAATCAGAACCTGTGGAGGACTTATCTGCAGCCAACAGTGACCTCTACCGATTACTCTTTCGGACATAGGCAACCATCGCATGCAGTGGCCATCCGGCCACCTTCCATTGATCGGTTTTGCTATATATTTGGCCCTCCTTAGCTAGATTGAACTCCCAAAATCTTCCATCTCTCAGTCTCTCTTCTCAGACCAACTCCCTCTCTCTCTTTCGGCCTCTGCGTCTCCCAGTTTTAGCTTAACTGTAGCTTAGATGAAAGTTTTTCAAAGACTGGATTTTTCAGCCCAGGAACTCAAGTGAAGGTAACCACTGTGTTTCTTTTCAAATTTTAAGTAATTTAGAATAAAGAAATTTTGGCCAAGTTTTGGGAGAGTCAAATAGTTTTGAAGTTTAAGGAAAAACTTGGTTTTCTTTGTATCAATGTGTTTTCAGTGTTAAAATCGGATGGCCTACTGAGTTTTAAAGCTCCAAATCACTCCCTATGGAAAGAGGACTCACCAAGGAGTTCATCTGACCGGTTGGATGTGAAAACCGAATCCGGGAAACCCATTGTTTCTGGATTCGTATTTCAGGCAGTATCTGTCCGTCACCGTTTGCTATTGCAGACAGTGGTGGAAGACTACTCTAAGACGGTCCGAGAGTCGAGATTCAGACGGTCCGAGGGTCAACCCTTCTGACGTTCCGAGCTTCACCCGAAGCCCCAAAGCGTCCAAGGCAAGCTTACTCTCCCGGATGTTCCGAGCCCTGTTTGGAAGGACCGAACCCCACTCGGACGATCCGAACTTCACTCGGTATGATCCGAGACACACAGACCCACCGAGACCAGTTTTTCGTATTTTCGCGAAAGGACCTTCGGATGATCCAAGACCCGATCTACGGACGATCCGAAGGCAGACCTAAGTTCCGAAGGCAATGACTAGCTTAGGCAGTGGTTCGGATGATCCGAAGCCACATTACCTGGTTCCGAGGCTTGTTCCGAGGAATCCAGTTTTTGAATGAAAACTCTTGATTGTTTGATGTTGCATGTAATGTTATACCCCATTGATAAGTTAAAAATGTATTAACCCTCTTCTCTTATTACCATAGTGTATATACTATTGTGTTCACTTCCAAGCTGACTCTATTGGTCGGGCACTGAGTGATTTCACTTCCAGGGCGACGCTATATTTGTCGGGCACTGAGTGACCTCGAGGCCTTACTCAACATGTCAAATCTGGTCCTATCAAGAAGACAACCTAGAAGTGACCTGAGTATCTAGACCTAACTCAAAAAGTCAATTTGGTCATGCCCAGAAGATAGTATGAGTTTTGGACTGAGCACCTTATTATTATATACTGTGGATTATTATAACTTAAAATGCTTAGAAACCAAATATGAGACTCAATTCCATTTACCTTAGATAATTTTAGGAAAACAAGTATGATTTCGAAATACTACTTATATGTATGCATTTGATGCTATGTATGTTGACTTATGATTGATTGTGCACTTGTTTGTTTGTTGAACAGAGACCGCGATACCACACATTTTCGGTGAGAAAACTTAACTTTGCAGTAGGTGTAATCAAGCTTTTATTGAGATGGATCTTGAGCAATGAGTGGTTTCAGATTTAATTAACCCACTCATGTGCCTAGACATGATGCACTGTTGTAAGAAGTGCTTATGTTTATGATGTTGATCATAAGAGATATGTAATACTGCTTCCACGTGCCCTTTACTATTGAACCAATATTGGTTATGTGTGTGAAATGGTTTACATCTACTGGACCATGGATGTCGAAAGTTGCTGACTTGAGGAGTGTCCGTATCAGCCATGTGATGGCCGGATATGTACTTGTAAGGATGTATTTTGACCGTGTCGGGACTTAATACGATGGTCTCAGCGTAGTATGTAGGTGTTACATTGGATAACAGCAGTAATGGAAAAGATTATGAGAATGGAAATGATGATGAGATTGTACTTGAATTTATTGTCAAGCATGAGATATTATTGCAATTGTTGATTATTTACTAACCTGATGTTTAGTTAAATTGCACTGTTATATTTCCTTCACTGGGCTAGTTAACTCACCCCACTCACTTTTCAGGAGATGAACCCAAGGAGGAGAACCCTCTGTTTGAAGCTTAGGGTGGATAAGCTGCGACGTTGCTTTGAGATTCCCACTGAGGGAAATACCCTTTTCTTTGCCTTTGCCTTTTAGTTCTTGGAACCGTTTGTTTTTGTGAAGTACCGTATGTGGTACTTAGTTTGCATTAATGTAATGTATTAAACTACCATACGACTGTAGTTACTCTAATATTGAAATAATAATTTAGTGTTGGAATTATGTGTTCATGTTATGTGTTATTGATTGTGTTATGTGGGTAGATTTATGGTATATGTTTGAGTCCACATGTGGAGATCATGTGTGACCCTTGGGCCTAACTGTTGTGTAACACCCCGCCCTTTTTACTCAAAATCAAAGTCTATTTTAAAAAAAAAAAAATTTAAACAAGTGATAAGAGCGGAGTGTCACGACGCGAGCTAAGTCCGGACTTCTAAAATCCGACCCTTAACTGGCAAACCCTATGTGTGCATGGACTAAGTCCATGAAAACGGTTCACACATAGTGATTACAAACTTTGCGGAAAATAACATAAACTGATTGCAGATTATAATAGAACCTAACACTAATCCATTTTAGATAGCAAAGTACTTAGTCGCTTATCCAAAATAACTTAAATTATATAACCATCTCAAACCATTCACCAACCATAGAAAATATCTAATTATTACATGTCCTTGAGTAACTTAATGAAATAACAATAAACAATCCAAAGTTCTTACGCTTGGCTTCTTTCACGATCATCGATCCCTTCCTTTCCTGTGTCATTCCCTAGGGTAGAAGTAGGGCGTTAGAACAACGCGCCTAGTAGGAATTCTAAGTATGGCTAACACATGGGTTAGTATCAAATATCATATAAAATACCATATCATCAAAACCATATGAAATCATGCCATGCCATATGTCTTATGCAATGAGTCCCACCCATCACATTCCATGTAACCTCTTGATGGAATTCTCCTCATCAAGGTATCCCCATAGTGGTCTTTCGGATGCCCCGATGGAGTGTGGCCTCCGGATTCTTCTTGATTCCATTATTCACATCAAGGTCTTCCCACGATTGCCTTACGGACGCCCCGACGGAGTGTGGCCTCCGGTTACAAATTCCCCTCCCATACCATGCATGAGATGTACATGTCCATATGCTATGTAATGTAAATACCATAGCATTAAAAACTTCACTTTGAAACATAATATAATTGCAACATAAACCATCAAAATAAGAAGTTAAAAACCATATACATATCCATGTTTTAATAAGGTAGAATCTTACCAAAAGACTACTCAAGTGTCCTATGCTTCTTAATCCAGCAACCGTTCACGATCTTGCACCGTTTGTGAGGTCCCGTCACCTTGTTTATGTATCAACAAGTCAAGACAATATCCATTTGATTCACAATTAAGTATAAGTCCAAAAACCATCCTTGTGGGGTTCGGCCATACACCATGGCCGAACCTCACCCACTTGAATTTGATCTCTCTTTTTGTTTAACCTATACCATCTAAATAACTTATCTAAAAACCTCAATCTACCAAATATACCTTGGTGGGGTTCGGCCATACAACATGGCCGAACCTCACCATTTTGGTTTCGGCTCCTTTTTCAAGTCCTTTAATCTTTCATTCCATATTTACAGTATAACTTGTATTTACGGTTTTGTCATTGGTTTAACCTTTGCTTAATATTACTAACCACCAACGTCCATAAAAATCCACCTTAGTGGGGTTCGGCCATACAACATGGCCAAACCTCACCATCATAAATTTTGGTCCTTTAATCCTTTTTAATCAAGACCAATTACCAATCCATTCATTAAGCATTCACATCCACTCATCTACCCTTAATCATCCACCATTGTCACTCCATGGGGTTCGGCCATACACATGGCCGAACCCTATGGTTCCTTATTTCCATTTAAACATTTTATCCATCTATAATTGATTTTCACACTTCCATCCACTTAAATTCTTTTAGACCCTTTTATAAATAAAATACCACACATAGCACTTGGTGGGGTTCGGCCATACACCATGGCCGAACCTCACCCCTTTGTTTTTGGTGCTACTCTTTTCCATTCTTTTTGATAAACATAATACATCCAAATCCATCACTTTCCATACATTTTAAACCTTTTAAACATCAACAACCCTCCAATTACCCCATAAAAATGGTCCATGAGGTTCGGCCATACACATGGCCAAACCCTATAGTTTTCTTGATTAAAACCTTCCAATATTTATACATGGTTTATACATAGCAACTTAGCCATAATAACAATATGGTTCAGCCATGCAATAGCCGACCCAAAACATTAACCTTATCTCCACTTAAAACACTTTAAAACCTTCATGACATTGTATGGTTTTATCTCTCAAAACCATAAAAATAACCAAATCTTTTCATGGAGTTCTGCCATCAAAAGTGGCCGAACCCTATGATCCATATTCTACCCTTTTTAAACATCATTGTCCATGATTTTAACCTTTGATAGGTTCGGCCATACAATGGCCGAATCATGTTTCCTTATCCAATTTTATTTAACAAATGGTTATGGTGCACTTACCAATACCGCGACTCCTCCGGTTTTTTTACTCCTTCTTGATCTTCTCCTTCCTTAGTCCTCCCTTCCTCCTTGATCTTTAGCCGAGCCTACTCTTGCTGCAAACTCCTTGAAGTGTTCGGCCAAAATATTGATTTGAGAGAGAGAGTGTGTAACTTGGTCTTGGATGAAAGTGATAAACCTAGAGATGCAACTCATTTGCTCTAAGTCCACTTTTGTCTTGGTGAAGTGATCGGCCAAGGACTGATTTGTGTGATAGACAACCAACCCAAGGTTCTTTGTCTTGAGAGGTGAAAACGGCCAAGGGAGAGAGGGAGAGAGTGACTTGAACTAAAACTCATTCCTTGGTTAATGAGGGTTGGCCAAAGGTGGTGTCACCCCTTTGTAACTTCCATGCCTTTTCAACTTCCTCATAATGATCTATATGGAGTTTCATCCCATGAGATGAAACTCCCACCCTTTCCAACGTGTAACCTTGCATGTACTTTGTGTAACAACACAACTCTCCAACTTCCTCATCTTGATCCATGATGGTCAGCCAAGGGTGGTGTCCATTGGTGACACCCCTTGGTAACTCCCATGCCCTTTCACCTTCATCCTTTATGATCCATTTGGAGGTTTCATCCTTGAGATGAAACACTCCCAAAGGTTTGGCTCTTGGGTTTCCATCTTGAGATGGAAACCCCCATGCTTCCAACGTGTGCCTTTGGTGTAACCTTGTGTAACATCAAAACCGTCCCCATTAATGACCATTTGGAGTTTCATGCATGAGATGAAACTCCCCCCTCCAACGTGTGACCCTTGACTTGAGTCTTTGAAACAACTACAACCCCTCATCTTCCCAGTCTACTCATTTAATTCACTTGAATCAACTCAATTATTTGGTTCCATTTCCAACTTAAATCAGCCCCAACTTAATCAACCTTGAGCTCACTTGGTGGTCAACCTAGTCAACCACGACCCATTGGGTCCCAATTGGGCATTTTGGCCCAATTAACAATTTTGACCCAATTAAATAAAACTTCACCCATTTGATTCACTTGAACCATATACAACATCCGTTGGGTCTTAATTGACCAATTGACTCAATTATCAAGCCTTACCCATTTACTTCTAACTAGCTCATATATGATCCATTGGGTCCCAATTGGACTTTTGACCCAATTGGCAATCTTGACCCAATTAAATAATTCTTACCCATTTATTTCCATTTATCCATATCTACCATCCGTTGGGTCTTATTTGAACAATGGGCCCCACAATTTACCCATCTAAGGTCATATCCTTTTAATTCACCATTTCAATGGCAATTTTCATAAATATTTATAAACTGAAAATCTGGGGTATTACATGTTGATCCGGCCCAGTTAGACTTCTTGAGTGTCGTCTTATCTTTCAAAAAAAAAAAAAATCAGTCGCGTTCTGGGCCCACCCTTCAGGTCGGGGCATGACACACCCAGCTGGGGTGATGAGGGGTTTTAAGAGGAGGGAAACACCAACCATGGATGAGGCCTTTTGGGCCTAGCCAAGTGGGCTAGGTGATCGAGATATCTTGGGTTTTTGAGAGATATCTCAGCCGATATGCACTGTATCGACCAAACTAGCTAATATTGGCCGATATCAGTCGATACACACTGAGATTTTTTTTAAAAAAAATTAGGAGAGAAAGAAAGATCTCGACCGATATCCGAGATACCGAGATTTCGGCTGAGACACCGATATCTCGATAAATCCGATTTTTTTACCCCTGGCTGGGTCCAAAGCAAAACCTTTAGGGTCCATAGGCCCAAAGAGGACAATATCATCCTTGGGTTGGGTTGGGTCGGATCGTCACATTAATATGCTTTTGGACATGGGATTGAATGTGTTGACACCAGTCTCCAACATGGACTTTGGACTCTATAGACATAGTGATAATAGTAGAATAATGATAATGGACGTATGGACGTAGATAAATGAGATAATAATGCTTAACTGTAAAAATGTGATTTTACCGCTTTATGAAATTGATAATGATGTTAAATTATAATACTGTGATTTTATAACAGGATGAAGGGAAAATGTTTATCTTTTTATTATTTCATAGTTATTTGTTTATATAAAATTATTTTAATTGAATTAATAAATTATAATTTTTAAATTTTCTAAAATTCACTATTTAAAAACATATATAACTGTAAAATTTATAACTTTTTAAAATATAATTTAACTAAAATGATTTATGTAAAACTGGATTTCAAGTAAAACTTATAATCATAAACCAAACCAAACCAAACTCCACATGATGTCACACAGAATACTATTATTTGCCTGTCCATGCATATAATTTTAAAGTATTATTCACAAGAATATGAGTTGTTCCTACTTGCTACACCGACCCATCTTGTGTGTCCGTCTGTCTCAAAAATCTATTATAATCTTAGTCAACCATCAAGTTTAAATATTTTAATCTAAATTACATGTTTATATAAAAATTAAGCTATAATGAATGATAATTTAGTCACGTGTTTTGCCTCCTAATAATTTAAATGTAGATAAAGTTTTATTTTTAATTTGATAGAAAGATTTATTTCTTATTTTAACAGTGATGCAAATTTTATATTGAGATTTATTTTCAGCCTACTGCACGTTTGCCACGGTCACCGACAGAATGGATCTTCAAATTAACTTTCAAATTTCAAGCATTGTTTTGCAATTTAAAATACGAAATAGTTCAAATTTTAATTAACTTAAATAACTGCAGTAAATTTTCTAATTTAATTCGGTAGAAATCAACAAAATTTGTTAGATCATTTAGCTAAAAATTTAATTGAATTAAATCAAATTTAAATGAATCATTAAATTCTTTAATTCTATACTATACTCAAGAAAAAACAGCTTAAATTGATGACTATAGAGGTGTCTTTTTATATTATTTGTATATAAAACAGATAGCTTTTGTTGTTCATAGAATAAAATTTGAATATTCATTTAGTTAACTATTATAATTTACTTTCATGTTAACAAGTGAAAAATAGGAAAAATTATTCAAAAGAAGCTAAAAATAGAAAATGAAATTTTAAGATTTGTTTTTAACTAATCTTCTTTATTTAGTAAGCATGAAATATTTGATTTATCCTTGTCATATTAATATAGAAATAATAAAAAGTGGTTTAAAAAAGTCTAAAAATAGGAAAATGGATGTCAGGAGTCAATTTGATGTAGTAAAAGAATTTGATCCATCCTTATCATATTATCATTTTAAAAAAGAAAAAAAATCTATAAAACGGACTTGTGTTCATCTCCTTCCTCCTTCGGAGTTGTATTAGAGAGGGTTCCATTGTATTTTTTTTTTACTTTTACATTATTATGTGGTCAAATAAATGAGAGCAGTATTTTTTTTTA
This sequence comes from Chimonanthus salicifolius, assembly GCA_013350335.1. Lineage (NCBI taxonomy): Eukaryota > Viridiplantae > Streptophyta > Magnoliopsida > Laurales > Calycanthaceae > Chimonanthus > Chimonanthus salicifolius. The sequence continues at coordinate 52,550,870 of CM023532.1, forward strand.
TTTTTTGTGGTTCTGAATCTATGGTTTTTATCATCTTCTTCATCATAAAAAATAAACCTTGTAAAAAGAAGACTTCGAGACTAAATGTTGTTGTGATAAAACTATTTTCTATCACATAGAAATATCAATATTTAAAAAAAATTAAAAGAAGAAAAGGCAACACAAAGAATCAAACCACAATATAAAAATTAACATAGTTTCCATTTGGTACATCCACAGATTCAAAATGATCCACTATATTTAAAAGCAAAAAAAATCAAACAAGAAGCGGCTCTCATTCTCGCTATAATTTTTTATCATCTGCTCTCTCTCATATAAAATGATACTATATACGGTCTTAGTTAGAATTAAATAAGGTGAAATATATAAATTACAAAATTACCCTCTAATAAAATTTTGACTCAAAGATTCATCCTTCGTGCTCCCAAATAAAGAGACACCAATAACAATAGTATAAATCAGATCGATGTTACATCTCAGACTATCAAACTCAACCTAACATGTATTGCGGTTACCAAGAACAAGCCAAACCCATCTGTTGATCAACGACATTGTAAAACGTTGACCACGTGAAGCCTCCAACTCCACTCAATTTTTTATTTTTTTTATCAACGACTTGCTCTTTAAATCATGGTCCTCTTATAATATTAACAAATCATGTAATAAATGGAAAAGTAGCACCATTACCTGGACCAGAATCATTCATCCTCTCTCTTTACCAATTCTCACTATCTTAATACTGCTCCAAACGTGTTTCCAGTCATACGATGCATCAATTTCCATAAATAACACAAAGGCAGATGTCTAAATCTAAGGTTTAAATATCGGCTTTTTTAAACCGAGTAATATCGGTCGATACAATGAAGTATCGGCCGTACATACCGAATATCGGCCGATATGGCCGATATTCGGTCCGAAATATCGGTCACAATATCGGCCGATATTCATAAATATCGGTATTTAAAAAAAAAAAAAAAATTTAAAACACCGATACGGTTTTTCTCGATTTTTACACTGTTTTTCGCAGTTTTTCGCGGTTTCCAGGGTTTACGGTTCTCAGGGGTATTCACGGTTTTTTGCAGTTTTCGCGGTTTTTCGCGGTTTTCAGCGGTTTTCCGCGGTTCAGGGTTTACGGTTCTCAGGGGTGTTCACGGTTTTTTGCGGTTTTGTCACGGTTCATCACAGTTTTTTGCGGTTTTTTACGGTTCCGATATCGGAGGAGAGAGAAAATGCCGATATCGGTATGAGAGATAAAATTATCGGCCGATATATCATCCGTATCGCATATCGGCCGATATTTACATATCGGCCGATATATCGGTCTAGCTGATTTTTTGACCCCTGGTCTAAATTGAAACGTTAACATATTTTAATGGGTTGTAGTTCTATTCGATAATTATAATAATTATATAGATGATTAAATTATTATAGAATAGAATCGAGGGCTTTAAAATAGGTCAATGAGGTGGGGTAAGAAGAAATATTTTAAAAAATGACTCTAGGATGGATGGATGTACAAGAGATCCTATTTGTACGTAAATTTATGTCTTAATTTGATTATTTTAGCTGTATGCTCTTGATTCCTCATTTAATGAGACATGATAATTCAATAAGCATGAAATTATTTCACACGGGGCAACTCAGCTGGTAACATTTCGTTTCAGGAAGTGGGATGGTGCGAGTTCGAGTCTCCGTAGCGTAATTCGATGGCTATCCTGTGTAGCGTAAGCACGCGTCCACATTGGGGACATCAACCACACAGAGCGTAACAGGGAAGCCCTCCCGACAACTACTCAACAAATCATCATATACAAGCTCACGGTCTACTTACTCAAACCCACACCCAATGTGACCCTAGGTACACAACCCACAGAACGATAGTCCATTGTGGGTCACATCCCATGCATGCCGCCTACCTCTAAATATGATGTCATGGTCATGCATACGTCAAGAATAGTTACAATTCACTACCCCAGCTCAAACAATATAATTATGGCCCACACATAAAACAACACTTACACACATATTGTACATATCAACATACGTGCATTTTTCTACTCTCAAAATAACATTTAAACGTCATAACATGATATTATGTTATCTACAACACCAAACATGTTATCAATCAATAACAACATAAAATGCACAACGACACCGCATATAACCGACATGGGTACATCCAAGCAAGTCCCTCGCCACAACTCATTTCAAAGGTTCCCTTACCAAGTGGCTTATTAAACAAAGAGGGGTCCATTCGGATTTCCCGTGTCCAAATGATAAGGATAACTGAACTACAAATGCATGCTAAAACAGTGATAAGTTCCCTCACTTGTGTGCGTCTTTGAAATTCAAAGAGAGAAAGCGGACCCGATGGGTTGAATGGAGTACAAAGAGGTCAATTTGTTGGTTGAAGAACAAGAGAACAATTAATTAGAATAAGTCGGGCCAAACCAAGTCCGGACTTCAAATGGGCTTGAAATTGGGCTGGGCCTAAAGCTGGATTAGGCCTAAATCTGGGCCAGGCCTGAAGCTGGGTTGGGTCTGAAACTGGGTTGAACTGGGGAAGAAGAATCAGAGAACAAGAGAGAGAGGGAGAGAGATAGTAGAGAGAAGGAGAGAGAGCAGTGAGAAGAGAGAGATAACAAAGAGAAAGATAGGTGAAAAAGGGGACGGGTGACACTGTAGCAGATGATGCTACAGTGCAGCAGGGGAGGGGGGTCTTTAAAAGGGCGAGGGTTTGGGTTGAGGGTTCGCAATCGCAATGGACTTGTGAACTCGGGGAACGTGGGTTAGGCCAAAGGAAGGCCCACACATGTTTGGGTCCGATTTGGGGGAGGAAAAGCCATGAAAATCTGCTGAAAATCTAACTTAGGTAGATTTTAAGAAAATACTCCTATAAAATATAAAGATATATATTTTTTATTTTTCACACACACACACACACACACACACACACACACACACACATATATATATATATATATATATATATATATATATATATATATATTTGTTTTTTTAAGGTAAAGCTTCAAAACGGGTGAAATCAAAATTTCAAAATCCAAAACTAAATCTAAAACCCGCTAAAAGTCGAATTTCGGACGTTGAGGGAGAAAACCTTTGTGACTTTCAAAAATTTTGCATGACAAAATAATTAGTATGTTAAAATTAACAAAATGACCTTCAAGATCTCAAGCTCAAAATTAGGCAAACTAGGGCCCACTAGGGAGCCAACACTCTCTCCACTGCTACAAAGGTCTCGAAAAAAATGCTGTGATCCGTAAATCTCCCTAAAAACTAATAAGAACGTAACAGGTCATTACATGCTAAATCTCGTCCGATTTTAATCAAACTAGCATTTTAATTCCTCTCTTAAATTCAAAATTTGTTTTACAAACTTACCATTAGGATATATTTTGAAAATAAGTTCAACAAGTCCTCCGCTTCCTCAATCTTTTCTCTGTTTCCATCGTTTTGCAACTAAGCAATGCTCTGGTAGTCGGACCGCATGAAGCTATTGGTCTTACCACTGGTTGGTCAGACCAACACTGGAAAAAATGTTAGATTTGATTATTTATGTGCATCCTTTTACTTGCTTTCAGTTTCTCATTATGGAAATCGTAGATCGAATTATTACACATACTTGGTGAGGAGATTTTTTCATACACTGCATTTACTTATATTAAATACTGTATTGCATTGCATTTTGCATTAACAATATTAAAAATGGAACGTTATTATTCTAAGTGCAATGATGGGCACCTATAGACTTTTGGAAAAAAATGAAACTAGATAAGGCTTACACATAAGTGAGTGAATAAATCAGTTCTGGACACCCAATGTAAGCACTACTAACAAGTATCTAGGAGTTGAAGCCTAACCGTTTAAATAAATGGGGCCCAATCATGTACAAGACATGATTAATTGTAACACCCACCTACTCTGTAATACTCTGATCCAAATTAGACGTAATTTAGCTTAATAAATCTTGCTTAAACTATTTAATCTCGAAGATTAACACCCACCCACATGATGTCACACAGAATACTATTATTTGCCTGTCCAATGCATATAATTTTAAAGTATTATTCACGAGAATATGAGTTGTGTTGTGCAAATTTTAAATTTATAACTCGCAAGCACACGAACCATTTAGATAGTATAGCGATTAAGTGCGAGGTCGAACCCATCGGAACTTAGGAAAATATATCCATGAAAATACACCATTGAATTACGTATTATAAGAACTTTGAGAAATATGGAGAAAAATCATAAATATGGAGTTATTTATCTAATCTATGAAGTTTAATCTTAATTTAGAAACATTCTAGATTAAAACATAAAATCTAACAATTTAACTAATTTTAATTAAGATGGTGGCATTAATATAAAAATATAAACAATCTGAATCTAATTTAGAAAACAAAATTAAGAGGCAACTTAATTACCAACCTAGTTCTCCAATTTGATGAGTTTTTGAATTTTATAAACAAAAATAAAATTAAGAACACCTAAACTACCTCTGTACATATTTACAATGGAACTGGGTCAAAGAATTATGGAGGCTTTATTTTCCATATTTTAAAAATAATATCAAGGCTTAGAATACAGAACTCACATTTATTATTTATCATCCACTCAAATTTTTCATCTATTAAAATCCTCATTATGAAATTTATGAAATCAATTAAAATAAGAAAATTCAAATCCGGCCTTAGGCTAAATAAATTTTCAACTTGCAATTTCGAATCTAAAAGTTTTTCTGCTCTTTAAAAAGAGCCTTAGACTGAAAATATCAAGTTTTATTTATCCTAAAGATTTTTTCTGCTTTCATTGAATATCTTAGAATAATCTCTAACATAAATCCATAAAAAGAATGAAAATAAAATCAAACTTTCATCATACAAAAATAAATAAGTGGAAAACCATATTTCTAAGGGTTTTTCTGCCTTTTAATTATTAATAAAATTTGGAATTAAGAATTATAATGCATTGGATTTTGGATTTAAATAAAAACAAAATAAAAAGTTTCATGAACCTTTTTAATTTGTAACTGAAATTAATCACATTGACATTGAATTGAAGAAATTAAAATAAAAAAAAACTAATTACAAAAGAATAAAATAAAATACAAAGCACTAACCACAAAAAAACTCCAAAATTATCACTGCTCCAAATCCTCCAAGCCAAGTTCGAATGTTACTGTAGCCGAAGGCCTCCTTTTATAACGTTGGGAAGTGATAAAATAAGAAAGGTCGGTTGGGACCCATTTCCATTCTCAGCTGATTCTCGGTTGCACGGCAACTTCTATTTCCTTCCACTTTACTCAACGGCAGCCACCTTCATCTTCTATTTTCAGATTTTTCTTTCTTATCTTTCTCTTTCCCTTTTACTCTCTTCCTATTCTTATTTTTTATTCGCATCTATTGTCCCAGCTTTCCTCTGTTTCCTCCTCCTATTTTCGTTCTCTGATTTTCACGGTACAGCAGGTCTTGGCCTTGACAATGCTCATCTCTCCTTCTTTCCTTTATTTTGGTGCAATCTTCCTCTGTTGTAACTTCACAAAAACTGCAAGATCTGTTTCAAGAATTGTCGTCGATTAACTTTGAATGGGACTCGATGCATGCACAACACTTCACCAACCTGACAAGACATAAAAATACACTTAATTAGATAAATTAATTAATATAATATATTAACAAATATAATTTTAGAATATATAATATATTACAATAATAATATAAAATAAACAAAATTTAAGAACTAACTAATCCAATATTTAGAGGTAAAATTATCATATTTCTGTGCTCATCAAATACCCCCAAACTTAGATTTTGCTAGTCCTCGAGCAAAACAAAAACTAAAAACTCTAAAAACAAAAATAAAAATCCTAAACTGCACCACTTTCGCTGGCACTCTCGATTGCATTTAGCATATGCAACAAGCCTTTAAACCCCTAGCTCACCACTAGTGGACGAGTTATAGTCTTGTGAGGGCTTTCAGTGATGATACCCACAAACATCAAATTTTAGCAAAAATATATAAACAAAAATTTAAAGATCATACAATTCCAAAATCATTTTATAAAACTTATACTCGAAGTGTAGTGTGTGATAGCCAAATATTAACATAACCTTCTTTTTCAAAATACCACATAAGTTTTGTAACCACCGGCTGAAAATGCGCTTCGACTCCAAATCTCACAGTGGTATATCTCTCAGAAAGATTTTCGCTCAGAGATTGGATGAATTTTCTCTCAATAGTATATGTGAGCGGAATAATTTATCAAATGTAAATATCTCACATATTTATCATCAAAGAACGATTAATAACAAAGAATAATATAGATCTCATGAAAGGATGCCATTTTCCTGAATATGTTGAAATAATACACCATAATTCTTCATCGTCTATTCTCCACTTTAAATACCATATTAACTGAGGATCAATAGGACTTCATGTAGGACGAAACGTGGCTTGGGACCGGGTCATATCAAAGAATGATAAAAAAAACTCTAAAATTAATATTTGAACAGAAAAGGTAGAGGTCTTCAAAATTTTCACTAGGATTCTTTTTCCTCGATTTTTTTCATCACTTTCACAGCATTTTTGTCTGTCTCTTTTTTTTTTTTTTCTCATCCTTCTTTTCATGTACGGATGTTCCCCCTTTTTTTTTCATTTCCTTTTTTTTTTTTTTTTTTCATTGATGATTTTCTTCTTTCTTTTGCATCTCTCATCATCATTTTTTTTTTCAAGTGCCATAGTTTTCTCAGAGTACCATCCCAATAACAATCATCTCTAACCTTTTCCGGGCCCTAGAATAGGTCATAGATTTTTCAATTTTGGCTCAAACTCCACAACCGGAGTTGGGTATGGATAACATGGTTAATCAATAAAAATAGGATAAATTTACATTCAAAGCTCAAAAGTGGGAGCTAACATGATAATATGATAGAAAATAGGTAGGCTTCAAAGGCTCAAACGATTCAAAACAATGGCCTATATCACTTCCTAAGCTTCATATGAATATTTAATTGTTTCAAATAAATTCAGAAAAATATCAGGTTTAATAATCCAAAATTTGATTTCATTCTCAGTATATGACCAAAACAAAGAATAATGAGATCTAACAAAAATAATGCGCACATCAAAGAAAATAAGAATTTACTTATAACCCTCAAAAAAATAGAATGGCTCAAAAGTTCACTGGGTCACAAGTCTCCACTGGTATTCCTCCAGTGATCACTCAACTCATGAATATTTATCTTTTTCAAGCTAATATTAATATGGCTGTGTAAAAATTTCCAAGCATAAATTTCACAAAATTCAAATGGAAAAGCATGATATAAAAATTTTAATCCACATATTAATGCTGAAATCAAGTATATATTGTTTTTTTTTTTTTTCAACGGCAAACACAAAATTGATTTTTTTTTTTTTTGTGAACTCAAAAAACACACAAAATTGACACAATGTAAACCCTCAATACCCCCAAACTTCAATTGAACATTGTCCTCAATGTTCTCTAATCTACAGTGATCAGTTGCAAATTAGAAGAAAATATCAGAAACGAACAACTAAAAATTCAGAAAAATACCTGAGAGGGCTCTCTTTATTCAAAACCTGCAAAAACAAACAGATAACAAAACACAAACAACAAAGACTCTATACTGATACAAAAACACAAAAACTGACTCAACAAAAGTAAAAACCTAAACTAGTCCAACATCAACACAAACACATACTGACGCACAGATAAACTCAACATAGACTTAGAGACACACACAAAATGCAAAAACCTAATCTAAACAGACTGGACAAAATGGACACACGGACACAGACAGACTCAAACTCAGACATAAAATGACGGGTAGATAGATGAATGGATGGAAGCGGACCTTCCTATCAATCCTGGTAGATTGGATTATCTAACATATTGATAGTCTCTTCTTCAGATGGATTCATCTCTAAGAATGGTTTCAAACGTTGACCATTAACTTTCATAATGCGACCATTCTTAAAATTTTTAATTATTACCGCTCCATGAGGAAACACAGTCTCAACAATGAATGGACCTATCCATTTTGACCTCAATTTTCCTGGAAACAAATGTAATCGAGAATTGTACAGTAAGACCTTTTGACCAACTGTAAAAGTTTTTCTCAAAATATTCTTATCATGAGCCAATTTCATCCGGTCTTTGTACTTTCTCGCAATGTCATAGGCATCTCTCCTAATTTCATCCAGTTCAGACAACTGGAGCTTTCTATGCTGCCCAGCCTGGTCTAGAGCAAAATTCATATGCTTGATAGCCCAATATGCTCTATGCTCTAACTCAACTGGTAAATGACAGGCTTTCCCATACACTATCCTGTAGGGTGACATTCCAATGGGCGTTTTAAATGCAGTACGATATGCCCAGAGTGCATCAGTAAGTCTCAAAGACCAGTCTTTCCTGGATGGATTAACTGTCTTCTCCAGAATATGTTTAATCTCTCGATTTGAAATTTCCACTTGCCCACTTGTTTACGGATGATAAGGAGTAGCAACCTTATGCGTCACCCCATATGATTTCATCAATGTTTCAAACGAACGATTACAGAAGTGCTTACCCCCATCACTGATGATGGTTCGTGGTATTCCAAATCTAGAGAAAACATTTTCTTTTAAGAAACGGAGGACAACTTTATGATCATTGGTTTTGCAAGTCACTGCTTCAACCCACTTACTGACATAATCTACCCCTACCAAAATATAAAGATTACCAAAGGAATTAGGAAATGGTCTCATGAAATCAATGCCCCAAACATCAAAAAGTTCAACAGGTAAAATTGGATTTAACGGCATCATATTTCGACGAGACAGACTACCTAACCTCTGACATCTGTCACATGACACACAATAGGTATGGGTATCTTTGAACATGGAAGGCCAGTAAAAACCACACTGCAAAATCTTCGCAGTGGTCTTGTTCGAACTGAAATGACCTCCACAAGCCTGATCATGACGAAACTTAACAACACTGAGTTGATCGGACTCCGAGACACAACAACGAATGATTTGGTCTGAACAATATTTGAACAAGTATGGATCATCCCAGATAAAGTATTTGACTTCGGCCAGAAATTTTGACTTATCTTGCTTAGTCCAATGCTCAGGCATCAAACCAGTGACAAGATAATTCACAATATCTGCAAACCACGGTAATTGGGAAACTGACATGAGCTGCTCATCAGGAAAAGACTCAGTAATAGGTAACGGGTCATCGGAAAATTCAGTTACCAATCTAGACAAATGGTCTGCTACCACATTCTCGGAACTTTTCTTGTCCCGAATTTCAATATCAAATTCTTCTAGCAAGAGGACCCATCTAATCAAGCGGGACTTAGCATCTTTCTTAGACAAAAGATACTTGAGAGCAGCATGATCAGAGTAGATGATGACCTTAGAACCCACAAGGTAAGATCGAAATTTGTCTAGTGCAAAAACAACTGCCAACAGTTCCTTTTCCGTTGTGGAATAGTGCAATTGAGCATCGTTCAATGTTTTGCTTGCATAATGGATAACATGAGGTAACTTATTGACCCTTTGACCTAAAACAGCTCCTACTGCATAGTCAGAAGCATCACACATTATCTCAAAAGGAACAGACCAATCAGGAGGTCGAATTATCGGAGCAGAGGTCAATGAAGTTTTCAATTTTTCAAAGGCATGGACGCACTCATCATTAAAATCGAAATTTGAATCCTTAGTCAGGAGTCTACAGAGAGGTCTAGAAATTTTACTGAAATCTTTGATAAATCTCCTGTAGAAACCAGCATGACCTAGGAATGATCTAACCTCTCTGACAGTTTGGGGTTGTGGAAGACGAGAGATCAAATCAACCTTAGCTTTATCAACTTCTATTCCTTTGTCAGATATAATGTGACCTAAGACTATGCCCTGTTTCACCATGAAGTGACATTTTTCCCAATTGAGTACTAGGTTCTTTTCTTTACATCGGACTAACACAAGGGTTAGATGATGTAGGCATTGGTCAAACGAGGAACCAAAGACTGAGAAATCATCCATAAAAACTTCCAGACATCGCTCTACCATGTCTGAAAATATGCTGATCATACACTGCTGAAAGGTAGCAGGTGCATTGCACAACCCAAAAGGCATGCGACGGTAGGCGAAAGTACCAAATGGACAAGTGAAGGTGGTCTTCTCCTGATCCTCAGGAGACACACAGATTTGGTTATAGCCGGAATAACCATCGAGAAAACAGTAGAATGCATGACCGGTCAAACGTTCAAGCATCTGATCAATGAATGGAAGTGGGAAGTGATCCTTTCGAGTCGCAGTGTTCAGTTTTCGGTAGTCAATACAAACTCTCCAACCCGTTTGAACACGGGTAGGAACTAGCTCATTATCCTCATTCTTAACTACCGTCACACCAGATTTCTTTGGGACAACCTGCATCGGACTCACCCATGGACTATCAGAGATCGGATAGATGATACCTGCCTCGAGAAGTTTTAAAATTTCGGCTCTTACCACATCTTGCATTACCGGATTCAGTCGTCTTTGTGGTTCTCTAGATGTTTTGGAGTTTTCCTCTAGATGAATTTTGTGCATGACCACAGAAGGACTGATCCCTTTAAGATCAGCAATGGACCATCCAATAGCTTCTCGATGTTCTCTCAAAATAGCAAGGAGTTTAGACTCCTGCTCTGAAGTTAAATCGGAAGCTATGATGATAGGTAAAGTTTCTGATGGTCCCAAATAAGAATATTTTAAAGTCTCAGGGAGTGGTTTGAGCTCTAATTTTGGTGGTTTCTCGACAGAGGGGACTGGTACAGATTGACTCACAGGGAGAGGTGCGAATTTCCTTGCTCTAACATCAACATATGGAACTTCATTCAGTAGAGCGTTCACCTCTTGCTCACCACTTTCATTGAAATCTGTGCCAAAGGTGGACAGTGACTTCTCGAATGAATCGTCGCAAATAAAGTGAAGAAAGGATTCTTCGACAGAACTCTGAATCAAATTAACCTCATTCAGGTCATCTGTGCAGGGAGGTTGTTTACACAAGTTAAACACATTGAGTTCTGTCGTCAGATCTCCAAACGACAACCTAAGCATACCATCTTGGCAATTGATAACAGCTTTAGCGGTGGCCAAGAATGGTCGTCCAAGAATAACCGGAATGTGCCCACTTTCGTTCTGAACAGGTTGTGTATCCAACACGACAAAATCGACCGAAAAGTAGAATTTGTCTACTTTCACCAGAACGTCTTCTATCACACCTCTCGGGATTTTCACAGAGCGATCAGCTAACTGAAGTGTAATAGTAGTGGGTTTCAACTCACCCAACCCTAACTGCTCATAAACAGAGTATGGCAGTAGGCTGACACTGGCTCCAAGATCTAACAAGGCCCTGTCAATTTCAAATGTACCAATGGTGCAAGCGATGGTTGGGCACCCAGGATCCTTGTGTTTTATTGGAAACCCTTGTTGGATGAGTGAACTCGCATTTTCTGCTAAAAATGCCTTTTTGGGAACATTGATTTTCCGTTTCACCATACTGAGGTCTTTCAAAAATTTGGCATAGGAGGGTACTTGATTTATAGCTTCAAGTAGAGGTATATTGATACTGACGTGTTTAAATACCTCTAATATGTCACTATAGGGTACTCCTTTGTTAGGATTAGCTAACCTCTGAGGGTACGGAGCTTTAGGCACAAAAGTATTTTTAACAGGTTGTTCCGGAGTATTTTGGACAGAAGATGGACTAGGTGGGTCCTTTTGATGCTTTGGTTGACCAGCTGTTTAGTCTTCCTGTTGTTTAGGCAGTTCGACCTTGTTATCTACCTGTCTCCCAGACCTCAAGATAGTAATGGAGTTAGCGTCGTCTGAATTAGATAACGAAACCTCATTTTGTCCCTTGGGATTTGGGATAGGCTGACTGGGAAACTTACCTTTCTCTCTATCTCCTATCGCGGTAGCTAACTGCCCAAGCTGTGTTTCAATCTTGTGCATAGCTTGTTGGGTGGACTGCATGAACTGTTGCAACGTATCCTCGAGAGAGGGCTTACGTTGTTGAGATGGACCGGACTGATAAGATGGATTTGGCTGGGGTGGATGATTTTGAGATGGATGGTATGGTTGGTACTAGGGAGGTTGATATGGTTGGCCTTGAAATTGAGGAGGTCCTTGACCTACTTGAGGTTGATTCTGACGCCATGAAAAATTTGGATGATTCCGCCAATTAGGATTGTATGTGGCAGAAAACGGGGTTCCTTGTTGTCTTCCAAAATTATTGAGTGCATTGGCCTGATCGGTTGAGCACTCAACATTTGATCCTATGGAAGGACAGATTTGGGCAGTGTGTCCTAGATTAGAACACAATGTGCAAACCTCAACATGCATTCCTAATGATGGGTTCATCGCCTGAGACATCGTTAAGACATCAACTTTTTTCGTTAGGTTTGCGATCGCAATCTTAACGTCAAAGTCATTGTTAACTTCGTACAAACCTCCTCTCTTTGATGTTTGTGCTGAATTCTCTCTTTTGGAGAAGTCCCATCGCTGAGAACTTTCCGCCAATGATTCTAAGAAATTCCATCCATTGTTTGCAGTTAGCTGTAAAAATTCTCCACCCTTCATAGACTCGACCATTGTGCGATTCGATATGGTTAAACCATCATAAAAGAATTGTACGAGTCTCCCTGTTTCATAGCCGTGGTGGGGGCATTTACTCAACGAATCTTTGAATCTTTCCCATGACTCACAGAATTGTTCACCCTCCTTCTGATAAAAGTTTGAAATTTCTTTTCTGAGGGCGTTAGTTTTTGATGCAGGGAAAAATTTAGTCAAAAATTTGTTGGCCAACTGATCCCAAGTTGTGATGGAATTTGCAGGTAGAGAATTTAGCCAAGATTTCGCTTTTTCTTTGAAAGAAAAAGGAAATAAACGAAGTCTAATGGATTCATCAGTGATGCCTTGAAGTTTGATGGTGGCGCAGATCTCTAAGAATTCTTTAACATGTAGGTAAGGGTCCTCACGATCAAGTCCGTGGAATGCGGGTAAAAGATGTAACAGGGCTGGTTTCAGTTCAAATGCCACATTAGTTGCTGGAACAACTATGCCAGATGGTGTGTTGGGCGTGACGGATGAGAAGTAGTCTTGGAGGGTTTTCTCTTCGACTCTTTCTTCGGCCATGTTAGGTGATGGTGGTGGTGAAGGTGGACTGTCTATGTCTAAGGCTGAGCTGGACTGAGCTCCGTACGCAACGATCGGTAAATCGACGGAAAACGTAACTTGAACCAAGCGATTGTTAGAGTCACGAACCCAATAATTCATACACAGACACGATCATTCACGCTTAATCAAATCCACACAACATATGACCTAAACCTAGACTGACACAGGGATCCTAATGGACATGAGCAACCCTAAACAATGTTTCTAGATTGATTTTAATTGGGTAATGCATGAACCAATTTTTACTAATCTTTTTTTTTTTTTTTTCTATTTTGTGAATGCAAGCTTAAATTACCAATGCAAGATTCAAACAAATATGAATACAATAAGCAAACAATTTAACCTAATGCATGAATTAGCAACCTAAATGCATGAGCAAATTAAATATGCAAATTTTTTTTTATTTTTTATGCAAAATAAATGCAAGACAACCTAATAAAAACTATATGAATGCATGAAAATTAAAAATTAAAGAAAGAGATTGAACGCGTGTACCTTGGCTTTTTGTTTTTATTTAATTAGCAAGTGCAATTTTATTTTTAGCAATTTTTTTTTTCTTAAGAATTTGCAAAGCACCTGCACAAAACAAAACTCAAAACCATGGTGAAGCATTTAATCAAATAAAATATGCATGATTTCTAATCTAAATGCAGCTTTCCTAATGTTATAACTAGTGGAGGAAATTAAATGATTGGAACCTACTTAAGAACTCTAAATTAAATTAAGACCATAAAAATTTCTAAATTAATATCCACCAAATTAATCCAAATCAAATTTTCAAGTAACTTCAAAGTTGTTCCATGATTTTTCAAATTTTTTTTTTTTTTGAAACTTTTTAGCTGGAACTTTCCAAATTTAGATCTACTTTATAAAAATAGAATATGACTAAATTGAATTAAAATTTTAAGATTAAAAAATGCTAAAAATAGAAACTAGATATTTTTAGAAGTTTCTAAAAATAGAAATCTCCAAATATAAAAATTTTCTAAATTTAACAGTGATTCCAAATTAAGATAATCTCCTGATTTGCATTTAGAACTTCTAAATAAGGTAACCTTCTAAAATTAGAATTTCTAAGAAAAATAGAAACTTCTAATTTTAAAGAGTTGCCAAAAATAGATCCTTCTAAAATAACCATTATTTCCAAAAACAAATAATTCAATGGCGACTTGTTTTAAGATCCCCGGCAACGGCGCCAAAAACTTGTTGTGGAAATTTTAAATTTATAACTCGCAAGCGCACGAACCATTTAGATAGTATAGCGATTAAGTGCGAGGTCGAACCCATCGGAACTTAGGAAAATATATCCATGAAAATACACCATTGAATTACGTATTATAAGAACTTTGAGAAATATGGAGAAAAATCATAAATATGGAGTTATTTATCTAATCTATGAAGTTTAATCTTAATTTAGAAACATTCTAGATTCAAACATAAAATCTAACAATTTAACTAATTTTAATTAAGATGGTGGCATTAATATAAAAATATAAACAATCTGAATCTAATTTAGAAAACAAAATTAAGAGGCAATTACTTAATTACCAACCTAGTTCTCCAATTTGATGAGTTTTTGAATTTTATAAACAAAAATAAAATTAAGAACACCTAAACTACCTCTGTACATATTTACAATGGAACTGGGTCAAAGAATTATGGAGGCTTTATTTTCCATATTTTAAAAATAATATCAAGGCTTAGAATACAGAACTCACATTTATTATTTATCATGCACTCAAATTTTTCATCTATTAAAATCCTCATTATGAAATTTATGAAATCAATTAAAATAAGAAAATTCAAATCCGGCCTTAGGCTAAATAAATTTTCAACTTGCAATTTCGAATCTAAAAGTTTTTCTGCTCTTTAAAAAGAGCCTTAGACTGAAAATATCAAGTTTTATTTATCCTAAAGATTTTTTCTGCTTTCATTGAATATCTTAGAATAATCTCTAACATAAATCCATAAAAAGAATTAAAATAAAATCAAACTTTCATCATACAAAAATAAATAAGTGGAAAACCATATTTCTAAGGGTTTTTCTGCCTTTTAATTATTAATAAAATTTGGAATTAAGAATTATAATGCATTGGATTTTGGATTTAAATAAAAACAAAATAAAAAGTTTCATGAACCTTTTTAATTTGTAACTGAAATTAATCACATTGACATTGAATTGAAGAAATTAAAATAAAAAAAACTAATTACAAAAGAATAAAATAAAATACAAAGCACTAACCACAAAAGAACTCCAAAATTATCACTGCTCCAAATCCTCCAAGCCAAGTTCGAATGTTACTGTAGCCGAAGGCCTCCTTTTATAACGTTGGGAAGTGATAAAATAAGAAAGGTCGGTTGGGACCCATTTCCATTCTCAGCTGATTCTCGGTTGCACGGCAACTTCTATTTCCTTCCACTTTACTCAACGGCAGCCACCTTCATCTTCTATTTTCAGATTTTTCTTTATTATCTTTCTCTTTCCCTTTTACTCTCTTCCTATTCTTATTTTTTATTCGCATCTATTGTCCCAGCTTTCCTCTGTTTCCTCCTCCTATTTTCGTTCTCTGATTTTCACGGTACAGCAGGCCTTGGCCTTGACAATGCTCATCTCTCCTTCTTTCCTTTATTTTGGTGCAATCTTCCTCTGTTGTAACTTCACAAAAACTGCAAGATCTGTTTCAAGAATTGTCGTCGATTAACTTTGAATGGGACTCGATGCATGCACAACACTTCACCAACCTGACAAGACATAAAAATACACTTAATTAGATAAATTAATTAATATAATATATTAACAAATATAATTTTAGAATATATAATATATTACAATAATAATATAAAATAAACAAAATTTAAGAACTAACTAATCCAATATTTAGAGGTAAAATTATCATATTTCTGTGCTCATCAAGTTGTTCCTACTTGCTACATCGACCTATCTTGTCTGTCCGTCTGTCTCAAAAATCTATTATAATCTTAGTCAACCATCAAGTTTAAATATTTTAATCTAAATTAAATGTTTATATAAAAATTAAGCTATAATGAATGATAATTTAGTCACGTGTTTTGCCTCCTAATAATTTAAATGTAGATAAAGTTTTATTTTTAATTTGATAGAAAGATTTATTTCTTATTTTAACAGTGATGCAAATTTTATATTGAGATTTATTTTCAGCCTACTGCACGTTTGCCACGGTCACCGACAGAATGGATCTTCAAATTAACTTTCAAATTTCAAGCATTGTTTTGCAATTTAAAATACTAAATAGTTCAAATTTTAATTAACTTAAATAACTGCAGTAAATTTTCTAATTTAATTCGGTAGAAATCAACAAAATTTGTTAGATCATTTAGCTAAAAATTTAATTGAATTAAATCAAATTTAAATGAATCATTAAATTCTTTAATTCTATACTATACTCAAGAAAAAACAGCTTAAATTGATGACTATAGAGGTGTCTTTTTATATTATTTGTATATAAAACAGATAGCTTTTGTTGTTCATAGAATAAAATTTGAATATTTATTTAGTTAACTATTATAATTTACTTTCATGTTAACAAGTGAAAAATAGGAAAAATTATTCAAAAGAAGCTAAAAATAGAAAATGAAATTTTAAGATTTGTTTTTAACTAATCTTCTTTATTTAGTAAGCATGAAATATTTGATTTATCCTTGTCATATTAATATAGAAATAATAAAAAGTGGTTTAAAAAAGTCTAAAAATAGGAAAATGGATGTCAGGAGTCAATTTGATGTAGTAAAAGAATTTGATCCATCCTTATCATATTATCATTTTAAAAAAGAAAAAAAATCTATAAAAAGGACTTGTGTTCATCTCCTTCCTCCTTCGGAGTTGTATTAGAGAGGGTTCCATTGTATTTTTTTTTTACTTTTACATTATTATGTGGTCAAATAAATGAGAGCAGTATTTTTTTTTATTTTTTGTGGTTCTGAATCTATGGTTTTTATCATCTTCTTCATCATAAAAAATAAACCTTGTAAAAAGAAGACTTCGAGACTAAATGTTGTTGTGATAAAACTATTTTCTATCACATAGAAATATCAATATTTAAAAAAAATTAAAAGAAGAAAAGGCAACACAAAGAATCAAACCACAATATAAAAATTAACATAGTTTTCATTTGGTACATCCACAGATTCAAAATGATCCACTATATTTAAAAGCAAAAAAAATCAAACAAGAAGCGGCTCTCATTCTCGCTATAATTTTTTATCATCTGCTCTCTCTCATATAAAATGACACTTATATACGGTCTTAGTTAGGATTAAATAAGATGCAATATGTAAATTATAAAATTACCCTGACTCAAGGTTCATCCTTCGTGTTCCCAAATACAGAGACACCAATACCAATAGTATAAATCAGATCGATATTACATCTCAGAGGATCAAACTCAACCTAACATGTATTGCGGTTACCAAGAACAAGCCAAACCCATCTGTTGATCAACGACATTGTAAAACGTTGACCACGTGAAGCCTCCAACTCCACTCAATTTTTTATTTTTTTTATCAACGACTTGCTCTTTAAATCATGGTCCTCTTATAATATTAACAAATCATGTAATAAATGGAAAAGTAGCACCATTACCTGGACCAGAATCATTCATCCTCTCTCTTTACCAATTCTCACTATCTTAATACTGCTCCAAGCGTGTTTCCAGTCATACGATGCATCAATTTCCATAAATAACACAAAGGCAGATGTCTAAATTGAAAAGTTAACATATTTTAATGGGTTGTAGTTCTATTCGATAATTATAATAATTATATAGATGATTAAATTATTATAGAATAGAATCGAGGGCTTTAAAATAGGTCAATGAGATGGGGCTAAGAAGAAATATTTTAAAAAATGACTCTAGGATCACACGATTGGATGGATGTACAGGAGATCCTATTTGTACGTAAATTTATGTCTTAATTTGATCATTTTAGCTGTATGATCTTGATTCCTCATTTAATGAGACATGATAATTCAATATGCATGAAATTATTTTACACGGGATAATTCAGCTAGTAACATTTTGTTTCAGGAAGTGAGATGGTGCGAGTTCGAGTCTCTATAGCGTAATTCGGTAGCTATTCTATGGAGGTGTAGGACGTCACTCCAAGAAAGGGTATAGCAGGATTGTGCTCGAAGTTCTCCCTCCATTATAAAAAAATAAAGAAGCATGAAATTACAACCACACTTTATTCATGTGTTCTTTTACTAATCTGATCTGATTATATGCTCTAATAATAATTTTTTAGAATTATTCTTATCATTTTCTCATTGACTAATTTTTTGTAAAGTTACTCAAAGAAATTATGGCCCTGATGCATGGCATGGAAACACTATAAATTTGTTAATCCACCAATCACATACCTCTTATACTTAGAATATTCTCTTGTTTATCATCATCATCATCATTTTATGACGATAATGGAAGCTTAGGTTTTGCCAAACATCTATCCATTCTTTAGAAGTTGATCTAATTCAATTTGACAACATTAAAATTTGTAAAAATCATGAAAATTAAATGTAATTCATAATTTCATCATCATTAATGGATTTTACAAAAATAAATGTTTTTAAATTTAGTAGTCCCTTGAAGAAATTTTTTAGATACATGTGATTCATCTGGTCATATGTTATCAATGTCAACAGCATCTGCATTAAATGTTGTTTTACATGTGACTCACGGCAGCATTCAGTAGTACAAAAATTCTAGATATTTTGCTAAGGTCTTTCTAGAATTTCTAGAATTTTAAATTTTGATAAATTTATAATTAAAATAATTTTAACTGTTAAAATTTTCTATTTAGTTCATTGTGAAACTGGGCATTGGAATTCTAAAATTCTAATGATTTTAGAATTTTGAAAATTATATTGAATTTATTTGAGAACACAAACCATACAAAATTTTGTTTTAACATTTTATATCATGCTCAAGGCTGAGTGATAAAGTAACGTCCTAATAATTTGCATGTGACTACATTATTGAAAGAAACTATTACATGAGCTCCAAAGTCCAAAGGGTTCCTATTACTCATTTAAATGAAATTGACTAAAATATATAAGTATTAAATTGAAAAATAATAGATCATTATCATTATTAAAATCACTAATCTCATTTATCTAAATTCAGCTTGATGAGCCCATTTTAATAACATCATTATGTAAAAAAAAACTATAAAATCATAAAATTAATGAACTCCATTCAATACAATTTCTCTCTCTCTCTACATTTTTATTACTTAATTTTTTTAATCATAAACTTTAATTATCTTTAAAATATAGTTCAATTATTCTCACCAAGGCTATATGAACTCTATATTCAAGTATAATCAATCAAAAAGGATTCATATCGAACATTATTAGTGAAACTCCTATAGACGTATGAATTGAAAGACCTAATACTATGCATTCAAAATGTCTTATATTATTTTTTCCCGATGAAGTTGTTCATGCGTCTTAGAGCGTTCAATTAATCCTCGAAGCATATGCAAACCTCTCTTCCCATACACATCGGATAACCCTACAGGGATTGATCTTTTAGAGTGAAGTGAGAATTAAATTTAAGACTCTTGATTCCTAGGACGGGTTCGTGACCATCAATTCAATTCCTTTGGGTTAAATGCCTTAAAAATATTATAATAAAACATGACGGCTTTTTAAGAGAAATTAAAATTTAAAAATTCCAAAGTTCAATGGTTGGATAAGTCTACCATGGGACCCAGCTCGTAGGAGAAAGATTGAAGTTTTCAATACCATACCACAGCCACACGAGCTCTACGTTTTTGACAAGTTCTGTCTTCTTTCCATCAGTGGGGCACATATTGTGGTCAACTTAAGCATGGATACATTACTATATATATATATACAGAGAGAGGAGATCTCACATTATTCTCCACTTTCTTCATTTATTTACCAAGTTAATCTCATCCATCCGACCTTTAAAACAAACAATTTTCCTCTTTGCCTTCAGCAATGGAGAGAGTAAAGCTATCCTTGTATCTGCATCTGCTTGGCTGTGGTGACAGGTAAGGAAGAAGAGATACTGATTATCTCTCTTTTCATGTTCAACTTATGGGCTTCCATTGCTTCTTTTTAATCGATTTAGAGAGTGATAAGTGATAAAAGACTTCAACTCAACATCAGATTTTTGTGGGTTTTTTGCATCTATGATGTAGGGTTTGTTGTTGGAGTGCAAGGTTCTGGCCACCATCACCACCACCACCACCACCACCACCACCACCACCGCCGACGTCTTAATCTGCAGAAGCTTTTTGTCTTCGGTGATTCATATGTGGATACTGGGAATTTGAGAAAAGCGAATGTGAGCTCGTGGAAGGAGCCTTACGGTATCACCTTCCCCGGCAAGCCCACCGGTCGCTTTTCAGATGGCCGGGTCTTGACTGATTACTTGGGTGAGTTTTCTGATCTGATGAGCATTCTTTCTATTCCATTTAAGTGGATTTTAGCATTTTTTTTATGTTTTTATGCTGGATGATCTGTATTGATTTGTCCTCTCTTTGGGTAAATGATTCCTTTTCCTTTTCTATTGGTTTTTTTTTCTTTTATCTCAATTTTTTTTTAATATACGTGTGAAAAATGGTGAGATACCCGTCTAAAATCTCTAAAAGTGAGCCTAGTACCCTTAATCAAGATTAGACCATGCAGACTTAAACCCATATTCTCCCACTTTATGAGACGGAAAACAACCAGTTCAACTACACCGTCTCTCGCACATCCAAGATTTTACTTATTTTATATTTTTTATAATTTCATCACGAGTGCACATTTTTTCAAAGAATTATGAACTTATAACAATGCAATGGTGGGCTCTCACTGAAATATGTACAGTCCTTTTGCCGACTGATGCATGTGTCTCTGTGCGCCTTCTGGAAAGCAATGTATTTTTAACTTTAGCTTTCCATTATGAATGTTGTCTCTTTTCTTAAAGTAGCACTTTGATTACTCTCTCTCTGTCTGCTTATCTTATTTTGGTGTTTAATAGAAACAATTGGACATCTTCATGTCATGAGAATGATCAGCATGATGGGTCACACCTTGGATCCAGACTTAGAGCCTATTAAATAAGATCGGGATTTGATTTATTAAAATGATTCTTAATTCCTAGATATTAATGAGAGATTATGCGGATCCTACTAAAACAGCAAGGCCTTACTGGGTGAAAGTTTTAATTATGGAAGCCATGGTAGGGGTGCCAGTAAATATCCAAATACGTGGTTTTTTGAAACTAAATTAATAACTGAATTTGGGCTCGGGCTCGGGCTCGGGCTCAGGGCTCATCATATCCATTTATGGAATGTTGGCTATACATCGCATTTTTTGCCCTGATAATTATCATATTCAATTCCAAATCCAAAACTTTTTTCATGATTATTAAATAAGTTGGAGTTGAATGCCTGGACAATGATAATGGCAGCCTAGACTGATCCATATCACCAACCAAAAGAAAACTTGGAATGCACAAGGCCCAAGCCCAGAAGTGTCACAATTACAAGATATATTTTGAAATATATGAGGCCCACCCTGGGTGAATTTTTAGACCATGCATATGATAGCCTTAACCATGATAGTCTGGTGGGCCGACTAGGCCGACCATATGCTTTCTCGTGGAAAATCGATATCATAATGCTCCAACTTCACCTTAATGACTAGAAATCCTGATTGAGTGTTTAAAACTATCCAGTCAGTACAAGTTTACATTCTGGACACAAGGCCCGTGAATGGACGGAAACCCAATCGCATAGTAGGCCCATGAGCAGCATAACCCTGCACACACCTTTTTTCCTTAATCCTCCCTCTTTGCTCCCATGAAATGAACTTGTTTTTCCTGCTCTTGGCAGCATCCTTTGTAGGAATCAGATCTCCCATCCCATATAAATGGAGGAAACTCGGCCCGAAACCGTTACAACATGGGATGAATTTTGCGTATGGAGGAACCGGGGTCTTCGATACGTTGGTCGCCTTCCCGAACATGACGACACAGATTGATTTCTTTCAGAAGCTGATCAAAGAAGGTGTCTACACAGAGCAGGACCTGCAACAGTCCATGGCCCTTGTCTCTGTGGCTGGCAATGACTACACCACCTACTTGGCCAGGAATGGATCATTGGAAGTAAGTACATTTTGGTTTCAGCATACAATTGAACCTATTTTTCCTTCCATTACAGAATCCCATTTCTATTGAGTTCTATTAAGGTGAAACTGTATTTATGGTGATGGTTTTTGCCCACTGATTAGTCTAAAAAAAAAATTTAATAACTCAACTTGAAATTAAACAAGTTCCACAATGCCCAACCAAACCCCTCAAAGTTTTTAGATGGTCGTCCAAACTATATACCCTAATTGGCCACTTATTTGGTGGGCCATTGATAAAAACACAATTGTTCTTTAGATTCACTTATTTTTTCTAGGTAATGGTTCTTTTTTAAAAGAAAAAAAAAATTTGGAGAAAAAACAAATTTATGTTGCCTTTTGCTTAATGGCCCATCTTTGGTGGGGCTCATAAGTTAAAGAAGTTCACGTCATATTGCAGAATCATGGATCACTGTCAAGTACCTAATTGACCTGTTGAACAATAGAACATTTAACCTAGTCACAACTCATGTTAGAGATAAAGAATTACTCTTCTATATTATTCACCAAACTTAAATTTGAGACCCACCAAATAGAGTCGGTGATGGATCCGTTAGAAATGTATTTTATTGAATATATAGTTCATTAAAAATCACTGTGATTGAATCAATCAAGTCACATTTTTTAAGCTCTTCAAAATTTGATCAATTTAATTTGTTTTTTAATCTTAAACATTGAAGCTTTGAAAAATATGAGTTCATTTATTCGATCAAGGTGATTTTTGGTGTACATATTTAGTGAAAATTCTTTCCACTAAATTTATCACCTATTAATAAGGATTTAAATATTTTTTTTCTCTTAATTTTGCATTTTTAGGAAAATGGTAATATCGCTGAAATTTGAAATTTCTATAATTTAGATAATGAGGTTCCTTCAGTTTTGCTCCATTAGTTGTTTTTCCATATTGGCTTCTTTTTCTATTTATGGTTAGAATAATCAAATCCATGTCTTGCTCTTGTTTGTTTCTGTCAAAAAAAATTATAGATCACCAACTCCATAATTTGAAAGACTGCAACACAGTTTAAAAATCAAGGTTAGGTTAGACCCAATTATTCTCTCATTAGTTTGGAATATTTTTATTGTTTATAGTCAAGTTTAATCCACCCATTTGACTTGCATTTGATTATTTTTATAAAAAAGTTGGTGTGAAAACATTTATCAATGGAGTACATAATACGATTGTAACATAATAAATTTAATTATTCGTTCTTAATTGTTATATTTCTGTAACACATTAAAACTACTCTGTCAACAACTCTTCAGTTTATTTATTCATAGTTGTTTGTTATAAATATTAAAAGTTTCTATTATAATATTAAAAAAATACAATTTTGTCCATGCAACACCATCCATATATCTTATACAAAATATGCCACGAGAGTTCTACTTGGCTTGCTCATGAATTAGATATTTATCCAATTTTTTTTTCCTGAATTTAAACTTACTATTAGGTGTGTTTTTTTTTTTTTTTAAGCGGTGAAAAATGACTTTCATTAAAGAGAGCTCAAGAAATACAAAAACAAACAGGAGACTACAAGAATTAGGGCCCCCAAAAAAAAAAAAAAAGGAGAAAAGAACAATACAAAAATACCACAAAAAAGAAACAAACAACAACAAACAAAATATCTTACACACACTTCAACAAATGTTTGGTTTTTCTAACATGAGATGTCAATAGACGGAACTCACTCAATGATAAAATAAATTATATAATTAGATAGCTCATTAAAAAGACTAATAAAGTGTTTAAAATAAAATCTATTGAATCATCTTATTCTTTGATTTGTGCACACATGGCTGTAGCTCAACTGGTTAACCTCGCGTCTCAGGAAGTGGGAGGTGCAAAATTCGAGCCCTCATGATCTAGCATGGTGCACCCTAAGGGCAGTGGGTATCACCCGTGAGGTTTACACTGAATTTCCCACGATTTCCCATACGTAAATTCAAATAAAAAAAAAAAACCACTCAAATAAATATCTTATTTTGAATACAAGAAATGGAAATCAATTTGTGTTAAAAAAAAAAAAGAAAAAGAAAAGAATGTTGTAAATAGTTGAAATTAATGACCCAATAATGCCACATCCCATGCCCTAACCCTGCATATAGAGCCATTTTCTTGTGTTGCTTTTTATTATTAATTTCACTTTTAGCGTTTGAAAATCATTGAGTATAATGATCCCCATTAAGGTGATCAGTGGTGTACCCTCATCCACAGTCCATAGCAAAGGGGCACTTATGACTAAAAGATAAAAGAATTTTGTATTCCTAATGGCTTGCGAAAGACCATCTTTGGTAAACTTCAGCAGGCATGTGCAAGTATATGGTATTCTAGGCTGCATTTGGATGGAGGTAACGGCTCCGTTACTCTTATTTAGTAACTAAGGGAGAAGGATAAAAAATCAACTTTTTACCCCTCTCTCAACTTTTAAAAACCCTTTTCAAAAGAGAGATTTTCATATTACCTGAGGTCAAGGATTACCCTGAGTAACCTCTGCCAAAATTTCCCATCTATCCAAAATGCAGCCCTAGCATCTTTATTACTACCTAATGTAGGGTCATTAATCATCATCTATCAATGTCAGATATTAGAAAATAGTGATATCTAAGTTGCTGACTGAAAATGACAACCAAGCAGTGGAAAAATGTAAAATCCCACAGACAAGAAGACAAGAGTCAAGGTTCCATCTGATGGAGATCCATCCCCAACGACTTACTGTGTTCACACTACTGTCTTAAAATCTAGAAGTGACTCAGCTCGACTTGGCTGAGTTGACTCTAAAGTTCAAGAATTCAAGAAACACTTTTTAAGTCTGACTGAATCTGACCTTAAATGATTTGACCAGGCTTGTTGAGTTAATTCAAGCTGAGATTTTGAACTTTCTTTCACTAAAACACAAATTGTTTAGTACTTAATGAGTCAATTTACATTAAAAAAATTGTATTTTTAAGAGATGGTTTATCATTTTTCACTGTTGAAAATGAAAAGCATAAAACATGAGACCTTTCACTCTACTTTTATAGAGTAAGAACTCTTTTATCACTGACACAAAAAATAAAACCTTTTTCTTTCTTTTAAGAAATTTATTTTTGATAAGAGAGAAAAAAAAAATAATGAAGAAAAGAGACAAATTCTTCTTTTACTCATCAAGCCAACACTCGTTCATTCATAACAAAAATAAATATTTCTACAACTTAACACACAATTGGATGACATGAATGAAACGCAACATAATTTTTCATGCCAATAGACTAAGTATTGGGCAGCCGAACGATTCCCACTTCGGTTGTAAAGAGAGAGATATAGGAACTTATGTTGGACTTTGGGTCACTCCACCTATCAGACTAATCTTCTGTGTTGAATACCTAGTCCTAACACAAAGAGCCTCTGGGGTCGTTGTCTTTTCAGTTTTTCAAAGCAGTGGCATATCATTTATGTCTTCAAATGGCGTTTCTTTGTAGTATTACATGAAAAATATACTTGCCTTTCAGGTCTTCTTCATTGATTACGATTAAGTATTTCCCATGTCTATAAGTAGATGTCTTTCCTAACCTGGATCATTGCATTTATGTATTAGGGTATCCAAGACTTTGTTACATCTTTGATTAATCAACTTGCATTGGATCTAAAACGCATTAATGATATTGGCGTGAGAAGAATTGCTGTGAGCAATATCGAGCCATTGGGATGTTTGCCTTTCAGTACTGTCAGCAATTCCTACCAAAAGTGCAATGACACAGGAAATCAGATTTCCATGTTACACAATGTCTTGCTGAAGAAAGCTATTGCTGAGTTGAACAAGATTAATAAGAACTCAACAGTCGTCGTTCTCGATCTCTACACTGCATTCTCGGCCATACTACAGAACTCAACCAGTCAAGGTGAACATTGCTTTACCACTCAAAGAAAAGTATTTCTCTTATTGCCATTTTCTTCCAAAAGTAGCAGAGGGAGAAAAAGAACAGAAATTTAACTGATAAATCTAATCAAGCTAAGCCTTTGGTATTATCTTACTATACCTTTAAGCAGACCCGACAAAATCTGTCCCAATCTAATTACCCGACCTCATCCATCTTAGTAAATGACTCAACTCAACTCAACTCAACTCAACTCAACCAATTTAATATGTGACACAACCCAAGTCAAAATCCATCTATAAATGGATAAACCCGACTAACATGACTATCGCTACAATTATATACAATACATCCAACTGGATAAGTACTATCCCCATTTGAAGAGTCGTCTTCGTATATATTTTGTTAGAAAAAGTCTTGTTAGTTAGGTAAATGGGTAAATTCAAGCCGAACTCAAAATAGATGGAAATTAACTAAATCCATTTAACAAGACCCAAACTGAATAAGATCGACTCAAAATAGCTTCTAACCCAACTTGGGTTATCAGAGGTTCACCATATGTTGGGGAACAGTTTAAAATCAGACCAGGACTGAACCATTTTAGTGTACTTCCAGTCCAGTTCAGTTCATCCATGGTCCGGTGCGCCAGCCAATGATGTTAAAAGAAAAAGAGAGTTAAATTAAAGAATAATAAATGAGCTTCAAAAGTCATGATCTAACTGTGGGTCAAACCAGTCTAAACTGCCGATTCCCACTCTTTCTAAGAGTCTTGAATGCTTTAAGTCAATGGCAGTTGAGTAGTAGTTAGTAAATTTTACTAAGACTGTATTTGGATGAGGGGTAAATTTACAGGGGATTACCCTTCACCTGGGGTTACTCTTAAACAAGGTTTACTGTAAAAGGATTTTCAGATATAAGATTGGAGAGGTAAAATCTATATTTTTTACTGTTATATTTTGGTTACCTAACGGAGTTAAACAAGGGTTACACTCGTTTACCCCAATTACCTGTGAAACAAATGCAGCTTAAGGCACAAAAGCAGTGGCAATTGCGACTAACCGATAGTAATTGTTTTGTGCACACAGGAAGGTGGAAGTTTGAGAACCCTTTGAAGCCATGCTGCATTCCAATCAGCAGTGAATATGAATGTGGCAGTGTTGATGATAAAGGGAACAAGTTGTATACGGTATGTGAGAAGCCAGAGACAGCCTTCTTCTGGGACCTGGTGCACCCCGCACAGATGGGCTGGGCTGCTATTTCTTCATCATTGAGAACCACTCTCAACAATCTCTCTTCCTAGTCCTCTCAACAACCTCTTTACTTCAAAATTACAAATAAAATCACATAGCTTTTATGTTGTGCTCTCACTCCCTGCTCCTCCCGATTTGTTTATTTAGGTGATTTCATGTAATAAAAGTCTCTCAATCATTAAATCTTGCCGATTTGTTTATTTAGGTGTTTCATGTAATAAATGTTAGGAGGAAACACAGTTCCTATCACGTAGAAACGACAATATCGAAAAGAAAATAGAAACAAAAAGAAGAAAATCAGATCAAACCACAACAATGAGATATACGTGGTTCCCTTTCCGTACGTCCATGGATTCAAACTAAATCCACTATGCTCAAGTGTAAGAAAAGACAATTGTGACTCTTGTTACAATTTTCGCTCACACATTCTCTCTCACTAAAGACATATTATATAATGCCCTAATTAGAGTTTACAAAAGTAACAATGCGAAAATTACAAAATTGTCCACTAATAAAATTTGGGTCGGAGGCTTTGCCCCCAAACTCTTGAACAAGGAGCATTGTCCCCAATAAGCTCAGCATAGAGCTCGACCGGCGGCAATGGAGATTGAATCGACAAAACATATCTGATAATGAGGTTCTACACAACCTAACAATAAAATCATTTTCTTCTTCCTCCACCTCTCATCATCATCGTCCAACTATTTAGATGTTCATACTCTAGGCTAAGAACTGAAAATCTATTAAAATTAATATATTTTAACTTGGATGTTGAAGCAAATAATTCAGCAGAAGGTCCCAACTGACATCGAAATTTGACTGATATTTTAGTAGTTCAACAAAGTGTTACACTATTGAAATTTTGAAAAATTACGCAATTGAAAATTGCCTTGTATTAAAAAAAATTAATAAATGAGGTGATCTAGATGAAATTATCAGCTATCTATTTCTCTTTTTCATCATCAAAGTCTTATCTCACAATTATTGTCACTATGGATTAAATGATGGATGGAATGGTTCATCATTATTGTCATTATCATGGAAGCAATTGTCTTATACCTCTCTTTATCTAGGGCCAGTTTTTCAACTTTTATTTTCACTAAATAGGACTCATAGTTAGGTTTGAAAATATTTTTGTTTGGGTGAACTTGTCTTCATATGCACATAATGGATAGATTTGCAACTTGAATCAGGTTTGGTTAAATCCTAACCCAATCCAACCTATTACACTAGACCCTAATCTAATCTAATCAAACCAACCTAGAACCAATTCAAACACTTTCCAACACAACCAACCTAATCGATCTTAGTTTCTTGTCAGCTTGGACCAAGTTGGATTAGACTTAAGCAAATTCACAACTCTAACTATTATTATTAAAAACAATGACACGCAAGCTTCTCTCCCATCCATTACACTAGACAATTTGATAATAAATTTTAAATGTATTTAGTTTCAAATATTATCTTAATATCTTACTTTCATTGGTGACACAATCTTTATTATAAAATTAGGGTTGGTGTAACCCTACTCAAAACCAAGAAAGGTATTTTCTTGGAATTTAAAAGTCCTAAGGTTCGATCTCTACCAGTGAAGAAATCAAGGTTGTAAGCGGCAAGGTCTCTATGCGTGAAAGAGACCACAATGGTTATAATTTGTTTAGAATTAGTGGAATCCTCAAGTGGTGTACTTGAGGCGTGAATGTAGATAAGGTTGCGGAATCACATAAAAATACTTTGTCATTATCTTCCATTTCATGTCATCTCCTCACCACACTTGTGCACTTGCTTTATTTCATATCTTATTTGTCACACCCTGACCCCAAATGAGCAAGTGACGGGGATAGATTTTTTTTTTTTTGACATAAATCACAATAAATATCATATACTACACATGGGAAGCACAAGTGTGATCTTACAGGTAAGGACCTTAGACCATCAATTGGGATGTGGGATCCCTACAAAAATTCGGCAAAGTCTCCTCTAAAAGTAAGGCAGTTGGGTCATTCTTGGCCTCTACAAATTACACATGTCCAACATTCCATCATCATATCCAACATAACAATTAATATTACATTCCCAATCTACAATATAACTGGAAGGTGTTTAATACGACGTTTTAATCTCCACATCAATATACATGGTTTATAAATAATACACATCAACATAACCATGACATAACAAAATATCAAAACGTAAAGACACAAGTGGCATGTGCGTGGAAATCATCAAAGTGTGCAGTCTAGGCTCGCCCACGTGGTCCCTTGGACCCAGCCGGTGCAATGTTACCTAAAATTGTAAGGAGATGAGCATAAACAAGCATAGTAAGGAAATCAATGGATGTTGCACACTCACCCTCCCACATGGTGATGTATGAAATGGAATATAAATATGATATGCCAATATGCCGTGCTATCTTATCATAATGTGGGAGTCAAACCCATATAAAGACACATCTATGGAACGTGGCAATCAATCATCAAATAATACATCACGGCCACTGACAAGACTTAAGACCTACTTCTTACTAAGCAGGTGACTCATGCCTAGCATCCTCTAGTCCACCTCGTCTTGCGTGCCTTTCACCACACTGGGGTGATACAGTTAAGCTCCAAGGTAGTCAGAGAGCGACTTACCCAGCTAGCACAACACCCAAGGTGTATGAAGTGTCTAGCCATGTGCATCATACACATCTATTGTGCCAACATACCGTGAGAGCATCACCTCAACTGCAATGCATGTGAGTGACCTACTCCTCTATGGTACCTACGAGACCGAATCACCGTAGTCTAAGGCCACCTGTTCCCATAGGGTTCCATTGTAACTCATCCATTTTATTGTCACTCCAACCTCCTCTAAGGAGTTGGGTAATCACACTAGTGGGGCCTTAGTGGGGGAAGGTAACACATCCAAGTCTCCTCTACCCCAAGATACAACCCTTTACTTTTATCCACTATATTCCTTGCCCTTGATATGCATCCTTGTCTCCCTCCCCCCCCCCCCCCCCCCACACTCATCATTTTAGTCAACCCATCCTGGGTCCAACCTATGTGAACATTAGACATGGGGTGTCAGCATCAAGGAAATGGGCGTTCAATAATACCATTGTCACATAATCATCACATATATGTACATGATAGCACGCATAGCCACATTCCTTTAATTTCATACAATTGACTCAGTCTCATGTTTAGGGGTTGGCCTTGGGAGGTGGGCCTTCTTCTAGCCTCGAACATCCAATTGGGCACATTTGGACATAAACCATACCTTCCTTACTATTAAAGCCCAATACTAGCCCATCCTACGGAGGTTTATCATTGGTCCCATTCTTCCCTTCACATGGGCCTAAACCCATCTTTCATAATCCATAGGTTACCCATTCATCATCACATCATAATCATCATTATACTACTCATCAAAACATAGGAAATTCATGTTTATACATACATTTATACTCATCAATCATGGCATATTCATCCAATTTAACATATTAGCATTCAACCATCCATACAAGGTATGTAGCATTCCTCACCTTCGAAAATCAAGCGGTTCCGAGTTGTCCTTTTGGTCTTCCGACTTCGGGTTTGGAGTTAGAAGGCTCTAATCACAATTACAAACACAAGTAACACACATAAGTGTCTCGATTGAGTCTCAATTACTCTTTAAACACAAAACTCCCAATTTTGGACCCAAGATTTGATCCTAACTCAGGTACCGCTCAACCCATAAGAAATCCCCAAATTTCTCTAGCCTCTTATCTCAAAATCGCATATAAACCATTTTCCCTCAATTATATATCTTCACTTGGATTTCCTAACCCAATCCTAGCTCAACCCTAGCCCATGCAAGGCCTTATTTCGAAATCCCAAGTTTTTATCCATTGATTTTTCTCCAAATACGGCCCATTGGCCACTCCCAACATCATTCCCATGAAATCCCATCAAAACCCAATCAAGCAAAGGGAAAAAGGGACAAAAGGGGATGAATATCTTACCTTAGAGAGGAGAAAATCCGCTCTAGAGGAAGCTCGGGATGAGGTCTTCTAAAATCCAATACATGCAAAGGCCAAAATGTGGGAGAGGAAAGAGGGAGAAGCAAGGGGATTAGCTGGTGTGAGGATCCCAGGGCAATTGAAAGAAGGGGAGGTGAAACATGACCAAAAATCGCGAGAGTTGGGGTTTAAATACCCCAATTTAGTTCTACTTCAGTCGGACCGATGTGTGAGTCGGTTGATCTGACGACGCGTGACAAGCCTCCCAACTTAACCCAGTATCGGTGTCATGCCCCGACCCGAAGGGTGGGCCCAGAACGCAACTGATTTTTTTTTTTTTTGAAAGACTAAACCAACATAAGCATTCTAACTGGGCCGGATCAACGGTTAGGCCCAAAGGTCACACATGATCCCAACACGTGGACTCAAACATATACCATAAGTCTACCCAACAAATAGACATAAAAATAACACATAGCATCATCACATAAATCCAACTATTATTATTCAAGTACAACATCATCAGAGTAACTACAGATACATGATAGTTTTTATTTTTAATACATGACATTGATACAAATCAAGTACCACACTCGGTACTTTACAAAAACCAATGGTTCCAAGAACCAAAAAGCAAAGATAAGGGTATTCCCCTCAGTGGGAATCCCAAAACAACGCCGCAGTTTATCCGCCCTAAGCTTGAAATAGAGGGTTCTCCTCCTCAGGTTCATCTCCTGAAAGGTGAGTGGGGTGAGTTAACTAGCCTAGTGAAGGAAATATAACAGTGTAGTTTTAAGTAAGCGACACGTTAGCAATAATCAACAGTTGCAATAATATCTCATGCTTAATAACAAATTCTCAACATCAAGTAACATATTATCAACATTCTCATAATTCATCATCTCTTCCAATACTGCTGTCATCCAACGTAACCCCCCAGATACTATACTGACGCCAATAGTATTAAGTCCCAACACGGTCAAAATACATCCTTACAAGTACATCTCCGGTATACACCAGAAAACCGGCATTGACACACCTTGCCAGTCACTGTCGACCCACCTGGTCCAATAGACGTAACCGACACCCTCGGCGATAGTTTAATAGTAAAAGGTACGTGGAAGCAGTATTACACATTTCATATGATCAACATCATAAGCATTCACCATTACCATAAGCACTTCTTACAATAGTGCATCAAGTCTAGGCACATGAGTGGGTTCATCAAATCTAAACCACTCATTGCTTCAAGATCCATTTCAAATAACAAAACCTGTTTATATCTTACTGCAAAGTTAAGTTCCCTCACCGTAACTGTGTGGTTTCGCGGTTTATGTTCAAACAAGCAAACAAGTGCACAATCAAAATAAATAGCATTCATATACATATAAGTAGTATTTCGAAATCATACTTGTTTTCCCAAAAATATCCAAGGTACATGGAATTGAGTCTTCTGCTTAGTTTCTATCCTTTTTAAATTACAATAATCCACAAGATAGTAAATAAAAAGGTGCTCAGTCCAAAACTCATATTGTCTTCTAGGCATTGACCAGATTGACTTATTGAGTTAGGTCTAGATTCTTAGGTCACTTCTCGGTTGTCTTCTGGATAGGACCAGATCTGACATTTTGAGTAAGACCTCGAGGTCACCCAGTGCCCGACAAATATAGCGTCGGCCTGAAAGTGAGATCACTCAGTGCCCGACCAATAGAGTCGGCCTGGAAGTGAATACAATAGTATATACACCATAGTAATAAGAGAAGAGGGTTAGTACACATTTTTAAATTAACAAAGGTACTAACTATCACATGCAACAATAACAATCAAACAATATTAAACACTTCAAAATTGAGTCCCTCGGAACATGTCTCGGAACCAAGTATTGTGCCTTCAAATCATTTGAACCACTATCTAAACTAATCACTGGCCTCGGATCTTGGGTCTGACTTCAGATCGTTCGAAGATCGGGTCTCGCATCATCCGAAGTCCTTTTGAACCGAAAAGATATGAAAAACAAGTCTCGGTGGGTCTTGTGTCTAGGAACATCCGAAGTAGGGCTCAGATCGTCCGAGTGGGGTTCGGTCCTTCCGAGCTCTGCTCGGAACATCCGGGCGAGTCAAACTAGTCTCGGACGTTTCTGGGCTTCGAGTGAAGCTCGGAACGTCCGAGGGGTCCTCTCTGACCGTCCGAAGGGTGTGACCCTCAGACCGTCTGAGAGTCGTCTTCCTCACTGTCTGCACCAGCAGACAGTGACGGTAGACATTGTATGAAATACGAATGCGAAAACAGTGGGTTTCTCGGATTCGGTTTCCACACCTAGCCGGTCCGATGGACTCCTCATGGACTCCTCTGGGAGTCCTCTTTCTATAGGGAATGGTTTGGAGCTTTGAAGCTCCGTAGGTCATCCTATTTTTACACTGAAACCTCACTGGTACACTAAAAATCGGGTTTTTTCTTAAACTTTAAAATGGTTTTTCTCACTCAACTCATGGCCAAAACTGGTTTTTCTTGATTCTAAACTGACTGGAATTTGAAAAGGAAAACAGTGGTTACCTTCACTGGAGCTCCTGGGCTGAAAATCTGATTTTTGAAAGAACTTCCTTCTTAACTACGGTAAGTGAAAACTGGGAAGAACAGAGGCTAAGGATCGGCTGGTTTTTGGTTTTCAAACAGCTGAGACTGAGAGGGAGAAAAGAGAAGGTTTGAAGGGAGTTAATCCAGTAGAGGACACTGGGATTTATAGCCAATTCATCCGGGGATGGTGGCTGGATGGCCACTGCATGCAGTGCCTGCTTACGTCCATAACAGTAACCAGTTTGGGCTGGTTGCAGATCAGTCCCTCCAGACTTTCGGTTTTGCAAATAAGTCCCTCTTTTTAATAAAAAGACGATTTTTTTACTAAAAACATGATTTTAAAAACTCAAAATCTTAATCCAACATTACAGATAAGTTGGGTTTTGAAAACCTTAATCACCATAAAAATTTTGAGATTTAAAACTCACTAAAACCCATTGATTGAAATAAAAATCATAATTTAACACTATTTACTTAATTAAACAAATGTTCAATAAAACAACTTAGAAACCTTATTTTGGGGTTTTAAAGAATAACTAGACCATACGTAAAATGGTCTAACATACTATACTTCTTTCGAAAATTTATCTCATCTCAAAACCATTTAAAATAATTATTACTCCCTTTTGGGGTTTCGACAGGCGATTTTAAATACTATTTTCTGAAAATAAAATTATTTTAAAATCAGAAATACAAATCCTTTATTAAGGAGAATATTATCATCCAATAATAATCACATAACAACATATTTTATAAAAATAATAACAAGAAGCGGTAAATTACCAAATTGCCCCTCCAGCTGGACGAGCTGGATCACTGAGCTTTCGAGCTCGAATTGGGCCACACCTGAGCTTTTCTCAAAGTCCTAACTGTAATCTTCGAGATTAACCAGTCTAAATAAGATTATTAAGCTAAAACACACATAATCTGGGTCAGGGTATTACATCCTACCCCCCTAAAAGAAATTTCGTTCCGAAATTTAAAACAAACTTATACCTTTTTGGCCTTTGAACAAGCCAGGGTACAGCTTCCGTATCATCGATTCAGATTCCCATGTCTCATGTTGCACGTCGCGATGTTGCCACAGCACTCGTACTAGAGGAATAGACTTCCTCCTAAGCTCCTGAGTCCGGTGTCCTTGAATCTTGACTAGCACTTCTTCAAAACTTAGGTCTTCTGAGACTTCAATATCTTCAAGACTTGTCACATGCGACAGTTCAGGCTCGTACTTCCTTAACATAGACACGTGGAATGTACTATGCACTCTCTCCAAAGCTTGAGGAAGATTCAACTGATAGGCCACTTCTCCTATCCTCTTCAAGACCTCAAAGGGTCCAACATATCGAGGTGATAGTTTTCCCTTGCGCCCTAACCGTTGCACTCCATGACATAGTCACGTAAAAAAATTCGGTCGCCAACTGTAAACTCCAAAGGTCGTCTCCTTTTGTCAGCAATAACTTTTTTATCTGCTCTGGGCTGTCTTGAGACGTTGTTTGATCACTTCAACTTGTTTTGACGTCTCACGCACTAGATTAGGTCCTAGCAGTGCTTTGT
This sequence comes from Chimonanthus salicifolius, assembly GCA_013350335.1. Taxonomy (NCBI): domain Eukaryota; kingdom Viridiplantae; phylum Streptophyta; class Magnoliopsida; order Laurales; family Calycanthaceae; genus Chimonanthus; species Chimonanthus salicifolius. The sequence continues at coordinate 52,586,517 of CM023532.1, forward strand.
CTCCTACATCTGTCCAACAAAGAGGTGATCTGCAAGGTCTGCCATACAAAGCCTCGTGGGGTGCCATCTGCACACTGGAGTGATAACTGTTGTTATAGACAAACTCGATCAAAGCGAAGTGATCTTCCCAACTTCCCCGCATGTCCATCACACAAACTCTTAGCATATTCTCTAAGGTTTGAATGGTTCTCTCTAATTGACCATCCGTCTGAGGGTGAAAAGCAGTGCTGAAGCACAACTTACTCCCCAACTCCTCTTGCAATCCTTGTCAAAACCTTGATACAAACCTAGGATCTCTATCAGATACAATGGATATATGCACTCCATGCAATCTGACTACCTCCTTCAAATACAATCTACTTAGAGTAGTCGAAGAATCTGTCTTCTTGATTGGCAAAAAGTGAGCTGACTTCGCCAATCGATCAACTATAACCCAAATAGCGTCGTTCTTCTTAGGAGATTTCGGAAATCCATTTACAAAATCCATCGTGACATACTCCCACTTCTAAAGGTTGCATCTTTCCACCAGGTCGTTGATGTTCTGCTTTCACTTGTTGACAAGTTAAGCACTTAGACACAAAATCTGCTACCTCTCGCTTCATACCTTTCCACCAGAATAGTCGCCGCAAGTCATGATACATCTTCGTACTACCAAGATGCACCGCAAAGCGAGAACGATGAAAGTGATCAAGCACCTTTCCCCTGCACTCGTCCGACTTTGGTACAAAAAGTCTGTCTTTGAAAGTCAGACCTCCGTCCGCCTTAATCTTCCAATCTTCCAGAGTCGCTCCTCCTAAAAGCTGAGTCACCAAATCCTTTGCTTCTAGATCACTCTGTTGTCCTTCCAACACCAATCTAACTACCTCAGGTTGCAGAACCAAACTATGGATTCTTGCTGACCCGCTTCCTTCGATCAGCTCTAGATCGTACTCGGACAGAACTTCCAACATCTTCCACTGCAAGGATGTCATCCTCGCCACGTCGCTATGAAACTTCATGTTCAAGGCATCAGCCACCACGTTGGCCTTCCCTGGGTGATAAGAGAGACTGAAGTCGTAATCTCCCAAGTACTCCATCCACCTTCGCTGCCTCATATTCAAATCTTTTTGAGTGAAAATATACTTGAGACTATGGTGATCAGAAAACACATTGAACTTCTCACCATATAAGTAATGTCTCCACAACTTTAACGAGAATATAACAACTGCTAACTCCAAATCATGAGTTCGGTAGTTCTGCTCGTGTCCATTCAATTGCCTGGAACCATAAGCTACTACCTTCCCCTCTTGCATTAGCACATAACCCAAACCAAACTTGGACGCGTCGCAATAAACATCGTAACCTCGTCCTTGCTCGGGTATCACCAACACTGAAGACGTAGTCAACTTCTCCTTCAGCTCTTGGAATGCTCCTTCACAAGCTTCGCTCCACTCGAACTTGACGTTCTTCCTCGTCAGCCGAGTCATCGGCACCGCGATCTGAGAGAAGTGTGGGATAAACTTTCGATAATATCCCGTTAATCCCAGAAAACTCCAGATCTCGAACACGTTCTTGGGGTTTTCCCAAGTCTTCACTGTTTCAACCTTTGCTGGATCTACCGAGATTCCTCCTGGAGACACCACATGTCCCAGAAACTACACTTGAGTAAACCAAAACTCGGACTTGCTCAGATACGGTCGGAAAATACAATTCATCAAATCCATAAACATGGCTGGCGCGTTCGTCAAACCGAAAGGCATCACGACAAACTCGTACAAACCATATTGCGTCCAAAAAGCAGTCTTAGGAATGTCTTCCTCTCGAATCTGCAACTGATGGTAACCCGACCTCAAATTGATTTTCGAAAAGTACCTCGATCCCCTCAAAAGATCAAAGAGGTCGTCTATTCTAGGCGACGGATACTTATTCTTAATAGTTGCCTGGTTAAGCCGTCGGTAATCTATACACATCCTCATCGATCCATCCTTCTTTTTCACAAAGAGAGCAGGTGCGTCCCACGACAAGTTGCTCTGACGGATAAAACCAAGTCTAAGAAGCTCATCTACCTACGTGGCTAGCTCTCTCTTTTCAGCCGGCACCATCCTATAAGGTGCCATGGAAATTGATAATGTTCCTGGTTGTATGTCTATAACAAACTCTATCTCTCGGCGTGGAGGTAGCCCAGGCAACTGGTTAGGAAACACATCCATAAACTTATACACCACCCGACGATTAACAGACCCTACACCACGTATATCTTCCCAAACCATGCTCACCACCATACTACCAGGATACGTCCTAACGCAAGAGAAAGTGACTCTCATCTTCTCATAAGATACCAACTTCTCCATAAACCTCTCATTGGTTGAGGAGACCCCACGAATTCTCCTCTGAGAAAAGTCGATCAAGACCTCAAAAACTGACAACCAATCTATACCAAGAATGATGTCAAAGTCCATCATTTCCAACACAAGAAAATCATAAGACAACTCTACACCGCTAATCTTCAAAACACAAGATCTATACTCTTTGTTCACCAAAGCCCTTTTACCGAAGGGTGATACTACCATTAGCGGGTTAGCTATTTCTACCGGTCTTAAACCCAATCTATCACAGCAAGTTCTAGAAATAAAGGAATGCGAAGCACTGGTATCAAAAAGCACTCAAGCTAAAAGACTGAAAAGATTAAGGGTACCTTCCATCACAGTATTATCCATCGGCTTTTCCTTTTGAGTCCCAATCGTGTATACTCTCCCCTGAGGACGTCCTTGTCCTCTCCCCTGACTGCTCTGAGGTGGTCCGTTCCTTGGTGCCACCGAGCCTCTATAGGTTTGCTGAGAACCTCGACCAATAGATGGCTGCGCCACAGAGAAAGAAGCTCGTGCGCCTTGCGAAAGTGCAGCTTTACCGAGATAAGGGCACTCTCTAAGGAGGTGTCCAATCTGCTTGCAATGATGACACGCCTTTTCCTTTCCTGCTAGGCAAAACTTAGACGTATGCCCAGGCTGGCTGCAAGTATAGCACACCAATTGCTGGGAGTCAGACCAACTCGACTGTCCTGTGCTAGACTAGCTCTTCTTGAAGGACGGCCTCAGCTGGTTAAACTTGGCCTTTTTGTTGGAAAAAGGTTTCTGGGAGTTGTCAGCGCTCCGGTTGATGGTGTCCACTGCTTCTACTTTTGAAACTCGATCAATGATCTCCTCCAAAGTGTCGAAGACTAGGCCCGGCCACTTGCAACTGCAGAAATGGTCAGAGTCCATTCTTAAAATGCTGGACCTTTTCCTCTTCGTTCGCTGCTATCCACGGCACAAACTGCATCAAGTTGATGAAGCGCATGGCATACTGCGCCACAAAGACGAAACCTTGTTCGATGTTGAGGAATTCCCTCTTCCTCGCTTCTTGCACTGTCTTCAGAAAGTAACGGGCCAGAAAGACTGTAGAGAACTCTTCCCACGTCATTGGCTCGTGGTTACGAACCAAGTTATTCGCTTCCCACCACTCGTAAGCGTTACCTTCCCTCTAGTACGCTGCCAAGGTCACTCGCAAGTGATCGGCGATAGCTAAGGTGTTAAGGATCTGGCTAATCTGAGTCAGCCAGTTCCTCGCTGCGCTAGAGTCCTCTGTCCCCATGAAACTTGTCGGGTTCAGTCGCTTGAACTCTTTAAGAGCCAAGGTGGCTCTCTTTTCTTGCGTACGGATTGTAGGGCGTCGTATATTTTCAGCTATCTGCTGAAATGCTTCAACCGCTGCTCGAAGGCCTCATTGGGTAGGTCACGGGATGGAAGACCAGTCCTCCTCCCACGGCAATCGTTTCTGCTAGCGTTGGGTCCTGACATCTGTTATTTACACTTGTAAATATCACTTAACCATTTTAAGAAACTTATTAAAGCAAATCACACAAGTTTGCAAAAATTCATTAGAAATCATTCAAATGCATTTCAATTATAAGGGTTACTAGGGTATGAAAACCCTTCAAAACAACAAAACAAAACTTAACCCTTACAAAAGCAATCTCCCCAATACCCCGACAAACTCTAATCTAATCTTCCGAAAACGATCATGCATCATCACCAAAGTAATAGAAGTTGTCCGGACAAGTCGCCGACTTATGCCCAAACACTCCACATGTCAAACAGGGTATGATCCCTGGTCCTCCAACATAAGGACAATTAGTCCTTACGCTCCCATACCCGCGAAGTCCGCAAACAAGGCAGATGACATCAATTGGGTAGGGGTAAAAAATGCAGTTGTGCCCTTCCTGATTGCATAATTCGCACATATAGTCTGAATACTCATCGAAAGACAGAGTAGTCGGAGTATATTCGGGCGAGCCTATCTTCCCTATGGACTCCTCTAGATTTGGGACATCTCCCACTTTCTCTTTAGGATCAGCCCCAACAAGATACTCAGGCGAAGCTACTTCCACTTCCTCATTTGGTGCAACTTCATTGACGAAGTTTGGAACACTGGAATCAGAAGAAACCAGGTCGATCCGATTGCTAGGGGTCCCCTTGTCCCACAACTCAATGTACTCTATATTGCTTGACATGTCTATATCACAAAAACAGGAAAATGTCAAAAACAATTGCAATACTAAGTAAAAAACAAGTCTAACTAGGTTGTAACCCATCACAATCCTAGAGTTTGAGCCGAAGCTCTGATACCAAGCTGTCACGCCCTGATCCAAAGGGTGGGCCCGGAACGCGACTGGTTTTTTTTTTCTTTTTAAAAGATTAAACCAACACAAGCATTCTAACTAAGCTGGATCAACGGTGGGTCTAAAGGTCACACATGATCCAAACATATGGAGTCAAACATATACCATAAGTCTACCCAACAAATAGACATAAAAATAACACATAGCATCATCACATAAATCCAAACATTATTATTCAAAAACAACATCATCAGAGTAACTACAGATACATGGTAGTTTTTAATACATGACATTGATACAAATTAAGTACCACATGGTTCCAAGAACCAAAAAGCAAAAATAAGGGTATTCCCCTCAGTGGGAATCCCAAACAACGGCGCAGCTTATCCGCCCTAAACTTAAAATAGAGGATTCTCCTCCTCGGGTTCATCTCCTGAAAGGTGAGTGGAGTGAGTTAACTAGCCCAGTGAACAAAAATATAACAGTGCAGTTTTAAGTAAACGACACGTTAGTAATAATCAACAGTTGTAATAATATCTCATGCTTGATAACAAATTCTCAACATCAAGTAACATATTATCAACATTCTCATAATTCATCATCTCTTCCAGTACTGCTGTCATCCAACGTAACCCCCCAGATACTATACTGACACCAATAGTATTAAGTCCCAACACGGTCAAAATACATCCTTACAAGTACATCTCCGGTATACACCAGAAAACCGGCATTGACACACCTTGCCAGTCACTGTCGACCCACCTGGTCCAATAGACGTAACCAACACCCTCGGCGATGGTTTAATAGTAAAAGGTATGTGGAAGCAGTATTACACATTTCATATGATCAACATCATAAGCATTCACCATTACCATAAGCACTTCTTACAATAGTGCATCAAGTCTAGGCACATGAGTGGGTTCATCAAATCTAAAACCACTCATTGCTTCAAGATCCATTTCAAATAACAAAACCTGTTTATATCTTACTGCAAAGTTAAGTTCCTTCACCGTAACTGTGTGGTTTCGCGGTTTATGTTCAAACAAGCAAACAAGTGCACAATCAAAATAAATAGCATTCATATACATATAAGTAGTATTTCGAAATCATACTTGTTTTCCCAAAAATATCCAAGGTACATGGAATTGAGTCTTCTACTTAGTTTCTATCCTTTTTAAATTACAATAATCCACAAGATAGTAAATAAAAAGGTACTCAGTCCAAAACTCATATTGTCTTCTAGGCATTGACCAGATTGACTTATTGAGTTAGGTTTAAATTCTCAGGTCACTTCTCGGTTGTCTTCTGGATAGGACCAGATCTGACATTTTGAGTAAGACCTCGAGGTCACTCAGTGCCCGACAAATATAGCGTCGGCCTAAAAGTGAGATCACTCAGTGCCTGACCAATAGAGTCGGCCTGGAAGTGAATACAATAGTATATACACTATAGTAATAAGAGAAGAGGGTTAGTACACATTTTTTAATTAACAAGGGTACTAACTATCACATGCAACAATAACAATCAAACAAGATTAGACACTTCAAGTGGGTCCCTCGGAACATGCCTCGGAACCAGGTACTGTGGCTTCGAATCATCAGAACAATTATCTAAACTAGTCACTGGCCTCGGATCTTGGGTCTGACTTCGGATCGTTTGAAGATCGGGTCTCGCATCATCCGAAGTCCTTTCGAACCGAAAAGATCTGAAAAACAAGTCTCGGTGGGTCTGGTGTCTCGGAAAATCTGAAGTAGGGATCGGATCGTCCGAGTGGGGTTCGGTCCTTCCGAGCTCTGCTCGGAACATCCGGGCGAGTCAAACTAGTCTCGGACGTTTCTGGGCCTCGAGTGAAGCTCGGAACGTCCGAGGGGTCCTCTTTGACTGTCCGAAGGGTGTGACCCTCGGACCATCTGAAGATCGACTCTCAGACCGTCTGAGAGTCGTCTTCCTCACTGTCTGCACCAGCAGACAGTGATAGTAGACATTGTATGAAATACGAATGCGGAAACAGTGGGTTTCTCGGATTCGGTTTCCACACCTAGCCGGTCCGATGGACTCCTCTGGGAGTCCTCTTTCTATAGGGAATGGTTTGGAGCTTTGAAGCTCCGTAGGTCATCCTATTTTTACACTGAAACCTCACTGGTACACTAAAAATCGGGTTTTTTCTTAAACTTTAAAATGGTTTTTCTCACTCAACTCATGGCCAAAACTGGTTTTTCTTGATTCTAAACTGACTGGAATTTGAAAAGGAAAACAGTGGTTACCTTCACTGGAGCTCCTGGGCTGAAAATCTGATTTTTGAAAGAACTTCCTTCTTAACTACAGTAAGTGAAAACTGGGAAGAAACAGAGGCTAAGGATCGGCTGGTTTTTGGTTTTCAAACAGCTGAGACTGAGAGGGAGAAAAGAGAAGGTTTGAAGGGAGTTAATCCAGTAGAGGACACTGGGATTTATAGCCAATTCATCCGGGGATGGTGGCTGGATGGCCACTGCATGCAGTGCCTGCTTACGTCCATAACAGTAACCAGTTTGGGCTGGTTGCAGATCAGTCCCTCCAGACTTTCGGTTTTGCAAATAAGTCCCTCTTTTTAATAAAAAGACGATTTTTTTACTAAAAACATGATTTTAAAAACTCAAAATCTTAATCCAACATTACAGATAAGTTGGGTTTTGAAAACCTTAATCACCATAAAAATTTTGAGATTTAAAACTCACTAAAACCCATTGATTGAAATAAAAATCATAATTTAACACTATTTACTTAATTAAACAAATGTTCAATAAAACAACTTAGAAACCTTATTTTGGGGTTTTAAAGAATAACTAGACCATACGTAAAATGGTCTAACATACTATACTTGTTTCGAAAATTTATCTCATCTCAAAAACCATTTAAAATAATTATTACTCCCTTTTGGGGTTTCGACGGGCGATTTTAAATACTATTTTCTGAAAATAAAATTATTTTAAAATCAGAAATACAAATCCTTTATTAAGGAGAATATTATCATCCAATAATAATCACATAACAACATATTTTATAAAAATAATAACAAGAAGCCGTAAATTACCAAATTGCCCCTCCAGCTGGAGTGCTGGATCACTGAGCTTTCGAGCTCGAATTGGGCCACACCTGGGCTTTTCTCAAAGCCCTAACTGTAATCTTCGAGATTAACCAGTCTAAGCAAGATTATTAAGCTAAAACACACCTAATCTGGGTCAGGGTAATTACAATCGGTCAAACCGAGAGCATTCATCGGTCGCACCGATGAAATTCAGCTATCTATCGGATGCACCAACGCAAATGCCAGTCAATCCGACGGTAAGGTCATTTTCATCACATAGTCCTCAACGATCCGACGTCAACATTGGTCGCATCGATACCATCGGTCTATTTGATGGTTTGGTCAGTCAAACAGACACTCCACCAAAATTCATTTTTAACTTATTTTCCAACTCGGATTTGTCAGGTGTGGTCTCTAGAGGATGCTTGTTCTCAGGTGTGACTCCCATGGGACCTTCAAACACCTCTTACATGTACAACCCCATTATTACATCATAAATCTAATATTCTAAAGGTCGGGTTGTTACATTATTGCACATTGAGTTTGTGTGGACTTGATCTTGCATGTAAATCTAATTGGACTTGAAACACTTGATTTGGAAGATTAATTAGACTAACTTGCAAGCTTCATCTATAATTTGCCCTTTAATTTGAGTGATGTTTGATCTTGCACGGGCAATGTTCTTAGTAAGAAAAAGTTTTTTGCTTTGCTTTGATGCTCGATCCTTCACATGTTTTTCTTTCTTCTTCATAAGCCTCTTGATTTTCTTTTTAGCTTGGTCTTTCACAGGCTTATGTCTTCAAGAACTACAGTTCATGAGCCTTCAGATTTGTGCTTGACTCTGCTCTTCAGTCTTCATGATCTTATGGAGTCATTTTATATTTCCTGTTCTAAAGCATAAACTCCCTGAAACCATTAGTACTACAAGCCAATGGTTTGGTCATCATCAAAATACATTTTTGACCTTTGGGGCTAACACCGGTCACAACAAGAAGACACACATGGTGTAGTGCTTGGGTATTCTACAAATGACATATGGTAATGTAGAAAAGCACTAAGAACACCGGAGAGCAGGACAAAAGAAGAGTTCTTTCTTCTGGGATTGAGAGTGGCAAGTAGAGGGGTGTACAAGGGACTCAGAATTTGGTTTTGAGATTTAAACTCACTGGAGATATTCATATTTTATGGGTATTATCTCTTTTTTTAATCATATAATGGAACACAATCACTCAATGGATGTAGGTAGGTTTTTGCCGAATCAAAAAAATCTTTGAGTTACAGTGTGTTAGATATTATCATCGTGCTGTGATTATTTATTTCCGCATATTTATTCCTAACACTTTCAAATACTAGCTTTTGAGAGTGAGTTCTACTTCAATTTATCGGATCATGATTTTCTAACATTGAAGTTGAACATTTGTTATCTTTTTAGTCAATCAGATGCAATAAGAATATTTTCTCCTTTCATCCAATCATCTCAAGCCAAGCGGTAGCTTTTTTGATATTTTTTGCCATATGTCAACTGATCATTTATCTACCTCTGTAACGACCCGACCCGACCCGAATACAGGGCTTAGGGCTTGACTCAATGTGAAATTGTCCGCTTTGGGCCCCACGTGGACCGGCACAGTTTTTGCTCTTGGGCCCTGGCCGACATGGCCCGGCCCAAAACATGTCACACAAGAGTACATGGGGTGGCCTCAAATAAGCCCCACTCCTCTTTCCTGTACTACCGATGTGGGACTCCCACATCGGTTGGCAGGGTATCACAATCACCCCCCCCTAAAGCCTCGAGCCGCCCCCGGCTCAACTCAACAACACCAGGGAAGGAGGAAGGCCCACATAGTTCGAGTGTAGAACTAAGGCTCTGATACCATTTGTAAAGACTCGACCTGAATATAAGGCTTAGGGCTTGACTCAGTGTGAAATTGTCCGCTTTGGGCCCCATGTGGACCCTTACGGTTTTTGCTCTTAGGGCCTGGCCCACATGGCCCAGCCCAAAACGCGTCACATAAGAGTACATAGGGTGGCCTCAAATAAGCCCATTCCTCTTTCCTATAAAACCAATGTGGGACTCCCACATTGGTTGGTAGGGTATCACAACCTCAGACATTATAAATATGAGATTTTAACTACTAAAAAAGAGTTCCATCGGCTGAATTTCAAGTACTTACATTTCACAGCTGAGCTTTACAAAAGGGTTAAGAGACCACGCAACTTGAGATATCTCATCATATTTGGGGTTTGGAAATTTTTAGTTTTCTAAAGCATTGTAACAAATATCGCCGAGATTTCGTTTTTATCATGAAAATCTCGGCAAAATAACATTATCGTGATAAAAATGCATTTTTATTGTGAATACCATTAAAAACAGGAATTTAACGGTAAAAATGTATTTTAACGAGAGAAACGGTAAAATCACGATAAAAATGCATTTTTACCATTTTACTGTTCCCACGTTATAGACGCACGAAACAAACAACGCCCAACACATCCGCTTCCGTATTTGCACAGAAACGCAGAATTAAACGTGAATTAGTGGGTGGAATTTTTATTTTAATAGGGATTTCTTTTATTAGAATATTTTTTTGAATTTTGTATAATTATAAGAGAAATTATAGGAAAAGAAAAGAAAATAAATTTCTTATGAAAAAAAGTTGTTTGTTAAATATTAATAGAGATATTCGATTTATCATCAATTTCACAATAATTAATGATATTAGTGGACTTATATAACATACATAATTAAAAATTACATTCTAACATGAATATAATTATTGAACAATATTCATGAGATTGAATAATAACATTCCATTCTATGAAAAATTATATAAGTGTCAGTATATTTCATGAAATAAAGTTAATGTAAAACCCATAAACATAACTTGAAATAGAGTATTAATCTTTATATTCCACCGGTAAAATTTGGAAAAAAAAAAATTACATGTAAATTTATTTTTAAAGTCCTATCCAACATCAAAACAAATAAAAATAGATCAATCATTTGGTGGACTCTGTGCTTAAGTATATAGGATAAAGTGTCACACTCCAATGTGCTGCTGATCATTTTCTTTCTTTTTTCACCTTCTATCTTTAAATTTTGAAAAAAAGATCCAAATAAAAATAACAATTATCTAAATAGAAATTAAATGAATTAGAAGTAAATATTTAATTATCCCCAAAAATAAAAAGGTATGAAATTTCAATCTTTATAACAATATATATTAAAGTTGTAAAAATAATATATTTAAGCAAAAAATCTCTTTAAATATTAACTAATTTTTTATTATATTTATTTTATTATTTTTTAAATATTTATATTTTTTGCGAGATTTTCTCGTTAAATTCCCTTTAAAAATCTGAGAAATTGAAAATTTCACGTTATCAACAATTGTCGTTAATATCCTGAGAACGAGATTTATGACATTGCTCTAAAGTAGTGACATTCTTTTGTTCATGTGGGCATCCAACTTAATGGTTCACAATTGAGTTCTTCGATGTATTTGGATTAAGTAGATAAAGTTGCATTGGCTTATTTGGACAAATTCGACAGAGATCATTGGACTGCAGCCAATAAATCCTTCAAATTGACTGGATTAAGTCACAAAATTTCAAAATTACCCAATTTGCCAACGCATTGCCTAATTAAATGCCAAATTACCTAACCAATTGCTAAATTATCCAAATACCAAATTGCCAAATCATACCCAATTGGCCGACCCTACCCATGTGCAATTCAATTTGGCCGACCTCACATCCAATTCCCAATTCCCAATTCCCATTCACTTCAAAAGCACATGGGTATTCCAAATCCTTCCATTCCCTAAGCTTCCCAATTTCCAAGTTTCCTAAGTTGGAAATTAATTAAAGACTGGATTGGAGGAAAAGAAGCAACTTCCTGATTCATCAAAGATTTCTTTGGATTCCAAGATGCTCACAAGTTTTAATTATAGCAATGATTCATGGAGATAAAAGCAAGTTGCGAGATCAGTGAACCCTTTTTATAGATTGTTTCTTTTTTCGTTTTTTACTTTATTTGGTTTTTTATTTTATTTCAAAACTAAATCCACGACTTATGTGGTTCGTTGGACATGTTAGGATTTAGAAATTATTACTTTTATTTTGTTCTCTTGTTTGGAAGCTTATGGCAGACCATGGCCTTCGGTTAGTCTATTTAAAGGCAAGCATTGTAATGTTTTGAAGATAGACCAGAATAAAATTTTGAGTTATTTTCATGAAGAGTGGATTCTCCTTGGGCTCCTTGGAGTTGTGTTTTGCAAGACTTCTACAAGTACCAGTTTAATTTTTGAATTCAATTAGTTCCACGATTTTCTTAGATTAGGTAATACAATTATCGAATTCATCTTCTCTTTTAATTTGCTTCCGCTATTCTTAATTACATTCAATTAGAATAAGCCTAATCTAGAGAATTCTACAAATTAATTTGAATTTCTGGAAAACTTGTGCAATCGGTTTAGACATTATTTGAGCAATTCCTTACCAAGATAGAATCATTTTACGAACCATAATCGACTGCGTGGACTATACTCTGAAACTGCAAGCCAACCGGTGAATTTTAACGAATTTGACGCTAGGCCTACATCATTTGTACCATTTCTTTCTTGAATGAAACTTGGCTCTATTTTGCTTGGTAAGGGCCTTTTTTCCTTCATATGCTTTTGCTTAAGTGTTGATTTGTCTAGGACTTGGCTAGTTTGCTTTTCACAAGGAAGCCATGGAAGTTTTTTCAAAAATGCAATTTCATTGTGACCAAGTGATTGGCTTTGAGCTCTGGTTTTGCTTTTCACCATGCTTTATTTTTCTGTTGTTGCTTGCTATCTCCTATTCTTGCTCTTTCCTTTGAATGAACATGTAGAAAGAGAGCTTCACCAATGATGTTTTTCAGAATAAGTAGGTGGGAAATGGCAAGTTAGAGAGTTGAATCCTCCACTGTTGAGTTGAAAGAAAAGGAGGAAAATAAAGAAAAATGACATTTGATGAAAACCTCTTATAATCTATTTATTACCTAAATCTAATATTTAAGAATGAGTCTTCACAAGTTGTGAACCAGCTCATAGTGGATAACTTCTCTTCTCGAGTAAGTCCATGTATAGGTCATAAAACATAATGATCAGACTAGATAATTGGGTGGGATACATAGATGAGCGCGCATAGTGTGGGTAAAGTTTTACTACCAATCAATTATTCTATCTCATCACATTGGCCATGAAAAATCAATGGTATCAATTCTTAAAGACCAAGATCAAAAGATTTGTAGGTGAAATTTTACCCACTTTCTATTCATATAGTCCCCTAGACCTAATCATATTTTCCAAAGATCAAATTCTAAGTTCATTTTTTCTTTTATTCTCTTAGGGCTCTTCTGATGGAATTCTTCTCTAGAATTGGATTTTGGTTTTTGACAAACTTTGGAATTAGAGGAATTCCATTGTTGAAATTCTGCATTTGGTCATCTTGGAATTAAACATTGAAATTTCTTAAATTCAATGGTTCAAGAATTCTAAAAAACAGGGTGTTGTTACATAGTTTTGAATTCAAAGTTGGATTTATTTGAGAATATGAATCATATCAAGTTTTTATTTAACAACACTTCATATCAAGTTTAAGGTCTAATAATTGAATTTAAATAATTTACATATGACAATGTTGTTCAAATGAAATATTAAGTGTGTAATGACCCGACCCGATATTTCGGAGTTTTGGGGTCTTGGTAGCAGTGGGGAAAGTGTAGGCCCCGTGTTGGGTCCTGGTTTGCCCGATTTTGAGTTCAGACACTGGAAGGGCACTTTGTTAATTTTGAATCATTCAATATTTTATCATGTAAAAAGTTTGAAAATCACACGTTATCTTCCCCGATGTTCGGCGTTTGATTTTTAATGAGTTTTAAATTATTTATTTAGTTTTTTTTTTGGGGAAAATTTAAGTTTTTATTTTAAAAAAAAAAAATCCAATCTTAAAACCCCTCCCAAAACCCTAAATCGTGATACCCTTCCACGCTGCACTGTAGCAGCTCGCTACAGTGCCGCGTGCCCTTCTCTTCCCCCCCTTTTCATCGAACCCTAACCCTAATCCCGCCGCCGCTGCCGCCGTCCTCATCTCCCTCCCTCTCGATTCTCTCTTTCCCCTCTCAATCCCTCTCCTCTTCTCTCTTTCCCCTCCCGATCTTTCTTTTTCCTCTTCTGGATCTACTGCCGACCTCCCTCCTCCTCCTCCGGCGTTGGTTCGAGCTCCTCCGGCCCCAGACGAGTCGAATCTCTTCCCTCCTAGACCGAAACCAGGTATTTTCCCCTCTTCCCTCTCCGATTCTTCTTCTTTCTTCCCCGATTCTCTTTCTTCTTCCCCTCATCTTTCCTTTTCCCTTCGGCTGAGTCACTCAGAGCTGCAAGTTGACTCAGTCGGGTCTCGATTTTGGACCCCGGTAGCTCGGCCGAGCCCGTCAGATCTGGCCCTGTTCGCTAGATCCGGCCCGGCTCGCTAGATCTGGCCCAGCCCGCCAGATCCTGCTCAGCCCGCCAGATTCGCCCCAGCCCGTCAGGCCAGGCCCAGCCAGGCCCGATTCGGACCTGACCCGTTCTCGGGCCCATTTGCATTCCAGGCCTAGTTTGACCCGTTTCATCCCAGTTTCTTACCCTCCTATTCTTGTTTCAGCAGATTGAACCTTTCAACCCCCGGACTCGTTTTATCACATTGGATTTCAAGGACACATACAGGTGAGGGAACTTATCACCGCTTTTAGCATGCATCTATGCATGTTACTACTCTATTAGATGTGCGGGTACGAAATGCAGCAAATGGGGGTCCCCGATATTGTGAACCACTCGGCAAGGGAACTGTTGATACCATTATGTGGCGGGTCCCCATCTGGGTGTATTCGTATCCGATGCCCACAGAGGCCTATATGAATTGATTATTTGATGTCATCATTGATTGATTGTGTGGTGACATGATTGGAGTTTATTTTCATTGACAATATGTTAATATGCCAACATGTGAATATGTGATATGTGATGGTATATGCCTGATTATGGTGTGATGTATTCTGTTGATGATATGCCATATAATTACGTGATGATTAGTTTAGACTGCTAGACATTATAACATGCTTGGATGTTAACATGCCAGCCCGTGACAAATAGTGATATATATATGCACCTGATTATTATATGATGAGCTATGTTATTAGTACGTGCAGTGGTAACTGTGCATGCATATAGCTAACATATGTAGGATGCCGGTGGGACATGGGTACTGGGTCACATCAGGAGCTAGAGACTCCTCCTAGCTTGTCGGATAGTTAGGGCGGAGACGTCATGTGGGACCGCTTAGTGGACGCGTGGTTGGGATGCGAACTCCCTTGTGATTGAAAATGGATAGTTGTACCCCCTTGCATGGATCAAATGGTCGGTCCGTCTAGTGTTTCTCGGACACACCTATGAGAGAGGTGTAATCTGATTTAGAGAACAAGGTGTCTAGGAGTCCCAGATAAGGACTAATTGAGAAGTAATTATGTTAACCCTAGATAGGCCATCAGGCTGAATGTTGGTTCACCCAAGGTAACCTTAGAAACCCCTTGCGGCTCCGATACCCGAATGTGTGACGGATGAGGTGATCCCCAGACGACCGAGTAGGCTGAGGAGGTGCTGGCCTGGTCATTGGTCGGAGGATGGTGCGATGAGGAACAGCTCCCGCCAGTATGCCTTGTGATCCTTGGATGACCGAGTAGGCTAAGGAGGTTCTCGCCTAGGTCGAGGGACGGAGCAGTGAGGGGCAGCTCCCGCTGGCATAGTTTGTGATCCCTAGACGACTGAGTAGGCTGAGAAGTGCTCGCCTGGTCATTGGTCCAGGGATGATGCGGTGAGGGACAGCTCCCGCTAGTATGACTTGTGATCCTCGAATAACCGAGTAGACTGAGGAGGTGCTCGCCTAGTCATTAGTCGAGGGATGATGCGGTGAGGGATAGCTCCCGCTAGTATGACTTGTGATCCTCGAATGACCGAGTAGGCTGAGGAGGTGCTCGCCTGGTCATTAGTCGAGGGATGATGCGGTGAGGGACAGCTCCCGCTAGTATGATTTGTGATCCTCGAATGACCAAGTAGGCTAAGGAGGTGCTCGCCTGGTCATTGGTTGAGGGATGATGCGGTGAGGGACAGCTCCCGCTAGTTCAACTTGTGATTTCCTGGATGATCGAGTAGGCTGGGAATGTACTCGCCCGCTCATTGGTCGAGGGATGGTGCGATGAGATATTCCAAGCTAGGACACCTGTAGGGTGAGGACAGCTTGCGATGTGATGTGATGTGATGAGATATTCCAGGCTGGGACACCTGCAGGATGGGTACAATCTGAGGTATGGTAGTCCAGGCTATGACACCTGCAGCGTGGGTACAGTCTTAGGTATGGTATTCCAGGCTAGGACACCTGTATGGTGGGGACACCCTGTGGTGTGATGTGATAATGTGTTTACCCGAGGTTGACTTTGGGGTTCATTGTTGAGACTTGTGTTGTGGGTGTTGACTCCCCAGGAATTTATGGGCGCTTAACGAGTGAGTTCGGTCCGCTCACTCGGTAGAAGACCTATAAAATTCTGTGAGGCGTGAATACGCCAGTCGTGTGGAGACCAACAGATGGGGTCCAAGGTTATAGAT
Organism: Chimonanthus salicifolius; assembly: GCA_013350335.1. NCBI lineage: Eukaryota > Viridiplantae > Streptophyta > Magnoliopsida > Laurales > Calycanthaceae > Chimonanthus > Chimonanthus salicifolius. The sequence goes on from CM023532.1 coordinate 52,602,880, forward strand.
TTGACTATCAAGACTCTGGTACTTGGTTGAGGAGACCATAAATGAGTCTGGTTGGTAGTCCGTTGAGGACTGGTGAGGTGGTTACTCCCACGTGGCAGTCGGTTTGGGACTCTAGTGAGTCTGACTCTTGGGTTGGTCATGGTATGTGTGCAGGTTGTCGTGAGAGAGTCATAGGTCTGGTCGAGGAGCATGGATCCTGATCCGATTGGAGATTAGTTAGTATACCCGAGGGTGGGTGGACCGCAGTGGATGGGCACATGAGTGAGTTGCCATAGAATTGTACTGAGTTGGTTAGAAGATGTACTAGAGGCCCGACTGATGTGGGCCTCTGCGTTAGGGGTAGGACACCCGCTTGCATAGTCATGCATGTAGACATCATAGACATTGATGTGTTCCTATGATCATATATATAGTGTATGTTGGGTGACATTTGATGTGTGTGTTACCCTCACTGGGCATGTAGAGCTCACCCCTTGCCTCACAGGTACTCCATAGAGGAAGGGTCGACGAGACCCTCAATCGGACCTTGGGCGTAGAGCTGCAGCTTTGTACTTATTATGGTTTTATCTTGTAATTGGAGACTTGTTAATACATTTGAGATATGTGTACATTTCATTAAGTTGGATGAATGTAATAATGATATAATGCTATAATTTGTAATCATGATTGATGCTTACGGTTTGTAGTTTACTAGTGGATTACTATGGTTAGTGTGGGTTGCGAGAGCGGTGTCTCCCATTTAAAAAAAAAAATATCCGAAATTGTATTGGATTGTTTTTAGGAGTTTATATCAGTTTTAACGTGCTCGTAGCGGGATGCGTCGTTACAAAGTGAGCCTTCAAAAAGTTCTTGAACATATTTAAATTACAATTGAATAGGTTATAAGAACATCAAATTGAAAACTAAATAAGTTTGATACCTTATAATTACGCTTAGGGTTGTAAATGGATCTGGATCCGGCCCGTGGACTATCCGGCCCAAATCCAGGAGTCCATTTTCTAGATGGATCCTAGAGTCCAATAAGTACTCTCGGATCCGATCCAATATCCATTAAGATAATGGGCCGGTCGCGGACCGTCCATGGACAGTCCAATGGACGGTCCGAAATACTGAATACATTACTCTCTCTTAACTAGGGCACATAATCGAAGGATATCCAAAGTTCCAAACGAAATCGCAGCTGCTCTGCTCTCTCTTTGGTCTCTCTCTCGCCTCTTTTCGCTGCTCTCCCTCGATCTTTGCTCTCTTCTCTGAGTCTCTCCCTTTCTGGGTCTTTTTCTCTTTCTGGATCTCTCTCTGGTCTCTCTCTATAGAGAAAGCAGTGGCGGATCAGAGGGCTGCACTGTTCGTTACAGCCAGCAGATCCAGCCGCATCGGTTGTCAGATTAAGGGCAGCGAAACAAGGGGTTTCACCAAGATCTGGGAGGCATCAAAGAGACCAAATGCACAAAGGGTTTCACCGACTGGTGAGCAAGCCGTGCAGATCTTCTAACAGATCAAACCCAGCCAGCAGATCTTCGAGGGGCAGCTCACAGAGTCCAAACAGTTACAGAAACCCAAAACAGGTTGCTGTTCGCAGGTAGAAGAAGGCAGCACAGGTAGAATCAACCCAACGTCAGATCTCTTTGGTTTCTTCCGCGGGCATCCAGATCAATCGACTGGAGGACTCTGTAGAGGAGAACATCAAGTACTCGATCCAGCGGCTCTGTGACCACTGCCGCTGTGTTGGTATGCAATATCTTGTTTTCAGTTCTTCCTGAATTCCATTGAAGTTGGGATTTTGTTTTCTTGACAACTGCAAAACAAAAATGAAGGAAGAAAGCTTCAGCTTAAATATCTCTGAACAGAGGAATCAATAATTTAGAATAATCACTTAAAAAGTCTAAAACTACAAAATATTTTATTAGAAATCCATGTTGTTATCTTCATTTTTAGATTAAATATTCAGGTAAATATTTTATAGATACTGTAAAATTTACAAATCTAAAAAATAGAGTTAGACAAGCATGACAAGCACACTTCTTGTTCTCATTATTGTTATTTGCTACTTGATTAGCATTTGGGGTTCTTTCCTCGATTGTTCTGAGATATCTGTCAATACACTTTTAGACATCTTGTTCATATTGGAGATGGATTAACTTTCTTGTTTCTTTTGTTTTTTAATTTTAAAGTTATGAGTATGTAATGCCATCTTATTCCATAGACAAGGTTGATATGTGCATGGCTAGAACTTTGACACCCTTGTGGAAAACCTGAAATTATCAAGAGTATGACTCTAGTTAGGAACCTTCCACTAGGTTAACAGTCCTGCAATTGAGTCTATAAGGGTTGTCCTGATCATTCAAAAAATATGTCTATCTATATAAATAAAATAACCCTATCTCACAAACAATTTGTATACCTCAAATTCTAGAAAACAAAAACTTTCTCTCCTTTTTTCTCTGCCGAGAAGAGTTATGGAGCAAACTCTAGGCGATAGTTGTTTGATAGCACACTACATAGAGCCGAATGGAATTTGCAAAAAAGAATACTCAATTTCAAAGTAGAACAAGTTCCTCATAATGGAGATAACTTGTTCAGTTCTGTTTTCAAGAGTATGTTAGACTGGAAAATTGACCGGAAGGTATTTGCATTAACCGTCGATAACCATAGAGTAAATGATTCTTTGGTTACAAAGCTTGTTCAGAAGGTGAGAGGGAGTTTATTACTTGATGGTAGATTATTCCATGTGCGTTGTTGTGCACATATTTTAAATTTAATAGTCCAAGAAGGCATGCGGATAATAAATAAGGATGTTGATATGATTCGTGAAAGCGTCAAATATGTCAATGGATCATAATCAAGGCTGAAAACATTCGAAGACATTTGTAGCCATGCTAAAATAAACTCTAAAAGAAAGTTGATCATGGATGTCCCTACAAGGTGGAACTCCACATATAAAATGTTAGTTGTGGCCTTGCCGTACAAAGATGCATTCCAATGTTTGGAACATTATGATGTCAACTATAAAGAGAAAGTGGGAGCACCATCTTGGAGTGAGTAGGAGAAAGTTGAAAAAATTTGTAAGCTTTTAGAACCATTTTATCAAGCTACAAATGTGTTTTCTGGTTCTAAATATCCACCTCGAATTTATTTTTTGAAGAAGTTTGTGATATTTGGCTACATTTATATGAAAAATCTTTGGTTGATGATGATATTGTTGCCCCTATAGTGGATAAGATGATGGGGAAGTTTGAAAAATATTGGAACATTTGTAGTCTATCTCTTGCGATTACACAATTCTTGGATCCTCGATATAAGCTGAAATTGTTGAAGTTCTATTATCCAAAGATTTTTGGGGCTGATTATGGGAAGGATCAAATAGCTTAGATTTTATGTGATATCAAGAATCTTCATAAAGAGTATGAGGCTCAATCACCAGATAATAGTGCAAAAAGACAATGCATTAGGCAAGATGTTTGTGGTGGATCACCAACATTAGATGGAACAAAATGAGTGAAAAGGTTTGAGAAGTTTCTTGCTGAAAGCTCAAGTTCTGCTCATAAATCAGATCTAGATCTATATTTGGAGGAACCCAACTTTCTAAGATCCGATGAATTTGATATGCTGCAATGGTGGAAAAATAATTCTCCCAAGTACCCTATTCTTGCAAAGATGGCCCGTGATATTCTAGCGATTCCAATATTGACTGTTGCATTAGAATCTACTTTTAGTACTGGAGGTAGATTTCTTGACCAGTATCGCAGCTCTATGTGTCCAAAAACTGTTGAATCGTCAGTGTGTGGCCAAGATTGGTTGCGGAATACCATGCAAGGTATTTTTAGTGCTTATTTTAATTTGTTGCCTTGATTTCAATTTATTTCATAGGAGCATGTGACATCATTTATATTTCTTTATATTATGTTAGGTGAAAGGGAGTTGGGCTCGCTTGAAGTTGAGGATAGTAATTTGAGTTTGGGTGCTACATGGACTGTCAATGATGAGTGATAATCCTTTAAGTTTTAAATAAATTTTACTGATCAATGTCAATTCATTTTATAGTTTTTCTTATGTTTGACTTACACGATCTTTTTTGCTATTGCAGTGCTATGGATGACATTGATGCCTCTACTTTTGCGTCTCAACAATAACTCATGTTAAGGTAGTGGGTTTATAGAAAGAATTCACAAAAACTAAATATGAAATGCATAGTGGTACTCTATTCTTTTTCTGTAATCTCACTTTTTGTTCATGGCATTGCTTATCATTTTCAAACTGATTTTGCTGCAGTTTTGGGGTTTGCCTTTGATGGTTTCATTTGATATTGCCATGTTGGAGTAGAACTGGTAAAAATGGGAACGAGGTTGAACATTAATTATATATTCTAATGACATTTAAGGCCAGTCTATCTACTTCTTCTGTTCTCTTAGTTTTCTTAATAAGGAGTTCTCTTTTTTATTTTATGCTGGATTCTTATGAAACCTAAGGTCTTGAGTGATGGAGAATTATCATTTATCTTCCATGAATTTTACCCTAGGCAGGTTGAAGTTTCATGGGGTCGAGGAAAACCATCCACACTTGTTGCTAGGGATGAAGGCTTAGAAAAGGTAATAAGTATGGATAAATGCTATCTTACAAGTTGTAGGGAATGTACTTATACTGTTTTTATTTTTAAAATTTCTTTGTTGTTCCACTCAATTCAAGAAATTGTAGATGTTGCATATAAGAATTTATGATTTGAGGTTGTGCTTGGATGGAGAAAAGTGGGGAGACTTCTCTAGGGAAGTTCGTCTTCTCCTTTTGGATCCATTCTACAGGAGAAAGTGGGACCCACAAACAGTGAATCTTCTCCTCCTTTTTAAAATGTCTTATTTTTATTTCCCAATAGCATTTCATGAGTTAGTGAATTATTAGTTGAAATGATTGAATAGAATCAACGAATATGATTTTCCAATATTTTGTTAATGTATTTTCTCACTTTTGCTTTCTCAGATCTGATTTTGGAAGTCCACGAAAGAGATCACCAACAAGTGGACCACACAATATTTTATTTTAAATGTATTTTTATTTATTATTTGTTTTGTATTAAGGGTAATAATCCCAATTTATTTTGTTTTAGTGTTTCAGACTCTAAGATGATCTTGACCGTTGATGTGGTCACTCTATCAGTCTCATCATTGAGATTATTATTTTTAAGTTTTATAATGATAGATGATACTTTACTAATCTTACAGTATATTTTTTATTTGTCAAAAACAAATACTCAAGAAAAAATTGATAAAGGAATTAATTTTAATTACTCATGTAGATGTTGATGGATATATTAAAAATGTCAAATTTTTAATATATAGGTCATAAAAAATATTTTTATCTAATTAATTAATATTTTTTAATAATTTGTAAAGTTTAAAGATTATTAAATAATCAAATTGGGCTAAACAAGCTTGTTGGATCTTTAATGGGCCGTGGAAGGTCCAATAGGCTTATTGGACCATCCAGATCCATATCCTAAGGGATCCTGTGTAAATGGGCCGGATTTGGATAGTCCATTAACGTTAATGGGCTGGATCCGGATCCTGGCGAAATGGGTCGGATCCAGGTCCATTTACACCCCTAATTGCGCTTAATAATACGTCATGCAGAAAAGAAAAAAATTAGAAATGAATGATACCATTCATTGCTTATTAAATATATTAAATAAAAATATAATAAAAATAGTTAAACATTAGTATTATCATATTTGATCCTATATATATGTTTTTCTTCTAAAGATGCAATTATTTGGCTGCAATTCAAGTCTAGAAAATACTATACAATTTTAGTTACAAATGATATACACCGCCATACTTTATTTTTAAAGTTCACTTGTAACCAATGTTACAAATATAAGCGATAATTTCAAAGTTACCACGTTTTTATCGACAAAATACTATTACCACGTTAATAACACGTATTTATCGGTGCTGTCATTTTTAACGGTAAATTCTCCTTAAAATCACCTTAAAAATGTGATAAATGATAATATCATAATGATATATTGATAAATTTCCAGTAAATTCTCTGGTAAAGTTTCGATTAAAATATCTTTACAATAATCTTAATGAAATTTCTACATGAATTAAATATTTGTCATTATCTTAAATATTGTAGGATATTATCGGAATTGTATTCTAATATATTGTTTGCTCTAAATTGGTCGTTAGTTGTTCATGAATACTGTTAAAATTATATTTTATAAAAAAATTCATTTATTATATTTTTATTTTTAAAATATTTATTATTCTCCATGAGACTTTCCATTAATTTTTAATAACAATATGAGAAATTGAAAAAATCCGATATTACTAGTTACCAATAATATTGCAAGAACGATATTTGTGACAATACTTTTAATTAAAAAAATACTAAAAGTATCATATATGATGATGTCATTCACGTTCATCAATATCATATGCTATCAAATTGGTAAATGTCAAATAAATGACGCCCCATTCGGACACCCCCATTTCCTGCCAGGAAACACCCCTTTTCAAAATTTATGTGCAAATTACCGTTTTACCCTCCCGCTAAAAAACCTTCAAAAAATTGGTAAAGTTTTACTACTCATCAATTATTTTATCTCATCACATTGGCCAAGAAAAATCAATTTTGAAAGATCAAATTTTAAGTTTATTCTTTCTTCCATTCTCTTAAGGCTCTTCTGATAGAAATCTTCTCTAGAATTTCTAAAATTTTGACTTTTAGGATTTTGGTTTTTGACAAATTTTGGAGTTAGAGGTATTCCAACATTGAAATTCTGCATTTGGTCATCTTGGAATTAAACATTGTAATTTCTTAAATTTAATGGTTCAAGAATTCTGAAAAACCATGTTTAGTTACATAGTTTTGAATTCGAAGTTGGATTTATTTGAAAATATTAATCATATAAAATTTTTATTTAACAAGACTTCATATGGTCTGACAATTGAATTTAAATAATTTACATATTGGTCAAATAAAATATTAAGTGAGCCTTCAAAACGTTCTTATACATATTTAAATTACAATTAAATGAGATATAAGAACATCAAATTGAAAACTACATAAGTTGGTACCTTATGGCTGTGCTTAATATATAGTCATGAAAAAAAAGAAAAAAAAAAAAGGGAATTTAGAAATGAACGATACCATTCATTGCCTATTGAACATATTAAAATAAAAAATATAATAAAAATAGTTAAATATTAGTTTTATCATATTTAATCCTATATATATGTTTTTTCTTCTAAAGATGCAATTATTCGACTGCAATTCGAGTCTAGAAAATACTAAACAACTGCAGTTACAAATGATATACACTACCATACTTTCTTTTTTAAGTTCACTTGTAACTAAAAAAAAAAAATACTAAAAGTATTATATATGGTGATGTCTTACACGTACATCAATATCATCTACTATCTAAATAATATAAAATAACAAATAAATATATCATAATAGTTTAAAACAGTATTCAAACAAATAAATGAAAAATAGATCCCAACACTATAATTGTTGAGAAATTTACAATATTTTTTTTATTATCAAAATATTCAGGATTCTTAGAGCACCAATTCTTTAGACATGTGCAAGCCGTAGAAAGTGACCCTTTGAAGTGAAGTGGTGGAATCAAACTCACAACTCCACTTTATGAGGTGGGTTCCTTAGAATCACTCCAACAATATAATTGTTGGGAGATTTACAATATGTTATGCACACTATTTTTTTCAAAAATTTTACAATTCTTGTATATTTACAGATATTAAAAATTTTAAAATATTAACTTTAAAAATTATTATTTTAAAATTTTAACAACTTTTAAAATTAAAAAAAAAAAACGTTCATGAAATTCTGAATAAGAATTTGAATTCATTGGAGAGGGATACATGACCAAATGTATAAACGACACAAGAAAGAGCTGACAAACACAGGAGACACTTGTCCCGTTATTCACGTGCTGATGTTTTATATTCTATTATAGTATTTTTTTATTTTTTTGGAAATGGCTATCCTATTATAGTATCATACCTTGTTGTACCTATTCCAGTCTTCCTGAGAATCTCAGAGAATACTCACCACGTCGGGATAGAGACAATGGAAAGCAGCAAGTGCATCGGCGCCAGAAATGGACGATGGTCCTTACAGGGAACTACGGCACTCGTCACCGGTGGAACCAGAGGAATCGGGTCTCTCTCTTTCTATACCTCTCTGTCTACTTTAAATTACATTCTTTGATATTTCTTATGGTACTTGTATTCATCAATCAAATGCTATCATCTCTGATCTACCGGCTCAAACACAGACTGCTTTTATAAAAACACTTTTCATATATAAATTTGATATTTCTTATGATATTTGTATTCATCAATCAAATGCTATCATCTCTGTTTTTCCCCGTGTTTTAAAAACTAAACTGGCCTGTGGTTCTACCGGCGGTTCAACTGCTACGGGCTCAAACACGGGCCGGTTTTTATAAAAACATTTTTCATATATAAATTTGATATTTCTTTTGGTATTTGTACTCATCAATCAAATGCTATCATCTCTGTTTTTCCCCGTGTTTTAAAAACTGAACCGGTAGTTCAACTGCTACCGGCTCAACCACGGGCCAGTTTTTATAAAAACCTTTTTCATATAGAATTTGATATTTCTTATGGTATTTGTATTCATCAATCAAATGCTATCATCTCTGTTTTTTCCCGTGTTTTAAAAACTGAACCGGCCCGTAGTTGTACCGGCGGTTCAACTGCCACCGGCTCAAACACGGGCCAGTTTTTATAAAGACCTTTTTAAAATTAAAAAAATAGTATTAATTTTTAATTTCTCAACCCGTAAGAGCCGACCCTGTATCTCAACCCTAGAGGCCGAGTGGGGTAACTTTTGCATTCCTACCTCCTCCATTTTATAGCCTTACCGTTGGTCTCCTATTTCTTTCATAATTGATGTCGGATTTTTCCAATCTTCCATTGAGCGTTGGGATACTGTAACGATTCTACCCCAATTTTCTACTGTGATATTGTCTGCTTTGAACCCTAACTCACTTGGCCAAGTCCAAAATGTCTCACATGAGAAGAGGGGATTTTTCCTCAAATAAACACCCACTTCACATCCAATGTGGGACTTTTTGAAGTGGGTGGTGAGTATTACAATCTATCCCCTTAAAACCATATTTCTTTTAAATCACAAAGGTAGAAAAGAGAATTCCGGGACTCCCAATCCTATGTTGTTCACGTTCTCGCTCCTTCTCATTTCAATTAATGCCAGTCAAACCATGCGCAAGGAAGGTTGCACTCTTTTTCTTTTCCGTTAGGGGATGAGAATAAGGATTCCACTGAATTGCCAATTCAAATGTAACCTAAGACTGCCGCTAACAATCATGGAAGGTACTCTTCTCCCCTCTCTTCTGAACCAAAACTGGAGTTGATCCGCTTTGAATCCTCAACTTCGAACCAAGAGCTTCTTTCTCAAAATGGAATTTAAGACTAGGTTTATATAGGCAAAACAGGGGTCGGCGGCATCTAACATCAAATCACCTTAGCTTTATCAACGTGGCCTCTTTCAAGGCCTAAACCCCTTCCTATGACCAAGAGAAAAAGCAAACCTTTAAACCAAGCTAGGGTCAACAGACGGGGTCCCGAGAGGAGAAATAATGAGAAACTATTCCACTCTAAGGACTCTATTCTCATTTTTTTTTTTTTAAGTGTGATATTGTCCACTTTGAACTCTACTCCACCTTCACAATTTTATTTTGAACCTTGGATGGCTTTCCCTCAAATAAACATTTACCTCACAACAGTTGTGTGACTTTTTAAAGGGGTGGTGAGTATTACATATACATTGTTTTTGAAAGCCCACCCATTCAATCTTTTGATTTGGTCGGTATAGAACCCATGTTTCAGGGATAGTAGGGTGGGTTGGTCACTTGGTACCACCGTCTTAATTCTTAAAACTCTTGCTTGGAATATCTTTTGACACATGAAGTAGTTTTGAAAGATCAATATAGGTACATTTAAAATATTTGTATGTAGAATTAAAATTTGAATTCTGTAATGTTGCAACAGTAGATAATTTATAACGTCATTAAGTATAGATAATTTATAACGTCATTCTTTAATATAGAGTTTGGTTTGGTCCAAACATTAAATATAGATAATTTTAGTTAAATTAATTTTTATAAATTTCATATAATTTTAAATGCCATAAAAATATAGAAACTAAAATTATTTAAAGAGATTAAAATTTGAAAGTTTAAAAAATGGTGTGTTTGATTAAAGTATTTTTTTCATTCATATTAAAAAATAATTTTTGCTTTAAAATTTTGTTCCAACTTATCAATTAAATCTTAATTAATAATTTAACATTATTTATAATATTTATATTAATTGCACAATTTTGAGTGGATTTGACTGCAGCTGAATCAGATTAAACCATATTTTAAAACATTGATTTTTCCCATCGTTCTAATTATTGTCACAAATATCGTTCTCGGGATATTAACGACAATCGATAATATCGAGATATTTTCAAATTCTCAAATTATTACAAAAAAATTAACGGAAAAAATTCCACAGAAAATATAATATTTAAACAATAATAAATATATAATAAATAGAAATATTAATAAAATAAAATATTAATAAGGAATTTATCGGATATTTATTGGGATATTATCACAATATTACCATTTAACACAATTTTATTAGGAATTTACCTCAGTGTAAATAAATCTTAAGATTACAAGATATTAACGGTAATGTATAGATAAATCTCAAGACATTAATGCTATTTTAAAACGTAATAAATTTAAAAATATGAGAAATATTTGTTAGATTCGTTAGAATCTCTTCTTCAACTTCATCCCAAACCCCTGTTTTTTACTCTCTTCTTTTGGGGGTTTGGAATCAGACACGCGATAGTTGAAGAACTAGCAGTATTTGGAGCGACAATCCATACCTGCTCTCGAAACAAAGCGGAGCTTGATAGCTGCTTGCAGAAATGGGAGGGTCTCGGTTCCACGTCACTGGTTCTGTCTGCAACTTGGCGTCTCGAGCAGAACGGGAGATATTGATGGAGAAGGTCTCTTCCATCTTTGGTGGAAGGCTCAACATCCTTGTAAGTTTGCCTGTTTCTTTAACATTCATTTGAGTTGCAAGTGCAAATTAATATTTAACAATAACGTTGGCACCCTAACCTATCAATTATTCTCATTTTTCACTACTTGACCCCTATCTTAAATGCTCTTAGGTTGAGTAGAAATTATTCATATGTCGATTGGAACAAATAATGAATAAAGCTGTTGTCGCCTACCCAGGATGAACCTATTAGGATAGTAACTTAAGCCTAATATGATGTATGGATGTGCAAGTAATAATGCAAATTGCATGCAAGTAACCTAATCATAAGATGACTAAACATCCATGATTCATGTGCTAGAAATTATAAAGTAAATTACTAGTAAGCAGTGGATAAAACAAATAATTTGTAGAATGAACTTATATGGAATCACTGTGTCCTCGATAAGAAATATGGCATGCACATAGAGATGTTTCAAAGTTTTCTTGCTGTCTTCCAAACACTGACCCGAGGGCTTCAAACTTACGATTCAACCAACAAGGGACTAAAATAGGGTTTTAACAGTTCACTAGGGTTTTAAGAAGGGTTTTAGGGTTGGTTTGTCACTTCTAGCACAAAAAGGGCCTCAAAGGATTAAAACAGCATATAACCATCAGAAATATGGTTGCTCAAGGCGTAACAGCAGTAGGCCACACAAAGCGGTGGCAAATGGCCATAATTAGGTTGCCTATACAGTTGTACAGACTTGTACGAATCTCTGTATGAATAGTTAGGGATTTGAGTTGGTTTCGGTCTTGGCTAAGTGGTTAAGGATGAAGGAGGAAGGAAATGGGAAAAAAAGGAAAGAAAGCAGGGAGGAGAAAAAGAAGAGGAAAAGGAAAAGAGTAGAAAATAAAAGAGAAGAAGGAGACCAAAAAAAAAAGAAGAATACCAATTTTGCTTAAAACTTGGACATTCTATTTATCTATTCATTCGATGTATTTTTAATAGCCTCTTTCAAAGTATTTTATATCTTCATAGTAGTTAATGACACGCCTTATTATGCACCTGGCCCTCGTCTAGGCTCTAGACCCATTTTGTGCTTAGGTTCTAATCTAGTTTTTTTCTTTTTAAGGAATCGTTTCTATAATAAGCCTATTTTTAAAGAGGAAAAACAATTGTCAGTGCTTGTCCATTTTGCCTTTAAGCTTCGGAAGAGACGAATCACATCCTTATTCATTGCCCTTTCTTCTATGAAGTTCGGAATTCAGTATTGGATAAATTTGGAGTGCTTTGGGTTATGTCTTCTACATTCCTTGAGTTATCTTTTGCTTAGGACATCGGTTCGGTCTCCCAAAGTGCTCTTTGCCATGGCCTTTGGTTCTCTTTGCCATTATGTGGAGCTTATGGTGTGAACGTAACAATAAAAATTTTAAGAATTTTGCTGAGTCGATTGAAGTAGTTTGTAGACGAGTGTTTGCTAAGTGTGCATCATGGGCTTCCTCTCATGTGAAATTCAGGAATATATCTATGAGTGACATTCTGCGAGCCTGCAAAGAATGTATTAACATTGCATAAGTTTTTCTTTTAGTTTTGTTTCCAGCTTTGTGGTTCTCGTAGGTGTAGTGGGTTTGCGGGTTGTTTGTTTTTCTTGCTACCTTTGTAGGCATGCAATATAATTTTTTTTTTTTTGAAATGGTTCATATATTAATAGATAAAAGGCACCAGATGTGCAAATACAAAAGTAGAAAGCAAAAAGAAATAACAGGCAAAGGTAACTAGGAAAGGAATTGCCCACAGAACATGCTACTGTTCAAGGCACATAACATAGCACAATGAGCTCAAGTAAGACCAACGCATTCTTTCCAGGCACTATCATAAGACCAACTTGGGTAATTACAACTTAACACAACCCATGGTTTTATCAATTCGGCTCTGATGTCAAATTTGATGAAGGACAAGCTTTGCTACCAAATATGACACAGGACAAGCTCTGATACCAAATTTGATCAGAATAGAAGTGAAGTGTGCTCTAAAAATCAATGTTGTCAAAATTGCACGATTCACAGTTCGAATAATGCAATCTAATTGAATCAAGTACTCCAACGAGTCAAATCGTAATGGAAACCGGAGGAGGAAGAAAATCGTATGATTCTGGGGGTGACTCACAAATTTTACAAGTCACCCCCATGAATCGGAAACTTGTGTGATTCATCTGAAGAGAGAAAGAGGTGAAAAAGGAGGAAAAATGAAGTAGAAAAGGCGAATAAGAGAAGGAAGAAGCGAAATCGGTCAAACAATTGTCATCTCCAATTTGACACTTATTATCCATCATAAATAACCATAAAAAAGACACAAAGATAGATTAATATGAAATTTAAATATTAATATTAAGTATTTATAAATTTAAGAAATCAATAAATAAATCAAAGCCATTTAAATAAATCTAAATAGCATTCATCAAATGAAAATTTCAAAAAAATAAAAAAAATATTTTTTAAAGATTTTTATTTATTTTTAAATAGATATAAAAGATTGAAAAAAATAAAAAAGGTTTTTTAATAAAATAGAAAAAATGACAAAAAAATAAAAATAAGAAAAATAAACATGTAAACAAAAAGAGAAATAAATGTTTAATTAAAAGGATAAATAAATTATATGAAAAAAGACTAGGAAATAAAAAAGAAATAAATGAAAAATAATATTACATAGTCTAGTCTAAGACGAAGCTTAAAAATCATTTTTAACTTTTGTAAGAATGGTACTCACGAAAGCAAAATTCTTGGGACTTGCAGCAAGGAATGAGGAAGAAAAATAAACCCTAACATTAAAGTGATGGAAAACTACAAATAAGCAAGCGGCGACAACCGAAAGAAGAAAAAGAAAAAGAGGAGAAAGCATAAATGAATCGAAGAGAAGAAGAAAAAAAAAAAAAGACCTGCAACGAAAGGTATGTTCTACTTCTCTTATTGGCTTTATGGGGCTTATGATATAAAATTAAATATATTTAATGATATTTTTTAATTTTTGAAAATTATTTTTTTAATTTGAAATGGGTTTTTCCGGTTTAAGGGTTGTGGTTTTTTTATAAAAACCCGGTCAAACCTGTGAGTTTGACTGGGTTTTCAAGGGTTTTTTTTTATAAAAACGGGTTTGGAAAGGACCCGACCCGTTTTGCAACTGAGCCATGGCTGCGGTTAGGGGTGAAACTCGGGTCGGGTCAGCGGATCGGGTCGGGTTGAAAAGATAAAAACCTGCATTGAATTTGGGTCGGGTCGGGTTGAGGGATTTTCAAGTTAACCCGACCTGATCCGGTTAAATTTAGGCTAAAATGGGTTCGAAATGCGGGTCGGGTCAGAATTCGGGTTGAGTAGGGTTATAATTCGGATCGGGTCGAGATGTTTGGATTAGAAGTTTGGGTCGGGTTCTATATTTTAGTAACTTGGGTCGGGTTGGGTTTTAAAAAATCCGACCCAACCCGATTTTAGCCCTAGTTGCAGTTCGACCGGGCTGGTTTAACAGCACTGTTTGTATCTATTTTAAAAAATAGAAATCTCTAAAAATGATTTTTATTTTTTAGAAATTTTTTATTTTATGAATGCTATTTAGATTTATTTGTTGATTTCTTAAATTTATCAATACACTAGGATTCTTATTGGTTGGAACTTCGAGTTATCTTGGTAGGAATCTGATATCCCTATTCCCATCTCTCGAACGAGCAACCGAAAAGATTCAGGAGCATCCTCAGTTGGTTAGCTACCTCTCATTTTGTTCTAGGATTCTTCCTATTCGTGGGCCATTTGTGGCATGCGGGAAGGGCTCGTGCGGCTGCAGCACATCTGCTAGAGCTTGAAGAATTCCCAAGGGGCCGGCATATTCAGGCCCAATACGTTGCGATTAGATTCTCTCTCCTTGTCCCAGATTTATACTTAATTGATTTGATTCAATCCATTGAACCCGAAACATCTTAAGTTTCCCTTTTATCGAAAAAATCCCATTATTGTCTCACTCTTCATCGAACCGTATGGGTCGGGATTAGGGATTTGGATATACGTAAAAATCTACACGATTTAAATAATGGAAGATCCAATATTTCAAAATTGTATCTAGAATAACTGGAAAAGTACGTGTGATAGCATCTACTATACCAGGAATATCAATGAATCCAATTATTGCAATTGCTCAGGATACCCTCTTTTAGCTTCTAGGGTCTATTTCTTAGTTCAAGATCACTTTTACTAACTGGAATTATAGGGAAATCAAAAGTAACGAACTTCTGTTCTTAATTCGAATGATTACCCGATCTAATTAGACGTTAAAAATATATTAGTGCCTGACACGGGATAGAAATAGAATTAAGGGTCCGTTTCGAATGAAGAAATAATCCAATATTTTTCCCAGAAATATCAATCGGTCAAATCAAATTCGAACCAATTCTGGGTGGAATTGCCACAACATGGGCATTCTTCTTAGCAAGAATTATTGCAGTAGGATAATGGCTAGGAGGATTTGAAAGATCACGAAAGCAATACTCTAACCACTGAGTTAAGTAGGTCATTTATCATTACAAAGAGAAAAAAAGGGCCCCATCGGGGATTATAGACAGAATATGACTTCTCAGCAATACTCAAACCCATTGTCGAATCCTACTCAGCGGAATATGGAGGTACTTATGGCAGAACGGGCCGATCTGGTCTTTCACAATAAGGTGATAGATGGGGCTGCCATGAAACGACTTGATACAATCAAACAATGAATGATTACTTATTTTATTCCATCACCTTGGTTAAGATCCATTCGGAAAAAAAACGCTCTTTAGCACGAGATTTTGAGTCTCGCGTGTCTACCATTTCACCCCTCGGTCAGAAATATAGTGAAATTGTCTTTCCCATTCTTTCCCCGGACCCTGCTACTAAGAAAGACGTTCACTTCGCACGTAATGACAGATCACGGCCATATTATTAAAAGCTTGTGGTAAGAATGGATTTCGTTCTATTGCCATTCCATACTAGAAATAATCGCAGGAAATCCTTTGAGAACACGGATTCCTATTTCTCAATGATATCCCACGATCGAGACAATTGGCTTCCCAGATGCGTTGACATTCCCTTTTTTTTCATTCTAGTTATTGGCATGGGAAGGGATCAAGGAGGAATCACAAACATTTTTTTGATTATGGATCAACTAACCTAAATTCAATGCCTAATTTTACCGACTTCAATGACTCTTTCGGGTCGGGACTATCAGTAACGACTCCCTCGGCAAAAGATATAACTTGTTATTTCCGATTGAATCTTCTTGTTCCTGGATATTCCATAGGAATAAATTGCTATTCCTTTCCTAATCGATTCAGCATTGAAGAAAAAAGGCGAGACACCCATTTTTTCAGTAAATGGTTCAAATCATCTTATCGATATGAGTGTTCTATATCGGATAAATTGACAACTATTCGTTTTTTGGAAACCATCTCCAGAGACCAATCCATCATCCTAAATTCACGATACGATTCAAGAAATCAACAAATATTGTCTCTTCTTAAAGAGACCGGTCCATCATCCTAAATTCACGATATGATTCACTAAATATTATTACATAAAATTAATTTCAAAGAAACTAAAGAAATTTAGTCTATTTTATTTACATAAATTGAATTGATACAAGTGTTTAAATAATTATTTTGTATTAATATATATAGACACTGCACTAAAGAAATAAATAGTTCTAAATTTTTTATATGTTATGAGGAATTGAAAAAATTATCTTATTATTCTATGTCATGTTATACGTAATTATAGTATAAATAATAATTTAAAAAAAATAAAAAACATTATGAATCTTACGATTCTACGATTTCCGATTCACAATTCGCGATTCACATCCTTAGACCGATTTACGATACGATTCGAGTTTGACAATATTGCTAAAAATAAGGTATGACATTAAAAACACTAGATCTAAGAATGTAATGAAGGAAAATAAGAAGTCTGGGTAATAACTATTGCTTTGTGCTCATAACATGCAATGAAAACGCTGACTTAAGAAGTTAGTGTTCTGTAATCAATGATTAAAACAAGATTCTAAGCAAACATCACAAAACCAAAATAACTAAAAAGATACATAACTTGTAAGCATACTAAACCTAGAAGTAATCTCAAATCGAGATTAAGGCCTCCAAATATCCTACGATCATATTTAAGATGTCTAAAATTCCCACACAAATGAAAAAGTACACTCTCAGTGAAAAATCAAGTCCTACTTGAATCCAAACCCAAAAACACTTGAAATAGGTCTAAGAAGGGGCTGTTTGGGGGTTTTTTTGCACAAAAAAGTTGGCTTTAGGGTAGGGAACCAGGTTAGGATGCAAAATAGGCTGAAAAATGACCAATATGACCCGGTTCGTATGGTCATACGGCCGGGTGGGGTATAGGCCGTGGCAGCTTGCAAAGACCAGATCTAGCCTTGGTTGGGTTAGATTTGGGTTTCTTTGGGACTTTTAGGTTGTTTAGGGTTCCAAAAATGCAGGAAAATTGGGAAAAAGTTGGATGAGAAAGAAAAGGAGAAGAAGAAGAGATTAGGAGGAGAAAAGATAGAAGGACCTAATTTCCTTTGAGTCCCACGAAATGAGAGATGGAGTCACACCACCTAGTCTTCTCAAAAGTGTATGCAAAAAAATTCTTCACTTGTATTATATTGTGAAATAATGAGTGTTTACAAGTATTTATAAGGAGACCTAAGAAACCCTAGAGATGCACACGTGTGTGCCACATGTGTGAACAATACAAGCTATTCAGTATGACTTATTACATCCTATAAAGTTGTTATGCCAATAAAATAAAATAAACAATAAAATAAACTTTCTAAGTAAACCAATATGACAACTCAAGATCTATTTAATGGTTTGGATCAAGGCAATCACAATCTGACGGACATAATAGCTCCCAAAACCCGAACTGATGAAATGAACGGTTAGATCAGGTCTTACAAGCAATCTAATCGTAGATCTATGCTAAGACGTTAGATCTGTTGGTCATCTTCCAACCATAATGTCCCGACAGCTATATTATGTCGATTCTGAGATCTCTGATAGACTTGGAAGCCATCATGAACGTCCTCGTCACCTAATCCAATGGGCTATCAAATGATACCAGATTCATAGCATTATGATGTTATTCAATGTTGAAAAGTAAGCCCCAAATACAGAAAAATGAGACTAAGCTGCAAGGTTGATGAGCTTTGCTTGTGTTGGATTATCTGTCTTGGATCCATCTAGGATAAAGTATGTCACCATCTGACCAGATCACGGTGACAATTGGATGTTAACACTTCCATCTACGCTAATGCTTCTACAATCCTGACTCGATGTCCTCATCATCTCCTATTTTGCATTAAAGCACACTAGGTGTTGGCTACTTGTCGCTATTCAAGCACCCCATACTCTGATAATGTATAAGATTTGAACTAAAATATGCACCAAATTACAGTAATTTCTGATATCTTTGCATGGTAAAATCATGGTTATCATCTACTTTAGAAACTTAATCCCCAAAATAGAAAATATCAATAAATACCAAAACTTAAGAGTAAAAATTCTTGGCATGGCCCATGACCCTGCCAACTATCCCTTTATCTCTAGGTTTTTGGTTGAGAATTCTATCCCATTTTATTTGATTTGTGTTGGAAATTTAATGGCTTCACACAAATCTAACCTAACATAACCTTCGCATTGGTGGCATACATAAAAGGAGTACAAATTTACATACAAACCAAATATGCATAAAGTGAAAGAAAGGTCAGCAGATAGTATGTAACCTTGCATGATTTAAATACTTTGCAATGCATTGTTGAACTCTTCTTGAAGTTAAATGGTTAGTTTCTATAATGTGCTGACACATCTATGATACCGTAGGGACACACCATGAATAAGGAAAGGAGGCAGCTGTTACATATAGAAATGGTGTCTAGGATGACACCATGCACAAAAAAGGGCCTACTTTGAAGTGTTTGGGCATCATAGTTTAGATTCGTCCTTTCTCTTTGTTTTTAATGTGTCATCAAGGAAATGCTGTGAATTGCTAATCCATTCGACCCACAATACATATCATGTGTTATGAACTTAGACATTGTTTTATTACATATGCTATCTACCATGAGTTTTCCATATGGTTTTTTCCATTGAAATTTTCAAAATGTTGAAGAGAATAAAAAAAATAGGACAAAAATCTAGGAGAGAATTCGTCATGCTATTGCTAGCTTTGATTTTAAGATTGCTTGGGTCCCGCGGTTGGCAAACTCCGTTGCTGATTCTATGGCTAGACAGGGGGTGTGTTCAAATGAGGAAATTGTTAATAGATTGATGTAATTTGACTGTTTCTGTTTGGGAGGGTTTCTCCTTGTTGCCCTTCCTCTTTAGTATCCTTTTTGTTTTATCAACGAAGTTACCTTTCAAAAAAAAATCTAGGGGAGAAAAAATTCAGATCATTCTTTTCACTCCTATGATTGCGTTGTCTTCTCTAGACCAACAAAACAACTTTTGTAGAAAGTAAGGACCTTATACATCAGCAGTCATATGTCTGTTATAGATGCCTCTGGCCAAATATATGTTCTCTATTTTTTGTTTTGCTTCCTACTTCTTGGCTGTGAAATTGAGAAAAGTTTGGTAGTTAGAGGGTGCTAAACCACTAGCATCTTTTGCAAAAGCTATTCTTTCAAAACAGGGGTCAAGAGAAAAGTAAAGATCATAAATAGCACACAAGGAGAATTTAAGAACAACATTGGATTGGGTGGTGGTGGTTGTTCTTATCATTGTTATCATCATCATCGTTGTCATCATTTATATCATTGTTGGTTTTTGAATGGAATTGCTTATTGTTGAGATAGAAATGTCGTAGATGTGGTAAAAGTAGAACTTCATCTTCTTAACCAGAGATTGAGAAATATTGATGTAGGCATTATGAGTTCATTGGAGACGAAAAGAGGAGAGGAGATACGGTGTTATGTGGAGAAATTTTATGGGCATTATGGGTGAAGGGGAGAGTAGACATAATTTGTCTGGAGGGGCTGAGGGAATGACAAAGATGTGTGGAGAGATTTGGGGAATGGATGCCATGTGACAGTATTGGGTTTTAGAACCTTCTTTAATATATAGGTTTTTCTTTAACATTGCTTGAATAGAACTATTCCACAAGTAAGAGGAATTTTTGGGGGACAAAAAGTGAAAAGAATAGATTGCATCCAATATTTTCCCTTAACTTCGTCATTTTTATTGTGATAAAGAAAGTCTTGATCCATTTTTTCATGGATTTGCTTTGATTCATTGGATTTCGGGTTTGAATCCTATACACTTTTAACAATAGAATTCATCTACAGTTGAAAATAGTGGGCTCATGGCAGGTTGCTGGCTCACTGACTAGTGTTGTACCAATTGAATGCCAAAATTCAAATCTATCTAAGGTTTTAACACTACAAGGTCGATGATTGAAATTGATAATATTCATGTGGTTATCATTAAAAAAAGGGGAAAAAAATTCTTCGAGTCCTAGAAACATTCCATTTCATTGCCTTATAATGTATAGCCAAAACTTCATATGGATCTTCATTTTGGTATTTGGATTTAACTAATGCCCTCTTTCACTTGCTACAACCGCTGAACCTTATTACACCATGTTATGCATCCTTTTCTGCTTTCTACTGTATATTGTCAAAACAGAGGGTTTTTTTTCCCCTTGAAGTGAAGACATAGAGGATTTGGGCTCTTCGTTTTTCCGAGTATTCTTGAAATGGCATCACCTAACTATTGTCTTAAGTTGTATGATGCTGATGGATCCTAAGTGATGTGCTGGGATGTAAAATTAGATATGATCTCCAAATATTTTAAAATGGGCAAGATCCCCTTGTCGTATCCCTATATCGTACTTCATAATTTATGTGTAGAATGGTGTCGACTTTGAAGCGAATAAATCTTGGGTTTGCTTTTACATTGCCGAAATATTTCATTTTTTTTTTTTAAATATTTTGAAACCTAGTTCTTGGAATTTCCCATAACAATTACATATTTATCATTCCTTTGTATTTTTTTTTTTTAATGTAAGTGCAGTTCTACCTCAAGGTTTCTAATCTATTTTATAATATTTGAGGCTTTAGAGAGAATTCGGTGTTGGTTTTAACTTTCTTTAATGGATTTGGTTCATGAAATTTCAATTTAAATAAACAAATTTATAAGGGCAATGATATTTATACCAAAGAAATTAGTCATAGTACATTATATGATATTTTTTTACAATTTTTCCCATTTTTCCCTTGATTCTATTTTCCAGATCCTGCCCGCGTTGCTGCCTGGGAACGACCTAGGCCAGGCATCCCCCGCTGTGATTGACCAATTCCAGCATGGGCTTGCCCCAAGCCGATCCCCACTTCTTTTTTTTTTTTTGAAATGGTCATCCCCACTGTTGTAGTCACCATTCTGCCTCCCCACATCCCAACTGATTCTCCTGTAAGTCATCTCCTCTTCTTTGTCCTTTCTTACCCTGTTCTTCCTTTCTCTCACTTATCCCTTTCGTTCACAACCCATACCGTTTGTCCCTTCTTCTTCACCATCTTCCGTCAGACCTTTCACCTGTCCCTTTTTCCAAATCCAGCACAGACCTGTACCCTGTCCAGCAACCGCTAACCCCCCAATCTTTCTATTCCATTCACGTCCATTCCCTACCCAGCCTCTGTGCATTCAACCATGTCGCCCAACAGTTGCCATTCAATTCCATCTCCCAATGTCCAACCCACAAAACCTTCCCACTTTATTTGTTTCTTTACTTCATAACTTACCCATCAAAACCTATCTCCCAATTGGGCTCATCCATTGACGGCAAGTTCTCCTGCTGCCTTGTTTTAAAGTGGTGGAAAGTACCCTTAAAAGCAAAGGCAGTTTACCCCACGCTTTGCTTTGGGTGGCCGATGCTAGTGCTTGAGACTTGAGAATGATGTCTCATTTGCAGCTTTGCAAGCCTTCCACAACATCTTCCAACTCATTTCTCAAAGCCCAAGAAAGAAGAAAAGGGAAAGGAAAAATAAAAAATAAGAGAGTATCAGACACATAAAATGAACGAAAGCCGGTTCTCAAACATCTCAAGGTTGCTCGCTCGCTTTTTTAACCAGAGATGAAACCATTTTTCCCTCTCATTTTCTTCTCTCCTCTCTTCTCTCTTCTATCTCCAGCAGCCTTTTCATATCTCGGGAAGTTCAAAATCAGACATAAGGCAAAATGGGAAAAATTGTAAAAAAAAATATCATATAGTGTACCGTGACTGATTTCTTTGGTGTAAATTATCATTACCCATTTATAAGGGGCAAGTTGTTTTATGAACTAAATTAATAGTGACACTGTGCATTTTTTGTTTCTCAAGCATATCAATGTCTTCTATCCTTTGTTGCTTCTTTAGATAAACAATGTCGGTACAAGTATAAGGAAACCAACTATTGAGTTTACTGCCGAAGAATATTCCACTCTCATGGCAACCAATTTTGAATCTTCTTACCATCTAAGCCAACTTGCACATCCTCTTTTAAAAGCGTCGGGAAAGGGAAGCATTGTATTCATCTCCTCTGTTGCCGGTGTGGTAGCTTTGGGTACTGGCACAGTTTATGCTGCTAGTAAAGGTATTGTGAATTTGATGGCATAATTTTACTTGTATAACCCTCTATGACATTGGTACAGATAGGAACTTCAATCCAACAATTGTCATCTTTGTTTTGTGTTTTGTTCAGGAGCTATGAATCAACTTACAAAGAATTTGGCATGTGAATGGGCAAAAGACAATATTCGGACAAATTGTGTGGCACCTTGGAGCACCAAGACCTCGCTTGTGAGCCATGTGAGAAACTCCTTTTCTTTATGATCTATTGATATATAAATCTTATGTTGTTGTTTATATTGAGGCATGTATAATGCTTAGTCCTCACAAATGATCCTATGGATTTTCGACAGTAGATGTTCAAAAACTATTAAGATTCAAAGATCCTACCCATTTAGATTTTGACCTACCCGATGGCTAAGAAAAGCGTTACGGCAACAAACCTAAAAGTGGCTAAAGATTGGGTGGCCTGGATCTACTCACCTTAATGACTTTTGAAAATGAGATGCATTAGACTGCAGTTATCCTATCTCTAGTTCTTTTGTATGTGATGAATGGTGTAACATGATGATTCATGATCCTCTACAAATTGGTTCGTAGAAGATCCTGTATAAACATAAAAAATGAGATACACAATATATCTTTTTAGCCATAAGAAGTGGATTCATTGGAAAGATCTATGCTTAAACATGGGGTCCTCTAAAAAATTACGTTATTGTATCAATCAAGCTATATTTTATAGACCTCCCAAAATTTGATCAATATAAAGGGATTAGAAAAAAAAAGTTGAAGTGTCAATTTTGGGAGGTTTAAAAGATATGACTTGGTTAATCTAATCAAGGTGATTTTATTGGGCCTCATGTTTAAGCATTGACCTCATTCCAATGATTCAATTTGTGGCCAAAGAACTATATTATGGAACCATTATTAAAGCAGGTACAGGATTGTGACTCATAATGTGGTACTAACTGTTGATTCATTCAAGATCTGAACTTTCAATTCGTCCATTATCAAACTTAATAGCTTTTTGACAGATGATTCCATGATGATTGAGTTAAAGATATGGATATAAAAATTATATAAGATTCTCTATCTACTATAGATTTTTCTTTTTGTTGATTCTTTATTTAGCAAAATGAGGAAACAATTTATTTTTTAAGAAGGAAAAAAATTGGGAAAAGCCAGTTCTTTTATGTAGAGATGAACCACTCCGGAATTAAAACATTGATTATCCTTCAACGGTTAACTACATATCGAAGACTTCCTCGGCTGGCTCTCAGAAGTCAAACACTTCTTCGATTACATGGAAATAGATGAAGCGAAGAAGGTGAAGCTCGTGGCCTATGAACTCAAATGTGGAGCTTTTGCTTGGTGGGAGCAGTTGCAAACCACACGCATGCGGCAAAACAAGCCTCCTATTAAGTCATGGCCACAGATGAGACAGGTTCTACAGACCTGTTTCCTTCCAACTTACTATGATCAAGTCTTGTTTCAGCAATCTCAAAACCGTTGGCAAGGAAAATGACCCGTTCGAGACTATGCGGCTGAATTCTACCGTCTCTCAACGAGAAACAACTTGGTTGAGACTGAGTCTCAACAAGTCGCAAGGTTCCTCGGATGACTCCGTACTACGGTCCATGACTGCATCATGTTCCACCCCAGCTTCACTTTGAGTGATGCGGTACGAATGACCTCAAAAGTGGAGGGTCAGTTAGATTGACCCAGGGGAAGGAATGCTCCTACGATTACATCCACTCCCCCATCAACTGCTCATAACCCCACACCAGCCCAAGGGTAGATTCCTCAACAGGGTATACTCCCGCGACATGTGCCCGCAGAGAATCCAGCAACCATTGCCCCGCCAAAGCTTATTGAGAGCAAAGAGACTGTCAAAAGCAACCTGTTCACTCCTCCTATGCCTATTAGGTGTTGCCGTTGCGGAGAAGTCGGCCACCATTCAAATCAATGTCCTCGCCTTCAGCCAATCAACCTTGCCACGGGCAAATCGAGGAAAAAGAATATGTGGAAGGTCTAGTGGAAGACGACGACAAAAAACAATAGATTACATATGAGGACCAAGGCATTTCTTTGGTGGTCCGAAAATTGTTGTACACACCAAAGCAGAGTCTCCCCCTGCAGCAGTCACCACTTCTTCAAGACCTGGTGCATTGTGAACCAAAGGGTTTGTGACCTCATCACTGATGGTGGTAGCAACGAGAACATCGTCTCTCAGTTGATAGTTGATAAGTTGGGTTTGACCACGCAAGCACACCCTTCTCCTTATTCTATTAGATGGATCAAAAGCGTGGGAGAGACGAGAGTGCCAAAGCAGTGTTACATCTCATTCTCCATTGGGCAAACTTACGAAGACCGGATTCTCTTCGACGTTGTCAACATGGACATGTGCCACATGATTCTTGGGCGTCCTTGGCAATATAATGTCAGTTGTGCCCACAAGGGCCGTGAGAACACTTACACCTATAAGGATGGAATGAAATTTACTCGCGCTCATATGTGGGGAAAATCATCGACCCCTCAGAAGAAAGAATCTTACCTCTTCGTTAGCAGCACCAAGCAGAAAAGTTCGAGGAATACAACACAATCACATGCTTCAAGCCTTCAAGTATTTACAGATGGGGCATATCGCAACTAGATGCCCGAGGCACAACATCAATCGCCGAGTCGATCATCAAGCATCCAATGATCCCATGCAGGACACTTGCACACTTTTGTGGAATGGAGAGCGACCTCATGTCAAACCTCTCCTGAAGGAGCGGAGCCCCACAAGCAAGTACAAGATATGGCTTGTAAAGGGTCAGTGTGAAGTTTTGTGGCATCTTCTCGGTAGTGGTGGTGAGAACAAAGAGCATTGCTCCTTATATCGCACTCCTTGGTTACAAACTCAAGGACGAGTTCCGTTCAACCACCGGGCCCTGATAAAGAACAGACGGCATGAGCATCCACACGGGACCTCAACCCACACGTGAGACCCATTTCCTCTCAGCTCTCTTAGCTGCTGTTGTTTCTCAGTGGGACTCTCCACAGCCTAAATCTACCTCTCCACTTGTTTTCTAGTCGCACAAGGACACTCCAACCAAAATCTAGCCGTGCCCGAAGGAGTATTAAAAAACCATTTGGGTTGGGCAAGAGTCAGCGCTTGTATGTACTTTTGGAAACCCAGGATTCCCTTATTTTATCTCTATTCCCTTTCCTCCTCTTTCTCTCTCTTCTCTCTTTCTTTATCTAACCTTTGCAGGAAATGTTATCCTTTTCTCTCCCTCTTCCTTTGCTACCCAAGCAACTCGTGCCTGCAACACCAACAATGTGCAGCCTACCGCCTTGCTGTCCAACTGATCTATCTCTGCTACCGTCCATGAGTAGTTGTGCCCGTTGCCCCAACCGCACCTGTCCATCT
Organism: Chimonanthus salicifolius; assembly: GCA_013350335.1. Classification (NCBI taxonomy): domain Eukaryota; kingdom Viridiplantae; phylum Streptophyta; class Magnoliopsida; order Laurales; family Calycanthaceae; genus Chimonanthus; species Chimonanthus salicifolius. The sequence continues at coordinate 52,628,968 of CM023532.1, forward strand.
GCAACGTCCCAGCTAGCTGCATGCTAGTGTCCCCTGTTGTAGGCCTTCACTCCGCGCACAGTGCCCCCTGCTGCCTCCTTGCCGGTCCACCGACAGTCCCAACCCACTTCACAACCATCTTGCCTGAGGCCCTTCTCTCCATCCTCTCTTCTTCCCCATCTTGCCCATTCCCTCTCTCCTGCTTGCCCATAGACAACCGACCAGTCCCTTTTACATCACCAGCGACTCCCCTGCTCCGAAGCGCCCAACTAGCCAGCACCATCGAGCGTTGGTTGGGGTTTCCCCCATTGCATGTAAACGCCCAAAGCTTAGAAGTGTTGACCAGCTCCGTCCTTATTAACCGAGTGTTGTTGGACTCCTTGACAACCCAACAAGGTCTTTGGATTCCCCTTGCTTCGTAGGCTCCCTCATTGGGCCTAACCAACTTCCTTGTGGTTAAACGATCCTGCTACTGCATTAGCAATGGGTATGATAAGCTAGTAACTGCGGGGGACTTGGCGAATGCAATCAAGTGGGCAAGAGGATTGAAACAATCACCTTGGAAACTTGTGTCAGTAGTCAGGGGGGTTAATATTTTGTGTCGGGAGAGACGTCTCTTTCTCACTCGTCAGGATCTCGGTTAACGAAGTTGCAAACCATGATTGGCTCCCCTTTTCTTATTTATACATATAATTCTTTCAGTTTATACACAATCAACTCAAGATACAGAGAATTTCTTCTCCATTCTTCATCTTCTCTTCAGTCTATTTTTCTACACTAAGAATTCAAATTCCTATGAAAAATGTGCATACAAACATGGGACAATCAAAATTTCCTATGAAAATTGAATTTTCCTAAGTGGTATTTGTCATTTTCCAATGATGAAGAATGAAAATCATAAAATATGAGACTCTTCTCTTTTCTTCCATGAAATAAGGGCTCTTTGTTTGGTTGAGGTCTTGGGTTCAATCCTAGGTGGCTCTAATAAAGGGTCACTCTCCGTGGGATATGTACAGAGTAAGGTTTCACTGTTTGAATCCGGCATGTGTGCGCAGGGAGGCGTGCACATGTCTCAAAGGACTAGTCGAGCAAGACATTTGGACACCTTCGGTCATAAAAAAAATAAGGGCTCTTTTTGCCAACCACAATAGTTGAGATCCTTCCCTCTTCTTTCAAGGAATTCATTTCCAAGAGGGTGGATAAGAAAAATAATGAGGAAAAGAGGAACATTTTGCAATCATCAAAAAAAAAAAGAAAAAAAGAGGAGCATTTTCCTTGCTTGCCATGACAACTATTCATTCATTTTCAATGAAATAAAGATTTTTAAACAAATCCACAGGCTAACATGAGTCTGAATTTCATACACTTGGATGACATGAATCGAACTTAAACATAATTTATTCCATGGAATTGCTTTCCTTGCGGAAATAGGCAAACAACCTCTATGAAAATTGAATTAATCCATGGAAGAGTTAAAAGAATGTTTGAGAGAAGTTCATAAGCCTTTTGAGAGTCCTTCCTTAAAAATTCAAATTTTTAAAATGAGATAACTAAAATGGAACAGATGGAGTAACTTATTAGTTCTATAATGTCCATTATCCTGTTATTTCATATTAACTATTATGGACATGTTCCTGCTTCCTACTGCAATAATAATATTCCATAATCCATACCTTATGAGCTTTTCATTGATTCTCTCTTGATAATGCATTATCCAGCAGTCACTTGCTTACATTATCTTGTCTATGATGATGTTTTCTTTTAACAGTTGTTAGAAGATGAGGAATTTACAAAATCTATAATCTCGCGCACTCCTCTTCGACGCATAGCAGAGCCAGAGGAGGTATCATCTCTGGTGGCTTTCCTTTGCTTGCCTGCGGCTTCATACATTACAGGGCAGGTGATATCTGTTGATGGAGGAATGACTGTGAATGGTTTCTACCCAATGCATGACTAGAAACATCAAGAAACTGTTTGTCCAGACAATCACCATAGTTTCTCATAAATTACTCAATAAGTGTGATGTTTGTAGAGCAGTTGTACTAATGCTTTTGTTGGAATTTCTAGAAGATCAATTGTTCCCTCACATTTCTTGGTAATATGATCTGTAAGGTCCCTTTGGTGTAGGATCATGTTAGCATAAAAAATGTTTGGTTGATATTTGACATGAAATGAAAGTGTTTAGATAAGGACCCAAATTGTACATCATCCATGGCATACATGGATCAAGTCACATCTACAACCTACCCAAATGAAATTAACATATATAACAGCAAATATAATTATGTTGACCATATCTACACTAATATGGTAATCAGGTTCTAAGGTAACAGTAATTATGGTAATTATGATATACATGTCTTATACTGTTTGGAATGCTGCTTTTTGGTTTGTTGTTTTCAATGAGCCGTACAATATAGAAATCATTAGATGAAAATTTGGACTGATGTGGAATTGTGTGCATATAAGTGGATTTTCCGAAAGAGACATTACACCGCATCTTTGGTGCATGGGGACGTGCTTCTTTTCTTGCCTTCGCTACTGCTTTTCTCTGCTAATATCTCATTTGGCGCAGCACAGGCAGGATCGGATTTAGGACGGGACAGGTGATTCAGTTGAGGCTCGGGTAAATGGGTCAATTAAATGGGAAATAGGTAATAACTAGGAATGATAAATGAGTTTGATGGGATATTGGGCTCGGTCAATTCATGTCAAAAGGAGCAAAGTGGGCATTAAGTGGAGACCTTAAAATTAAAAGACAAGGTTGGGGACGTTGGGAAGAGTTGTGGGATGCATTAATGGGTCAAGGTTGCTTGGGTGGTCAAAGGGGAAAGGAGAAAAGAAAGGGCTAGCAATTGGGATGGTAGATTGCAGAGGATGGTCATTCCTATCAGGGACGATGGAACAGGGCTGGCTGGCCTGGAGCTCTCGAGTAGTAGATATAGGATGAACAGCGAGCATGGCAGTGACGTGGTAGCGTGAAGGAGAGTCGTAGCTGAACGGCCGGATAGAGATGGTGGCAGCTAGCAGATCTAGGCCTACGATTAATCTTGAGCACCATTGGAGATGACATTGTGGGCAGAAGAGAAAGAGACGAATGGGAATCCACTCGGAGAAGGAGAAGAGAAGAATGGGAATCCACCCGAGGGAGAGGAGAGAGAAGCTCTAGTCCACGGGAGGGAGAAGGAGAAACGGGAATCACCGTAGGGGGAGAGGACGATGAGAAACTCTCAATTTTTCATTCGTTCAATAATCTGTTTGATTACATTCTCTAATGGGGTTTTTATAGAAAACCCATAACACAAAAATAGAAATAAAAGGAAAGACAAAAATAGGAACATAAAAATGGAAATAAATCTAAATTATCTCAATCTTGCAAATAAGAATAAAATAAAATAGAAAGTTCTATAATCTCTCGATTTCTTACTGGGTTTCTCGATTTGCTTGGGATTTCAATTTTGAACCTAATCTCAGGTAGATGCAGTGCTGCATCATCATTTCTCCATGTATGGTCATTTGAGATAAGATTTATAGGATAATGTGACTCTGACATGTAAAGTACCTCGTGAAGCATCACCGCAAAGACTAGCGATGCTCTCATCCAAGCATTGTCATCATTATCTTATTCTCGCCCTCTTCTGCGTCATCTCCTCCTTCATCTACTTCCTCAACCTCTCTGCCACCACCCCTGCAGTCCATTCAAGCAACCGTAGCTTTGCTCTCTCTTTGAATGTCATGTGTCCTCTGAGGCCCCTAGGTACTGGACCTGATCAACTCATTCCACCTCTTTTGCTCAGACTCTGATGCCACCGCCTTCCACAAGTTGGCCCTAGACTGCACCGTCTGCCTGTTGAGATTTGAACCCCATCACCAGCTCTGCATAATCCCTCACTTTCCACTCCTTCATTGAGACGTAACTCTCAACCAACCATATATGCCACCTCTGTTGGTCCACCATCTCACTCCAAGACTCTCCACCAGCACTCGCTCCGCCGAAGGACCTCGTTCGAGGGGGGATTGTTGGTGCTGTTACGAATGAGTCACACATTGGAAGTGTAGAGGAGATCTAGGAGTTTGTAAAGGACTTGAGTCACTCCTTACTCCACCTAACAGGCTAGTCTTTTGGGATAGAAGTCCAGGTCCTAACACCTTCCTCCTCTCTTTCCCTCATTGTCTGTGCTTTCATTCTTCTTTGCCTATTGCCTGAACTTCAGCAACATTGTGTAATTAGAAATCATGACGATTTTATTTTGCATTTATGGTACAGATGACATGGTGGGTACTTTGTGACTAAAACTATGATTGCCTCATGGCATGCACCAATTACTAGAAATGTTCTGTTGTGATGTAGATATGGTATCTTGCTACTTGCCCGCATCAGAGCAAGCAGAGGTGGAGACAACATAGTCAAAAGGTAACATATAGCGTTCCCGCTGGATCGCCCTAACTAGTCATATTGGTATGCATCTACTAGCCCGGGTATCGATATTTACTGAAGTGAAGGAAAGCTGCCTTTGTCTCTATCTATGATGCTATAGATCATTTTGATATAGCAGCAGAGAAATAGGTCTTGCTGCCTCTACTCCTTCTACCTTTGCTTCTCCTGCTTCGGTCTCGCTCACGGATCTCAACCACGAGACTCAGAATCACGCTCACGAGGCTAACCTGATTCCTAACAGAGAGAAGGTACACTAGGTGAGGTGGCTAGCTTTGTCCGACTAGAGATATATATTTTCCTTCACTTAGCTTGGGTTTTCCGAAGAAGACAATCAGAGAACGAATCTTAAAAGTTTTTCAGATGTAATTAGAGGATACACATTTATTGGAGAATCTGCTGTTATTATGGGATGTGATTTTGTGGGGCTTTTGGTTGGCCTATATGCAATTTATTAACTCGATATCTATCTAAGCAGGTTCGCCATGCTCAGAGACCTGAGTGTATATGTGGCTTGGACTAAATCCAACACATTTTAAGGAAAGAAATTAGCAAGTTGCAAACATGATTTTATAGTGGTAATTTGAACCTAAAATACATGATGACATGGGTATAATGTTTTCTGAATTTGTTTAGTCATCTTTTCCGTGGTTGCCATATACCATTTACTAAAAAAGGTTCAAATTTTTATAATTTTAGGCTTTTAGAATTGAGTACTTTATTGTTCTTGCTTTAAGATATGACTAGGCAATTGATTGGTTGGTGGTAATGTTCTCATTCTGCTTATTGAATGTTTTCTTTGTTTTAGGCTTTAGACTACGTTCTACAGCAGATACCATTATATTGATTGATATTGGATGGCTGCTATATAATTACATTTATGCGGTATTTATGTATTTGTATGTTGTGCACTTATTGACAGATCTCTATTTTTTTCATTATTTTATTATTTTTGAATTAGTTCTCGTGTGTAAAGATGGCCCTGTGTGAAATGATATTTTACATTTAAAATGTTCTACACAATTTTAAAATAATTCAAGTGAGAAATTGTGAATCACCCACCCTGTGCTGATCCGTCTGGTCAATAAATTAGATTGTGTGTTTCTAGTACAAGCTCTCCATTTTCCAACCTTGCCACCATGATAGAAGTCAATTGGTTCAGCATGAGTAAGTTCTTGAAACTACTTTACTATCAGCCATCCATCGTTGCACTATAAGCAATTACCTTAATAGATGAGGTAAAATTAAACAATGAAAACATGCCTTTTTCTTGAGAAAATGGACATTGATGTCAGCCATGCCCCCATCAAAGCTCTCTAGCCATTCTTCATATAGGGGCTTTTATGTATAAATATAGAAGGGTGTGATCCTCCTTAGAGAATATTAAGACCTTAAGGAGTGGAAGTAAGTAGAGTCATTTTGTGTGTGAAAGTCAAACCCACAAACAAACACAAATCGAAGAACAATCACACACACAAGAAACAAGAGAACAAACAGAGATTGTGGTTCGACAAAATCGCCTACATCTATAAAGCATGATAAATCCACGATGAAGAAAAAGACCAGAGATTATAATGATTAGCCACCCTCTCTCTTCTCATCCTAACATTTTGTTGGTGGAGATGGCTTTTCTTGTGAGGAAGGGTTAAATGCCTTTTCATTTATGGGAGTTAGAAGAGATTTTTGGGTAATAGAATGATGATTGTTATGCGCATGTGGTTTGTGACTCCAATAGAAAATATTATGTGGCAACATGTGATTGGACCATTTGAGATTTTTGTTGTGAGGTGGTTAAAGTCTGTTGTTGACGTTGGACATTTATCTTTTTAGTCCCAGCATAGGCCTTGGATTAAGGTAGTTTACTTTTCACAAGAAGCCATGGATGTTTTTCCAAAAATGCAATTTCATAGTTACAAGTGATTGGCTTTCAGCTCCGGTTTTGCTTTTTTTCCCTGCTTTGGTGCTTTGTTTTACTGTTGTTGCTTGCTTTCTCGTATTCCTGCTCTGTCCTTCATTGAACATGTATGTAGAAAAGAGCTCCACCATTGATGGTTTTTAGAATAAGTACGTGGGAAATGGCAAGTTAGACAACTGAATCCTCCTCTGTTGAGTTGAAAGAAAATGAGGACAGGCTAAGAATTTACTTTAAGAAGTGGGGGTCTTGTGTTTAATTCACGCTCAATTCTAAAGGCCACTCTCCATTGAACTTATCTGTTGTGTGTAGATTTGGAGGTTTACACATGAACACCTTAGTTAAAAAATGGTGTTTGATGAAGACCTCTAATCCATCTATTGACTGAATCTATTATTTAAAAATGAACTTCGCATGTTGTGGATCCGTTCGTAGTAGATAAGTTCTCTTATCGAGTAAGTATGATACAAATATACAATTAAAGAGAATAGATGGTCATAAAATATAATGATCAGACTAGATAATTGGGTGGGATACATTAGATGACCACATGGATAAAGTGGGTAAAGTTTTACTACTAATCAATCATTCTATCTCATCACATTGGCCATGAAAAATCAATGGTATCAATTTTGAAAGATCAAATTTTAAGTTTATTCTTTCTTCCATTATCAAAGGACTCTTCTCATAAAATTCTTCTCTAGAATTTCTGAAATTTTGAATTTTCGGATTTTTGTTTTTGACAAATTTTGGAATTAGAGGAATTCCATCATTTGAAATTTTCCATTTGGTCACATCGAAATTAAACATTGAAATTTCTTAAATTCAATGGTTCGAGAATTCTAAAAAACCATCTTTAGTTACATAGTTTTGAATACAAAATTGAATTTATTTGAGAATATGGATCATAAAATTTAAATTTAACAATACTCCATATCAAGTTTATGGTCTAACAATTGAATTTAAATAGTTTAAATATGACCATATTGTTCAAATGAAATATTAAGTGAGCCTTCAAAAATTTCTTATACATATTTAAATTACAATTGTATAGGATAAAAGAACATCAAATTGAAAACTACATGAGTTGATACGTTATAGTTGCGCTTAATAATATCGTGATGTAAAAAAGAAAAAACAGAATTTAGAAATGAACAATACCACTCATTGCCTATTAAATATAAAAAATATAATAAAAATAGTTAAACATTAGTATTATTATGTTTGATCCTATATACATGTTTTTTCTTCTAAAGATGCTATTATCTGACTGCAATTCGAGTCTAGAAAATGCTATACAACTTCAGTTACGAATGATATACACTGCCATACTTTCTTTTTTAAGTTCACTTGTAAAAAAAATACTAAAGTATCATATATTATGATGTCTTACACGTCCATCAATATCATATGCTATCAAATTAATAAATACAAAATAACATAATAGATATCAAAATTTTGTAAAAAGGTATTCAAGCAAATAAATGAAAAATAGTTTCCAACACTATAATTATTAGAAAATTTACAATATCTTTTTATGATCAAGGATGTTAAGAATTCTTAAAGCATTCGACTAATCTTTCAAACATATGCAAGCCTCTCAAAGGATAACTCTATCGAAAATGATCTTTTGAGGTGGATTGAGAATGAAACTCTATTTCAACTTTTGAGGTGAGTTTTGTAGAATCATTCCAACACTAAAATTGTTTGGAGATTTACAATAATCATGCACAATCTTTTTAAGAATTTCACTATTCTTGTATTTTTCTAGATATTGAAAATTTTAAAATAGCAACTTTAAAATTTATTATTTTAAGATATCAACAACTTTTAAATTAAAATATCCTATTATACCTTATTGGACCTATTCCATTCTTCCGGAGAATCTCCGAGCACACTCACCAAGATCGGGAGAGAGACAATGGAAAGCAGCGAGAGCATCGGCGCCAGAAATGGACGATGGTCATTACAGGGAACTACGGCACTCGTCACCGGTGGAACCAGAGGAATCGGGTCTCTCTCTCTTTCTGTACCTCTCTATCTACTTTAAATTACTTCCTTCGATCGTGCGCCGAACGACTAGTTCGGCGTGACACCTGAACATTTTCGGTCATAGAAAAAACAGAAAAAAATACTTCCTGTGATATTTCTTATGGTATTTGTATTCATCAATCAAAAGCTATCATCTCTGTTTTTCCCATCGTTATCATCTTTTCTTCAACTTCATCCCAAATCCCTGTTTTTTTTTCCCTCTTTTTTTCGGTCGGTAATCAGACACGCGATAGTTGAAGAACTAGCAGTATTTGGAGCGACAATCCATACCTGCTCTCGAAACAAAGCGGAGCTTGATAGCTGCTTGCAGAAATGGGAGGGTCTCGGTTTCCACGTCACTGGTTCTGTCTGCAACTTGGCGTCTCGAGCAGAACGGGAGATATTGATGGAGAAGGTCTCTTCCATCTTTGGTGGAAGGCTCAACATCCTTGTAAGTTTGCCTGTTTCTTTAACTTTCATTTGAGTTGCAAATGCAAATTAATATTTAACAATAACGTTGGCACCCTAGCCTATCATCTATTCTCATTTTTCACTTCTTGACATCTATCTTAAATGCTCTTAGGTTGAGTAGAAATTATTCATATGTCGATTGGAACAAATAATGAATAAAGCTGTTGTCGCCTACCCAGGATGAACCTATTAGGATAGTAACTTAAAGCCTAATATGATGTATGGATGTGCAAGTAATAATGCAAAGTGCATGTAAGTAACCTAATCATAAGATGACTAAACATCCATGATTCATGTGCTTGAAATTATACAGTTAATTGTTATTAGGCAATGGATAAAAAAATAATTTGTAGAATTAACTTATATGGAATCAATGTTTCCTCAATAAGAAATATTGCATCCAATATTTTCCCTCAACTTGTCATTTTTATTGTGATAAAGAAAGTATTGATCCATTTTGTCATGGATTTGCTTTGATTCATTGGATTTTGGGTTTGAATCCTATACAATTTTAACGATAGAGTTCATCTACAGTTGAAAATAGAGGGCTCATGGCATGTTGTGGGCTCACTGGCTAGTCTTGTACCAATTGAATATCAATATTCAAATCTATCTAAGGTTTTAACACTGCCCGGTTGATGATTGAAATTGATAATATTCAAGTTGTTATCATTAAAAAAAGGTAAAAAAATTCTTCAAGTCCTAGAAATTCCATTTTATTGCCTTATAATGGATACCTAAAACCTCAGATGGATCTTCATTTTGGTATTTGGATTGATCTAACGCCCTCTTTCACTTGCTACAACTGCTAAACCCCATGAGCATGTTGTGCATCCTTTCCTGCTTTCTACCGTATACTGTCAAAACAGGAGGGATTTTTTTTCCTCAAGTGAAAACATAGAGGATTTGGGCTCTTGGTTTTTCCCAGTATTCTTGAAATGGCATCACATAATTATTGTCTTAAGTTGCATGACGTTGATGGATCCCTAAGTGATGTGCTGGATATAAAATTAGATATGATCTCCAAATCTTTTAAAATGGGCAAGATCTTCATGTCCATATATCATACTTCATAATTTAAGTGAAGAATGTCATGTCAAGAACTAGACTTTGAAGAGAGTAAATCTTGGGTTTGCTTTTACATTTCTGAGATATTTCATTTTTATTAAATATTTTTTAAACCTAGTACATGGAATTTCCCATAACAATTACATATTTATCATTCCAATTTTTTTAATGTAAGTGCTGTTCTACCTCAAGGTTTCTAATCTATTTTATAATATCTGAGGCTTTAGAGAGAATGCGGTCTTGTTTTTAACTTTCTTTAATGGATTTAGTTCATGAAATTTCAATTTAAATAAACAAATTTATAAGGGGGCAAGTTGTTTTATGAACTAAATTAATTGTGACACTCCATTCATTTCTTGTTTCTCAAGCATATCAGTGTCTTCTATCCTTTGTTGCATCTCCAGGTAAACAATGTCGGTACAAATATGAGGAAACCAACTATTGAGTATACTGCCGAAGAATATTCCACTCTCATGGCAACCAACTTTGAATCTGCTTACCATCTAAGCCAACTTGCACATCCTCTTTTAAAAGCATCGGGAAAGGGAAGCATTGTATTCATCTCCTCTGTTGCCGGTGTGGTAGCTTTGAGTACTGGCACAGTTTATGCTGCTAGTAAAGGTATTGTGAATTTGATGGCATAATTTTACTTCTATAACCCTCTATGACATTGGTACGGATAGAAACTTCAATCCAACGGTTGTCATCTTTGTTTTGTGTTTTCTTCAGGAGCTATGAATCAGCTTACAAAGAATTTGGCATGTGAATGGGCAAAAGACAATATTCGCACAAATTGTGTGGCACCTTGGTACACCAAGACCTCGCTTGTGGACCATGTGAGACACTCCTTTTTCTTTATGATCTTTTGATACAACAATCGCATGGTGGTGTTGTTTATATTGACGCATGTTTAATGCTTAGTCCTCACAAATCATTCAGATTCAAAGATCCTAGCCATCTAGATTTTGATCCACCTGATGACTAAGAAAAGCATTACGGCAACAAAACCTAAAAGTGGCTAAAGATTGGGTGGCTTGGATCTACTTACCTTGATGACTTCCGAAAATGAGATGCGTCAGACTGCACTCATCCTATCTCTAGTTCTTTTGTATGTGATGAATGGTGTAACATGATGATTCATGATCCTCTGTAGATTGGTTCGTAGAAGATCCTGTATAGACTTAAAAAACGAGATACACAATATATCTCTTTAGCCACAAAAAATGGATTCATTGGAAAGATCTATCCTTAAACATGGGACCTCTAAAAATTTACATTATTGTATTAATCAAGCTCTATTTTATAGACCTCCCAAAATTTAATCAATATATAGGGATTAGAAAAAAAAAAAAAGTTGAAGCGTCAATTTTGGGAGGTTTAAAAGATATGACTTGGTTAAGCCAATCAAGGTGATTTTAGTGTGCCCCATGTTTAAGCATAAACCTCTTTCCAATGATTCAATTTGTGGCCAAAGAAATATATTATGGAACCATTATTAAAGCCAGTACAGGATCCTGATTCGTAATGTGGTACTAATTGCTGATTCATTCAGAATCTGAACTTTCAATTCGTCCATTATCAAACATAATAGTGATGCAGGAAAATGGGATAAGGTGACTCTAAATGCCTAATGTGGTTCCTTAAGATTAAAAGAGATGAAAAATAATGCACCCTAAGGGTAAAATGGGCTGAAATTAAATAATCAATCAATTAATATAAGATTACTAAAAATATAATGTGTTTAATATAACTAATGGGAACTCAAACAATTACTCAATCCCGACAAATATCGGGTGAAACAATCAAGGTTGGGTCGCACAGGTAAAGAGTAGTTTATGAGGAGAGGTTATTAAATAGGACTTAGGAATAATGAAATTGGGATGCAATTGGAATTAGAAAAAGGGCATACGAATGGATCTAAGTGGCTTAGAAGAGGAATGGAAGGACTTTTGGGTGTGGGGACATGGACAGTGGGACTAGGAGGGCTTGGCAACACAGGTAGAGGGGCTGGAATGGGGAGACGACAGTAAGAAAGGGTCTGTGGAGGGTGCGGCAGCAAGATATGGGATCTAGGGAGGGGCCTAAGTATGTGGTGACAACTGTATGGGCTAAGGAAACGGTCTAAAGCGGCTTGGGACAGCAATAAGATGCTGTATGGGACTTAGAAAGGGGGTTGGGACTGCCATGGAAGGATGGCGGCAAGTAGGGGAAGGCTTATGAAAGGGCGGAAGCTAGGAGTTGGGTGTTTGGGTGTCACGGCAGTCAAGGGAAGAGGGGCGGCAACTGTGGGGACTGGGTTTGGGGCTACGGCAGCAGGGAGGGGCGCTGGTAGGGGCGAAAACAAGGGGATGGCAAAAGGCGGACTTAGCCAAGGTGATCATTTATCACCCTTCATTTTCACTTTGGTGGGAGAAGGTTTGAAGATATTGGTGGAAAAGGCCAAGGAGTTAGGGCATAATTAAATGATTTCAGGTTACAGAGGAGAGGCTATCAGTAGCTCATCTTCAGTTTTCCGATGATATTTTGTTCTTCTGCGATGCTTCTAAAAACGAAGTTCTCAGTTACAAAGCTATTTTAAGGTGTTTTGAGCTAGTCTCTGGGCTTAGAATCAACCTAGGAAAAAACACTAGTTGGGGTTGGCATGGACCAAGAGATATTAAATAGTCTAGCTGAAGAGATGGGTTGCAGAGTAGGGGGCTTCTTTTTAGATACCTAGGGCTGCTAGTTGGAGGAAATGTTAGGTCTAAAAGGTTTTAGGCACCGGTGATTGGAAAGGTGGAAAATAGACTAGCTGGTTGGAGTAAGATCTACTTGTCTTTAGGCAGGAAGCTTATTTTAATCAAATCAGTCTTGATCAATCTTCCCTTGTTCTATATGACAATCTTTGAAATGCCTAAGGGAATAGTCAACAGGCTGGAGCAGCTCTTTAGGAATTTTTATGGGGCGATAAGGAGGAGAGTAGAAAGGTGCATCTTGTAAGATGGTCGGAACTCGGAAGTCACCTTGCCCATAAGAGGAGGTTTAGAAATAGTGTCATTACGTATTAGGAATCATGCTTTGTTATGTAAATGGTGTTGGCGTTTCAGAAGAGAGAAAAATGCATTGTGGTGAAAGATATGGGGTGGAAAATGAAAATGAATGGAACCTTTTGGAAGGGGTGGAAAGAAATGGCTCACAAGTCCTGAAGGCATGGAGGAGAATAGGATTGGGTAAAGGCAAGGTAGGTGGCATCTTTAAGGAGAAATTGAGAATGCTGGTAGGGAAAGGAGATAGGAACTTTTTTTGGAGTAAACTATGATTAGGAGAGAGACCCCTTTTCCAAGACTTTTCAAGATCACTAGAAATAAGAGAGTTAGAGTAATGGAATGCTATAAGAATAAAGAAGGGTTGACCAATTAGAAATAGATTTTAGAAGAGTTTTTAGAACCTTTGAGCAAAGAGTTTAATGGAATTGAGGGCTTTGCTCAGGGATATACCCATCTTTTGGAGGACAGAAGATGAGCAAATTTGGACAGGCGATTTGTCCGGTATTTATTCAGTAAAGACTAGGGTACAGTTGGCATTAAAGGAGTCTACAAATGAGAGTTGCCAATGCCTATCAGCTTGGTCTGGTGTTGCACAGCCTAGAGTACAAGCTATGAAGCACGGATACGTTTCCGACACGGATACGGCCGGATACGGCTCGGATACGTGTCGGATACGTATCCAATTAAATATTATATATTTTAAATACCGATACGGCTCGGATACGCCATCCGATACGTGCAGATACGGCGGGATACGGCTAAACACGGGATACGGCACACGGGACACGGCAAATGACGGGATACGGCCAAAAACGGAAGAAAAGAGGGGAAAAAAAAAGAAAAAAATAAAAACTTACTCTTTCCTCTCCTCTGCTTCCACGACTTCTTTCCTCTCCTCTCTGTTTCTCACGAAAACCCCTCGGAAACCCTCTTCTGCGGCGACAACCCTTTGCGAAACTTCCTCTGCTCTCGATTCGCTGCCTCTGCTCTTGATTCGCTGCTCTCTCCTCTCTGCTGCTCGTCTTTTTCTGCATCTTCCGATTCGCGGCTTCTCTAGGTATGCCTTTCTTCTTCCTCATCTCTCCTTCTTCTTCGTCTTCTCTTCTTCTACTTCTGTTTCCCGTCTTCTTTTTCTTCTTCCAGATTTTCGTTTTTCCCTCTTCTTCTTCTTCTTCTTCCAGATTTTCGTTTCCCTCTTCTTCTTCTTCTTCCAGATTTTCGTTTTTCCCTCTTCTTCTTCTTCTAGATTTTCGTTTCCCTCTTCTTCTTCTTCTTCCAGATTTCATTTTTCCCTCTTCTTCTTCTTCTTCTTCCTCTGTTCTTCTCTTCTTCTCTTCTTCGTCTTCTTCTCTCCGTCGTCTTCTTCTTCTACTTCGTCTTGCACTGTTTTTTTCTCTTCTTCTTCTTCGTCTCTTCGGGTTCTTCTTCTTTCTTCTTCTTCTTCTTATTCGTCTTCTTCTTCTTCTTTCTTCTTCTTCTTATTCGTCTCTTCTTGGCCTCCTTTCCACCCTAATATGCTGTGGAGGTTTTGCTTATTACAATTAGCCTTTAAAATAATTTATATTTGTTATTGTAATTTGTCGGCTGTACATATTTTCGGCTGAACATTTTTAAGTAAATTTTTATTTTAAGATTTTTATCTGTAATGGTAAAGCATAAATACCTTCATTTTATATCGTTTCTGGTATTTGATGGAGATATTAATATTTGAATACATCATCAACTTTTAGAAGTATTTGTTGGGTTACTGAGAAATCTACCTCAAAAAATAAAATTCTGTATGTAAATCTCATTCTAAAGCACCGATATTTGATTCTTGTCCTTTTACACGAAATAGTAAAATACAATGATTTATTTCATTTACTGTAGATTATTGGTGTTCTGATAATATGGGTCTATCTGATTGTATATTTTAGTTAATTAATTTTTTTTTTTTTTTATCTATGTTTGCCGTTCAGCCTCTTTGTCAATTGAAATGGCTACTGGTGGTGAAGGCAGTGGTAGTAGGTGTGGTTCATCTAGTAGTACAGCTACAAGTAGATTTTGTTCCTCCGAGGCTCTAGATGACCATTGTCCTCTTTGGTCATATGTTACAATATATCAAAGTAGAGATCTAAATATTGGAGGTGGAAATAGGAAGTGGAAGTGCAATTTTTGTAATAAGGATTTCAACGGTTCATACTCTAGGGTTAAGGGTCATCTATTGAGGCAATCTGGTAAAGGGATTCAAATATGTGCTTCTGTGACTGAAGAATATTTAAGGGAACTCTTAAGAATTGTTTCTGAGGCTGAAAAGAGGTGTAGACCAAAAAATGTTCCCTTACCCAATTGTTCCATTGCAACTCTTATGGGCCCAGCATCAACTAGTGAGGGGAAAAAAAGACGAGTTGGAGGTACAAGTGCTTTAGAAAAAGCATTTAAAAATGATGCTAGAGATCGGCTTACAAGTGAAATTGGTAGAATGTTTTATTCAGGTGGTTTGCCATTTAACTTTGCTAGAAATCCCTACTATCTTAGTTCATATACTTTTTCTGCCAACAATAAGATCGCTGGGTATGTTCCTCCTGGTTATAATGCTTTAAGAACTACACTATTACAAAAGGAGAGAGCAAACATTGAAAGGTTGCTCCAACCAATAAAAAATACTTGGCATGAGAAGGGGATGAGCCTAGTTAGTGATGGGTGGAGTGATGCACAAAGGAAGCCGTTAATCAATTTCATGGCTGCATCTGAGGGAGGCCCCATTTTCTTGAAAGCTGTTGATGGGTCAAAAGAATATAAAGATAAGCACTACATTGCCAAATTGATGATAGACACAATTCGTGAGGTTGGGTCAGAGAATGTGGTGCCAGTTGTGACCGATAATGCTCCTGTATGTAAGGCAGCGGGGTTACTTGTTGAAGGTCATTACCCTCACATATTTTGGACTCCTTGTGTGGTGCACACATTAAATCTTGCACTAAAAAATATATGTGCAGCAAAAAATACAGAGAGGAATGAGAATGTTTTTACTGAATGCCATTGGATTACTGAAGTTTCAGATGATGCATGTTTTATTCGCAATTTCATTATGAATCATTCTATGAGATTGGCTATTTTTAATTCCATTGTACCATTGAAATTCCTTGCTCTGGCCGAGACACGATTTGCTTCCACCATTGTGATGTTGAAGAGATTGAAGCTTATCAAGCGTGGCCTTCAGGAGATGGTTATTTGTGAGGAATAGAGTGCCTACCGAGAGGATGACGTTGGAAAGGCTCAAGCTGTGAAAGAGATGATTTTAAATGATGTATGGTGGGACAAGGTTGATTATATTCTTTCTTTTACACGCCCAATCTATGAGATGCTCCGGTTGTGCGACACGGATAAGCCGACCCTTCATTTGGTTTATGATATGTGGGATTCAATGATAGAGCAAGTGAAGGCGGCGATATATGGCCATGAGTTGAAGGAGCTAGATGAGCAATCTACTTTTTATGGTGTGGTGTATGATGTACTCATTGATCGATGGACTAAAAGTTGTACACCACTACATTGCATGGCTCATTCTTTGAATCCAAGGTAATTTATCTATTTCGATTATTTTTTTAGATTTTGAACTTCATGTTTTACAAACTAATGTTATGCTTTTCTAACCTATAGGTATTATAGTAGTGAATGGCTTGCTCAAGCTCCGAATAGGGTTGTATCACATAAGGATCCAGAGATATCTGATGAGAGAAACAAATGTTTGAGGAGGAATTTCCCTGATGTGAATGAGAGGAAAGCTGTTCTGACAGAATATGCAAGATTTTCAGGAGCTACTGATGTATTTGGGTCCTTTGATTGTTTACAAGATAGATGGGACTTGGATCCAAAAACATGGTGGGTGACCTATGGATCTTCTATACCAAGACTGCAAACGATGGCTCTTAAGCTTCTTGTACAACCATGTTCATCATCGTGTTGTGAGAGGAATTGGAGCACCTACTCATTCATCCACTCCATGAAAAGAAACAAGATACATCCTAAGAGAGCTGAAGATTTGGTGTTCATACATACAAATCTTCGTCTTTTGTCAAGGAAGAATGAAGGCTATGTCAAAGGACCAACTAGGATGTGGGACATTGGAGGAGATCAGTGGGATCCATTTGACGGAGCTGGAGTTCTAGAGGTTGCAAGTTTGTCTCTTGATGAACCAGATATGGAGGCAGTTGTTTTTACTGATGCCGGTGAAGGAAATGAAGAGATTGAAACTTTCCATCAGATTTTGTAATAAGTTTAAACATGTATTTTGTGAGTGACTTATATTTTGTTGAAATGTTGACTCTTTTTATCTAGAAGTAGAATTTATGATGTTTTTTTGTAAATGCTTGAATTTATTATTATTATATATATATTATATAATTTTTTAATTTGGTGTATCCTGCCGTACCCGTATCCTAGTTTTTAAAAATTTGCCGTGTCCCCGTATTGTATCGGATACGCGTACCCGTATCGGTGCTTCATTGAGTACAAGCTTTCGTGTTGTGCGCCTTTAAAAAACGCATCTTGTCTAAGGCAGAACTTAAGAGGAGGGGAATCTACGTGTCTAATGATGACCTGTCTTGTCCTCTTTGTGGAGACCATGAGGAAGACATGGATCACTTATTAGGTAAATGTGTAATAGTGAGAAATCTTTGGAATAGATTTGCATCCATGATGGATGTTTTAGTGGGCTTTTCATAACCCCATTACCTTAATTATGGAAAGTTGGGTCATCTCCAAAGTGGGATCTAAGAAGAAGGTGGCTTGGAATACCACTCCATCTGTTATCCTGTGGTCAGTTTGGAAGTAAAGTAACTCGAAATTTTTTTAGGATAAAAGACTAGAGGAAGAGGATTTTTTTCAGACGATAAAATGGAGATTGTGCACTTGGTTGGAAGCTAGCAAGGATTTTAGAGGCCTTAGGCTAATAGATTTCTAGACTTCTTGAGAAGGATGCCACTTGGGAACACATAGCAAAAAGGTCAAAATAAAGGAATGGTATCCTCCTCAACGGGGGGAGTTTGAGTTTAATGTTTGGGGGCTTTTAGGGGTAAACCAGGGCTTATCCACACAAATATGTAGTTTTGAATTCTCTCACGTTGATGTCCAGTATACATATGATCTCTGATTATAATTAATAATTACATTTGGTGTAATTTACTAAATGATGGAACTGAAGCAAAAGGGAATAACTTATTAGTTCTACAATGTCCATTATCCTATTATTTCATATTAGCTATTATGGACATGCTCCTGTTTCCTACTGCAGTCATAATATTCCATACCTTATGAGCTTGCATTGATTTTCTGTTGATCATGCATTATCCAGCAGTCACTTGCTTACATTATCTTGTCTATGATGTTGTTGTTTTTTAACAGTTGTTAGAAGATGAGGAATTTACAAAATCTATAATCTCGCGCACTCCTCTTCGACGCATAGCAGAGCCAGAGGAGGTATCATCTCTGGTGGCTTTTCTTTGCTTGCCTGCGGCTTCATACATTACAGGGCAGGTGATATCTGTTGATGGAGGAATGACTGTGAATGGTTTCTACCCAATGCATGACTAGAAACATCAAGAAACTGTTTGTCCAGGCAATCACCACAGTTTCTCATTAATAGCTTAATAAGCGTGATGTTTGTAGAGCAGTTGTACTAATGCTTTTGTTGGAATTTCAAGAAGATCAATTGTTCCCTCACATTTCTTGGTAATATGATCTTTAAGGTCCCTTTGGTGTAGGATCATGTTAGCATAAAAAATGTTTGGTTGATATTTGACATGAAATGAAAGTGTTTAGATCAGGACCCAAATTGTACATCGCCATGGCATACATGGACCAAGTCACATCTAGAACCATTACCCAAATGAAATTAATATAAATAGCAGCAAATATAATTTTGTTAGACCATGTCTACACTAATATAGTAATCAGGTTAGGGTACTGAGCGCCAAGTACGGAATTGACAATAGAAATGGATGGAACCTAGGAGAGGACATGAAGAACACTGGTTCAGGAACAGTGAGGGCTTGGTGGAGGTTCAGTCAAGGTAGGTCATTAGTTGGGAACCTTTTTAGAGGAAAGCTTAGATTCTTAGTGGGCAAAGGAGACCGGATACTGTTTTGGAGTGACATTTGGTTGGGGGATAGACCGTTGCGAGATAGTTTTCTAAGATTGTTTCGGGTCGCAAGGAACAAACAAGCCTCAGTTCAGGACAACTATCGGGCTAGAAGGTCCCAATATCCTTTGGAACATCAAATTTAGGAGACAGTTAAGGTCTTTTGAAAAGGAAAGTCTGGATGAGCTATTAGGACTCTTAGGTGAATTTCCGGTGGTGATTGGGGAGTAAGACGAGTTGGTTTGGACAGGTGATTCCTCCGGGATTTTCTCAGTCAAGTCTATGGTGAATGTAGTTTCTCAACAGGTGAGCTTCGTCGACAATGGCCCTTGGCATGTCTGGAAAAATCAGGCGCTCCCTCGAGTTCAGGCCTTTGTTTGGTCCATGGTGAAGAGGAAAATTCTTACAAGAATGAATCTTAGGAGGAGAGGCCTTATGAGATCAGAAGAAGATTGTAGTTGCCCTCTGTGTGGATTTTCGGAAGAAACAATCAATCATCTTTTTGTTACTTGTCTAGTTGCTTGGCACCTGTGGAGTCAGTTCTACAATTTAATGGGTGTCTCGTGGGTCGGTGCAGGTACCTGGGCTGAAACCTTGAGCTCATGGTTTTTCCCTTTTCCCAGGAAGAAGTAGAGGATGGCGTGGTTCACAATTCCAGCAGTTATTTCATGGATTATTTGGAAAGAAAGAAATTCTAGAATATTTGAAAGAAAGTCTATTGAGAACCGCGAGCTTTTTAAAAACGCCAAATGGAGTCTTTGCACCTGGCTCTTGCCCAACAAGGAGTTCAAATTTTCAAAGCCAGTGACCTTTTATTGTCTTGGAAGGGTTGTTTGAAAGGAAGATCTAGGATGTCCAAAGCCTTGATGGAATGGTCACCCCCAGGGGAAAACTGGGTCTGACAGGTATAAGGGGCGTACTTAGAGATCACACAGGTCAGACATCGGTGGTTTTCACAGAATCAATAGAGACTAGAGATTCTAATGAGGCAAAACTCGTTAGTATCAGGAAAGCTTTATCCATTTGGGCCGGTCTAGGTGGTGGGAAGTTAGTTATAGAGGGAGATTCGGCAAATCCCATAAAATGGGCCAAAGGTGTGAAATGTCCCCCCTGGAGATTGATTACTACAGTTAGGGAAATCGAGGCACTAGTTAGGGGCCTTGAGGTGTCTTTTGTTCACATCAAGTGCACAACAAATAGAGTAGTGGATTATTTCACGAAAAATGGTGTAGAGGGGTCTGTTCAAGGCATGTTCTACATTCGTAGAGGAGTCATATGATTGTAGTCGGAATTGCTTTTATATTGTACTTGTTCTCTTGGAGTGGTCTTTGTGGTTTTGTTTTTCTTGTTTTTATTTCTTCTCTTTGGTCTGTACCTTTTAGACATCCTTCTTGTACTATGTTTTTTCTTTAATAATTTTTTTTCTTCGTTACCGCTTAAAAAAAATGTCTTGTACTATTTGGAATGATGCTTTTTGGTTTGTTGTTTTCGATGAGCCGATACAGTATACAAACTTAAGATGTAAAAAGTTTGACCCATGTGGAACTTTGTGCATATCAGTGGGTTTTCCAAAAGAGACATTACACCGTGTCTTTGGTGTATGGGGACGTGCTTCTTTTCTTGTCTTCCGCTGCTGCTTTTCTCTGCTAATATCTCATTTCTCCATGTATGGTCATTTGAGATAAGATTTATATGATAATGTGACTGCAACATTGCAACATGTAAAGCACCTCCTGTATCGTGTTTGCAGAACCCTCCTCTCATAGCATCACCACAAAGACACTAGCAACGCTCTCGTCCAAGCATTGTCATCATTGTTTTATTCTCACCCTCGTCTGCCTCATCTCCTCCTCCATCTGCTTCTTCAAGCTCTCTGCCACCACTCCTGCAGTCCATGCCAGCAGCCCTAGATCTACTCTCTCTTTGAATGCCATGTGTTCTCTGATGCCCTAGATACTGGCCCTGATCAACTCACTCCACCTCTTCTGCTTAGACTCCATTGCCTCCGCCTTCCATAACTCAGCCCTAGACTGCACCATCTGCGTGTTGAGATTCGAACCTCACCACCAGCTCTGCCTAATCCCACACTTTCCACTCCTGCATTGAGACATGACTCAACCAACCATATATGCCACCTCTGTTGCTCCACCATCTCACTCCAAGGCTCTCCACCGCCAGCTGCTATTGCCAGAAACGAGAGCTTCTGAATTGAAATGAGTTCTGTGGGCCAGAGGAGCCTGTTGACTGAGCTGCTGCTGTTCTGACTTTTCAGTTTGTGAATGGTCATTGTCTTGCCTTCTTCGGGATGGATTCTTTGTTGGGGAAAAAGCATTTCTTTCTATTTTCTTTTTCCAATTGTTCTGATGCCTTTTTGTGTTTCTTGATGTATCTTCATCTATCTACCCCCTCCTCTCTTCCCCTCATTTTTTGTGCTTTCATTTTTCTTCTGCCTCTTACCTGAACTTCAGCAAGTGTGTAATTAGAAATAATGACCATTTTATTTTGCATGTATGTCACAGATGACATGGTGGACACTTTGTGACTAAAACTATGATTGCCTCATGGCATGCACCAATTATTAGAAATGTTCCTTTGTGATATAGAGAGCTCTATACTTTCCTGCACATAGTTTGGGTTTTCCGAAGAAGACAATCAGAGAATGAATCTTAAAAGCTTTTCAGACGTAATTAGAGGATGCACATTTATTGGAGAATCTGCTGTTATTATGGGATGTGATTTTATGGGGCTATGGCTTGGCCTAGATGCAATTTATTAACTCGATATCTAAACAGGTTCGCCATGCTAAGAGACCTGAGTGTATATGTGGTTTGTACTGAATCCAAAACATTTTGAAGAAAGAAATTAGCAAGTCCCAACCATGATTTTATAGTGGCAATTTGAACCTAGAATACATGATGACATGGATATAATGTTTTCCAAATTTGTGTACTGATCTTTTCCGTGGTTGTCACCATATGCCATTAACTAAAAAGGTTCAATTTTTTATAATTTTAGGCTTTTAGAATTGAGTACTTTATTGTTCTGCTTTAAGATATGACTAGGAAACTGATTCATTGATGGTTATGTTGTCATTCTACTTATTGAATGTTTCTTTGTTTTAGGCTTTAGACTACATTCTACAGCAGATACCATTATATGGATTGATATTGGATGGAAACGTGGGATGACTGCTATATAATTACATTTCTGCAGTATTTATGTATTTGTATGATGTGCCCTTATTGACAGTTCTCTCTTTTTCGTTATTTTTTCACTTATCATGAATATATGTGCACACTAATTATTTTTGAATTAGTTCTCGTGTGTAAGATGGCCTCATGTGAGTGGATATGTTACATTTAAAATGTTCTACGTGATTTTTAAATAATTCAAGTGAAAAATTGTGAATCACCCACTCTGTGATGATCTGTCTGGTCAATAAATTAGATTGGGTGTTTCTAGTACAAGCTCTCCATTTTCCAACCTTGCCACCATGAAGCACATAGAAATCAATCGGTTCAACATAAGTTCTTGAAACTACTTTGCGTTTTCATATCCCTACTTGATTGTTTTCACTTGACATCTCTATATAGTAGTATTTTCGAAAGAGTCCTGTATCAGTTGGCAAGAATGAACCTCATAGAAGTGGTCGGCAACTGATCAAGCATGGCAAAGGTGATGATAATAATAATAAAAAAAAAGTGACTTGTTTTTGTTGCCTTCGAGTCCTTTAAATTGTTGTTTTTCTTTGAAGCATGTATAGTCATTATGATATCTCCAATTTAGGGCCTTTTCGATATAGTGGTTGTCAAGTTGAGTTTTTAGAGTGTTTTCTGTTGGAGCCACTTTGCAAAGCACGAACTCAATTCATGGTCTTGCTGACTGCTGATCATTTTCTGTCATCTACTTGGCATTGAATGTTTCTAGTGGAATGTGGATTATGATCATGGGAACTGATGGAAATACCGCATGTTGCTTGAATATTTTTCTCTATGGTCTCTTTTCTTTTATGAGGATTTTTTCTTAGTTGAGTATGGAATTACAGACAAACTCAATTACTGGACAACTGTAACGATTCCAAAAAACTTCAGCCACTGGACTGGTTTTTTTTTTATAGAACCTCAAATTGCATGAAAATTGGTTAGAGGGTCTTTATTGATTAGACTCTTGGACTCTTTCTAGGTGTGCATCACAGGCTCCCACAAATTGAATTGCTTCCCAGACTTGGTTTTCCTTGTCGTAATAGATTGTGTTCGAGTAATAATTACCCAAACACCATGATGTTTTTTTGGTAACAGGAATTGTTGATGGATATCTTCTGTTTCTTAGTTTTGCTTCCATCAATAAACCATTATTAATATTACATGTTTGTCTATGTTGGATTTTTTCTTACAACATCATTGAAACCTTGTTTGGTTGTCCGAGGTTGGTTTTGTGAGTGTGAGTTGTACTTCTTGGGGTCAATTCTTTGTTGCTCTACATCAAGTCATCATTTATGAAATAGAAAAAATAGTCACTTATATCCCATATTACTTCTATCTACTTGATTCAATGTCCTAGTTTTCTCTTTCTACTATTACTCATCTTGAACAAGCATGCCTTGAGTTCTTGAAACGTGAGTGTCCTGGCCTACTGAGCATCTGCTCAAATCATATAAAGCCACTTTAGACAAGAACCTCTTGTACGATTGCTCGTTCTCAATGTTACAACCTTAAGGTTGAGGTTTGTGTCCCATAGGTGTTAGATTGCCAGAAGCCTATCAAAAATGTTTACCAAATCCAATTTTTAAGTGTCAGCCCTTGATAGATAAAATCAATGGCTTTCATGATTATTTTTTTGAGTGGTAATGGCTTTCATGATGATGATGATCATATCTCTTTTTTTAATTTTTTTTTTTTACATACTGTCTTCGATACTCCTCCAAATAGCCATTTTATGAATGGAATGTTCTTTGTTTGTTTCAGATTTGGGTAGGGCAGAAACGCCAACCAAATCAAAATAGACTGCTTTACATCAGAAAAAATGGATCTACTTGTACTAGGCCAAGTTGTGTTTGGTTAGGTGAAGTTTATGAACAGCCCAAGCTACATGCAATTTGAAATGGAAATTTCGGGGTCTGATACAGCACAAACAGTACAATCAACCATGAGTTTGCCTGTGATTGATCTAGTGTTCATTGAGCTCCAAATTCAAAGCAGAGAGGCCTTTATGGTACTGTCACTAATTCTCAGGGTCCTTGATATCCTCTGAAACACTAGGGCTTTTAATTGTAGTTTTTTTTTTTATTGTATTTGTTAATATTTTTGGTCTGCCCACTAACTATATTCAGAAAATGTGATAGGTGATTAGAGAAGAAAAACGAACATTGCATTGGAGATGCATTTGGGTGCTTTTTCAAGATCATCTTTTCCTTTTGGTTCTTACTGAGTTGTTGTGGCTGTTGACAAATCATGATGTTATGTATCATTGGATTTTTAAACCCAATAAAATAAAAGCATCGGTTGCAGTCAGCTCATTGAAAAATAAGTTTCCCAATCCAAATGCACAAGCCAACCAAAGTAGTCAAAGTGCAAAGGAATCGTGGGGCTTAAAGCGCAAAGCAAACTTATAAGCACAGACTTTTTAGCACTTCTATTTTAATTTGAAAATATATTGTATTATTTAATTTATATGTAGTTATGTATTTATAATATCAATATAAACAAAAGCCATACAAATGCAATAGGAAAAGCATATGTGATATAAATGGTGTAGCACATAGCCCTAAAATATATAGAACAAAATAATAAGTCATACTCATAAAATAAGTGACAATCCAATCATTGCATCATGCCATCAATATCTAAAAATAAAAGGGTTTTAAATGTGTTTCATCAGATGATCCATCAATCATAAATCTAATCAAAAGAGTTTATCGTAAACAAGCAAAACAAACTTGAGATTCAATCCATTTATCCCTTATCATCATCCTTATTTTCTCTAGTCATATTCTTTTAACATGATTATAAAATGAAGAATGGCTAGGAGGACCAAATCTATCTTACACTCTTTTCATATGATATTTTAAGATATCCATCAAATGAATATTGACATTAACTTGACCCAATTTGATTTCATTTGATAGGTCTACAACAAAGATCTTTATTAAGTATGAGACCTACATAAAGTCATATTGAAATAATTATAAAAGCTACTTTTAAATTCTCTATATCTATTAAATTATTTTTATTAATTAAATTTTGAATCCTATATGCCTACTTTGCCCATGGATTGTTCATTTGAATTGATATTTTCATCCTTGTAGCTACTATTTAAAAGATCTCATTAATCTGATCATAAAAGTCATATTTTTTTTTTTTATGCTTCCTATATATTAGTTACTTTAAATTATTTTTATCACTCTATATACGGATCTATTGAAAAATCTTAATTAAATATGGAACACCATATAAAGCATCCAATTTAATGTTAGAAACCATGTTTTGTAAGCTCTTATAGTTTTAATATATTTAAATTACTTTTTGAATATCTAATATCCTTAAATAACTTTTCTTAGTTGCAAAATAAGTAATATTCACATTTTAGATGGTCCTTCTGATCAAATATTAATGTATAAATCTGCACTTACATATGAAGTATGTTTTAATAGTCCAAATAACTTTAAATAAAGTCAAGTTTTAATTTTATTTTCTTAACTTAAAGTTTTAAGTGTATAAATTATGCTTTATCATTTAATTTTAATTTATGATTCAATTCAATGAAATAGTTATAATATCAATTCATGTTATTTTCATAGAGTCGTAATTGAAGTATGTGTTTACACTAGTATTATATAATGTTTTTTTAACTAATTCTTCTCTAGTACATTAATGGATTTACACATTAGAACAAAGAGTTCGGAATTTTGATGCAAAACTTTTCATTTAATTGTTTTAGAATTAAATATTAATAATGAAGATGTGAATGTACATTTCGGTTCTTAAATAACCATTTGGAGGTGGCAATGGGTTGGGTTCAGTTTAGGTTAATTATAAGTTATAACGATTTTTTTTTTAAATCTATGAGGCCCCAGCCCAGAGGCCCCAAGCGGCCAAGCCCAGTGGGCTGCAAAACCATGAAAGGGCCACTGTCGACCCGACCGACAGTAGACAGTTGGTCGGGCATGTGGGTATAGAAAAAAAATGTCCCACATCGTCCAAGAGCAAATTGTGAAGGCTCACCCTAACCTACTACAACGCCTTTTGGGCCTGTGAGTTGAGTCGGACTCAATGCAAAGTCATGTGGGCCTGTGTAGGCCTAGAGAGGACAATATTGTGCGGGTTGGATTCGAGTCAAGTTGTTACAAAATCTAATCCACTCAACTTTGACTTGACTGAACTTGAATTTTATGAAATATAGAAAATAATAAGAAATAAAAATTGATTGATTGGGAAATTCATCTAAATATGTGGCTATTTGTCAATTTGTTCGAAAAAATTAACTTCACAAGAAAATTTATCTTTGAATGCAATCTATGTTGTTCGATACATGTCATAAACTCCAGTATCATGGTGGGTCATGAAAGCTCGACATCTTTGTTTCTTGCGTTAAAAGTCTTCTTTTGCCAAAAAAAATTAAAAATAAAAAATTGAATGAGATGTCTCACCAAATGAGAAAAATCTCCATTTTTCCTTCATTAAAATTTTCTTTTCTCTTCACAGAAAATGAATTCTTTAAAAGAAGAGAAAAACGTCTTATGTTCTATGCTCATTTGATTTTTTTTTACTCTTCACTTTTCATGAGAGGATCATTAAGAAACTTGTGAAGCAACCATCAATGTGAGTCCAATGGGCGAAAGGTGTGGCTCACGACCTAGAAAGACTCAACCTACTCGGTTGATGGACTTCAATCTGAATGAGGAGGTTCCACGATGTATCAATTTTTTTTTTCAAACTAAGAAAGTTGAGCATTCGTAGAACTCCCAATCTAAAATTTGAAAAGCCTCAGCAATGGAAGGGAAATACATTGGACCCTGTGTCATACGGGGGATAATATTTAGGAGAAATTCTAAGTTGTCAATTAAAATATGGTGTGAATTTTCAATTTAAACTTTTTTATTAAAGAGTTTAATAGATTTCTCTGATACTTAGTTGTTACTTTTTACAACAATCTTGTTTTGGTGTGTGTCATTTTAATATATATTTATTTATATATTATTGAATAATCATATGTGAGAAATATCGATTATATTTAAATCTAAAAATTAGTCTAATGAAATCATAAGTTTTCACTTAAACCTATTTAAAAGGGAAATAAAATAAAATCATTCATACACATCTATTTTTATTGGATGATGTAAATTTAACTCCAAATTATTTAATCATTGAAAGAATTGCTGCAGTCAAGAGAGAGTTTAGCATAATAGCCTAATATCCTCTCTAAAAATAAATATGTCTCTCTTTTCTTATATAGAAAATTATATTATATTTTTATCATCTACGATCAAAAATAGTGTGCTCCATCATATTGGATAATTTTAAATTAAATAGCTAATAATTTTCATGAGTAGTCTATAGCCGTGCCTTCATTTTCACTGAATAATCAATTACTCGTATATCCTGCATGTGAATAAAATATTTTGTATTATTTAAAAAATTAAATAATCATAATTATTTACTACTTACAACGGTATTTCCTCTCTCCCCCTCACACCTCGACTGGCGATGACAGAGAGCCTGAGGGGCACGACCCTCGCCGCATTTCTTGGCAACGCCTCTGTTCCTACTCCCTGTCCTAGAAGCAGAGGCTCCACCGGAGTCAAAATGGCGGAGACTACAAACACCGCCAGTAGCGGCAGCAGCACACGGTGGTCTTTACAGGGTAAAACGGCACTCGTGACCGGTGGAACGAGAGGAATCGGGTAGCTATTCTCACTTTCACTTCTCGTAGCAGATTTCCTTTTTTTTTTTTCCCTAATAAATTTCTTTCCTCAACGAAAACGCCTCTTTCCATCTTCCACCTCACCGTTTGAATACCCTGAATAAATAACTTTGTTTAAGCGAAAGTAGTTAAAACCCATTTCTACTTTTAATTGGAAAATATTATTCTCCGAGTAAGTGCTAATTTTTCCATCCATCTGATGTTAGAATTTAATATATCTTAAATTTGATGTTGGATCTAGTCTATGTAAATTACATCTCTATAATCAGAAAATAATCTACGTACATTGTGCCCCAAGGATGAAGATTTGATACTCGAATGTTAGTGTACACCTTGAGACCCTTACTATTGACAATCTGGATCATTAATCTAAATTTAGGATGCCTTTAATCAGCACTCTAAGTATCTCTCTACTGTTAAGTTTTATGGTTAAATATGATGGAATCCACAAGACATGTTAGTAGAAAGTGGAACCATGGGCCTCAAATTTATAATTTATTGTTTTTTTTCCATCAAAGAAACCTTCCAAAATAATTCATATCCTTAAGAATTTACAACTGGATTAGTTTTCTAAATAAGATTGCTGAACTTTGAATTCAAGTTTTCCTAAAATAAAAAGTGCCAATATGGAAGATTGCACATTAACAAGTTCGCCAGTAAAGTGGCCCAAGACCACTCATGTTAACATCCAAATGAACTCTTGCTATTGAATCGGATTGGAGATTTACGTTTTGATTCAAATTGTCATCTAATTATTACATGGTGTTATTCTTTCTTACTTTTTTTCTTAATATGAGATAAGGCACGCGATAGTGGAAGAACTAGCAGGGTTTGGGGCTTCAATCTATACATGCTCTAGGAATGGAATGGAGCTCCAACGGTGCCTGTATGAATGGGAGGGTTTGGGTTTCCATGTCACTGGATCTGTCTGCGATGTTTCATCTCGACCGGAACGACTAAAATTGATGGAAAAGGTCTCTTCTGTCTTCAATGGGAAGCTCAACAACCTGGTGAGTTTGATTATTTGCTTTCTAAGATACATTTAGACATTACCCAAATCACTATCTCAACAAGCATCACAATACACAAGCTTGGGCTGCATTTCGATTAGGTTATTTTGACTAATTGATGAGTTTGTATTGGAGAAGTTTTCTGGTTGAAATCTGGGTGGAAATTGAAACTAACAGGATCTATGATGTTTCTAGAATGGTCCAAATTATGATAAAATGCGACAATTTTCTCCTAGCAGTCAATGACCAAATTGGTGACTCCTGCTTTTTCCAAGAACTTTGGTAATTTTGCACAATCAAAACTAAACCTTCACCAATGAAAGAGAAAATCCTAATGCACTGCTTTATTTCTAATAGTTGTGAGTATTTGATTTAAAATGTGTTATTGATACAATCTAGGTGTAATTACAAACCAGCAATCTTAACCAACCATGATTTCAAGAATAAGTCCATGATTATCAAAAACAAATAAAAGAAGTTATTGATGTGAACATGATTCAGGAAAACCATAGATAAGTGATTCTCATTGGCCATATATTAGGTAATACTTCCTATCAATCCAAGGAGTTGATGCGGATGATCGTCTTAAGCTCGTTGCATAGTGTTTGAAACTGAATAAGTGGTAGTTCTTTGGTGAATATATTAGCAATTGATTTGTTGAATTGATGAATCGAACTTGGAATTCTTTCCTTGCAACTCATTCTTAAAAAAAGTGATAATCAATTTCATTGTGCTTAGTCCTTGCATGAAACACTGGTTCATAGTTAAGTATATCGCAATGATGTTAGCACTCTATAAAATGGTCATTGTGAACATAGTCCCAATTCACATGAGAAGCTTTACCCACATAAATTCAACTACAGCATTTGTCAAACATTTGCATTTTGATTCCGCATTAGATTGGGGCAACTATGTGTTGCTTTTTAGTACTCCAAGTGATTAAATTAGGTCCAAAGTAGATACAATGGCCACTAGTAGAGCGTTTGTCATAAGGATTGCCATCCTAATTGGCATTAGAGTACGTGTTGGGCTAAGTATTTGTAGAAGGAGAGAGGTAAAGTCCAAAGTAGAGAGTGCTCTTTAAGTAACAAATATTTAATTAACAACCACCCAATGAGAGGATCTTGGTGCATGCATAAACTGACATGCTTGGTTAGCAGAGGATGTTATGTTAGGCCTAGCGAGAGTCAAATATTGAAGTTCACTAACTTTACATTGATATTGAGTTGAATCATGAACAAGCTCTGATGAGGACATCATGGGACACCATCAAAGAAGGATGCATCGGAATCTACATTTTACCTCATCATGGTTGGATGATGAATTTATGCACAATCCCACACATCTAACCATGGATAGCCCAAATTGCATGTAGATTTATGATTAGATTGCTTGGAAGGCCTGATCTGGCCATTCAATTCATTAGTTCGGGTTTTGAGAGTTGTTTTGTCTCTCGGATCGTGATTGGCTTGATCCAAACCGTCAAATGGATCTAGAGTTGTCATAGTAGTGTATTTAGGAAGTTTACTTTATTCTTTATTTTTTTTAGTATCAACTTTATCAAATGTAATAAGTTAATTTAAAGGGTTTGTATTGTTCACGCGTGTGTGCTTCTAGGGTTTCTTAGGTTTTTTTTTATAAATACTAGTAAACATTCATTCTTGAGAATAGAATACAAGTGAAGAATTTTTGCATGCTCTCTTGAGAATACTGGTGGTGTGACTCCATCCCTCCTTTGGTGTGACTCCAAGGAATCAAGTGCTTTCTATCCTTTCTCTTCTTCCTAATCTCTTTTTCTTCTTCTTCTTTTATTTCTTTCCCAACTGTTCCCCAAATTTTCCGCATTTTCGGAACCCTAAACCGCCTAAAACTCCCAAATAAACCGAAATCTGACCCAATCAGGCCTTGATCTCAACTCGGCAGGCCGTCCCAATCTGGACCCCACTCGGCCATACGACCGTATGGATGGACTGTCTTCAGTCCCGTTTTGCACCACTTTGTGTTTTGACTTGGTTCCTACCATGTAGTGAACTTTTTTTTGGGTTTGGATTCAAGTAGGACTTAATTCTTCATCAAGAATCTGTACTTCTTCACTTGTTTGTGGAATCCTAGGCATCTTGAATCTGATCTTAGGATATTTGGAAACCCTAATATTGATTTATTCCTTTTCCTCTCAGAGGTTACATAAATAAATAGGAAAAAGGGAGCAAATTAAGGTGGCAAATAAGAAAATATAATAAAAGAAATAAAAGAATACTTATCTACATAAATCAGATAGTTGACTTTCCAAAATAAGTTTAGTCGGGTCAATTATCCTGTATCGGGTCCTACAACAGCATGCTATGAATCTCTTTAGACCTTTTGATTTTTGTTTGTGATGTTATTTGCTTAGATATTGTTTAATCATTGAATAGAATGTTATCTTCTTAAATTAGTATTTTCATTGCATCTTTTAGGCATATAACAGTCTATTCGGATTTCTTATTTTCTTTCATTACATTCCTAGATCTAAGGTTTTGAATGTCATAACCCCATTGTAAGGCATACTTCACTTTTGTCATGTGTCATATTTGGTACCAGAGCTTGTCCTGCATTAGATTTGGTATGAGAGTTTGTCATGTGTCAAGCACCCTATCAAATCTAGACAACTTGGCCTAGTAGCAACAAAAGTATTTTAGGGCTTGGACATCCATAAGGTTGGTCATGGGCTTAAACTTGGCCTGTGCCTGTTGGAGAAAAAAAATGAATAGGCTTGAACGGGTTTGTTCAACCAGCGAGCGAGCCTCATGTTTAATTTTTAGCTTGTTGAATAATAGAGTGGGCTTGAGCTCTTTTTCTTTTGAAATGGTTAATATATTAAAAAAGAAAGGGCACCAGAGGTGCTAATACAAGGAAAACATAAAAGAGACTTCCCAAAACAGTGGAAGCCAAAA
The DNA here is from genome assembly GCA_013350335.1 of Chimonanthus salicifolius. Taxonomy (NCBI): domain Eukaryota; kingdom Viridiplantae; phylum Streptophyta; class Magnoliopsida; order Laurales; family Calycanthaceae; genus Chimonanthus; species Chimonanthus salicifolius. The sequence continues at coordinate 52,660,873 of CM023532.1, forward strand.
GCTGGAAGTAACACTAGTCAAGAAGAAAACTATTGAAGATTAGCACATTCTTTCCAAGCACGAAGGATGTCAGTGATGGAAATATTCTTGAATTCCTCAAGCAAGAAAGCCCATGAGGCACACTGGCCAAAGTTCGGCTAGAAACTGACTGGCTCAGCTCAGCAGAGTTCTTAAACACTTGGTTATTGCGTTCCACCAAAGGCTCCACATGGTGGCAAAAAATGCTAAATCCATAGAAGGGAGCACTTTGGAGAGACGAAAGTACTGTCCTAGGCATAAGATAGCTCAACCACTGATGAAGGCATCACCGATCGAACTCCGAATTGATCCACCACTTCATTCCACACTGCTCGGAGGAAAAAAAGGGCAATGAATAAAGAGGTGATTCGTCTCTTCCACTGCTCGGAGGGGGGGAAAAAAAAAGAGGCAAGCCTGACCATGATTCTTCCTCTTTTGCACAAGTTGTCCTGAGTTAGAATTTTCCCCAATCCAACAGTCCAGAAGAAGCTAATTGCTTGAGGCGGAGCTCTAGAAGCCCAAATGTTCAGGTTAACAATAGCAAGGTGATGCGGTGCATTCTTTGCATCCCCTTTCCTATTTCAGTGGTTTTTTTTTAGCTTATTTTAAGTAAGGGTAGTTTGTAATTGTTTGTTTTAAGTACGGGTAGTTTGGTAATTTTCTATTTTATTTTATTTTATAATGAAGTCTTTATATAAACATTGTAGCCCTTTGGGCATGATATACGATTCTATAAAATAAATTTTGAGATTTTCCGCACAAGCTTGCCGTGGTTTGGTGTTGGCGAGAAGCCTTGGCGTGAAGCCCTCTTCCTCCTCCTTCGATCTCCAGGCACTCCATCTTCTTCTCTTCTCTCTTTCTTCTTTCCTCTCTTTTCTTTCCTTCTATTCCTTCCCCCTTACCTGCCGTGGCTCCCAAAATCCCCAACCCCTTTTGCCGCTGCCCCAGATCTTTTCCATTACTTTCACCCCCTCCCTAAATCCATCCTATCACGTTCACCCCTTGTCCTAATCCCTCCCTACCCCTTCGTCAGTCCCTATACAGCCATTGTAAACCCCTTCTTAGTGATTGCCATACCCCATATTACTTCCTTTGCTGTTGTAAATCATTTTCCAGACCCATTCAGTCATTGCCCAGCCTTCCTTAGCCTTCGCCACCCTTTTATCTTCCTCTCCGGTCATCGCCACCCACTCCCAAACGCCTCCCTTGTTTCCTTAAGCCTCCCCATTTCCAAACAGCCTTGCTGCAACCCATACCTGTGACTTCCGTAACCTCATGTTCCCACATCACCGTAAGCCTCTTTGATTAACTTATTCCATATTCTCTTAATTACCATACTGCCATTAGTCATTTTACAACCATTTAAATCCAATTTCAGTCCTAATTTGGTGTTAGTTTTACACTTTCTTGGGTTCCGACAATTACGTGACTTTGAAAGATCTCCACTTTGAGCATCTATTGGGACTTGGTGAGTTACATAATAATTCACTTTTTGATTCTAAAGATTTGTTTTAATTGTTTGTGGCTTATTTATGTGATTTTATTGTGATTATTAATTTTAATTTTAATTTCAGCCTCATATTTTGCTTTTCATTGATTTCTTCTAACATCATAAATCGCATTTAGGCATTTAGGGCTACCCTGTGTGTTGTCCTGCGTCACAAGGAAAGTTGTCTGATTACTCCAACCATAGAAGGATTTTACAGAGAAGATTCTAGCTGGATCAGGCCACCACACAAGGCTATCCTCGTCAGTTGGCTGAATTATGTAGGAGCTGATGATCTGGAGGAGCTCAGTGAAGCCATCGGTTTTTTAGTCGGAAAGGTTACTCTAAAGGAAAAGATTCGAAGCAACCTGATCATTGTGGGTACAGTAGAAATCTGAAGTGACCCCTAATGGAAATTGAGATAGTCAGTGAAGAGATGGGAAACACGAAGCCAAAGTGGAAATTGTCACACCATATACCTGACCAAAACTTTATCCGATTACCTCGACCTGCCTTATGCATGATCCCAACTTTAAATTTGTTGACACAGGCAGCAATAGCTCTCCACATTCCTGAAACTCTGCGAGGAGAAGGATTGATGTCCCAACCAAAAGGGCCCCAACCTGTATTTGTAGATAAGCGAACCTTTCCAAGGTGAATCATCCTTTGTGCCTAATCTCCATCCCCGTCACTTGGAGAGAAGTGCAGTGTTAACCTAAGCCCCCTAGCACCAAGGGGAAGGCACACTTGCTCCCATCTGACAAGATAGTCTTTTCTCTTACCCTCGCGATCACCCCAAAGAAAATTCCTCATGATTCTCTCCAATGAGTGGACAACTTTCTTAGGGCATCTGAAAGCTGAGAGGAAGTAGAAGGGAAGAGCTCTGAGAACAAACTTAAGAAGAGTGATCCTGCCACCGAATGATAAATACTTTCCCCTCCATGAAGCTAGTCGCTTGCTTAACCTGTGGATGGTGGGCCCCACTGGGGAAATCTTTTTTCTTTATACAGAAAAGAATGCCCATTTTCAATGGGTGAAAAGAAGCAAAACAACCTTAACATGGGTGATGTGGAGGTTTTTGATTGGATGCTCTAGAATTTGTCTAGTGCTGGTTCTGTATATAATCAAGATTCAGAAAATAATACAACTACTTGCAGCTTTTTTGTCATCATATTCTAGCATAATGCTCCCAAACATTTGGAATTTTTGCTGGGAAGGCAATCGCGATGAAGTTAGTGTTTTTTTTTTTTGGCAACTAATCTTAATATTTCATAAATTGACTATTTGCTTGTTGTCCCCTTTGTAGAATGGTTTTGTGTAAGGTTTTGCAATTTCTAAATAGGTGAAAAGCCAAAGTCCTTATCATACTTCTGGCATCTCTGTGTTGTATCCTTGTTAATTGTCTTGGACAATTAAACTCAGACTGAAGTAAAACAGTCTTGCAATGGTATTTGCCTCGATTTTACCTCTTTACCGCATAAGTTTCTAAATATCAAATTATGCTAATTGAAATGATGACTTTTTATTCATCACTCTCATTTTAAAAAAAATCATTATTCCATCTGGTAGCATTTTTTCCTGGTGTAATTCTATCTTATTGATTCCAATGTATTCATTGATCAGGCATGTAAGAATACTTATCCTAATGAGGGGTTAGAGAGGACATGTTATATGAAGCATTAGCTGTAGACTTGATCTCAAAACATTTTATTGATGAAGCCTCGATTCTTCAAAAGAAAAAGAGAAGTAAAAAAGGAATGTATTAAATTAATTTTTTTTTATAGTACTACTTTGTTGTTTTATTTCTTCATTCTCAAATGTTTTAGTGTCATTTATCCAATTATCCCAATTGCGTGGCTCCAGATAAATAGTGTTGGGACAAATATAAGGAAACCGACTGTTGATTATACTGCAGAAGAATTTGCGACCATTATGGAAACCAACTTTGGATCTGCATACCATCTTAGCCAACTTGTACACCCTCTTCTGAAAGCATCAGGCACTGGAAGCATTGTATTCATCGCTTCTGTTGCAGGCATTGTCGCTTTACGCACTGGCACCCTTCAAGCAGCAAGTAAAGGTAATGTTTATTTTGTCACAAACATTTTATTTTACCTATATGATTCACCAAGTAAATTTGATGGGTGAAACTAAAACTCACAAAGAAGTCAAATGACGATAATAGGATATGGAAGTTCAATCCAAAATTTTTGTTCATTTCTTTTATGTTCCTTGCAGGAGCTTTGGCTCAGCTTACAAAGAATTTGGCATGTGAATGGGCAAAGGACAACATTCGAACGAACAGTGTGGCTCCTTGGTATATTAAAACCTCACTTGTGGAACATGTAAGGTTGTCCCTTTCTGTATGCTCATGCAATGCTACTGCCCCATTTTTCTTCTACCATTCACTGTTATAATTCCTTTGCATTTGGTGCTTGCTAAAGCTTGGTATTTGATATAGAAGAACCATGGGTCCTTTTTTCCATCAGACCATGTAAAATGTTATGACTTGGTCATTTTTTACAAGAGATCTCCTGTTTTAGTGATGCTGATGGATTAAATAGCCCTTACTGTGAAATGGGGCTACCCACAAATCATTTGCATTTGAACTTCTTAGTCTTCTTCAAAGCACAGACTGTGTCCAGGAAAAGGGTTCAAGATTGGAATATTAGGATTCTTGAACTTAGAAAGCTTTCAAGTAGTTTCCCATCCATGATAAGACCATAACATTGATGGTCTAGATCACCAAACCACAAGATCTTCTGCACATGGATTTCAAGATAATGCTTTTGAAGGAATTCTTTGTTCCTTTTTCTGTAGTTTTGTATGACTGCTTGTTTGAAGATTAAGCTGGAAAATCAGAACTTGGTCGGATAAATGGTTGGGTGATGTTCCTTTGGCCTAATTGTTCCCTATGCTTTTCTCTCTAGCAGCAAATAAAGATGCCACGATTACGGATTGTTTTGAGGTAATTCATAATAAGGTAGTCTGGGCTCTTCAATTTCGGATAGAGTTGGAGGCTTGGATGGTAGAAGGATGGATGTCGTTAATGAATCTTTTGGGAAACATCTTTGTGATGGAAATGGGAAGGATAAGCGGATATGGGAGATTGATCCTCATGGTTTCTTCTCCTTGAAGTCTTTCTGTAAGAAACTATTGATGGTTGGTGATGTTCCTTGCATTCATCCTGAAATTTGGGTGGGGGTTTCTCCTCTTAAAGTAAAGGTGTTTGGTTGGCTTGCTAGATTGCAATTTTTTTTTACTATTGACAATCGACGCTTGCGGAAGATGATTATTGTAAATGCTTGTCCATTGTGTTTATCGGATGCGGAATTGGTCAATCATTTGTTGCTTCATTGTCCTTTCTCTTACCAGATTTGGGTGCATTTTATCCAACTGTTGGGTATTGCTTTTGGTCTGCCTTGAACGTGTGTGAGTTATTTAATGAAGAAGTGGTGGCGTCAGGTAGCTCTTTTCGTCAAAGTTTGTGGAATACGATTGTCTTAAGTATTGTTTGGTCTATTTGGCTAGAACGTAACAAGAGTGTCTTCCATGGTAAGGTATGCTTTGTTCTCTCTTCTGGATATTATTAAGCTTTGGGCAACTTGGTCGTTGATTGGCGCCATCGAAGTTCAGGGGTGTTTCTGTTTCAGATTTGTGTTGAGATTGGGCTCTGTAGATTTGGTCATGCTTCTTTTCTCAGAGTCTAGACACCATATTCCTTGGACTCCCCCTGATAGTGGGCTTTTTAAACTTAATTTCGATGGAAGCTGTATGTGAGAAATTGGTTTGGTAGGTTATGGAGGGATCATCTGTAAAGATTTGGGGTCTACAGTGCTTTCCTTTGTTGATCCAATTTCTAAGTTTCTAACGGATCAGTAATTGAGGTGGAATTGTTTGCATTATGGCGAAGTATTTTAGAGTTGGAGGAGTTAGGAGTTCCTAGAAGTATTGTTGAAGGTGATTCACAGGTAGTTGTGGGGTGGGCATTGGGTTCCCACTTTCCGTGGATTTTCTTGGACAAAATTGAAGGGATTCGGCATATTATTGCTTGCTTTGATTTTAAGGTTTCTTGAGCTCCTCGGTCAGCTAACCGGCTGTGGATGATATGGCTTGTCAGGGGTTGACTTTAGTTATGTAAGTTGTAAATAAATTCTTGTAATTTAGGGGAGGTTTTTGGTTTTTCTATTTTGGTGGGCTTTCTTTGTCTTTCTTTCTTGTATCTGTTCTTTCTCCATTTTGAATTAATGAAGTTATCTTTAAAAAAAACCAGAACTTGCCTCAGAATAGGAAGGGTATGATTTGCTGTCCATTCTATATTAATTGGTAAAATTAGTTGTAAGACATACCTTGGTGTTGTAGCCTTGGATCACTCCTGGTGGAGAATCAAAAGCTAGGAGCAGTCCAGATGCACAACTGGTTCACTGGGTAGGGAGTAACTCACCATCAGAGGAGAGAGGTCCTGGGATCAAGTCTGTAGGACCATTATGCTTTTGTTTTGTTTTGTTTTCAATGATGGACCATTATGCTTTTGTTCTTGCTTGCACCAATATTGTAATTATTTTTTATCATTAAAGAAACATAAAACAAGTATTCTAGCATTTTGATCTTGGGAAGTGACATCGTTTAAAATCTCATCCAAAATTATATGTATCATTCTCAAGGTCATCACAGTACAACATTTTTAGGTCAATTTTCATGCCTCCCAACTGATGGTGAGGTTATGATTGTATGTCATTGTTTGCTTAGACAAACAATTACTGTCTCAGCTTTAGATAAGTAAATTTCTGGCTGACATGATACAGCTACAAGATTTTTTTGCAGTGGGCACTTTTTCAATACCTTGAAAATACTGAGATTGTAGAGTATTCCAATGATTCCCCATTGTAAGTCTGGATGATGTATGCAATACTATTGGTTCCTTAAAATGGATGACCCAGATTCCTCATTGTGATGGAAAGAGAGATGAAATAGATAAAGTAAAACCACCTCACAACATGGGCCAGGGGGAGAGGGGAGGTGGGTGGATGGTGGCTGGTGGTGGTGGCGGTTTTTACATGATGTAGATTAAGATGAAGAATTTACACAGGGAAAAAAAAATCCATGAGAAATGACAACCAAAAAAAATTCCAGTATTCCATATCAAAGTTGTAACTTAAATAGTACTCGTATGTACCTAAAAAACTCAGTATTTTGACTAACAAGAAAGTCACTGTCCAACTTGTTACAAAATTGAATCCTTTCCAAAGCAATTCGACTATAAAGTAGAATCCTATATTAGATCGAAACCAAGTGAATAAACATTCGTAAAAATAGTCCTAATGTATACATTGTCATTTAGAAAAATATAGAAAATATTGGTCTGATTGCTATTTCTTTGGGATTTGTTTTTATCTTCTACACCTGAATGCTAGTCACCTGCTTACACCAAATATTTTGTATGTTTTCATTCTTTAGCAGTTATTTGAAGATGACGAATTTATGAAAGAGGTGATTTCCCGCACACCCCTTCGACGCATTGGAGATCCAAAGGAAGTTTCAGCTTTAGTGGCATTCCTTTGCCTACCTGCAGCTTCTTACATTACAGGGCAGGTGATATGCGTTGATGGGGGAATGACCGTAAATGGTTTCTACCCAACGCAATGACTAGGAACGTAGATAAACATTTTGGCCGGACCAATGGCATTTTCAGTTGTAAGTTGCTCAATCTATTAGAGCACAGTCATCTCTTGTAGCATTTGCTGCATTGTGAAAAGAAGAAAATGCATGGTTCAATAGCTTATCAGGTTAAGTTAATGGAGGTTTAGACCTGAGTAGCGTACAGCAGGAATGTTCATTTTGTATCTGTTTTCTGTTTGACACAGAAGATTTGACAGTAAATAGAGAATTGAGTCACCATCTACTTATCATTCTCTAAATGCACACAAGGGTACACTCCAATTCTATGCAATTTTACTCCGACTTTCAATATGAATTATCACTTCCTGAACTGAAAAGCTTGCCATATTCGATAATAATCTCTAGTTCTCTACTTAGAAATTAACCGGTTCTGGTGGGTTCTACTTTGAATGGATCAAAAAACACCCCAAGGGATTGGCCTAAAGGTTAAGAGGCCCATCTCAAGAAGCAAATTCTTGAGTTCGATTTATGCTCAACTCTAATGGACCACTCTCTGCAATTGCTTATCGTAGAATTGGAAGGTAGTCAGGTAAAATTTCTTTCGAGTGAGATGCATGGACACTTTGGTGATTGAAAAAAAAAAAACCTAAAGGATGATCCAGCTCCGAACGTGACGTTGGACAATATGCCAATCCCAAAGGGAAGGATTTTGGTGATTTAGAAGGTTGGATTGGCTGAAGATGGGCTCCACATGGTATCACCACATCCCATTCAGAGTTTTCAAGTCATTTTACAATTGAGCTTACTCAGGTTGACCTCTTTAAATAATTTGGGTTTGGCCCTGAGTCTTGAAGCCTTGGGCACTGGGCACGTGCAGATGCGAGTTTCATTTTGCTAGAGTATTTACTATTAGATACTTCAAAAATATACATAGATTTGTGGATTTGCATCATTATTACATTAATATAAACAACATACAATACTAATAATTTAAAATATCAAGTTGTAGCAGCAAATAAGTTTCCAAGCACTAATTATAAGCATGCATTATATACATGTGAAAGTATATTATCTAATAATTAGAATTTTTATTTAAGTATTATTAACGATGAAAAATTATACCATTTATTTGTCATTACAAACAATCTAAAAATACTTATTATAGAAAAAAAAAAAACTTTCTAAACAAACTTGGTGAGAGTATAAGTACAAAATGCGCAAGGCAAGACACAAAATGGCCTAGACAAGGACTTAGGTGCATTTAAAGTGCACCTTCAGCCAGTTCTGACTAAGACGTTCATTAAGAGTCAGACATGAAAAGAGCCTTTTGGGTCCTGAATGAGCTCCAATCGACCACAACTTATTTCACATAAGAGGGACTCCATGGAAATGAGGATTGTTTTTTTTTTTTTTTCTTAAGGTCTTTTAACAGTGCTGTTGTGGCCATCTAAATCAAAGATCGAGGTTTTTTAATCCAATTTATCATGGTATTTCTTAAATATATGGATGAATTAATCTATGGCAGTGATTGATTGTGAGAGCTTTAAATTGCTTCGGATAGGATCTATAGGTAGATAATATGGGTGGGAATATGATGTATGACTAACTAGGTTTACAATTTTGTAGGATTTTGATGGCATCCTTTGATGGGAGGGATTTGACATAGAACCCGATTATCTGGAGCTCATAAAGTCACACCTTGGACATTGTGAAATATATTTGGATATGAAATATACATGTGTTCAGGGCCCGCTCTGAGATTTCAGAGGACCTAGGCGAACTCTTAAAATGGTGCATTTTGCCCTTATATACACTCACAAAAAAAAAAAAATTTTTTTTTTTATAAAGTGTGAATTATCCAAATAAAATATAAAAATCAAATTTATAACAAAGCATTATTTAAAATTTATTATTTTCGGATTTTGACATGCAAAATTAGTAATTAAATTACATCTTAAGAAAAGAGAACAGAAGAGGACAGGTGTTTACATCTTAAGAAAAGAGAACAGAAGAGAACAGGTGTTTACATCTTAAGAAAAGAGAAAAAAGAAGAAGCATCATTTGTTGTCCAGCTGTTTAGATGAAGACATTTTTCGGTGGAAGTGGAAGACACGTGTTGCAAGATGGAGATAGCATCTTTTCTTCAAGAGTCAGGATTTTGCCGACAGTTGGTGGAGGCTTCTTTTCACTGTATGGTTGTTCACTTTTCAAAAGCAATCTTCAGTTGTTGTCTGGTTGTCAGAACTTCTGATGCAATACGATATAAAGTACAAATGTTGTATTTTTATACGTATTTTACTTCTTCTTTCTTCCTTTTACGGAGATGAACGGATTTTTCTTCACAGTTGTTTCTTCATCATCTTCGATTTCTTCATTTTCAGGCAGTTGTTGGAGTGCAGCAAATTGATTTTCAGTTAAAAGATTTTTGCTCTTGTAGTAAAGGATTCCTCAGATTTCTCAGATTGGTCAGATTTTCCAATTTGAGAGAGGACTTCTTTCATCCAGTCATCTTTTAATTTGAGCATATCAGCAGCAGTAAAAAAATATTCTTTTGAAGAAAAGAGAGATGTTAAAGACTTTTAGAAAAAGGGGAAGCTATCCTAGCAGGTGTTGCAGATGTTACTTTTGTTGAAGAAGCATTAAGTGCTTCTAGGAAACTACCACTAGATCTAACAACAGGATTGTCAGTTGTTGCAGGTGTTTCAGATGTTCCACAGATTTTAGCTCCAAAAGCAATAATTTCTTCAAAAGAATTTTTTTCCCAATTTCTAATTTTATTTTTTCTTGATAAAATAGGAGGAGCTAAATCCATTCTTTTTTCAAAAAACCATTTACAAATCTATGGGATATTAAAATAAGCATAAAACATTATTGTTGACATTATTGTTGACCAATCATCGAAACCAAGATTGATTTTTTCAAAAAGACTTTTGTTTTCAGATTTCAAAAGAGATACATATTTTTGAAACGTCGGATGAACAGATGTTAGAAGAGCATGTTTGTGAGCTCCAAAAGGAACCCAAAATTTGTTAAACCTACCATAAAGGAATTTCGTCAATTTTCTCAACTTTTATCCTAACAAACCAAGAGTGTAAGAAGGCAAGATTTTGATAAAATAAAATATTTTCCCAAGCATTCATATAGTCCCAATACTTAAAAGTTAAATCATGAAAACCAGGTTTTGAAAATGTTTTATGTTGAAAGAGGGGAGCATCCCATTGTTCTTCAGAAATAATTTTTAAATTTTTTATTTTTAAATAAGCAATTTCGCAATTGTTTGGAAAATAGCCTTCAAAACGATTGTTGTTTTGATCCTTAGAAAAGTGATCAAAAGCACAGCTGTTGGTTTCAATTAGGATAGTAAGATGAAAGTGAAAATGATGTGATGTTCTAACAAAATTTCCAGAAGCGAAGCAAAAAGGGACAATTTCTTGAACAGTTGCAGAGTCAGGATGACAAACATCAGGCAGTGTATAAATAAGTTGATTATATCTATTGAATGTTGTTTGGAATTCAGATGTTGGACTAGGAGGTCTAGCAATTGGGGCAGAAGTTGGAGAATGAAATTGGGGAGGAGAAGGATTTCCCCAAAGATCATGTCTTTCATAGATGTTGGGTCTAAAAGGTCTAAGAGAGAATGGAGAACCAGTGTTCATCACTTGTTGCAATTGTTGGACTTTTTGGAAAGAGAAAAGGGCCTCAAAGGCCTGTGAGGAGATTGCATTTTTTTCAAATCCCTAACAAATGTCTAAGAAGAAATGAATGAAAATAACAACAATGAGGAACCAAAGAGCGTTGGCAAACCAATCAAACAGCTCTTGCTCAACAGCTAAGGTTTCATTGATGTCATCGCAAATTTCTTTATAGGTTTCTGCAAAACATCTCTTGATAAAAAGTCAGCTAAGGAATTGTTAATACCATTGACATATTCAATATCAAAATCGAACACACTAAGGATGGCTTGCCATCTAGCAAATATCTGTTTATTTGTTAAGTTTTTAACGTCTTTTTCTATGACTTCTTTAGCAGATTTGCAATCTATTTTTAACAAGAATTTTTTATTTAGTAGGTCAAGTTGAAATTTTTGAATGCTAAGAACAATAGCTAAAAGTTCTTTTTTAAATATTGAATAATTTGATTGGGCAGGATTCCAAGTTCCAAAAATGTATCTAACTATTTTTTCTTGATTTTCTTCTCTTTGAAGTAAAATACCACCATATCCTATTTCAGAGGCATCTGTTTGAATAATTTTAAAGGCTTCAGGATTTGCTAAATTTAAACAACTTTTAACCTTTTGTTTTATTTCTGAACTACTTTAGTATGAAGTTCATTCCATGCAGCAGGATTCTTTTTTAATCTTTATTGTAGAATTTTTCTATCTTCAGCTAGATTTTGATAAAAATTTTAAATATAATTTAAACATCCTAAAAATCTTTGCAGTTGTTTGATATCTTTTATTTCATCAGAAATTTATCACTAAATTCTATTACTCTATTGACCGGTTCTACTGTATTGTTTTTTAACTTAAAACCTACAAAATTAATTTCTGTTTGAAATAATTTCATTTTTCTTTGACTCAAAACTAAACCATTTTTTATCACTATCTTTTTTAATGTTTCTAAGTGCTTCCAATGTTGGGATATAGAATCAGAAAAGATTAGTATAACATCAATATATACTAGCATAAATTGACTAAAATGATGAAATATTTCAGTCATTATTTTTTGAAATTTAGAAGGAGCATTTTTTAAACGAAAAGGCATTACATTCCATTCATAGTGATCCGAGGGTACTACGAAACCAGTTTATAACAAAGTATTATTTAAAATTATTCTTTTATAGGATTTTGACATGTAAAATTACTGATTAAATTCCTATATTAAATTTCTTTTAACATATCTTTTTCAATTGACAAGATAACTAATCCATTAAATCTTTCTTGTGACATTATAAACCGAAGATAAGACTTTATCAGTTTTAACTTTGAAAAATTTCTTTCTATAGAGGCAACTGTAACTAGTATAGTCAACTTTATTTCTATAAGCAATACATGCATTTGGAAAACAACAATTCATTCTTCTTATATAAGTTAACATTTCAATTGTTTCTCTTACTTCTTTTGCTAGTCTATCTTTCAAACTTTATAATTCTATAAATAAGTCACTTCCATCAATGTCAGAAATCATGTCATATCTTAGAAAATCTTCAAGCTTATTACAAGAACTTTTCAAACTATCATCATCTAAAGAATTTAACTTTTCCAAATCAAACAAAAATCCAAATGTATTTTCGTATCTTTGAAATTGTTCAAATCTAGTCTTAAGTGACATAAGAGATTGATTAATTATATGTATAAAGTAATGTACTCTAAAAGATTCTTCAACTGATTGTGTTATCTCGTCACTAACATTTTCATCAAAATATTTTTTCCCTACGAATGAATGTTTTTCATGAAATATAGCTTCGATTTCCATTTCTCTAGCAATCTCTTTAGCATCAATCATGGCAAATTCAAATCCACTTTCTCTTTGATTTTCAAAAAAAGAAATGAGTCTTTTTAAAGCATTTAAAACAACGTCAATATTTATGTCTTTTCCTTATAAAATTTTATTAGTATTATTAACTGCAAACAATATATTATACGAAATAACTATGCCAAATAAGAGTTCAAAATTTTCAATTTTTAATGTTGCTAAGTCTTCAGCATTACTCTTTCTCTTACGATTTTCACAAGTGTTCACTAAGTCAATTAAAGCATCTCTAATTTGTGGAGCTTGAAATTTAATTGCTTTTATACTTTCAATATAACTTTCCCAACGCGCTTGTGATAATGGCTTAACCGTGATACCTTTAACATAATCTTTAAAAACTGCCAACCGCTTTATAGAAGATGAAAATACATTATATATATGTTGTATAATTCCAAAAAATATTTTACCTTGAGAAGAAGAATTTACCATATCACAAAGTGCCAAGTTAAGACTATGACAACCACACGGCGTATAAAATGCTATAGGATTTATTTGTAATACCCTATTTTGTATTCTTTTATTTTTTCCTTTCATATTAGAACCATTATCATATCATTATCCCCTCATATCATCAATATTAAGTTCAAGAGTTTTTAGAACATCTATAAGTTCATTAAAAAGTCATTGTCCCAATGTATCGTCCACTTTTAAAAATCCTAAGAAAAACTCTTCTACTTTTATTGGACTTATTGAATTATCTACACAACGTACCATGATAGACATTTGTTATTCATGATTTATATCTGGAGTACAATCAAGTATAATCGAAAAGTATTTTGATTCTTTGATCCTTTTAATTATTTCATTATTTATCTCACTCGCTAATAAATGTATTAATTCATTTTGAATTTTATGACCAAGATAGTGGTATTGAATTTCTTTATCTTAATACGTCGAACGTAGTTCTTGCATTATACGGTCATATTCGGCAATCATTTCAATAAAAGATAAAAAATTCCATTACTTTGTTCATAAATCTTTTCATTATCTCCACGAAATACCAAATTGTTTTTAGAAAGAGTTTTCACAACACCTAATTATTCTTAATAGTACTTGTCTCCAATGTTCCCTATCATTATTCATTTCTTCTTGTCTAATTTTATCAAATGTTTCATTTTTTTGCAATCTTATTTTCAATTCCATCCATTTTCTCAAGTTAGTAATATGGCTGTTACTAGTTTCGTGGCTTTTAAGTCAATTACTAACATTTTTTCAATCATCAATTTCTTCATTTACCAATTGATAATTGAGTCCATCATGTTTAAACAACTTACAACAAAAACAAAATATTTTATCCAGAGCAATTGAGTAAACTAGCCATATTCTATCCTATTTTTCTCTATTTGGTAAATATTGAATATATTGTGTGATAGAAAAACGTCTATTATTTGAATCTTTAGGAAATTTGATATCATTATCTTTTATGGGACCTCTTTTTACCAATATGTCTTTCAAATTTTGGTCAATATTTATATTTTTCCAATTACCGGGATCATAAATGTTTAAAGAAACATGTTCATTAAAATTTTCATTTTCTTCACTTTCATTCTTATTTCCATTGTCACTCTTATCCATATCTTCTTCATTCACGAAGTTAATATCATTATGTTCTTTAATAGTTTCTTCGTTATTATTATGTTCATCATTAACTAAATCTTTAATTGAACTTTCATTTTGTTTACTTTTGCTAAAATATCTATTAAGAGATCCCACTTGAGATTGAATCAATTCTTGAACTTGTTTTCGTCTTTTTCTTTCTTCATGTCCAGAAGGATGTTTTCTAGTAGACATAATGACACTGATTACCAGTAAAAAATTAATAGATAAATAATCAAAATTAAAGAACAATAAAACCTGATTTGGTTTGCAAATAAAATAGAACCAGTTGGAAATGGTCACACACGCCGCTCTGCCTCACCCACACAAGATTAATCACAGTCGTAGAATCAATTTCACTGGCTCACTGCAAATATAAATTCAAATTCAAGGATTTAGAGCGATGAACAGAGAGGGAGTGAGAGTGGGAGCGAGAGAGAGGGATATCTTCAAACTTGAGAAGAACTTTCTTCCAAGGGACTTGCAGGCAGCGGGCGGTAGGAACGACGGGACTGGGCTGCTGGAGGATCCAGAGGAGGAGGGGTGGCGGATAAAGAAAGGGAGAAAGCACCAAGAAAGCAGAGACGATCCTTCGGTTACTCTGTTTGTAGGCAACTTACCAAGCTGGCCGGAAATCACCACTCGATTCTGGCTTCAAGAATCTATTCAAGCATGGGGGCTCAGGTTACAATGTGTTTTTACCAAGAAAGAAGGATGCATCAAGGAGATTTTTCGCATTTGTCAGGATGGCGAGAGGCAGCCAAGCTGAAAAGGCAATGATAGGCTATCAATAGACGTGTATGGGCGGGGAAAAAACTTCAAGTGAATCCATCGTTGTTTCATAGAAAGGAAGAAAAATCGATGCTCAAAAGGGAGTGTGATACTCAATGGAAGGATCATCATCTACCCTTCAAGATGGCTAACAATAGGGGTTTTGTCAGGGGGGTTCCAATTCCCAAACCTAGAACGATCAAGGCTTGGGCTTCCGGTTGGAAAAGGGGAAGAGGTGGGCTGAGGTGGTTCAGAACACACATACTAAGAAAGATTACCCTTCTTCTACCGATGTGAGATAAGCTTCTTCAGATGAAATGAAGGTGGAATTAATACTGGATGATAGTGACGAGAAAGAGATCCATAGTTGGCTATCGAATGCGGTGGTCGAAGCTGCTTTAGAGGAATTATCTCGTTTGCAGGTGATTGCTTCACTCGAACAAGAGGGTCTATCAGTGAAACAATGCAGCTTGATCGGTGACAGGTACTTATTGATTACCTTAACTAATGAATTGGAGGTGATGAAATGTTTAAGGTTGAAATCTAAACAGTTCAGAATTCATGGTAAATGGAATCCGGATAATTTCAATCACCAAAGGGTATCTGGTTGAGATGCTTTCAGGTTCCTCTGGAAGGGTGGACAGAAAATGTTATTAGAGCCTTCGGGCAAAGATTTGGCACACTGCTGGAGATCCATTGGAGGAATTCGCAACAATGACAATTGTATTTTTCTATATCTTCGATTGGAAGTAGGGATGCATGATACCATTCCAAAGACGGTTTCAGTTTGTGTCTACGGTAAATCCTCACCAGGTTTCGCTGATGGAGGTGATTTCTTAGGTGGAATGGCCGAGTGATCCTAGTGGAGTCCGCTGGATCTAATTCTTGGGCAGATTCTGGACAATTCTTGGAGTCCAATAATGGGTGCCCACTGTGGATATCATGCAGAGAAAATTTATGGTGAGCTGGCTATTGCTTTAGTCGAGGAAGTCTTGCAAGAGGGGTCATCCAATCGAAAGGGTGCTGGACTCAAGGAGGGTTGTACAGGCACTATTTCAACTTCTCTTGTCAGATGTGCTGATAAGGACTCTGGCAACAATTATAAGTGGGTAGGTGAGAGGCCATTTAAGTCAACAGGTCTTGGTAAGGCTTTTATTTACGGGTATGGGCCATAAATCAACTTCCATTTACCGTTTGCCTATTGGGTCGAGACTCCTGGGTTGGACTATGCATGGTGGGCCGTCTGTTAAGTTATCGGTGGCAGAACCCAATTTAAATGGTACACTACCTTATCATGTCCCTACTCTTCTCCATCACTCGGTCAAGAATTCTGGTCCGGCTGTGGGGCACTCTGCCCCCTCTTTCTATCCGGTGTCGTCTTGCAGCAGTTCCACAAGGAGCGGTGGGAGTTTGGTGCATTGAGGTTGTAGTGGAGGTGTTGAGCCAAGGAGGAGATTCTACTGCTGCTAGTGTGTCTGACTTGAATCAATGGAGGCTGAAAAATTTCTTATGCTCGGGAGTGAAACAGAGATTGGTCGAGAATCCTGGCTTAGCTTCAATTTCTTGCTTGGGTGAGTCGTCGAAATATTTTCAGGGCTCTCTTATTGATTATGATGCCTTAGATATTTCACTCAATGGTGCTGGAAAAATAGAGGAGATATCTAAATAGAAAAAAGAAGACTCTATCTTGACAGATATAGATTGGGCTCTAGAAAAGTTAAAAAAGAAAGGCCATTCTGATGAGGACAGCAGGGACTAACTAAAGGTGGGGCGACATTTGGGGATTTCCTTCAATAATGAATCGGTGGCATTGGAGAATTTAGCTCAGATCAAGTTCAAGGATATTTCCTCCTCCATCTCAGATTGAAAATCTGGTAGAAGAAGGCAGGCTTTATCTTGTCCAGGTTCTCACCCTATGTTCAAAATTTATTGCAAGAGGGGTGTTCGGCATTCAATCAAGGGTCCCAGGAGGTCCAAGGTTTCCCAATGAAAGTTCGCAACTGGAATATTAGGGGGCTTGGACTCCAAGAGAAAAGAGGACCTATTCGGAGGCTTATTCGTAAAAATATGATTGATGTGGTGTTGTTTCAGGAAACTAAGAGGGAGGACATTACTAATCAAACGGTGAGAGAGGTTTGGGGAGCTAGAGAAGTTGAAAGCTTTTTTAAAACTGCAGAAGGCAGTTTGGGTGGATTGCTTACTGTGTGGAACCCTTCTAAATTAAAAGTTGAGACAATGAGAATGGATGGTCGGACAATCTCAATCAAAGGCGAATGGCTTGAAGAAGGTGTAGAAGTTTGTATATCGAATGTGTATGGACCTAATGTTGATGGCGAGAGAGAGTTTTTGGAGTGAGTTAGAAGATGTCAAAGTTTGGGCTTCTACAAATTGGTGTATTGGGGGCGACTTCAATGTCGTAAGATTTTCGTCAGAAAAGAAAGGGGGGCAAATCTACTCAAATCAATGGAAGCTTTTTCTACCTTCATTGAGAATTGTGAGTTAATTGATATGCCTCTTATTGGTGAACCTTTTACATGGTCGATATAGAATTGTTTGAGATTAGAAGAAGTGGAATGGAGACAAAAATCTCGGACGTTGTGGTTATAGGAGGGTGATAAGAACACCAAATTCTTTCACTCGTGTGCTTCTTATCGGAGAGCCATAAATTGCATCAGATCAGTGGTGGTGGATGGTAGGAGAACGCCTGATAAGAATGAAATAAGGAATGTTGTGGTGAAGTTTTTCTTCGTCATTTTTCGGCCGCTCTCTTCTTCATCGCCTCCCCCCTCTCTCTTGGCGCCTATTCCTCCTTCGCTACCCTCTCTCGGTCAAATTTAGATGCCAGCTGTCTTTGGTACCTCCTTTCCTTTTCTTCTTTCTTCTTTTTCTTCTTGTGAGCTTTGGAAACCTTGCGCTTTGTTTGCCTCTTCTTCTCCCCAGGCTCGTCCCTGCCAGGATGTGGGTTCTTCTTTGTCGCCTGCTGCGCTGGTTCTTTGCTCATCAGATGTTGTTTGGAGCTTGTGGTAGAGTATCCTTGCACCGTCTTCCTTCCTTCTTTCAGTGGGTGCTGATGCTTTGGATTTTACCGAGTTGCTGCCTTGGGATTTAGCGGTCGGATATAGGAATGCTGATCAATCGGTTGAGGAGGTCTCCCTTCTGTTCGATTTTCCTATTTACAGAAGCTTTTCTCGGTCTTCTCAGTCGTTAATTACACCTTGCTGGAGTCTTCAGTCTTGAGAGATCAGGCTTATTTGGAGTCGTCGGTGATGCTGTAGGCAATATCTTTTGAGGCCCGGGTACTTTCCTTCCGTAACTCTCCTATATGTTCCAATTTTGGTTTAATCAACAAGGATGAGTATTCTACTTATTGGCTTATGTGTTGGGTATTATCCTCCATTTTCTTAATTTCCTCCCCATTACTGGTCCTGAGGAGTGTGGGCTCTCATTTTTCTTACCTTAGTTCCTGCCTCTAAGATTAACCTATGTTTACCTAGACCTATCATGGATGGAATGATAGGATTAGTGGGGATATGGTGTCTTGGCTTGAGAGAGAGTTTTCATCTGAAGAGATAAATGAAGCTTTAGAAAGCTTGAATGGCAATAAAGCGCCTAGGATCCAGATGACTTTAAATTTGCTTTCTTTAAGTCCTGTTGGGAGTTTGTAGGACCAGACGTGCAAAGATTCTTTTCAGAGTTTCATTCGAGGGGTAAAATTTATAAAGGTTTGAAAAACTCTTTCATCACTTTAATACCCAAGAGGGAGGGGCCCTCTAAGCTTTCCCACTTCCGTCCTATTAGCCTCATGGGTAGCATTTACCAATTACTGGCCTAAGTTTTAGCGGATAGGTTGAAGAAAGCTTTGCCAAAGGTCATCAGGGATACTCAGGGAGCCTTTATCGAGGAACGACAAATTTTGGATGGCATTTTAATAGCTAATGAATTGGTTCATTTGAGGAAGAAGGAGAAGAAATCGTGCTTACTTTTTAAAATTGATATGGAAAAGGCCTATGATTGTGTGGATTGGTCATTTGTGGATCATCTGTGTGAAAAGATGGGTTTTGGTAATAGATGGAGACAATGGACTGAAGGCTTGCATGGAGAATACAAGATATTATATTTTAGTGAATGGCTCGCCTACCCCCCCAATTGAAGCTAGCCGGGGCCTCAAGCAATGTAATCCCCTCTCTCCCTTTATCTTTACGATGGTGGGAGAGAGTTTGAATAGATTGGTATTGAAGGCGAAGGAGCTAGGCTTGGTGAAGGGCTTCGAGGTTAGTCACGAGGGTCCAGTTAACACACACTTATAGTTTGCGGATGATACCCTCTTTTTCTGTGATCATAAATAACAAAGCGGAAGTAATAGGCTTTCGTGCAATTTTAAGATGCTTTGAGCTGGTTTCTAGGCTAAGGATTAATTTAAGTAAGAGTACTCTAATAGGAGTTGGTCGGAATGAATCGGAGGTTCAAGGGTGGGCTAATGAGGTGGGCTGTAGTGTGGGTAAATTACCCTTCCTATATCTAGGGCTACCAGTCAGGGGGAAATCCTAGGCTTAAGAAATTTTGGTCCCCGGTGATAGAAAAGATTGAAAGAAGATTATTGGGTTGAATAAGAAGTATCTCTCTTTGGGGGGAAGAGTTACTCTTATTAAATCTGTCTTAGTCGATCTCCCTACATATTTTCTTTCCCCTTTTCAAATTCCCAAAGGTGTGGCTAATAATGTGGAAAAACTTTTTAGGAGATTCCTTTGGGGTGATAGGCAAGAAAAGAGGAAAGTGCATCTGATCGCTTAGCGTGAGATTACTATGCCTAAAGCCATTGGTGGTTTAGACCTTGTTCCGATTCTTTTGAGGAACGAAGCCTTGTTATGTAAATAGGGCTTGGCGTTTTGGTAAAGAGGTAGGTGCTTTATGGGTTAGGGTATTGAAGGCTAAATATGGTACATTGGATGTGAATGGGTGGAATCTAGGGGTGGAAGTGGATAAATCGGGGTCCTAAGTTCTAAAAGCATGGTGGAAAATCAGCCAAGAAGGTCCATCATGGGTAATCTTTTTGGAAACCATTTGCGTCTTTCGGTGGGCAAAGGTTACAGAACATTTTTTTGGGAAGATATTTGGTTGGAAGATAGACCTCTAAGGGAGAGTTTCCCTAGATTGTTCAGGGCCTCTAGTAATAGGCATGCTTTATTGCAGGATGTCTTCACTGGAAATAATGTCGCGGAGTCGTGGCATTTTGTTTTTAGGAGAGAACTTAGAACTTTTGAGGTAGACAGCTTGAATGATCTTAAGGTGCAACTGGGGGCTTTTCCGATGGATTTAGATGTTGATGATGAGTTAGCTTGGATGGGAGACTCTTCTGGCATTTTTTCTATCAAATCTTTGATCGCATTAGCCTCTCAGGATTTGTCTGGGCCTACGGTTCCTAAAGTCCTAATTTGGAAGTCTTTGGCTCCCCCCAGAGTACAAATGTTTGTGTGGTTTTGTTTGAAGAAAAGGATTTTGACTAGGCTAGAGTTGAGGAGGAGAGGTCTTTTAGACACCGAGGATGAAGCTAAGTGCTCCCTTTGTGAGGAAGAAGTCGAATCTTTTGATCATCTTTTTGTTAGTTGCCCAGTGACTTGGAGAGTTTAGGACATGTTTTTTGGACTTTAATGGGGGTTTCTTGGGTCTGCCCTGGATCGTGGGAAGAGTTTTTGAAATGTTGGCACCTCTATGGATTGAGAACTAGGAGAAGACTAGCTTGGAACTCGATCCCGTAGTGGTCTTATGGTCCATTTGGAAGGAAAGTAATCAGAGAATCTTTGAGGGGTCTGCTATGGATTTTAATGGACTTTTTCAAAAAGCTAAATGGAGGTTGTGCTCGTGGCTTTGTGTTCACAAGGAATTCAAGGATTTTAAGGCTGGAGACTTGTATTAGTCGTGGAAGGGTTGCTTGTCGTCTTCTAAGAGTATTAGGAAAGCTAGAGTTGTTTGGTCCCCTCTGCCTTTTGGGGTCCTTAAGTTTAATGTTGATGGTGCGGCTAGAGGTAAACCGAGGCTTGTTGGGATTGGGGCTGTGCTTAGGGATCATTTGGGCTTATTAGTGCTGTGTTTTCGGAATCGGTGGGTTCTAAGGAATCTAATGAGGTGAAACTTCTTAGTATTCGGAGAGCTTAGCTTTAGGGTCTGAGTTAAGGGGGTCTAAAGTAATTATTGAGACTGATTCCTCTAATGTTATTAAATGGGCCAATGGTGAGAAATGTCCTCCTTGGAGGCTTACCAATTTGGTGAGGGAGATTAAGGTGTTGTCTTTGGGCATGGAGGTCTCATTCTAGCTTGTCAAGTGCTCAGCAAATGGGGTGGCGAACTTCTTCGCTAAAAATGGTATGGAAGGAGCTATCCAGGGCGTTTTTCAATTCTCTGGAGGATGGTGTTTGCAATTCTGTGCTTGTAACATTCATTTGGGTTTCATTGGGTCTCGGGTTTTCTTGTATTTCTCTTGGGGCCTATAACTCTTAGGCCCCTTATGTCTATTACTCTTGTATGCTTTTCTTTTAATGAATTCAAATGTAAATTAGGGGATAAAAAATATGCCATTGAATGGTTTAATTAAATGAAAGAACAATCCACACAAGTATTGTATTTGTCTATTTTTTATATAAACTTCCTCACATTATACTCCACCTATTTATATTGTCTTTAAATTTATTTAATAACATATCTTTTATTTATGTAGATTAATGTGAAATGAGGAAAATAATTAATCACAATATTTTTTATAAATTTATAGTTTTTTCATATCTTTTATAAATTTACAAACGAAAAAGTCATGAGGTGGGCTCTGTGTAGATTTCTCAAATATTCATGGATTGAAGCATTGCCCATTAATTAGAGGGATTTTCTGCATTTGAGTCATTGTTTGATTGGTGAGTTCAAACAGGCCACTTCAAAGTGGGGACCACCTGAATAATGGTTAGTCCTGTTTGACAAGACCGAGATCCTCGGTTTAAAATTTTAATTATCTGGAACTGTGGACTGAACAAAGTTTACAAATCCACATAATTCTACATGTAATGTCATTATGTCAATGCCACAATGAAGTTCCAGGCTACCATTATTGGTGAAAGTACACCTAAAAATACCCCCATATTGTTGTAACAGTGTTGCAATATTCTCTCTTCTAGCTACAATTTTATAAATAAGTATCACTGTATCAGGAAGGGATCGAGATATTATGAGGGAAAAATATGGAGATAATATATATATATATATATATATATATATATATATATATATATATATATATATATATATATATATATGGAAGAGATACCCATGACAATTTGAGATTGATGTTTTTATTTATGTAGATTAATGTGAAATGAGGAAAATAATTAATCACAATATTTTTTATAAATTTATAGTTTTTTCATATTTTATTAATTTTTTTACTTTTTATTATCTTTTTTGAAATAAAACACTAAACACCCAAAACAGATCTCAAACACCCATTAAAAATTCAAAATGACGGGATCGATGATAAAAATACCTGTAAATCTGCAGTCTGCACCTGAGTAAGCTGAAGGCGAGAGAGAACAGAGAGAGGAGCGGCGAGAGAGATCATAGGGAGCGAGAGAGAGTGCCATGAGAGAGAGTGAGAGAGCAGTAAGAGAGAAGGAGAAGAGAGGTTGTTGCAATAGTCACTTAAGAGATTTTATTTCGTGTGTTTTCAAGTTTAAAAAACGAAAGGGTACAAAGGAATATGCTGGCTGTGAGTTTTGACAGTTTGAAAAAGGAATACGAACGGATGGAAGACGAACGGACGCCGTGGAAGAACGTGGAATGCGGAACGGAATGAACGCACGAAAGCAGAACGAATTGCGTTCCGCACGTGGAAATGCGGAACCGTGTTTCGCTCGCGGACACGGAACGTGGTACGCGAAACGAATGGGATATTGGGCTAGTGCCCAGGCCTCTTACGAGTTATATGGATCTTTGGAGGCCCTAGGCTACAGCCTACTTAGCCTATAGGCAAGGCCGGGTTTGCATGTGTTTGCATGTTTTCATGAAGGATTCATTCATGAAACTCTCGTATTCCTTTATGGAGGTTTTTTTTTTTTTTTAAGATCGAAGGCATCTAGGTGTCTCACATGTAGAAGACTTTACCCTACTAAATTTTTCAGGACACGTGCACACCTCTCTACACACACATAGTGAGTTCAAATGATGAGAAGTAACCCCATGGGGCGTGGTTCAGAGAGATTTAAGCATAATTCGAACTCAAGACTTTCCTTTATGAGAGAAGCTTCTTTACCGTTAAGCTAACCCCCTTTGGGTTCTTTCATAGAGGTTATGAAACTCATGCATATCTTCATATAGATTCATGGTTGTGAAACTCTTGCATGCTTTTACGAAGATTCATTTGTGAAACTTTACATATCTTTGTTAAACTCTTGCATGATAATACATTAACACATGCTGACTTGAAGTTTGTATAAAGGGGAGTATTGGACACATAAAAAATCACCTAATACCTCTCTCCCCCAATATTTTCTAAATTCTTAATCACATTTGCTTCCATCAAACTAAAGGTGAAATCCAAGGGGGAGTTCCACCCAACCAAAGTTAAGGCAAAAGGCATTGCTATGGAATTTATTTTTTATTACATGGTTATTCATTCTATCATATAATGATATTTTCATTGAGGATGTTCATCATATTGGTGGGATGTCCCTTGAGAAGTGGTATTAGAAGCAAATCATTCTTGATCATGCATTTGATGTAAAACTAGCATAGGTATCCTAGTGAAAGTTCTCATCTCATAAATGTATGAATATGTTTATTCCAACGAATACCATCATATTTTATCAAGGAAATTAGTTCATGCATTCACTTCATATTCTACCTCGGAAGACAGATTCTAAGTTTCCATTTCTACCTTTCTACTCGTGTATATGTCATAACATGACTAACACCTTTTATTCACAACCTTATAGTAGTTATTTGAATTTAACTTAGGGACAATCCTTACTTTGCTTTTTCATTGCTCTGATATCAACTGTAGCGCCCCTTCCTCTAACCACCGTCATTAGAGTATAGTTGTACTGTAAATCAGTGGAGAGGGAGGTGAAGCGTCCACGACGCGAGTCAAGTTCGGGTCCAAGGACCCGACCCTCGACTTGCCACCTAGTGTGTGCAGGGACAAAAGTCCATGATTACATTGGTAACACTACTAGCTTAGTACCTGCGGAAATATCATTCATAAATATTTGATATATTTGAATGACCAACAATCACATTTAAAGCAAAAACGTAAGGGTCCCACATAAGTTAAATTACAAACCAATAGTTTAACATCGAAGTCTAGGAGTTTATACGAGAGTTGTTACATTTCCATCAACTATAACTCCTATAAATTACATCTTCTCAAAAGTTAAGTAAAATAACAAAACAGCTAAGTCTCCAAGCTTTTCTTTTAACTTTCATCCATTCAGTGCTTGGCTAGCATTCGACCCGGTCTCGTCGCCCTTATCGCTTCCTGCAGTAGATTCTAAAAAGGGGAAAGATTTGTGGGCTTAGTCACACGTTCAGTAGGAATTCCCATCGAAGGGATACCAACATGTGATGAAAACATAATATTCATATCTCATATTAAAACATAACCTCGATAAAATATCATAGATCATAATTCATTCAAACCCAATGGAAATCAAATATAAAATTACATATTCAAAATCCAAATACATCTCATGATAGAAACCAATGCATTTAAGTGTACACCATAATCATTTCTCAATAATAATCATACTTTCTAAATTGACTTCTAACTCAACATGAAATGCTATGCCATGAGTGCCATGAACTTACACAACCCTTTCATGTCCCATGCAATGTTCAACGCTTCTTTTCAATGGTTTATATCGTTGCCCATTTATGTCCGTAGCTTTCCCGGGGTACTGGTTGTGAGCTACTACCCAATACTAGCATTTAACCGGAACTATCCGGGGGAATATCACACACCCATACTCCTACACAGGTTTCGGGACTTCTATTGACCCTGGAGCTTTCTGTCCAATGATAATGCCATAATTTCGTAACCCATGAATGCAGGCAATACAATGGTTGTTTCATTCCATATATGTATAATCATTCGAGGACAAAGTAAGTCCCTTTGTCTCGAGTTCATGCATTCCCTTCCCATGTAACATATGAAGTGCATGTCTATGAATGTAATCAAACTCATTCAATAAAACAAATAATCTCATAGTTTTCAGTAATTAAAATACATCATCTAACCATTCTCAAAATCAATTGTTCTAAGCAATTTTATAAGATCATAAAATTTAATATATATATATATATATATATATATATATATATCACAATTGGCACATCAATAATGTAAGGAAAACCTACAATGGATTATGGGCGGGGATCGATCCTTAAGCTTCCTCGCACTACGCCGGGGTTTTCTCCAAGTTCTTTGATTTATTTCATGCAATTCAAAATACAAAAACTCTAATTATGATTAAACATGCTCCTCTTAATTTCATTTATTTGGGTCTAAGTCAAGCCCTAATAATCATTTAGTAAAGGTCATTGGGGTCCAAGGAAACCCCACATACTTAAACTACTTTGATTGCGCTAAAATCCCATATTTACTAACTATCCTGCAGTACATATCGACTTTGGTCGATATGTCCTACAGGTATACATATCGACTTCGGTCGATATATCATGTGGGACAATTTTTGTACTCATCGACAAAGGTCGATGTGTACACTGGATTCGGTCTCCCTTTCTTCATTCTCTTCATTTGTTGCTCCGGGAATACACATCGACTTCTATCGATGTATATCCCTGGGTTTTATCCGAAAGTCCATATTTTCTTTACTCTTTAACCTCGAGTATACATATCGACTTATGTCGATACATGCACCTGCGTCATGTTCGAAAATTCAACAGTTTTAACTTTTCTCTTCATCCTGCTCCCAGAGATACATATCGACCCTGGTCGATACATATCTCTGAGTACACATCGATATTGGTCTATGTGTACACTTGGGTTTCCTGCAACTTCTTCTTCTCGAGTTGCATGCACCCATTTTCCACATTTCTACTTCCTTAAACCATTTTCTAAGTGTTCCAAACCATTGTTTTAGTCTCAAATAACGAGATTAACCACATACCTCGGTGGATCTTGGAGATTTCAAGTAGTGGAGAAGATCCTTGAACTTGGATATCGAGTTCCTTCCTCTTCTCCTTGATTTCTCCTCTTTTCTTCCTTGCCTTCCTCCTTCAGTTCTCCTCTCTCTTTTCTTTCTTCTCTTTCTCTCTTTCTTTCCTCTCCTCAGCTAGGTTGCCTTAGAACTGAAGATGGAGGCGAATGGGTAGATGTGTTTGGTGTGTAAGCTTCCCTCATGCATTAAATGCATGAGGGGATAGCAACAACGTGGTGGTTGTGCGATTTGACTTAACAGATCTGGGCCCGATCGACACATCGACACTATCGATATGTAGTGTCGACTGAATACGATATGACTCACCAAAAAATGTGAGCTTCGGGTCACCAATGATGCATATCGATTTCGTCGATATGTAAACTACTCGATACATCGAGTTTGGTCGATATGTATATTTTCTGGATAGTCCTATGTGTCCACAGAATACAATATGACTCTTCTAAAAATGCAAGCTTCGGGTGCTCTATCATACATATTGACGAAGTCGATATGTATACTACTCGACACATCGAGTTTGGTCAATATATCCTTCTGGGTCACCTTACTCTTTGTATTTTCCTTCTTCGGTCAATGCACCCAACACGTGGAGGATCCTAATTGGCCCTCCCGTGCGATGGTTGGTGGGTGATGAGATAGCAACAGGAGACAGCCTGTGTGTCTCGGATATGAAATACTGAACACGCTCAATATATGTTCTTTGGGCGATATATCGCAAGTTGGTACACATCGACTTGGTTGATATGTACCACTGGAAACTTTGGTTTTCTTCTTATTTGTTTTACACTATGTTTCTTATTTTATTTTATATCACTCCTATTCAATTCTCTGCATCATACAACTTCTATTCCTTCTTGGATACTCCGATCCACATACAAACATTATTCTCCACATTCAAATGAGGTCACACTGCACTTCACATATTGTTTACACTTCCATGGCGTATTCTACATTTAACACATAATAAATTAACATAATCAAAAACATCAAGCCACATCATTTCATTCGTTAAGAGGTAATCACGTTATTTAATAAGACTGAAAACCCAGGGTGTTACAAACTCGGTCTCTTTAATCCACTTCACAATGAATGATTTTTAAAGTAAAATCATAAACTAAGAAGCAATTTCCATTGAAGCCTTTGCAAATGAAGATGTGCTTCTTGAATCGATCCACCCAATGTGAGCTCGTACAATCCCGACGTTGATGAAGACCCGTCTTGTAGAGTAACTATAATCATTGGGAGGGCTTCTAGAAAATTGAGGTCACAATTTCTATCATAGAAGATTGGCTTAATCGTTCTCTCTTAATCACAATCTATACAGATTGGATACTTGAATGATTTCACAATTGTTTTTCCAAAAGAGAATAAGCCAAGGTTTGCCTTTGGTGGGTGAAGGCTCATAAATTCGACCAACATCACCCCCAAACAATGATCAATATTTATAGGCAAACATAAATTTTTCGAAACACTAATCCACACGATTGATCGTGTAAAGGCTATCGATCGTCCATGTTTGAATTGCTTTTCACAAACCTAACCGTTGAGCATTTAATGCACAATAACGGTAATAAAACGGTAACCTGCGATTGATCGCGCCACACGACTAATCGTCCGTGTATCCTAGCGACAGATCGCAGATTGGTGAATGTATCGGCCTGAGACTAACTGTAATTTCCAGTGCCAAGTCTCATCTAGGCCTAGGGCGATTGATCGCGATGCCGATATGTTCTTGCCCTGTACTCACGATCAGTCGCTTACCCGATTGATAGTATGTGATCAGGATTTCTAGGCTTTGTTTAAATCCAGCTTATGTCATGTCTCAGCAATGGGTCGTAGCGACTAATCGATCGTGTTCTATACCACACAATATGTAGCTGCCAGACAGAAACCATCGTCCTGAGCCTGACTGTGTCTTACAATGGGTGTTCATCATAGGCTCTAGGCGATACATTGTGTAGGGCGATTGATGGCCATATATCCAGATGAAGGATCGTCTGCACGATATGATGTCCAACACTTGACTGTGAATGACAATCCAAACTTCGCCTAAGTCCAGGTAATCGATCGTAATGTATGATTGGAACGTCCTTGTCCCAACGATACATCGCGATGCATGACTGTATCGTCCTGGGACCTCATGAGTTTGACAGTATGATTGGAACGTCCTTGTCCCAACGATACATCGCGATGCATGACTGTATCGTCCTGGGACCTCATGAGTTTGACAGTCCAGTCCAACCAGAACCTTTGATATTCCACACGACATATCGCAAGGTCACGATTGGGTGTGTGCTGTCACTGGTGAAAGATCGCCCGACACGATGTGTCGCCCTGACAGTGAATTCATATTTCCAAGCTGAGTTCCAATTCAATGTCAAGCACATGTTAGGCTTGATTAATTATCCTGATGTGATCTCTAAGCCTAGACAATGCCAACCTAAGTTCTGAGTTCCACCTAAGGTCATCTATAGTCACTTACCATTTGTGATTGCCATACACGTTGATTCATTGAGTCTTCACACTTCAAGCAACGCTTGAGATCTTGAGTCTTTGAGCTTCTATCTTCAAGGCAATGCTTCACCTAAGTCACGAACTTGACAAACAGGTGACTCGGCAAGTCGGGGTACTAACACCTAGAGTGAAGCTAAAATAAATCAATGCTTTTGTAGAATGAGATTACGTGGAAAGCGAATTAGGCTAGGCTGATCGAAAGAGAACTCGTTGGATTTGTATATGGTAAGTTTGTCCATATATAACGATGTTTATCTTATTGGACTGTAAAAAACTTAAGCATAGCTTGCTCTTGTATTTAGAGTTATCAACTCATTGGCCATAATGTGGCCCATGGCTCTTTTGCACAATGAAATTTTGCTTTTATTTATTTCGTCTTTTATCATATTTTGGAACATAACTATATGAATTTTAACTTTGAAACCTAGATTGTCCAGTAAGATTATTGGTAGTTCTACGTGATGTTCATTCGTAATTTCCCCATATTGTGATAATATCTTATAATCAAAAGAATTTTGAGAAAATCATGGTGATCTCGTGATTTCTTTTAACATTGCGTCTCACCTGACTAATCCTTTAAGCATGTATAAAGCTCTCAACCGTACACCCTGAGTATAAAACAATGGACAGTGACCATTTTTGTGCTGAATAAGATTTGATCCTAAGATTTTGAACAAACGAGGACAGGTTTTAACTACCAAACCAACCCCTTAAGATTGATCTCATGATTTTAAGTATATCACAAAACCCAATTCATTATCAATCAATGATCCTCCATAGGATGTTGGAGATTGAAATCAGGGTCGGCCCTGAGATTTCAGGGGCACTAGGCGAGTTTTTAAGATGGGCCCTTATATACTCACAAAAAGTAAAATCATACAATTTTTTTTACAATGTGTGAAACTAAATAAAATATCATAATCAAATTTATACCAAAGTATTATTTAAAATTTATTTTTATTTTGAGATGCAAAATTACTAATTAAATTATTACATTCAAGTTTTTTTAACATTTATTTTTTAATAGATAAAATAGTTAATCCATTCAATCTTTCTTGTGACATTGTAGATCGAAAATAAGATTTTATCAGTTTTAACTTTGAAAAACTTATTTCTGCATAGGTAACTGTAATTGGTATAATCAACATTATTGTATAAGCAATTCATACATTTGGAAAACAACAATTCATTCTTTTTATATAATTTGGCAATTCATTCTTTTGGCACTGCATCTTTTATCATATTCAGGTGTAACACTAATGCAAATTCTTATTTGAAACGAAGATATTATTATTATTTTAATTTTTCAATTTTTTTGTATTTTTTTGTATTTTTTTTTAAATTAAAAATTATCTTAATTATAATGATTTATAATTGTATATTACTTCTAATAAAATCTACATCGATCAAATGAATAAAGCTATGTTTTTCCATCTCTTCAAATTTTAAAAGCTTTAAATTATATTTAATTCAAAATTATCAACTCAATATAGATTTCTCTTTCTCTTTATTTATATGATAGATATATTTTAAAAGATCCTTTATTAATTAAAATTATTTTATTATAATAATAATTATTATTAAACTCAATAAAATGAGGATTATAATAATAATTATTATGATTGTTACTATCATTATTTTAATTTTTTAAGAAACCTACACTTTAAATAGAGTAGAAAAATTGTAGTCAAATGATTTCAAGCATTATTAATTCAAATAACATAAAAATAAAAAAAAATTATTATTAATAACGCAGCCCGGATTTGATCCCGGGTCTCAAACTTACAAAAAGACAAGTCTAACCGACTGGACAAAAACGAACTTGTTTATTAATTATACATTATTAATTATTTAACATACAGTAAAGGAGCTTATGGACTTGGAGACCCTATTTATTTGGGGGCCCTAGGCGACCACCTACTTCGCCTATAGCTAGGGCCGGCCCTAATTGAAATGTATTGTAAGTTATTTATCTATAAACTATTAGTTCTTAAAATGGTTCGACTAAAGCAACGAAAGGTAGCTCCTGGAATTATAGGTAATTTTATCAAACATCTTTATTTGTGTTAGAAATTATAAATTATTATTATTCAAGATATATTATATCAGTATTTATATTCTCTAATCAACCTTAGGACTATCTCAGTCAAATTCAAACTCTAATCTTAAACTAAACACATCTCTTAATAAGAGATTAAGACAAACTGATATTCCTAATATAATACTAATTCTTATATATTCTAAACAATTTGTGGGTATTGATGTATCTTAATTACGAGATTCATGAATTGTGAATTTGTGTAAGTGATCATGGTTATTACTTCTCAAAGGAACGAAATAGATCGTATTGGTTTTAGCCTTTAGAACATAGCCATTGAATCAATGTGTGCCAATCTTATTGTGATATTTGCCATTGAATCTGTTTAAAATAATGCAGCGTGGATATGTGGGCTAGTGTTCTAAGATGTTTGAGGGTTGGACCCCTTAAGGACATATTGAAAAGTGAATTTGATGCTCTTTTTGCTATCCATATCTTTGCCTTTGTCATTGATACCCCTTAACCTTCTATTGGTGTCACTCAAGCCCAATAGGAAACTTACAAGAAATGACACTAAACCACCATGTTGTGATTTTTATAATTAGGAAAATTTTGATTGAGAAAATTCCTTCTAGCCAAGAGGACTTTGATACAATTTAAGGCATTAATTGGATAGTCTAGAGTTGAAATTTGTTGTTTCATCAAAGGCAAAGGAAGTCTGTCATTCATCTAGACTACATAACTTACCTTAAGGAAGTATTTGACCCCTTGACCATAGTGGTAAGAGCATGAAGAAATTTTAAAAAGACCTCAATGTCAATTAAGAAAGGCAACTTTAACCATTTGATGGATTTAAGAAAGGCATAGAGCAAGAAGAAGACAACTTTAAGAAATGTCAAATATGGTAAGATGGATTTCAGTTCTTTAGGGCTGCAACTCGGGTCGAGTTTTGGCCCTACCCGCATGACCTGACCCGAGAAATCATGCGGGTCGGGTTGAGAATTTAGGATCAGCGGATCGGGTCGGGTTGAGAATATAAAAATCCGCATGAAATTTGGGTCGGGTCGGGTTGAGGATTTTACAAGTTAACTCGACCTGACCCAGCTAAAATTAGGCTAAAATGGGTTCAGAATGCAGGTCAGATCAAATTTCAGGTTGATTTGGGTTAGAGTTTGGGTCGGGTCGGATTGTGAAGTTCGAGTTGAGATTTCGGGTCGGGTCAGGTTGGGTTTTAAGGAACCCGACCCACCCGATCCGAGTTGTAGCCCTACATATCTTTTATCATTTGCTCCAAACAAGATCTAGCATGTGGATTCCAATTCTTGAAATCCATGAAAATTTTTATTTATTTTTCAATTTCTATCTTGTGATTAAGACGTGAATATTAGGCAAGCGTTTTCAAAATGTGATTTAGACAATTAAAGTTTTAAAATTTTGTTCAACATTATTATTTTTGTGTTTTTTGCATTCAATTGTGGTTGATTGATCCTTCCACACCTGCCCAGACCAAAGTGAGTCACTGAAAATGTGCACCACTTGCATACGTTATTATAATTATAAGGCATTCGATTTTGCTGTGTTAGTTCTTTAAGAACATACAATGGAAAAAAAAATTAACTATTACTAGTTCTAAAAGATTATGGCACTAAGAACAACACCTGCGATGACTTTGTGTCCATTAAACAAATATTGTTTGGTTTAAATGACTTCGTAGTCACATGAAAAAACTGTGCAGAACTGGCAAGAAATGGAAAATTAGAATTTAAGATCACATTTTGTGAGTTAGAAGCAATTGACCCATTCACAATTTAACATCATATCAAAACCAAGAAATTATTCTAAAAATAAGAACAATAGAAAACCTATAAGCAAAAGTTT
Organism: Chimonanthus salicifolius; assembly: GCA_013350335.1. NCBI lineage: Eukaryota > Viridiplantae > Streptophyta > Magnoliopsida > Laurales > Calycanthaceae > Chimonanthus > Chimonanthus salicifolius. The sequence goes on from CM023532.1 coordinate 52,693,540, forward strand.
CAATATGTTTAAAGTATGTCAAAAAAATCTACATATGTCCAAAATTTTGAAGAAAAAATTGGAATAATACTTTGACGTGTATTTCACTGTATTTTAATGATTTTATTGATCATTCCATTCATTAATCTCCAGAATCCTCAGAGCAGTGCTGGCCCTGAGATATACCCTAAAATCTCAAAGACCCCAGACAAAATTGTTAAGATGAGGCCTTATAGAGAGGCCCTAAAATATCAAGGTCCTTACTGCAGGTTATTTTTCAGACCTATTTTGGAGGGCCCCAGGCGGCAGCTTACGCCGCCTATAGCCAGGGTCGGTCTTGCCTGAGAGTCAGAACTTTGGAATAATTGGAAAAATAAGAAAGAAAGAAATTGAAAAAATAGCATAAAATTAAATCACACCTCCATTGAATTCTTAAAATCTTAAAATATCCTAAAATACGTATCGAAGTATAGACTGGAACATGACTGTATTGAACCCAAATTTTAGAACTTCGTCCCACAATATGCAAGGCCGGAAGGATACTACAGTAAAACCTCGATAAATAAATGTTCGATAAATTAATAACCTCGTTTCCCAACTCAGGCCAGTGTACTAAATTAATAACCTCACTAAATACATAAGATAATATTTTTTTAGAAATCCATAAGGACCCAATGAAATATAAATTAATAATTGATGGAGTACACAAAAAAAATAGTATACAAAAATTCATAATACAGTATTGCGTAACTTTTTACTTGACAACTTCTATTTTTTCAATTTAACTCTTTTTCAAAATATGCATCTAAAGTTGTCCGTCTTTTCTTTTTACTTAAACTGAACTCAATCTCATCCTTAATTTTTTACAATGCATACATCACCTTTGGTATTCTTTTTTCATGTCGTAACAAGTGGTTATTTTTCATCTCATATGACAAATATTTTGTTGACTTTTTTAAGAGTGTTTGATATTGTTGATTAGCTGATGGACACATGAAACTTTTGTTGAACCCATTGTTGCAAATCTTTTTTACTAGAAGAAACATGTTCTTTTTTGTACTCGCACAATGCTCTCCTCATCTCGTTTGTCAATGTAGATTTTTTTACTCCTTTCAAATGAGACACCATGAAGGAACAACATCTAAAATTGTAAAGATTTAGAATCTAAGAGTCTAAAACTAATGACTATTTATAGAGTTTATCTTCTATGTACTTGAAACATCTTTATCTTCTACTTGAAACCTATCTTCTAGGACATTAAGTTTTGATACCACATCTCTTCTTTAGGAGTTATTCTATCTTCTACAATTAATAACTATCTCTTCTCTTTTAGAGTCTCTTGGACTTATATGTATTAACTTTTGACCACATCCATTATTTTTGAATTTATAAGCCATACATGTACAAGTAGTAGAAACATAATACTCTCTCTAAATTAATAAATATTCATTTATTGATAAATTAATAAATTATTCATTTATCAATAAATCAATAACCCCGGTAAGATAATAATTTCTCTTGGTCCAAAGAGTATTATTTTATAAGGGTTTTACTATATAACTAAACAGTTCATGGAAAAGCCAAAGGGGTTGGAGTCATAGCCTCGAACCCGACTCAGGAAGTGAGGATCCTGAGCTTCAATTCCCACTCCACGTCAAAAGGTCACTTCTCATAAAATTACTCGGTGTGTAGGGAGACTTGCACATGCCCCGAAGATTAATCAGGTGCTCCAAGAAATTTGGACACCTTGATAAAAAAAAAACTAAATAGTTCATGAAAGAAACAATCATTTCCAATATAGAAAATGTCACATATTAACATCAGTTAAACTGCAAAGAAATTTTTTGAGAAAAGAAGGAACACATGAACCACTTTGAACAAATCCCTAACAAGTGGATGGCTTGCAATATAGAGTCAAACTATAAATTAACTTAAAAAAGGAACATCAATAATATGATTATCAAATTAAAAAGATTAATATACAGGTTAAAGTGGAAATCCTCATTTTTATCTAAGGTTGTAAAAAACGAATCATATTGTGAATAGTCTACGGATATGAACCGTGAATCGTTAATTGTAAATCATAAAATCGTAAGATTCATAACATTTTGTTCAATTCCTCATAATATATAAGTAAATATGTAAACACGTGAATATATGACAATCTTTACAAATTTCTAAAGATGCATCCATAAATTTGTCATTTGTCATTCACCGAAAACAATCATAATATATATATATATATATATATATATATATATATATATATATATATATATATATATATATATATATATATATATATGTGTGTGTGTATATGTATATATATGTATATGTATACATATACATACATATATATATATACATATACATATACATATACATATATATATATATATATAAATACAATATTATGTAAATAATACAATATTACATAACCTGTTGTATGGTGTATAACTATATAGTATACCGTATAATAGTATATTGTATGATAGTATACTGTATAACAGTATCACAAAATCGTGGCTAACAGTATACAGTATTAAGTTATTAACAGTAAACAATATACAATATATTGTATTAACAGTAAACATTATATTGTACACCATAGACGAACAAGAAGAAAAACAAAAGCAGAGAGAAAAGAGAAGATTTGCGAAAAACCCAGTTATGGAAGTGAAAAATAGTGAAAAAAAAAACCCATACCTGGAAGAGAAGAATCGAAGGTTTGCGACTGCTTGGAGAACTTAACACTGAGTTGTGAATTCTTGTACCAACTTGTAGAAGGCTTGCGAAGGGTAGGAGGCAGTTGCAGAGGCTTGCGATTGCTTGGAGGGAGTTGCAAAAGGCTAGTGATTGTTTGGAGGACTTGCGACTGAGATGTGAATGCTTGTATTGAGTTGCGAATGGCTTGCGAAGCGTAGGAGACACTTGCAGAGAGTTGCGGAGGCTTGGAGGAAGTTGTAGAGGGTAACGAATGCAAAAGGGCTAATCATTTAGAGTCTCGAGAGATTTCTCTCGATAATATAGGCCAATGAATAAGGTTTTTTTGAGAATTTAGACCAATAAAAGAGGTAACTTACTTAAATGGCCATGCAAAAGTCGTTTCAAAATCCCATGCAAAAGTCTTGCCAACCACATAATGTATCGTGCCACTCTACGATTCAACAACTCAACTTGTACGATTCACGAGTCGAGTAAAAATTGTGCAACAATAAACAACAGTCGATATGGTGTCTGATTTGAGTCGGTTGACAACCTTGTTTTTATCCATAGCTGACAGACTCACAGAGCTACCATTTTACATGCAATAGCTGCTCCCAGTGCATATTATAAGATGATGATTGAAAAGAATACAAATTAACTTGTTTCAAGGAGAAGACGGCACTCCTCATTTTGGAACTTCACAATGTTCGACAACAATTGAAATTCTGGGAACCGAAGACTATCACAGTTACAAAAATCTAGAGGAATGCTACGAGTCTTCCATTCTGAAAAATTGGATAACCAAACAATCCTTTAGTACAGAGGGAGGGTTCCAACAGTAAATTTACCAAAGAGATGGTGTGACCTAAATTTGGGTAAGCTGGGGAGGGATGAGATTCAGATACCTTAAAAAATCACAACATTGCCTTTGTAGTTGGATTAAAATGGCACATCTTAGAAGAAGGGCTTTTATCCTGATGGAAGAGAGTAAAAAGAGAGAACAGCTTTTCTATGTAACAAAATAACAATACAAATGGAGGCATCTCCATTTTGGAATGAACACCCAAACATGAATTTCATTTTGAGAATGAAGCAGCTTCTGGTCTCATTTTGGAGCAAGGCAAGCAATACTCAAACAAAGAGTAATAGAAGAAGACCACATTCTGATAGGAAAAAGAGGCGAACTCCAAACAAAACAGTACATAATTGCCAGGTCCACTGTTAAGGATCATCTCTTAGTTAAGGTAACTGAGCAAGTAATTGAAGAGATATAGTAAGTAATGCCCAAACCAAAGTTTGGATCTTCATAACCTAAATCAGGTTCATCACATTCCAAACAATCATGGTACAGAATGTTAAGTCACCATGTATAAATCTCTCAGCATGAAATGAGAACTGAAAAGTCATCGTTTACAAAGTCCATCAATTTAAGACCATTGAAATTTGAGCCAATGTTATTGACACCTATTCAAAATGAGGCTACTTCAAAATGTAACTCAAAAACATTACATCCCAAGCCTCTAAGGTGAAAAAATAAATATCCATCCATGTTATTCGTGTCTGGATTATCAGGTGCATGGTATCTTCTCCACACTCAATTTCAGGAAGCCCAGCCACTCTTCCACGTAATTGAAGGCTTTGCAGCTATTGAAGCCAATAAGTATCTCGGGGGTTTCACTTCATAAGCACTGAATCATGTTTTGTTCCCAGTCAACAGACCTTTATCCATGAACCCCTAATAAAAAATGCTTACAGTTATGTATCAAATTTAATTGAGATTGAAGAAGCTGTCATGCAAGGAGATGGAGATCTTTCTTTTCTCTTGCCTGTCATTGTGATGGATTTATTACCAAGGGGCTCAGATAAGTTTGAAAAATCATTCAGTTCATTGTCAATGTTGGAAGCACCAGAGCTGCCTGTTAATTGATGACAGTTCAAGATAAGATTATTTTCATCATCTGTGCTGGTTGGAACTTCAACAGAACCTTGAGTCAATTTATTTCTATTTATACAAAGCCAAGTCCTCAATGTTTCGGCACTGCATTCACCTTCCATGGGTACATGCCATGACCCATGGTCCGATTCCTATCAGAAAATATGGGTGGGAAGATATCAATTCATGCAAATTTGCAACAGAGAATTCACTGTATTAAAATAAATTCTAATTGAAATTACAGATTGCTGACATAAAATGCCTTTGGATGTACACCAAATTGCAAGCAGCAGCAAGTATATTTAAGGGGAAAAAGGAAATCTTTTCTTCTTATGCAAACAGGAAGGCATGGAACTTGCCAGGTAAATGCAGACTATATGGCATCCTTGTTTGGGGGATAGAAGTGCAAGTGTAAGTCTAAATACCTGAATACTTGGACAGATCCAACCACAAGAAAAAATAGAGCATGAATCTAAATTTAGATGCAACAAATAACAGAATTGGTTTCTATAAATAGATTTAGTTTGCACACCACACTATCTCTACCTGATCAACCAAAAACTCAATAGGCAGTTTTTTAAAGAAAATCTCACCAAAAAAAAAAAACACATTTTTTTAAAGAGAGTTCAACTGCAGATAGAGTCCAAGTGTGCTGTACATAATTGTATCCCAAGCACATAACCATAAAAAATTAATAATAAATGAAAATACCTAAAACTATTTAATAAATGGACTCACATAAAGATTTGAACATTTGGAAACCTGTAGAAAATATCTAAAAACTGTTTTTGTAATTGTTCTCTTTTCCCCTCAATGAATGGTTTTAGTTACCGCTCAAAAAAAAAAAGAATTCGGGAGGCGATCCTTTATTCATATCTGTGCTTGACTGGGATTTGGTTTGGATCGTGTTTCTAAGAAGATTGGGATTACCCCAGGCTCTGTTTGAGGATGAGTTGAGGGAAGGGAACTCAACTCTGATGCGGAGCAGTTTCCATAATTAGGATTTTTTTTTACTTTGTTAGCATTATTGTATTTTTTATTTTAATAAGAGTTTAGTTTACTTGAGATTATTTAATTATTCAAGGTAATTAGTCTTTTTTTGTACTTAGGGCTATTTTGGTCATTTGAGAGTTGTGTTTATTATATAAAGCCTTGTAAACAATATTCTCCAGTTAATGAATTGAATGAAAAAAAAAAAAATTTGGTTGAATGCTACCTTGTGTATGCGTGACGGTGTGACTTCCGATGGTGAGAGACCCTAGGTGCGATTCCAGTGTCGGCGTGAGGCTTCCAATCTTCTCCAGGTTCCATATCTTTCTTCTTCTTCTCTCCTCTTTCCTTTCCTTTTTCCTTTTCCTTTACTTACTATCGAGAACCCCCAAAAGTCCCTCTACTACTGCCGTTACCTTCCCTGACCACCTCCCAGTTGCCGTGACCCTCCCACACCCCTTCCTCTCGTCACCTTTACCTACTATACATCTTTCCTTTGTCGTTTTCCCTAAATCTACCATCCTAGTTTCGCTGCCATCTTCCCTACACCCTATTTGTTTGTTGTCGTCCCAGCCTGTAGATCCTCCTATCCCTGTCACCACCTTCTATATCCCCTCCTTGTGCTTTCGCCTTCCTCCAAAGTCATTTTCCCTTGCTGTCGTTATCTATGCCAATCCCAAACAGTGTGTAGCATATGCCTAAATCTCTCCATACTTGCCATAAGTCCCAAATTTCCTCTTTCCTATTTGCATCCCCTTTGTTTCGTGAGACCTATTAATTGATTCCCCTTATGCACCTTATCCTATCTTATTATTTAAAATCATGTCTTCTCATTTAAATTCACAAGTGCATATTTCATTCAAACCATCCCACCCTTTTATTTAAGTTTTCATGTATTTGTTTACATTAGATTTCAAGGATATTTATGTGATTATACGTGGTAAATTTCATATTAGTTAATTGCAAATATTAATTGAAATTTAATTTCAGCCCATTTTAGTTTTAGGGTGCATTATTTTCTATCCCTTTTTAATTTTTAAGGAAACCACATTAGGCATTTAGGGATACTCTATCCCTTGTCCTACAGTCAAACTCACCTGTAAAATCCACCCTCACCCTGTTTGGATACTGATATGGTGGGCCCAAGAGAACTTAAGTACCCTGAAACAGACACATTCCCCATGAGAGGGTGAGGAAGTCACTATTTTTCCTCTTCCTTCACTCACGCATGAGTAGTGCTTTCATTCTCATCATCTTCTTTTTTCTTTATTTGGTTTAAGACTGATTTCATTTGTTGGGTTTTTATCTTTCAAGGACGTGACCTCACACTCCCTCTTTCTGAAATTGATCCGTCATTGAGATAGACAGATCTAAGGTATTATATATGCTTGGTTTCTATTTTCCCCATTTTTGGTAAAATCAAATACATATCCACCATCGAGTTACAAATTTGTGCTGAGAGGAATTTTTAGGTCCCAAAATGGATTGAAAAAGTGCACTAAAAATATTGGGTGCAAGAAATTTTCAGTCTTTAAATGGACTGAAAATTTCAGCCTAGAGAAAGTTTCAATGCATTGACAATTTTGCCACGAGATACTTTTTAGTCCCTAAGTGGACTGAAATTTCAATTATGAAAATCTTTAAAGGGACTGAAATATCGAGTGGCAGATTTTTTGGGCTCTAAATGGACATGAATTTTCATCTGGGAGAATTTTTTAATGCACTGAAAATTTCGGCAATGAGGAATTTTTATGTCCCTAAAACGAAGATGTGACTACATTGTGATAGATTGTAAAGGGGCTTATATGATAAGTCAATCAAATTTTAATCATATATTTGATTGATTTTTTGTTGTATAGGTTAACTAGGGATTTCTCTAAACATTTTTTCAATACTCCATTGTACTAACAATTAATGAACAAATGGCCCTCACATGTTTCTGTCAATTGCTAGTAGTAGTAGTAGTAATGTCAGTATTAGTTAGTAGAAGAAAAATAATAGATTACTTTTAAAGGTCTCCACCCTTCCCTAATTGTGAGATCCAAACATTACTTTTACTTCTCCAGGGATTATAAAGTTCTCTACCCTGAATTTACCAAACAGTTTGTTCTAAAAGTACGGAAAGTAAAAGTAAGGGGTTCTTCACCTGCAGGAGAACCCCCACCTTTTCAAGTTCCCTAGGAAATCACCTATTTTAACTCACCTGATCCAAACACAGCCCGTGTCCAACCAGAATCTCACCTGATGGCAACCCTATTTTCAACGTTGTATCAGTATACACTGAAAAGAAGCAGGTAACTATAGGAGAGCAAAGGTAAGATCATAGTTTACTCACTGAATGGAATTGTTGTCTCCAGTCATAAACACAATACATTACATGACCATCCAACTGTGTCACAAATTCAGACTGCTTGTTTTTATTTAAATAAGTCTTGGATTGACTACAAGTGCTTGGCTGAGTGCGTTTTTTTGGGGGAAACAGTACTTAAGCATGAGCCTTTCAGATATTTCACATCTCACTTTCTTAAGAAATCTTTCAGTGATTTATACTTCCTTATTTCAACAATATGAACATCTCACTTTCTTAAGATATCCTTGAGTGATTTATACTTGCTTATTTCAACAATTGACTTGTCATCCATGGCACTAGTTCGAGGATCCAAATTGTTCATCCTGTCAGACTTATTGAACTGGACAATCCTAAGCCTTTTATCTGGACAATATTTTTTTGATGACTGAAGGTGTCCAGACGTCTCACCCGACTAGTCCTTCAGGCCATGTGAAAACCTCCCAATCTGCACACACCAAGTAAGTCTACGGGGAGTGGCCCTTCAGTGGGATTGAGCGTCTATTGAACCTTTATCTGGACAATTTTGACTATCAATGATGGTCTCTCAGACCTCAGGATAAATGGTTACTGCTTTCCATTCATTGAATTATTTGACAACCATTTCATATCTTTGAAACCATCTCCACACTACCACGGTGATCGAAAGAGCACCCTGTTTTGCCTGGACTTCAAATAGTTCAGCTCCAACCATGTTAATGGTCCACATTATTGGCTGATAGAGAATCAATGTTGATTTACCAGTAAGTAACAAAATGCTATGGTTCTTACATTAGATTTCTGAATTTCTTCCAGGTAATTTATCGAGATCGTGCACCATTTTTATTCTTTTTTAAAAAGGGCAGCCACTTGGATCCTACCTATTCTTGAAATACACAAATCCTAGCGAAGGTACATTTAGCTTGGGGCTCTTGCAGTACATCATGGCAAAATCTAACCTAAACTAATTATCCGAACCAAACCCGAACCGATTTAAGGGGTATCGGTCTAGATTTTTCAAAACCCAGACCTATTTAAGGGGGTATTGGTCTAGATTTTCAACCCGATTAATAAATGGGTCAGGTCTACCCAAACCCATTTAAACTAATTTGGGTCAGGTCTACCCGGACAGGTAACTGGTTTACCCATTTATTTTTTTGAAAGGTAACTTCAATTGGTTTACCCATTTTTACCCACTTACTATGTTTATTACCGCACATTTCGTTCTGCTTCCCTAATCTCTCGGTCAACAGCTTGGCGCTTCCCATCTCGTCTCTCCTCAGTCCTCCCTTTCCCAATTATCTTCTCATCTCTCCTCCCTTTCGCAGTTTCTCTTCTCGTCTCTCCTCCCTTTCACAATTTCCCTCCTCATTTCTCTCTTTCCCAATTTCCCTTCTCGTCTCTCCTCCCTTTCCTTGTTTTCCTCCTCATCTCTCGGTCACTTGTCCCTAATTCCCTTTCCTTTATCTTCTCAGCTTAAGTATCCCTAATTCCCTAAACGCCCAAAGCAGGCAAACATTGCAAATTTATAGCACTCAATCAAAAGCTTCTCTCTCCCATCCCTATTTCGCCCCTCTTCCACTTCCACAGGCCTAGCACACAGCAGTCCAGCACTCAATCAATGATCACTCTCCCCGTCCCTCTTCCACGGGCCTGGCAACTTAATCGGCGCCCATCTCTCTCATCCCTCTTCCACGGGCCTGGCAACTCAATCGGCGCCCATCTCTCTCGTCCCTCTTCCACGAGCTTGGCAACTCAATCGGCGCCCATCTCTCTCATCCATGTTTCGTCCCTCTTCCACAACCCTTCCCAACAGCACTCTCTCGTCTCTAATCTCTATCGAGTCTCGTCCCTCTTTCACATGACCTGCATCAACACTGCAACAGAGCACTCTCTGATCTCTAATCTCTCTCCCCTCTTCCACAAGGCCTGCCCCAACGCAATACTCTCTCATCCCTCTTCCACAAGGTCTGGCCCAACAAGGTGCTCTCCCGTCCAGTTTTGTCCCTCTTTCAGAGTGTACCCCAAGACAGCAATATAACACTCTCGTCCCTCTTCCACAATGGCACTTTCCTTCACCCACTGAGACCTCTCGCTCTCTCCGAGCAAATAAGCACGCTTGGTATTGAATTCCACAAAGGTACATGAATTGGGTTCTTCTTTTTCTTCTCCAATAATTTCATTAGCCAACTTTAAACAAAATTCATATAAGAATATTAGAAATTGGCAAATCCATGCCATCAAAAATACTCAAATTGGTTATCAGAAATTGGGTTACATTGAAACTCAATAAATCTACATTTTGCAAAAGTGTCCAAAACTCAATAATTCTTCATGAACACTAGCTTCAATTGCATTGGACAATACTAGTGTTCATGAAAGCATTTGTTGGAATTTTAGCAACTGCACATGGTTTGAAAAATGCCATTTTGAGTAGTGGAAAGCATTTTCATGTGCATTGTTGTTCACACATTTTGAATATCATAGTAACTGAAGGATTGAAGGGTATTGACAGCGCAGTCAGAAGTTTCGTGAATAAATAAAATACATTAAAGGTTCTCAAGTATGGAAGACTAAATTCATGAATTGTGTTGCACAATCTTTAGATTTTGTGAAAGGCTTGCGTCAAGATGTTCCTACGAGGTGGAATTCGACATATATGATGCTTGAAAATGCCATTTATTATAGGCATGCATTATTTCATCTACAATTAGTTGATCCAAACTATGAGTGTTGTCCAAATCATGAAGAATGGTCAAAGGTTGAGAAGATAAGGAGATATTTGTAAGTGTTTTATGATGCGACTAATATCTTCTCAGGAATTAAATATCTCACTGCAAACTTATAAAAATATATTTTCACTAATATATTTTTATGATGTGAAAAATTCAACATCAGTTGAAAGAACTGTTTAGTTCTGATAATTTCATGAGCGATATGGCTAGGGGAATGCAGTCAAAATTTGAGAAATATTGGAGCAACTATAGCCCAATATTAACTATGGCAGTTGTTTTGTATCCAAGATAAAAGATGCAATTTGTGGAGTTTGCTTATTCGAAGATTTATGCTTCAAATGCAAAGACATGTTGATGATATTAGAAAAGATTTGTATAATCTTTTTAATGAGTATGTCTTTCTTTTCAAGAGCATCTTCAAGCAATGCATCCAGTAGTTTGCATGGGAGTGACATGGTTGATTCCACATTCAATGATGTAAAAGAAGAGTGGAGGTAAGGAACATGAACAATAAATACTTATAATTTGTGTTGCAAAAAGTCAATAAAATATGACATTTATTAGTTGCGTCTTTTACAGGGCTTTGATAATTTCAACAGTGAAGAATTTACTGAAGTGAAAAGGTCTCAACTCGACCTTTTTTGGAAGAACCAAAGTCACCTAGGAAAACAGATTTAGATATTTTAGTTTTTTGAATTATTATTCATACCGTTACCTTGTGCTTGCTCTCATGGCACGTGATATTTTTGCAATTCCCATATCAAATGTTGCCTCAAAGTCTGAGTTTAGTATTGGTGGTAAGGTTCTAGATCAATATCATAGTTCTCTCAAATGGGATGTTGTTGAAACTCTGATATGTACTCGAGACAGGTTGTTTGATGAAGGAGGTATGCAACTATACAACTTTTATAGTTCATAATAATTATAAAATTTAAGTTAATATTTTATTAATTTGAATGTAATTGTCATTTTGCTCATTTATTATTTTGATTTTTGAATCTAGTGATGGATAAGGTCAAGACAGATAAATTGCTTGATAATTTCCAATTATGTTTGTATTTGAGGTACATATGTTTATTAATTAAAGTTCTATTCAGTCTTTTGACTCAAATTGATTTTTTAGTTGTGTTAAAATTAATATTTTTTTCTTTTTGTTTGTCTATGTTAGATTTGCATGAAAGTTTCAAGCAACCACTCGGAAATGAAGGGTTGAGGAAACTAAAGTTTGTTTTTATATTTGATATTCTTCAATGGGTTGGATTATAGATCACATTTTGTTTGGTAAACTTTTTAAGATATATCTGTTGTTATTTTGTGATAGATGGAATGATTATTTTGTTTGATTGACTAATAAGTCAAAATATTGTTTCTTGAAATTGTTATTATGAATTTATGATTACTTTGATTATTCTATATAGATTATTCGTTACATTTTTACTTGTTATTTAGCTAAATTGTTATTATAATGTTACTAAAAAGACTATTTACACATTGAAGTTGTAACTCATTGTTATCCACTAGAAGGTGATATTGAAAAAAAAATTAACATGTTTTTTATGATTTTATAAAAATACTGTATTATATTTATGTTGAAATTATATGTACTTTTTTTTTGAAAAGGAAATTATAGGTATTGTTTTTATGCATAGTTTTATGTCATTGAAATATTATTAACAGGTTAGAGCTATATGTCACTAATAAAGGTGAGATTGATTTTTTTAAATGCTTTTAATGATATTATTAAAATGTTTTAAAGTTGAAATTATAAGTAATTCTTTTTATGTTAATGAAATATTGTTTATAGGTTGTAGTTATAAGTCAGCAACTCAGCATTAGAGGTAAGATTGAATGTTCTCTTGCATACTTTTAATTTTATAATAGCTTTAAAATATTGTTATATGTCAAAATTATCAATCATGAATTTTAATGCTCTTGTAGATATTTAAATTTTTAAATGTTTTCGAATATGAAAGTTTAGTAATTGAACATTTATATATTTCTTTGAGATTTATAGGCATTTTATTGTTTAATATTCTTTCGATTTTTAAAATAAGCTAAACATCTATATGTTTATGTCGAATAAGTGGGTAACCTAAAATCTGAGCCGACCCAAACCGAACCCGAAATAGACCCGAACCGACTAACCAATATAATAAGTAATCGATTGAGGTTTGGTGACCTAAACCCGAACCGAACCGACCCATTGCCAAGTCCACTTGCAGGTTTTATGTAAGGCCTCCTAGGGTTGAACTTGATCCACTACATGTTGAGTCCTATGCATTGCCATTACATATATATATATATAGCTATTTGCATTTAACACTCTAAGAAAAGAGCTTCAAGCATAGTCAAATCCAACCAAATCCAATTATAAGTACCGACCACAGATAGACAAAATAAATGACCCTGATGATGGCAACAACGAAGCCCATTTGTTCACGAGTCAACTTTGACAGACCATCTTTTAGTCATAATTTGGAGACAAGGAATCTTTACAGTTTTTGAGTAAATTAGTCGGTTGACACATTATGGGGATAAATGAACAAAGGAAATATTTTTTTTTTTTTGAATGATTGGTAAGTGTTTCATTCAAAATGAGAGAGGGGAACACCCCAGACAAATACAAAATCAACGTCTCAGAGGAGAAAAAATGGAAGAAAAAGGTAAATGGGCAAAGCAGCAGCCCATCTCATGGGTCCGGACAAGGCCACAACCCTTGCCAGGCCCAGAGAAAATTAAAGGAACGCCCGCATTCCAGGCCGAGAGAGAGATGCAACAGACCAAGAAGCCCACACCCAAGGCCAAAAACAAGAAAGCCCACATCCCGGGCCAGGACATACAGGAATAACTAACAGCAGCAGGAGGTTGCACGCAGAAGAACCAGACCCTGACACGGCCAGAAACTCCGACAGAGTAATTACAAACAAACTTACTGAGAAGGCCAGTGCCCCTGTGCTCCTGTCCAGTCAATAAGATGTTCCTAACCCAGTTAGTTAGCCTCTTCATTGCTACACGTCCCGCCAAATGTGCAGCAACTGTGCCGTTCGAGATCCTGGACAAATGAAGCAGCAGGTGCTTGATGACAGTAACGGTGGGTCCTAAATTTTCAAATGGAGGGATGAGGACTCGTAATTTGCCCGATAACATCAATATCATTGACCAGGAGTTGATTAAGAGGAATCCTTTCTCTGATAAGGAAACCAATCATCTTCTGTAAGAAGATTAAGATAAGGATTCCCTGATGCTGCTGTAAGTCAGTTATATCCCAAAAACCAAAATCAGTAACACAACTGCTAATGTAATAACAGCCCAATACACGACGATTGCCCATCCTGAAAGCAGCAACCAGCAAGTAGTCACTGTCCAAAAGGTTAACAGCAGGGTCAGGTGGCCTGGGTGGAATGGGGGCTGCAGGAGGGAGGTTCAAAGAAGCCAAGAATTAACCATTACTTTTCTGCAAGTCCCTTGAAAGGAGGAAGTATATTTTACTTCTTCCATAGGTTACAATTTCAGGCTTCCATCTTATCAGGAATTTAGATGATTTTATCAACCAAGCATGGGAGTTAATAATCATCTAGAATTGCCCAATGCCAAATTGGCCAGTAGTCTTGCACTCTTTTCCACTCCTTAACCATGCATTAAAGATTTCACACCATTTTTCTATTTAAGATTCTTGCTTCCAAAAACTGATAGGTCTCCAAGGAACTTGTAGATTACTATTTGCCAGACAATCTCATCTTTGTTTCCCATGAGAGATGCTTGAAGCTGCTGGTAGCTATCAACAAATTGGATGGAGAGAGGGCTCCTGGTTCCGATGTATTCCATTTGTGTTTTCAAGGAACTTCAAAGCATGGTTAAAGAGAATGCATTGACATTAATTAATGAATACAGTTTCAAAAACATTAGTTGATGAATACCATGGGAGAGATCAAGATATGAGCTTCTTTTACAGTATCTATCTTTTAAAGAGAGGGAATTGCCACCCTTCATGATTTCAGGCTTGGTTTAATTGCAGTGAACATGAACAAAATCCTTAGAAAGCTATCAATAGTTGATAGATGAGAAAGTGACATTGATCTCTTGCCTATGGAGATTTTGCAGAAAGAAGACAAGTCATAGACACCATCTAGTGATATCTATGCACAAACTCAACCTTCCTGGTTCGGAATAGAAGCTTAATTTGAGAACTATCATATGGTAGATTGGTGGTTTGAGGACTATCCTTTCAAAATGGTACTTGGCCATAAGTGGGATCTAGGTGAAGCTTGAGTTTCTTCAGACTGACTTGCCGCTTTTTAGAGGATCTTGTAGTCTCCTTTAGGTGGTCACCATATCTTCCATTCATTTCTTATCATTGCAGAATGTTACTAAATTTCATCCGAAAGTAATAGTGGTTGGTTTAGTCAAGCGGTTTAAGATGAGTAATACAGTACTGCTTAGCCATTCTGGATTCACAGATCATACTGTTCTTAGATGGAGATTTATAATAGAGAAGAATTTAATGACATGTAGCACTGGTTTGAGGAAGATAGTATTTTTATTGGAGAGGAAGAAAGTACAACAAAAAAACCAGAAGGAGCATGTCCAGATATTCAGGTGCAAATATGATAACTTATTACAAAAAAATACCTTGGTTTAATTTTCCGCACTAGTGTATCCATGAAGACCCCAAGGAAACCCATTATACATGTCCTTCGGTGGGGGGAGTGATATTGTGCCATATGTTACTAAAGACTGGAAACAAGCATGAAAATTCATCATTTTTCTATATTTTAGAGTTATTGGGTTTTTTACTTTTTGGAAGGATTTAAAATTAAAAACCCATATAAATCGATATGAATATTATCAAATATTATCAACTAGAGATTTCTTTTGAGGGATCTAAAATTTCAAACCCAAGTGAATCCATTTGACCAATTTCCAATATCATTAGTTGGATTTAGACCTGGCAATGGGTCGGTTCGGGACTTATTCAGCTTAAGTCTATCTGGATTTGAGTCTATTTCAGGTCTTGTTAAACGGGTTAAATCGGTTCATATCTATTTCGGGTTCTAGTTGGTTAACCCATTTATTTGACTACTGAAACTTTTCTAGCAAGACAAATATAAAAAATGCCCCTTAAATGAGTTTAGACCTTATACGGTTGCATGCGTTGCATATAGATGTGGTAAAAATCGGATCAACCGGATATACACATTTATTTTAGGTTCAAGTCAGGTCTACCCATTTACAAATGGTTTCCAGTTGGGTCATCTATTAGTCAAGTCAAGTCAGGTCATTTAACAAAACGGATTGGGTTGGATAATCAGGTTGGATCAAATTTTGCCAGGTCTAGTTGGTTTTTATCATGTATCAGGAGCATAGTTCGAAAACTCAACTCTACTCGATTTTTCACTAGGTCGAGTCAACTCTATGTTATTTTGACTTTTCCAACACCACATCTTGCCCCATTCTATTTCTCTCAATATCTTTCTAATAAAGAAAGAGAAAAAAAAAAAAAACTCACCATCATCTTGGCCCCAATGGCCTATAAATTCTAGAGTCTTGAAAAACCCCCTCTCTCTCTTTAAAAAACAAGGAAAAACCACTTACCAACTTTAATGGAAAGAGGAAGGAAAAAGAAGAAGATGAAGACAGAAAGAAAGAAGTGAAAATATCATGGTCGATAGGCGTGTTTCTTCCCAATCAGTCCTTTCTCCTTCTTTACTTCCTTTTCTTTTCCCCACTCCTTCAAAGCTAGGGTTACAAACAAGAAAATCAGGCCTTTTATACCAATGTGATCTTTTCGAATGTTGCCATTAAATTTATAAAAAATGATGTCCATGTTCTCTTTATGACTCGACCGAGCTAACTAAAGTTACTTGACTCACCCAAGTTTTTTGCTAGACTCAACAAGTTGACCGAGTCAAGCAGAGAACCGCATGTGGCCGGTTGACTCGGCCGAGTTAAGATCATGTTTTAAAACTATGATTAGGAGAGATCAATATGCCAACAAACATTGATATTTTGACCGAATCTGGATCCTCTAGAAGTGAACTTCTATAGAGCACCCTAAAATACCCCCTCATTAGTCTCTTCATTAAAAAATTATTAAATGTCAGATGCAATAAAAGCAATTTAATAACTTTTTAATAAAGAGACCAATAAGAAAGAGTCCTCTATGAAAGTCCACCACTAGAGGATCCAGACTCATTTTAAACCATGTCCATGCTAGAACAAGAAGCAAAACATTTTAAGCAACCATGGGCACCAAGACTTGATTACAAAGAAGACAAGCACCTCAAGATGAAATCAATGGATGGAGTGAGAGAGACATTCCAAACTAGTGTGTGTGTGTGTGTGTGTATGCGTGCGTGTGCTTGCGTGCATGTGTATCTATGTGTGCATGTGTGTGTGTGTTAGCAAGAGAGGGAGAGAGCAATAGACATTTCGAACAATAATACTCCAATGCATGTAACTAAGGTGAAAATCTTACTTGAATGACGGTAGAGTACAAGGGAGGCATTTGAAGCATCAAATCATGTTTCACAAAGGTAAATCGAACCTAGAAACAAAGTAAAAGGAATGGTTCAATAAGAAATCAAAGTATAATATAAATATAAAATGCTATACTATCATGGTAGAAACAAAATTCAACAAACAAGGAATGAAATTATTTTCTAACATATTTCAAAATATTATTTTTGAGAGACCTGCTTCAAAGGTCCTCATAGTAGCTTTTTTCACTTCATGCCTCATGAATATTGGGCTACCATATTCAAGGATGGAAGTGTCAGACATGGGCCCTACCATCGATATTACATAGACCCTCATATATCTAAATGATCGTAGCATTCAAATTGAGGAACAACCAAAGCCATAGAATGATCAATTGTTATCAATTTTGTTCTTTTCTTTTAGGGAAAAAGGAAAAGCCATGCCCTTAATATTCAAATCACTTTTTCAACTTATTAATTTACCATGGGGCTCAAAAACATATTCTCATGGTGTGGGCCTGCTGGGTTTTTTAAGGCTTGAACCCATCATCCTTTAAATGACAGCTGGGATGACTACGAAACTTAAGCTCTAGGTTTTTTATTTGTCTTGTTTTTATTTTAGAAGTTCAAGTTCATACAAATAAAACAACACTTCATAGTCTTATAAGCTATTTGATAGTATGCTATAAAGGAGTCACGACGATTCAGTTTCTTAAAAGGTAATAGATACTTCAATATTAGGGAATTTTATACTCAAGACCTAAACTAATTAAATAATATCTTAGGGTGACCTAGGTTCTAAGACAAGGGTGCTAAGCCTCCACAATTAGGGAGACTCTTCATTAATTTTTCAAGTGGAACATGAATTTTTTGGTGGGGTGCGTAGAAAATGGCATGAACAAGAGGTGGGCAAAATTTTACTCCCATCAAAACATCCTAGCCTTGTGATTTTGGACCTCGAAATTTGAGTAATAAAATCAATTCATTTTTTATGTCCCATCATACAAAAATACAATTCTTAGATGGAAGTGTGATGCGGGAGCATTTTTTTTTTTATTTAGATTTGATGTTATTGGACTTTGATTTTATTTTATTTTATTTTTTACGTAGCCTTGTCTTTTAGTTTGTTTTCTTTTATTTGAGGGCAAACTTGTCATTATGAATTATTGTAATAGAGGGACATTTATGTCATTTAATCTTATTAGTTGCCCTAAAGCTTTAGGAAACAACAAGGAGCCGCAGGCCCCTTGTTGTATTTTTCGTTAAAAGCTTTGTAAAGAGGAAAATACACGATGGAATGAAATGGAAAGAAGAAAAAAAAAAAAGCTTTCAAGCCTTGGCCTATGCGCATGGTGTGATTTCCCCTTGTGGGTTTGGTGTGAAACCTACGGGAGCACTTCCCAATCTCCTTCCTTCTCCTCTCTATATTCTCTAGTAAATTCTTCCTTAACTCTTTCTTTCTTTCTTTCCTTCTCTCTCTTTTCTTTTATTTTCCACATCTTAATCTTCATACAACCCTTGCTGCCACCATCCAAATCTCTTCCCATTTATAGCCGTCACCATCCAAATCAGATCCAACCCTAGCCGCCACCCTCTTACGATCCAAACAGCAGTTATGGATCTTTCCTACAGCCTATACATTTATATCTCATTAGTAGAGTCCCAAATCAGTCCTTTAGAAACGTAAAACTGCCACTCTATACTTGAGACATCGCTGCACTATTTGTTTTGGATCCCAAACCAACCCACACAGCCCTCTCTTGCCCCAAATCTAACCCAAACAACCACCTAAAGTAGGGACAGCATTAAACCAGTCCTATGTTGATTCAAGAATTGTACGATGTCTTCAATATTGATTGATTGAACTATTACATATTCATTGAACTGATTAGTTTGATACTTTTAGGGACAGAATTAGGGCTTCAAGAGTATTAATTGTGATTTGGAAATCTAATTGAATGTTTATAATGGTGAATGTGTTTATGCATGTTGAGTTATCTTTAATTGCTTATTGTGGTCTAGTCACTAATCTAAGTTTATTGCATGCATGTGTTCATGTCGTCATTTAGATTAGCCTAGGTCAAGTAATTGTAGAATTATATAATCATTAATTTAGGATCCCTAGCCAACACTGCATCAGAGTGCCTCTCCAAACTCTCCTATCCAAATAGTCCTCTACACATACTACCAACCATGCAAGGCCAAGCCCATGATACTTTAAGAGTAGCTCATGGGAAACAGCCATTTGAAAAAAAAAACACTTTTTTTTTAATAGCAATGAAATATTTCTTTTTTCAGATGATAGCAAGGAAAAGAAAAGGATGTAGGAGATATCTGACGTAGAGGAAGCAGTGCGGGTTTAAAGGAGACTGGTCAGATCTGATAAACTCGGGTCAAATAGTCAAAAGTTTGGTTAAATGAATGGATCCCACAGTTTAAGGTATGATTTTGGCCAAAGGCTTGATGGATAAAGAGAATGGGTGAGGTGTGTAAAAAGGATATAAGGTAAGGGTACTTAGGGAAGTGGCAATAGTTGCATTAGTTGCATTAAAAGACAGAGACATTAATGGAGGTGGTGTTGTGTTTGTGGAGGCTTTGGAGAGGGTAAATATGAAAGGTGGAATCGAATAGAGAGTTTGGGAATAGGGTTCTTTGGGAAACGTGAAAGGAAGAGGGTGATTTGGAGAATGGGTTTGAGTGATGGAAGACGAGGGCTGGAAGAGAGTGGTGGGATGGCTGACGAAGGGGATTAATGGCAGAAGAGGATGGCGAAATAAGACCTGATAGTTGCAGCAAGATTAGAAGATGGAAGACGGATGGCAGGTGGCAGAGAATCCCTGGGTTGTTCCTGGGATTTGAGAGGAAAACAGGGGAACTGGGAGGTCTCCTGTCTGGCCGGCGATGGGCCTGATTTATCAGGTGCAGTTGTCGGGGAGGCTTGTGGTAGTGGCGGGATATGTCTGGGATAAAACCCAGACTTCTGGCGATGGCAATCGGCTAGAGCTCAGCCAGCAAAGGGAGATATGTCTGCAACATGGGCAGAGAGAATAGAGAACAAAATGATAGTTTGATTCAAATTTCTTCATTAATCAAAAGTTAGAGGTGTCCTCTCTTGCAGTACATAGAGGTATTTAAAAAAAACTAAAACTCCTCTTACATGGACTCTACTACAACTATGAGGCAGTGTCCACGCTGAATTAGAACACCTACTACAAACAAAACTACGAATAAGAAGCCTAAACAAATTGCTAAATAGAAAAATTAACTAAATAAATAAATAATTAAAATTGGAAGTGAGGTCCACGCGTGGTGTCCTACATCAATATCCATAGAGACTAAAACGCATCATGTTAAAATGTGGACAGTTCCTGTTCTTAATATGTATATGAAAGTTATCAATCAGGGGTTGTATTTTACCATATCGAAGATTCCTTTTGGCCCCCCACTAATCAACTAATGGATCGATTAGATAAGCATTCATTGTAACAAAACAAGCAGCACAGATTACGTGGGTTCTCACCATCTAGAGACACTCTCAGGTCAAGAATCTATGCAATTCGCAAGGCTGGATAACTGGGAGTCAAACTCGACCCATTTGACAATTTTGACTTGGACAAGTTGATGTAACAACTAAAGCAAGTCATGTTTTTTATGAAAATTATTAAAATATTTAAATATTATACAAAAAACAATGGGTACATGTATTTACAAAATTGTTTATATAAATTTCTTAGAATGAGAGTATACAAAAAGCAAGGAGAAGCAAACCATGTTTTTATATAAATTAACAAAACATTCAACTATTATACAAAAATAGTGGATGTACCTCTATTCAACCAAAATTGTTTATATCAATTTCTTAGGAAGAGAATATACACCAAACAACGAAAGTAACAATAATGGATACGTTAATGTGGGGGATTTTATTCTGCCCAGGTCCTGGGTTGAGTCCCATTGTTGACAACTCCTTTCTAAATGTAATTAGTCCAACACTAGGCAACTCGGTTATAAGACCACTCTTTTCATGTCATTTTTAATAGCACACGGTGAGTCATACTGATTGTTGTTTGGTGACCTTTAAAAGTTGTAAACCCAGATGAGTAGTTTACTAAGTGTTCCAACCATGCAAATTTATTGACATAGAATTGAATGTGGTTTTGATTCTATACTAAACTGAATTCTGTGACTGATACTCCTAAAGTTAGCAGACATTAGGCAATGACTGGTATCACTTCCACCCTCTCACACCTCCAATGTAGCCTTTTTCCCTTCATTATAGAAAAGCATAATCATCAGAAAAATACTCACAAGCAAAACTTGCATCAATTTCATTATTTTCCAACCAAGCACATGTATAAACACATGTAAAGAAAATGAAAAGATCCTGAAGAAAAGTTAAAGAGAACTTTTCCTCCAATTTTTCGATTCAATTCAACTGGTTAAAAGTGACAATGCCAAGATGAGGATCTGATCTGCATATATTAAATTCTTTTCAATTCAGAAAATTGACAGTTTCCATTGAGAAATTCAAAAGACAGGTTTCAGAGTCAAATCAGATTTTTGTATTGGAAAGCAGCTCCAAGTAACTCATTACCAGTGTCCCTTAATCACAAACAAAGCATCAATAAGCAGTAATCACCAAAAGCAATGGCTGAAATGAAACATTAAGCAAATGATAATCATTAGTAAGTGATGACACGTGCGCTTACTTGATGCCGTTCCTTCCACTTGAGAAAGAAATTTCTGCCTAGGAGTTCAAAAATATGATCTCTCATCTCATCATTTGTCACAAGCAAACACTTCAGTTTGACTGCTGCATAAAGCCAATACCTAAAAACACAAGCAACCCTCATATAACAGAGAGAGAGAGAGAGAGAGAGAGAGAGATGTATATTCAGGTAAAGGAATAGGGGATAAGTTTCAATGATAAAATTATATATACATTCGTATCAATTGACAACAATAAAATCTATTCGCATCAACTGCACATTTTTCATTTATGTTTTAAATATGGATCCTTCTGCTCACAATCTACATGCCCCTTTCTCGAGGTGATTTGAGTTATTTATATAATAGCATTTGAACCTTCTTTTAAGTTTTAATCATTATATCAATTCCAATAAGCACAAAGGGTCAGAAATAGTACTGAGGGTCTCAATCTGACAACCAAGGTCTAATTTTTCAATATGGCAATTTGTTTCTGTTGATTTTGAATAAAACTTCTGATTTTTGACATATTGCAACTAAGAATTCCAAATTATAAGGATGTGAAATAACATCATGCATTTTAGGCTTGGGTAATGATTACATTCACATCTGAACGAGCACGGTAGAAGCAGAGTTTTTTATGCATGATTTCAATTACTAGAAAAGCAGAAAAGGGAGAAGGAGAAGTTCACTCCGACCCCCACCCCCAAAAATAAATAACAAAAGAAAGAAGAAAACATCACATTTCACAAATTCATACCAATCATCATTGGATCCATTTGGTGTTGTGTACAATGCACCTTGAGCTTCCCATTCCTCAAGCAGCTCTCGACTGGAAGGAATTTCCATAAGTGCCCGAACACGTTTACTATGCAGTATAACAAGTGGCCATTTATTTTGGCTTCTCTTGTATAGTTCTCTAACAACTACATCAAGCTGCAATACACGAATTCCATGGTTATGAAACACAAAAGTATAGGATACCAATCGCCTCCCTCATCCTCAAAGCCTTAGTCAACAATTTTGGGTTGGGTTGAATATCCATACAACCATCTTCTTTGCAGGAGGGGTGGTGGGAAACATCTCCCAAATAGGAGAAAGTGGTAGTATGATGCCATACTATTTGTCCTACCAAAAATTACAAAACGGATGAGTTTTGGTTTCTCCAATTTCTCCTACTTTCCCCTGAGTATAGACCCAAAATTGTCATACAGGCCCCACATTTCTACATCAGAAAAGATCAATGAATGATATTCAAACCTGAGAAAGACTGAAACCTCCATTTGCAAAGTTCTGTTGGTAAAATCCAATGTTTGCTCCATCTACTATAGCTTCAAACTCAGAACAACTTTCCAACCATTTCTAGTCAAAAAATATAAGAAACCAATATAATAAATTAGTATGGATATAAATGCTTTGATAACAAATATATAAGTCTAAGATTATATACTAGACTATTATATATATGAGAAGGGTTTGAAACCAAAAGAGAGTGCCAATGGCGAAATCATTAAAGGAGGGTCATTTGAAGTCTTTTAACTTAGAAATGCAAAATATTGGTTGAAAGTGTGAGATTGTTTAATTGTAATAGGCCATGTTTTGGTATGACAAGGCGTTGGTGTTTCAAATATTTTGCAAGAGGGGTGGCAGGAACCGTCTCTCAAAGATGACAGATATCTCACTTTCCAGGGTTGGTATTACCACATGTTAATATTGCATAGTGGTATGAGTAGATTTTTTTTTAAGGTAGATAGAGAAAAAAAGGGAGCGGAGGAGCGCAAATGTGTTGGGAGGGACTGTGTGGTTTGGCAACTCTGAATCTCGAGAAATTAGAAATTTCAATCTTCTAAAAATCAAAGACTTTAATCTACACATTTGGAAAAAAAGTAGATTTGAAGCAAATATGTAGAAAAGAGGAGATTCTGAGCTATAGGGGGTACCCTATAGAAGTGAATCTCCATCTCCTGAGTTTGAATGTTTAGTTAAAAAACCCTCAAACCTTTTCCACTCTAGCAACAACGAATCTCCTCATCCTCTAATGACAACCAAACAGCAAGATTTTAGTCTGAGTAGATAGATCACCTGTTTGGAATTCAACTATCCATTCACACTGAATGGATATTGATGAGCTCACTGAGTGTCATAATTATAAAAGGCTAATCATTCATGCTTAAAGCCTTTTGCCTAAGCATAACTAGACCACATTGTTATTGTTCCGTAATGGTTTTTAGCTTAAGCAACTCTAACCAATGATTTGTGGGGTCAAAAGAAACTAAAACCAGGGCCAGTAGGAATAGGAGGTGTGCTACATAATAATAGGGGTAGATTGTTGGCAGCTTTCTCCGAATAAGTAGGGTTGATGAAGTGAAATGAAGCTCAACTAAGGGCAATTAGGAGAGCACTTCAGGTTTGATATAAGTTTGGGAGTGGTAACTTCATTATCGAAGGTAACTCAACTAATGCCATCTTCTGGGCTAGTAAAAGAAAATCTCCCCCGTGGAAGTTGATTGCTATTGCTAGGGACATTTGAAGGATGTGCAGGTTAGGTGGTGTCTCCTTCATTCATACACCTCGATCGGCAAATTGCGTTGCAGATTTCTTGGCGAATCTGGTGTTCAATTACATAGTCCATCCTTGGAATTTTTTTCATCTTTCCAGCCTTGACTTTTGGGGTTTGGGGGTTACATTTGCATCTTGTGGGGTGGTTTTTGATGTATCTTGTTCTCTTTTTCATTGTTCTTTTTCTTGTTATTTTCCTTATTTTTCGGCTCTGAGTATATATCTCCTATACTCGGATCCCTTCTCTGTAATTCCTTCTTTTTCATGATATTTAGTCGTCAATGCTTCAAAAAAAAAGAAACTAAAACCATTGGTAAGAGTTTTATTTTGATCATCCACATACGCCACCACAAAAAATAGGTGATGCAGCAAAGATATTCTCCACAAACAATCATAGCCAACTAATCAATAAAGACTACCATTAAATATCCACCATCAACAATATTTGTTGATGTTCATTTGTTTGAATTGGTAGTGAGACTTAAATCAATGGTAAGAATTGAAATTCAAAAGTCACAAGCCACTCCAAGGATATGTGGTGAAACAAAAATGTCCACCATAAACAATCACAACCATCTCATGAGTAGAGAAGGAGCTCTTGCATATAGGCCATCGACAACATTTGTTGTGTCTATTTATTTTAATTGATAGTGAGGTTTCAAACATTGATATTGAAGATTAGACACCCCAAAGATAAGTAATGAAGCAAATATGTCCTTTCTAAATAACCACAACCACATCATTGGTAGAGACAACCCCATTGTAAATGGACCATTTACTGCATTTATTGATGTCCACTCACTCGTTTAACAATTGGAACATGCCTATAGAGAACTATAAGCTTTTGCTACAAGATTAAAACTAGAGGAACAACTAGATGTTAAGAGGCATTTTTCCATGTGACTTTCAAGAGGATATCCACATGGAACAACTAGATAATTTCAAGGTAAAAGTTAAAGGAGCACATGGTTTACATGTTGAAGCAAAGTGTACAAGAAGTTTGATCCATTCGTGGTGGATCATAGGGTAACAAAAACTATTAAAGATCACAGACCTTGTGTAAGAAGATATTCTAGACCTCCTTGATCATTATATTATTTAAAAGTTGACAATATGCTTACCATTTATCAACAAAGTAACATGATGAACAAGATAAAGGAGTTGAAAAAGTCATATGACATGAACATCTTAAGAACTGAAAGATGGATTTTGGGCATGACAATCGAGATGAAAGGAAGAAGTTATGGCTATCACTTGAGAAGTAAACTCAAAAGAAATTGAAAAAGAAATAATATCTAGCCATTTCAAGTTAAGTGATCGGGTCTGAAGAATGAGAAAGGAAAGAATGAAATGACGAAAGATTCTTTAGGGTGTGTTCGACAACTTATCAATTTTGATATTGAAGATTTTGAATTTAGGAAATTGGGAGAAAATATACTTAGTTTAAAATCTTTTTGTTTCATAGTCATTGGAGGATGAAGGGATTAATAGTTGCTAGAGTGGAAAAGATCTATAAAGATTAAAGGGAGTTTTTAACTGAAAAATCAGATAAAAGAGATGGAGATTCATTTATACATGGTACCCCCCAAAACTGAAAAATCAGATAAAAGAGATGGAGATTCATTTATACATGGTACCCCCCAAAGCTAAAAATCACCAATTTTCTGCAAAATCTCCCATCTTTTTACATTTTTTTTGAAAGGTTATCTTTTTACATATTTGCTTATAATCTACAGCCTACCAAACACTTAGACTGAAGTCCCTGAATTTGGGGGGATTGAAAATTCTAATCTCTGATGATTTAGAGTAGCCAAACACAAACTACATCTACCATATCGAGTTTGATGTGCATTATGAAGCGTACAAGGCCAAACATTAGTACATGAAGTTGGCATGGTAAATAGATATCAATAAAATCTAAGAAAGCAACGTTGAGAAGTTGTCAAATGGATCTTAAGATATTTAAGATGACATCAAAACTAAACCTAGACTTTGGTAAGTGATCTCTAATGATGGAAGTGCACATCTAGTTATTTGTTGACTTATATAGGACTACCCCTAAGCAATCAAAGCTACAAGAATAAGTCACATTATCAACTATAAAGGTGGAGGGAGGCATTGCTGCCACTGAAGCCTGCAAGAAGTTGGTTTTGTTATTATCTTCAAAAGCATAACATGGAGGTGAGGCTAGAAGTGATAGGAAAGTGGCACTAGTTGGGTAAGAATGCATCATTCCACTGAAGAACCATACATATGGATGTGAGGTGTTATTCGACACAAGGTATGTTAGAGAACAAACTGATGTGTTTGGACAAAATCCACACCAACAAGAACTCAACAGATATAATGACAAAATGTGTGCCTAATGAGAAGCAAAAATTGTGTAGTGACTTAGTAAGCATGGAGATTACTTCAATTGTTAGCATGGGGGACTCTCACAAGGTGGAGAGGGAGATTGCTTGCTGGATCTACTGCATTAAGATGTGTGCACCTACAGGTTGCAGGAAAAAAAGTTCAAATATAAACCTTGTTTTGTGGTGAACTGGCTCTAAAGATAGAGAGAAAAGATATAGGAAGCTACCCTTTGCAAAAGGTCTATATGTCATATCTCCATCTCTTAAATTATTTTGTAAATGCACTTCGTCTAAACCCTCTTTTCAAGAAAAGTAACCCTTTTTGGAGAAAGGGACGGATTTAGAGAGGAGATGAAGAAGACAAGCAAAGAAGCAAGGTCAGCAAATCAACCCATCTTTGCCCAGAGAATCCACCATTGATGAGAGGAAACTTTGTATTCAGTACTCATGAGTTTTGTTTTCTCTTGATATGTGTATCCACAGCTCATCCTCTTGATCGACTAGAGGCTATTGGAAGGGAAACATTGTACTCCCATAATTTTAAGCTGATTTTTTTCAGAGCTTCTCTGGTGGTATCCGTCCATCATATTGAAGGTTTTCCATGTAAAACTGGGGCCTCTCTTGCGGTGTGTGGTTTGTTTATTTTACAATTCTCAAGCACTTGTTTCATCTTTGCTTCATAGAAAGGGTGAAAAAATTTTAAGGCTCTATAACAGAATGCAGCAAACAACTCATGATAACTAACTCAAGAGGGAAGTTTCAAAAAAAATCACCTTAAATTCTGAAAAGTTTGACTTGGCTTCCCTTTCCATAGCTAATGAAGAGATAGATTCTGCAAATTTATCGGTTTCTGCCCGGTCAACGTCAATGCAAACCAATTGCTCTCCACAATGCCAACAACACCCATCCAATCCAACATTTGTTCTACAAACTTCCCATCGCCCCTTGCCCAACCACCCTTGCCTATGCCAACCTCCACCATTCTTCGAGATAACATCTCTCACCAAACCCACATCCCAATTCAAGCACCCAACCTCTGAAGCACATTCACTCCGAAACCAACCCTCAATAGCCTCAGCAGTTGACTCCGATATGCATTTCACTGTATTCCTCAACTTATGTAAATACATATAAACCATTTCTTCCCTCCCAGCCTCGATGCTGACTTTCAAAAGAGCAGCAATCTCTGTCTCCTCTGGTACAATTCCCATCGATGCCATGTGCTCTTCCACCTCGTACGCCTTTTCAGCATCACCTTTCCGACAGAATTCGAATAATGCAGGGCCGTACGATCTCAATCTTGGCACAATCTTGTATTCAACTATTCCTTTCTTTACCAAATCAAAAGCAAGGTGGGCGTCAGACTTTGCTGCAGCGAGGCGGGCGGCAGCAGTGATTGTGGCTTCAGTCGGTGCGATATTGCTGGCAAGCATATGATGGTATATGCGGAAACCATTGTCGACGGCAAAGTGGCGATCGAGGGAATTGGAACAGAGGTAAAGGAGTGTGTTGAAATGATAGTGACTGAGGTGAAGATTTTGGGAGACAGCCTCATCGTAGAGACTGAGAGCAGTGGAGAGATCGTTGTTCTTCGAGCAGGTGTCGAGTGCGAACCGGAACTGCGACTCTGGATTCCGGTTTTTCTTCTTAACGGTCTTCTGCTTCTTGTGGTTCGCAACCTCCATGTGTTTTTCGATTTGTATCGTATTAGTTAGCGAACTTCAAATGAGAACGAGGTGGAGAGGGAAAAGAAGGGATATCAGAAGCTAAAACCCTAACCCAGAAACCTCACTGGATTGGTCGATGATGGGTTTACTCCGCACAGGCAGTTTAGTTTGAAATAAATGGGGATAATTTTCAAAT
This sequence comes from Chimonanthus salicifolius, assembly GCA_013350335.1. Taxonomy (NCBI): domain Eukaryota; kingdom Viridiplantae; phylum Streptophyta; class Magnoliopsida; order Laurales; family Calycanthaceae; genus Chimonanthus; species Chimonanthus salicifolius. The sequence continues at coordinate 52,722,168 of CM023532.1, forward strand.
ACTTCCCTCTTCATTACTTCAATTGGAAAAACAACCCCTAGGTTACAAAAATTGCAAAAGCTACTCTTATTTTTTCATAAACTGTAAATTCCTCTCTCCATATTTTATATCTCTAAACCCTCCTTCAATATTTAAAGAGCTATAATAATAAAATGTTGCCCAATATTATATCTCCATGAGATGGGTCATAAATGTTGCCCAGTATCTGACTCAAGAGGGGGGTGAATTGAGGTAATGCAAACTTTTTCAGAATTTCTTCCGATTACACTTGGAAAATAAACCTTCTCTCCTCGATAAAATATGACATAAATAAAGCACATTCACATCCACAACAAAATAAAGCATCGAGAAGTATAAAGGAGGTGAGGAGAGATGGAGAGATACAACCCGATTTTAACAAGGTTTGGCATCCTAGCCTCTGTCCTCACCCCAAGCCACCACCTGTAGATTAACTCTACTATCCTATTATCCTTACAGGTGGAGAATAATTCTTTACATCGTTCTTCTTTTTCTCTTCTCTTCTTCTGTCCCTAGTCCCAAGGGTTTCCCTTCCAAGATTTTGAATGTCATTTTCCTCCTCTCCAACAAGTCCACTGACCCCTCATTCCCTCTTCTCTCTCAAATAAAAATTACATTTAAGCACTAAAGCAACTCTCACAAAAATACAGATTTCAACTCTCTCTAGAGTTACTCAAAATGAAAAAAAACAAAGATTGGCTCAACATAGGATTTGCAGGTTTGGGTACATTGAGCTTTATTGGATAGGCAAATTGATTTCTCTATGTTTCTTTGCTATGGGGGTTGGTGGAGTTTTTTCTCTCTCTTGACTCCCACACAACTCCTCATAACGGTCAGTACATATATAAATCAATTTGAATGTGTTACCATTGCCATGCATTAATGCGCCACCTACTCGACCATTGCCACCAAACAATCGTCGCTTAAGGAAACCAGTTGACGACATATGCTTATTGTATAAGTATTCAAATTTGCACAAGCAACAATCCATTATATAATAGTTGATGAATGCACAACAGAGACTAGCTCTATTCTGTGAATGTTTATGCAGTCGACATTTACTGCCTATCAGTCGACGGTAATTTATTAGAGACCAACCATTTGTTACAGTCACATGTATAGTCACTAGTTGCCAATACAACTGTCAATGGTATATCATATCTGAGATTGATTGTAGTATTTTTCAATAAGGTTCAATTGGCAGTGGTTTATCTTTTTGTCAACGGTTTGGTCCTCAATTACCTTATATTTTATTGGTCTCATACAACCCTTTTGATATAGAAGTGTTTCGGGTTGAGACCAAGGTCAGTCGAGGATATCTTCCTCAGTGTTGGTCTTACACAATTCATTATGATATTCAACAGTTTTGAACGGAGGCCAATGTTTGGTCTTACACAACTTTATTGATATGCAAGGGTTTAGGCTGATGCTCAGTGTAACATTGGTCTTACATAGTCCTTTTGATATACAATGGTTTAGACTGGTGCCAAGTTACCGACTGACACAATTGGTGGTCTTACACAGTCCATTTGATATTCAATGGCTTGGATTGATGCCACGGTTATGGACTTAAAACAGTTCTATAGGATATGTAATGGTTTAGAATTGCAGCCATGTTGTGGGCTCACATAGTTCTTTTACATATACAATGGTTTAAAACTAAGGCCACCATATTGGACTTACACTGTTCCTTTTGATATAGAAGTGGATTGGATTAGATGCCCATTTGCCTAGGATCCAATTAATCTATTCAATATTGGTCACATGATCCTAGGGTCTTTCTATGGTCACGTTAGAGACAAGGTGTTCAACATTTTGAGTAACTTTACATAAATTCCTAAACACTCTTGTCCTAGACCTACCCAGACAAAACTTAGACTTCAGTCTGCTTGTCAGTTTCAAGTCTCAAGTGCTCTTCATCTTTATAAACCCTTTGATTTGAGTTGATGCTCAATCTTTCACTGGGTTTTTTCCTCTTCTTTATAAGCCTTTTGATCTTTTTGATGCTTGTTTTTGCACATGCTTATTTTTCTTGATCATGAGCCTTTTGATTTTCTTGATGCTTGGTCTTTCATAGGCTTGATCTTCAAGTGCAGTAGTTCATGAGTCATTTATTCTTCAATCATTTGTGATTAACTCTGCTCTTAGTCTTCAGGCCCCCTGCAGTCGTTTGATCACTTGTCTTTAGCACAAGTCCATGAAAACCATTAGTAGCACAAGTTAATGATTTTATTATCACCAAAACACCTTTTTAACCTAGGTTAGAAACCTTTAGGGCTAACAATAAAAAAATATAATTCTTACTAAAATCAATTTATCAACAACTAAATTCACACAGTTATCATGATTGGATGCATGTAAAATATCATCCATCTCTTATCTAGTGGTCCTCCAAATATTTCATCCAACTATGTTAGCCATTTTATTTTCGATAAAGTGTTTAAGAAGTATGTCACCCATTAAGAAAATTCTATTATTATAACTTTTTAACTAATAAAGGGTACTTTAGACATTTAACATACTAGAAAAGGATGTTAACAACTTCTATAAATATAAGGGAGTTTTTACAATTATTGAAAAGGTTTTTCTAAAAAGACCTATATATTTTGAATTATTTAAAAATAGTGTAATTTTGCTTTTGTTGTGCACCACAAGGTTAGAGCGCAAAATAAGGTTGCGGATGGACTTAGCCATAGGGAAGTTCTCTCGAACAATTTATGAATTCAAAGTGATTGGGTTTAATAATTTCGTTGAGCTCTACATGGACGATGCTGATTTTGGAAGACATGGAAAACCGTGTAGGCATTTAGACAGGGATAAGACTCTCACCTTGTTGGAAAAGAACTTTTACTGGCCAAGGTTAAGAAAGGATGTGGGCAGATTTGTTCAATGTTGTCATATTTGTCAAGTGGTGAAGATCAAACACACAACATGGGGCATTACTCTCCATTACCAATTCCAACAACACCATGGGAGGATGTATCATGGACTTTGTTCTTGGACTCTGATGTAATTATCAGAAGATCCATTGAATCGGGCGAGATCGAGGAAAGCCCATTAGACAAAAATGGGACATATATTAGTTTATTTGTTGAATTTTTTGCCCGAGTTGATCTTAGAAGTGATGGAGGTAATAGAGGGCCTCAAATGCAACCTACTGGGCCTAATTATATCATATTTGAAGCCCATTTGGACCAGCTTTGGGCCAGGGCCTGTTTGGAGACTTTTTGGGCCTCAAAAGGCCATGATTTCAGGTCCATTTTCTGCCAACTCAGTGAGCATGTGAATCACACATCAGATGCCATGTCATAGCCCACGTGGAAGCCTACATGGATGCCAAATTAGACCAAGAATCACCGAAGTAGCAGACCTAGGGTGTTTGGGCATCTTGGACCCAGTTTAGAAAACCGAAATTTTTAGTAACTCTTGCCTAAAAGGTGAGCTGCCATTCTAGGCTGGATTATGGACGAATTTAGCTTATTAAATACAATAATGAATCCAATTTTCATGGCTGAAATCCTTGCAAACAACACCTTGAACGTGAGACTTGATTTTGGCCAAATCTAGGCCTGGGCTAGAGATGGAAGGGACGATTGAGATGAAAGCCTGATTTCAAGGTGATCTTTCAGGCAGATTAAGGGACAGATTTGAGCTTGAAAACAACAGCAAAGCAAGGTTAGAAGTTGGCAATTTCTGCAGATAATGGGAGTAAAATCAAATCAGGCGTACAGGCTGATTTTTGACAAAATCTGGCCTGATTTTAAGAATTTTTTAGTAAGGCAAGGAGACCGGATCAAAAGGCTGAGATTTCCACAGTATTCGACCAAGATCTTTTGCAGGTTATTATATACTTTTTTCTTTTCCATGAGTCCAATAATTATGTTAAAAGAACCCACATGGCAACCAGTCACTAGGTGAAACCCAATTAAGAAGTGTAGCCCATTCAGCAAGGACCTAACGTGCAGTTTTTGGGCAGTTGGATCTGATTTTCTTTATTAATTTTTTTCCTCTTTTTTAGTCTGATTTGGACCTATAAATTCATAATTTGGCCACTGTTTTATATATACTAAAATTTGAGATGAACTTATTTGACGTTTTGAGCTTTATTTAAAGTCTCCCTTAGAGAAGTGAGTTCTAATTTGGTTCTTGATTTTGTGTTTGTGTTAGAATTAAATTTGTTTAAGTGTTGGTTTTATTTTTGATGTAAATGTTTTTTTTAAGGATAAGTTTTATATATGGGGTTTGAAACCCAAATCAAGGATTTCAATGATAAAAACCCTGAAGGGGCCTTATCTCGATTCTCTTAAAACTCTAAAGAAAAGAAAGATGACACTAATTTCATTTGGATAGTTGGCAGAATTAACTCACCAATGAAATTATGTATTCAATTGAATGCCAAAACGAACATGGAATTGTATTATAGTCGACAGAATTAACTCACCAATGCAATTATGTATTCAATTGAATGCCAAAACGAACATGGAATTGTATTCCGAATAGTCGAATATAATGATTAAAATCAACATGTATGGAACTTAAATCCGACACTAATTCGATTCGTTGAATATTGAACCTTTTAATAACTAATTTGATTGCAGAATTATAATTTAATCAGTAATGGGAAATCAATGCAAGACATGAATTCACCATGTTGAAACTTAAACCCAGAAAACTCAGATTAAATTTAATTCAAACACAAAACAAAATTAAAATTTGAAGAACTAAACAAAGACTCAACTCAAACCTAGGGATACTTCAATCTTTGCCCAAAGCAAAAGAAATAACTTCAATTCAAATTCTAGTGTGTTCTACAATGTTAGCCTAGCACTGAATTTATAGGCCTTATTCTCAAAGAAATAAAAAAAGTAACACGAATTCAGATTAAATAAAAAAGGTAATTTTCCTAAAATTTCCAGTGTCGTTTGGTCAATCTGATCGTGTTGGCTAGACGATCTGATCACTTTTGTTGGACGTGCGAAGTTTCACCGTTAGACATCCAATGACATTCGAAGATCGTCTGTTGCTTCTGTGGGAGATTCGATGACATTTGAAGCTTATGTCGGGTCGTTTTTCAGATCCTTCCCTTTCTGTACTGACGAACTACTCTTTGTTAGACGCCTAATGCTCAATCTTCGGAGATCCGATGTTTCCTTCGGATGATCTGATAAAGTCTATCGGAGATCCAAAGATTTCCAGATTTCGCAGATTTGCTTTAATCCTGGCTTCCTTTCTCTTTACTTTCATTTTCTTCAACTTTCCTCTTCTGCTTTGTTCCTAGCCGTTTGTTGGGTTTCCTTTCTCTGTGTTTTTTTAACTTCTGCAATGGCAATCTAGGTGGGGTCACGTATGACTCATCATCTGATGTGGCAATCCACAGTGGGGCCCTCTCTTCCCTCCGTTAATCCGGGCATAAATCTGGGGAGCATTTCATCAATCCAGTCCAATCGGGTTCGATTATGACTCAATGTCAGCATCAACTTTGCATGGTGAATTGAATGTTTATGCCTTGCATATTTCCAATTTCTTAATTGAATTCTAATTCTACAACCAAATTTAGTTTAAGAAGTTTCAATGTTTATTAAATTGAATTGGTGCCAGATTTAATTTCCATGTATCCATTTAAATTGTTTTATGAGATTTATTGTGGATCTCAATTAATTGTTTAATTCATTATATTCGGAATAACAATTCCACATTTTTTTTTTTTGTTTTCGATTGAACAACTAATTTCATTTTGACTTAGTCAAAACTATCCTACTGAGTTTAGTGCAATATTTTTTTTTGAGAGTGATCGAGAGAATTGAGACTTAGGTTTCTTAGGGTTTCTATCCTTGAAATCCTTGATTTGGCCTAAAATCTTGGATCTAAAACTTATCTTAGCATGATGTCCAAAGTAGGCGTTAAAACTGACCTTACATGTCATTAGACTCGTGTGGACACAGGAAATATGGATAACATATTCGTGATAGTTGACTGGTTTTCGAAAATGACACATTTTGTTCTTTCTAAGAAGATTGTAGATGCACCGCACATTGCGGCTCTCTACTTGAAAGAAGTGGTTTGACTCCATGGAGTTTCGCAAATCAATTGTTTCTGATAGGGATACCAAATTTATGGGCAACGAGATCAAGTTCAGTACTAGTTATCATCCAGAGAAACTGATGGAGAAGAGGTGGTCAACGGGTCTCTTGAAAATCTCTTAAGAAGATTGATTGGAAAAAAACCACAACGATGGGATCTCATTCTACCGTATGCTGAGTTCGCATATAATCAATCTAGGAGCCATACGACAGGTCATACTCCTTGACGCAGCGGGGATCAGGTCTAAAGGATTAGGACAGGTAGCTTAGTGTAATATTGGTTTAACACAAGGTCCTAAAGGGATAATTAACTAAAAATGATTGGTGGATAATATTAAGGAAAATAAGAATAGGAAAAGGGGGCAAGTTAAGATATGTTTCGCTGGAACTGAATGGGAAAACTCGGGTCTTCTACCCCAATTGCCGTGATCACGTCGATTGTCACGGTTGAGGAGTTGTTGCATCATCATTCGCAAATCTTCGATGGAGTATTAAACTGCATTCATCTCAGCCCTGGTGACAGGTTGATTGTCTTTAGGATTCCGAGTGGCAACCATGGATTTTTTTTTTTTGTGAATTGAGGGTCTAATAAGCACTTGACGCAGCGAGGATCGGGTCTAAAAGACTATGACAGGTAGCTTAGTGTAAGATTGGTTTAACACAAGGTCCTAAAGGGATAATTAACTAAAAAGGATTGGCGGATAATATTACAGAAAATAAGAATAAGAAAAGGAGGTAAGTTAAAGATGTATTTGGCTGTAACTGAATGGGAAAATAGAAAGGGTTGTATGCTGGCTCGGGGTAGTGGACTGGTCTCGGCTGAACTAAGGGCGTATCTGTATAGTGGAGGAGAAGGTTTGGGATGAAGAGGTCAGTACGGAGTTGTGACGAGTTAATAGGAGTTGGGACGGTAAAGGGTTTATGGGACTTGAAGAATAATAAGATCTGGATGAAGGAGGTAAAGGAAGAAAGGGGCTGAAGATGGTGTTGGGATGGAATAGTGGAAGGGTTACCTGGTGTCAAGATCTAAGCAGAAGCAACACACATGACCTGTAGAACATGTTTGTCTGCAGTATGAATTGCAGAATAGCAGAGACACCAACGAGGGGGTGATGGTGCTTGCAGATTTGGCGGGAAGCCCAGCCTTCTGCTTGTAGCCAGAGGATGGAGAAGAAAAACTCGATGGGTTGCAAACGAACGCCGGTGTGAGCAAAACCCAAAGAGAAATACACAAGAAACAACTCAAGAACCTTGAGAACAATCTCAAACTCAATTCATTCAATTAATTCGTGTATCTATTACAATCCATAGAGAGGGGTATTTATATGCAACTTAAGTACTGAAAATAGAAAAGAAAATACAATAGAAAGATAGAAGAAAATAAATGAGAAAAGATAGAAACAAAAGAGATCGTCGGCAACTACCATCTTCAACTTTGTTGGTTCAATCGGTGCTTAGAGAGAAAGTCGGAAGAGACCAAGAGCTGTCCTTCGTCGGGTTCTTGCAGACGTGGAGAGGAGAGGAGGAAACTTTCCCTTTTTCGTAGGTGCGACTGCAAAGAGGAAAGTTTCTCTTTCCTTTTGTTTTAATTGGCTGCCCTACGCATGTGCCTTATGCACACGTACTGCATAAGTCCTTTTGAAGTTGTTTACTGTTTCAATACAACAAAAGTTCTTGACTTAGTGTGATGCAAATCAAGGTAGTGTCAAAAACCTTCCTCAATTCACAAAGAAAAATTGGGTTCCAATAATCTTTCGATCGTGGAGTACCTAAACCAATTGCGCACTTCAATTGGATTCCTTACCAAAAGACATTGCTAAAGCAGTCTTAGGCGAGCAAGTCCCCAAAGAACTTTATGTTCTTATGAATTGAATTAAAGTAAAAAATGCAATTCCCAAATGGGAAAATAAAAACCCAAAGTGAAGAAGCAAATGGAAAAAACAATTAAGAACTTAATTCAATTCATCATAACAAACGTAGATTCAAAATTAGAATGCTTGTAGAAATTGGGACTTTTACCAAGCTTGAGGACTTTTCCTCTTCTATTACCTTCTGGAATTACAATTATAGAATCCGACCAGGTGTATTTTTGGAGGCTTCCAATGGCAGTTATTTGTAATGGCCAGACCCATCAAATTGTTGAGCATTTTTTTAGAAAATACACGAAAGAGACACATGGCACCAGTTTGGCCAAGTTGAATTCAAAACTGGGTGACTTGATAGTAGGTCTGACTTGTGGGACCCATTTGAGGTATCAAATGAACTCTAAGTTCTATGAGACTTGTGTTGTTAGATAGATAATTCGAAGAGCTTCCCGAAAAGTACTAGAACGTCGAAGTCCGAGTTCAGGAGCCCAAGCTATGGCCATTTTAGCTAAAGGGTGCAGAACTGCCTAATTTGCATAGTGTCGGTCGGACCGACGACGGACATGCGGAAAAGACTATATATAAGTCCTTTTTGCCCTAAATTCAACCCTTTTCTTTCCCAATTGAACCCCTTTTCTCCAAACAGCCATTTCCTTCAATTTTTTTCTCCCATTCTCCTCCCATGCATGTGTAGATTTTGAAGAATCTCTTCCTCCAAACCGTCTACTCCTTAAGATCACACCAGACAACTCTCATCTCGCCCCATATCCCTTCTCTCGAGGTAATCTTCTCCTATAACCTTGGTATCTCTTGTTTTGGTCATTTTAAGTTAAAGTGAGAAGGAGATGACGTCTTAGAGGTGGATAAACGTTTGAATAGAAGAGATTTGTTGGTAGAAAAGAGGTTTATATGATTTTTGGAAATGCATTTGGGGATTAGAGATGGGTCTTTGGGTTATGCTTGAAACTTAACCTTAGAACAAAGGAGTTGAGAAATATGGGTGGAGGGAAATCCTTTTTGGCATGGATGGTAGTCTAGGGCTAAACTTAGACCTTGAAATCCATGGTAGAATGGGTTGGCTCACCAAATGAGGCCTAATATTGGAAACTCAACTTGGGAAAATTGGGGATTTTAACCTCACTTGAGTGTTTGAACCCAATTACATGAAATAAGTGCTTGGGACCGATGAAAGCTTTGGGCTTTCAACTCCAATGGTATTTTGGACTAAATTGCTCAAAGTGGGGCACCTAGAAACTTAGAGATGTTGGGGTTTTTGCTCCTAGTATGAAATGGAGACTCCTTGTTAATTAAACAAAGGCTTATGAATGTCCTGTGTATTTGGGCTTGTGGGACAACACCTATCTCTTTTGGCATGGACGATTACCATCCGAAGAAGACCCAAAATATCTCCGTAGTACTAGGTGAGGGAAAACTCCACACTTTAGTATGTTTACCTTCATGTAGAACTTGATGTGTTGAAGTGTATGCTTGAAATTGATGACAATGAATCATATAAATATGTGAATGAATGTGTGGAAATGCATGGGCAAAATTATGATGAATTGTGTAAAAAATACATGATGATGAGTGTATGAAGTTATGTAGTGATGGTTGCACAACATGCATGTCAATTCCATACATGTGAGTGAGAGATATTGAATTTATATTTCATGTAAATTGAACAAGAATGACTTGCACGATGATGAGAATGAATTGATGAATTTTCCATGCGGTGGGAAAATATATGATGAGGGTTTCTAACCTCATGTTGGACATTTCTATGTTCGTGATGATGAATGTATGTTTTGTGCCATTGAATTTAATAAAATCATTTGAGTATTTGGGGTAGGGAGAAGAGTAAGAAAGGCTTGCTTATGGTTGTGTGGAGAATGGATGTTAATTCCATGAATGCAAGTCTATGCGTTGGGAATTTATTTGAGGGACTTGATGTCCATGATGGAAATTTATATAAGATATCTTTTCTTTTTACAATGTGTACGCTTATAGAAATTGAATATGTAAATAGAATGAAGAAGATGGAAGATATGTATGCGAGTTGAGTAAATGTTATGGAAATTGTTGAACACTAAAATCTTACATTTTTACCTTTGATTATTGGACCAGTTAGCTCTCAATTCTGTGTATATTGGTGCATTTAATGTAGTTTCTTAGTTTTGTAGATAAAAATGGACAATTCAAGAAAGCCATGCTAATTCAACAGATAATTGCAAGATTAGAGCTTTAAAGAGAAGACCTAGGATTTTTATAATTATTTCATGCCATTTTTAGGACTTTCATGTAAATTAATAAATCTGGATCAAATTATGAGAGTCTAGATTAATTAATAATTTTCAGATTATAAGTGATTGAATAATTATTTAATCCTAGATGATAAAAACTCCAATCCAAGTGCAAAGGCTGAAATTCAAGACCAAATGGGCCAAGCTTAGCTCCACAAGCCAGTATTGGGCTAGGCCACAAGCAGTCTATGCGCATTTCACACAGTGGGCCAGGCTATTGTGCAACTCAAGCCCAAGTTCTCAAGCCCAAAGACAAGTCCAAGAGTTAGGTCCATGCCAAAGTCCAACGCTCCATGGATCAAGTTCGAATTTCACCTAAGTCCATACCCAATTAACCATGGCCAAAACCCATAACCCAATTTCACATCCACACCATCAAATCCCCACCTTAAATCCTAACTTTCCATCCCATATACCAAAATTAGGTCAAACCTTCGAACCATCTTCAAATTCAAACTATACATGCATAAACTTTAGATCTAGACCGTCCAACCTATCTATCATCTACATTAACCTTAGGATCACCTCTATTCATGGATCACCTATTCATCCATCTACTTAGATAATCCATCAACCATCTAAACCATTAAATCTTAGGACATATCATCACAACCATCCATATCATTCATAAACCTTGGAAAAACCCTAGAGCCACCTTACTATCCAATGCTTACATTCATCATGTTAGATTTAAGACATGCATTTCATCATCCCTTTTGATAAACCCTTGAATCCAAACACTCAATTAGATACCTTACCATTTATATAATTTATTTTAGCCAATTAACCATAGAATCATTAGATTTAACCCAAACCAATCTTAGCCTTTATTCCTAAAACCCTAAGTTTCGACAGCTTGGAGAACAAGCTAGCCTCCATTCAAATTTGCCACATCATTCCATCGAAATCCTTATCACTCCACACGATTTTAGCACTAATTTTTCTCCATGCACTTGGACTAAAAACCTACCTAGGAATACACTCCTAAGATACTAACACACCTCACCACCTTATCATACATGCATCCACAAGATTTTTGCACAACTCCATCCATTTCATGCGCATACACCTAGTCAACTCTCCACATCACCTCATGTTATCTCCACCATTCAATCATCTCGACTTCAAATCTCCACCATCCATTTATCATCACCCTAAACCCTAAAACCAACACCCCAAAATCGTGTAGTCCTATCTTCTCTCCTCCATGACTTGGCCACCAAGCCAAGCCACCTACACATCCTAAAATTCGACCATGCCTTTGTAAACCCTAACCTTTTGCAACCTTTAATCCCATCCATCCAACTCCATTGAGATTTAATCCAAGCCACTCCTTTGTCACTTAAACCAAGATTTAATCCTAGCCGTCCATTCCAACCTTAAGCCTATAAATACCCCATCACGCCAAAGCCAAATTCGAATTTGACCTGGAGCTCAGGAGGACCTAAAGTTGGAAAAGTACACTGAAGAGAGGAGCATACTTGAAAATTGCAAGTGAGATTTATTTTATTTTGCAATTTATTTTTAAGTCTTTCATGTATTGAAACTCCATCTTTTGTGCATTGAATTCTTCCATTTAATAAATAAGAAACATCCATTTTTAGATTCTTGAAAAGTCCGATTATTCATGATGTCTTTTATGTTTCATTTTAATTTTTAATTTATGCTCTTTATTTGATTAAAGTCTTAGGTTGTGAATGTTGAACCTAGGATCAAACTTTAATTAGATCAAAGAGTATAAATTTTAATTAAAAGGTGTAAAATGAATCTTGAATTCTATGCGTTGAATTTCAATCTAGGTTTCTTGTTTATTTAATAATTTTGGGCGATGAGAGAAAAATTCCATAACCACCTTTAAATTATGCATTTATTTTAGTCTGTCATTTATTTTTCATGTCAATTTAATTCTGCTATTTACTTTATTTAGTTAAGTCATCCATCTTGTATGTATGTTAATTAGTTTATTTTTAATATTGTCTTTGATGTATGTTTATTTGTTTTGTAATTCATTTACGTTCAGACCATGTATTTTATTTATTTGATTCTTCATTTAACATTGTATTCTTTGTTTAATATTTTATTCATTCTTTAATTTATTCTTTCATGTATAAAAACAACCTCTCTCTCAAAAGATTCTTTAACTGGGATTGTGAATATATTATTTTAATCCGAAACTTTGTAATTTTAATTCAAGAGAAATGACTACATATCCATTGATTCACCAATGTAAAAAAGTAAAGGAACTGATTTGATTCACATGTTAAATAAAAGAGGGTGTTCACTTGTTTTTCCAATTAAAATTTATCTTTTTATTTCAAATCCAAACTTAATCCATTTTTCTCAAGATTACATCTTTTTAGAATGTACATATTTAATTTTAAGCATATATTTTGTGATTTCCTATGGGCTCGACCTCGCACTCATATAATATACTATCAAATGGTTCGTACGCTTGCGAGATTTACAAATTTAAAACATCAACATAAATGACTATTAATAATGCCCAGGTATGAAGCTAGGGAATGAGGACACCACGGGGTGGGGTTGTGGGATGGTCGAGATGCATTAGGTCAATAGTCGGGGTCGGAGAGCACCACGAAAGTAGGAGTAGTGGTGGATGCCAGAAAGGGTGGACTGGAACATTGGAGTCCATGCCTGGGGGCTATCGATAGGGACTAGATGAGGGCCATGACACAGAATGTGGTGGCTGGACCCAGATTGCATGAGAGATATATTGAGGTCCTCTCCTCCACTTGTGGTGGAACCATTTGAAGGAATGGAAGTGGTTAGAAAGTGTTTATGTACTTTAACAAATGATATGTGTATTGCATGCTAAGTATTGACAAAATTTTACCTTCCACAACACATTCAATATTATATTATGGTGTTATTATATTCGTGTTAACCCTTCACAAATGCAGGAGACATGTTGGAAACGGGGTCCCTAGAACCCCAGGGAGGACGGTAGGGAGCATGACACATGAAGTTCTTTTGTATCAATCATGTTTACAAATTCTATTCATATGGAATGTAAAGTAATGCCTGAGACTATGATCATGTAACTAAGTGGTAAACCCCAACAAGATGTTTGAGAACTTTTCAGTGGTTGTTGATGTTCATATTGACCTATTTGGTTCTCCTAAAATACTTGTGTGTGTGAATAATAAATAAATTGTGCTTTTTTTTTTCAGTCACGTGCCAGGTTTGGGCCGTGACATATTTATAGTGCAAAATATGACCCTTAACCCTAGCACAAACCAAGGTTTAATTGACTCAACCAAGCAATTGCGTGCAGACTCTTACAAAATTCAAAATTTGAATTTTAAAATTGAATTCAAATTTGGACTTCAAAACTAGACAATGAAAAAAATAATGCAAACTAATTACATCCAATAAAAAGAAAAAGAAAAAAGGACTCAAAGATAACTTGGGACTCTACACTCCACTCGCCCTTGAATTGTTTGCAAGCTTGGAATTCGATTCATGTGGAATTCAAAACTTAAATTCAAACTCCAATTTTCAAAATTGAAATTTGTAAATTCAAAATTCAACTTGTGCATTGGAGTCTTTCATCATCCAAACTTGTCCATGGAGAGAAAATGTTGGGTTTGTGGCGGCCAAGGATGAATGGAGAGAGAGTTTAGGGTTTGTGGCGTGTGGGAGAGATGAATTAGGGTTTTAGGTGTGTGGGAGGCCAATTGGGGCCTATGGTGGGTCCAAATAGGGTTGGGGTCCATTGGTAGGGTCCAAACAGGGATGGGGCCAGCTGGTAGGGTCCAAATAGGGTTGGGGTCCGCTGGTAGGGTCCGCATGCACTAAACCAACCATTGGAAGCTCATGTTGGCCAGTTTTCATTTTCCCTTGACTGTGTAAAATGCTCCACGAAAGCCAATGCAATTTCTCCAATTCGATAAATCTCAATATTGTCATCATCTGGCATGATGTTGCCATCACAGTTCTATCCGTGGAAAACTTGGTCACAAAAATTCGGTGATTGAATCAACAAGTTCAAAAGAGAATCGAAAAACAGAATCTGTGGTATCAAGAAGGCACGAATAAACATTGAAGATGGGTGGTGTTTGAGGAGGTGATCTTGTATGGTTCCATTTGAAAAAGGAATACTTTCACATAGGTACGTACAATAAGGGCTGTGTGAGATCTTGAGGACGATCAACGATAATGCATACAAGATTAAATTGTCTGATGATCTTAATATCTCAAACGTCTTCAACGTGGCTGACTTGAAAACAAGTAAAGGCGAAGATCTCTTATTCTGACCGATGATGATAAGTGATGACACCTAGCATATTGACCCTAGGACCCATTTAAGGTGTTTACCTACCCAAATATCCATTCCAGGGTATAAAATCTTGGCCGACACAATGCGTATCGGCCGTACGAACCAAATATCGGTCGATATTTCTGAGATTTGGACCGAATTCTCGGTCCTAATATCGGCTGATATTCGGTAAAATCAGTATTTAAAAAAAGAAAAGAAAAAAAAATGGCTAATACGCTTGAGATGTCGGTTAAAATCCGGGGCAAATATCATCCGATATTTGTTTTTTTTTTAAAAGAAAAGAACAAAATTTGGTAATGGTCATGCAATGTATGATGAATATACAGGGTGTGCAGAGTGTCCTGAATTGTTGATTTGAAAATAATTTGTGATTCAATTTATATTTACTCTCAAAATGGAGTAAAATCCAAAAGAGAAAACATAAGAAGAAAATAAAAAGATATGAAAGTTGAGAAATATTAACTTTGTTGAAGTAGGTGTGTAAAAAAGGAGTGGTCGAAAATGGACTGTTGAAAAAAAATCAAGCTGTAGATTAATGTGGCAATGCATGCATGAATGTTGTTGGAAAAGTGAGCTTGCATGCCATTGGAAAACATGCAAGTTTGAATGAATGCTGCATGCATGCATTAGAAAAGGAGCCAGCATTGTTGTTGGAAAACATGCAAGCTTGAATAAATGCTACATGCATGTGTTAGAAAAGAAGCATGCATTACCTTTGGAAAACATTAGAAAATGAGCCTGCATGCAGTTGGAAAACATGCAAGCTTGCATGCATGCATTAGAAAATGGAGCCTGCATGCATGCTTTTGAGTCCACTTTCTTCTCTATTCTTCTTATCTCCACTTTCATCCGAACCATTAAAGAAGGGATCTCTAAGAAGCTCTGAAGCATATGACCTATCTTCAAGATCTTTGATATTGTTTATGGCCTACAGCCTCACCTCAGTCATCTCTTTCTTGTACATTTTAACAATTTTGTCGCACTCACTATAAAGCCCTGACCCGGAAGTGGGCTTGGAACGTCACTGGTTTTTTTTTTTTTTGAAACTAATCTCAAGATTCTAACTGGGCCGGATCAAAGGTTAGGCCCAGAAACAAAAGCCACACATGAGCCTAATAGGTGGACTTAAACATATACCATAAGCCTATCCAAAACATAATCACAAACACATAATTCCATAAATGAGATGTTATTAATCATAACCAGAGTAGCTACGGAACACATAGCGGTTTAATACCTCACATCAACACAAAATAAGTACCACACACGGTACTTTACAAAAATATAAGGTTCAAAAAACCAAAAGACAAAGATAGTGGAATTTCCCTCAGTGGGAATCCCAAGGCAACACAACAACTTATCCATCATAAGCTTCATACGGAGGGTTCTTCTCCTCGGGTACATCTTCTGAAAGGTGTGTGGTGTGAGCTAACTAGCCCAGTAAAGGAAGTATAACAATGCAGTCTAATGAAACATCAGGTTAGTTAAATAATCAACATTTACAATATTATATCTCATGCTTGTCAATAAAATCTCAACATCATTCCATCACTGCTGCCATCCATCGTAACACCTACATACTACGCTGAGACCATTGTATTAAGTCCCGACACGGTCAAAATACATTCTTACAAGTACATCTCCGACATTCACATGGCCGGTACTGACACTCCCCAAGTCAGCAACTGTCGACACCCCTAGTCCAGTAGACGTAAACCAACACACATATGGCTGATAGTGGTTCAATAGTCAAGGGTACGTGGAAGCAGTATTACATAACTCATAATCAACATCATCACATATAATCATCATAAGCACTTCTTACAACAGTGCATCATGTCTAGGCACATGGGTGGGTTCATCAACACTTGAAGCCACTTATTGCTCAAGGTCCATCTTATAACTTGATTTATACCTATTGCAAAGTTAAGTCCCTTCACCGAGATTATGTGGTCTCAAAGTCTCTGTCAATATGCAAACAAGTGTGCAATCAATAATTGGTCAACATACATAGCATTCAAAGAAATACATACTAGTAGTATTTCCAAAATCATACTGCTTTTTTCCAAGAATCTCTAGGGTAAATGGAACTGAGTCTCCTACTTGGTTTCTAACCATTTTAAGTTACAATAATCCACAATATAATAATAAATAGGTGCTCAGACCAATTCTCATATTGTCTTCTGGACAAGACTAGATTGACGTATTGAGTTAGGTTTAGATGTACAAGAGGCTCAGGCCACTTCTCATATTGTCTTCTGAACAGGACCAGATTGACGTATTGAGTTAGGCCTAGAGCTTATTCAGTGCCCGACAGATATAGCGCCGGCCTGGAAGTGAAGTCACTCAGTGCTCGACAAATAGTGTCGACCTGGAAGTGAATACAATAAGTAATACACTATAATAATAAGAGAAGACGGGGTTAGTACAATTTTATTTATCAAAGGGGGGTATAAACATTACATGAAAACTTAGGATCTAAGCATGCAAATCCAAAATCAAACCAAGAATTTCAAACCAATACTAAGTTCCTCGGAACATGCCTCGGAACCTGGTACTGTGGTTTCGGACCGTCCGAGCCACTGTCTAAACTAGTCCATAGAACTTCGGAATGTGGTTCTGGTCTTCGGAACGTCCGAGGGTCAAGTCTCGGGCTGTCCGAAGGTTCTTCAGAATAGAATAACAGAAAACAGGGTCTCGGTGGGTCTCGGTGTGTCTCGGAACATGCCGAGATAAGCTCGGAACTTCCGAAGGGGGTTCGGTCCTTTCGAATGGTTCGGAACGTCTCGGTAGCAGAGGCGGGCAACGGTTAGCCTCTGACGCTTCGAGACTTCAAGCCGAAGCTCGAAATGTCCGAAGGGGTCACGCTCGGAACGTCCGAAGCACAACTCTCGAAACTTCCGAGAGTCGTCTTCTTCCTTTCTCTGCAATAGCAGACAGTAACGGGCATCGACATATGAAGTACGAATTCAGAAACAGTGGGTTTTCTGGATTCGGTTTTCACATCCAACAGATCAGATGGACTCCTCAGTGAGTCCTCTTGACATAGGGAATAAATTAAAACCTTAAAACTTAGAGAAAACATCCAATTTAAACACCAAAACCAAGTTGACAAAGAAAATCCTTGTTTTTTCTTAAACTTGAAATCGGTTTTACACACTCAAAACTCAGTCAAATTTACTTATACTTGATTCTAAACCAGTTAAAATTTAAAGATGAACACAATGGGTACCTTCACTTGAGTTCCTGGTTTGAAAATTCGAGCTTTGAAAAATCTTCCACTTCAAGCGTCAGTGAAAAATTTGAAATACAGAGAGGGAAGACAACTGGGTGAGGTAAAGATGGAAAACTTGTCTGAGGGGGCGAAACCAGCTAGGATGAGAGGTAAATTTATAGAGGGAACTGGGCAATGGGTGGTGGCCACGACGGGTGCTGCATGCAGCGGCTGGCCATCGCCAGATACAGTAACGGCAGAAAATTTACTGTTGTTTGCAAATAAGTCCTCCCTACAAAATTTCAGTTTTTTTGCAAATAGGTCCTGTTTTTTATAAAAAAATCGATTTTTAACTAAAATATGGTTTAAAAGGCTTAAAAATTTTAATCCAACTTGACAGATAAGTTGGATTTTAAAAACTCTAATCACCATAAAAATTGGAGATTTAATTTTCACTAAAAACCATAGATCTAGATAAAATCCATAATTTGACACTATTTACTTAATTTAACTTGTGTTAAATAAAATGAATTAAAATCCTCATTTTCGAGGTTCGAAGAAATAAACTAGACCTTACTAAAATGGTCTAATATAAAATGCTTGTCTCAATTTTTTCTTATTTTCGAAATCCTTTAAAAATATTTATTTCCCCCTCTCGGGGTCTTTTCGGGCTGTTTTAAATATCATTTTCTGAAAATAATTGAAAATCTCATTCAAAAATCAAAATCTTGAAGAAGGAAAACTCATATCAATCAAAACAATCAGGTAATGGTATAAATAATAAAATAATATCGAAGAATGGGAAATTACCATTCTACCCTTCCAACTAGACGAGCTGGATCACTGAGCTTTCGAGTCTGATTGGGCCGAACCTTGGGCTTTTCTCAAAGCCTTGACCTTAATCTTCGAGATTAATTGGTTAAGATACAATTTATTATACGGATTACGCCTAATTCAGGTCAGGGTATTATACTCACTATACACACATACCAAACGAGTACATGTTGACAAGCTCTATGTAGTCTTCCTCGTATAGTTTTGGTGCTATGACCTTTGGGGTACTCAAGATCAAGTGAGCATGATGGCTTCTCTCAACTTGAATTAGCTGTGCATACAAAATAAATAATAAACATGGGTAAGCACGGCTCCATCAATGAAAGATAGCAAAATTAGGATAAAGTTTCTAGAAATTAAAAAAAGAAAATTATTTTAAAAAATATTTTTTCACTGATTTCAGCCTTTAATTTAAAAAAAAAATCATTTTCACGATATTGTAACTTCAAAATTATATTAGAAGATGTAAATGTTCGATATTTTATGAAAAAATTACATATTCAATAAACACATAATTATCTGCATTTTCTGTATTTTTTTTGGAATTTTTTAAAAAAAATAAAAATAAAAGAAAAACGGTGTAGAGAGAAAAACTTATCGGTCGAGATCTCAGTGGAGGCATTTTTTACACCCATGATCCATTCACATGACCCATATACTGAAGAGAGAGAAAATACATGAGATTGCTTTCTTCTATCTACTTAGGGCCGGCCCTGAGATTTCAGGGGTCATAGGCGAACTCTTAAAATGTGCCTTTTATGTACTCACAAAAAATAAAATTATATAATTTTTTTAAAAAATGTGAAACATCAAAATAAAATATATAATCAAATTTATAACAAATTATATTTAAAATTTATTCTTCTTAGATTTTAAGATACAAAATTACTAACTAAATTACTATATTCAAGTTTTTTTAACATATCTTTTTAATAGATAAACCCATTTTATTTTCATTCAACTATTTATATTACAATGAACACTAAGTTTCCTCATTTAAAGACTTCTTTAGGTCACATTTTTATTAAAATTTCTAAAGAAATGATAAGAATAATTATTAGTTAAAATGTAATCTTTATATAATCATTTTAATCTTGTAAAAAGTCAATTAATCATCTCAATTTTTAATTTTTAAAAGAAAATAAAACTACAGGATAAATGCTTTTTATCATTAATGTTTAATTTATTTTATTAGAATTTTAGATTTAAAATTTGAAAAAAAATTGGCCAAATCAATCTGAGTTGACTAAGTTCGATAGGAATTCAAGTGAAGCAAGTTATCGAGTCATGTCAAGTTGATTTTAAATGCTCTCAAAATTATTTTACTTAAAGAAAAATTGTGTTTAAATTTATAAGAAATTGCAAAAAGTTTAACAACATAGGGGGTTGGCTTAACCGCAATATAAGAAGTTGAAAAAGTGAACCAGACGTGAATCGAACGTCAAGTTGATTTTAAATACTCTCCAAGTTATTTTACTTAAAGAAAAATTATGTTTAAATTTATAAGAATTTGTTGTAAAAAGTTTAACAACATGGAAGGGTTGGCTTAACAGTAATATAAAAAATTGAAAAAATGAACCTCACATGTTTTGAACATGGGACCTTTGGATTTAAAAAAAAAAAAAAGCAACCATTGCACCACAAATTTATTTGTTAATAAAGTTAACATTAAAATAATTTTATAACATAAACTAATGTGTGAGAACTTAAAAATTGAATCCTGACTTGGAGGCCCTATCTATTTAGAGGCCCTAGACGGTGGCCTAATTCGCCTAAGGTCAGGGCCGAGCCTGTACCTACTTGCTTTTGCTCCTTTCTCTCCACCTACCTACTCCACCTCCTCTTTCCACCTCTTATTTTTAGAAGATAGCAAAAAATAAATTAGTAGCAGGTTATTCAAAATTCATCCAAGGCAAGATTTCGAGTTTCCCGTAGAGAATTAGCAAGAAGATATTCTCCTTACTTTTTCAGCAGAATTTAGACTGCAGCAGATTTTGGTTTGCCTAGCAATCCTTTTCTCCAAATTTTCCTGAAGAATCTAGCCTCAAATAACAGAAGCAACATCCAAGGATCACCCATACTTGATTTGGGTTTTTTCTGATTTTTATTTTTTCTGATGTAATAAATCCACATGGCAGTCCATGATTGGATAAATCTGGTTTAGCAGATTTTTGGCTTTAGAATGGGGTGGATAAATTTGCTATGTTTAGATTTTATTTCTATCTTTTTCTCCGGCCCTGAACTTTATAAATTCAGGCCTAAAACAGCAATGTAATGCATCTAATTTTCGATTGAATCCAAAGAAAGAGAAAGATTGCTCCCAAAGTGTAACTGCAGTTTTATTTCCTTGGAAATTCTGATTTTGTTTTGAGTTGAATTAATTTTGTTTATGCAGATCTGATTGAGTTTCAACAAATTATTTTATTTTTAGATCTGAATACCAATCATACAAATTTCAGTGACTGAATTATACTTTGTTAAATTTCAGTAGCAAATAAATCTCAGCCCTCGGTTTTATTCTCTGAGTTTTATCGAATTTCTAGTTACATAAGATATAATCTGGACTTCTTCAGATTTGAAACTTACAGATCTAAATTACTGTAATTTTATTTCAGTTTTCAAACAAATTAATCTAACAAAATCAAATTCCAATTTTCATTGGAAATTAATTTCATTAATGAATTTCTCAAGGTGACTAGTTTTCTAGTGAGATTTGAACCTCGTCTACTTTTTCGGGAGTGAAACTTGGATTAGGTGTTATTTTTCCAATTGAGTTATCATTTGCCCATTGGCATTCGAAAGGAAAGAAGATCTAACGAACTTCTCGAATTTTAGAGCAACTATGCGATTTAGGTTCTCTTAAGCTCACCATAAATTTAGTCAGGTCCTATTTTGCTATTTTTTTAAAAAAATATTGGAGACTTTGAAAGGTTGTAAAACTGATCTTTTCTTTCATCAATATTCAACTTAACTAATTTTAAAAACATCTCTAGAAAAAGAACATAATTATAGTTATATTTTATAAAAAGGGACACTAATTTACATTTCCACCACTTGGGATATGAAAAGTGAAAAAAGAAGAAGATAAACTTGTGTATCTTTTTATAAAAATATGGATTTTCCTATCACTTCTTTATTAAACTTTAAAATTCTAAACAAGTTGATACTAAAACTGAACAACACCCACCCACCTCCAAATGGGGAGCCATGGTTCAATATTTATCTAAAGATCAACCTATCCATTGAAACATGCAGGATCAAAATATTTATGATTAATGATCTGATATTGCCAAACTGATGGTAGTGTCCACTATTTACAAATACATATTTTAATTTTTAATTAATAGTAGATAAAATCGATAGTTTAAAACTGTCAGTAGTATCATCATTGAAAGTTACAGTCTAAACCTCTCAATTTACACACCGATTAAGTATACGGGGAGTGGCACATTAAAGTTGAATGTAAATCAAACTCAAGACTCTATTTCATGTGACGAGAATCTTGACGGTCAGACCAACCCCTTGAGATTACTATAAGTGAATATGATCGCAGACCTTTTGTTGGAGAATGTCTAAATAATGGGACATTCTATAATGATTCATGACAGGTTGATTGAGCATCATCCATGGTAGACAATTCCATTATAAGTATCTTTGACCCCACTTGAATCAATCAATTGTGTTTGAAAACTTGAGATTAGCTCAACCACAAGCTGTATGATCTCTAGTAATATAAATACTAAATATTGTACGTATACTTCTATTTTACATCACTAGTGTCGTCATACAAAGCTAGTTTCCATTTAATTTGGGTCAATTCCGTGAGTTCCACTTCATTTATTTTTTTATTAGATCTAAGTTCTGTGTCACACTTGGATAGGTTTAAATTAATCAATCATGTCTAATTTTATTGGTTTTGCTATTAAGCGACATGGCATGTATTGGTATTTTGTGGTTGTTAATGATTTAATTTAAGTGGGACAGTCTTAGGGGGAGATTTAAAAAGAAAGAGAAATTATCACATGTGGAATCTATTATTCTAGTCAATGTGAGTGATGCACCTTTCTCGTTCTATCAATGTTTTCTTTGTTCAATTTCTGCTTGCCTGTCAGAAGTTAGGAAACAGCTCTCATGTTTGGCCATCAAATAGGTAAAGAAATTATATAAAATTTAATATAGTATTGTGTTGATGCCTATCGAAGGCTTGTTATATATAAATAAGTCAATAAAATACAAAGAAATCAGATATCATATCTTTGAACTCTAAATAGTAAGCACATTAAGGGGGAATGAATTTGTAGAAAAGATGCTAAAGCTTGTGTCGCTATGACGTTTATTTTACTTTTCTCTTTAGAACATTCTCCTACTTTCATACCAACTCGGTGAATGGATTGACTAGGAACTCATCTAATCATATACTGAGTTGTAGGTGTCTAAAACTCGGGGTTCATTTAGATGGTGGGATAGTAAGAGAATGCACAAACTTTTTATTTTTTTTCCCTTTATTTAGTATTTTACTAAACGTGACTATGGGAAATATGCTAAGTGGGCATTGTTACATTGCGGACACAAGGGCTGCAGTTTGGATGGGGGTAAGAGGGGGTAACCCCCCATTACCCCTTGTTACCCTCGTTTGGTAATAGGGGTGAGGGTAAAATTTTAAAATTTACCTCTCATCTCATTTTTGAATACCCCTTTGGAGGTTGGAGTATTCACAATACCCTACCCCTCAATACCCCTTGCCTTCCTCTCTTTATCAATTAAATATTATAAGATTAAAATCTTTCAAAAAAATATATATTATATAATTAAAAAATAATATATTTCAAGTAATTAGCAATTTAATTTTGTTTGAAATTTATTTTAAAAATGTGTCAACATTTTTAACATGATGCATTTGGCGGAGGGGTAAATTTTATGGGGGTTACTCTTGAGTACGGGTAACTGTAAGTAGGGGTAAATTGACATATTAACAATTTTGTAAGAATTAATATTTTTTATTAAATCTATCTAGTATAAATAATAAAAATAAAATTTTATAAAACATAATTGTCAAAATATCCTATTTTTAAGGGGATGATTCTGTTGAAATTTCGATAAGGTCTCGAAAACTCCGAAAGATTTTGAGGTTCATCATAATCTCTTTCGGAGTAATTAACAATTTATTCTGTTTGAAGTTTATCTTAAAAATGTGTTAACATTTTCTGATGCGTTTGGATGAGGGGTAAATTTTACGGGGGTTACTGTTGAGTAGGGGTAACTATAAGCAGGGGTAATCTGACATAACAATTTATAAGAATTAATAATTTTTATTAAATTCATATAATATAAAAAAATAAATTTTATGAAACATAATTGTCAAAATATCCTATTTTAAGGAGTGATTCTGTCCAAATTTCGAAAAGGTCTCGAAACTCCAAAAGAGTTTGAGGTTCATGGTAATCTCCTTTGGAGTAATTAACAATTTATTTTGTTGAATGTTTACTTTTAAAATTTGTCAATATTTTGGTAACACCCTGCCCTTCTCTCATCGAAAATCAGAGTCTATTTTTTTTTCAAAATATCAGAGTGAGCAAGAGCGGGATGTCACGGACGCGAGCTAAGTCCGAACTTCAAAAGTCCGACCATTAACTGGCCAACCCTATGTGTGCATGGACCAAGTCCAGGAAAACAGTTCACACATAGCAATATGATACACATGCGGAATAAATCATCATTGCGGAATCATAATAAAACTCATACCCAAACCATTTGATAGAAAAGTACTTAGTCATTTAAACAAATCATCATTATCCAAATGAACATCCAACCATAACAAAAATATCTAAGTTATTACATTCCGAAAACTAGTTACTCAAATACATGTTCATAAGTAACTTTATTCAAAACATATAAAATAAATCATCCAAGCTCCTATGCTTGTCCCTTTCCGCGTTCAGCGTTTTCTTCATTTCCTGCATCATCCACTACAGGGTAGAAGAAGGGCGTTAGAACAACGAGCGCAGTAGGTATTCCAATTAGGGCTAACACATAGGTTAGTACCAAGAAATCCAGATATAATATATATCAAAATCAGTTATAATAAATCATAACATACTCATAAAGCATTGTATCCAAAACAGTATATGATAATAGAGATCCAATCATACCAATAAAAACCAAAACCTTGCATGATAATAAAAATCATAATCATGCCGATTCAATGCTATGCCATGCTATCATATGCAATGAGTCCCACCCATCACAAAACATATGGTATACTCTTGATGGAATTCTTCTCATCAAGGTATCTTTTTGGTGGAATGCTCCTCACCAAGGTCTTCTCTCTTGATGGAATTCTCCTCATCAAGGTCTTCTTCTCTTGATCGGATTCTCCTCATCAAGGTATCCTCCTGGTGGAATGCTCATCACCAAGGGAGGCCCACAGTTGCCTTACGAACATTCCGACGGAGTATGGGCTCCGGTTACCTGTTATCCCTCCCATGCCATGCATGAGATGCAAATGTCAACATGCGATGCAGAAATACAAATCATAGCATTTAAAACTCACATTTAAAACACATGCTATTTTATCATATAAACATAACATTTAAAATCACCATTTGAAACATATCCTTTGCAACATAAATACATAAAAAATAAGATAAAAACAATGTACATAAACCCATGGTTTCAAAGAGGTGGAATCCTACCAAAGACCGCTACGTGTCCTTGCGTCTTTCGTTCGGTAACCGCTCACGATCGTAAACGCCTTGTGAGATCCCATTACCTTATAATACAATAATAAATCAAAACCAAGTCCCACTTGATTTACAACTTTTAAAGTCCATTAACCAATCCCCATATTTACAAGATTGCCATTCATGGCCAACCTTCCATCTTAGCATGTATTCACAACTTTGCCCTTGGTTTAATCATTTCAAACCCTCCACTTCCTTAACACATAAACACAATAGACCCATAACTGATTCATAGACATCTAAGTTCACCAAACAATTCCCATGGGGTTCGGCCATACACCATGGCAGAACCCATGGTCCCTTATTTTCCTTTAATTACGAAAATGCCATTCATGGCTATCATTATCTCTTATTCTCATTCATAATATACTTAAACTAATTATTAACCCAATAATCCGAGTTCATAAAATAAGCCTCATGGGTTCGGCCATACACCTTGGCCGAACTCATGATCCTCCACTTTAGCATGTAATTACAACTTTGCCATTACCTTCATCAATAATCCATAACATACATTGGTATCCTCCACTTTATTTAAAATACACAAAACATAATCCACAATTTGATTCATGGGGTTCGGCCATACACATGGCCGAACCCATGATGTCTTTGTTTCCAATTTTCACTAATGATCCATAATTAGCAAGTCCCCAATTAGAAGGTCCATATTTAGAAAGTTTTTAAGTTTAACATGCTTCATTCTATAATTAGATAATTTCCAATTTTAGCATGCAACTTTCATAATTATAATTCATCTTCCATAAATAGACTCTAGTGGGGTTCGGCCATACACCACTGACGAATCTCACCCAATTGAGACAATCCATTCACTTTCTAAATTAATTTAACTTCCATAATTATAATCTTTCTAATTTAACAACCTCTTCCATAAATAGAAACCTTCCCATTTTAAACTCCTCATTCTATATTTAGAATGTTTCCAAATTTATCTCCACCTTCTATATTTAGAAGGTTTCCATATTTAGAACATACATCCTTCCATACTTAGAATGTTTCCAAGATAATCTCTACCTTCCATTATTAATCTAAGATCCATAATTAGATAGCTTCTAATTAAATCATCTCCTCCATGAAATAAACCCTAGTGGGGTTCGGCCATACACAATGGGCGAACCTCACTCATGGCAACCAATCCATTCATTCCCTTTTTAAATCCAACCTTCCTTAATTAGAAAGTTTCCTAAGTTAGCATCCATGCTTCCATAATTAGAAACTTTCAAAATTAATTAACCATCAATAACCTTCCATGTTAAGATAGTTTCCAAATTTAGCATGCAATCTTCTATATTAGGTAGTTTCATATTTAACATGCATTCCTTCCATAATTACATCAAAATATGATATCATGAATAACCATTCACCTTCCATGGGGTTCGGCCATACCCTTGGCCGAACCCTATGGTTCATGATATCATTTAATCAATCACCATTCGTCTATGGTCTTCCATATTTAAAACCAATTAACCTTCATCAAAATAATTAGCAATTCCACTCCATGGGGTTCGGCCATATACCATGGCCGAACCCTATGGTTCAAGATCCTCTCTTTTATAACAATTGATAACCATTCATCTTTACATTTAATCCCCTCCAAAATAGTATCATATTCCATTACATCAACTCTTATTTAAATTTACCATTAACCTTCCATGGTTTCCAACCCATAAAATCCATAACCTTTTTCCATGGGGTTCGGCCATACCCCATGGTCGAACCCTATGGTTCCCTTTTTTTTTTTTTGAAATCAAAACATCAAACTACTAACCGTTTTTCCGTGATTGATTCTTGTTCTTCCCTCGCTTGATCTTTCTCTTCCAATCTTCTTCTCCTTTCCCTTTGCTGGCCGAACAACCTTCTTGCTGATTTCCTTCTTCTTGTTTTGGCGTGAATGGGAATTGAGAGAGAGAGAGATCGGCCTATGGGATGTCTTTCTTATATAAGCTCCCCTTTAAATCTAAATGGGAAAGGTGCCATGCGCCCCTCCCTTTCTTTAAAGGGTAATGCCGTGCGCCCCCTTGCTTTGCCTTGTTTAATTAAAAACTTCCTTAATTGTACTTTCCCTCTTTCCTTTATTTAATCATGGAAAAATCCCTTTTTAAATTATCTCATGTGCATAATATAGATATGGAAAAATCCCTATATACGGCCATGAGATCTTCCAATTTCTTTGACATCTTATCCCCTCAATTTAATCCTAAATTCTTTACCAATCCATGAATCCATATTTAAAAATTCACAAATTGAATAGATAATTTTCATAAATATAAGTAATTGAAAGTCCAGGGTGTTACAATTTTCAATGTGATGCATTTGGATGAGGGGTAAATTTTGTAGGGGTTACCCTTAAGTAGGGGTAACTGGAAGTAGGGATAATCTAACATATTAACAATTTTATGTGAATTAATATTTTTATTAAATTCATATAATATACGAAATAAAAATTATAATTTTTTATGAAGAGATATGTTGATATTTTTTATTCATTTATTGGGATTTAAAATAATAATATCAAAAAAAATCTTTATTTATTTTTTAATGACAGAATGCAAGTGTTTATTTTAAATTATAATTATGAAAAAATAATTTATAAAAAATAGATAATATTATTATGTTATATTATTAGAATTTACTTCATGAATATTATTTAATAATTATGTTTTATAAAAAAATTTAAAAAATATTAATATATCAAGTTACCCTTGCTTGTAATTACCAAACAAGATTTTTTACCCTTAGGGTAAGCTTTTACTTTACCACTGCAATTACCAAACAAGATAAGGGTAATCTCAATTCAAGGGTGACCCCTACTCAGGGTAACCCCTCTAAAATTTACCCCTCATCCAAACTCAGCCTAGGAGTGTGATTGGTCCTAAGGGTAGAGAGGATTTGTAAGTGTCTTCCCATATTTGAATTCCCACTAGTGTGATTAGCCAACTTCTTAAAAGAGGCTGAAGTGACAATAAAACGAATGAGTATTATGGAACTCTAGGAATGGTGGTGTCGGTTACGGAGACTTGGTCCCATAGGGTTACCTTCGAGGAGTAGGTCCCTCACATGCAACGCGCTGTAGGGCTATCTCATGGTTGTTTGGCGTAGGACTAGATACTTGTAGGCCCCATAGGAGTGGTACTAGTCGGGTAAGTCGCTCTATGTTGTACGCAGGGCTAGACACTGTTTGCACCTTGGATGCTTTGCTAGTCAGGTAAGTCGCTCTCCAACCGCCTTAGAGTTTGACTGAATCACCCTATGAGGTGAAGGAACGCAAGGCGAGTTGGATTAGAGCATGTTGGGCGTGAGTCACCCGTTTAGTAAGTCGTTGGACCCTAAGTCTTGTCAGGGCTGTGATGTGTTATGATGATTGATTGCCATATTCCATAGAGGTATCCTTATGTGGACTTTTATCCCTAGTTATGATGTGATAGCATGACATATTTGCATAGCATTGTTATATTCTATTTCATACATTACCATGTAGGGTGCGTGAGTGTATAACATGCATTGATTTCTTCACTGGGCTTGTCTTTGCTCACATCCTTGCAATTTCATGTAATATTGTACAAGCTGAGTCCGAGGGACCTCAAGGACAGGCTTAGTCTACTCACCTTGCTGACTCCGACACATACTACACTTCCTATGATGTTTTGATGTTTTATTACATGGTTATAATTATGATGTTGTTGTTGTATTTGAATCCATGTATGATTATGTTGATGACTTAATGTTGTATTTGAGACCTTCAAATAGACCATTTGAATGATGTTGAAGTTTGGGAAGTAATATTTATTGTCGTTGGAGATGAGAATGGATATGATTTATTCTGGATAGGCGTACAAGTTGTTGAGGCCAAAAATGATCCATATGTCTAACTTTTAGGGGAGACTGCTGAAATTTCAATAGGGGTCCCACATCCCTAAAATGATCTTTATGTCTTACATATGTGATCACACGTGTGCTTTCCACGTGTGTGATATATTGTTTATGGTAATTTATGAGACAAGAAAAAAATTTATCCCTATCATGTGCCCGTTTGGGTCGATGCGTGACAATTGTTCCCAACAATTATTCATAATATTTAATAGATAAATACAATATTTGTCAGACTCATTTTTCATGTTAAATAAAACAAAATATTGAATCCATTAATAGCAAGAAAACACATCTCTTCAATCAAATTTTAAGCCTTTTATATGAATTAAATAAATACATAATTTACATAAAAATCACAAAGTTTATAATTTTAAAAAGAATTTTAAATTAATAGTTTATTTTATAATATTTTTTATTTTTATATAAAAAGATTAAAACTTTTAAATGTAGATCAAAATATTTTCTATCATTAGCTCAGGGTTAAGAACTCAAAACTTGGATCTAACTTGAAATCTTGAGTTGATGAAAGAAGTGAAAGCTGAGAAAATATGAATTCTTACCCTAGAAACCATAATGGAGATGGAGAGTGGAAAAGAGGGAACATAGACCCCCATTTTATTCCGTCATAAGTAGCTATCAAACTGGGGGAAGTTTCCGTTTCCTTTCCCCTCATCCAAACACATCACTTGTGCGATCCAGACAAGTTACCTTAGTCACCCTAGGGTATTTTGATATATTGTGGAAATAAATCATAAAAATAGAAAATATACATTAGCTGTTGAATTTGAGTAACTTCTCTAGTTGCTTCTTAATTATAATAGGATAACTTTAAATTTTAGTTTGAGCTTTAGGGACCAAATTTCAAGAGTTAAAACATGGTTTATCTTTCTTTAGTACACCTCTGCATGTAACAGTTTGGAAAGGGTCAGTTACCTCTTTGATGGGAAGCGGCAGTTAATGTATTTGAAATTGCCAATGGGGCCTCCTCTCTACTCCTAAGGTTTCTCTCTGCATTGAGACATACCACCACATAAGGAAAAAAACAGCAAATTGACTAAGGAAGAGGAAGAGAGAAATACTCAAAGGCAATAATCTCTTTGTTTCTTCTCTTGGACTGTGTTGCCGGGCTTTTGGATTACAGACTCTAGAAGGAATACAGCACAACTGAGGAACATAAAGCGTCAACACGCTAATTACAGATTCACAGACCGATCAACTTGCTAAATGGATTCGGGTATGTTTGGTTTATTTATTTATGATGTTATTCCGCCTAATGTTTATGATATTGTAAAACACCAGTGATTTAGATCTTGAGGATTAACGACAGTGGATTGAATATCATGCATAAGAGGAAATCTAAGAATGTAAACCGTATGATTTATTCCCAAACATTCAATCCCATTATGTAAATATTCTATCAATTGGTATCAGAGCAATAGGGTTCAATGAATCAGTTGGTGTCTTTCATTAAAACTGAACCATACCTTATAAATTCATGAGCATTGGCTAAGACTTGCAGCGTCCATGATCTCAACTTCAATAGCATTCTCGTTACCAATGCAATATATGATTTCAGATGTTTCAAATTGTAGATCTTTATGCTGTCTGTCAATTTTTGTTGTCCCCTTTAATGAATCATAGAATCTCTCTATGAGCCCAATTAATGCTAAAGTTTTTTCCTGCTTTAATCTTGATAGATAGTCCTTTAGAGAACATCTATTCAGGCCTTGATGAATAAGAAAAAATATATATTCTTGAGCTCAATATGTCCCTTGATCATGTTCTTGGTTTTGATTCCCTTCACTTCATCGGGATCAATTTCAGTCTTCCTAGCTAGGATGGCAAATATGGATCTAACAGCATTGGCACCCTTAGCCAAATCAGTAGTCACAGTCCCTGCACCTACAATGGCCTTACCTGCACTCATCAAGATGAAAAGGTTTGAAAACAAATGTTTTGGTAGTAATTGTTCATGAACCATTATGAAAGAGTAGTGGACTGATTAAGCATCAGCCTTATGATAATTGATTAACACTATAAGAAATTGATTCTTTATACTGATTTGATCACTTTTGAAACACATTAAGGACACTTTTAATATCATATAAATATTCAATAGAGCGCTAGAAATATAAAATTACGTGTTTCAATTTAAAGAATTTACGAATTGAATATAAATCTTATTTAATTCTATAATGTAGTAAGATCATTATTCATGACTTGAAATCACATAAAGATACGATTTGGTAGTCACCAAAGTGGCCCAATTGGAATGAGTCGATTTTCGAGTCTTATAACTAATATTTAGTACTTCTCTCAAGTATTGGATAATGGTCTTGCAAATTGCAATCCCTAATCATAACGATATTAGGTTGGCCCAAAGGTGCACCGTTCTGAGTGGTTATGGATTGGGATAGGATAATCGACGGGTA
The DNA here is from genome assembly GCA_013350335.1 of Chimonanthus salicifolius. Taxonomy (NCBI): domain Eukaryota; kingdom Viridiplantae; phylum Streptophyta; class Magnoliopsida; order Laurales; family Calycanthaceae; genus Chimonanthus; species Chimonanthus salicifolius. The sequence continues at coordinate 52,753,839 of CM023532.1, forward strand.
CTTATGATTACTATTAGTACGGACACCTAAAGGTGACTACGGTATTTAGTCACTTGTACTTAGTTGATTAGTCCTATCGGTGACTGGGAATCACCGTAACGCTTAAACAATGTGTCATAAGATTACCCAAAGGTAGATCCGATAACATTGTTCACTAAAGTTAAATTATTTGTGCAAGAAATTCAAGTCTTGATATGGTCATTATTTGAGTTGTATTTTTTTAAAGACTTGTATTTCATTATAAAGGGGTTAAATGAGATGTATTTGTTAGAGTTTAGGTTTTGTCACGAAATTGACAAAGGGAGAGATTGTTAGGCCTCGGTTTGACTTAGTCTATGTATTGTCAATTCCGTAACCGAGCGTGACCATGTGTGTTGGACCTTGCCTTGGAAGAATGTGAAAATGTGAGAAGATCTACCATGCATAGAAGAGTCTACACCAAACATGTTATTGGCACACAGGTAAGTGAACCTTAGGAGATCTAAGGCTAAGCCAAATACCTTAGAAGTCAACTGTAAAATTAGAATATAATTGACTTCAGCCTTGAGGCCTCGTGCAGTCTGTCGAGGCCTCGTAGCTAGTCTAGTGCTGAGTTGTATTTTGGACAACTATAACTCAACTGACCTTGTGTCTGGATGACCGAGTCTTTTACAGATTTAGGAAATAAAATATGTTTTTCTTAATTGGGAGTTAATTATGGAATTAAGATATATCCATATGTTAAAACTCCAAGTACCACCTCACATGTTTTGAATAAAAAGCCGTTAGGGAGCTGGCTGTTTTTGACAAAAATGGAAAGGCTCTTCCATGAGATTAAATATGATTTACAATCATCAATCTCATCCTTGATTGATGACTGAGCTAAATTAATAGTCAATTATGCATTGTGGCATCTTAATTGGCTGGACATTCACTGTTTGAAAGACAGAATAACTTATGCAGATTTCTGAGCTGTCTTTCCATATACTGCCACAAGGCCTCATTGGAATTCTCTAGGCCTCATGGGCGTGATTGGCTATAAAGAACAGACAATCTTATATATATCAGCAAGCTGGATGAAATGACCACCGAATGCACACAGAGAAAAATTGGAAAAATATAACAATGTGACCAGAGCAATTAGCCTCCTCCCATTACACCTTCTTCATCATCTTCTTTCATAGATGTTTGGGTAATCAATACCGCAGTTCTGATGAAGCTTAAGGTATTCACATAGGACCTTAAAACCAGTCATATCCAAGTCCTATATTGTTGTGCCGATAATCACTATGATGGAGCTAATCTGATGGAAAGGAGCACACAGATCAAGTAAACAATAAAGAGCCTAAAGGAAATCGGATAAGGTTCAAGGCAAGTATTTCTTCTTCCTTTTATTTCAATTGGTATCAAAGCTCAATTACTCTGTGTTGGACTTAATCGTCCGAGTTGATCTTGAACTAGAATCAATGCATAGAGGTGATAGTCACCCTGTTTCCAAGCCTCCTTATTTTGACGGCTCTAACTATGCCTCTTGGAAGGCAAAAATGAAAAGCTTTTTTATATCGTTTGATGTATCCGTATGGGAATCAGTAGTAAGGGGTTGGGAATATCCTGTTAAGGAAATCTCTGAAAAATCAGCCAAAGATGAAACAGGAAAATCTGTTCACCTAATCATTGGTACTAAATCTAAGGATTACTTCACCTGAACCGACATGGAAAAAACTTTATATACTGCAAATGGAAAGGCTTTAAATGCCATTAATTGTCTTGTCTCACCAGATGAGTTCAAGCGTATAATGACATGTGTGACAGCCAAAGATGCTTGGGACATATTAGAAAGGACACATGAGGGAACCTCAATTGTTAAGAGGTCTAAACTCCAAATCCTCCAATCACAATTTGATAACATACGCATGGAAGAAAATGAAATGTTTATGGAGTTCTATTCGAAACTAAGTGACATTGTAAATTCCATGTGGGCCTTAGGTGAAATAATCCCTGAATCTAAGATTTGTACCAAAATACTAAGAAATCTGCCCACAAGTTTTAAGCGCAAGGTAGCCACCATTGAAGAGTATAGAGATGTGTCTCTAATGAGAGTTGATGACTTGGTAGGATCTCTTCAAACTTATGAGCTTCACTTTGATGATGAAAATCCAAAAAGAAGTCTATTGCTCTAAGATCTTCTCTAAAAATTGAATTTAAAAGGGATGAAGAATCTGATGACTCACAAAGTGATATAGATGAAGATGTTGCCATACTTGCTAAAAATTTCTTAAAACACTTTAATGAGAGGAAAAACAAAAGAAGAGTTGAAAGAGAAAACTCTACAGAAATCTCTAAAAATAAACCACACTTTTCAAAAGAAAAATCAAGAGATAAATTTAAAGAAAAATATAAGGACAAGCCCAAAGAAACTCAATGTTTTAATTGTGATGGATATGGGCACTTTGCTAATAAATGTCCTGTCTAAGAGGAGATTTAAAAAGAAAGCCATGACCACTGTGGTGGAAAAAGACACATCACAATCTGAAAGTGAATCCGATGTGTCAACCCATGAAGATGTTATCAAGATGAAAGGTTTCATTGCTTCCATCTGGTATGATCCTCAAAATGCTCCAAATGTTGAAAGTGATCTGAAAACAACATTGGGTCCTAAACCAACCCTTTTACTTTTTGAACCCATTCTTCAATGACGGGTAAAGGCCTGTTGTCACCCCTAAGATCTTTGAAACCTGCTCTCCTTTTGTCACAATTCATGGTGAGCTCGTTCACCAATTCTTTTAGCTTTTGAACCAAGAGATCATGTTGATTTCCTCCATACACAATACTTTTATTTTTGGCCTGAAAATTTACCTTGTTTGAGAGATTTTATCTTTGAGGTGCTTCTTTCTTAGGTTGCATTCAAACCTCATGTGACCCTTTTTCACACAATAAGAACATGTCACACTTAAAGATTTAGAGGAGGAATGCTCAACTTTCACAAAAACAGTATTGGAGTTGGATTTCTTATCAAAACCTAGACCAGTTTTATCTCCTAATTGTTTTCCAATATTTAAGAGTTTTTCTTCCCCTTGAGTAAATTTATCTTCAATTTTTTTTTTTGTGACTCCTTAAGTGGTTTAAGTCAAATTCTAGTTTTTGCTTTTCACTTCTAATTTTTTACTCATCTTTCTTTAGTTTTAGAATTTCATTTTGAGCCAATTTGAGCTTTTCTTAAAGACTTAGATTTTCATCTTAAACAATTTTTAAGTCATTTTCAAATGTTTCTCTTTCAGTTTTTAATTCATTTTTCAATTTTACATTTTAATTTTTAGATTTACAAAGTCTTTTAGCTAAATGTTTGCTTTCTAAGAACAAAGCATCATAGCTTCTTGTAAGTCATCATCCTCACAGTCTGATCCTTCACTATCACTTTCAACATTTGGAGCATTTTTAGGATAATAAGAGATGGAAGCAATGAAACCTTTCGTCTTGACAACATCTTCAGGGGTTGACACATTGGATTCGCTTTCGGATTGTGATTTGTCTTCTTCCACCACAGTGGTTATGGCTTCCTTTTTAGATCTCTTCTTAGAAGGACATTCATTAGCAAAGTGCCCATATCCATCACAATTAAAACATTGAGTTTCTTTGGGCTTAGATTTTTCTTTGAATCTATCTTTTGATTTTTCTTTTAAAAAATGTGTTTTACTTTTATTGAATTATCTATAGTCTTCCTTATTAAGTCTTCTTCTCTCTTTCCTCATATTAAAATGTTTTAAGAATTTTTTAGCAACAGTGGCAGCCTCTTCAACTGTATCACTTTATGAGTCATCAGATTCTTCATCCCTTTTAAATTTAGTTTTAGAGAAGATTTTAGAGCAATTGATTTTTTCTTAGGTTTTTCATTATCAAAGTGAAGCTCATAGGTTTGAAGGGATCCTACCAAGTCATCAACCCTCATTAGAGACACATCTCTATATTCTTCGATGGCGGCATCCTTGGATTTAAAACTTTTGAGCAGATTTCTTAGTATTTTGGTACAAATTTTAGATTCAGGGATTATTTCACCTAAGGCCCACATGGAATTTACAATGTCACTTAGTTTCAAATAGAACTCCATAAACACTTCATTTTCATCATTTTCCTCAATGCGTATGTTATCAAATTGTGACAGTAGGATTTGGAGTTTAGACCTCTTAACAACTGAGCTTCCAGCTTGTGTCCTTTCTAAGATGTCCCAAGCATCTTTGGCTGTCACACATGTCATTATACGTTTGAACTCATCTGGTGAGACATCAATGTTAATGATATTTAAAACCTTTCCATTTGCAGTATGTAGAGTCTTTTCCATGTCGGTCCAGGTGAAGTAATCCTTAGATTTAGTACCAATGATTTGTTGAACAGATTTTCCTGCTTCATTTTTTGCGGATTTTTCAGAGATTTCCTTAACAGGATGTTCCTAACCCCTTACTACTGATTCCCAGACGGCTCCATCAAGTGATATAAAAAAACTTTTCATTTTTGCCTTCCAAGAGGCATAGTTAGAGCCGTCAAAGTAGGGAGGTTCGGAAATAGGGTGACTATAACATCTATGCATGATTCTAGTACATGATCAACTCGAACGATTAAGTCCAACTCAGAGTAACCGAGCTCTAATACCAATTGAAATTCTGTTACTAGAAGTATGCAAGACCCAGAGAGGGGGGGGGGGGGGGGGTGTGAATAGGTCTGATCCGATTTTATTTCTCTTTTTAATAATTTATCAATTTAACAATATGTGCAGCGGAATAAACGTGTGTGCAAGTGATAAACACATGAATCAAACCATTAAAGCAAACCACACATGCACAACGATATATAGTGGTTTGGTTTACCTGAACCTACATCCATTGTTGGACTCACCCTCTCTAGGGCTATCCCAAATCCACTATGTATGGGAGTCACACCCAAACATTATAGCCTAGTTTTGAAAGGTTCGACTGCCCTAGTCTAATCATTGACACCTATTTTTTAAGGTGGTTCAATCACACTGATCTAATCCACCGTACAATGATAAACAAAGTAAGCAAAGAACACTTGCATTGGGCCTTAACAATTCTTCAAAATGTGTGTTCTTCTTGTAGATGTCTCTACTCTTTCTTCCTTTAGATCAGATCCATCTTTTGATGAGTATTTGCACAACGGAATATGGATTTTAGGACAAGGGTTTTACTGTTTTTGGGTACTAGAAGAATGTCCTCATCTTCACAATTAAACAAGCATTGAATGCTTAAACTCTTCATTTAAAGGATGATGAAGGTGAGGAGATTAGGGAAGGAAAAGTCTTTAGAGAATACTTATGTTTTTCCAATTTATCAGTTGTATCTTAAACCAAGGCTTAAGCATGTGTTTATAGAGTTTCTGTCCAACAGTTCAGTCTCGAGGCCTCCAGGATTTCTTCGAGGCCTCGAGCCTGTATATGGAAATACAGTACACTTCAATTTCAAATTTCAAATTTCAAACTTTAATCTTACTGATATGTAGGCAGAGACCATCTCACTCATCTGTCATATGTCCATGATTGCCAATCAGATTATTCAATTAACTAATCATGTGATGGCAAAACGATTTCCACAATCTTTTTTAAATCAAGAGGAGCCTCTTGAAAATATCCAAATTTGTAAGATTGTCAATTTGTTTAGTAGACTTCTGAAATTTCCAAATTTGCATGTGATTGCAAATCACAATGAGAATTTTATCCCTTATTAGATTGAGAAGCCTTCTCAAGATTTCCAATTATAACCATGATTACCAATTACGATGAAGTCATAAGATGTTTTGAAATCATGAGGAGCCTTTCCCCCTTTTTCAGATTTTCCTTACCATATTTTGTAAGATAATTGGTCAAAGGATAGATGGCCCTGAGATCACATGCTGAAGTCCTAGCTGTCATAATTTTCACTCAGTTATGGATAGTCTTTGAGGCCCTCGACAAAATGCTTGAGGCCTCGAAGCTGAGACTAAACATTTTTAAGATTTCCAATTTATTAACCATTGATTTCTAAAATGTTTAGGCTTGACCTAAGGTCTACTATAGTCCACTTACATGTGTCTCAATCACATGTTCGGTGTAGACTCTTCTATGCATAGTAGATCTTCTGACATCTTCACATTCTTTTAAAGGCAAGGTCCAACATACACGGTCATGCTTGGTCAGGGAATTGACAATACATAGACTCGGTCAAACTGAGGCCCAAATACATGTGATTGAGATAATCAACATCGTTGCTCAATTGAAGAAATTAGAGATGACTGTGGATGACTCTTTTCTGGTTCAGTTCATTTTAAACTCATTACCTCCTCAATATGGATCATTCCAAATAAACTATAACACCATGAAAGATAAATGGTATACATTACATGTTAGCATGTTTCGAATCTAATTTAACTGAAGTTTCCTCTAACACTTGATGCTTGATTCTGGGGCAACAACTCATGTTTGTAATACGATGCAGGGATTCCTTACAATCCAAAACACCGACCCAACTGAAGTCCTTCTCTATATGGGCAATTGGGAAATGGTGCCAGTTGAAGCCATAGGAATCTATCGTCTCTTTCTTGATACTGGCTATCATTTGGATTTGCTTAATTGTCTTTTTGTTTCTAATATTGCTAGAAACTTAATTTCCATTTCTAAATTAGACATTGATGGACTTTCATTGTAATTTTGGACAAAACACTTTCAGTTTATTTTAGTCATCTTCTTTTATTGGTTCTAGGTTGATGATTGATGGTCTATATTGTTTGAAACTTGATGATGCTTTTACAAATTATGTCCTAACCCTGTATCATAATGTTGGTATTAAACGTGGGTTACTTAATGAAAATTCCTCAATCTTGTGGCATAAGAGATTAGGTCATATATCACGTAACAGAATTGAACGATTGGTAAAGGAAGGGATTCTATCGAGTCTTGACTTACTGACTTAGGTGTGTGTGTGGAATGCATTAAGGGTAAGCAAACACACTAAGAAAGGTGTCACTAGAAGTAAATGGCTACTTGAATTGATCCACACTGACATATGTGGCACATTTGATGTTCCATCTTTTGGTGGAGAATCTTATTTTATCACCTTATAGATGATTTTTCACGTTATGGTTACATTTATCTATTGCACGATAAATCTCAAGCGGTTAATTCCACAAAGATATTTATCACTGAGGCAGAAAGGCAATTAGATAGGAGGTGAGGATCATAAGATCTGATAGGGGTGGTGAATATTATGGAAGATATGATGAAATGCGTCAACAACTGGGGCCGTTTGTTAGATTACTAGAAAGTCGTGGTATTATAGCACAATACACAATGCCTAGTACGCCTCAGTAGAATGGTGTCGCTAAAAGGCGTAACGTACGCTTATGGATATGGTTAGGAGCATGCTATGTAATAACACTATACCTATTATGTTGTGGATGTATGCATTAAGGACCACAATATACATATTAAACTAGGGTTCCTAGTAAGTCAGTTCCGAAGACACCTTTTGACGCCTCAACAGAATGGTGTCGCTAGAAGGAGTAACCATACGCTTATGGATATGGTTAGGAGCATTCTATGTAATAGCATTATATCTATTATGTTGTGGATGTATGCATTAAGGGCCATAATATACGTATTAGACAGGGTTCCTAGTAAGTCAGTTTCGAAGACACCTTTTGAACTGTGGACAGGAAAGAAACCCAGTTTAAGACACCTGCATGTATGGGGTTGTTCAGCGGAAGCAATGATATATAATCGACATGAAAAAAACCTTGATGAGAGGACAATTAGTGGTTACTTCATCGGTTACCCTGAGAAGTCCAAAGGATATAGATATTATTGCCCAAACCATAGACTGAGGATTGTAGAGACCGAAAATGCAAGATTCATAGAGAATGGTGAGGTTAGTGCAAGTGATGTAGTAAGAAGTGTGAATGTATAAGAGGTGAGGGTACAAGTCCCTATGCGTTTAACTTCAAAAACTGTTGTCGTTGTTCCTAATATCATTGAACAAAATAATGAAACAGAACACTTGAATGATCAATCACTCCTTGAGAAAACTGTCATCACTGATGACCCGATTATATAACAACCACAAGAAATAGTCTTAAGAAGGTCTCACAGACAAAGGAGACATGCTATTTCAAATGATTATGTTGTTTACATAAAAGAATCGGATTATGAATTGGGGACTGTTAAAGATCCTGTCACTTACGAAGAAGCCATAGAATGTGAAAATTCTGATAAATGGATAGATGCCATGAAAGATGAGTTAAACTCCATGGACCAGGAATGAAGTATGAGATTTAGATTGCCCTAAAGATACAAGAAAGTCGGATGTAAATGGGTCTTTAAGACTAAACAAGACTCAAAGGGTTATAATAAGACACTTATGTGGACCGTTATGAAATCTCTCACTTAAGAGTTGTGCTGAGTGAGTCACTTATGTTGTAGTGATAGAAGGGACCATGTCGGACAAGTTAATGTGCAACCGCCATTGCTTCGCATTTGTAGGTTGTTTAGTATCAAAATTATGATGATAACCGTATTATGATTATTTGAATGTGAATTATGCGCACTCCTTATGTTAACCTTATTTTAGATTCAATGATGATGATGATAGTGAGCCAAGTGGGAGAATGTAAGAATTTACTCTATGATGTGACCCACACATTTTGAATTTGAAATGAAGGGACTCACATTTACACCTCTGCATGTAACGGTTTGGAAAGGGTCAGTTACCTCTTTGATGGAAACGGGGTTAATGTATTTGAAATTGACAATGGGGCCTCTTCTCTACTCCTAAGGTTTCTCTCTGCATTGAGACATACCACCACATAAGGAAAAAAACAACAAATTGACTAAGGAAGAGGAAGAGAGAAATACTCAAAGGCAATAATCTCTTTGTTTCTTCTCTTGGACTTTGTTGCGAGCTTTTGGATTACAGACTCTAGAAGGAATACAGCACAGCTGAGGAATATAAAGCGTCAACACGCTAATTACAGATTCACAGACCGATCAACTTGCTAAATGTATTCGGGTATGTTTGGTTTATTTATTTATGATGTTATTTCGCCTAATTTTTATGATATTGTAAAACACCAGTGATTCAGATCTTGAGGATTAACGACAGTGGATTGAATATCATGCATAAGAGGAAATCTAAGAATGTAAACCGTATGATTTATTCCCAAACATTCAATCCCACTATGTAAAATATTCTAACAAAATATTTACAACTTAAAGGAGTTGTAGTGATAGCCAAGAACCTGTCTCAGATAGCGAAGTATCACTTTCTGTAGAATAATTCAATATTTATGAATTAAGAAAGTTATACATGCCCGAGATATAAATTATAAAGTCTTAACTAGAGAAAAAAAAAACGTTCAGCCTCCACATGGTGAGATTATTTACAGAGAAAATGATAAAACAATTACATCATAAAAGTCATAAATGTGTAACCAAAAGCGGAAGGGTTTTTATAAATCTTTTATTTGTCTTTGGATTACATCTTTTATGCAAAACTTATTTGAACATTGCATTGGATCATTTCAAGTATATTTGAGCTTTCAGTATCACAAAATCTATTCATATTTCTTTTATCAAGATTGTCTTTAAATAGATTTTTGCTCTATAAATAATTATATATATTTAACTGTGTTTTAAAAAGAACTATATGAATAGATTATGTATGAAATTATATTTTATTGAATTATTCTATCTCTTTTTGAAATTTTAAAAATCAATTACTTATACTTAAAGATTAAAATTATATGATTTGAATTATCAATTGATGATGAAATATTTTATATTTCGTAATCTATCTAATAAATGTAATTATATAAAACTATAATATATAGATTTTCGATACAAAGTCACCTCAATTATATAAAACTATAATATACTCCCTCTGTCCCAAAATACTTATCCTATATGTATTTTGAAATTATTCCAAATTATTTTTTTGATTCATTTATTTTTAACTCTAAATCATATTTTAACGTGATGAAAATATGACCTTTTTTTTAAGTTTTGGCTTGTCTAAATAATTAAATACTAAGATTTAAAAATAATATTTTATAAAATAATTCTTAAAAAATATTAAAAAAAAAAGTAGAACTAAGTATTTTAAGACAGGGGGAATATTTGATAAGAGATTTTCTACACAAAGTCTCCTTAATCTAACTCCTTCGGCATAGAAACTTGGATAGTGTGAGACTCCTTTCATTTAATTAAATGGATAAAAAAAAGGCTTCCAAGCACGCCATGCATTCGACTGCATTACATCAGCTCTCTGGATTGATTAATTAATTCCTGGGAATCTGTGAGGAGGAGAGGACAAAGGCGGTCAAGGTTATGCCATTAAAGCAACAATAGCAACAGATCAGTCCCTGAGAATTCAAATATTAAATGAATCTATGTATATGTAGATTTGTCATCTGAAGTATGATATAATACCTAACATTAATAAGAAAAACATTTTTAAAATTCTAGTCCTTTATAAAATAGTTAAATAACATATTATCCATTATTTGATAATCATAACTGGTCCCATGGAGAGATTTGATATCTCATCTTGCACATGCTTCTCAGTTTCATATGGAGTGACCCACTGCCCCTTTGGATTTAGGAAGAATGGATTCCACATAAATTTTTTGTTTAAAAAAATATGAATTGGTCATTGAATTATTTATGCTGTAGGATTGCTTCAAAATGACTTGATTGAACACTTTCAACAAAGTGTCAAATTTATTATCATACGGAAAAATATCAATCGACACGATATATATCGGTTATACCATAGGTATATCGGCCGATATGGCCGAGATATCCCCGATATTCGATTTTATTGGATTTTTAAAAAAAAAAATGATCTCAGCCGATATTCACCCATATCAAACCAATATTTTCAATTTCAATTTTGTTTTCAAAAAATTAAAATATAAAAAAATACCAATATTTCCAAAAAGAAAAAGATGAGAGGTACAAATCTCGGCCAAGATCTTGGAAATATGAGATTTTAATCTTTGTTGGATGTAAATGTGTGCTTTTCTTGTGTATATCCAAAGTACATACATTAGATGTCATTTTTTTCTGTTTTAATTTCAATATAAACCATTTAATTGGCTCTTGACTCCAATAAATATCTTAAAAAGCTAAAAATGTAGTAATCATGATTATAGGAGAAACACTTATATACATAAAATAGGTAGGACGTTGTACGGATCTAATATGTTATTGAGATAATGACCGAAATTAGTGTCTACAGTAACTGATTATTTGACCAGTAGATCTGGATAACCAAAATTTTGAATGATTAAAAAAATTAAATAATTTTTTTATAAAAAATAGCATGATATAGGACTAAATCTTATATTGTCTTTGCTTCTTGACCTAATTATTTCTCCTCATATAATTATATAAAATTAATAAAGAAGAATATAGAATAGACATTTCTACCTAGTTTGTAGAAAATCCTAATAATAAAATATCTCTATCCTATCATTTTCCCACTTCATTGACTGATTTAGATTGAACGTATCAGTCTAATCCTATTTTCAACACTACTAGTGATTCATTTGTCATTGCTCTTCATGAATTCATATAATTAATTTTAAATGTTTATCCATTTTTTTGAGTTATAAATAAAGTGTATAATTAAATTCATTTTAATTGAATTAAAATTAAATCATATTTATATAAATATAATTAGTAATTTATTAACTATGGTACTTTAACAATCCAAGTTTTTGGTTGGTGTCTAGTCCAAGATCTATAAAACTGCTCCTCATATCAACCACAATGTAGGTATAAAATTAGGAGGAAGGCTCCACTCATAAGAGAAATGAAGGAAAATTACTACTTAATAAGCACTCTGCTAAGAAAAACTAAAAAATAAAATGAAATCACAGATGCAGCTGCTACCAGTGAAGTGCAACCAGTAAAGCTTGGGACAAGTAATATTTTTATATTATAATTAAAAATTCGGCATAATTAATTAGGAAATAATCAATTTAATTAGATTTAATACCATTTCAAGTAAAGAATATCAGTTGAATTTTAGAAGATTTAAATTATGGTTGTGTCTTAATGTTTCAATTTATAGATAACTCAAAGCTTGTATTTTACAAAGTTAAAAGAAACTTAAACTTTAGTCTTGATTCAAAATTCAATCAAATTTAGACGAAATGTTCTTTTTAAAAAAAATTAAAATTTACTGGTTGATGAATATGAAATTTAATCAAATTATCAAACTATTTACCAGTGTTATCAGAACCAGGCTGAGCTGCGGTCGAAGCGACAGCTCAACTGTGACCGTCTTCTTTATGGCCCAACTTTGATAAAAAAACCTTCTAAAACTAAAACCTTATAAAACCGTGATGACCCGGTTGAACGTTATTTAACCCAACCTCCTATTTAAACGGTTTATTCACCGGTTCAATTTTGATAACATTCTTATTTACCCCGTCAGGGCACAAATTACCTATAGAGGACAATTTTGTGCACGTCACCAACCCACTCACCTTGCCCATAATCCAAGTTGATTGTATGTGTGTCTCCTTAAATCCATTTTGTCAATGCTCATCTTCCTATCCAATGGTCAATTGTTATGTCATTGAACTAAAAAAATAATTATTTTTAAACAATTTTCATATAAAAATTTACATAATAATAAAATAAACAAACTTTCAAAAAAATATGCCTTTGCTTGAAAGGTTGTAAGTAATTTTATTCAAATAAAAACCAAAAAATTACCACTAAAATTAAAGTCAATATCAAATTCATACAAAAAAAAATATCTAAAGTGTAACCAATCAATGATAAATCAAGAGACAAGAAGATTGAAATTTTCAAACGTCAAGAAAATAGTGCAAACTAGTAGTCAGACTTATCCTTTCAAAATTACAAAGACATACCAACACAACAAAAACGTTGCTATTGCATGAAGAATTTGTTGAAAAATAATTTAGAATAATTTCTTAGAAGGAGAAATAAATATTGTACACGTTCCCCAGGGCCCAGGCCAGACTGTTTACCTAATCTTCCCCTTCTAATCTTCCATCATGCAGGCCCATAATTTGTCACTAGTCCAAAGCCATAATAGGCTTTTTTTTTTTGGGGGGTGGGGTGGTGGTGGAGGTGGTTAATTTTTCTTTTTTTTTTTATCCACACTATTTTTTTTATTGACATTTGATATTGAGAATGCTCTTTAAATGAGTCTGGGTTCTGCATAATTAAGTATGATGGAAAAAGAACAATATCAGTAGCGTGTGTACGAGTGTATCAAATTTTACCCTGATAATCCTGTCTTTTGATTTTAAACTTATATTAGTGACATGTAGTCATCAAAATTTAAAAGGTTAAGATTACATGATTTAGATTATCAATTTATAGTAAAACTTTACATACTTCATATTTATGTAGAATTTATAATTTATTTGATGAAAATTGTCAATAGAAAGTTTCACTTAAAAAATCTTGCTAGCTTAACTCTTTTTCAAAAGGATATTTATTAGACAAATAGATACCTAATAAATCCACTAGGGCAGCAAAATACAAATGGAGAAATGGTGTAGAGAGATCCAATCACATTGCGAATCACATATTTATCTATTAAAGTGTGAGATCACTTTAGATAAATAGTTAGATGATGATGCTCACCACATTATTGAAAAGCTGACTTAAATGTAATGGCCATCGATGAAATGTGCTGCAGTTCAGTTTATCTAATTTTTATGGTGAGTAGATACATAGATCACAATATCCATCTGTATCACCAATAATCTCAATCCATGTCACAAATATCTTTCAAGTTTAACACATTTTTATCGGCATAAAATACATTATCCGTGTTAATGACACGTATTTATCTGCACAACCAGTAATTTTCAGTAAATTTCTAATAAATTCGCATTAAAAATGCTATAAATGGTAATATCTCGATATAATCCTAGTAAATTCCCGATAAATTCCATATTAGGAATTTTATTTTATTAATATTTTAATTTAATCTATTTTTATTATTTTTTACATATTATATTTTTCGCTAGATTTTCCCATTAATATTCCGATAAAAATCCGAAAATCTGAAAATATGCCGATATTACCAATCGCCGATAATATCCCTTGAACGGTATTTGTGACTATGATCTCAATATTAAGTGATTAAACTCAAAGGGTCTATTTGGATGAAGAAAAATATAAAATATAAGAGATTTTCTTTATTTATTTATTTTCCAGTATTTATTAAAAAAAGAAAGTGATGCTCAATTCTGCTTTTTTATCAAACAGAAAAATGTTTATAGTGGTGAGAGATGGAGATACTATCTTTACCTTTCTGTTCCCTTTTTTCCTCTTAATTCCTTTTTTTACTTTCAAAGTTTTAATTGCCAAAATACGATACAAGAGACTTTCTCAGGAAGTTAATCTTCTACTTAAAACTTTTAAAGAATCTATTGAATTTTTTTTCTTAATTCAAACACAATTGTGGCCCAAGGGTCCAACCCAGCATCTGCGCGCATGAGGCCCACTTAGGCCCAATACAAGTCGGACAAGTATATTGACGTGGTCTTTGGGATGACGTACATCATCCCATGTGGATCATATTGACTGAGAAGATAAAAATATTCAATAAATTATGAAAAAAATATTACCCACATCAGCTCACAGTTGTCTCGTATGGGCTCAGGATCTTAAATAATTATTAATTTATCTATTTTTAACTTAAAACTAATTTGAATTTGTCTCAATGTTAAATTAAAAGTCTGTTTAAAACAAACTCAATTTTAATTATTGATATTCTTTAAATCTAATAAATTTTATCATTTATAAAAATAAAATCATAAAAATATTCTTTAAATTTATTATCATAGATCAGACTTTACTTTACTATTATAAATGAACCTTAGAGGAAAGGGTAACTGTAGTCTATGAGAATCTAATTCCTAAATTTTTGGTTACTATTTAGATTTATTATGTTTTGTAGCCTTTAAATGTCTACTAATTATAATTTATAAATTCAACGTGGATAAATTTTTTATTTAAATATAAAATAATTTAAAATGTTTTATTTATTTGGTTTAAATCTAAAAAAATTGCTAAATCTAAAAACTAAATACTTTAGTTTAAGAACTGGTTCACCGAATGTAGCGACTATGCATGAAATACACTTGGAATCATATATAGTTATATACCGTACCCCACGACAGCTACTTGGTTACGATTCATTAAACATCGGTTTCATTCATTTATTTCCTCGACTAATACCAAACCAGTTGGCAATATTTTTATAATAAAGAGAAAAAGAAAAAGAAAAAGAAGAGCGGTTGTTTGGAAGGAAAACCTAATTCAAAGAAAAAACAACACGTGCTTCAAGTAGGGTCTTAATCACTGACGTCCTCTTAATGCTTTTCAACCCTTGACTTTGGGTTTTAAGCATGCTTTCTTCATGTGTTTTTGTTGGACTCATGACGAAAGACTTGAAAAAGCAAACAATGTACCTTGCAAAGAAGATTTGGCAAAGTAAGAGACTTTAATACTCTAGAATAAATATGATAAATCAGGAGAAAAACTTGCTAGAATTATCTATATTTTTAATATTAGAAGCTAACTATATAATTTTATTTATAAGATTATTTGAATAATCGAAAAGTAGATAAGTGTTATTCATTTTGACTGCAGTTAATTTAACAGATTTATATATAGTTAGTGAGCCACTTTTAACAGTGATAGATTTTTTTTTTTCAGGGGAGACACCGAGTATTATTCTTCGAAATAGATAAATAACGGGATATAACAGAAAATCATAAAATTATTTTATGTTAAAATTGGAAGAAAGAAGAGAAAATTTGTAGAATTTACCTCAGATAGATTGAAACAATATTTACCATGCTTTTTTCTTTTTTTTTACTGTGGCAAGACTTTTTCCATGTGTTGATAAAATGGATTACAGCACTATAAAAGACTCGCCTGCTGCGATTGGCCTTTCATCAGAACTCAGTTGCTTGTAATACAATGGAGGCAGAAGCTTCGTTGTGGGTGCAGCCACTGAAGTTGTTGTTCATCTTCCTCTTCTTTTCATTCACAATTTCCTTCTCCTTCTTTTCCATCATGATCTTTATACTGAGAGTGAAACCCTGGTGCAACTGTGAGCTGTGCCGCAGCTACCTCACATCAAGCTGGTCCACCCAATTCGACAACTTGTCCGACTGGTTCACTCATCTCCTCCAAGACTCGCCGACGGGGACCATCCACATCCACATAACCGGAAACACGATCACGGCGAAACCCCGATAATGTCGAGCACATGCTCAAGACAAAGTTTGACAACTACCCAAAGGGTAAGACCTTCTCAACCATCCTTAAAGATCTATTGGGTCGCGGCATCTTCAATGTTGATGGTGAAGTATGGAGGTTTCAAAGGAAGATGGCCAGTCTCGAGCTCGGCAGCCTCTCAGTCAGGTCTTATATCTCCGAAATCGTAACCGATGAGATTAAGAATCGTCTTTTGCCTCTCATGGCATCGGTTTCCAATCGAAATAGTCACCAATTAGACCTGCAAGACATCTTCGGACGCTTCGCATTCGATAGCATATGCAGGATCTCATTCGGATTGGACCCTGGCTGCCTAGACCTCTCACTGCCGGTGCCCAAATTCGCCACCGCCTTCGATTTGGCTTCCAAACTGCTGGCGCAGCGCGGCACGTCGGTGTCGTCGTGGGTTTGGAAGACGAAAAGGTTATTGAACATAGGATCGGAGAGAAAGCTCAGAGAGGCAATTAAAATGATCGATGCACTAGCTGAAGAAATGATAAGACAGAGGAGGAAGATGGACTTCGCTGGCCGTGGAGACCTCCTCTCTAGATTCATGGGATCTGTCGACGACGACGACGACGACAAGTTCTTGAGAGACATCGTCATCAGCTTCCTCTTGGCTGGGCGTGATACTATTGCAGCCGCTCTGACAAGTTTCTTCTGGCTACTTGCAAATCACCCAGAGGTGGAATCAAAGATTAGAGAAGAAGCATCTCTTTACATGGACGAAGAAGAAGATGTCGCCGATTTGGAGCAGCTGAAATCCATGCAATACTTGCATGCAGCCGTATATGAGAGCTTGAGATTGTACCCACCAGTGCAATTCGATTCGAAATTCGCTTCCGAAGACGATGTTCTTCCCGATGGTACGTCGATTAAGAAGGGGAGTAGGGTTACATTCCACCCCTATGCAATGGGAAGAATGACGGAGATTTGGGGAAAGGATTGCTTCGATTTCAAGCCGGAGAGGTGGCTGAAGAAAGGAGTGTTCCAACCGGAGAGTCTGTTCAAGTACCCAGTGTTCCAAGCTGGGGTTAGAGTCTGTTTAGGGAAGGACATGGCTGTGTTGGAGATAAAGAGTGTGGCTGTTGCTTTGGTTCGTATGTTCAAGATTGAGTTATGTGATCCAGGGCAGAAGCCCATGTTCCTTGCAGGGTTGACTGCTTCTTTGAAAGGGGGACTTCCGGTCAAAGTTAGGGCACTGGAGGAGACCCCTCCTCAGGTGTAGCGCCTGCTGCACCATTTTCAGTATAGCATTTTAATGTTTTAAATAGGCGAGTTGTAATTGTAGCAATCCAATTGACAGACGTTTAGATTTGTATGATGATTTAAGTATGCTTTACAAGCTATTCTTCAGTTATTATGTAATGAAGATTTGATTATCATGTTTTTTATTATTTATTTTGAAATTTGATATTTTCAAATTTATTATTTATGAATATAGATAATGAAGACTTAATTATTTAAAGCCTGACAATAGTCCAATAAAGGCAATAAATTGAGCTTTGGCCACGTCTCGAATGAATTCAATGGCATATTCGAAAAAATTATGACAGGTCATTGGAATGGTTTGTCAATTATGAGCAGTTACAGTGGCGAAACTTAATGAAATAGTAATTACAATCCAAAAAATGATAAGTATTTATGCGGAAACTCTCTATTTGTCAATAAAAATATTGATTTACTTCCACTTTGAATATATTTTATAATCTTTTTAGTGTGTTAATAGATGATAAATAAGAAAATATCACTCATTCGAGATAAATTTTTTGTTCAATTCTGACACGTGTGGATCTAATTTAATAATTTAGATGTATCTAGAATAATATCCATCCAACCTATTTCATGAATAAAATGTATTAATTAACCAACTGAGAAAATTATTTATTACAAATAGAATTTTGTTTTGGATCGAAATATATAAATATTGACTAATCTGATTAAAATAAAATAAAAAATATTACATATGACTCTTTTAAATTGAAATTCAGAGACATTGGGAACAGAGTTGGTGCATGCTTGATTGCCTTTGTCGTCTCTGTGCAGTAAAAACTGGATAAAGATGGTATGGACTGAACTTTAAATTCATGGAAGTACAATGCACAGATAACACAGAGTAGATGGTTGGGATTTGGAAAGAAGCATATGCGACAAAAGATCTTGCCATTCACGTATTCTACAAGTTTCATGTAGGATCCTCAGGCCTAAAATTTAAGCTATTAATCAAAATGTTTATGTTGTAAGAGTATTTGATTAATTTTTGAGACACGTGAAATCTTTCTTTTTATAAATATTAGATAACTTTTATGAAAAGTGAGAGTCAAATTTATTACTTTCATCTTTTGATACAGATTTCTAAATATCACTCTAACCCTTTAAAATTAATTTATGATATACTATTAATCAATAATAATCAATATTAAATGTTTGAACAAGAAGAGTTTAAAAGTTGGATATTTTTTTTTCAAGTAAGAGAAATGAAGAGAATCTTTATCATTTAAAGTTTTATTATAAAAACTTAATCGTAAGGTCACATAGACTACATTTTGATATTTTATTTTTTATTTTTAAAAGTATTAAATGTTAAGAAGGATAGTTGCCACGCCCTGAACCTGGATGCGGGCTCAGAACGCGACTAATTTTTTTCCAACAATACTCTATTAACTCACGAGAGATGTCACACCTACACACGTGGATAACCCGTGTGTTTAGATAAACCGAACACAACTTATAAAATTAACCGAATTGTTCTTACTTCAGTCGATACATCGGCCAAACCGATACATCGTTCGGGATCCTAATTGACCTATTAGCAGAGGCGATATATTGTTCAAAAAATTGTTCTATTATTACAGTCCGATCTTAGATACTATTATCACTTACAACCCATGACTATTGACCTATCGACATCTACGATACATCGGTCAATCCTGTTGACCTATCTACAAAATCGACACATTAGAGTCCAAGATTCTGTAATTTCTCAACATCCTCAGGTAGATACACTGAAACACGTGTCATACAACATAATAAGCATACCAACATACCAATGTAACACATATCATCATAATGACTGATAGTCATACATTCTTACACCGCAGGAGACAAGTTTATCCTAAAACACATGAAAGCACTCAAAACATCCAGTTGGTTTCCACGCGTGGTAAACAATATAAACTTCCAAGTTTCGACTAACGAGGCACCACTGGTTCCTCCAATATTTCCTCTGGCTCATATCCTACAATGTAAGGAACGTGAGCAACAGCCCAGTAGGGAGAGCTCACCATAACATTCAACATAGATAATACATGAAACAATAAACAGTGCATGTTCCATGAATGCAATGCGGTTAATCCACTTAACCCATTTTCACCATAGCATCGAACATAAACAATACATGAAACAATAAACAATGCATGTTCCATGAATGCAATGCAGTTAATCCACTTAACCCATTTTCACCCTAAGATCACTTTCTAAGGTGTTTTACCAATTTTTACCGGGGTCAGCTCCCATTTAACAACTCGCAAGTGCATAAGGTCTCCACGATCCGGTTTACTAGCATGTCCAACCCAATGGTTCGTAAACGGCATTCGGCCTAACATCATAAGGTCTCCACGACCTGGCTTACTAGCACGTCCAACCCAATGGTTCGCAAACGACATTCAGCCTAACATCACAAGGTCTCCACCACCCGGTCTACTAGCTCATCCAACACCAACGGTTGATGGCGGTCGACCACAGCCTACTAGCACGTCCAACCCAACGGTTCGCACACGATATTCTGCTAATCTCAGCAATTATAACCCAACGACAAATATCATATTTTTCAAAGTTATTATCTTTCACAGATTTAATTTATAATCATAATTCTCACATGCAAATGTCAAATACATGATAATGCATGATTTCCAGTGCCCTCCTTACACATGGACTTATTCTGAGAGAATCACCAAATTCCAACCTTACATTTCGGTGCATCCAACACCAATATACAATGATCAATAAAGAACCAATATTCACACAAATATATAAATTGAATTTAATAACACAAATGCCTTCACCCATGTAACGACCCGACCTGAATACAGGGCTTAGGGCTTGAACCAGTGTGATATTGTCCGCTTTGGGTCTCTCACACAAGCTCGAACCCGCATGGTTTTGCTCCTGGGCTCTGGCCCACATGGCCAGGCCCAAAAGGCCTCACACAAGAGTACATTGGGGTGGCTTCATATAACCCCTCACCCGCCTCTCTTCCAAACCGACGTGGGACTTTTCCCACATCAGTTTGGGCAAGGTGCAGGGTATTACAATCACTCCCTCTGAAGCTTCGAGCCGTCCCCTGCTCGACCCAGTCCAGCTCAACAACTCCAGGGAAGGAGGAAAGCCCACACAGTCTGAGTGTTGAACTCGGCTCTAATACCAAATTTGTAACGACCCGACCCGAATACAGGACTTAGGGCTTGACTCAGTGTGATATTGTCCGCTTTGGGCCTCGCACATAAGTTTGAACCCTCACGGTTTTGCTCCTGGGCCCTGGTCCACATGGCCAGGCCCAAAAGGCCTCATACAAGAGTACATTTGGGTGGTTTTGTAATACTTCGGATTTTCAATTTATTATTTTTTATGAAATTATCCATTTTCAATTGTGAATTTTAGATTTGATCTTAAATGGATAAAGAATTGGGCCATAACCCAATTAAGACCCAATTGTTTGTGGAATTGGTTTCAATAAATTAAATGGGGCAGAAATTAATTTAGTAGTGCAATCTATGTTTACACGCATGGGTGAGATGAGATATCTATGAAATAATTAAAAGATTATGTATGGCCGAATTTTAGATATTAGATATATATGTTATGCGCATGAGATAATTAAAGAAGGGAATATGGGTGCATAGTACTTTCTAAATAGGGATTAAGGAAGGATTTAATTAAGAAGAGCAAGTGAGGTTGGCAATTGCTAATTCAAGCAAGAGGCCACACGGCATTGCCATCTAAGGCAAGGGAGGGGCGCATGGTACCTTCCCCATTTGGATTAAATGGAAGCTTAAAAGGAGAGACAAAGAAGGGGTGCACGGTTTTTTTACAATCTCATTTCCGAGTTTTATTTCTCTCTCTCCCTCTCTCAAGTCCTCCCTCACGCCAAAGAGCAAAGAGAAGAAGAAGGCAGCAACAAGAAGGTGGTTCGGCCAGCAAAGGGAAAAGAAAAGAAAATTGGAAGAGCAAGAAACCAAAGGGAAAATGTTAGTATCTTGATTAATAATTTTATGTTTGAAACAAAAAGAACCATAGGGTTCGGCCATGGTGTTTGGCAGAACCCCATGGAAGAAGATTGGTGAGGATTTAATGATTTAAATGGAGAAAAAGGACCATAGAGTTTAGCCTTAGTGCATGGCCGAACCCCATGGAAAGAGTTGATTTAATTACTGGGTTTTAAGATTGAAAACCATGGAGACATTTGATTGATTTCATTGGGTTTATGTTCTTAGATTTTAGATCATAGAAACCTCTGATGATTGTTGGTTTTAGATTCAAGAAGACAATGAAAGAATATGGAATATGGGTCGGCCATGGCATGGCCGAACCATGATTATTTTTTTATGGCTAAGTGATTGGATCCATACTAATGAAAAGAAGGGGTGAGGTTCGACCATGGTGTATGGCCGAACCCCACCAAATATTTTGATGGTTTGGTATATAATTTTAATGGATCTAAACCATTGATGAAGGTCATGAACCATAGGGTTCGGCCATGGTGCTTGGCCGAACCCCATGGGGTTGTTTTTGGGAATGGAGATTAAATATGGAAAGCTTCCAAATTTGGAAAGTATTGCTAAAATTAGAAAACATCCAAGTATGGAAAATTGTTGCTAAATTTGGAAAACAATCTAAATATGGAAGGAATGTTATTCTTTTTGGAAACCTTCTATTTTTTGAAGGTGTTTCCAATTATGGAAAGGTGTAGGTTATTTATGGAAACAATCCAATTAAGGAAAGAGTTTGCTAAATTTAGAAAGATTCCATTTATGGAAGTAGGTTGCTAAATTAGAAGCTACCTAATTATGGACTTTCTAAATGAGGATTTTGGAAACCATAGGGTTCGGCCATGGGTATGGCCGAACCCCATGGAATTGGTTTGGTATTTTAGTGTAAATAAACTTATGGTTATTAATTTAGAAAGTGGAGATAAGATTGGAAATAAAAGTATCATGGTTCGGCCATGTGTATGGCCGAACTCCATGAATAAAAAATTGTGGGTTAGGCTTTGTGTTTTATAAATAAAATAAAGGATACAATGTATGTTATGGATTGATGGTGAAAGGAATGACAAAAATGTAATTACACACCAAAGTGGAGAACCATGCGTTCGGCCATGATGTATGGCCGAACCCCATGAGTTGTGTTTGATGGACTTGTTTGGTTAAGGAAATTTTAGGGTCTAATTATAGTAGTTTTAAATGACTAAGGTTTAGATCAATGGCATTTTGGTAATTAATGGGATAAATGAACAAAAAGGATGAGGCTCAGCCATGAGTATGGCCGAACCCCACAAGTTTGGTTAATGGACTTAAAACCTTGTAATCAAGTGAGACTTGGTGTTGATTTATTATTTTATTATAAGGTAACGGGATCTCGCAAGCGGTGCGCGATCGGTGATCGAATCTTGGACAGAAATGCAAGGACTTGTGAACGGACTTTGGTAGGATTCCAACTCTTTGAAACCATGGCTTATGTACTTTGTTTTATCCTATGTTTGATGAAATTTATGTTTCAAATAATATGCTTTATGATTGAATTTCAAATGCTATGTTTTAGCTTGTTTAAATAGCATGGATTGATATGTTTCAAAAGGTGATTTTAAATGCTATGTTTATGTTATTAAAATAGCATGTGTTTTCATTGGCATCTCATACATGGCATGGGGTGGAGGATTTATAACCGGAGGGGTCACACTCTGTCGGGGCGTCCGACGGTACCTTGATGTGATTTCCATCAAGAAGATTCTGGAGGGTCCACACTCCGCCGGGGCATCCGGAAGACCTATGTGGTGGGTACTTTTATGTACATGTGATGGGTGGGACTCATTGCATATCTGTCATCATTGCATGGCATGGATTTTACCCGGCTTTATATATTATGTTATAATATATGTTTTGTACTTACCATGTGTTAGTCGTAACTGGAATACCTACTGGGCGCGTTGTTCTAACGCCCTACTTCTATCCTAGTTGATGATATAGGTATTCAGGGGAACGATGAACGTAAGACGAACTAGGCATAGGAGCTTGGAAGACTTATTTTACATGTTTTGAATAAAGTTACTCATGAACTTGTATTTGAGTATTTGGATTTCAGAATGTAATAATTTAGCTACTCGAATGATTTATTTGATAATTACGATGTTTTAATTATGGACAAGGACTTGACGTACTTTGCTATCTTATTGGAATAGAACTTGGTTCTATTATATTTTCGCATTTTGATGTTATGATTCCGCAGATTATGATTTTATTCCGCATCTTAATATTGCTATGTGTGAACCATTTTATTAGACTGAGTTCATACACACATAGGGTTAGCCAGTTAAGGGTCGGACTTTGGAAGTTCGGACTTAGCTCGCGTCGTAACGTCCCGCGCTCTATCACTCTACTCTGTTATAAAAAAAAATATACACTGAATTTACGGGAAAAAACGAGTGAAAAAGGGTGGGGCGTTACAGGCTTCATATAACCCCTCACCCCTTATCTTCCAAACCGATGTAGGACTTTTCCCACATCAGTTTAGGCAAGGTGTAGGGTATCATAACCCAGGTTTTATCCGACAATTCTCAGACACTCCATGGGTCCATACTGCGTTAGAGGCTAGAAGTCCTCGATTCCCCGACACCATTTTAATGCCTACGTTCTAAACAGTTAGAACATTTACATCCCTTGCATGTAGGCAGTGTCAGGTCTCGTATCATGGACCTATATAGCCTTTTCCATCTTTAAATAACCATGGGTCCCATTTCAGTCTTATGTTAGATAGGTTTAACAAATAACAAAATACAAGTGTTGGTTCGAGTCTCCTCACCTCTATCCGCAGAGATTATCACACAATCTGTAAGATAAAATAATAATATAAATTTCAAGTCAATAGAGTATTTACAAACTACTTCCCATCCCCCGTACATTTTCCAAGAAAACATAATAAATGTAGCGAGTCTCTTAATTCTTTATACTCCATTAGATTAAGTCAACACTTAATTGCCAGCCATCCAAAATATCATAATAAAATAAAAATATAAAGAACTAAGTGCCCGATTTCGTATTTCTCCGACACGTGGAGAGTATTGAGACTGAGTCCAGAGGGTACAGTGCAGAAAATTAAATAAAAGTACTCAATGCCCAACCCCTTTTACCATTGAGCAGCGTTTCCGCTGCGTTACTGATGGTCACCGAGCTGCGTTACCGCTGCGCTACTAATGGGGGATTTCGGCACATAGGGTACAGAGACAGTATGTAAATAAAGAACTTAGTGCCCAAATCAGTTTACCACTGGGTGACCAAGGCCATCTCAGATGGCCACAGAGTGGCGTTTCTGCTGCGCTACAAGTGGAGATTTTCAGCCCAGATAATACAATGCAAGTAATGTAAAAAGTACTCAATGCCCTACTTTCAGACCACTGGGTGACTAAGCGCCTCTTCAGAAGGTATTATCGAGCGACTAAGCGCCACTACTGATGAACCACCGGTTGACTAAGCGCCACCTCAAATGGAATCATCGAGCAACTAGCGTCACTACGGATGAGAGCGTGGCTCAGAGGTTACAGTACTTGAATTTAAACACACAAGGTGGAAAAATAGATACACAATAGTCAGCTGGGGTTAATATTTTCCCCGATTTTAATTAAAGGCTGAAAACCTTATTTTAAACGTAAAATAAAAATGATTTTAAGAGTGCAATTTAAAATTTAAGAGAGAAGTCTATCCTCTATCTATTTTGAAAAATTCAATTTTAAAGCCCATCACTAACCCATACTAAAATTAACTGGCTATAGAGTTAATAAAAATAAGAAATAGGTTGTTTCGATACCTTGTAGGTGAGAATCTACTAAGAACTGACTTAGTTTTGAAAACCCACAATATTAGCAGGGAGACCCAGGCTTCTGCTGCTTACTGTTGTTTCGGACGAAGGAAGGAAAGAAAAAGAAGAAGAAAACGAAAGAAGAGGGAAGAGACAGAGAAAGAGACGAGAGAGAGGGCTACTACCACTTGCTGTAACCGAACGAACAGAAAGAAGAAGGAAAGAAAATGGAAAAAAAAAAGAGAGAAGAATGAAGAGAGGCGACTGAAGAAAACGACTTTAAGTCGTTGCCCCCCATTTTTTTCCCCCTTACTTCTTCCTCTTCCTCACTGCTCCATCGTTTAAATAAAGAATGGGTTGGCTTTTCAGCCAACCACGTTGCAAGCTAGAGGTAAGTAGCTTAATAGGTTTTGAGTTTATCTTATAAGATATTATGATTATTTTAATAATTTTTTTAACAAATTCCCTCCATGTCTTTTAGTAAATATGAGTATTCTAGGGTCTCACTTGACTGATTTGAATAGTCCACTAGGTCATGCTTAAAATGATAAACATGGTATTAAATTTTGGAGAGAAAACTCGATCAAAAGCTCAGTGTTCTAATCGAAAAAAACTGTTTGGGCAAAATTTCTTAATTTCAAAGAACTTCTTGGGGAAAATCTAATTTTACAATGAGATAGATTATAATAGCCTTATAAAAATATTCTAAAATTTCAGGGTGTTTCGAGGTCAAGAACCACTCAATCTAAGCGAAAAAGTGTTTTTAATCAAATCGACGGCCCACGTTTCTCGGTGTAAAATAAATATCAAAAACTCAATATTTTGGAAACCGGAACATACAAAAGACTCAGCTATATTAAGATCGAGTACTGACTCTCCATATATTTTTAGGATTATGTTTCCCCTATCAAAGTGGGGCTTTGCCACCTAAGAAATTTTAGGTGGTAAAAATATGTCGAATTAGGTTGAGATTGGCATGTCTTTAAGTCAAGAATTTAAAAATACTAATTAATCTAAAATTTGTAGCTCAAACTAAGTCAAATGACTGAGTTTCTAGAGCAACTAAGTTTTAGCCCTCGAATAATATTATTATATTCACAACTTACTATTATACTGTTGAGACTCAATTAAAAGGGCTATCGAACTCAGATCGAGTCAAACTTAGATCCTTTGGAAATCTTATTTGATAATCTTCATGATTAGAGGAACAAAAATTACATTCAGTGGTTAAAAATTATTTAATTAATCATAATTAACTCTTAATTTGGGCTAAGGTATTACATCCCACCCCCCTTAAAAAATTTCGTCCTGAAATTTCAAAAGAAAACGCGTACCTTTAATTGCCAAGAAAATCAAAGTATAACTTCTACCTTGTTGGTTCTAGTTCTCTTATGGTACTCTATATCTCATAATATTGCCACTATACCTGAGCCACATGTATGACCCTTTTCACAACATACCAAATTTGAAAATCTTGAATTTTCACAGGTATTTTCCCAATAGTCAAACCTTTTGGGATATCAGCCTTCTTGCATGTTCAAGACACCAGCTCGCAACATGTCCTCAAGTACTTAAAATTATATTACCTGAAATGCACTTTCAGTAATACTTGAATTCACACAATTTTTACTTTGCATAATCTTGTAATTAAAAATCAGAACATAATACCGAAATATTATCAATTTATATGATAAACATGGCATTTACTTACCTGGCCATAGTTGAGGTTTGTGAGTATTTTTGTAACGACCCGACCCGAAAACAAGACTTAGGGTCCAACTCAGTGTGATATTGTCCGCTCTGGGCCTCGCACACAAACGAGCCCACACGGATTTGCTCTTGAGCCCAGGCCCACATGGCCGACCTAAAACGTGTCACACAAGAGTTAAGGGGTGGCCTCAAATAAACCCCCACTCCTTAACCTCCACTACCGATGTAGGACTCCCCACATCAGTGGTGTGTTCACAAAAGGACAGGGTATCACAATCATCTCCCCTAAGGCCTCGAGCAGCCCTCGGCTCGACTCGGCTCAGCTCAACAACACCAGGGAAAGAGGAAAGCCCACATAGTCCGAGTGTAGAACCTCCGCTCTAATACTAAATTTCTAACAATCCAACCAGAAAACAGGGCTTAAAGTCCAACTCAGTGTGATATTATCCGCTTTAGGCCTCACACACAAGCGAGCCCTCACGGAGTTGTTCTTGGGCCCAGGCCCACATTTCCAGGCCCAAAACGTGTCAGACAAGAGTTAAGGGGGTGGCCTCAAATAACCCCCACTTCTTAACCTCCACTACCGATGTGGGACTCCCCACATCGGTGGTGTATCACAAAGGGGCAAGGTATCACAACTTTTCTCTTTTTTTCCCTTCAAGGATAAACCCATGCCTGTTCTTAGTTGAACTTCTCTTCCTGAACTAATTAATTTCATTGATAGTTCATTAGACAACATCAATTGCAATAGAATGTCGCACGTATATGTCTTGATACAGCTTATCACATCCGACCCTTACACCTCTCACCATACACCAACTGGCATTTCATAACCAAATCTCCCTATCACAAATAGTCTCCAAGTTTATCTACTGGTCTATTTCTTAGACCAATTCTAGTTTGATCATTCCCGTCAACTAACTACATTTTTGAAATGTGCGCCCATACACATCTCAAAGTGTATTAGTTGGGGAAAGATTCCACCATATGCGTGAAAATAGTTTCTCCTGCTTAAACAAATCCTGCTTACCAAACTTTATAGATTGCCTACACCTCTGCTTAATCTTTAAATCTCTTACCCATTGAGAGATTCAATTTCCACATGTGGTAGTCATTTAGGTGTATGTACATCCTCAATTAAGTATATCGGACGTATGATTACCGTGCTCGCACATCATACTTTGGTTTATGCGTGCACCCATATATGATATTAACAATATTCTCATGCGAAGAAAGGGTCCAGTTAAGATCTTCAAAGCATACCATATTCATTCCCAAATTTCAGAACTGGTACAAATCATTAGCCATGCTCAAGTCATACCATGAATTACTAGTCATATCGTACACACCCAACAACTTATTAACATACATAGTAATATATCATATACATGGAGATAAAACATCTTACTAGGATTCACTATCATTTAAGATAAATCAAATATTCAACAAGACATTTCTCATTTTTTTTTTAATCCACACCAACCACTTGACTGTGTATATTTATATTACAGTCAGATTTTATAATCATAGGTCAAAAGATAGTGTTATTATACTTACCAGTTCAATAGCTATTTCGTGACCAATCGACATCAAGTTAAGTTTCCTTGGACGTATACACTCTTTTGGACAAGAATCCTTCCAAAGTTGTAATACTCCATTTAATTTTACCAATATTAACTTGTAGAGATAAGTAGCACTTAATATCTTAGTGTGGAGGCAATTCAATAGCTGTCTGACTCATACCCACAAATCTCAAGTCTTCTTAACTAAGATTAGCCACCTTGCTATACCGACCCATGTTCTGGTTAGAAACTTCCAAACTTCACAATCACAAAAGCTTTCTAATAGCTTACCATTAATTTAAAACATTATATAGGGTAATCACCCAATCGTTACTAAAAATAACGTCAAAATTCTTATGTGGAAATTTGTACAAACCACTGATGTCGTTACAATGTCGTACACAGATAACTTAATTTGACCTGTCATATCTGGCCCTCACATCGTTGCTTATCTCGTAGAACACTCCTCGTTACTCAAACTGATGGTCATCTTTTATCCAAATTTTTTTTCACAAAAAATTAATTCATTTTCCAAGACTATCCACCTGATCCATAATGCCTATGTATCACACACTTTTTTTTTAAAAAAAAAATGTATTTCAGTAAAAATAAACAAATGAAATGTATTTTCAAATAATACTTTTGACGTTGGGTCCCACATGCCATCGTTCGCTGTATTTCTCTCTATACTTTTTTTTATACCCTTTCTCCTTCCCCTTTCAACTTCGCACAAACTCTCTCTCTCTCACGACGAAAACCTTAATACCCATGATCGTCGACCAATCCCTCCATGGCAAATTCTTTCGTTCAATCCATCATATTTGCCTTCGCCCTCATTTTTTCCGCAATCTTCGTCATCTTCATTCTAATCACTCTTCATTATCATGGTCCTTCAGCAGGAAGAAGGCATTGTCCTCATCCTCACTTCCCCCTTTTGCCTCTTGGTTTTCGGATGGTCCATCCTCTACTTTCTCGGTATTGTGTTTGTCGATCGGACTTCAATTTCGGACGAATCATCATCCAAGAACGACAATGGCGACCACTCGAAGGCTTCTTAATTTCAAGTTTTTATTATCAAAATCTATGTATTTCCGATTTTTCTTGATGTACTAAAAATTTCGCATAGAATAAAATTTGAATTTTCGGTTCTTTAGTTTCTCAAAACAAAATGGGTATTTTTTTAGAAATGGTAAAACAAAATGGGTATTTATAGAGAAGATTCAAAAGGCTAATTATCCGAGATCTCGAAAGCCATTCTCGAGCTCTCAGAACATAGGTTCGAGATTTTGGTGGTACTGTTCATCCAACGGTAAAAAAAAATGGCTTTCAAACGGTTAACTGCTCGAGGTTTCGAAGCCCACTGTCGAGGTCTCCTGTTTCTGAGAGCAAACAAGACTTTATAGAATATTTTCAACTCTTAAGAACTCTCGGTTTCTCGATTCCTAGCGTTGTACTTTACTTCCCACCATTTGTAAGAATTATCCTCTAGTTGGTAGGTGGCTAATGTCACCTTCAGGTCTTCAGGAAGTGGCTAAGGTGTCAAAGATTCAATTAACCTGAGTGACCCAATTTTCGGCCTCTGCTGAGTCAGCATTTCCTGCGAAAGGTGGTGGGTTCAAGTGCTTAAAATCTTTCCGAGCCGCAGTAGCTCTTCCCTCTGGGGTTGTAGCCCGAGGTCATCGCAAATCATAGACAATTCTTTCGAAAGCCTCCAGAGTAATGTGCACAACGTCTAAGGGTTTGTTTTAATTCCTTGGAGGTGGAACAACATTCTTCCCCTGATTTCCAGAATCTCCTTGTGATCCTGACATTTCCTATTAATCACACTTATAATCAACACAAACTTATTTACTGTAAGAATTTTCCAAGTCACACAACATAAATCACACATATTACACATCATTTGGGGCTTGTATGATCCCTTGCGTCCAAGTTCAAACAAATTTATACATTAATCACACAACGGTACACATGCACGCAATTATATCCTCTCGTACCGATCCTCTTCCGACATTCTCTCCCAAGCCTAATCGACGTCAGAGCCTTTAAGTACTCCCAACACCCTTTTGATTCCAATCCACAAGATATCGTCACATCCAAATATTGGGTTTAAAATATCAATTTGATACTAAAATCACAGCACTTATTAAAATAAGTGTGATTTGATCTCATTCCAACTCAGGGTTCCATCTACTCAACTTAAAAAATAAAGGGGATGAATCTAAACTCAAACAATCATTCTACTTATTCCCATACGCACAGTCTGAGATTTGAACCATGCTCTGATACCACCTTTGTCACGCCTCAGAACCAGGATGTGGGCCTAGAACATGACTAATTTTTTTTTTCCAACAATACTCCAATAACCCACGAGAGAGGTGACACCTACACGTTGATCACTCGTGTGTCTAGATAATCTAAACACAACTTTTAAAATTAACCGAATTGTTCTTACTTCAGTCGATACATCGGCCAGACCGATACATCGTTCGGGATCCAAATCTACCTATCGGCAGAGGCGATACATTGATCAGGAAACCGATCTATTATTACAGTCCGATCTTAGATACTATTATCACTTACGACCTATGACTGTCGACCCATCGACATCTACGATACATCGGTCAATCCTGTCGACCTATCAACAGAATCGACACATCTAGAGTTCAGGATTCTGTAATTTTCCTACATCCTCAGGAAGATACACTGAAACATGTGTCTTACAACATAATAAGTATACCAATATACCAATGTAACATATATCATCATAGTGTCTGACAGTCATACATTCTTGCACCGCAGGAGACAAGTTTATCCCAAAACACATGAAAACACTCAAAACATCTAGTTGGTTTCCACGCGTGGCAAACAATAGAAGCTTCCAAGTTTCGACTATCAACGTGACACCACTAGTTCCTCCAATCTTTCCTCTGGCTCATATCCTATAATATAAGGGACGTGAGTAAGAACCTAGTGGGGAGATCTCACCATAACATCCAATATAAATAATACAATACATGAAACAATAAACTAGTGTATTTTCCATGAATGCAATGCGATTAATTCACTTAACCCATTTTCACCATAACATCCAACAAAAATAATACATTGAAACAATAAATAATGCATGTTCCATGAATGAAATGCGGTTAATTCACATACCTCATTTTCACCCTAGGATCATTTTATAAGGTGTTTTACCAATTTTTACAGGGGTCAGCCCCCATTTAGCAACTTGCAAGAGCGTAAGGTTTCCACAACTCGGCTTACTAGGACGTCCAACCCAATGGTTCACAAACAGCATTCCGCTTAACATCACAAGGTCTCCACAACCCGGTCTACTAGCCCATCCAACACCAACGGTCGATGAGGGTCGACCATAGCCTACTAACACATCCAACCCATCTGTTAGTACACGGTGTTCTGCTAATCTCAGCAATTATAGCCCAACTGGCCAATATCAAATTTTCCAAAATTATTTTCTTTCACATATTTAACTTATAATCATAATTCCCACATGCAAATGTCAAATGCATGATAATGCATGATTTCCAATGCCCTTCTTACACATGGACTTATTCTGAGAGAATCACCAAATTTCAGCCTTACTTTTCGGTGCATCCAACACCAATATACAATGATCAATAAAGAACCAATATTCACACATACATATAAACTGGATTTAATAACACGAATGCCTTCACCTAATTTTTACCCGACAATTCTCAGACACTCCATGGGTCTATACTGCTTTAGAGGCTACAAGTCATCGACTCCTCGATACCCATTTTAACGCCTATGTTCTAAACTAGTTAGAACATTTAAATCCCTTACATATATGTAGTGTCAGGTCTCGTATTCTGGATCTATATAGCCTTTTTAATCTTTAAATGACCATAGGTCCCATTTCAGTCTGATGTTAGTGGGTTTAACAAATAACAAAATACAAGTGTTGGTTCGACTCTCCTCACCTCTAACCACAGAGATTATCACACAATCTGTAAGACAAAATAATAATATAAATTTCAAGTCAGTAGAGTATTTATGAACTACTTCTCATCCCTCGTGCATTTTCCTAAAAAACATGATAAATGTAATGACTCTTCTAATTCTTTTTACTCCATTAGATTAAGTCAGCAGTTAAATGTCAGCTATCCAAAACATCACAATAAAATAAAAATATAAAGTACTCAGTGCCGGGTCTCGTATTTCTCCAGCGCCTAGAGAGTATTGAGACTGAGCCCAGAGGGTACAATGCAAAAAATTAAATAAAAGTACTCAGTGCCCAACCCCTTTTACCATTGAGCGGCGTTTCCGCTGCGCTATTGATGGGGGATTTCGGCACATAGGGTACAGAAACAGTATATAAATAAAGAACTCAGTGCCCAAATCTGTTTACCTCTAGGAGACCAAGGCCGTCTCAGATGGCCAACGAGGGCGTTTCCGCTGCACTACAGGTGGAGATTTTCTGCCCAGATAATACAATGCAAGTAATGTAAAAAGTACTATGTGCCCCACTTTAAGACCACCAGGTGACTAAGCGCCTCCTCAAATGGTATCATCGAGTGACTAGCACTACTACGGATGATAGTGTGGCCCAAAGGTTATAGTACTGGAATTTAAACACAGAAGGCGGAAAAATAAATACACAATAGTCAGCTGGAGTTAATATTTTCCCCAATTTTAATTAAAGGTTGAAAACCTTATTTTAAACGTAAATTAAAAATGATTTTAAGGGTGCAATTGAAAATTTAAGAGAGAAGCCTACCCTCCCTCCATTTTGAAAAATTCAATTTTAAAGCCCATCACTAACTCATACTAAAATTAATTAGCTATGGAGTTAATAAAAATAAGAAATAGATCGTTTCGATACCTTGTATGTGAAAATATGCTAAGAACTGACTTAGTTTTGAAAACCCAGGATATTAGAAGGGAAACCCAAGCTTTTGCTACTTACTGCCGTTTCGGATGAAGGAAGGAAAGAAAAAGAAGAAGAAAACGAAAGAAGAGAGAAGAGACACAGAAAGAGACGAGAGAGAGGGCTACTGTCGATTGCTGCTTGCTGTAACCGAACTGAACAGAAAGAAGAATGAAAGAAAATAGAAAAAAAAAAGAAGAGAATAATGAAGAGAGGCGATTGAAAAAAACGAATCTAAGTCATTGCCCCTTTTTTTTTTCCCTCTTACTTCTTCTTCTTCCTCACCGCTCCATCGTTTAAATAAAGAAACGCCAACCACGTTGCAAGCTAGAGGTAAGTAGTTTAATAGATTTTTGAGTTTATCTTTGATTATTTTAATAATATTTCATTTAACAAATTCCCTCCATGTCTTTTATTAAATATAAGTATTCCAGGGTCTCACTTGACTGACCTGAATCGTCCACTAGATCAGGCTTAAAATAATAAACACGGTATTAAATTTTGAAGAGGAAAAT
The DNA here is from genome assembly GCA_013350335.1 of Chimonanthus salicifolius. NCBI lineage: Eukaryota > Viridiplantae > Streptophyta > Magnoliopsida > Laurales > Calycanthaceae > Chimonanthus > Chimonanthus salicifolius. The sequence continues at coordinate 52,787,910 of CM023532.1, forward strand.
CGATCAAAAACTCAGTGTGTTAATCAAAAAACACTGTTTAGGCAAAATTTCTTAATTTCAAAGAATTTCTCAGGGAAAATCTAATTTTACAATTAGATAGATGATAATAGCCTGATAAAAATATTTTAAAGCTTGTGTTTCGAGGCCAAGAACCACTCAATCTAAGCGAAAGAGTGTTTTTAATCAAATCGACGGTCCATGTTTCTTGGTGTAAAAGAATATCAAAAACTCAATATTTTGGAAACCTGAAGGTACAAAAGGCTCAGTTATATTACAGATCGAGTACTGACTCTCTCTGTATATTTTTAGGATTATGTTTTCCCTATCAAAGTGGGATTTTGCCACCTTAGAAATTTTAGGTAGTAAAAATATGTCGAATTTGGTTAAGATTAGCATATCTTTAAGTCAGGAATTTAAAAGTACTGACTAATTTAAAATTTGGACCTTCAAACTAAGTTAAATGACTGAGTTTCTAAAGCAGTCAAGTTTTAACCCTCAAATAATATTATTATATTCACAACTTACTATTGTACCTTTGAGACTTAATTAAAAGGGCTATCGGACTCGGATCGAGTCAAACTTGGATCTGTTGGAAATCTTATTTGATAATTTTCTTGATTAGAGGAACAAAAATCACATTCAGCGGTTAAAAGCTATTTAATTAATCATAATTGACCCTTAATTTGGGCTAGAGTATTACAATAGTCAAGTGAGATTGAAAGTTCATTTTATTCATTATATGTTAACTAACATTTAGTCTAAAAATAAAATTTTAGTCACTTGATTTTAGTGAGCAAAATCACCAAATGTCTTTAGAATATATTAAAAAAAGACATTCGATAATTTTCGACCGCTAAAATCTAGTGGCTAAAATTAAACTTTTAGACCTAAATGTAATCTACTAATAATTTATTAATTGAACTTTCAATTCCTCTAGGTTGATTTTGATACTTTAATTTTTTTTTAAAAACTAAAATCCATTGCAACCAAGGTAAACAAAGTTGGTCTTCCTCTTATACGAGTGGCGAAATGAAAATAGAATTTTCTTGATAAGTGTCAAGAAGATATTCTTCTAGAAAATGAGAAGTTATCCATTTTGCAACCCTCCTATTTTATTAGAGGAGATAGTCAAACAGAATATAGGAATCTGTGGATGGTCTTGATTATGCTAACTTATAATCAATACAAGAACTCTATATGGTCTTACCATCTTGTTTATGAGAAAGATATTCATATTTTTTTTAGATATTTTATTGATTTTTGAAATATGAGCAAATCTCTCTATTTACATATAGTTGATAATGTTATAGAGAGTAGTCTTTTAAAATTAATTGAGAATCAAATTCAAGACTTCTACCTCTTACTATCACTCCAACTTCTTTGTATTTTCTGTTATCATTGTGAATTTATATTATATTTTAATTTTTGATAACTGAGATGAAGTTCGAGTATTACAAATTATATGATTCTATTTTTATTTAGTTTTCGCCATTAATCCAAATCTCGTTCGGCCCGAGATATCTATCGATATTCCAATATCGCAATTTTTCAAAATATTGGCCATTTTTTTTTTTTTGAATTCAAAAAATAAAAAAATGAAAGAAGACCCATTTTTGAAAGAAAAAAATTAAAATCGACCGATATCTAAGCCAATATTTGCTCAATATAGACGAATATCGACTTGAGCCTACGATCAATATCTATTTTTTTTAAACAATAAAGTCAAATATCGACTGATATTTGATATTCAATTGTTATGGTTTTAAAAATCCGTTCAAAACTTTTGGCTACAACGAGTATTACAAATTATTTAAGTAATTTGGAATTTTCATTTCAACTTTCTTGTATTTAATTTGTATTTAATGACTCTCTCACTGATTCCAAATTATCTCTCCTCTTTCTTTATCGGGAATAGAATGTCTTTTTCAACTATAGCTATTGTTTCTAGGCTACTGTATTTTATTAGCCAAATCTCCATCTCAACCCACAGAAGTTTGTTTGTGGGTCTTTGTCATTTACAAGATAATTAAAAATAGAAAGTATATTTAATGAGATTCTTCTTTTTTCTATTTAAAATAATAATTTATAGTAAAAAAATGCAAAATGTAACATTTATCTTTTCATTCCATAAATTCATTTCTTATAAGAGAATATAAAAAGTTGAAAAAAAAAGATATTAATCTTACAAAATGTAAAGATAATATTTTATTTATTTTCAATAAAAATATTTTTTTACTAATAATAAAAGTATCAGATTTTTACAGCTCAACACATGACTGAATTTCACCATATTCACTGAATAACCTAGATCAACCCAAAACTGATTTTTTTAAATTACATTTCTTCAGAAAATAGAAAATAACTTCTTAATGACATAATTTATCTTTATTTAATAATATTTTAACAATAAATAGATAATCATAATCATCATTACTATAAATATCCATTAGAATATGGGTGTAATAATTGAAAGCAGAACGCATAAAATGTGAAAAAAAAAAACTTTTGATATTCAAATACTTGTCATCTAATTTAGTGTTGATGAATTAAAATTAGATTTACAGTTTATTAACTAAAATTGAATTAATCTCAAGGGGTTAGTTTGATGGTAAATTCTCACCTTTATTTGTAGGAAGTCTTGGATCAAGCTTTCCTCAACACCAAAAGAGCCACTTTCCTTAATTTGTACCCGCCATGTATAGATTTGAAAGTCTTATATATGTTTTAAGGATTAGTCAGACAAGTCTTATTTAGATGCATTTGGATAAGGGGTAAATTTTAGAGGGGTTACCCCGAGTAGGGGTCATCTTTGAGTAGGGGTGACCCTTGAACTGGGATTACCCTTATCTTGTTTGGTGATTGCAGTGGTAAAGTAAAAACTTACTCTAAGTGTTAAAAATCTTATTTGATAACTACAAGCAAGGGTAACCTGATATATTAATATTTTTTAAATTTTTTTATAAAATATAATTAGTAAATAATATTCATGAAGTAAATTCTAATAATATAACTTATAATAATATTATCTATTTTTTATAAATTATTTTTCATAATTATAATTTAAAATGAACACTTGCATTCTAACATTAAAAAATAAATAAAGAATTTTTTTATATTATTATTTTAAATCCCAATAAATGAATAAAAAATATCAACATATCTCTTCATAAAAAATTATATTTTTTATTTTTTATATTATATAAATTTAATAAAAATATTAATTCTCATAAAATTGTTAATATGTCAAGTTACTCCTTCGTACATTTACCCCTACTCAAGGGTAACCCCAGGTAACCCCTTCAAAATTTATCCCTCATCCAAATGCATCACGTTGAAAATATTGACAATTTTTTAAAATAAACATTCAACAAAATAAATTGCTAATTACCCCAAAAGAGATTACAATGAACCTCAAACTCTTTTGGAGTTCTAAGACCCTTTCGAAATTTGGACAGAATTACTCTTTAAAAATAGGAGATTTTGACAATTATGTTTCATGAAATTTTATTTTTAATTTTTATATTATATGAATTTAATAAAATTATTTATTCTTATAAAATTGTTATGTCATATTATCCCTGCTTACACTTACCCCTACTCAAGGGTAACTCTCATAAAATTTATCCATCATCCAAATGCATAATGTTGAAAATGTTGACACGTTTTTAAAATAAACTTTCAAGAGAATAAATTGCTAATTACTGCGAAAGAGATTATGATGAACTCAAACTCTTTCGGAGTTTGGAGACCTTATCGAAATTTCGACAGAATCACCCTTTAAAAATAAGATATTTTGATAATTATGTTTCATAAAATTTTATTTTTATTATTTATAGTATATATATTTAATAAAAAATATTAATTCTCATAAAATTATTAATGTCAGTTTACCTCTACTTACAATTACCTCTACTCAAGGCTAATCCCCATAAAATTTACCCCTTATTCAAATGCATCATAGTTGAAAATGTTGACACATTTTTAAATAAATTGCTAATTACTTGAAATATATTATTTTTTTAATTATATAATATATATATATATATTTATTTTTATTTTGAAAGATTTTAATTTTATAATATTTAATTGATAAAGAGAGTAAGGTAAAGGGTATTGAGAGGTAGGATATCGTGAATACTCCAATTTTTAAAGAGACATTAAAATATAGAATGAGAGAAGTAAATTTTTAAATTGTTACTTTCATCTTTTCATTATCATACAAGCATAATAAGAGATAATTGTGGGTTAGCCCTTCTTAACCCCATCCAAACGCAGCGACTGACTTCGCTAATTCTAATTGCTCAGCCGCATGTCATGTTAACTTGGTGAGCAAAAACGGAGGTCATCTTCCTCAGAGTCTTGGCACCTCTTTAATGTTGGTTGGGTGGGGTCAACCATGTGACTGACTCAACTCACATCTTATAATGTATCGAGGAAGGCTCGTATAAATGAATTTTGTCATTTTCCCAAACACGGCAGTCCATGGAGAGGGATACGGGATTTGACAAGTATCTTCTTCCCTTCCCAATTAATTCCATCATCCCTCAACTCTACCATTCTGCACTGAAACAACAGCCTTCTTTATTACTGATTTACTGATGAAAGAAAACGACATTTGAAGTCATTTAACCACGTGCCCAATTTATAAAACTAGATCAGATGGAAAAAATTAATTGGATTAGGATTGGTAAGTTCAATATAAAAATAGCTTGGTGGAAAAAATAGCTTGTTGTTTTCTTTATAAAATTTGGAAAAGAAAATGTTTGAAAAATAGAAAATTGCTCTATCAGATAGAAAAAGTCTTCGATCCATCGAAAATCCATGGAGAATTTATACGCTGGATTTTCAACGGTTTTCAATGCATAAATTAAAAAAAAAAACTTTAATTAAAGACTATTAATATTATAATTTAAGATTTTAGAGTTCGACGATGTGCTCAAGGTATCTTATAAAAATATTAAATTTATTTAATTTAAGAAGATATACTTTTTAAGTGCTGAAAAGATCAATAGTAAAAATATAATCAATTTTAAATAGAATTTTAATTTCAAGATGATACTAATTCAAAATAAATTTATATTGAATATGAATAAGATAGATGAATGTCATAAAGATAAAGAGTGTCATCTCAGTCTACAGATAAAGCCTAAAAACATCTGTCACTTATGAATCACTCGAATAAAAGGTTTCATAAAAGATTTTTAATAAAATAGTTTAAAAAGATTTTTAAAAATATTTAAAAGTGAATAATTTGTGATTGGATTAAAATCTTAAGGGTTTTTTCATTTAAATTACCCAACAATGGCATAATCTGTTCGCTGAACCTACAAAAATCTAATTGAAAAATAGTGCTTCGGAGTTGGTTCAGACATTTTTTCGACCAATGTACCCTTCATGTCAGAAAATCTGACACTTTCTTTTATGATATACATAAAATTCCAATTTTGGTGAAGTCACCTTTTTCTCTAGTTCCCCTATGTGTCCACAATTATTCCAACTATATTTTTCTTGTTTTTCGTGTCCTCATTTTATGTGACAAAGTATTTTTTATAACTGGTCACTCCTTACCAAAGGTTTTTTTTTTTTATAACGCGTGGATATACTAGAGCGCTGTTGTGTTTTAAATTTAACTCGCAAGCGCACGAACCAGTTAGCAGTGTAGTAATGAGTGCGAGGTCGTACCCAAGGGAAATCAACAAAATATATGTATGGAAATAAAAATGGTACCATTAAAATAATTTGATTTAAGAAAATAATTTTCTAAAACATGAAGTTATAATCTTAATTTAGCAAAATTCTATCTTTAGATAACCAATATTTAATTAATTATCTAACTTTGGAAGTTAACAAAATATAAGATATACTTTTATCATTGATTTATAAATTTGATTAAAATTGTGGAGTGAATTTAAATGACCTCAATCTAATTTAAAATGCAAAGTTAAGAAACAAATAAAATATTTCTAACCAAGTTCCATCATTTCAAGGATTTTTATGAATAAAAACAATAAAAATAAAAATAATAATAATGAATTATTTACATAGTTTACAATGGAATTGAGACAAGTATCTAAGGCGGCATGTCATCCCATTTAAAAATAAAATCATGGCCTAAACTATGAAATATTCTAGAATTATTAAATATAAATTCAAGTTTAGCATTTATTAAAATTCTAATTATAAAAATTACGACGTCCATTAAATTAGAATTTTTCAATTCAAGCCTTAGGCTTGAGCGGGATTTACACTTACATTTTCCAAATCTAAAATAAATTGTTCTTAAAAAGAACATTACACTGAAAAAGTCAAGTCCTAGCGATCCTAACAGGGGTTCTACTTTTCCTTGAAAAATTCTAAAAATAATTTATTCTATAGCACTCACAAAAAGAATTAAAATAAAATTAAAAACCATCACCATAGAATATTTAATAATTGGGAACACCATAAATCTAAAGAATCTACCATGAATTTCATTCAAAAATTAGAATATAAGAAAATACAATTCTTTGTAACTCATTACATACAAATAAAATAAATGACTTACAAGAAATCAAATATTTTTTCTCTGTCCTTTAGCTGTACAAATTCAGCTCCTTCAATGCCTTGCTCAGTTAATTTTTTCCAATGGCCGTTCATACTCTATTTATAAGAAAAGAGATGAGCAAGTAAATAGTCCTATTTTAAATTTCAGTCGATGGTATGTACACAGCTAATGCCGTGTGAGCCATTCTCCTTATCTTTTTTTTTTTTTTTTCCTCTCTATTAGAATTGGCTAACACAACCCCTTCCATTACACGGCAGCTTCCCTGATTTCTCTCTTATTCTTTTCTATTCTTTCTTCCTTTCTTTTTTCTAACCCAAATCAGCCAGCACCTTCATCCTTATCTCTCAGTCGGCCATGTCCTGCTTTGTTGCCGAGTCTCATGGATTTGGGCGAAAATCGTGCAGCCTTTTCTAAAGTTCAGCAGATCTGCTTGGTACGGTGGGGGATTACCTTTCTTTTCTTCGGATTTCATTTCAAAATTGAATTGCAGTCTTATGGTGTACTACTAGTAAAAGAATTGGGCTGATTTCTTCCTTTTTTTCTTTTATATCTTCTTATCTTCAGCGTCATCACCTTTCCTCTTTCTCAACCTCCTTATTTTCTCTGCTGAGTCACAAGGATTTGTCCCTCTCTGCTGTACAAGATTCAGCCAGCACATGTTTCAATCAGCCAACATGTCTTCTAGATTTTCTTTCAACTAGGAAAGGAAATTTGTAACTCCCCGCCCTTTTCCACTCGCTTCTTCCCATAAATTCAGTCTATTTTTTTTTTTAAAACAGGGTAGAGTGATAGAGCGCAGGGACGTCACGACGTGAGCTAAGTCCGAACTTCCAAAGTCCGACTCTTAACTGATCAACCCTATGTGTGCATGGACTAAGTCCACGAAAATGGTTCACACATAGCAATATTAACTTGCGGAATAAAAATCATAACCTACGGAATCATAACATCAGTTTGCGGAATCATAATAGAATCAAGTTCTATTCCATTCAGATAGCAAAGTACGTCAAGTCCTTAATCATCATTCAAATACCATAATTATCAAAGTTAACATCCATCCATCTAAGTTATTACATTCTGAAATCTAAATACTCAAATACAAGTTTCATGAGTAATTTTATTCAAAACGTATAAAATAAGTCTTCCAAACTCCTATGCTGGCCCATTTTGCATTCATCGTTCCCCTGATTACCTGTGTCATCAACTAGGGTAGAAGTAGGGCGTTAGAACAACGCGCCCAGTAGGTATTCCAGTTACAGGCTAACACATGGTTAGTACAAAACATATATTATAACATAATATCCAAAACCATGTAAAATCCATGCCATGCAATAATGACAAATGCAATGAGTCCCACCCATCACATGTACATAAAAGTACCCACCACATAGGTCTTCTGGACGCCCCGGCGAAGTGTGGACCCTCCAGAATCTTCTTAATGGAAATCACATCAAGGTACCATACATAGGTTTTTCAGACGCCCTGACGGAGTGTGACCCCTCTGGTTATAAATCCTCCACCCCATGCCATGCATGAGATGCCAATGAAATACATGCTATTTTATAACATAAACATAGCATTTAAAATCACCTTTTGAAACATAATCAACACATGCTATTTATACAATTAAATATAACATTTGAAATTCAATAATAAAGCATATCCTTTGAAACATATTTTCATCAAACATAAGGTAAAAACATTGTACATTAAACCCATGGTTTCGAAGAGATGGAATCCTACCAAAGACCGCTAACGTGTACTTGCGTCTTTCGTCCAAGAATCGATCACCGATCGCGCACCGCTTGCGAGATCCCGTTACCTTATAATATAATAATAAGTCAATACCAAGTCCCACTTAATTTACAAGGTTCTAAGTCCATAACAAAGCCCTATGGGGTTCGGCCATACACCTTGGCCGAACCCATGGTCTAATCTTTAGTTAATTACAATTATGCCATCATTCCTAACCATAGCTCTTTTTCCTTGCTTAGGTTCCAAATAATCCATACATATTTCTTTTAATCCAAACACATAGTCCCATAAATAATTCATGGGGTTTGGCCATACACCATGGCCAAACCCTATGTCCAATATCTCCATATATTTACAAGATTGCCACTCATGACTAACATTCTATATTTTCCCAAGTATTTACAACCTTGTCATTGGTCTCCATTACCTCATGTTGATGTTCAAAACCGATCCATAAAATCCCTTAATTTGGTCCATGGGGTTCGGCCATACACCTTGGCCGAACCTATGGTGTATAATTTCCAATTATAACATTAATAATCCATACTTAGAAAGTTTCCGATTTTAGCATCCAACTTCCATAATTACAAAATTGCCATTCATGGCTTACATAACCAATAATGCGATTCTTGCAAACATTAAAAATCATAACTCATTAAGCATAAACCATAACTATGATTCATGGGGTTCGGCCATACACATGGCCGAACCCATGATGCCTATGTTTCCATAATTAATCTCCACCTTCCATTCTCAGATAGTTTCATAAATAATCTCCACCTTTCCATAATTGGAAGGTTTCCAAAATTAGCAACTTCCAATTAATCCAAGGTCCATGATTAGATATTTTCTAATTTAGTAACATCCTTATTAAATTAAAATCCATACTTTGATACTTTCTAAAATAATAATTCTCTTCCATGGGGTTTGGCATGTCACATGGCCGAGCCCTATGGTTCATCTTATTCCTTCAAACTTCATTTAAAAATTATCCAACACCTTCCATTTAAGCCATTCATTAAACCATATCTTTCCATGGTTTCTAATCCATTAATTTTTCATCAATATCCTTTCCATTTTAATCAATTAAAATCATCAAATATCATTGGTGGGGTTCGGCCATACACCATGGCCGAACCTCACCTTTTATTTTTCCATTCTTTTGATCCAAAACACTTAATCATTCAAAGGTTTCCATGATCTAAAATCTAAGAATATAAACTCATAATTAGACCATGACTTTCCATGGTTTCGATTCAACAAAAAGAACCATGTCTTTCCATTAATCAATCAATGTTCCTCCATGGTTTTCAACATTCATAACCCAACAAAATAAACCATAACTTTCCATGGGGTTCGGCCATGCACTATGGCCGAACCCTATGGTTCTTTCATTCCATTCAAATCATTAAACCCATCTCCAATCTTCTTCCATGGGGTTCGGCTATACACCATGGCCGAACCCTATGGTTCTTTTATTTCAAATTAAATTATTCAAATAAGATACTAACCTTTTCCTGATTCCTTGCTCTTCCAATCCTTCTTCTTTCTTCTTAATTTCTTTCAACCAAAAACACCTCTTGCTGGCTGCTTTCTTCTTCTCCTTGCTCTTGCTGTGAGAGAGAACTTGAGAGAGGGAGATAAAATTCAGCTATGGTGTGTAAAACTGTGTACCCTTCCTATGCATCTCTATATAAAGCCTTTCCTTGGTCCCAACTTTGGAAGGTGCTTAAGATAGCCAACCCCCTTTTAGGGCCGTGCACCCTTTGTCTATTTTAGCCATTGCCGACCTCTCTTCCTCAATTTAGTAACCTCCAATCGGCCAATGCTAAAAATAAATATAACAATGCCGTGTGCCCTTCTTTTAATTTAGACACTTCTTTTATTTATTTTAAGAAAATATGCATACCCATTTTAAAAGATCCCATGCTCCTATCTTAGATTTATTATCTAAAATTCTGCCAATCTTATCCCATACACGGCCATGCATAATCTTTTATTTAATTTTGAACATAATGCATGACTAAATTAATTCAACCCACTTTAATTTTAATAAAACCAATTCCTCAATCAATTGGGTCCTAATTGGGTCATGGCCCAATTACTTTATCCATATAAGATCCAATCTAAAATTCACAATTAAAATGGATAATTTTCATATAAAATAATAATTTGAAAATCCGAGGTGTTACAATACAATCCTCTTTTTAAAATTTTCGTCCCCAAAATCGAGTGAAGTAGGGTTTCAAACATTTACCTAAATAGCTCAGGATGAGCTTTCCTCATTTCCGACTCGAGTTCCCATGTGGCTTCCTCAATGCCATGTCGATCCCATACTACCTTGACAAATTGGATCGCTCGGTTCCATAACACCCTTTGTTCTGTGTCCACCACTCGGACAGGCTTCTCGACGTATGTCACGTCGCACTGAACCTCTATGTCTTGTATGTTCAGTACGTGATAAAGATCAGGATTATACTTTCTCAACATCGATATATGGAACACATAGTGTAAAGATGCCAACTGTGATGGGAGTGCCAGTTGATAAGCCACGTCCCCCATTCTTCTTATGATTGAAAACGGTCCCACATATCTTGGCGACAATTTTCCTTTCTTTCCAAATCTCATGTGTCCCTTTCGTGGCGAGACTTTCAAGAACACCCTGTCTCCCACTTCAAATTCAAGGAACCTCCGCCTTTTATCAGCATAGCTCTTCTGACGACTCTGCGCAGTCAATAAATGCTGCCGTATCAACTGTATCTGCGCTGTAGTCTCTGCAACCAACTTAGGTCCAATCAGTGCAGGCTCACCGGCCTCTGTCCAGCATACTGGTGACCTACATGGTCTACCATATAATGCCTCAAATGGTATCATTGGAGGCTTGCCTGGTAACTGTTGTTGTATGAGAATTCTACCAACGGCAAATGATCCTCCCATCCACCCTTGAAATCTAGCATACATGCTCTCAGCATATCCTCCAGTGTCTGTATTGTCCTCTCAGACTGTCCATCAGTCTGTGGATGGAATGCCGTACTAATAAGTAGATCTGTTCCCATGGCCGAATGCATGCTTTGCCATACTCTGCCTGTGAATCGACCATCTATGTCAGACACAATAGTCCGAGGTATACCATGCAACCTGATGATATCCTTAATATACCTGCCGACCCAAAGTCTCAGATGAGTCTGTCACATCTTAATAGGAATGAATGTGCTGACTTAGTCAGTCGGTCTACCACAACCCATATCGCATCGTTGCCCTTTGATGACCTTGGCAACCCTGTAACAGAATCCATGGAAATGTGCTCCCATTTCCATTCCGGCACTGGTAAGGGTTTGAGTAACCCTGGTGGCTTCTGATGTTCCGTCTTAACCTGCTGACATGTTAAGCAATGAGCCACAAATTCTGCCACGTCTCTTTTGAGTCCGTACCACCTAGTAATGTCTCTTCAGGTCGTGATACATCTTGGTATTGCCTGGATGAATAGAGAGTTCGGTCTGATGTGCCTAAAAAATAACTCTTTTCTGCAAGCTCTTAGGTACATAAATCCTTCCTCGGAATAGAAGACCCTGTCCTGGTCGTAACTCCTATTCTGGTATGACTTCACCAGTAGACATCTTAGCCTAAATCTCCTCCACTTCTTGGTCTGTCCGTTGTTCCTGTTCAATCTTGGTAACCTATGTTGGACCGTATGATCAAATTGAATATAGTCCCATGGTTATTGAGGTAAAGTTTAAACTCTCGAATGGTATTCAACATCTCCCATTCTGTCCTGATCAGACATGCCACTGATGCATGTGATAAACGTCTGAGGGCATCTCCTACCTTGTTCGCCTTACCAGGGTGATAACTGAAGTGCGAACTCATAATCCGCCAGATATTCATCCATCTGCGCTGCCTCAAGTTGAGCTCTTTCTGATCAAACAAGTACTTCAAGCTTCTTATGATCTGAAAACACTTCAAATTTCTCGCCATAAAGATAATGTCTCCAGCTTTTGAGAGCGAAGACCACTACGGCTAGTTCCAGATCGTGCGTAGGATAAAGACGTTCATGTATTTTCAACTGTCTTGATCCGTATGCCACCACACGATTACTTTTACTGAGTGTACACCCCAGTCCCTCTCCTGAAGCATCGCATTGTATCTCATAACACTTGCCTCTTTTCGGCAAAATTAGCATAGGAGCAGTGGTAAGTCTCTTCTTCAGCTCTTCAAATCTTTGGTTACACAGATCTGACCATTCATATTTGACTCCTTTCTGAGTGAGTCGAGTAAGTGGAGACGCAATAAGTCCATGATAAATTTCCTGTAATAACCAGCCAATCCCAAAAAGCTACGTATCTCGGTTACATTCTTTAGCGCTTTCCAATCTCGTACTGCCGCTATCTTAGCCGGGTCCACGGCTATACCTTCTTCTGATATAACATGTCCCAAAAAGTTGACCTGAGATAGCCAAAATTCACATTTACTGACTTTAGCATATAGTTTGTTCTTCCTCAAAGTGTCCTAGAACTATTCTCAAGGTGCTCAGCATGTTCTTTCTGAGTCTTGGAATAAATCAAAATATCATCAATAAATACAATAACAAATTGGCCCAAGTAAGGACAGAAGATTCTGTTCATTAGATCTATGAACACAGCTGGTGCATTGGTAAGTCCAAACGGCATGACTACAAACTCATATAGCCCATACCGCATTCTGAAGGCTGTCTTCTCTATGTCCTCCTCCCTAACCCGGATTTGGTGATATCCAGACATCAAGTCAATCTTAGAAAAATGACTGGAACCTTTAAGTTGATCAAATAAATCATCGATCCTGGGTAGAGGGTACTTGTTTCTGACCGTCAGCTGGTTCAGTTTTCGATAATCCACACACATACGAAGCGAACCATCCTTTTTCTTTACAAATAAGACTAGAGCTCCCCAAGCCGATGTACTGTTCAGAATGCACCCCAGTCTGAGCAGTTCATCAATTTGCTTCTTTAACTCGGACATCTCTGTTGGTGCCATCCGGTAATGTGGTAATGACACTGGTGCAGTGTCCAGGATATAACTTGGTTTCAAAATTGATCTCCCTCATGGGAGGCAAACCATGGGAGTTCCTTTGGGAAAACGTTCGCATAGTCCCTTACTATTTCCGGAAGTTCCACCACTGGTGCCTTGTTGATTCTGATTATGTTCAATACCAGATGATTCAACCATTCATGCAGTCTGCTTTGTTTATCAGCACACACCACATGTTGTTTTCCCTTGGGTGACCAAAATGTCACCCTACGACAATAACAATCAATGTTGGTCTTAAAGCTAGCCAACCAATCCATGCCGAAAATAATATCATATTCTGACATATCGAGCACCAAATAATTGAACTCAAATCTGAGTCCAGCAAGTTCAGTATTCACTGCTGTGCATATAAGTCCCAATGATGTGTCTCGAATGGGGGATACAATAGTGAATGATGTGGACAGTTTTTGTACAAATGTACCAGTAGCAGTTATAAATGCAGCAGATATGAAAGAGTGTGATGCTCCCGAATCAAATAGTGCAAAAGCGTAGGAACTACTGACCACTGCCATACCTTGAATCACTGAATGATCCTTTGCTGCTGGAGGTGCTAAGGTGAATACCCGTCCAGAGCCTATAGGTGGCCTGTTCCACCTGATTAAATGTCCTGCTTCCCATGTGAATTAGCTGGCCTAATTGGTGGACGAGATGAACCCCTAGTATTAGAGGGTTTGTTGAGTTATGGACATTCCCTCTTAAAATGGACCAAGCTGATCACAATGAAAGCAATTGCTCCCACCTCTGGGAGCCTGAGTGACTGATGCAGATGGGGAGGGATGATTGGGACGAAAGCCCCCTATTGACCCAGTGGATGGTGAGGGTCTGCTAGAGTTCGGTCGGAACCTCTTGTTGGGCTGGAATGTACCGTTCCCACTCTGAGCTCGGCGATTGTCAAAACGGGTCAACTCAGCCATCTCCTGTTCTGCTATAGTGGCCCTGCTGACCACTTCTGCCAATGTGGTTACCTTAAATATAGTTACCTTGGCCCTTATGCTTGGCCGAAGACCCCGCTCAAACTTGCGTGCCCTCCGATACTCTGTATCCACCATATATAATGCATAAACAGATAGACTAAGAAACTCCTGGTGGTACTCTGCCACTGTTATGGTACCCTATACCAAAGATAGAAAAGCCTGGGTCTGGCACTCCTTTTCCTCCTCAGAAAATAATGTTCTAGGAAGGTAGCTGAGAACTGCTCCCAAGTCATGGCAATCCTCTCCCCTTCCAGAATAAGTGCTCGCTGCTTCTCTATCACCTCCCACCATTTACAAGCATCATCAATCAGCTGTGATGTGGCCAGTAAAATCTTGTGAGCATGACTTGGGATGTTCAACAAAGTCAGAATCTGTGAAATCTTCTTCAGCCAGTTTTCTACTCTGACAGCCCCTTCTTTCCCTTTGAAGTAAGGAGGGCGCTGTTGCTGGAAATCATTGTTCCCGTTGGTGGTTCCATTCTCATTCAGGTGCTGTTGAAGCATCGAAGTGACCACCGCTTGAACCAAATTCTGCAATTCAGGAGGCACCACTGGTATGTTTAAGTTGCTTTGTTGCTCCTCCTCTTGGTGGGATTGATGTTCTTCCTCTTCATGATGAGAATGTTGTTCCTCCTCATGATGAGAATGTTGTTCCTCCTCTTCACCCCCTTTTGAGTTTTGTCCGGTATTTTTCCTTGGCCTTCCTCTTGGAGCCATTTTTCCCCAAGCCATTGAAAACATCAAGACTTAGTTTCCATAATAAAAATTTGTATTTTCCTACCTGTTGGGGAAAATTTCCAAATAAGCACTTTTGAGTTTTTCTTTGTTTTCTTGCGAAATACATCCTATGTTGCTATGTTTAATAATCCGATTATTTTGACTGTGCTTCCTTTGCTATCATCCGTCTGAATCTAACGAAGTAAATTAATGCACGAAGACTGGATTAATTTACCCTGAAAGATTCAGTGTTTCGGGTTCGCATCTGATACCAACTGTAACGCCCCGCCCTTTTTCACTCGCTTCTTCCCATAAATTCAGAGTCTATTTTTTTTTTTTAAAACAGGGTAGAGTGATAGAGTGCGGACGTCACGACTCGAGCTAAGTCCGAACTTCCAAAGTCCGATCCTTAACTGGCCAACCCTATGTGTGCATGGACTAAGTCCACGAAAATGGTTCACACATAGCAATATTAACTTGCGGAATAAAAATCATAACCTGCGGAATCATAACATCAATTTGCAGGAATCATAATAGAATCAAGTTCTATTCCATTCAAATAGCAAAGTACGTCAAGTCCTTAATCATCATTCAAATACCATAATTATCAAAGTTAACATCCATCCATCTAAGTTATTACATTCCGAAATCTAAATACTCAAATACAAGTTTCATGAGTAATTTTATTCAAAACGTATAAAATAAGTCTTCCAAACTCCTATGCCTGGCCCGTCTTGCGTTCATTGTTCCCCTGATTACCTGTGTCATCAACTAGGGTAGAAGTAGGGCGTTAGAACAATGCACCCAGTAGGTATTCCAGTTACGGCTAACACATGGTTAGTACAAAACATATATTATAACATAATATCCAAAACCATGTAAAATCTATGCCATGCAATAATGACAAATGCAATGAGTCCCACTCATCACATGTACATAAAAGTACCCACCACATAGGTCTTCCGGACGCCCCGGCGAAGTGTGGACCCTCCGGAATCTTCTTGATGGAAATCACATCAAGGTACCGCACATAGGTTTTTCAGGACGCCCCGACGGAGTGTGACCCCTCCAGTTATAAATCCTCCACCCCATGCCATGCATGAGATGCCAATGAAACACATGCTATTTTATAACATAAGCATAGCATTTAAAATCACCTTTTGAGACATATTCAACACATGCTATTTATACAATTAAACATAGCATTTGAAATTCAATAATAAAGCATATCCTTTGAAACATATTTTCATCAAACATAAGGTAAAAACATTGTACATTAAACCCATGGTTTCAAAGAGGTGGAATCCTACCAAAGACCGCTAACGTGTGCTTGCGTCTTTCGTCTAAGAATCGATCACCGATCGCGCACCGCTTGCGAGATCCCGTTACCTTATAATATAATACTAAGTCAACACCAAGTCCCACTTAATTTATAAGGTTCTAAGTCCATAACAAAACCCTATGGGGTTCGGCCATACACCATGGCCGAACCCATGGTCTAATCTTTAGTTAATTACAATTATGCCATCGTTCCTAACCATAGCCCTTTTTCCTTGCTTAGGTTCCAAATAATCTATACATATTTCTTTTAATCCAAACACATAGTCCCATAAATAATTCATGGGGTTCGGCCATACACCATGGCCGAACCCTATGTCCAATATCTCCATATATTTACAAGATTGCCACTCATGGCTAACCTTCTATATTTTTGCAAGTATTTACAACCTTGTCATTGGTCTCCATTACCTCATGTTTATGTTCAAAACCTGATCCATAAAATCCCTTAATTTGGTCCATGGGGTTCGGCCATACACCTTGGCCAAACCCTATGGTGTATAATTTCCAATTATAACATTAATAATCCATACTTAGAAAGTTTCCTATTTTAGCATCCAACTTCCATAATTACAAAATTGTCATTCATGGCTTACATAACCAATAATCCAATTCTTGCAAACATTAAAAATCATAACTCATTAAGCATAAACCATAACTTTGATTCATGGGGTTCGGCCATACACATGGCCGAACCCATGATGCCTATGTTTCCATAATTAATCTCCACCTTCCATTCTTAGATAGTTTCCATAAATAATCTCCACCTTTCCATAATTGGAAGGTTTCCAAAATTAGAAACCATCTTTCCATAATTGCAAGGTTTCCAAATTTAGCAACTTCTAATTAATCCAAGGTCCATGATTAGATATTTTCTAATTTAGTAACATCCTTACTAAATTAAAATCCATACTTTGATACTTTCTAAAATAATAATTCTCTTCCATGGGGTTTGGCCATGTCACATGGCCGAACCCTATGGTTCATCTTGTTCCTTCAAACTTCATTTAAAAATTATCCAACACCTTCCATTTAACCATTCATTAAACCATATCTTTCCATGGTTTCTAATCCATTAATTTTTCATCAATATCCTTTCCATTTTAATCAATTAAAATCATCAAATATCATTGGTGGGGTTCGGCCATATAACATGGCCGAACCTCACCCTTTCATTTTCCATTCTTTTGATCCAAAACACTTAATAATTCAAAGGTTTCCGTGATCTAAAATCTAAGAATATAAACCCATAATTAGACCATGACTTTCCATGGTTTTGATTCAAGAAAAAGAACCATGTCTTTCCATTAATCAATCAATGTTCCTCCATGGTTTTCAACATTTATAACCCAACAAAATAAACCATAACTTTCCATGGGGTTCGGCCATGCACTATGGCCGAACCCTATGGTTCTTTCTTTCCATTCAAATCATTAAACCCATCTCCAATCTTCTTCCATGGGGTTCAGGCCATACACCATAGCCAAACCCTATGGTTCTTTTATTTCAAATTAAATTATTCAAATAAGATACTAACCTTTTCCCGATTCCTTGCTCTTCCAATCCTTCTCCTTTCTTCTTAATTTCTTTCAACCAAAAACACCTCTTGCTGGCTGCCTTCTTCTTTTCCTTGCTCTTGCCGTGAGAGAGAACTTGAGAGAGGGAGATAAAATTCAGCTATGGTGTGTAAAACCGTGTACCCTTCCTATGCATCTCTATATAAAATCTTTCCTTGGTCCCAAGTTTGGAAGGTGCTTAAGATAGCCAACCCCCTTTTAGGGCCGTGAGCCCCTTGTCTATTTTAGCCATTGCCGACCTCTCTTCCTCAATTTAGTAACCTCCCAATCGGCCAATGCTAAAAGTAAATATAACAATGCCGTGTGCCCTTCTTTTAATTTAGACACTTCTTTTATTTATTTTAAGAAAATATGCATACCCTTTTTTAAAAGATCCCATGCACCTATCTTAGATTTATTATCTAAAATTCGGCCAATCTTATCCCATACACGGCCATGCATAATCTTTTATTTAATTTTGAACATAATGCATGACTAAATTAATTCAACCCACTTTAATTTTAATAAAACCAATTCCTCAATCAATTGGGTCCTAATTGGGTCATGGCCCAATTCTTTATCCATATAAGATCCAATCTAAAATTCACAATTAGAATGGATAATTTTCATATAAAATAATAATTTGAAAATCCGAGGTGTTACAAAATCAGCATCCATGGTGCAGGCTCGCAGCAGGTCTTCTCTCTATTTCCTCCTTTCTTCTGACGGATTTCTCTGGCTTGCTCTATTTTTGCTAGATCAGTAGCTACCTTCTCATCTATATCCTGCTTTGCTAAATCATAAGGATTCAGCCAAAACCCTCTCTGCTTGTCGATTTTCTCTGCTGTACACGAAAGTTTCCTATGCTGGATCTGTTGTTTCTGGCGCTGCCTCTACCTAACTGGCTGATTTCCAGTCTTGCTTATATTTTTTTCATTCCAGCCTTCTTTTTCTCTTCATCTAAATTTGTCTGCATAGCTGGACTGTAGGATTGTGATGCACGAATAGTGCCTGTCACTTGTTGGATGGGTTCTTTGGGAACTCATGCTAGCTGCTGCATGAACCTGCTACCTGTAATATCTAGATTTTTCAATATATCAATATTTACAAAAATGCCATTGGATTTATGAATTAAAGGGTTATGATCGTAGATGAGAAAATGGTGGAACCCATTGTTCAAATAGGAACCAATGTACTTGGTATAAGGTTCAAATTAAGTTAAATGGGTAATGTACATTTATTTGGGTCAAAGTGGTTAATTGGGTCAAAGGACCCAATTTGGACCCAATGGGTCGTTGTGGACATGATTAATCATTGAGTGAGCTCAAGTCTAATTGGGTTAGGCTGAATTGAATGGGAGTGTTAACAAGTGTTTAAGTTAACTCAAATTAAATGAAGTAGTTGAGTTTAATGTGGAGTTGAATTAAATGATGAGTTAAATGGGTGAGTTGTGTCATATGAGTTGGATGGGAAATTATGGAGATAATTATCTCAAAGGAGTGAATTGAGAAATTGAAGGGTTGTAGTTTCAAACTCAAACACACCACACCACACGTTGGATGCATGGAGAAGTTATCTCATGCATGAAACCCCTAGATAAGTAATTAATGGGGTGGCGGTTTTAGGAGTTACATATGTGAGGAGTTGTATTTCAAATTCAAACATAATGCACGTTGGAAGTGGCATGAGAGATTAGTCTATGCATGAGAGTTAAAGGGAAGTTGGATAGTTGGATGATTTAAGGGTTAAAGACACAAAACCGTTGGCATGTAGGAGTTTCATCTCATGGATGAAACTCCCACATGAGTAAATAATGGAAGATGAATTAGACTTGTGGAGGTTACACAAGGCCAACCAAAAGCTAGCAGTTGGAGCCTATGGGAGTTTCATTTCAATATGAAACTCTCACATGCAAGGTTAATGAGAGATGGTTGGTGGAGGAAAGGATACACTAACTCATGCATGGGAGACGTTGGGTACCTTGGGAGTTTCATCCTCAAGGATGAAACCCCAAGGGAGGCATTAAGCAAATTGGAGTTACATATGGGTTCACACATGGAGAAGTGATGGAGAAGGGTTGCATCTAGGGCAGCCAAGAGCCAAAAACCGTTGGAGGGCTTCATCTCAAGGATGAAACCCCCAAATGAAATAAGTGATGGAAATGAATGGGAGGGGAGTTACATGTGGTGCCAACCTTAGGCTGAAGTTGGTTAACCAAAGATAGAATTTCATCTCCATTCACTCTATCTCTCTTCCTTGGCCGTTCTCCATCTACCAAGACAAAGTACACATAGAGCAAAGGAGTTTTGCATCAAGGATTTATCACTCTCATCCAAGGCCAAATTTCTATCTCTCTCTATCAAATCAATACTTTGGCTAAACCATTTCAAGGAGTCTCCAAGCAAGATCAGTCCCGGCTAAAGGAGAAGGTAGGAAGGACTAAGAAGGAACGGAAGAACAAGCCGGAGTAAAGATCAAGAAGTAGTCAAAGAACCGAAGGAGTCGCTTGTATTGGTAAGTGCACTATAAACCCTTGTTAAATAAATTGGTTAAGGGAATATGATCTGGCCATTGTATGGCCAAATCTATCAAGGGTTTAGATCATGGATTATGCTGTTTAAAAAGGGTAAAACATGGATCATAGGGTTCGGCCACTTGGGATGGCCGAACCCCATGAAAGGACTTGATAATTTTAGGGTTTGAGAGAGTTAAAAACCATACAATGTCATGGAGGTTTTTAGGTGTTTTAAATGGAGTTAAGTTTAATATTTTGGGTCGGCCATTGGATGGTTGAACCATATGGTTATTATGGCTAAAGTGTTGAGCCTAAATTATACATAAATGATGGAATGATTGAGTCAAGAGAACCATAAGGTTCGGCCATACCCATGGACTATTTTGATGGGATAATCGGATTAAGAATATGTTTGGAAATTATGAATTGTTATATGCTTTTGATTTAAGAGTCACATATGGTTATTTATGGATTTAGTATTAAAGTGATCAACCATGATAGATGATGGAACAAGGGATAAAAATCCATAGGGTGAGGTTCGGCCATGTAGTATGGCCGAACTCCACTAATGCTCATTTGGTGGATTTAGTGGTTAACTCATAATGTAATTGGAGATGGATGTATGAAGGATTTAAAGGACCAAATTAAGATGGTGAGGTTCTGCCATATTGTATGGCCGAACCCCACTAAGGTGGGTTTGTTATGGACATTAGTTATTAAGCAAAATTAAACAAGGGTTATGCAAGTAGCAAGATTGTAAATATGAATGAAATGTTCAAAGGAAAGAAGGGTCAAAATCAAAGTGGTAAAGTTCGGCCATGTTGTATGGCCGAACCCTACCAAGGTATGTTTGTAGTTGAAGTGTTTAATTAAGTTAGGTTGAATGGTGTGTTTGGGCTTAAGAATCCAAATGAGGGATTAAAACAAAAATAAGTGAGGTTCGGCCATGGTGTATGGCAGAACCCCACAAGGTTGCATTTGGTGGATTGCGGTTTGTATATAAGTTATTTGTATGGTTTAGGTTAAATAAAAAGAGAGACCAAAATTTAAGTGGGTGAGGTTCGGCCATGGGGTATGGCCGAACCCCACAAAGTGGTTTTTGGGACTTAGACTTAGTTGGAAATTAAATGGACATATGTTTGACTTGCTATTATATAAACAAGGTAACGAGACTTCTTGAATGGTGTACAAGTCGTGAACGGGTGACGGTTTAAAAGAGCAGTCAATCTAAGTGAACATTGTGTAGGTTTCCTACTTTTTTGTAACCACACTTATATTTGATGTTTTATCTTAATTTTGATGAAAAATGGTGCTATGTTATTATGTTTCAAAGTGGTTTTGTATGTTAAGATGTATTTACAAATGGCATGAACTCATTGACATCTCATGGATGGCATGGGGTGATGATTATGGAAACCGGAGGCCACACTCCGTTGGGGTGTCCGAAAGACCACTGTAGGATACCTTGATGATGAGAATCCCATCAAGAGGAAACCGGAGGCCACACTTCGTCGAGGCGTCCAAAAGACCACTGTGGGGTACCTTGACGATGAGAATCCCGTCAAGAGGAGGCTATGTATATTTGTGATGCGTGGGACTCATTACATGTGCATAACATACATGGCATTGTTTTTATAAGGTTTTGATGATCATGTACTATTATGATATTTGCATGTTTTATACTAACCTTGTGGTAGCCCTAATCGGACACACCTACTGGGCGCGTTGATCTAACGCTCTATCTCTATCCTTAGTGGATGACGCAGGAAATGTAACACCCCGCCCTTTTCACTCTAATTTTTCAGAGTTTATTTTTTTTTTTTAATATAATTATAATCAACAAGTGATCGGGGTGGAATGTCACGACGCGAGTTAAGTTCGGATCTCTAAATCCGACCCTTAACTGGCCAAGCCCATGTGCATATGAACTAAGTCCATAAAACTGATCCGCACATGGTATATATATAACTTGCGGAATTAACTTAGTCTAGATCTAACTGAGGTTATAATAGAACCTATGATTAATCCAATTTCCATTTTTAGATAGCAAAATACATAACTTATTTTCCAAAATCACTAATCGATCTTAACTAATCGTTTAATCCAAACATCCAACATAAAACAAACCATAGCATCTAATTAACTACATTATTACATCCAACGAATCTAGTTACCAAATTACAGTGTCCACATAATTCAAATAACACATCCATGAATAGTCCATTCAAGTCCATTCAAAATCATTCAAACCGCCCAAGTTTCCTTGCTTGGTCCTCTTCTCGATCCACGTTCTTCCCTTTCCCTGCGTCATCCACTAAGGATATAGATAGGGCGTTAGATCAACGCGCCCAGTAGTGTTTCCGAATAGGGCTACCACATGGTTAGTAAAAAACATGCAAATAATATAATAATAACACATGTGTGACAAAATTTCATAAAAACATGCTATGTATGAAATGGACATGTATGAGTCCCACCCATCACCATTCAACACAGCCATCACTTGACGGGATTCTCATCGTCAAGGTAACCCACAGTGGTCTTTCGGACGCCCCGACGGAGTGTGACCTCCGGATTCCTCCTGATGGGATTCTCATCATCAGGGTACCCCACAGTGGTCTTTCGGATGCCCCGACGGAGTGTGGCCTCCGGTTACAACACCATCATCCCATGCCATGCATGAGATGTCTATGCAAACATGTCATTTAGAAACATAACTTTACAATCATATAAGTTATCGAAATCAACATAAAACAGCATATGAAATAGTGGTTACAATAAAGGTAGGAAACCTACTGAAGTGAACTGTAACACCCCGCCCTTTTCACTCTAATTTTCAGAGTTTATTTTTTTTTTAAATATAATAATCATGTGATGGGGGCGGAGTGTCACGACGCGAGTTAAGTTCGGATCTTGAGAATCCCGTCAAGTGATGGCTGTGTTGAATGGTGATGGGTGGGACTCATACATGTCCATTTCATACATAGCATGTTTTTATGGAATTTTGTCACACATGTGTTATTATTATATTTAAAAAAAAATAAATAAATAAACTCTGAAAATTCGAGTGAAAAGGGCGGGGTGTTACAGGAAAGGGGAAGAACGAGGATCATGAAGGAAACCAAGCATAGGAGCTTGGGCTTTTGTATAGACTTTTAATTATGGATTGATTTATGGACTTTTTATTTAAGTTTATATGGACAATGTAATTTGATAGTTAGATGATGTTGGCATGTAATAATTTATTTAACTATTTGCTATGGTTAGGTATGTTTTGGATGGTTTGGAATGAATGTTTAGTTTAAAGTTATTTTAGTAATTTTGGAGAATATGATTATGTACTTTGCTATCTAAAAATGGAGTAGTCTTAGGATCTATTATAACCCACAGTTAGATTAAGATTAAGTATATTCCGCAAGTTTTATTTGTACCATGTGTGGATCGGTTCTAATGGACTTAGTCCATACGCACATGGGCTTGGCCAGTTAAGGGTCAGATTTTAGAAGTCCGAACTTAACTCGCGTCGTGATGTCCCGCCCCGATCACTTGTTTATTATTATTTAAAAAAAAAATAAACTCTGATTTTAGAGTGAAAAGGGCGGGGTGTTACACTACCATCCTTGGTTTCCAAATTTGACATTGTGGCCCATTTTCTCCAATTTTTATTCCAATTTCTTATATTTTCCAGAATATTCTGCAAAACTCAAAAACGTATTAAACATATCTAATATTTACAAAATAATGACTAATTAATCTAATATTTAAAAGGTAAAATGATAGTTTTACGATGTTCATCAAATACCCTCAAATTTAGATTTTGTTAGTCCTCAAGCAAAACTAATCAAAAATCCTAAACGACACCACTTTTGCTGGTACTCTCGATTGCATTTAGCGTATGCAATAAGCATCTAAACCCCTATCTCACCACTAGTGGACGAGTTATAGTCTCGTGAGGGCTTGAAGTGATGATACTCACAAACATCGATTTTTTCAGCAAAAACACATAGACAAAAATCTAAATATCATACAACTCTAAAATTCATTTTACAAGACTTATACTCGGAGTATTATGTGTGATAGCCAATATTAAGACAGTTTTTTTTTTTCCAAATTGACACAAGTTTTATAACCACTATTGGAAAATGCGCTTTGATTTCAAACCTCACCAGATATATCTCTCAGAAAGACTAATGCTCAAAGGTGGGTTTATTTTCTCTCAAAGTATATGTGAGCAGAGTTTACGTATTCAAATCGAAATTCTCACATATGTATTAAACAAAGGCGGCATAGATGAAGAAAATAATTGATCTTATGAATAGATGCCACTTTCCTAAGAACGTTGAGTTAAATACCATTATTTTTCCTCCTCTATTCTCTACATGAAATACCTTATTTAGACTTAGGATCAATAGGACTTTCTAATAGGACGGAACGTGGTTTAGGATCGAGTCATATCAACGAAGGGATAAAAGACTCTAAAAATTAGCACTTTGATAAGAAAAGATTAGAGGTCTTCATAATATGAACGGGATATTTTTCCTCTAATATTTTTCACTTTTTTTTTTCGACATCCCATTTTGACGTATGGATGTTCCCTTCTTTCTTTTTTTAAATCTTATTTTCTTTTCTCTTTCAACATCCCTTTTTGATGTATGGATGTTCCCATTTTTTTTCTATATTATTATATTTTTTATTTTTATTTTTCAGTGAATCTTATCCCAAAATTTTCCCTAACCTTTTCTCATATGATGATAGGTAATGGATATAAAATTTTGGCTCAAACTCCATGTCCGGAGTTGGGTATAGTAGATATGGCTAGTCAATGAAAAATGCTATATTAGGCTCAACTGGGGAACTATTAAGATGAAATGACTAAAAATAGGTGGGCTTGAAGGCTCAAACGATCCAAAAATGGCCTATATCCTATCCCAAGCTTCATAAGATGATTTCTTTGTTCGAATAAATTCAGAAAAATTGCAGGTGTACTAAATCAAATTTGATGACGTTCTTAGTAGTATGACCAAATCAATGATAATGAGATCACTTAATGACTCAATGCGCTTATCAAAGAAACAAGAGTTTACTTATAACCCTCAGAAGGATAAAATGTCTCTAAAGCTCAATGGGTTTAAGTCTCCACTAGTATTCCTTTGGTGATCACTCGACTTATGAATATTTTTCTTTTTTGGACTAACATTAATATGGCTGTGTACATTTATTTCCTAGCATAAATCCTATAAAAATCTTTCCGAAAAAGTATGATATAAAGATTTTTATTTACGCCTTAATGCTAAAAATGTGACTCTTTTTACGTCAGATCGTCAAGACTCATGCTTTTCTTAGAGTTAAATTGACAGTCTTGTTAAGTACCAAGGTGTCTCAGTTTTTGCTTACTCTACCCTTAAAAGATTAAGTTTGTCTCTCTCTGCCTAAGAAAACTATGACTCGTTTAACGTCAGATTGTCAAGATGTTTATAGTCCCCTAGGCGAAAATCAATAGTTCTTTGGACACCAAGGAGTCTCAGTCTTTCCGGACTTACTCTACCTTTGACTATATCCAAATAAATTTGTCTATTTCCACTTATAGGTCTATGCTTTGCTATTGTCATACAACGAACTCCTTGATCAAATATTATTCCATTAAAATTCCCACGTCCACATTTGTGACAGATTCCTAGCCTCTTAGCTTTCCTCTTTGCAGCCAGAGTGCTTCGACTACAAAGAGGTCTGGGTTGCTCCTCTTGGATTTCCAGCTTCCTCACCCTCATAGTTAAGGAAATGATTTTCCTACACAAGTCTGGGGGAACTTGTGTTCTAGACAGACACAATACGAAGACAAAAACTCGACCATCTACGTGCATGACTCCTATCCAGTTGTTTAACGTCTGCTGGTCACAAAGTCAAAACAGATGATGGATGCTATTTTTTTTTTTAGATGATAAATGACCTCTGTACCCCCAAACTTAAATTGAACATTGTCCTCAATGTTTCCTAATTGACACTGGTCAGGTGTAAGAGAATAAATATTTTAGAAAATGAACAATCGGGGTTCGGACATACCTTGGAATGCATGAGGTGCAAAATGGACCAAATAAAGAAATCCTAAACTAACTCGATGAAAACCTATACTAAACACTAAAGACTTAGACGGACTCAGACATAAACAAATGGATATGTGGGTCTGGGTAATAGAAAGGATGAAGATGGGTAGGTGAGTGAATGTGTATGGGTCCTCAAATCAGTCTTGGTACACAGGATCGACTATCGCGACCTCGTTCTCTTCTTCAGGAATGGGGAACTCTAAAAATGACTTTAATCATTGCCCATTAATTTTGAATGCACGACCACTTGTAGGATGCCTGATCTGTACTGCCCCATGTGGAAACACTGATGAAACAATGAATGGACTTGTCGATTTGGACCTTAACTTTCTAGGAAAAAGATGCAACCTTGAATCGTACAACAAGACCTTCTAACCAACTGTAAAAGATTTCCTCAAGATGTGTTTGTCATGAAACACTTTCATCCGGTCTTTGTACATTTTGGCCGTGTCATAGGCTTCATTTAATAATTCCTCCAGCTCAACCAGTTGAAGTTTTTGATGTTGTCCAGCAGAGTCTAGAGCAAAATTGAAATTTTTGATTGCCCAATAGGCCTTGTGCTCTGGCTCGACAGGAAGATGACATTCTTATAGGCGTCTTGAAAGCTGTACGGTATGCCCATAGTGCATCGATGAGTCTGGAAGACCAATCTTTCCGAGTTACATTGATTGTCTTCTCAAGAATATGCTTAATCTCTCTATTCGAAATTTCCAATTGGCCACTTATTTGCAGGTGCTAGGGAGTAGCCACCTTGTGCATCACCCCATATGATTTTAGCAAGTTGTCAAATGGGCGATTGCAAAAGTGTTTACCCCCGTCACTAATGATGGTTCGTAGAATTCCAAATCTAGAGAAAACATTTTCTTTAATGAAACAGAGGACAACCTTGTGGTCGTTGGTTTTGCATGCCACCGCTTCGACCCACTTTGACACATAGTCGACCCCTACAAGGATATATAGATTGCCAAAAGAATTAGGAAGTGGTCCCATGAAATCGATGTCCCAAACATAAAAAAGTTCAATGGTTAGGATATGGTTTAAAGGCATCATATTTCTACGAGGGATACTACCCAATCTTTGACATCTATTACACGAGACGCAGAAAGTGTGGGTGTCTCGAAACATGGAGGGTCAATAAAATCCACACTGCAAAGGATTTTGCAGTTGTCTTTCTAGTACTGAAATGTCCTCCACAGGCCTGGTCATGGCAGAAACTTATTACACGTTGTTGCTCTTCTTCTGGGACACAACTACGAATGATTTGGTCCTCACAGTGTTTAAACAGATAAGGGTCATTCCTAGATAAAACCTTTTTACCTGTACCAGAAACTGAGACCTATCATGCTTAGTCTAATGTGGGGACATTTGACTAGTAACAAGATAGTTAACAATATCTGTAAACCATGGTACTTGGGACACTAACATGAGTTGCTCATTAGGGAAGGATTCAGTGATAGGATGAGTCTCATCAGTAAACTCAGTTATCAATCTAGACAAGTGGTCTGCTATCACATTCTCGGAACTTTTCTTGTCTCGAATTTCAATATCAAACTCTTGTAGCAGCAAGATCCATCGGATCAGGTGAGACTTAGCATCTTTCTTAGAAAGAAGATACTTAAGTGCTACATGATTAAAATCCCACTAACTAGGATCGAAATTTGTCTAGTGCAAATACGACTGCCAATAGCTCTTTTTCCATGGTGGAATAATGAAGCTGAGCGTCATTGAGAATTTTGCTACCATAGTAGATAACGTGAGGCAACTGATTTAACCTTTGTTCTAACACGGCTCCTACTGCATAATCGGAGGCATCGCATATAATTTCAAAGGGGATAGACCAATCAGGTGGCTATATTATCGGAGCGGAGATCAGAGTGGTTTTCAAATTTTCAAAGGCTTGAACGTACTCATCATCAAAGTCGAAACTAGCATCCTTGGTCAAGAGTTTACAGAGAGGTTTAGAAATTTTATTGAAATCTTTGATAAACCTCCTGTAAAAACCAGCATGGTCTAAGAATGACCTGATCTCTCTAACGGTTTGGGGTCTTGGTAAATTAGAGATTAGGTTGACCTTTAACTTGTCCACTTCAATGCCATTTTCAAAGATAATTTGCCTCAGCACTATGCCTTGCTTCACCATAAAGTGACATTTCTCCCAATTCAATACCATAGTTTTTTTCTTGGCACCTGATTAGTAGAAGGCTCAGATGGTGCAGGCACTGGTCAAAAGTGGACCCAAACACAGAGAAGTCATCCATGAAGACTTCTAAGAAATGTTCGACCATATCGGAAAAGATGTTGATCATGCACCGCTGAAAAGTGGCTGGTGCATTGCACAATCCGAATGGCATACAGCGATATACGAACGTACCGAATGGACAGGTGAAGGTGGTCTTCTTCTGATCCTCAGGAGCAACGTAGATCTGGTTATAGCCGGAATAACTATCAAGGAAACAATAGAATGCATGACAGGCTGAATGTTCAAGCATCTGATCGATGAACGGAAGAGGAAAATGGTCCTTTCGAGTGACAATATTCAGCTTACGGTAGTCAATGCAAACTCTCCAACCCATTTGGATGTGGGTTGGTACCAACTCATTATCCTGATTCTTGACTACCAGTCACACCTAATTTCTTAGGTACAACCTGTATCGGACTCACCCATGCACTGTCAGAGATAGGGTAAATAATACTCATCTCAAGAAGTTTTAAAATCTCGGCTTTTACTACATCCTGTATCGCCGGATTTAGTCGTCTCTGTGGTTCTCTGGATGTCTTGGAATTTTCTTCCAAGTGAATTTTGTGCATGACCACGGAGGGACTAATTCCTTTGAGATCAGTAATGTACCATCCAATAGCTTCGCGGTGATCTCTTAAAACAGCTAGGAGTCTAGACTCCTGCTCAGAACTTAAATCGGAAGCTATGATAACAGGTAAAGTGTCTGATGGTCCAAGATAAGAATATTTAAGTGTCTCAGGGAGTGGCTTGAGCTCTAATTTTGGTCGCTTCTCGATAGAGGGGATCAGAATAGATTGACTAACAGGGAGAGGTTAGAATGTGGTGAGCCTTCATGCATATGAAGATGCGTCAAAAATAGCGTTCACTTCTTGTTTAACATTTTCATTGAAGTTTGTGCTAAAAGTGGACAGAGTCTTCTCAAATGGGTCATCACAAATGAAGTGAAGGAAGGACTTTTGGATAGAACTCTGGATCATATTAACCTCGCACAGATCGTCTGTGCTGAAAGGTTGTCGACATAGGCCAAACACATTGAGTTCTGCCGTTAGATCTCCGAATGACGACTTAAGCATACCATCTTGGCAGTTGATAACAACTTTTGCGGTGGCCAAGAATGGTCATCCAAGAATAACCGGAATGTGCCCACTTTTGTTCTGAACGGGTTGTGTATCCAATACAACAAAATCAACCAGAAAGTAGAATTTATCTACTTTCACCAGAATGTTTTCTATCACACCCCTCAGAATTTTTACAGAGCGATCAGCTAACTGTAGTGTGATAGGAGTCAGGTTTTAGCTCTTGCTAGCCCCAACTGCTCATAAACGGAGTATGGCAGTAAGCTGACACTAGCTCCCAGATCTAATAAGCCCTGTCAATTTCATATGTACCAATGGTGCATGCAATGGTTGGGCACCCAAGGTCCTTATGTTTAATCGGGAATGGTTGTTAGAGGAGAATATTTGCATTTTCTGCTTGAAATGCCTTTGTGGGAACATTAGTTCTTCGTTTCACCGTACAAAAGTCATTAAGAAACTTAGCATATGAGGGTATCTGATTGATGGCATCAAGTAGAGGAATGTTAATATTAACATGTTTGAATACCTCTAGTATGTCACCATAAGATACCCCTTGCTTGGTGATGAGCCTCTGACGGTATGGAGCCCTAGGTACGTATGGTTTTCTAGCAGATGGATCCGGTACGATTTGGACTGGGGATGGACTCGATGGGTCATCCTGATGCTTGGATTGACCAGTGGTCTGGCCTTCCGGTTGTCTAGGCATTTTCACTTTATTGTCTACCTGTCTCCCGGATCTCAAGGTAATAATGGAGTTAGCGTCTTCTGGATTAGACGATGAAACCTCATTATGGCCCTTGGAGTTTGGGATAGGTTGACTAGGAAATCTACCTTTCTCCTTATCTCCTATTACGGTGGCTAATTGCCCAAGTTGTGTTTCAAGCTTGTGCATAGCCTGGTGGGTAGACTGCATGAATTGCTGCAACGTATCCTCGAGAAAGAGCTTACGATGTTGAGATGGACTAGATTGATAAGTCTGATTTGATTGGGCTGGATGATTTTGAGATGGGTGGAATGGTTGGTATGGTGGACCTTGATATTGAGGGGGTCCTTGACCTACTGGAGGTTGATTTTGACGCCAAGAAAAATTTGGATGATTCCGCTAATTAGGATTGTATGTGGCAGAAAAAGGGGTTCCCTGCTGTCTTCCATTGTTATTGAGTGTGTTGGCCTGCTCGGTTGAGCACTCAGCATTAGATCCGAAGGAAGGACAGTTTTGGGCAAGTGTGTCCTAGGTTAGAACACATTGCGCAAACCTCAGCATTCATTCCTAATGATAGGTTCATCGCCTGAGTCATCGTAAAAGCATCGATTTTCTTTGTTAAGCTTGCAATTGCAAGATTAATGTCTAAGTCGGTACTAACTTCGTATAAACCTCCTCTCTTTGAGGGTGTGTGCTGAATTCTCTCTTTTGGAAAAGTCTCATCGCTGAGAACTTTCTGCCAATGATTCTAAGAAATTCCATCCATTGATTGCAGTTCAGCTTTAAAAATTCCCCATCCTTCATAGATTCGACCATTGTGTGGTTCGATATGGGAAACCATCATAAAAGAATTGCACGAGTCTCCCAATTTCAAAGTTGTGGTGGGGGCATTTACTCAATGTATCTTTGATTCTTTCCCATGACTCACAGAATTGTGCACTCCTCCTTTTGATTAAAGTTTGAAATTTCTTTCTTGAGGCCGTTAGTTTTAGATACAGGGAAAAATTATTCAAAAACTTGTTAGTTAACTGATCCCAAGTTGTGATGGAATTTGCAGGTAGAGAATTTAGCCAAGATTTCGTGTTTTCTTTTAGAGGAAAAGGAAATAAATGAAGTTTAATGGTGGCGCAGATTTGTAAGAATTCTTTGACATGTAGGTAAGGGTCCTCATGATCAAGTCCATGGAATGCGGGTAAAAGATGTAACATGCCTGGCTTGAGTTCAAAGGCTACATTAGTTGCTGGAACAACTATGCATGATGGTGCATTGGGTGTGACTGCTGAAAAATAGTCTTGGAGGGTTTTCTCTTCAACTCTTTCTTCGGCCATGTTAGATGATGGTGATGGTGATGGTGGTGGACTGTCTATGACTGAGCTAGACTGAGGTCTAAACGCAATGATCGGTAAATCGATAGAAAATGTAACTCGAACCAAACGATTGTGAGAGTCACGACACCAATAATTCATATACAGACACGATCATTCACGCTCAACCAAATTCACACAGGAAAATGCCTAAATCTAAATTTGAATTGCACTTATGCAATCAAATTTTTATTTAGCTAATAGGACCCTAAAGATTGTCTCTAGACTTGTTCCTACTTTTCTCTCCAAATAATTTAAGTCTCTGATAAAAGTTTAACCACAAGATGGCTAGGTAAGTTCCCAGGTAAGTGGGTTAGTACACTGCATCTCTTCCCAGCTTATCCTTAGAGCATGCTCGACCTCATGTCTTGGTGACAAAACTAACCTTAGACACCATTCTTGAAGATAAACTATTCACCGGTTACAAAAATTAATTTCTATCGAAAAGGTTCCTAATGAGCATAAAACCCTAAAGCCTAGCCTAATGGTTCCTTAATTGATTTTATTAAGGAGATGCATGAACCAATTTTGCTAATCTTAATTTTCTAGATATTGTGAAAATGCAGTCCTAAATTGCCACACAACATTCAAACAAATATGTAAACAATAATAAAGCAATCTAAACTAATGCATGAATACTAACAACCTAGGTGCATGAACAGATTAAATACAAGCAATAAGTAAAATAAATAAAGAAAGAACACCTTAAATAAATCTATATGAATGCATGAGAAAAATAAAATCAAAAGAAAAGATTAGGCACTCACCGTTAGCCTATTATGCGTATTTTCAGCAATTATTAAGCGCACAATTAAAACTCATTACCTTATTATGCATATTTCCAGTGATTTTTAAGCGCGTAATTAAAACTCCTATAAAATAAGAATACAAGCCTTGGTGAAGATTCTAATTCAAAACAAAATGCATGATCCTAATCTAAGTGCAATTGTCCTAAAGTTACAACTAGTGGAAGAAATATAATATTTGTAACCTAATTAAAAATTTTAAATCAAGTCAAGGCTATGAAAATTGGAATCCACCCTATTAAATCAAAACTTAGTTCCACGAGAATTTTTTTTTCTTTTGAAATCATATTTAGAAACTTTCCAAAGTTAGATTAAATTCTAAATTTTGAAAACTTTTTAAATTTGGAACTTATCTAAAATTAAATGTCTCCAAAATTAGATAATTTCCAAAAATAGATCATTTTCTAAAAAAAAATTATTTCTAAATTAAGACATATCTCCAATATTAGAGAAGTTACTAAAAAGGGAAACTATTAAATTAGAAAATTTCTAAGAAATAGAAAATCCTAATTATACAGTTTCTATATTTAGCAAAATTTCCAAATTTAAATTAATTCCATAATCATTAATAGTTTTAAAAACTTCTAATTTAAGGAAACTATCTAAAATTAGAGCTTCTAAAAACAAAAATTTTAATTTTAAAGAGTTGCCTAATTTAGAAACTTTTAAAAATAACAATCTTTCCAAAAACACATAAGTCTAATGGCACACAATTTATTTCGAAATTTCCTCGGCAACGACGCCAAAAACTTGTTGTGTTTTAAATTTAACTCGCAAGCACACGAACCAGTTAACAGTGTAGTCAATGAGTATGAGGTCATACACAAGGAAATCAACAAAATATATATATGGAAATAAAAATGGTACCATTAAAATAATGTGATATAAGAAAATAATTTTCTAAAACATGGAGTTATAATCTTAATTTAACAAAATTCTAGATTTAGTTAACCAATATTTAATTAATTATCTAACTTTGGAAGTTAACAAAATATAAGATCTACTTTTATCATTGATTTATAAATTTGATTAAAATGGCGGAGTGAATTTAAATGACCTCAATTAATTTAAAAAGCAAAGTTAAGAAACAAATAAAATATTTTTAACCTAGTTCCATCATTTCAAGGATTTTTATGAATAAATAAAAAAATAAAATAAAAACAATAATAATGAATTATTTACATAGTTTACAATGGAATTGAGACAAGTATCTAAGGCGGCATGTTATCCAATTTAAAAATAAAATCATGGCCTAGACTATAAAATATTCTAGAATTATTAAATATAAATTCAAGTTTAGCATTTATTAAAATTCTAATTAGAAAAATTACGACGTCCATTAAATTAGAATCTTTCAATTCAAGCCTTAGGCTTGAGCGGGATTTACACTTGCACTTTCCAAATCTAAAATAAACTATTCTTAAAAGGAACCTTAGACTGAAAAAGTCAAGTCTCACCGATCCTAACAGGGGTTCTACTTTTCCTTGAAAAATTCTAAAAATAATTTGTTCCATAACATTCACAAAAAGAATTAACATAAAATTAAAAACCATCACCATAGAATATTTAATAATTGGGAACACCATAAATCTAAAGAATCTACCATGAATCTCATTAAAAAATTAGAATATAAGAAAATACAAGTCTTTGGAACTCATTACATAAAAATAAAATAAATGACTTACAAGAAATCAAATATTTTTTCTCTGTCATTTAGCTGTCCAAATTCTGCCCCTTCAATGCCTTGCTCGGTTCATTTTTTCCTAATGGAATCCGTACTCTATTTATAAGAAAAGAGATGAGCAAGTAAAGAGTCCTATTTTAAATTTCAGCCGATGGTATGTACACAACCAATGCCGTGTGAGCACTTCTCCTTATCTTTTTTTTTCTCCGTTAGAATCGGGTAACACAACCCCTTCCATTACACGGCAGCTTCCCTGATTTCTCTCTTCTTCCTTTATATTCTTTCTTCCTTCCTTTCTTCTAACCCAAATCAGTCAGCACCTTCATCTTTATCTCTCAGTCGGCCATGCCCTGCTTTGTTGCCGAGTCTCATGGATTTGGGCGAAAATCGTGTAGCCTCTTCTAAAGTTCAGCAGATCTGCTTGGTACGGTGGGGGATTAACTTCTTTTCTTGGGATTTCATTTCAAGCTTGAATTGCAATCTTATGGTGCACTGCTGTAGAAGAATTCGACAGATTTCTTCCTTTTTTTATTTTCTATCTTCTTATCTTCAGCGTCATCACTTTTACTCTTTCGCAACCTCCTTCTTTTCTCTGCTAAGTCACAAGGATTTGTCCTCTCTCTGCTGTACAAGATTTAGCCTAGCACATGCTTCAATCAGCCAACATGTCTTCTAGAATTTCTTTCAACTAGGAAAGGAAATCAGCATCCACGATGCAGGCTCGCAGCATGTCTTCTCTCTATTTCCTCCTTTCTTCTGACGGATTTCTCTGGCTTGCTCTATTTTTGCTAGATCAGTAGCCACCTTCTCATCCATATTCTGCTTTGCTGAATCATAAGGATTCAGCCAAAACCCTCTCTGCTATGCACGAAAGTTTCCTATGCTGGATCTGTTGTTTTTGGCACTGCCTCTACCAACTGGCTGATTGCCAGTCTTGCTTATATTTTTTTCATTCCAGCCTTCTTTCCTTCTTCATTCTAAATTTCTCTGTATAGCTGGACTGTAGGATTGTGATGCACAAATAGTGACTGTCACTTGTTGGATGGGTTCTTTGGAAACTCATGCTAGCTGCTGCATGAACATGCTACCATCCTTGATTTCCAAATTTGACATTGTAGCCCATTTTCTCCAATTTTAATTCCAATTTCTTGTACTTTCCAGAATGTTCTGCAAAACTCAAAAACATATTAAACATATCTAATATTTACAAAATAAAGACTAATTAATCTAATATTTAAAGGGTAAAATGGTAGTTTTACGATGTTCATCAAGCGCACTAAAGTATACGTGCGGACGCGCTAAAGTTCTATCATAGCAGAATCTTTTCATGTGAATTTTTTTTTTCTCTTATTTTTCTCTCTACAGCATCAATCTCATGCAACGTTTTTTTAATGTTATAGTGTTTTTTTAATGTTAAAACACTTTTTTCATTTTAAAGCAGATGCTTTTATGTTAAAGCGTTTTTTTCATACTAAAGAGTTTTTTTCATGTTAAAGTGGACTTTTTTTTTTATGTTAAAGCGTTTTTTTCATACTATAGCTTTTTTTTTCATTTTAAAGCGGATTTTTTTTTATGATAAAGCGCTTATTTTCATGTTAAAGCGGATTGTTTTATGTTAAAGCGCTTATTTTCATGTTAAAACAGATTTTTTTATGTTAAAGGGCTTTTTTTATACTAAAGCTCGTTTTTCATGTTAAAGAGAATTTATTATGTTTAAGCGCTTATTTTCATGTTAAAGCATTTTTTTCATACTAAATTATTTTTTTCATGTTAAAGAGGGTTTTTTTTCTTTTATGTTAAAGCGCTTATTTTCATTTTAAAGCATTTTTTTCATAGTAAAGCGCTATTTTCATGTTAAAACGGATTTTTTTTATGTTAAAACGCTTATTTTCATGTTAAAGCGCTTTTTTCATACTATAAAGCTTTTTTCATATTAAAGTGAATTTTTTATGTTAAAACGCTTATTTTCATGTTAAAACGCTTTTTTCATGTTAAAGCGCTTGTTTTCATGTTAAAGCACTTTTTCATAGTAAAGCGCTTTTTTTATGTTAAAGCCGATTTCTTTTCTATTGAAGCGTTTATTTTCGTGTTAAAGAGTTTTTTCATATTAAAGCGTTTATTTTCATGTTAAAATACTTTTTTCATACTAGAGCGCACATTTTCATGTTAAAGCGGATTTTTTTATGTCAAAACGCTTATTTTCATGTTAGAACACTTTTTTCTTGTTAAGGCGCGTATTTTCATGTTAAAGCACTTTTTTCATACTAAAGCGTTTTTTTCATGTTAAAGCAGATTTTTATTTTTTATTTTTATATTAAAGCTCTAATTTTCATGTTAAAACATTTTTTTCATGCTAAAGTGTTTTTTCATGTTAAAACGGATTTTTTTATGTTAAAGAGCTTATTTTCATGTTAAAGTGATTTTTTTAATACTAAAGCTCTATTTTCATGTTAAAGCAGATTTTTTTTTTTTATATTAAAGTGCTTATTTTCATGTTAAAGCTCTTTTTTCGCGTTAAAACATTTTTTTCATACTAAAGCATTTTTTTCATGTTAAAACGCTTTTTTTATTGTCATACTAAGCGCAGGACACTTTAGATTGCTCTAGCATATCCATGCTTTATAAAAAAACGCTTTATTAAAGAGTGACCGATTATAAAATAATTTCTTTGTGACGCAAAATGAGTACACGAAAAACAAGAAAGCTGTAGTTGGAATAAAATGTGGACAAGTAGGGGAACTAGGGAAAAAATGGGAAGAAAATGACTTTAGCAAAAGAATAAGTTGTTGAAAGTGGCATATTTTCTGACATTGAAAAAGCAACAGCAGTTGAAAGTGAGGGTACATTGGTCCAAAAAATGTCCGAACGAACTTTGAAGCACTATTTCCCAATTAGATTTTTTGCAGGTCCAGCGAACAGATTATGCCATTTAATGGGTATTTTGAACGAAAAAGCCCAAGTTTTAATGATGATGTTGTAACTCTTACAGATTATTTATTGTGAGATCTATTTTTGAATCTTAAGTATCACAATCAGGAGTTCGGATCCTCTGGAAGTTAATTTCATATAGCATTCAAAAGGATCCACTAGGATCTTAACACATCATCTTGTATCAAGCTGCAACTACAGTGCAAGCAGCTGACATAGGATGATGTGTCCGAATCCTATTGGATCATTTTGAATGCTCTATGAAGTTAAGTTCCAGATGACTATATTCCATAATCACTAAGTTATTATAAATAAGTTGATGTGGACATTGAATTTGACGAATCTAACGAGGGTCTAATCGAAGACAAATAGGCCCAATTAAGCGAAATTGACGAGTTTTTTTTTCTCTGAATCTATTCTCTAGTTGAAGGAGGGAAGAATGAACCCCAAATACAATCAAATAGACCTATTCACACCCAAATCAAATTTGTCCACTTGCATCAATTTAGGATCTGAACCCATTTAATCGTTCTTGGACCAAAAAGCCAAATAAATCAAGCCCATCAGCTTGTCTTTGGGGTCCCATTTCAAATCCAAGTGAGCAGCCACGTCATGACTCCCATGGATCCCAGAGAATTCTAGTCAAGAACAACAAATCCTATTGACGATAGAAATCAAATTGGAAACCCAAAGATGAAAGTTTCTCCTCCAGATGCCATTACCAACTCAAGCTGGATTTGGCCGAGCCTTGTTCTACTCAAACTAAAAGAAATCCCTAAAAATTGGAGGATCGAAGAATCACTTAAAGAAGCAACCCAATTGGATAAACGATGCTACTATAAAAGACCGAAAATAGAGAAGAAAGGAACTATTGAGCGCTTGAAATATTACATTTTTACCCCTGATTATTAGACTAGTTAGCCTTCAATTTTGTATATATCACATGCATTTAATGTCATTTCTTAGTTTTGTAGATAAAAATGAAAAGTTTAGGAAAACAATCTCAAATCAGTGGAAAATTGCAAGTTTAAAGCTTAATTTGGAAGACTTAGAATTTTTATGTTTAATTTCACTCGACTTTTAGGTTTTTCATGTAAATTGGTTAGGCTAGATCCATTTATGAGAGTTAGATTAAATCAATATTTTAGGTTTTAAAGTGGTGAAGTTAATTATTAAATTATGGAAGAGAGAACATTCAATTCAAGAGCCAAAGGCTAAAGTTCAAGATCCATGGGCCAGAGATTCACTCCAATTGGGCCAAACTACGCTTCACAAGCCATCATTGGGCCAAACCAATGTGCACTTCAAGTCCAACAAAGGCCCGAGTCCTCAAGCTCAAGTCCAAGATTCACTGGAGGCCCATGTGCTCATTTTTAGGTCCAAAACCCAAAGTCCATAACCCATTCACACTCCCAAAGCCTTGTTCCTCTCCATGTCATCCACACCATCTATTCTCCATCTTAAAGCTTAACCCTTCATCTCATGCATCAAAATTAGGTAAACCCTAGAGCCTCTGTTCCATATCTATAGCATAGATTCATCATCTTAGATCTAGGCCATTCAATTCATCCATCATCATGATCAACCTTTCAATCTTAAAACTCCATTAGGAAAGTTACCTTTTATAGAATTTATTTTAACCAAATTACCTTAGATCCATTAGATCTAGATCCCATTTAATCATAGCCATTGTAACACCGCTCCCTCTGACCACCTGAAATCAGAGTAGGATTATATGGATATTTAGTGGAGAGACCGAGGCTAGCGTCACGACACGAGCTAAGTCCGAGTCTGAAGACCTGACCCTTGACTGGCCCCACTAGTGTGTGCGTGATAACATTTGCACACACTAACATAAACCTGTAGAAATTTAAATATTTATTTCATTGCATGAATAGCCAAACGCATCTCAAAACAAATATAAGGAAATTCCCAAGATAATCATACATGAGTCAAATAAAAAATACTTAATTACAAAGTCCCAAGTCATATTGCCATAACATTGTCCTACTATTCCCAAAATACATAAGTCCACTTCACTAGTCCAAGCTTCCTTCTTAGTTCTTCATCTTGTCTACATTCGGCCATTGCTTGGTCCAATTTCATCTACGTACTTCAAACCTGCATACACAATCTAAGGGGGAATTTATGGGCTTAGTCAACACGCCCAGTAGGAATTCCGATCATATAATATGCACTACGGCGTGTCATACTAAGACATTATACATACTTGTACTTTGAAAATCAAACACTTACATATTGTATACCTTATATGTAAACCTCCAAGCATTTCTCAAAACTCATTTACTTACAATATCAAAGCTACATACTCACTTCATACTTCTTTTCATACTAGAAATCTCATAATTGAAATCTTGAATAATACTTTTCTCAATACCTTTTTCATATCTTAGTCATATCATAATAGTATAAATATTTCAATACTTTTCCTCAAAATACTTATCATACTAAGATTCTCATGTTCAATTTATTATGGAAAGCTTATATTTGAAAACATAATACATATTTCATTATAAGGTATCATACTCGTACTTAACTTATCTCATAATTTCAATATCATAATGATGTCAACCCAATACTTATAATGGAATCATATTCACTTGTCTTTTCAAAATACCATATGCCAATCATGTAAATGATCATCAATGTGCAATGTATTATGCCATGGGTGTCATGATTTATGCATATCCTCATCATGCCCCATGCATAGGTATTTCAACAACTCATTTAGGACAACGGGGCATTTTATCTTCCCGCATACTCATTTCATACTCATCTTTTGAGGTGTTATAATACATATCATCATAATTTCAACTGGATCCATCGGTAAAGCATTTATTTCTTGGCCATACACGTAACATAATCAAAGCCTGCCTAGGTCAATTCAGCACTTTGATTCGTCAATTCACTTTTCATATATACGATACAAAAGCCCGTCCAGGACATTCTGTATTTTGGTTCGTTGACTGCCACTCCTATAACAATAATCATGACACTAAGGTCTATTTGGACTAACTAGCCCTTTGTTTTCACTCCATGTCTTTCCCATCCCATGCTTTATGCATGAGGAATATGAATGCAAATGATGCTAATGATCTCATGTCATGTGTTGTCAATCATTCTCATGAGCTTGAAGGTACTCTTTTCGCAACTCATATGATATACATGTATTTCTCAAGATAAATTAGAAACTCATTTAGTTGAAATCCATAACAATCTTTCAAGTAAAATATCATACTTTTCAAAATACCTGCAAATACCTTTAATCGGGATAGCATCGTTTTCTTTATATTATAAATCCTTCCAAAATATTCATTCGATATCACATAACTGTAATGTACATTTCAAAACACCTCATCAATCATATAATTCTAAATGGTGAAATATTCCAAAGTACTTCAATTGAAAATGAACTCCATTTCATAAATCAAGGAATACATGATTTTCAAAGGGACTCAAATCATCATTTTCTTATTGTTAATAAGGTTTTAGATTCACACCCATTGCATTTCAACAAAGTAGGAAAACCTACCTGATATTTGGCTGATTAGCAAACAAAAGCACTCCGTGAGTTAACTCGCTCGATCCTGGGTTTACTCTTTGGCCTTTCGTTCATTCACATGTGTCAATATATAATCCCCACGTCATTATAGTGTAAAAACCTTATTAATTAACTAATCACCAAAATTTCCATTAATTAATTTAATTAATTATATTCCACTCCACTTTCAAAATTATTTAACTAAATCATCCCTTAATTTAGTCTTTCTTAAATCTCGTTTAATTACTCCATCATCCCTCTAATCTCACATTCTTACTTAATTATTTCTTTCCTCATTTGACCTAATGAATAGTATCAGTCCTATTCATTCCTTCATCATTAAGGGAAATTATATTGATTTACTAGGATTGAAATTCTAGGGTGTGCCACATATGTATTAAAACCCTAGATATAGAATAACTTGGAACCCAAGCAACCCTATCCACTCCATACGCTTATGCCTAGTCATGTACACATCACCATCCAATCCACAACACCTCCACACGATTTTTACACAAAAATTCTCCATGCACTTAAACTAAAATCCATCCAGATTATTTCCCAAAATCCAAAACACCTTATCGTCTCAATCTTGCCACACTACACACAATTTTCTCAAATCCAAAACACCTCATGCGCATATCACATAGTCAACCCTCCACATCATGTTTTGTTCATCATACCATTCATGCATGTTAGATTTTAATCTCCACCATACATTGCATTGCATTCATAAAACCCTAAACTCACATGTCAAATTCGATCTTACCCAATTTTCTTTCCAAATCCCAATTTTCTCTCATTTCTTGCTTAGCCAGCAAGCCAACCTCAATCCAAGCAACACAAAATTCTAACATGCCCTGTAAACCCTAAGTTTTCAACTTCAAATCCCATCCATCCACGTTTAAGTGGGATCCAATCTTAGCCTTCCATTAATAACTTAAACCCAAATCTAATTCCAATGATCCATTCATTCCTAGAGCCTATAAATAGAGCACTAGGCACAAGCATGAAATTCGAATTTGACTTGGAGCCTAAGAGGACCAAATGGTGGAGAAGAAAACAAGAAGACAGGAGCACCATTCGAATTTTACAAATGCGCGGTTGTAAATTTTAATTTTTATTTTGTCTTTTCTTGTATTTAGGTTCCAATATCCTGTATTTAATTCTTTCATTAAATAAATACAAGATATTAAGTTTAAAGTTTGTAATTTATTTGTTTTAATTGGACATGAAATAGTTAGAACTTAGGTTATAAGTGTTAAATCTAAGTTACTAATGTTTGATTAATTAAGTTAAAGATTATGAAATT
The DNA here is from genome assembly GCA_013350335.1 of Chimonanthus salicifolius. NCBI lineage: Eukaryota > Viridiplantae > Streptophyta > Magnoliopsida > Laurales > Calycanthaceae > Chimonanthus > Chimonanthus salicifolius. The sequence continues at coordinate 52,830,146 of CM023532.1, forward strand.
TTAATTTGATGATGAACATGAATTGCCATTTGGATTTTTACACGAATTTCAGATATAGATTTTGTATTTGTTTACACATTTTGGGTAATCAATGGTCTATTCCAATAACCAACCTTTAAATTATGCATTTATTTATTCTGTCATTTACTTTATTTGTCAATTTATTTCCAGTCTTTAGTTATGTTAGTCACTTTGTATGTTTGTTGTATAAGAATTGTTCAATTTATGATTTTATTGTAATTCATGTATCTTCGTTTATTAATTCTTTAAATATTTGTATCCAAACATTCTCTCTCTTAAAATTCAATTAACTAAGGCTGGAGATGTATTATTTAGATCTTGGGACATGTAATTTTTAAAGAAGATTGATATTATCATTTTAGTTCATTATCTTAAATAAAAAGGACATGGATTTGATTCTTGACGATAAATTGAATTTAATTCAAACATCTTATTTTGCTAATTTAAAAATTAGATACAAGTGAGATAATGATGTTATTTTGATAGTTTTAATCCAAGATTTATTAAAATCCAAGTATTAGAGTTCTTTAATTTTACATTGGAATTTTATTTTCTTGATAATATATCTTTTTAAAGGAATGTTAATTTAATTTTAGTGAATATATTTTGTGATTTTCCATTGGGTTCAACCTCTCTCTAACTGCTATATTATAAATGCTTCGTGAGCTTGCAAGTTATAAATGTAAAATTTGACAACAACAAGAATCACGCTAGAGGATCTAGGAACGATGTTGCTAATAGGACCCGAAGCATAAAAATAGAGAAAAATGAAAAAGAAATAGAAAACTGAAGAACAATAAAGGCCTAATTTCCTGCCGATCTTCAGCCTGATTTTTAGGCAAAACTCAGCATATCTGAGAACAAAGAAGGGAGGAAAAACTAGAGAGGAGACAGAGCGAGAATGAGATGCAGCATAGAGAGGAATCTTCTTGGATCTAGGAAAGACAAAAACTTCAGGTGTTTCTTAACAAAGTAAGGACGAAGTTCTCTAGGGAAGGAAAAAAAGACTGTATCAAAGGCGAGAGAAATAGAGAAAAAGGAAGGTGGAGTCCTACTAGCAGAGGAGAGAGAAAATGGGTAGTGTTGCCTAGATATTGACCTAAGAGGGGAGATAAATTGGTTCTTTTCTTACTTTTTACAATTAATCGATCAATACAAAGTGTATGTGCAAGTGATAAAACAAATTAAGTAAATGCACAAATTAAAGAGGAGATGAAAAGAGATGGAAAAATAACACAAACAATTTTTACGTGGTTCTACAACCTTACTCACATCCACGCCTCAAGTACACCACTTGAGGATTTCATTATGACCAAAACAAACCCTTGATATTTTTCATTGGTAGAGATTGAACCTTTATGACCTATGACCTTCTTCAAGGGTGAAGATCGACCTAAACACCAAGAGAACACTTCTCTTGAATTTGACTTGTGTTAACTAACCCTTTTACAAATTTACACAGATGATAGAAAGAAAGTAGTGCTTGAGAATTACAAAGAACGCTAGCCTCTTTGCTTGATTTTTCCTTTGATGCGTTCTTCGCTGATTTTCTCCATGTTTTGCTTCTTGGTGAAGAGATGCTCGAATTTGTGCACACAAAGATTAAGGAAAGGTAGTCTAGGGTATATAAATATTTTCCTATTGGTTTTAACCCTAGAAATGATTTTCCATTTCACATTTAAGAGATCATAGAATGCACAAGATATACCTATGAAAGATTGGGATGAGAATAAGAATGATTTTGATTTGAGCTAAAATGATTTCCCTAAGTTTGGAAATGAACTCTTCAAAATCAAGAGTTTTGGCTCTAGGGAAAAGTATGAGTATTACTATGAATGCAATTTTTTCCTAGAGGCTAGGGATTTTTCAAATCACAATCAATAAGAGCATATAATGCTCAAGATATACCAATAATAGTCTTAGAGTGTGATTTAGAAATTACTCTTAGACACACTTTGTCTTCTCAAGTCACATTCAATGTGAGCCTTGATTTCTCAAAGGATTTACCAGTAAAACCTTGGAATGAGATTTGGAAGGCAATCTTGATATAACTATTAAACTCAATGTGTCTCTTGGAAGTGAACTAGGAGTTGTAATACCCTGATCCAAATTAGGAGTATTTACTTTAATAAATCCTGCTTAGACCGGTTAATCTCAAAGATTACGGTTATGGCTTAGTGAAAAGCCCAGGTGTGGCCCAATTTGAGCTCAAAAGCTCAGTGATCCAACTTGTCCAGCTGGAAAGGCAAAATGGTAATTTACCACTTATTATAATTATTTTATTAATTGTGTTATTATGTGATTTTTATTGGATGATACTATTCTCCTTAATCAAGGATTCTTATTTCTGATTTTAGAATAATTTTATTTTCAGAAAATAGTATTTAAAACCGCTCGTCAAAACCCTGAAAGGGAGAAATAAATATTTTTAAATGGTTTTGGAAATGAGATAATTTTTGAAACAAGTATAGTATGTTAGACCATTTTAGTATGGTCTAGTTTATTCTTTCAAACCCCAAACATGAGGATTTTAAATCATTTTATTTAACACAAGTTAAATCACATAAATAGTGTTAAATTGTGATTTTTATTTAAATCAATGGGTTTTGGTGATTAGAGTTTCTAAAACCCAACTTATCTTTTAGGTTGGATTAAAATTCGTGAGCTTTTAAAATCATGTTTTTAGTTAAAAATCAAGTTTTTATCAAATAAAGGCTTATTTGCAAAATCGAAATTTTTGAGGGACTGATCTGCAACCAACACCCAAACAGTGCGGTTACTGTTCGGGACGTAGGCCGCAGCTGCATGCAGCATCCAGCTGGCCTCCATGCGTTGATCGGATTTGCTATATATTGCCCTCTCCATCAGTTGGTTCCTCCCTCAAAAATCTCCATTTCTCTCTCTTTCTCAGTCTCTCTTCTCAGACCAACTCCCTCTCTCTCGGCCTCTGTTTTCTAAAGTGTTCTTCACCGTAGGTTAAGAAGGAAGTTTTTCAAAAGTTGGATTTTTCAATCCAGGAACTCGAGTGAAGGTAACCACTGTGTTCTCCTTTGAATTTTAACTGGTTTAGAATCAAGAAAAACCAAATTTGGCCAAGTTTTGAGTGAGTAAAATGGTTTTGAAGCCTAAGGAAAAATGTGGGATTTCTTGTACCAGTGTGGTTTTCATTTTAAAATCCGTTGGCCTACTGAGCTTTAAAGCTCTAAGACACTCCCTATGGAAAGAGGACTCACTGAGGAGTCCATCTGACCGGTTGGATGTGAAAACTGAATCTAGGAAACCCTCTGTTTCTGGATTCGTATTTCATGTGTCACTGCCCGTTACTGTCTGCTGTTGTAGACAGAGAAGGAAGACAACTCTCAGACGTTCCGAGAGTTGTGCTTCGGACGGTCCGAGGGTAAAACCCTTCGAACAATCCGAAAGAAACCCTTCGGACGTTCCGAGCTTCATACCGAAGTCCCGAAGCGTCCGAGGCTAGCCAGTCTCGCTCGGATGTTCCGAGCCCTGTTCGGAAGGACCGAACCCCTCTCGGACGATCTGAGCTTCACTCGGCATGATCCGAGATACACAGACCCATCGAGACCTGTTTTTTCTGATTTTTCGGTTCGGAAGGACCTTCGGATGATTCGAGACCTGATCTTTGGACGATCCGAAGACTGACCCAAGATCCGAAATCTGTGACTAGTTTAGGCAGTGGTTAGGATGATCCGAAGCCACAGTACCAGGTTCCAAGGCATGTTCCGAGGAACCCAGTTTTTGAATGTACAAATCTTGTTTGATTTGATGATACATGTGATGTTTATACCCTTAATAATCTAAAAGTTGTACTAACCCTCTTCTTGTACTACTATAGTGTATATACTATTGTATTCACTTCCAGGCCGATGCTATATTTTTCGGGCACTGCGTGACTTCACTTCTAGGCCGATGCTATATTTGTCGGGCACTGACTGACCTCGAGGCCTTACTCAACATGTCAAATCTGGTCCTATCCAGAAGACAACCGAGAAGTGACCTGAGTATTTAGACCTAACTCAATAAGTCAATCTGGTCATGCCCAGAAGACAATATGAGTTTTGGACTGAACATCCTATTATTATATATTGTGGATTATTGTAACTTAAAATGGTTAGATACCAAGTAGGAGACTCAATTCCATTTACCTTGGAGATTTCTGGGAAAACAAGTATGGCTTTGAAATATTACTTGTGTGTATACATGTGAATGCTATGTATGTTGACTTATGATTGATTGTGCACTTGTTTGCTTATTGAACAGAGACCGCGATACCTTACATTTACGATGAGGGAACTTAACTTTGTAGTAGGTGTAATCAGGTTTATTATGAGATGGATCTTGAGCAATGAGTGATTTCAGATTTGATGAACCTACCTATGTGCCTAGACATGATGCACTGTTGTAAGAAGTGCTTATGATGATTATGAATGCTATGACGTTGATCACATGAGATATGTAATACTGCTTCCACGTGCCTTTGATTATTGAACCAATATCGGCCATGTGTGTGAGATGGTTTACGTCTACTGGACCATGGGTGTCGACAGTTGTTGACTTGAGGAATGTCAGTATCGGCCATGTGAGTGCCGGAGATGTACTTGCAAGGATGTATTTTGATCGTGTCGGCACTTAAAACGATAGTCTCAGCGTAGCATGTAGGCGTTACGTTGGATGACAACAGTAATGGAAAAGATGATAAATTATGAAATTATACTTGATGTTGAGACCAGTTAAATCTCAAAAATTATGGTCAGGGCTTGGTGAAAAGTCCAGGTGTGGCCCAATCTGAGCTCGAAAGCTCAGTGATTCAGCTCGTCCAGCTGGAGGGGCAAAATGGTAATTTACCACTTATTATAATTATTTTATTAATTGTGTTATTATGTGATTTTTATTGGATGATATTATTCTCCTTAATCAAGGATTCCTATTTCTGATGTTGGAATAATTTTATTTTCAGAAAATAGTATTTAAAACCGCCCGTCAAAACCCCGAAAGGGAGAAATAAATACTTTAAAATGGTTTTGGAAATGAGATAATTTTTGAAACAAGTATAGTATGTTAGACCATTTTAGTATGGTCTAGTTTATTCTTTCAAAACCCCAAAAATTAGGACTTTAAATCATTTTATTTAATACAAGTTAAATCACGTAAATAGTGTTAAATTGTGATTTTTATTTAAATTCACGGTTTTTGGTGATTTTTAAATCTTCAAATTTTTATGGTGATTAGAGTTTTTAAAACCCAACTTATCTGTCAGGTTGGATTAAAATTCTTGAGCTTTTAAAATCATGTTTTTAGTTAAAAATCAAGTTTTTATCAAATAAGGGCTTATTTGCAAAATCGAAATTTTTGAGGGACTGATCTGCAACCAACACCGAACAGTGCCGTTACTATTCGGGACATAGGCCGCAGCCGCAGCTGAATGCAGCATCCGGCTGGCCTCCATGCAATGATCGGATTTGCTATATATTGCCCTCTCTATTAGCTGGTTCCTCCCTCAGAAATCTCCATTTCTATCTCTCTCTCAGTCTCACTTCTCAGACCAACTCCCTCTCTCTCGAACTTTGTTTTCCAAAATGTTCTTCACCGTAGCTTAAGAAGGAAGTTTTTCAAAAGTTGGATTTTTTAACGTAAGAACTTGAGTGAAGGTAACCACTGTGTTCCTTTTCGAATATTAACTGGTTTAGAATCAAGAAAAACCAAAATTGGCCAAGTTTTGAGTGAGTAAAATGGTTTTGAAGTCTAAGGAAAAATGTGGGATTTCTTATACCAGTGTTGTTTTTGTTTTAAAATCCGTTGGCCTAATGAGCTTTAAAGCTCCAAACTACTCCCTATGGAAAGAGGACTCACAGAGGAGTCCATCTGACCGGTTGGATGTGAAAACCGAATCTAGGAAACCCACTGTTTCCGGATTCGTATTTCATGTGTCACTGCCAGTTACTGTCTGTTGTTGCAGACAGAGGAGGAAAACGACTCTCGCACGGTCCGAGAGTTGTACTTCGGATTGTCCGAGGGTAACTTCGGACAATCCGAAAGAAACCCTTCTGACGTTCCGAGCTTGATACCGAAGTCCCAAAGCGTCCGAGGCTAGCCAGTCTCGCTCGGATGTTCCGAGCCCTGTTTGGAAGGACCGAACCCCTCGGACGATCCGAGCTCACTCGGCATGATTCGAGACACATAGACCCACCGAGACATGTTTTTCTGATTTTTCAGTTCGGAAGGACCTTCATATGATCCGAGACCTGATCTTCGGACGATCCGAAGACTGACCCAAGATCCGAAGTCTGTGACTAGTTTAGGCAGTGGTTCAGATGATCCGAAGCCATAGTACCAAGTTCTGAGGCATGTTCCGAGGAACCCAGTTTTTGAATCTACAAATCTTGTTTGATTTGGTGATGCATGTGATGTTTATACCCTTAATAATCTAAAAGTTGTACTAACCTTCTTCTCTTGCTACTATAGTGTATATACTATTGTATTCACTTCCAGGCCGACTCTATTTGTCAGGCACTGCGTGACTTCACTTCCAGGCCGATGCTATATTTGTCGGGCACTGCGTGACTTCACTTCCAGGCCGATGCTATATTTGTCAGGCACTGACTGACCTCGAGGCCTTACTCAACATGTCAAATCTGGTCCTATCCAGAAGACAACCGAGAAGTTACCTGAGTATTTAGACCTAACTCAATAAGTCAATCTGGTCATGCCTAAAAGACAATATGAGTTTTGGACTGAGCATCCTATTATTATATATTGTGGATTATTGTAACTTAAAATGGTTAGATACCAAGTAGGAGACTCAATTCCATTTACCTTGGAGATTTCTGGGAAAACAAGTATGGCTTTGAAATATTACTTGTGTGTATACATGTGAATGCTATGTATGTTGACTTATAATTGATTGTGCACTTGTTTGCTTGTTGAACAGAGACCGCGATACCACATATTTACGATGAGGGAACTTAACTTTTCAGTAGTTGTAATCAGGTTTATTATGAGATGGATCTTGAACAATGAGTGTGTAACGACCCGTCCCGCTACGGGCACGTTAAAGCTGATACAAACTCCTAAAAACAATCCAATACAATTTCGGATATATATATTTTTTTTCCAATGGGAGACACCGCTCCCGCAACCCACACTAACCATAGTAATCCACCAATAAACCAAGAACCGTAAGCATCAATTATAATTTCAAATTATAGCATCAACCCATTATTACATTCATCCAGCTCAGAATAAAATACATATATCTCAAATACATTAACAGGTCCTCAATTACAAAATGAAACCAAGACAAGTACAAAGCTGCAACTCTACGCCCAATGTTCGATTGAGGGTCCTGCCAGGCCCTTCCTCTATGAAGTACCTATGAGGCAAGGGGTGAGCTTCTACATGCCCAGTGAGGGTAACACACGTACCTATATGTCACCAAGCATACACGGCATATAATCATATGAACCCAACAATGTCTAAGATGTCTACATGCATGACCACACAAACGTATGCCCTACCCCTAGCACAGGGCCCACGTCAACTGGGTCTCTAGAACATCCTCTAACCAACGCAATGCAACTCCCTATGTACCCAACCGCAACAGTCCACCCATCCACGGGTACGCAGACTGATTCTCTGTCAGATCGGGGTCTCTAGTCCTCAACTAGACCTATGACCCTCTCATGACAACCCGCACGCATACCACGACCAACCCAAGAGTCGGACTCACTAGAGTCCCAAACTGATTACCACACGGGAGTAACCACCTCACCAGTCCTCAACGAACCGCCAACCAGACTCATCCATGGTTTCATCAACCAAGCACCAGAGTCTCGATAGTCAAACCTATAATCTCAGACCCCATATGCTGGTCTCCACACGACTGGGGTATCCACCTCTCACAGAATTCTATAGGTCTTCTACCGAGTGAGCCGGCCGAACTCACTCGTTAGACGCCCATAAATTCCTGGTGAGTCAACACCCACAACACAAGTCTCAACAATAGACCCCAAAGTCATAACCACGGGTAAACACACTACCACATCACACCATAGGCTGTCCCCACCATACAAGTGTCCTAGCCTGGAATATCTCAACACATCACATCGCAGGTTGTCCTCACCCTACAGGTGTCCTAACCTGGAATATCTCATTGCATCACATCATCCCTCGACCAATGAGCGCGCGAGCACATCCTCAGCCTGCTCGGTCATCAGGGGAATCACAAACTATGCCAGCGGGAGCTGTCCCTCACCGCATCTTCCCTCGAACCTAGGCGAGCACCTCCTCAGCCTACCCGGTCATCCGGGGATCACAAACTATGCCAGCGGGAGCTGTCCCTCACCGCTTCGTCCCTCGACCTAGGCAAGCACCTCCTCAGCCTACTTGGTCATCTAGGGATCACAAACTATGCCAGCGGGAGCTGTCCCTCACCGCTCCGTCCCTCGACCTAGGCGAGCACCTCCTCAGTCTACCCGGTCATCCGGGGACCACAAGGGATACTGGCGGGAGCTGTCCCTCACCTCATCATCCCTCAACCAATGACCAGGCGAGTACCTCCTCAGCCTACTCAGTCATTCGAGGATCACAAGTCAACATCCCACCCTCTGGTCTATACGCGGGCGAACCACTCAACCTATTAGACCACTGGGGAGGTCTCATCCGCCACGTACTCTGGTAGCGTAACAACCATGTCCTCCAAGTCTGCTTAGGGTCAACCAACACCCAACCCAATGGTTTCCCTGGAGATTCCATGACTACCTCAGCACTGGTCCCGACTGAGACTCCGGGGCACCTCGTTCTCTAACCTAGACGACGCCTCACCCACAAGCGTGTCTGAAGACCACTAACGGTAGGCCTAACAGCTCAACCTTTACTAGGGGGAAACACCTTTGTCATCTATTGATCCACAACCAAACTACATTTCCCTAGTATGGTTTCTCATAACCTCTCAACCCTAACCACCCGTAAGCTAGGGGGAGTCTCTAAATCCTGATGTTGCCTAGTACACATGCCCCCACCGACATTCATTTACACTACATGCATACAAAATTATCTCTACATACTGCCGTCAATATGACATGTCGCAACGTAATTAAGTATATACATCATCATCTATCACATGCTACACATTAACATTCAGATATGGTATCAATCATGGCATGTTCCATACGAGCTTAGAAAGTGGTATCATCTACTATCTACTGCACGCAATTCTAAAGCATGTTGATTAAACTATTAATCACATACATGGCAAGTTATCACACGTCAACCAATCATGTTATCATACTATCAACAAGTCATGACATCCGATAAACTATTCATAGGTGCTCCATGAGCAATGGGTACAAATGCACCCGGATGAGACCCCCGTCACATAATGGTATCAACAGTTCCCTTGCCGAGTGGCTTATAATATCGAGGGACCCCATTCGCCGCATTTTGTACCCACACATCTGATAGAATAGTAATATGCATAGATGCATGCTAAAAGTGGTGATAATTCCCTTACCTGTGTGTCTGCTTGAAATCCAATGCGAGAAAACGAGTTCGGGGGTTGAAGGGGCTCAATCTGTTGAAACAAAAACACAAGGATAAGTAACCGGACAAAACAAGTCAAACTAAGGCTGGACTACAAACGTGCCCGAAAGCGAGTCGGGTCCAAACTGAACTGAAGTGGGCCCGAAACTGAAAACTAGATCTAAAATTGGGCCGGGCTCGAAACTGAGCCCAAAACTGGAAACTGGGTTTGAAATTAGGTCGAGCCCGAAACTGGGTCAAAATGGGCCAAGCTTGAAACGGGCCAGGCCTGACTGGCCGAAATGGGTCTGGGCCGAACCAAGCCTGGCGAGATGGGTCGGGCCGCCATGCCCACTGGGCTACACGGCGGGCTGGGCATGGGTTGCCAAAAACTGAACTCAGCCGAGTCAACTCGGTGACTCGACTGAGTTGGCTCAGCAACCCATTGGAAAACTTGGAAACTGAGGGAAATAGGGGGAAAAAGAAGGAAAAGCAGGAAAAATGGAGAAAATGAGAAGATAGAAAAAGGGAGAGGAACCTAAGACCAGACTTCCGATGGCGGGCAAAAGCTAGGATCCGGCAGATCTGACAAAACTGAGGCTGCTCGGGGCAAGAAGGATGGAGGGCGGCGGTGGAGAATCGGGGTTAGGAGTTGGGCCGAGAGACAAAGAGAGAAGAGGAGATTGAGAGAGAAGGGAAGGGCGGCGGCGCCGACAAGGGGTTTAGGGTTTTCAATAAGGATGAGGGGAAGAAAGAAGAGAGGAGAAGGAAGAAGGAGGGGCGAGAGAGGGACGGACACACCAAGGGGGCAGCGGCAGAAAGAGGAATTAGGTTTAGGGTTTGATGGAAGTGGGAAGAAGATGAAAATGGGGGGAAAAGAGAGGGTGCGGCGGCACTGTAGCGAGGTGCTACAGTGCTGCGCGGAAAGGGGGATAACAATTTAGGGTTTTGGGGGGTTTTAAGATAGAAACTTTTTTTTTATATATATATAAAATAAAATCTTAAATTTTCCAAAAATAAATAAATAATTTAAAACTCATTAAAAATGAAACGTCGAACGTCGGGGAAGATAACGTGTGATTTTCAAACTTTTTACATGATAAAATATTCAATCATTCAAAATTACTAAAGTGCCCTTTAAGTCTCCGTACTCAAAACCGGGCAAACCAGGACCCACCATAGGGCCCACACTCACCCCACCGCTACCTAGACCCTAAAACTCCGAAAAATCGGGTCGGGTCATTACAGAGTGGTTTCAGATTTGATGAACCCACATATGTGCCTAGACATGATGCATTGTTGTAAGAAGTGCTTATGATGATTATGAATGCTATGATGTTGATCATATGAGATATGTAATACTGCTTCCACGTGCCCTTAACTATTGAACCAATATCGGCCATGTGTGTGAGATGGTTTACGTCTACTGGACCATGGGTGTCGACCGTTGCTGACCTGAGGAGTGTAGTATCGGCCATATGAGTGCCGGAGATGTACTTAGAAGGATGTATTTTGATCGTATCGAGACTTAATACGATGGTCTCAGCGTAGTATGTAGGCTTTATGTTGGATGACAGCAATAATGGAAAAGATGATAAATTATGAAATTATACTTGATGTTGAGAATTTATTATCAAGCATGAGATATTATATTGCAAATGTTGATTATTTACTAACCTGATATTTCATTAGACCGCACTGTTATATTTCCTTCACTGGGATAGTTAGCTCACCCCACTCACCTTTCAGGAGATGTGCCAGAGGAAGAGAACCCTCTGTTTGAAGGTTAGGATGGATAAGCTGCGAACGTTGCTTTGGGATTCCCACTGAGGGGAATTCCCTTATCTTTGGCTTTTTGGTTCTTTGAACCATTTGTTTATGTAAAGTACCGCGTGTGGTACTTAGTTTGTATTGATGTCATGTATTGAACTACCATGTGTTCCGTAGTTACTCTGATGATGTTGTAATAATAATTCATTATTGGAATTATGTGTTTATGATTGTGTCTCTTTTGGGTAGACTTATGGTATATGTTTGAGTCCACATGTTGAGATCATGTGTGACCTTTAGGCCTAACCGTTGGTCTGGCCCAATTAGAATTCTTGAGTTTAGTTTCAAAAAAAAAAATTCAGTCACGTTTCCGAGCCCACCTTTCGGGTCGGGGCGTGATAGGAGTGGTTTGAAAGGTATCTCTAGGATTAAAATGAATAATATTCAGGTTTGGGGAAGATGAAGGGTTATCCTATGAAATGGTCACTTTCCTTAAAGAAGATGGATTCCCAAATTCATATTCAATGAGAGCTTTGAAAACTCAAGATTTGTAAATGAAAAAACATAGAATGTGAATAGGAATAAATCTTAGGGAGTCAAGAAAATTTACCTTTGGTTTGGAGATGGGCTCTCAAGATTCTTGGGATGGAATGTTTCCTTGAAAAAATTCTGCTAATTTAATCATAAAGGATTTTCATCATTTCCTTAAGCTCTAATCTATGATCTCCTATTTTTTCCATCACCTTAGAATACCCGTTGGTCTTGCATTTATAAGAATTTTCAAAGATATGACTATTGGAAGGACTTTTGGAAAGGAATGAGCTATTGGAAACCCACTGAAAAACCTCAAATCTAACTTTCTGCACAATACTGAAGAGCCTCTCCTCAAGGAGCAGTGAGTCGCTCTTAACTAGGGCTCAAAATATGACAATTTTGCATAGACATGCGAGCCACTGTCCAGGAGCCGTTAGCCGCTCTAGGTTTTGACAGTTTTGTACCTTTGCACTAAATGTCATGCCCTGACCCAAAACATAGGCACGTGACATGGAATAATTTTATTTTCTCGAATATCACAAGTGGGAAACACACGTGTCCTCACAACTCAAAATCAAAATCCATAAATGATCTTAAATACCATTAACATCTAAAAGGGGATATAAATTCTCTACCATAAATGTTATCAAACATTCTAGAATTTATTACAACAAACTCTCAAAGAATAAAATAGTAAAAATCAACTACACCAACTCAAATAAAAGAAATGAAATAAACGACTCAATATGTGGTGAGTTTAAAGTAATATAATAACGAAGCTCTTCCTCGAGGTCCCTCGGACCCATCCGATGGAACATTACTTGAAATTGCAAGGACGTGAGTATAAACAATACTCAATGAGGAAATATGCATGCTACACACTCACGCACTCACATAATAATAATGTATGAAATGCAATATAAATAATATTATGCTATCATGTCATGTTATCAATCTCATCAATGTGGACACACTGTCCACCCAAGGATACCAATCTCATCGACATGAACACAATGTCCACCCAAGGATACCATTCTCATCAATGTGAACACAATGTCCACCCAAGGACATCAATCTCATTAACATGAACACAATGTCTGCCCAAAGATATCACTATGGAACGGGTTGTCAAAACATCATGATCTCTTGAGGGACATAGGCCATGACTTAAAAGTGGGAGATTTCCATACAACATAGATAATCAACTTCACCCCGCGTCCCTTCACTACTCTGGTGATTAAGTCATCTCGAAGGTGATCAATATACGACTTACCAAGTTAGTACCACCCTAGTAGGGCTCACAAATATCTAATCATGCGTAATATGTTTTACTAAGTTAGTACCACCCAAGTAGGACTCATAAGTAGCTAACCCTGCGCAATTCGTCTTACAAAGTTAGTACCGCCCAGGTAGGACTCACAAATAGTTAACCTTATGTATTACATCTTACTAAGTTAGTACCGTCCAAGTAGGACTCACAAGTAGCTAACCTTGCCCAATACATCTATCAAAGTCAGTACCGTCCAAGTAGGGCTCACAAGTAGCTAACCTTGCCCAATACTGCACACCAAGTGTTCAAAATAGTCGTGAGAGCGACCTACAGTGCGAAGCATGTGAGGGGCTATACTCCTCAACGACAGCCACAAACAAACGTAAGAGAGACTTACAACACGAAGCATGATAAGAGCTATACTCCTCGACGGCAACCTTACAGTACCAAGTCTAATAGCTGACGCCACCGTTCCAATGGGGTTCTTTAAATCCAAATCATCATCCTGTCACACCAATCTCCTTTAGAGAGTGGAGACTACTACTAGTGGGACCCAGAAAAGAGAAATGTACATCATCAAGTCCTATAAACTCTTTAGGGCTCAATCCAACACTAGTATTTCTCAATATCATCATGCCCGTTAACACAATATCCCATACTCACATCCTAGATAATCTCCTAGGCACATATCAGTGAGTAATACCAATGAAAACATATTCATAATTTCATGGGCAATAAACATATCATAATCACATTATGACCACAATTTCACAATGATAGCAAGCATAGTGCATTCCATTACGTTTCATATATTCAACATAATTATCACATTAAGTCATTCTAGGGACATGGAGTACACAGTAACCCTGAGATGCACACGTCGGATTTATTTACACATATTCTTAGTCTTTGCAATTTATTAAACATGTCTCCTGGTGGTTTAACATCCTAAGTCCAATCACTCCCTTTTCACAGAATAAACGCAATTAAATTCATCAATATATCATCTCAGCCCTTCACGAGGGTCTATAATAAATATCACAATTTTCCATCATCATAATAGAATAATAGGAATGCTACAAATCACATAATAGGGAAATTATAACATTTCATGCATAGCATAGGGCACATCCATCCTATTTATTATGCATTAAACACATCAATAGCACAATACATTCCCTAAATCAATGTAATAGCATACAAGCATTCATACAATGTGTGTAGCAATCGTCACCTCGAAAGTTACGATGTCTCAAGTTGATCTTAGAGTCGGACCTCGACGGGTTCGGGGTTCAAAGGTTCTAATCAATCAAAGATAACATAATACATCCCTATTAGTTCATAGATTAGGCCAAATCAAAGCTTAGGAGTAAAACCCCCAATTTAGACCCAAGATTTATCCCTAATATAGATTAATCCCTTCAATTTTAAGGAAATTCCCAAATCTCCTCACAAGAATCATCTCAAAAATCATGCATATACCTATTTTTCCCAAATTTACTTCCCTTCTTATGGTTCCAAGTTCAAAATCAAATCAAATCTATACCCAAACAAAGTTGTATAACAAAATCCTCAATTACTTTCATGGATTCCTCTCTAAATAAGGCCTAAAGTCATCACACACTCCATTCTCAACACATCCCATTAAGATCTCATCAAGTAAGAAGAAAGGAAAAGAGAAGGATCATAGATCTTATCTTTGGAGGAGAAGGAACCGTGCAAAGGGGTGATCCAAGCGTAAGAAATTTAAATCCAAAGCCTTTAGTGGGTGAAAATCAATAGGGGAAGGTAGAAGAGGCAAAGGTTTGCTGTTAGGGAATAATGATTGGTTGTTTGGAAGAGGAAGAAGGTGAAATAAGCCTAATTTCGTGCAATCATAGACTTATGTATGGACTTAATATTTTAATAATATTTTTTTTAGGGCCGAATTATTACACTAAAACTACCATAACTTGAGCTACGAAGCTCGGTTTTGGGAGTTCTTGTACTTTTTGGATTTCTCTTTGAGATATATATATATATATATATATATATATTCATTAAATTTTAGCAATTTTGTAGTTCATTTGATAGTTCAAATATGCTCTCAAAGTCAAGTTAAGTTTCATCCTACTCGAAGTCCTCGGGAATCTCTCTATTTTGCATCATTTTACTAAAAATGTAACGACCCGTCCCGCTACGGGCACGTTAAAACTGATACGGACTCCTAAAACCGTCCCAATACAATTTCGGGTACCCTTTTTTTTTTTCCGCACTAATCATAGTAATCCACCAATAAGCCAAAAACAGTAAGCATCAATTATAATTTCAAATGACAGCATCACCCCTTATTACATTCATCCGGCCCAATGAACAATACATATATCTCAAATACATTAACAGGTCCTCAAATACAAAATGAAACCAAGACGACTACAAAGCTGCAACTCTATGCCCGATGTTCGATTGGGGGTCCCGCCGGCCCTCCCTCTATGAAGTACCTGTGAGGCAAGGGGTGAGCTCTACATGCCCAGTGAGGGTAACACACGCACCATATGTCACCAAGCATACACGGTATAATATCATATGAACACAACAATGTCTAAGATGTCTACATGCATGACCATACAAACATGTGCCCTACCCCTAGCACAGGGCCCACGTCGGCCGGGTCTCTAGAACATCCTCTAACCAATGCAAGGCAACTCCCTTAAGCATCCAACCGCAACAGTCCACCCATCCACGGGTACGTAGACTGATTCTCTGTCAGATCGGGGTCTCTAGTCCTCAACTAGACCTCTGACCCTCTCATGACAACCCGCACGCATCCCACGACCAACCCAAGAGTCGGACTCACTAAAGTCCCAACTGATTACCACACGGGAGTAAGCACCTCACCAGTCCTCAACAAACTGCCAGCCAGACTCATCTATGGTTTCATCGACTAAGCATCAGAGTCTCGATGGTCAAATCTATAATCTCGGACCCCATATGCTGGTCTCCACACGACTGGTGTATCCACCTCTCACAGAATTTTATAGGTCTTCTACCGAGTGAGCCGGCCGAACTCACTCGTTAGTTGCTCATAAATTCCTGGTGAGTCAACACCCACAACACAAGTCTCAACAATGGACCCCAAAGTCATAACCACGGGTAAAAGCACTACCACATCACACCACAGGCTGTACCCACCATACAGGAGTCTTAGCCTGGAACATCTCATCATATCATCCCTCAACCAATGAGCGGGCGAGCACATCCTCAGCCTACTGGATCATCCGGGGATCACGACAATACCAGTGGGAGCTGTCCCTCACCGCATCGTCCCTCGACCTAGTCGAGCACCTCCTCAGCCTACTCGGTCATCCGGGGAATCACAAACTATACCAGCGGGAGCCGTCCCTCACCGCATCGTCCCTCGACCTAGGAGAGCACCTCCTCAGCCTGCTTGGTCATCCGGGGAATCACAAACTATACCAGCAGGAGCTGTCCCTCACCGCATCGTCCCTCGACCTAGGCGAGCACCTCCTCAGCCTACTCGGTCATCCAGGGAATCACAAACTATACCAGCAGGAGCTGTCCCTCACCGCATCGTCCCTCGACCTAGGCGAGCACCTCCTCAGCCTACTCGGTATCCGGGGAATCACAAACTATACCAGCGGGAGCCGTCCCTCACCGCATCGTCCCTCGACCTAGGCGAGCACCTCCTCAGCCTACTCGGTCATCGGGGGGATCACAAACTATACCAGCGAGAGCCGTCCCTCACCACATCGTCCCTCGACCTAGGCGAGTACCTCCTCAGCCTACTCGGTCATCCGGGGGATCACAAACTATACCAGCGGGAGCCGTCCCTCACCGCATCATCCCTCGACCAATGACCAGGCGAGCACCTCCTCAGCCTACTCGGTCACTCGAGGATCACAAGTCAACATCCCACCCTCTGGTCTCCACGTGGGCGAACCACTCAACCCATTAGACCATTGGGGACGTCTCATCCGCCACATACTCGGGTAGCGTAACAACCGGGTCCTCCAAGTCTACCTAGGGTCAACCAACACCCAACCCAAAGACTTCCCTGAAGATTCCATGACTGCCTCACCATTGGTCCCAACCGAGACTCCTGGGCACCTCGTTCTCTAACCCAGACGACGCCTCACCCACAAGCGTGTCTGAAGACCACCAACGGTAGGCCTAGCAGCTCAACCCCTAGTAGGGGGGACACCTCCGTCATCTATCGATCCATAACCAAACTACGTTTCCTAGTATGGTTTCTCATAACCTCTCAATCCTAGCCACCGGCAAGCTAGGGGTAGTCTCTAAATCCTGATGTTGCCTAGTACCCATGCCCCCACCGACATTCCATTTACATTAGCTACATGCATACAAAATTATCTCTACGCATGCCGTCAATATGTCATATCGCAACATAATTAAGTATATACATCATCATCTATCACATGCTACACACTAACATTCAGATATGGTATCAATCATGGCATGTTCCATACGAGCATAGAAAGTGGTATCATCTACTATCTACTGCACGCAATTCCAAAGCATGTTGATTAAATTATTAATCACATACATGGCAAGTTATCACACATCAACCAATCATGTTATCATATCATCAACAAGTCATGACATCCGATAAACTATTCATAGGTGCTCCATGAGCAATGGGTACAAATACACCCGGATGAGGCCCCCGCCACATAATGGTATCAACAGTTCCCTTGCCGAGTGGCCTATAATACCGGGGGAGTCCATTCGCCGCATTTTGTACCCACACATCTGATAGAGTAATAATGTGTATAGATGCATGCTAAAAGAGGTGATAAGTTCCCTCACCGTGTGTGCGTTTTGAAATCAACTTCGAGAAACCGGGTCCACTGGGTCGAAGGGGGCTCGATCTGATAAAAGAAATACAAAGATTAGCGAACGGGTTAAAATGGGCTAAAACGAGCTAAAACAGTTCTGGGCCACAAACGGGCCCCAAAATGGGCCGAACATGGCCCAAAACTGAAAACCAGATCCAAAACTAGGTCGGGTTCGGGATTGGGCCTAAAACTGAAAACTGGATCTAAAATGGGTTGGATCTAAAAACTGGGCTTTAAAAGGGGCCGGGCCCAGAGCTGGACCGAACTGGACCGGGCTTGAAATCGGGCTGGGCCTGACTAGCCAAGTCGGGTCTGGGCCGAGTCGAGCCGGGCCGAACCTGATTGGGTTGGCTCTGCCCAAAACTGAACTCGGCCGAGTCGACTCGGTGACTCGACCGAGTCGGCTCAGCAACCCGATTGGAAAACTGAAGGAAAGAGGGGGAAAAGAAGGGAAAGCATGGAAAATAGGGGAAAAACGGAGAAAAGGAATGAGGAGATAGGAAGAAAGGAGGGGTACCTGAGATCGGACTCCGACGGCGGCAAGGAATCTGGAATCCGGCAGATTTGATGGAACTGGGGCTGCTCGGGGCGACGACAGAGAGTTAGAGATAGGGCCGAGGGAGAGACGAACGCCAAGGGAAGGGCGGCGGCAAGAAGAGGGATTGTGGTTTACCGAGGAGAGGGAAGAAGGGAAGAAGGAAGAAAGAAAGTAGAGAGATGAAGAAGATCGGAAAGAGAGAAGATGGAGGAGAGGTCGAGAGAGGGGAGAGAAGGAAGTGGCGGCGGCGGCGGCGGGATTAGGGTTTCAAGAAGAGAGGAAGAGAGGAAGAGAAAGAACGGGAGAGAGAGAGAGGGCTGGGCGGCACTGTAGCGCATAGCTACAGTGCTGCCGAAGAGGTTATAAGGGGTTAGTTTAGGTTTTTTTTTTTTTAAATAAAAGCTTCCAATTTTCAAAATATATTTATTTTTATTTTTTATTTTTTAAAAGGAAAGCCCGAAGAAATCAAATGACAAACGTCGGGGGGAAAAACGTGTGATTTTCAAACTTTTTATTATGACAGAAAATTCAATAATTCAAAATTACCAAAATGCCCTCTCAGACTCCGAACTCAAAATCGGACAAATCAGGACCGAACACGGGGCCCACACTCTCCCCACCGCTACCAAGACTTCAAAACTCCGAAATATCGGGTCGAGTCATTACAACACTACCCCCTTTAAGGAATTTCATCCTCGAAATTCACCTTAAGCTCAAATCTCGTAAGAAAAATCTAAGTAAAAACTACATCTGCACGACTGAAACTCACCCTCAAACCAATTTCCTCACCACAAAAGATGATGCCACAACTCGTTATCCACTGAAACAACCCTGCCACTAATCACCATGAACAACCGAACAACTTGGATAATAGTATGCACCACTATCGAAACCAATGACTTTCACCTGACCAATTTCATCAACTCAAAAGCCCTTCTAACCATACATGGTTCCCAAGAATTGCATCAAGGTCTTCACCCAACATGGGGGATTCTATTTTGTCGGTCACAAGGTACCTCGCACAGAACTACCAAAATGCCAATCTGCCGATGCTGTTGTACTCGAGCTCTATCAAGAACTGGCAACCCTCCTAACTCATCTCATATCTCAGGCGCGAAACATAAGACATGTCCTCTGAAATCTGCATGGTCGGTCCTGATAGGCTGTCTATCCACAAATAGTCTGTTGAGCTGAAACGCGGCTGAGCACACAACTCTCTCTCTAACACTATCTGATTTGATGGGTAGGACTTAAATCTCGATCTTACACTGTTGGCTCGGCATCTCGCATAGACTAACTCTCTGCTCAACCCAAACAAGTCCAAAAAGTTCCAAGAAGTCGGGCCTCCTTACTCCAAGGAGATAGGTGAGTCCTGCCAATCCATCCACTACCATCAGTACCACTAATCCTTGATGAAGAAGAAGTTGAAGCATCTCCACCTGGCACCACTCAAGCTGAGCTACCACCAATCTGCACTGGAGAGTCAAGCCACCATCAGGTCTCACAGCCTAGATGTCTGGCCCACCACCACACACCATAAAACTCCAAAGTCTGACTGTCTCTACACTTGAACGCTGATTCTCTGGGGTTCTGACACTCAACACTGGCTGAACCATCTCGTTGCACAGACTAGCCGCTATAGTCTCCTTACCTGATCAACAATCACTCCATGAACTCCATCCATCACGTCCGTTTCATGCCCAATTCTTCCTGAACAACCAAGTGCTCAAAACCACAGTGATGGGGGATACTCAGAATCTCTCTCAACAATGGACATCTCCAACCCGAGGACAACGCCATAAACATCCATCCCGAGCTATTAGCGGAAAGTTATACCCATCAATATTAGGTAGCCTCGAGTCAGAAGCGACCAATTAACCATCCTGTCTCAGCACACAACCATTATCATCCCCGGAAACATCATAATAAACTGCACACCTGCGGCCTTTCTCTACCTCCAATACGATCATCACTATAGTGGTCGTCTGCCTCCACTCAAGAAACTGCATCACTGCCATCGTACTAAGAACTGATCGTTCTCTCTAACCAATCTAAATATAAGCAAAGTCACCTAGTGTAATCTGAATAAACTGTCAGACACAATCTCTGCTTCATTCTGACAAACCTGTCGCACTACCTGTCGAAACCACATTGCCAGGCAGCTACATTTATGGGATCAAAACTCGCATCCGACAAAACATATCCTCAAGGAGCAACAGGGATTCTCTCTGCTGTCTCAGCAAGTCGTCAATCTCCAGTAGAAGAACCTCATCATACTCTTTAATTTTGTTCAGTCGTCGACCACAGGTACAAAATCTCATCCAGTCATCCTTCTTCTAGACTAACAAAGTCAGTGTGTCCCCTTGTGAAATACCTAGGCAAACAGGTTTTACCGACTTTAGCCCACAAGTCTAGTATCTATGTCCAACACCCTGTCGGTATCATCCCAACGCCTGGCATCCCAGTGCCCTCTCAACTCAAACTGACTGACAAGCCACACGGTGATCAGATCCCTCAGCACCCTGGCTGATGGTAAATTACTGCCTCTAAATAGAACTCCAGCGGCGGTTAAGAGATCCGCCTCTAGTTATAATATGCTACATGTAATCCTGCACAATATCCGCCAATCACTCCAACGGAGACGTGACAAACAAGGCGTCTCCACCACATATACTCCCAAACTCAAACCACGACAAAGCTCAAAGTCATCGAGTGAGTCACGTATCTGAATCAGGTCAAGTCTCAGACCAAAAACCAAGGGGTACTATCACATCACTCGCATCAGTAGGATATATCAACCCATACGGGGTGTTGCTGTCACACTCAAATTACTGCACTGAAGTTGTACTCTGGTCAAATGCTCTGATTTTCCGTTAGCAAGATACTTCGGGTCTTCCGCATACACAAATTGACAATGGAGATAGACAATCTGCTCACCAACACTTAGTTCTCCAAAGTTTCCATCACGGGTTGGGGAATCCCTATGGTCTTCGGGTTACTATCCCCGGTACAGTTTTCCCTACTCTAACAAGTGCTCATTCTAACCGCGAGTCAATCCACAAAATGAAAGTCTGACCAAGCTCAATACCAGAAGAGAACCCAAAGCAAAATACATCTCTAGTACTCAAGCTTAAGGGTCACCCCATCAGACTTACCACAACAACTTAGGGAAGTCAAAACACCACTATGGAAATAGGTTCCATCTACCCTACCATACGGGGGATGAACTTAATCTCTGGTCATCATCTCACACACCTCTGACCCATGCACAGTCCGAGAGTTGAACCGTGCTCCAACTGTAACGACCCGTCCCGCTACGGGCACGTTAAAACTGATACGGACTCCTAAAACCGTCCCAATACAATTTCGAGTACCCTTTTTTTTTTCCGCACTAATCATAGTAATCCACCAATAAGCCAAAAACAGTAAGCATCAATTATAATTTCAAATGATAGCATCACCCCTTATTACATTCATCCGGCTCAGTGAACAATACATATATCTCAAATACATTAACAGGTCCTCAAATACAAAATGAAACCAAGACAACTACAAAGCTGCAACTCTATGCCCGATGTTCGATTGGGGCTCCCGCCGGCCCTCCCTCTATGAAGTACCTGTGAGGCAAGGGGTGAGCTCTACATGCCCAGTGAGGGTAACACACGCACCATATGTCACCAAGCATACACGGCATAATATCATATGAACACAACAATGTCTAAGATGTCTACATGCATGACCATACAAACATGTGCCCTACCCCTAGCACAGGGCCCACGTCGGCCGGGTCTCTAGAACATCCTCTAACTAACGCAAGGTAACTCCCTTAAGCATCCAACCGCAACAGTCCACCCATCCACGGGTACGCAGACTGATTCTCAGTCAGATCGGGGTCTTTAGTCCTCAACTAGACCTCTGACCCTCTCATGACAACCCGCACGCATCCCACGACCAACCCAAGAGTCGGACTCACTAAAGTCCCAACTGATTACCACACGGGAGTAAGCACCTCACCAGTCCTCAACAAACTGCCAGCCAGACTCATCTATGGTTTCATCGACTAAGCATCAGAGTCTCGATGGTCAAATCTATAATCTCGGACCCCATATGCTGGTCTCCACACGACTGGTGTATCCACCTCTCACAGAATTTTCTAGGTCTTCTACCGAGTGAGCCGGCCGAACTCACTCGTTAGTTGCTCATAAATTCCTGGTGAGTCAACACCCATAACACAAGTCTCAACAATGGACCCCAAAGTCATAACCACGGGTAAAAGCACTACCACATCACACCACAGGCTGTACCCACCATACAGGAGTCCTAGCCTGGAACATCTCATCATATCATCCCTCGACCAATGAGCGGGCGAGCACATCCTCAGCCTACTGGATCATCCGGGGATCACGACAATACCAGTGGGAGCTGTCCCTCACCGCATTGTCCCTCGACCTAGGCGAGCACCTCCTCAGCCTACTCGGTCATCCGGGGAATCACAAACTATACCAGCGGGAGCCGTCCCTCACCGCATCGTCCCTCGACCTAGGCAAGCACCTCCTCAGCCTGCTTGGTCATCCGGGGAATCACAAACTATACCAGCAGGAGTTGTCCCTCACCGCATCGTCCCTCCACCTAGGCGAGCACCTCCTCAGCCTACTCGGTCATCCGGGGAATCACAAACTATACCAGCAGGAGCTGTCCCTCACCGCATCGTCCCTCGACCTAGGAGAACACCACCTCAGCCTACTCGGTATCCGGGGAATCACAAACTATACCAGCGGGTGCCGTCCCTCACCGCATCGTCCCTCGACCTAGGCGAGCACCTCCTCAGCCTACTCGGTCATCCGGGGGATCACAAACTATACCAGCGGGAGCCGTCCCTCACCGCATTGTCCCTCGACCTAGGCGAGCACCTCCTCAGCCTACTCGGTCATCCGGGGGATCACAAACTATACCAGCGGGAGCCGTCCCTCACCGCATCATCCTTCGACCAATGACCAGGCGAGCACCTCCTCAGCCTACTCGGTCACTCGAGGATCACAAGTCAACATCCCACCCTCTGGTCTCCACGCGGGCGAACCACTCAACCCATTAGACCACTGGGGACGTCTCATCCGCCACATACTCGGGTAACGTAACAACCGGGTCTTCCAAGTCTACCTAGGGTCAACCAACACCCAACCCAAAGACTTCCCTGAAGATTCCATGACTGCCTCACCATTGGTCCCGACCGAGACTCCTGGGCACCTCGTTCTCTAACCCAGACGACGCCTCACCCACAAGCGTGTCTGAAGACCACCAACGGTAGGCCTAACAGCTCAACCCCTAGTAGGGGGGACACCTCCGTCATCTATCGATCCATAACCAAACTACGTTTCCTAGTATGGTTTCTCATAACCTCTCAATCCTAGCCACCCGCAAGCTAGGGGTAGTCTCTAAATCCTGATGTTGCCTAGTACCCATGCCCCCACCGACATTCCATTTACATTAGCTACATGCATACAAAATTATCTCTACGCATGCCGTCAATATGTCATATCGCAACATAATTAAGTATATACATCATCATCTATCACATGCTACACATTAACATTCGGATATGGTATCAATCATGGCATGTTCCATACGAGCATAGAAAGTGGTATCATCTACTATCTACTGCACGCAATTCCAAAGCATGTTGATTAAATTATTAATCACATACATGGCAAGTTATCACACATCAACCAATCATGTTATCATATCATCAACAAGTCATGACATCCGATAAACTATTCATAGGTGCTCCATGAGCAATGGGTACAAATACACCCGGATGAGGCCCCCGCCACATAATGGTAACAACAGTTCCCTTGCCGAGTGGCCTATAATACCCGGGGACCCCATTCGCCGCATTTTGTACCCACACATCTGATAGAGTAATAATGTGTATAGATGCATGCTAAAAGAGGTGATAAGTTCCCTCACCGTGTGTGCGTTTTGAAATCATTTTCGAGAAACCGGGTCCACTGGGTCGAAGGGGGCTCGATCTGATAAAAGAAATACAAAGATTAGCGAACGGGTTAAAACGGGCTAAAACGAGCTAAAACAGTTCTGGGCCACAAACGGGCCCCAAAATGGGCCGAACATGGCCCAAAACTGAAAACCAGATCCAAAACTAGGTCGGGTTCGGGATTGGGCCTAAAACTGAAAACTGGATCTAAAATGGGTTGGATCTAAAAACTGGGCTTTAAAAGGGGCTGGGCCCAGAGCTGGACTGAACTGGGCCGGGCTTGAAATCCGGCCGGGCCTGACTAGCCAAGTCGGGTCTGGGCCGAGTCGAGCCGGGCCGAACCTGATTGGGTTGGCTTTGCCCAAAACTGAACTCGGCCGAGTCGACTCGGTGACTCGACCGAGTCGGCTCAGCAACCCGATTGGAAAACTGAAGGAAAGAGGGGGAAAAGAAGGGAAAGCATGGAAAATAGGGGAAAAACGGAGAAAAGGAATGAAGAGATAGGAAGAAAGGAGGGGTACCTGAGATCGGACTCCGACGGCGGCAAGGAATCTGGAATCCGGCAGATCTGACGGAACTAGGGCTGCTCGGGGCGACGACAGAGAGTTAGAGATAGGGCCGAGGGAGAGACGAACGCCAAGGGAAGGGCGGCGGCAGGAAGAGGGATTGTGGTTTACCGAGGAGAGGGAAGAAGGGAAGAAGGAAGAAAGAAAGTAGAGAGATGAAGAAGATCGGAAAGAGAGAAGAGGGAGGAGAGGTCGAGAGAGGGGAGAGAAGGAAGCGGCGGCGGCGGGATTAGGGTTTCAAGAAGAGAGGAAGAGAGGAAGAGAAAGAACGGGAGAGAGAAAGAGGGCTGGGCGGCACTGTAGCGCATAGCTACAATGCTGCCGAAGAGGTTATAAGGGGTTAGTTTAGGTTTTTTTTTTTTTCTTTTTTTTTTAAATAAAAGCTTCCAATTTTCAAAATATATTTATTTTTATTTTTTATTTTTTAAAAGGAAAGCCCGAAGAAATCAAATGACAAACGTCGGGGGGAAAAACGTGTGATTTTCAAACTTTTTATTATGACAGAAAATTCAATAATTCAAAATTATCAAAATGCCCTCTGAGACTCCGAACTCAAAATCGGACAAATCAGGACCCAAAACGGGGCCCACACTCTACCCACCGCTACCAAGACTTCAAAACTCCGAAATATCGGGTCGGGTCATTACAAAAAATGCTCTTAACTTGAGCTATATAACTCAGGTTAGGGTGAATAAATACATTTTGGAAAGCTATTTGAGTACTCTATGTAATCATAAATATTTTACTAATACTTGATCACATTTGATGGAAGAAAGAGCTTCTCCAAATCAGGGCAGATTCCACCTATCCTAAGAATCCCATAAGTTTTGCCAATTTTAAGCTATGGATTCTAAGGTATACCCCAAGGGTAAGTCTGAGTCTTCTAAGTGTCCTTAACTCCATTTATCTGACTTGGTTGGCCTTAGCTCATTTTCCTTTGTTGTTGCTCTGCCTTCCATAGTCCCTGCTTTTGGTCTTCATTTGATTTGACTTTGACGATCTTCTAGAGGCAAGGTTTGGACATAGATGACAAACTAACATTAGACCACTAGACTTACATACATTACATCTCAAAGAAAAAAAAATGTAACTTGATTTCATACAAGAGACTCAGGACATCAAAAGTAAACATGCTTCTTGGATCTTGTCTTCTTTGAGAATGCCTGGCTACTTCATTGTGAGTATACTCTGTAGACTTTGACTTTGGACTTAAGAGTATGTTTGAAATTTGTCTTATAATTTTATATCAATAAAAGCATCAGTATCGTACGTTAATACTTTGTAATTATCAAAATTACCTTTACACCCTTGGAAAAAACCTTTAGGCTAACAGGTAGATATGGTTGTTCCCATTTATACACGTGTTACGTGTATTGTGATTTGATTTTTTTTCTTTTAATTTTTTTTAAAATAATTAAGTCCTAAATATAGCCTTAGGCGAAGCGTTGTACAATTGAGTTGAATTTGTTGGAGCTTTGTGCTTGTTTAGAATCTTTCCAGTGAGTTACGTCCTACTTTGATTCTTTGAATTTAATTTGGTTTGTGTTTTGAATTGAATTGAAGTTAATTGTTGAAGTTTAATTTCATGGTGAATTTAATTCATGTCTTGTATGCATTCCAATTCCTAATTAAATTACAATTCAACAACCAAATTGGTTCTCAAAAGGTTCAATGAACGCCGTCAAATTAGTGCTGGATTTATGTTCCATGCATGCATATGATTATTTAAATTGCTTATAATTGTGGATCTAAATTAATTTCATAAATTATTGCACTCAAAATAAATAGTCCATGTTCGTTTTGATTTCAATTGAGCATCTAATTTTTTCGATGAATTTTGGCTCAGTCAAAATTATCTTGTTGAAATTGATGTCATATCTTTTTTAGAGTGATCAAAAGGATTAACAGTTGTTTTTTTCAGACTTTCTATCATTATAATCTTTGATCTGGCCTAAAATCCTGGATCTAAAACTTATCTTAGCATTAGGCCAAAGTAGGCATCAAAACCCGTCCTTACCTGTCATCAGGTGGTATCAGAGCATGGATCTTGTATTGACATGTTGGATTGGGAATACTATTGCTTTCGGTATGCATTGATTACTTTGTTTGGAAAGGAGGTGTTTTCTACTTTTGGAGAAATGATATCGTTGGGATTTTTTACTTGAATATTTCGTACGATGGTAACGACTGAAAGAACAAGTTACAACCCAGAAGGGAAGAAATCGATTGCATACCTTAGAAGGCAACTTCAAAAAGTTGATAAAGAAAATTGCGATCTAAAAATAGCCATATAGATTGTAGACCTCACAAGACGACTTGAGGAGGCCTATGCATAAGGTGAAAGATTGAGAAAGAGATCTAAGAAAGTTAGATTTAATCCTTCAAGAAGAATAGAGGAGAAAGAAATATAAAGTTCATTTGAAATGAACATAATAGATAGGGGTTTGGACACCTCTACTTAATACCCCTTTTGTTTCTTTGAACAATATGTACCTACTTTGGATTGTTCACCCAAATTTGATAAAGAAGCTATTTTTAGTGGTAATAATGGCAGTTTAACGTCTCAAGGAGAAGAATAGTAACGATATCTACCTTCACAAGTGTATATGATTATGCTGATATTTGACAGTTTCGTAGATGTGTTTGCATTACTAGAACAAGGTGAAGATGATTTAGTTGAAGGACAATTGGAAGATGCACAGGAGGAGAGACTGGAGGATATTCGACTTCTGGAGGAATTAGATTCAGAGTAATTTTCTTCAGAAAGAATAATGTGGTTCAGTTGACCGTCTAACCACATCAACACCTACATCTACAGTCAATCATGAGCAGGGCACTTAAGTTGCGGTCTTTCAACCTCCAGTTCAAGATTTGGAAGCGACTGCACTTGAAGAAAGACTGGTGGAAACCATAAACTCAAGGGTGATTTTCTTCCTACTAGGGGGGAATGATACAGATATTGAACCCGACAAGGACCTGATCGAAGACGAAAGGCCCAATTAAGCACAATTGACGAGTTCACCCTCCAAATCTATGCTTGGATCGATGGAGGGAAGAGAAAATCTCAAATCCAATCCAGCAGACCCATTTACACCCAAATCAAAGCCTATTTGCATTAATTTAGGATCCAGACCAATTTTAACACTTCTTGGACCTAAAAGCCCAATAAACCAAGTCTGTTTACTAGCCTTCGGGGATCCCACTTCAAATCCATGTCAGCAGCCACGTCACAACTCCTATAGGTCCCATAGTATTCTCGTTAAGTAGTTAAGCACAACAAGAGCTATTGACGATGGAAATCAAATCGGAAACCCAACAATGGATGTGACACCCCCACCCATCTGGGGTTGTGGGAATTGTCCCACATCACTCGGGAAGTGAGATTAGTAGGTGTTTAAAGAGAGGGGAAGACCTTTCACATGGATGAAACCTTTTGGATCTGGCCAAGTGGGTCGACCTAAAGCAAAACCTTAAGGGTCCATGGGGCCAAAGAGGATAATTTCATCTTGGGTCGGCTCGGATCGTGACAATTGGTATCAGATCACAATTCCACTCTTGGCCTGTGTAGGCCCTTTATCTGTGTGTGAAGTGTCCCACATTGCCCAGGAGGTGGGATTGGTAGGTGTTTGAAGAGAGGGGAAGACCCTTCACATGGATGAGGCCACTTGGCCAGGCCCAAAGCAAAATACCTAATTAGTTTTCGGGACGTGTGCAAACATTTCTATCCATATATACTGGATAAAACTATAGGAATTTTAGAGTGACCTTTTCAGGTGGGATATGATTTGAATTTAGGACTTTCATTTTATGAGACAAATTTCTGACCAACACACCGGCCTTTAAAGTTTTTTTGACTTAAAATACTTAGATTTCATTTAATATAGTTTTATTATTAATCAATATCTGATATTAAAAATTTTGTGCCTATCAAATATGAGGCTTTAGTGTTTAGAGTACAAATTCAAAGATGAAAGTCCTCGTTGTGCTCTCTAAGTTGAAAAATAGTTTATGTCGATATGAATAGATACTGTATGATATCAATTTATTTATATTTAAAATTCGATTCCGTTCACTTTGATTAATATATACCAACATATTAATAGACAAGATAGCGAACACCCGACCATTATATTTTAATTTTGAAGTCGACATCTTTTTTACTCTACCTACCATTTATCTTATTATTTTATATTCAATACATAAATTTTTATTATTTAAAAATAAAATAAGAGTAGGCAGATAGAGAGCCTTTATCTAAATAGTACAGATGGAGAAGAGTAATGGATGAGTGTACTGTATCAGTGGTGTATGGGGTGCAACGTGGCTATTTTGCTTATTTGCTCATGTAATCTGCAACAAAGATAATCAATCTCAATCATCTGTAGTTCTGTACTTCTGTGTATTCAGCCACTAATAACTATTTTTTAAAATAATTACTATATTAATAGAAAAATAATAGAGGTACAAATATAATGTTCATTAATAATTATTAGATAAATTTGTTGTAAGAATCTAAAGTTCAAGTCCTTTAATAACTTAATACTCATCTCGAAGGGAGGTTTTCCATTATAAAAAAATCTTATTTTATTCACAGAGTGTAATTTAACTAGTTGTCTTCTGCCTCATTAAGCAGGAGGTTGTGGATTCAAACCCCTATGATGTAGTCTTGTGTGTCGTAGGGGTATTGGGTTTACTTGTGGGGATTTTACACTGGATAACCTGCAGTTTCCCACACTAAATTAAAAAAAAAATCTTATTTTATAAAGAAATTACTTTAATTATATATTTGAAAATTTTAAATTATTTTATTTATTTGAAATGTTACACAATGTAAAATAATTATTTTGCTATTTTGATTAAATTAAATTTTAATATTTTAAAAAGATTCATCATCCCTATTGCTATCTATATGAGTGACGCAATGTAGACGATACAAGAGAATGGTCTTATGTGAATTAACCAATTGAATTTAAATATCTTTAATTGATCATATATTTTAAAAAATCTTTATGTTGGACATGTATATATTGTAATTCATAGGTAGATTCCAAAGGGTGTCGAATATTACGGGGAATACTAGTGTGCTGTTGATTTTCCATTTTTTTACATTTAATTACTTTAAATTATTTTTTACTCATTAAACTCAGAAATCTTTAAAATAATTTAATTGATATAATTAAAATGATTTTTAATAAACGAAATATTAAAAATTATTTTAAATAAATTCATTACTATCTCATTTAATAAACACAACCAAAGTAATAATTTTCCTCTTTTAATATTTTTAGAATAAAGTTGATTGGTGATAGGCCCTGTTCTCAAGTTCCGTGTATATCGAGAAAGAATAGTTTTGGCCATGGACCACACTATCATGTGGAGATGGTGAGCATGAGTGTGAGGGTCCACATGTTCATTTGTATCCATCATTTTCTTTCTTGTTCAAGAAAAAACCCATCACAATTTTACAATTTACAATGGAGTCCGAATCTTCTTGAGTGCATGGTAATTAATTTTTTATGATTAAAGTATTTAGGTATTTTAATGTATCCGATTAATCTTTTAAGCATGTGTAAACTTTTTTCTCACGTGCACAAAATAACTCTAAGAAGAGTGTCTCTTTGAAGTGAACTAGAAATTTAACTCAGGACTTGCACCCAAAGCTTTCTTTGTTTCAAAGATTTTATCACGTGTGGCGTATGATATGACATCCAACAAGGATATGATGTAATTAGGGTTGAAATTGGGTCGGACTGGGTTGGTTTCTTAAAACTCATCCCGATCCGAGTCAATATATTATGAAACCCAACTCGAGCTTTTGACCCTAAAATTTTGACCTGATCCGATCCGAATTCCAACCCAACTTAACCTGAAATTTTGACTCGACCCGTATTCTGAATCCATTTTAACCTTTTTTTAGTCGGATCGAGTCGGGTTAACTTGTAAATTTCTCAACCCAACCCAACCCGAATTTTATGCGGGGCTTTACTTCTGAACCTGACTCGACCTACTAGGCAGACTTGCATGACCCGACCTGCATGATTTCTCAGGTCGGGTCATGCGGGTTGAGTCAAAATCCAGCCCGAGTTTCACCCCTACATGTAATGGTATGAAATTCTTTTTGACTCCACCTTATGTGTAGAAAATGAGCCTTCTAACATGGACTTTTAAGGCTCAAAATATCATGAAGCAGGTCTAGAAGCACGTAGGACACTTATATAGGCTCAAATTTAAGCGAAATTGGGTTCATTAGAAAGCTGATTGAGTCCTCGCTTGCGACCACTGTTTTTTTGGATAAAATTGGATTGGAAATTCTTAAATTAAATTCAAATTGACCACGCCATCTTCTAATAAATCTTCATAGCTTTTGATAGCCGCATCAATTTCAACCATACAAACATAATTATTCTTCTACTTATTCTTAAGTTAAGTTACATTTTTTGAGTGATAACATAAAATTTCATTAAAAGAAAGGGAAGTAAATATAGAGTAAGTGGTCTAAAAGGATTAGACCACTAAAAGGGAAAGAACTAGATAAAAACAACAAAATAGAAATACAACAAAAATCAAAGGAAGAAGACACCTGCAGAATAGTTATCAACACCCAATTTAGCAAAATAGTCTGCAACCTCATTAGCTTGAGCACCCAACTCTAGTAAAGGATACTCCCAACTCCTTTGGCAACTCTTTCACCTCTCTAACTACATTAACCAATCTCCAAGGAGGACGCCTCAATCTCGTTGTCCATTTAAATGCATTTACCGAATCCCCTTCAATCACCTAGATCTCCCTGCCCAAATTCCTTCCAAATTACTAAAGCTCTCATATACTAAGAATTTTCGCATCATTTGAATCTTTGATACCCGACTCAATGGATATGATGGAAGATTCACCCCTATAATTTCTAAGAATTCCACCAATACCTGCTGGGCCTGATTTCCCTCTCGAAGCTCCTATTGATGTTTAATTTCATCGTACTCTGTGATGGGGGCCTCTACTTCTCTGACGACTTAACTTTTCTCTTCTGAATACTCATGCAACCCTCCCATGATAAGATGAGATTATTGATTTTAAGACCATTATAATTTGGATCCTCTAAATTACTTTTTTCTTCTAAATATTTATTTGTCCTCTAACTCCATAATTTTAAGATAATTTTCTATTTGATTGTTTTCTACTGTCTGTTGTTTTTAATTCCATAATTTTCATATAAGTTGCTTCTGTATTATTTTTATTTTATTTATTATTTGTGTTTCTTATTATTTTAATTTTATAACATTACGTATAAATAATTCTTAATTTTTTAAATTTATCACACATTTAACGTCAAAACACCAAGACTTTTACTTGCTAAGAAAAACACCAAGACCTTTTTAATTAATAATAAATAAAACAACTATAGGCAAATACTGAAGTAGAGGAGAGAAATTGATTTGCTGCTTTGCGCACTTGTAGTTTCACTAAAATCGGACATTGTATTGTATCGAAAGGTGAAAATATGGGCCGATACGATACATCTCAGGTTTTTGAACCTGATATGTATCGGCCGATACGATTAGTATCGTTCGTACAATTTAAGAATCGGGAATATCGGCCGACATCTCGGCCATCATATCGGCCGACTTGATTTTTTTTTTTTAACAAAAAACAAAAAAAGAAACGCACCGTACTCGGCCGATATTAGGTCCAATATCAGCCAGTATCAGCCAATATATTGGTCCAATATTGGCCAGTATCGACCGATATCTCGGTCCAAAATCGGCCAATATCGGCCGAAATTGGTTTTAGGTGGGCTTGACCCTCGACGAGGTATGTAGGGATGTGATCACAGTAAATATTTGACAATCAGTCTCCATAAACCTAACAACTTTAGTAGTAATTTGAACATCTAAATAAGGAACCACACATTCCATTTTTCAACAAATTTTTTTCCTGATTTTATTAATAAATTTGGAAAATCCCAATGTTCTAACTTCAAAATAACATTTGACATATAAATGACCGATATTTAATGAAAAAAATTAGATAGCCAACAAGCCCATCAGTTTCTGCATTTTCTATAAATTTTTTGGATTTTTTTGAAAAAAGTAAAAATTAAAAAATAAAAAATAAATCGGATGAGAGAATGATATCGGTGGAGATATCGGCCAATATCCGAGATATCAGCCGATATGGCCAATATGTATCAAATCCGATTTTTAAACCTCTGATTATATTACAATGAATTAGTATTTTTATTATTTTATTGTTATATTATTGAAATAAATTAAAAAAAAAACTAATTATCAAGACTCGTGACATGACAATCTCTCAACGTGTTAAATAAATCTAAGTTTGTTGCCTTTCAAAGACAAGAATTTCTAGATTAGTCATCAAATGCAAGAACGAGATAACGCTGCCAAGATGGACCAATTGTGGGAGGCTGGTTACTAGGAAACTTCTGCGTTAAAGGCTCCCAATTCACGTTTTTCATTCTATAGTACATTAAAATCTCTATATCTAATATGGTTCGGAGTATAGTACAAATATAATATTATAAAAGTTATTAAATTAGAAGGTTTAGACTTAGAATATTCATTTCTAAAAATCTTTTTAAAAATCTCACCTATTATTAAAATGTCCTTTTGACTTCTTTATGTAGAAACAAATCATTTAATTCATTTTTATACATTTCTCGTTCATTGAAAATATATTATATGCACTGTCTCAAAGAATGAGAAAGTTTATCCAGAAGTCTATCTCATATTACTTTTCTGGAGTTTAGATGATATAGCTTGTGAGGTTTTTAGTTACTTTTACAGTACTTTTGTATTATGAATGTATGAGATATTTCTTAATAAAATAGTTGGGACAGTATATTTTTTTATTCAGAATATATATTGAGTACTGAGTTAAGAGATTTATTACATTTTGTATGGGACCGAGGTCGAGACCAGCTGTCGATATTATTTTAGATAAGTATACATTATACGGAGTTTACTGTATTATTATATAAAACTACAAAATTCTAAATTTTAAAGAGAATTAGTTAATTTTTATAAAAATCAAATTGAGGGTGAAAATGACAAAAATTTTGCACCGCTTAGACTGAAATTAATGATTCTATGCAACACTTGAATACCTTCTTTTCAATGGATAACTTTTGAAAGTGAATTTTAACATTAATATGATTTTTCTCGTGATATCAGATCATGTTTCATATGTAGCTTCGCAGGTAAAAGAGGATGCATCTGCTTTTATTATTAAATTCAACAGTTGTGATAAACATGCATTTTTTTTTAATAAATGTGTAAACTAAATAGGCTTAGGTAGATATTATAGATTAAAATCTCAGATTTTCGAGATTTCAGTCGAAATCTCTCTCTCTCCACTTTTTCATTTTTGAAAAATATCGATATTTTTTTATATTTTAATTTTTCTAAATTAAAAAAATAAAAGTAGGCTCAATTTTGAAAAAAGAAAATTGAAATAAAAAATATCAGCTGATATTAACAAATATCAGCCGAGATATCGACCTAAGTCTATAGTCGATATCTCATTTTTTTTAAAAAAAATTAATAAAGTTTAATATCAGCAATATCTCATTTATGTTGGCCGATGTACCAGAGATATATCTCCTGCTAAAAAATCCAAATTATCTTAGTCAATTACGAGATTTAGTCATTTAGTAGATTACTAACCATGTCCATGATTCATGACTGAGCCGACCTGTCAATTCTTGAACTTGGACCATATTTATAAGTTATAACCCGACATATCACGTCTAGAGTCTTGACCCTGCAAAGCAACTTTTGTACGATGGTGTTGTACATAAAGTGACGGATCAAGCCTAAAGCACCCAAGGAAAAAAGTAGGGCTGCCCACAATGACAAAGAAGGGAGTTTTGAGTCATTGGCCAACCAGTTTAAATTTTCCTTTCGGCTTTGTAGTTCATACCTATCTCTTGTGAAATGACTTGGGCCGGGACTAATGTTCCAGGAATGATTCAACTAAGATAATATTTATTGGGCTGCGCACCTAAATTCCTTTTAAGTCGTTGGGTAGAAATGTTGGGTTGGTTACAGCCTTACATGTAACAACAGACTTTTTGTCTGACTTGACCTCACACGATTATATAAAATATTCTAAACAATTAAAGACTAGAGAAAAAAAATTGATAAAAAATGAAAGATATTAGAACTTTCTTTTCATGTGAGCATATTGAAATATATAAAATTGATAGAATAGGATATGTTTTTTTTTTTTTTTTTAACTTGGATAAGGTACATGGGCTAAAATTAATAGGTAATTTTCTTTTAAAATATTAATTTTAATTTAATTTGGATCAGGTTCAAGTATGAGACTCCTCTACCCAATCTGACTTAGATTTATTTCTAGTTTGGTTGAGTTAAGTCAATTTTAATTTTTTTTAAGAAATGCAAGATTTAAACCTGATATTTTTGAAGTTAGGACAATCATGTTCATGAGTCAGGTCAAAAATTGCCATCTCTGAGTGCAAGTAGCACGAATAATAAATCTTAATAAATCGATGAATACGTGACCTCTCTCTTCCTGAGCGGAGAGGCCACCCAACGGTGGGTCTTGCACCACTCATTCATAAAATCCCATCATTGTGGATAAGATATTCAAGACACCATCTTCAAAGGTGTTTTAAAACTCGAGTAAACCATATAGTTTGAGACACTTGGACTAGGCACGTTCACGGGCTAAGTTCGGGCTGGGGTTTGTCGAAAAAAAACTCGAGCTCCTTCAAGGCTTGTCAGACTTTTAAAGGCAAAGCTTGAGCCCTCTATTTAACGCCCGTTTATTTTACATTTGGTTTTTTTATTTTTTCAGAATTTTAATTTTGTAACTTGAAAATTTAATTGTATAGATTGTAAGGTATATTTATATACCTACGACCAATTAAAATTTCAAACTAAATATCAATTTCTAGCCACTTGATCTTGATAATCAAAGTTGGCAGACGTCCTCGAAGAGATGACGCTTGATGATTTTTACTATGAAATTTTAATAGATGACCGGTTTTGAAATTTTTTTTTTCAATTGTATATTTATGTTTTCAATTTATAAACAAAAAATAAAAAATATTTTCAGTCAATTTCAGTCGACTCAACACGACAATATTTCGACTCGAGCTAGTCAATAATTTTTTTCATAAGTTCCAATTTTCTAAAACCTTAGTCAGATTTCTTGAGTTGATAATATTTTGAGTCGAGTTCAAATTTCGACTTTTCTAACACTGACTTATATTAAGTCTTCTGTATGAGTTTATTTATTATCATTGATACGGTTCGTAGCAGCTGCTACGCTTTGTCTCTCTTCTGGTTTTTTATTATTTTCAAGAATATATAATTTTATCATTAGGACCTAGTCATTTAGACAATCAAATAATTTTTTCAAACCTTACAAAATTGAGAATTCAAATTATTATTAAAAATTAATGCAAAAAAATCAGAAATTATATGTGCAGGGTAGATGTCATTTTCGCACTACATAATCATGCAAAACAGTAAATAAACATTATGTTAAAAATCATTTTAATAAAGTTAAAGCGTATATTTCCTAAAAATTAAATTCAGATACAAATTAAAAAAAAATTACATGTGCATGGAAAATTACATTTTAACACTATATTTAACATCTAAAACAGTAAAAAAATTTAACCTAAAAAATAACATCATTCAAATAAACTTAAAGCATATATTTCCTTAAAATAAAATTCACGTAAAAAAGAAAAAAATTACATGTTCATGGAAAATGACATTTTTTTCACTATATAATCATCTAAAACAGTAAATAAACATTAAGTTAAAAAAAACACATCATTTTAAAAAAATTAAATATTTATTGAAAATATTTTGTTTAAATATTTAGTCGACCAAAAATTATTTCGATTGAATCGATCAAACTATATTTTTAATGATTGCAAAGTTTAAATATTATAAATTATATCAAATTTGAAGAATTTAAAAATTTAGTTTCATTGTTGAAATCAAGTAACTTTTATTATATTACATATTTAAATAAAGACTTTTCAATATACCCATCGTCACTCTATTTTAAGAGTCTCATTCTAAGCGTGTTGTTGTTTGCGATCATCATACATGGGTACAATGTTAGCGTTACGAGCGGAAACAAGAAAAATCGAACAGAAATAAACACATAGCACGATACAATATTTTAACATGGTTCGACCCACCTAGCCTACGTCCACGGAACGACAAAATATTCACTATATGAGAAAGAATATACATGTACAATAATAATGACTCCCTTGGGTCAAGAGCCCAAACTCGAAGTCCCGAGCCCCTCGTACACCCCTGTATAAGACACATCGACATCACTTCTCAGTTGATGTGAATCTCTCTCATACTCAGAATAGTGAACCCAAACTTCTGTGTTCCTCCCTCTACGCTTCCTGCGTCCTACGAGCAATCCCGACAAGCTTCTCAAACGCGAGCGTATCCGATGATGGTGTGTCCCACACACACACAGATCTCCACCTCTGCTCTGGCGAAGGGGCTTCGTCTCTCCAGCCGCACTCCTGCTGGCTGCCACTCACAGATCTGACAACCCAAATCTGCAGCGGTATTGCACTATTGCTTACGCCCCTCTCCGGCCATCGAGCTGTCCTCCAGACATCGTCAGATCTATGTACCGTTGAGATTCCACGCCGTCTTGCATGCGGCCACATAAGGCCCTCTTCACATGCGACTGAGAGGTCCAAGGCCAAAAGGCCTTCCTCAAGGCGTCCCTCTCTCTTCCTGGGATTCCACACACCACCTTTGCTGCAAGAGGCCCCTTCTGGCCTCGGAAGGCACTCGGCCGAACGGCAGGGTTTCCATGAAACCCATGTCCTTAATATATAGCAGTATTGCAGTGTCCTATGTTTAGCAGTTTCCTAATGTAATTAGGAATCCCATGTAATTAGGAGTCCTATGTAACTAGACTCCTAATTTCAGTAGAATTGAGCCACAAGTTCCAACATACAACACAAGCATTATGGACTCCAAAGTTCAAAAAAATTGCCTCTTGGTACCATCCAATATGAAAAAAAAAAAATGTTTGTTTTTAAAAACTTTTAAAAATGTTGAAACTACTTACTTCTTAATTAAGATTATATATTATACCGAAACATTGACAGATATTTTTTGTCAAGGGTGAAACTTTTTTTTTAATCCAACATTTTAATCTCAATTTTAGACCCAAGATGACAAAGACTTAAGTAGAGATACAGATCGAAATCATGGATGCCAAGTGATGAATTTGAGCTTGGTCTGTAACACGGATGCCAGTTCTAATGGTGTGGCAAACCTTGATTAAAAATCATTTTGGATAGCGAGTATATCCTTAGTTTGATATCTCAAGGACTTCTCTAAAGATTGAATAAATTATGAAATAGTGGTATTGTGCTCGGATATTCTACCGCATGTAAGAGAGTGGGAGATAAGATGGGTTCTTTCTTATGGGTTTGAGAAGGGTTAGGAGAGATGAGTATACAAGGGATTTAGGATTTAAACTCGTAGAGTCATTCATATTTTACGGGTATTATCTCTTTTCTCTCATAGTGATATTTACGCTCTGTGGACGTAAATAGTATTTGCTAAACCACATAAATCTTTGAATTATGGTGTAATTATTTGATGTTATATTTATTGTGCTTAGATTGATTTATTTATGCATATTTATTCTTAACAAAAACGAGATAAAAAATGACAATGATGAATTTGCATACTAGAAATGGAATGACTGTGACTATGACCTTAATTGCAAATAAATTTGTACACTTCTAAAATCTTCAATGGAATAAATTTAAATCTGGATTTTACAACTCAAATCAAAGTATTTTGTCCCTGAAAACCAACTTCACAATGGCTCAGGACAGAATCCGAAGCTCAGATGAATCACCTAATTCAAGTTCACTCATTGGAAAATGAAACTAAGATCAAATCTCACACGTTCATTATCAGCATGCAATGACACATTAAAGGAAATGTTATTTGAAATCAAATTGAAAGATGAAGTTAAGATTCAAGAATCCAATGGTGGGATATGAAATTGAACAATTCAAGATAGAAAATGAAATTCAAAATCCATAAGCAAGCATGCATGAAAATTAATTCAATATTCAATTAATCTAGAAATCAAAGAACCAAACCGACCAAGTTCTGGAGAGACAAAACACTGTGCTTGAC
This sequence comes from Chimonanthus salicifolius, assembly GCA_013350335.1. Taxonomy (NCBI): domain Eukaryota; kingdom Viridiplantae; phylum Streptophyta; class Magnoliopsida; order Laurales; family Calycanthaceae; genus Chimonanthus; species Chimonanthus salicifolius. The sequence goes on from CM023532.1 coordinate 52,869,419, forward strand.
TTTTGTTTATTGCTTCAAATCAATTGTTTGTCCCATACAATGGCCGAGCCCTCCAATTTATAGACTCAATATTGGAGAAATTCAAGGAGAAAAGATAATCGAATAATCAAATCTACCCTAATTGGTGCTATCCCAAAGGGATTCACATACTCAAGGGTTGCTAAAATCCTATATTCCTAATTGAAATTCATCCAATGGTTGAATGCCATGTGGATTTATTACATCATACTTTGAAAGTAAAAAATACAAAATGAGATCATAAAGTATTCTTGCATGGGCAAAAATTTGTTTGATTTGCACTGAATCGTAGCCACACAATTTGGATTGTTGTCCATAGTTGATCCACATGCCAATTGCAAGAGATTTCTTCTAATTTGATGATTAACAAATCAGCTCAAGCGGTCCCAATCAGTCCATGTGCCCAAATTTTGTTAAAATTAAAAGATTCCATGCCATGTGGCATCCAACTTGTCAATGATGTGGAATTCATGTAATTAGCTTACTAGCAGTATATGGGCCTTCTAAAGTGGGCTTTAGAGGCCCAAAACAGGCCCAACTCATAAGTCCATCATTAGGGCTTAGTTTGGGCTCGTTCAAACCCTTGGAAAGCCTTCTCTTTCCTCCATCAATTTTATTATAAAAATTGAGAGCTATTTTCATCACTCATCTAAATACTCACCATCATCCAATGGGCTTTGGATATCCTTACCATTCCCTCGTTGAAATAACTCGATATCGAGTTGAAATCATTGTCACAAATCACGTTCTTGGGATATTAACAACAATTGTTAATAGCGGGATATTTTCAAATTCTCGGGTTTTTATCAGGAATTTAACAGGAAAATCTCGCGGAAAATATATTATTTAAAAAATAATAAAAATAAATATAAAAAATAAATAATGTGGCCGGAGTTTGAAAACATAGATGATATTTCAAAAATAAAAAATGTGTATTTGGCCCAAGCGTTTTTAACGGTAAAATCTCGGGATTTTAACACGAATTTACCGTTTCTCACGATAAAAACGTATTTTTAACAGGAATTTACTGTTAAAAATGGCACACACGATAAGCTCGGGGTTTTAACGCGCAAAAATTATTTTGCCAATTTTTTCGTGATAAAAATGAAAATATCAGAGATATTTGTTACATTGGTTGAAATCACCATCCCTATAATGTAGATGTGGAATCTGACCATTTTTGTAGTCTTTGGGCATGCATATTAGCAAAGAACTATTATGTAATTTTTATTTTCTTATATTTTTAAATATGATATATCACTCAGAGATTTGGTAAAAAAATATGTTCTAACTTTCTAGGTAGATTTGAGATATTAATCGATATCGGATTTTCATAAAATTAGATTCATTGGAAATATTATTCAATTACCTTTCCAACAAATCTAAATTTACATAATTCCGATATACATAGACAAAGTTATGGCATTTTTTTTGTAAATAAGTGTTTGAGAGTAATGGAAAAAATGTAAGATCCAACTTTTTTGTTGTTAGATCCATAATTTTCTTATCTTGGACCTCTATAAATTTAGGCCTCGTCGACCATTGCATGTACACAACCAGTTGAATTAAATTCTAGTGAAAGTAAAGTACAACCAGTTGAATTAAATTCTAGTAAAGGTAAGAGTGCTTTTGGGTCTCTCACAGTGTGGTGAGTCAATTTATCTTTTTTTGTATTTTGTTTTGAATGGATGTTGAGTTAAGTTTGATTCATGCAAGTGTGTGTTTATTTGTATCTTGAATTTTAAGTCTTTGATTGATTAGATAAACATTGTATAATTGAAATTGGACAACGTGATTCAATTTTAATTCAATTGAATTTCATTTTTTGGAAGAATTTTGCATGGTATTGATTTCTCTTTAAGTGGTTGACTTTTTTTTTTTTTTCGAGTCATAAAACTTGTACCTAAAATTCATTTAAATTGACAATTTTTTAATATATGCGAGTTTTTCTTACAGTTACAACCATTAGCCTTCATCAATTTGAATGGTCTTTAATTTTATATCATGGTTATGTGTAGTTTTTAAAATTTGATGTATAGATAGATATCTACTGAAACGACAATGCAGATATCTACAAAGTTAGAGCTTTAAATTATTTTTTATTTTTAAAATACGCAAAATGAAAATACTGGCTAAGCCGGTACATATTAATTTATGATCAGATACAGTATCCAAAATCTTGATATGTACTATCAATATCTATCATATTGGCCAATTTTATAGCTTAGTGTCAATAAATTCCATATCACTTAATCACGAATTAGCATGAACATATTTAATATAACTAATATGCAGTATGGCCCAATAACACCGAAGGAAGTAAAAAAGAAAAAAGAAAAAAAAAGAAAAGAGAAAGTGTTTCTTTACAAAATAGACAAAGTAATATAATGTCTAGCATGACAGTTCAGTTTTTCTTACAGTTTTAAATAGATAGTTAGTTTATAAAAAATAATTTATTAAATACAAATTTAAATGTTAATTTCAGATCGATGAGATAAATAGTTTAGATGATCAAAAGTTTTCATTCCGATAAAGTACATTAGTAAAACTCATCCTTAAAAATCGGCTTATAAGGAGAGGATGCCTATTTATTTATAAACTCAAAGATCCCAAAGTCCACACACGGTGTGGGACATGCTAACACTCCTCCTCAGTCCCAGGACTGGAGATACTCGACTCTCTCCCTCCATTTAGGGTTGGAGATACAAACCTGATCCATTCCTGTGATACCTTACTATGATACCATGATAAAACACATTAGTATAACTCATCTGTAAAAATCGACTATTAAAAAAATCGACTATTAAGGAGAGGGAAGCCATGTAATTATAAACCTCATATTCCAAAGGTCCACTAGCAATGTGAGACTTTGCTAACACTCCCTCTCCATGTAAAGGTTGGAGACACTCGGCTCTCCCCCTATGTACAAGGCTGGAGACATCAGCGTGATCTATTCCAGTGGTACTCCCTGCTCTTATACCATGTTCAAAGACATGAGTATAACTCATCCCTAAAACTAGCTATTAAGGAGAGTGGTGTAGTACATAGTCTGACCTGACCTGACCGAACATCGAAAATCCAACCCAACCGAACATCAAAAACCCGACCCAATTATTTTGTTTTTATTTATTTATCTTATATATATATTTTATTATTTCCTAATTTTTAGAATTCGAATTGAGAGTTTGAATCAAGATTAGGATGTAATTTGTTTTTTTAAAACAAGTTTGAATCAAATTTAATTTGAATTCAAGTTTGAAATCAAATAACAGTTTTTATCTCTTCTTTTTTAATTATTGAATATATATAAATACCCCTTTTTTGGGATTGTAATAGGACATTGATGAATGAATTGAAATTGAAATTTTAGTATCTCCCTCTCCCTTCTCTCCTTAGATCTTCTTTCTCCTTCTATTCATTCTCATTCTTCTCGTTCTTCTTCTTCTCTATTCTTCTATCTTCTGCAACTTCTCTCTCAATCCCTTTGTTCTCTACCCACTTCTTCTTCTCTTCTCTCTCTTCTTTTTATCTCCACAGCCCAGGTACTCGAACCATAAAGTCCACCCCCCTTTCTTCTAACACTTTTCTTCACCTTCATCCTTCATCTTCCCTTGTTCTTCCTCCATCATCCCGACCATCTTCTCACATCCACACGCCTGATAGAGTTTAGATTAGATTTGATTTAATTTAGATTAGCTTTATCTCATTATCATGTTATTTGATTTTATCTTATCATATAATTAGACGAGTTTATTTTTATCTTGACGTATTTCAATTTTATTATAATTAAAACACATCGCCCCTTTTTTAGTGAGAGACCGACCATTTTATTATTTCACATGGTATCAGCCTTTCGATCCTAATTTTTTTTGTCATCACTCTTCCATCGACTAGGGTCTTTCTTCGCACTCCTCTTGTAACGACCCGACTCGAAAACAGGGCTTAGGATCCAATTCAGTGTGATATTGTCCGCTTTGGGCCTAGCACACAAGTGAACCCTCACGGATTTGCCTTTGGGCCTGGCCCAAAACGCATCACATGAGTTAAGAGTTGGGTGGCCTCAAATAAACCCACCATCCTTACCTCTCCAAACCGATGTGGGACTCTCCACATCGGTGGTATGTAAGGGGCAGGGTATCACAATCACCCCCCCTAAGGCCTAGAGCCGCCCTCGGCTCGACTCGGTCCAGCTCAACAACACTAGGGAAGGAGGAAAGCCCACACAGTCCGAGTGTTGAACTCGGCTCAGATACCAATTTCTAACGATCCAACCCGAAAACAGGGCTTCGGGTCCAACTCAATGTGATATTGTCCGCTCTGGGCCTCGCACATAAGCAAGCCCGCACGGATTTGCCTTTGGGCCCGGCCCCACATGGCCAGGCCCAAAACGTGTACATGAGTTAAAAGGTGGGTGGCCTCAAATAAACCCACCATCCTTACCTTTCCAAACTGATGTGGGACTCCCCACATCGGTGGTATGTAAGGGGCAGGGTATCACACCTCTTCTTCACTCCCTCAACATCGACATAGGAAATGTGACACATTGACTGGCCAGATGATTGGAGGAAGTGACAGTGCACTGACTGGCTGCGAAGACATGTTGAATCGAAAACAACTGCCTAGAAAAAAATTGTAGGAGCATCCAAAATCGTAGCCCCACAGGATCATCTAAAAAGCATGGTTTGACAGACCACCAAATGAGGAGAGAGATAAGTAATGCAGCTGGTGGAGTACCCAACAAAAAGGTTAGATCCGGAGGAGACACGACAAAGGGAAGGGACATGTAAGGAGAATCCCCTTCTCTCCCATTCTCTGCGCACCAAATAAAACTCCCCCTTTGTCCACCACTTATTATAAATAAAACACATCGCCTCTCCTTTAGTGAGAGATCGACCATTTTATTATTTCACAATGCCCAATGTCCCTGAGTAGCTTCTTGAACCATCCAGTCAAAACCCCAAACCAACCTCTTTTCAAATCCCATTAACCCATTAAATCAATTCAAAAGGCATTATTTACTTAACCCGCATTAAACCCATTTAATGCCCATTTTCCCATTAAATCTACCTAACTTATATCTCCCATTAAACCCCTATTTACCCATTTTACAACCATTAAACCCTAATTAGTTTCATTATTTCTCTTTTATTGGGTCACGATCCATCTTATCCCATAATCCGATCCTATCCACTGTGTCAGAGAAGATGCCCAAGTGTTTATAAACCTCACATTTCATAGATCCTAATGTGGAACTTTATTAACAAGTTCATGTCTAAAATTTCAGTCCAATTTTTTTATAATATTTATTAAAACTTGTATATCAGCTGAAGTGGTTGATTTGACCAATGTGGCTTCCTCTCTCAGTGTCCTGCTCTACTGTTATTTGACATTTACTAAATAGGAGAATTAAAAAGTAATTATGATGGGATGGAGTACATGAACTCAAAAAGATAGTTTTAAAGATTTGAATACAAAAGTAAAAGTTTGAATATATGGTCTCGCATTTTTTGATCAAAAAATAAAATTTTAACAAAATGAAGTGAAAAAGGAGAGTTCAAAATACAAATTCTAAATAGATGGAAAATCGAAAAAGAAAAAGTATGGCTTCAAGTTTTCTATCTACGAGAGAACCCCGCCTTTGAGATTCTCTCAAGTGCATTATTTTTTAAAGGAATATTCTTCTCATCCAACAAAAAATTTCAAATACAGTTGCAAATTAATATATTATGGCTGCAAACATGAGAACCTTCCCACTTCAAGGTGAAAATTTCAATATTCTTCTTTGGTTCTTAGTCAGATTCGATGCAAGACCAGGACAAATAGTGTCTGAACTGCACAGAAGTGACCTGTACTTTTTTTGGCATCTAATCTTGATTCCTTTATATTTATATTCAGAATCCACAAGCAACCTAAAATATTGCTAAACACCACATCGAGCACCCACCAACTCATTAAATAAAGACGACGACAAAGCAGAGACTCTTCAAACATGAAATGTTAAAATAATCACAAAAACATAAAAAAAATTAATAGTTTAATATATTTCAATAAGAAATTGTTGGAACAACGAACGAGTACACGTTGATTCTAAAAGGAGAGATGTAGATATTTATAAAGGACTTTGGTCACACTACCTATTAAACTAGTCTTTTGAACTGAATAATCAGTCTTTAACAAGTGATACGAGAGCCATATCTCCAAGACAATGAACAACCACCAAGTTAATAAATAAAGACAACAAAACAGAGAACTTGAAAGTTAAAATATAAAAATAACCAATTTAATAGTTTAATATATTTCAACAAGGATAAGCATCAATTATTTGAAAAAAAAAAAATCAGCTGTTTAGTAGCATCTTCTTGTCATTTTCCTTCTCTGTTTCATCCCCATGTCTGCATAAGTATCTCCACCCCCATTTGCAACATGACAATTCCTTGCATTTCAACTTGAAGACCAACACAATGGCCAATTCCTCCCCTAAAGCACTCAACTTTTTCTCCTTTCTATTCTCAGCCTCGCTTCTCTATGTTGCCTACAACTATTCCAGCACCAAGGTGAATCAAACCAACCTTGTTTTCTATGTGCATGACTACCTAAGTGGCCAGGATGCTACTGCAATTCCAGTTGCCGGCAAGAGCGGCACCAACTCTGATGCTTTTCAGTTTGGAACTCTCATAGTTGTCGACGATGTGGTCACTGAAGGGCCAAAGATAGAGTCGAAGAAGATTGGTCGAGCCCAAGGTCTGTACATAAACTCTGCTCTGGATGGTATGGCCGTGCACCTTGTTTTTTCAGTAATATTTACTGATGGGCCATACAAGGGAAGCACCCTGGAGATCCAGGGATATGATCGCTTCTCTATGAAGGAGCGAGAGTTCAGCGTCGTGTCAGGAACTGGCTTTTTCCGGTTTGTGAAGGGATATGTTATCATGGAGACTGAGTTCCTTGACATTCCAAACTTGAAAGGTGTTCTTAAGCTCAATGCTACAGTTAGGCATTATTGATCTCTGCTTTCAGCTCTACTAATATACTTTCAATGGGTTGGCTTGACGGTTAAAGAAGCCCACCTCATGAATGTTGGTTGTAGTTTCAGCCCTTTATTTATTCAAAAGCAACACAATGTAATATGGAGATGTAAAATGGAGAAGAAGAATGGGAAGAATGGGAAGAAGCAAAAGAGGGGAGGCTAGGGTCCCTCCTTCTCATTCTGTAAAGGATTTTTTTTTTTTACAAAGCATCATAGCTATACATGTGACAAATATCCAACATCCCAAAAGCCCATAAACTAAGAGTAGCGATCCTCCCACTGGTATTTTGTATAACCCGACACGGGTTTTAGTGTATTGTCAATTTTACCCTTCGTATGAACAGTAAAATTTCAGCGAGCCGATTTTACTTTTCATGTGAATTTCAGATAGCCGATTTTATTGTTCATGCAAAATTTGGCTAGCCAATTTACTGTTCATGTGAATTTTGGTGAGCCGATTCACTGTTCATACGAAAGGTAAATTTGACAATACATTAAAACTCGTGTCTGGTTAAACAAACCTCCCATGGGAGGATCGCTACCCATAAACTAAATGCATAATAACAAAAGGGTACAAGCCATTAATTTTAACACACCCCCTTAATGCATTGTGGTTGAACACCCAACATTTCTCTAAGAAATCGAAACTTATCTTTTGGAAGCGCTTTGGTGAAGACATCCGCCACTTGGTCTTTGGTTTTGCAATACTTGACTTGAATCTTATCATCTTCCACAGCCTCTCTAATGAAATGATGCTTGATGGCAATATGTTTTGTGAGGCTATGGTAAATGAGAATTTCTGTCATTGCTGATAATTTCTGAATATCTCATTAATCAAATCAAAATACATGTAATATATACATACAGATATAACCCTAATGAACTTAAGGAAAGGGACTCTGGACTAAACTACGCTCACTAATAAAATAAAACAATTATATTTCTAACACTCGCCTTCAAACTCACAATGTTATAGTGTTAAGCATCGAGAGTTTGCTAAGAAGAAACTGGAAGCGCGTAACGGTGTGTGACTTCGTGAAGAAATAATCCAGTTACATTGCAGAAGACACAAATGGTAAAGAAATGGTACCAAGCTGAAGATGATGGCGAACAAAGTGGCAGTCCAACTCAATATGCTTGGTGCGCTCATGAAAGACTGAGTTATGTGTTATTTGAATAACACTCTTATTATCACAATACATAGGACTAGGAACAGAAAGAGAGACTCCTATATCTGCAAGTAACCAACGGAGCCAAACTATTTCAGCGGTAGTAGAAGCCATAATCCAATACTCAGCCTTGGCAGACGAACATGCAACAACATCTTATTTTTTACTCCTACAAGAAATGATAGTCACCCAGAAAAATACAAAATCCACTAGTAGACTTACGATCAGAAGGATCACTAGCCCAACCAACATCAGAAAAGTAACAAACTCTAGTATAAGGTGCCACGAATGTATCGCAAAATACGAATGGCAGTTGCCCAATAAATAGAGGTAGGTGCGGAGACAAACTGACTGACAATATGAACTGCATATGCAATATCTGGCCGCGTAATAGTGAGACAAACCAAGTTCCCAACTATAGTGCGATACATCGCAGGGTCAAGTAAAGGCACACCATCAGAAGGAGTATAACGAACATTGAGCTCTAAAGGAGTCTCAACTGGCCTGGTGTCAGTAATGCGAGCTTTCTGAAGAACATCAACAACATATTTGGATTGAGAGAGAAGATAGTCTTTGGGAGAATAAGCAACCTCAATACCTAGGAAGTATCACAGAGGCCCCAAGTCCTTCATTTGAAATTGTCTGTGCAATTGTAGTTTCAACTGTGCTATGCCATCAACATCATCACCTGTCAAGATCATATCATCAACATACAAAAGCAAAAGTATACGGCCAGTAGAGGTGGAGCGAATAACGAGAGCAGAATCATGGGCACTGGATTGAAAGCCAAGCGAACCAACCACTATGGAGAATTTTTCAAACCAAGCACGGGGTACATGCTTGAGGCCATACAACGCCTTTCTAAGTCTGCATACTTCCCTAAGATTATGAGGAACTCCTGGAGGATGAACCATATACACTTCTTCAGAGAGATCTCCATTCAGAAAAATATTCTTAACATCCATCTGAGATAGATGTTGTGTAAATTTTAAATTTATAACTCGCAAGTGCACGAACCATTTAATAATATAGCGTTAAGAGTGCGAGGTCGACCCCACAAGGAAACAACAAAATATATGTAAAAATAAAGTATATGAAATTGAAACATTGTGATTAAAAAAGATCTAGATCTTTAGAAATAACCTAAATATGAAAATCAAATTCTAATTTTTACAAATATGACTTTAAATTAGTGGCATTCCAGTTGTAAGAATCAAATCTAAAAGTTAGAGTATCATCATCTAAATATAAAATCTAACCAATAAATCCAATCTAATTAAAGTAATGGCATTGATCTAGAATTTATAAATAATCTCAAACCAGTTTAAAAGAACAAAATTAAAATGCAATTAAATCAATCTCAACTTAGTTCAAAAGAATTTGAGAGAATAATAAAAGAATAAAAAATTTAATAAAAATAAATGAAATATTCACAAAATGTACAATGGAATTGAGACAAGTATTTATGGAGGCATTTTATCCCATTTAATGATAAAATCATGGCATAGACTATGAAATCTTCTAGAATTATTAAATATAAATTCAGTGTTCTCTATTTATTAAAATTCTAATTAAGAAAATCATGATTTCCATTTAGTCAGAAATTTTCAATTCAAGCCTTAGGCTTGGGTAGAATTTCTACGTTCCTTTCCGAGTCTAAAAATAACATACTCTTCGAAAAGAGCCTTAGATATGAAAATGTAAGTTCCACCGATCCTAAACGGGGATCTAATTTCCTTGAAAAATACTAAATTAATTTATTCCTTAGCATCTTAAAAAGAAATAAAATAACATGAAAAACAATCACAATAAATTATTGAACAATTGGAAAAACCATAAATCTAAAGAAGCTACAATGGATTTTATTCAAATAAATCGGAATATGAAATTACAATGCTTTTGGAGCTTGTGCATCAAAGACATGAAATAAAAATAAAATACAAGAACTCACACACATAATTCGAATATTATTTTCTCTTCCAGTTTTCTCAGCCTCCAATCCTTGCACGCCTTAATTCATTGCTCAAATTCAAATTTCAATGGAGTCCATAGGCTATATTTTACGGACTCAGGGTTGGAATGGACGGTTGTGATTAAATCTGAGTTAAGTTGTAATTGATGACTTGGATTGTATCTCCTTTGTAAGTGGATGGAGGAGATTTAAGATGAGAAATTAGAGTTCCAATAGGGTATAGATGAATTTAAGGTGGGTTGGCTTGGAGGTTAAGTAGAGAATGTGAAAAGATAGGAACTTGGAGAAAAAATTAGGATTTAGTGCAAATCCCGTTTTCTACACATGAACCATCTTACAGCTCCATTTTACCTAGTAAACATCCGAATCTTGAAATTTTGTAAACTACAAAGTTGTAGTTCTTGAAGTCTTCTTTCGAATGCAATAATAATGAATGCAATCGGATATCAGAGTAAAATGTTATGGTCAAAATACCAAAGCTGTATCAAAATTTGTCGTCCAAATCCCATTTTTTCCTCCATTTCTTGCTTCACATGAATTTCGATTGCTTGGGATTGGGTGATGAGGTGTAGGTGATGTGCATCAACCTAGATGGGATTTTGGCTTTATTCTTAATCCTAGGGTTTTAAATTAATGGATGACTATGCTTACTTTGGGTTAAGATCTAATGGCTCTAAGGTTATTTGGATGAAATAAAATATAGGAATGATGAGGTACCTATGGAGGGTTATGATTTAAAGGTTGAGATGGATATATGATATGATGAGTGTCCTAGATTAAATGTAAATTAATTTATGAGATGGATTAGCATGGAGGCTCAAGGATTTTACCTAATATGCATGTATGAGATAGATGGTTGTGATGAAATGTCCTAAGATCTAATGGTTGGCAAATGGGTAACTAAAATTAATTAAGAAATTGATGAGATGATTTATGAATGAATGAGATTCTAAGGTCAACCTATATGATAGGTGGATTTGATGGACAGGATCTAAGATAATGCATGTATGGATTGGATCTGGTAGGTGGATCTAAGGTTTCCTATGATTAATGAGATGAGATGGATGGTCTGGATTAATGGATGAAAATGAGCGGTTAAGATTGTATGGAGAAGAGATTGGGTGGTGTGGATTGACAAGGAAATGGACAAGGCTTGGGCTTGTGAATGGGCTATGGACTTGGTTTTTTGGACCTATAAAAGAGCACATGGGCATCCATTAGATCTTGAACTTGAGCTTAAGGACTTGGGCCTTTGTTAAGGCCTGGCCTGCTGGGCTTGACTTCAACTTGGAAACTGGCCTGGTTCACTTTGCAGAGTACAAATGGATCACCTAGCCTGGCCCATGGATTGCCATTCTAGCTCATGGACTCGCAGTCTTCTAGCTTCATCCTTCAAACTTTTGCAGGCTCTCTTCTGGAATTCAATAATTAATCCACTATTCTAAAAATTATTGGACTAATCTGAATTCTCATAATTGGATCCAGATCTTCTAATTTATAATTGAACTTCTAAAATGGTGAAATAATCATCAGAAATCCAGTTCTTTCAATTGAAGCTCAAAACTTGCAATTATTCCTGATTTTAGGTTGATTTCCTGATTTTTCCATTTTTTTTGTACAAAATTGAAAATAACATTAAATGCATCTAATATATACAAAAACAAAGGCTAACTGGTCAAATAATCAGGGGTAAAATGATCATTTTACAGTGTTCATCATTAGACTCCACTGATGAACAGATGCAACGGCAATTAAAGTGAGAACATGTCATCTTCGCAACAGGAGCAAGTGTATCTCCATAATCAATACCATATTCTTGGGTAAAACCCTTGGCAACTAGTCGAGACTTTCATCGCTCCATCAAATCATCGGACTTGCTCTTAATTTTATACACCCACTTACATCCAACAACATGTTTATCTGGGGGAAGAGGTACCATGTCCTATGTGCCAGTTCTATGCAATGCAGAGAGTTCTTCATCCATAGCATGTTGCCAAAGATGATCATAAATAGCTGATGTACACTGGAAAATGATAATTTTTACCTTTTAATATTGGATTAGTTAGTTCTTAAATTTTTTTTATTTTATATTATTATTGCAATATATTATATATTCTAAAATTATATTTGTTAATATATTATATTAATTAATTTTATCTAATTAATGTATTTTTGTGTGTTTATAGGTTAGTGATTCTTGGTCAGCAAATCAACTCATTTGGAGATCCATTTGATCAATCTTGCAAGCAGCTAAAACAAAGACAGCAGAAGGAAAGATGAAACAGAGAAAAAACAGAGAAGGTGGAGAAGATTGAATTGGATAAGGGCTCACTAAGCTTCCCAAAACTGACCCAGAACAGTTGAGATTTTCAGTTCTATGAAGTGAAGCAAGGCCTAGATCAAGCAACTACAGGTGTTAACAGCGGCTGATGTATTTAAATAGGCAGCCAATGTTGCAACCATCAAGCAGCCAACATCACAACATATGAAGCAGTCTCCAAATGTTGAAGCAAAACAGAAATATAAGAAAGAAAAATCAACAAGAAAAATGTTGACCAGCCAGCTTTCTCCACTGTATAGATAAACAGCAAGAATCTATCAAACAACTAAAGTGTTGCAACCCAGTCTTTTATAATAGAGAAGCAAGGGACGTGTGAAGCAGTTGAATCAACATAGATCAACGTTTTTTCCACCTTGCAATCTACAGCTGTGATTTGTGCAAAGCTACAGCAGAGAAGGTGAGTTGCAAATAATGCAAAATACTAGAGAGGAAAAAAACACCAACAGGCAAGACCATCAATAAAGAAGCCAGAGATGGTGAGTCATTGAAACTATTAGGAAGCCCAAGGAAAGAATCTTTCTGTTTTTACTGTGTTGACTGGATCGTTTACAGTAATAATAGAATGAGATGGCTTGGCCGAAAATCAAAGGAATGATAAGAAGGAAAGAGTTGTTTTTATTTCTGCCACCGAATGAAAAGAGCTGGAATTGGAAATTGCTGCATACAAACAAGGATATGTGCTTAACTGAGAATAGAAAAGAAACAAAAAGAAGTTGCCGTGAGGAGAGAGGGTCGGCCAAAACACAGATTCGACTGAATTAAAGTGGGACCCACGAGCCTTGCTTAATTTAGCTCTCCAAAGCTCTGTAAATTAAGGATTTCTCCTAGCAAGTCGAACCTAACTGAATGAAATAAAGGTTGAGCATAGAAGAGGAATTGGAGGGGAAGAAGATAAAGACTTTGGGGAATTTTCTATTTAATTCTTGAGGTTGGTAATTTAAATTCCCAATGTATTTTTCTTTTTAATTTCAAATTCCATGTATTGTAATTTCAATTTCTTGTTTTGAATAAAATAAGGTTGTGCTAATATATTAGTCTATTTATTTAATTCATGTATTATGATGGTTTGATTTTATTTTAATTCCTTTTTATAAAATACATATTGGATTTAATTCTAGATTTTTCAAATTAGTTGCACTGAAATATTTAGATTAACTAGACTTCATTCTCCGATCTAAGGCTCTTGTTATCAAGAGTGCACTGAAATATTTAGGTTTGGAGAGAAAGTTTAAATTCTATTTAATCTAAGGTTTAATTTGAGAAATTCTTGATTATTGACTTCATGGCTTTTATATTTGAAATTTTAATCGATGAAAAATTTGAATGCAAGGTTAGTAATTTACGTGAGCTCCATAGGCTAGGCCTTTGTTTTATTTTTAAAATATGGAAAAATAATGCCTCCTTGATTCGTTGAGCCAGTTCCACTGTAAATATGTACAAAGGTAGTTTAGGTGTCTTTAATTTTATTTTTGTTTATAAATCCAAAAACTCTTGAAATTGATGAACTAGGTTGGAAATAATTTAATTGCATCTTAATTTTGTATTGTAAATTAGATTGAGATTGTTTATATTTTTACATTAATTCCACCATCTTAATTAAAATTAGTTAAATTGTTAGATTCTATGTTTAAATCTATAATGCTTCTAAATTAAAACTAAAGTTCATAGATTAGATAAAAAACTCCATATTTATGATTTTTTTCCATATTTTCTAAATTTCTTAAATTATATAATTCAATGGTATAATTTTCACGGATATATCTTCCTAAGTTCCGATGGGTTCGACCTCGCACTCAATCGCTATACTATCTAATGGTTCATGCCTTTGCGAGTTATAAATTTAAAATTTGCACAACAATAGCCTCCTTATAGGAGGTTGGTTCAGATAAAGCATGGATGGAAGCTAGAAATGAAAAAAATAAAGCAAAATAACAAGAAAAACCATAAACACTAGGAGAATAACCAAAATGAGTAGGAGGCTTACGGATCCGTGAAGGAAAAAGGGGAGCAACATGATCCACATCATCAGAAGTTGAAGGAGAAGCTGTCGGAGGAGATGGAGGATTAATATCTACAGAGCGAACAACTTCAACATGAGTAGAAGAAGTAGATGGGCTAGAATTAGGCAATACATGCACATTATCATCAAAGAATGGATCAATGTATAAAAGTTCAAATTTACTCAAAGTACTAGAACTAGAAGGAATGGAAAAGAAATGAATATGTTCAAGAAAAATAATATGATGAGAGACATACAATTTCTGTGCAATAGGATCATAAAAGCGGTATTTTTTTTGTCCCTCACCATAACCAAGAAAAATACACAATGCAGATCGTGCAGATAACTTAGTGCTTTCAATGTGGGGACGAAGAACAAAACAAGTACAACCAAAGAGTTTCAAAGCAAGATAGTCAGGAGCACTATCGTTCAATATTTCAAATGGGGATATGCCAGATGTGAGAGTAGTAAGAATTTTGTTAATCACATAGTTTACAGTGAGAACTGCATCTCCCCAAAAAATTCTAAGAACACAAGGAAATAGTAACATAGAGTTAGCAGTCTCAATGATATCCTTCCGAATGGGATAAGAGAATCCCTACTATTCTCTTTATTCAATTGAAGAAATAATTGGAAAATAAAACAGCAAGTACAAAAATGAGTAATAACCCCCAGTAGAGACTGGTACGATTCAATTCAACATTTTGTTCGTTCGGGTTTGATTGTGTCGTAGCTCTATAATTCGGATTAGGTTTATCGTTGGATGAACTGCATTGCTGATATTGACCCCAAAAAAGAAACGGTAGGTACAGCTAGTCCGTGAACAGCTAACCATCGCACTGTAAAAATTGGATAGGTTCAACTTTCAACAACACCATTCTGTTTAGGAGTGTTACTGCAAGAAGACTGATGAATGGTCCCCTCCAAAGCAAGGAGGTCAGAAAAATTACGAGATGTATACTCTCCACCTAAATCACCGCTGAAGCATTTAATGGTGGCAGAAAATTGAGTTCTAATTAGTGTGCGAAAAACTTTAAAGATATCAAAAAAATCAGAACGACGTTTCATAAGATAAATCCAACAATATTGAGAATAATCATCAATAAAGGAAACATAATATCTAGACTCCCCTTTCGTAGCAATAGGGGAAGGTCCCCACACATCAGAATGAATCAAATCGAAAGGAGCAAGAGAAATCGAAGAACTTTTATTAAAAGGTATTGTAGAAAATTTTACAAGTTTGCACACACTACAATTAGAAATGTCATGACAATTTAAATTTCCTAAAACTCCTGTAAAAACTAAGTACTTTAAACAAGAACTAGAAACATGTCCAAGACGGGAATAACATAAATAAAACTAGATGAAGTGGGACTCAAATGAAAAAATGACAAATCAATAGAAGAAGCAACAAAATCAGGAAGTCGAAGTTGCTCTAGCGCATATAATCCTCCCCCTCTACGGCCTGTCCCAATCAACTTCTTAGAATGAAGATCCTACACAGAAAACGAAGTTGGCGAAAAATGAACAACGTATCCAGAATCACATAACTGACTAATAGATATCAAATTCAAAGTGAGATGAGGAATGCAATAAACAACAGATAGACACAACTTAGAAGACACTATAGAACCAACACCTGCCAATGACATGGGAGTACCATTGGCAGTCAATACACAAATAGATGAGGGAGAAGAGATAAGGATGTGAACAAAGAAATATCATTTGCCATGTGATGAGTACCTCCCGAGTCAAAGACCCAGTTGGAGTGAGGTATACCTGAAGGGGAAGAGGAAGGCAAACCTATAGAGAAAGAACCAGTAGAAAAAACATTAGGCTGATGTGTAGAAAGAAACTTTTGCAACTGCTCTGCAATGATCGACATTGTAGGAGTGGAAGATGATGCCTCATTCCGAGAGGGAACAACTCTGATTAAATGAGCCTGTTTGGGTGTTGGTACTTGCAATTGTTGTCTCATCAATAACAAACGACACTGTGCCTTCCAATGACCCTTTTGCCAGCAAAAGTTGCATGAATCGATAGGAACCTTACTTGAAAGGCCAGTTGCAGAGAACGAGGCTTGCCGTTGTTGTTGAGAAGGATCGGATTTTGTTCCCTGTTGATGGTTTTAAATTTGTAAATCTCGCAAGTGCATGAACCATTCATAGTATAGTAATGTACTCTCAAAATGAATTGTTTTTAAGAAATTGAATCATTATACGAGTCATGTATCTAACTTGAAAAATCAGCAAATAAAATATGTGATTTCTTATTCTTGTATGGTGAATTAAATTTTAATCTTAATCATGATTAGGAATTTCAAGTTACAAAATTATTTACACATCTTCCTAACTTTAATTGGAGAGAGTGATTAAAAAAAATTAAGGAATTAAACAATTAAACAATTAAAGATTAGATTATACAAGATTTGGGTTAAAACAACTATTGTACAACAAACATGAGATTTAATATAATTAAAAGGCAGAAAATTAAATTGCATAAAAATAAATTAGTGAAATTAAATGTGTAGTAACGTAAAGGTTGGTTGTTTGGAATAAATCGCTCATCACCCAAGATGTGTAAACAAAGTAAAGGCGTAGATCTGAAATTCACGTAAATATCTAAAATGTAATTCATATTTATTAATAAAATATGATTCACAACTTTTAATTTAATTAATCAAAACCTTAGTAATCATGATTCAAGTCTTACAATTAAGATCCTAACTATTGCATACGTTTATGTTCAATCAAATAAATAAAAGTTGTGTTCTTAAAATTAAAAATAAAATAATCATAAAAGTATTTTAGAAATTAGATGTTCCAGGGTTGTAAATGAATGCTTTACTTTATTAAATGGAAGAATTAAAATACAAGACTTTTATAAGTTAAATATAAGAAGGACAAAATAAAAGATAAAAATTTACACTCTCACTTGTAAATTCGCATGTTGTTCCTTGTCTTGTTGTCTTTTGCTCTAGAATTTACTCTTCTTAAATTCTAGGTCATATTCGAATTTTACCCTTGAGGTAATGGGGTATTTATAGATTTTGAAAAGAGATAGATGGCTTGGATTAAATCAAGGTTTAAGTTGGAAAATCAAAGGACTGGATTGGATCTAAAGGGGAATGGATGATGGGGATTTAAACTTGGATTTTAGGGTTGCACAAGGTATGAAATTCGAATGGATTGGATTGGGATTGAGAAAATCAGTGTGGGATACTTGAGGATTGGATGGTGAGGTGTGTTAGGATCTTAGGAATGTATCTAGATGGTTTTTAGTCTAAGTGCATGGAGAGGTTTTAGGTTGCAAAAATCATGGGATGATGAGGTGTAATATGCGCATGGAGGCTAGCTTGAACTACAAGTCGTTCATAGCTTAGGGTTTATGAATGGAGGGCATAGATTAAATGGGTTTTGATCTAATGGCTCTAAGGTATTTTGGGTAAAATAATTATAGGAATAGGGTAGATGGTTGATGGAGGGTTTAGATGCATAGGTGGATCTAAATGGATGATGAAATTCATGACCTAAATCTAAGGTAATGTGTTTATGTGATGATGCATGTGGAGGCTCTAGGGTTTCTAAGAGATGAATGAATAGATGTAATTGGATTACCTAATATCTAATGACTAAGATGCTCAATGTATGAAATGAATGCAAGGATTAATAGGTGATGCATGGATGAACACTAGTCTAAGGTTAAGATGATCATGATGATGATAGATGACCTAGATCTAATGATAGATGAATGGATGTGTTAGATTTGATGGTGGATCTAAGGTTTGACCTAATTTGGTGTGTGAGATGGAAGGTTAAGATCTAAGATGGAAGTTGGATGGTGTGGATGTGAAGTTGGGTTATGGGTTTTGGACATAGGTAGTTGGGTTAGACTTAGGTAAATTCAAACATGGACCATGGAGTTCATTGAACTTTGGGCTTTGGATTTGGATCTAAACCTTAACTCAGGCCCATTTAGATGGGATTTGAGAGCTTGGACCTTAGTTGGATTGAGCTTGCACACTTGGCCTAGCCCAGAGTGTGAAATGCGCATGGGCTTGCATGTGGCTTGGCCCATTGAAGCTTTGTGGAGCATAGCTTGGCCCACTTGAACTGAATATTGGCCCAATGACTTGAAATTCAGGCTTTTGCACTTGGATTGCAACTTTTAACCTCTAGAATTAAATAATTATTCAGCCACTTTAAATCTAAAAATTATTAATTAATCATAGACTCTCATAACTGGATCTAGATTAATTAATTTACATGAAAATCCTAGAAAGTGACATAAAATAATTATAATAATTTTAGGTCTTCTCTTTAAAACTCTAAACTTGCAATCTTCTGTTGTTTTAACTTGATTTTCCTAAACTTTCCATTTTTTATTACAAAACTGACAAACTACATTACATGCAACATTATATACAAAATTGAGGATACAACTGACCCAATAATCAGGGATAAAAATGTAATATTTCAATGCTCAACACAACACTAGAAAATCATTAGAGCCATTTCCAACTTTCATACAAGCCATTTCCAACAATTTCAATATGAGCAATGCAAACAATGCAAGAAATCAACCAACCCCAAATCACGTACTAAAGGAAAATCACTATTCAAATAAGTCCTCCAATTGCTAACCAAAGCACCATAAAAGCTTAAATACAGTCTAATCAATAGCCCAGCAAATAAGACCACCAATCAAAATCAGCATATGCAATAGATTTGGTCATCTCGATGAAGGCAACAAGAACACGTGTTGTTAGAATTTTTTTTTTTCAATTGATGAAAGCAAACAGAGGTTTCTAGAGAGAACAAGTTTCTTTCTCAGACTCGGGCTTTGAGTCATTTAGCTTGTCATTATAACCAATTTCCAACAAATATATTCTATTATCCACCTGCTGAAACTTTGAGTCACCCAGAAATTCTATGACTTTATGTATTTGCAATGATAAATGCTTCCAAAGCCCATTTTGGATAGACTATAGAGGCCAATAACCGTCTCAGTGTTTTCATTTCTTTTTGTTGCAATGAAAGGCAAGACTAGGTTCCAGGAAGATGATGAACGCATAAGCAATACCAGTCACAGAGTATCATTGTAGTGACCCGAACCAGAGTAGCGAGTCAATGAGTAGTATTAGTTTAGTAAACTAATATTGTTTATGCAAATTTGATATTTTATTTTAATTGAACGAAAAATTTATTTATTAAATTAGAATTTAATTCCCAAGGTTAGAATGTTAGTTGGAATTACACAATTAGAAATTTATAATTTTAGGTGGGCCATGGGACCCACACCTGTTGGTTGATTTTACAATAGAAATTAGCGTTATCAAAATTCTCACATTAAAATTTATTCAGGTAGATGTATATTTATTATAACGCCCCGCCCTTTTCACTCTAATTTTCAGAGTTTATTTTTTTTTAAATATAATAATCATGTGATCGGGGCGGAGTGTCACGACGCGAGTTAAGTTCGGATCTCTAAATCCGACCCTTAACTGGCCAAGCCCATGTGCGTATGAACTAAGTCCATAAAACTGATCCGCACATGGTACATATATAACTTGCAGAATTAACTTAGTTTTAATCTAACTGAGGTTATAATAGAACCTATGATTATTCCAATTTTCCATTCTTAGATAGCAAAGTACATAACTTATTCTCCAAAATTACTAGTCAATCTTAACTAATCGTTCAATCAAACCATCCAACTTAAAACAAACCATAGCATCTATCTTAACTACTTATTAAAACCAACAAATCTAGTTACCAAATTACAGTGTCCACATAATTCAAATAACACATCCATGAATAGTCCATTCAAGTCCATTCAAAATCATTCAAACTGCCCAAGTTTCCTTGCTTGGTCCTCTTCTCGATCCACGTTCTTCCCTTTCCCTGCGTCATCCACTAAGGATATAGATAGTGCGTTAGATCAACGCGCCCAGTAGTGTTTCCGAATAGGGCTACCACATGGTTAGTCAAAAACATGCAAATAATATAATAATAACACATGTGTGACAAAATTCCATAAAAACATGCTATGTATGAAATGGACATGTATGAGTCCCACCCATCACCATTCAACACAGCCATCACTTGACGGGATTCTCATCGTCAAGGTAACCCACAGTGGCCTTTTGGACGCCCTGATGGAGTGTGGCCTCCGGATTCCTCCTGATGGGATTCTCATCATCAGGGTACCCCACAGTGGTCTTTCGGACGCCCCGACGGAGTGTGACCTCCGGTTACAACACCATCATCCCATGCCATGCATGAGATGTCTATGCAAATATGTCATTTAGAAACATAACTTTACAATCATATAAGTTATCGAAATCAACATAAAACAGCATATGAAATAGTGGTTACAATAAAGGTAGGAAACCTACCCTAGATTACTTAGATTGCCCGCTCTTGTGAACCGTCTTCCGTTTACGGCTTGTTCACCGTTCTAGCAATCCCAATACCTTATTTACATAACAGCAAGTTAAACATTCATCCATGTGATTCCATCTTAATCTAGGTCCCAAAAATCCACTTTGTGGGGTTCGGCCATACCCCATGGCCGAACCTCACCCATTTAAAACTTTGGTCTCTTTTAATTTGGATTAACACCATCCAAATAATTTATTGACAACCTCAATCCTCAAAATATCACTTGGTGGGGTTCGGCCATACTACATGGCCGAACCACACCATATTGGTTTGGGTCCATACATCCAACCCCATCATCATACCATCTTTGGTCATTTCATCAATTATTACCTTTATGCCATTGCTACCAATAAATAATTTTACTAACATTAAAACCAGCGATCCTTTCCATGAAATGGATTCATAAAGCCCATGCTCATGGTCCATGGGGTTCGGCCATACATATGGCCGAATCCTATGGCTTTCCCATTTAAACCTCCAAGTCCTAACTTAGCCATAGTACCCCATAGTTCGGCCATGAAATGGCCGAACCATGACTTGTCCAAAATGCTCACTTGGTACCCTTTCTTAATCACCTCATATTGTTCCATAAACTTCAAACATGAAACCTTTTGATTCAACCAAAACAGTCCATAAAAAATGTCAATTGGTGGGGTTCAGCCACACAACATGGCCGAACCTCACCCTAGAGATTTTTACCACATGCTCCATCATCTTTCATGTTTAATCATCTTAATACTAAGTCCATAATTGACATATGTAATTCCAAAAATCATAAGCATAAACATTCATTATCATAATCCAAATATCCCACAAAACAGTCCATGGGGTTCGGCCATACACATGGCTGAACACTATGGTTCTCTTAATGAAAACCCGCCAATATTTATCTATGATATTAATCAGCAAATTAACATAAGATAAACATGGTTCAGTCATGTCATATCTACTCCAAAACAGTAAGCTTAATCCTATATAAAAATCTTTTAAAAGCCCCACTCCAAAATATGGACTTTTGACTTTCAAACACCATAGAATTCACCAATTTTCTCATGGGGTTCGGCCATCCAAAGGGCCGAACCCTATGGTCCATATCTTTCCACTTTTAAACATCACATTCCTATATTTAAACCATTGATGTCTTTTCTTAACCAATCTATTAAACAAGGGTTCAAAATGCACTTACGAATACCGCGTCTCCTTCGATTCTTTTGACTCCTTCTTTGACCCTTTATTTTCTTGACCTCTCCTTCTCTCTTACTGTTCTTTGGACTGAGACTGATCTTGTTGCAAGCTCCTTAAGATAATTCAACCAAATGATATGGATTTGATGGAGAAAGAGAGAAAACTTTGGCCTTGAATGTATGTGCTAAGTCTTGATGCCAAAACCCTTTGGCTGAACTTGTCTTGATGAAAAGGGATCAATCCAAAGACTGATTAAGCAACCAGCTGCTGCTCTTGGTTTTGGAGAGATGATAACAGTCCAAGGAAAAGAGGGATAGAGAGAGTAAATGAAAAGCCCAAAATCAGCCCAAGGTTAATTCAGCCCTTGTGTAACTCCCATCCTTAATCAAAGTTCTTTATGTTACTTGGGGGTTTCATCTATGAAATGAAACACCCCAAGCAACCAACGTCTCCTTGCATGGTTGTTGGTGTAACCTCCTCAAATCCCATTCATTTCCCAACTAGAAGTTTCAACCAAAATGTGAAACACCCATGAGCCCCAACGTTGTAGCCTATAATTTTGAATTTGAAATGCCATAACCCTTATGTAACTCCACCTCCCTTGATTCTCACCAATACCCCATGTGGGGGGTTTCATGCATGGAATAAAGCCTCCATAGTATCCAACGTGCATAATACTTTTAATTTTGCAACATAAACACTCCATTTGGAGTTTCATGCAAGACATAATCCTCCCATAAAATTCCAATGTGTTTATGGATTAAACTTTGAAATACAACTCCCCAAGGTTGTAACTCCCAAAACCATCATTTCATTCATCAATATCTTAGGAGTTTCATGCATGTGGTACACCCCCATGCAACCAACGTGTAGGGTAGTTTTGAATTTGAAACAACCCACAAACCTTTTATCCACACACCTCACTCACTTAAAAATAAATATTCCATCCAACTCATTCACTATAATTATGTAAATCAGCTCACTTATTTAACTCAACTATATGATTTTATTTCAAACTCCAAACAACCCCAATTTAATCAATCTTGGACTCACTTAATGGTCAACAAAGTCAAACCCGACCCATTGGGTCCAAATTGGCCATTTTGACCCATTTCACAAACTTTGACCCAATTAAATAAAACTTCACCCATTTGATTCACTTGGACCAACTCAACCTTCCAACTCCCCTTTAATTCTCATGCATAATATTCTCATGCAATCCAACGTGTTTTATGAATCTTTTAACTTTGCAACTCCTCACCACATGTAACTCCCAAAACCTCCACCAACATTTAACACTTAACTAGGAGTTACATGCATAAGATAACTTCCCCATGCAGCCCACGTTTTTCTTTGTTTTTCACTTGAAATCAATCCATTCCACTCCCATTCACACACATCACTTACTTAAACATTCCATCCAACCCATTTATTTAACTCACCCAACTCAACTAATAAATTCAACTCAACTAAACTCCATTATTTATTTCAACTCAAACCAACTCAAATATTTAATGAACTTAAACCAATTAAGCTTTGAGCTCACTCCATGATCAATCATGACATACATGACCCATTGGGTCTGTCCTTTGACCCATTTAACCTCTTTGACCCAAATAAATGTACCTTGCCCATTTAACTTAATTTAAACCTTATACAAGTACATTGAACAATGGGTCCCACCATTTTTCTCATCTATGATCATAACCCTTCAATTTATAAATCCAAGGCATTTTCGTAAATATTGATATATTGAAAAATCTAGGGTATTACAATACAATCCTCTTTTTAAAATTTTCAGTCCCGAAAATCGAACGAAGTAGGGTTCCAAATTTTCCGCTGATTCCACTTTAACTTAGTTTCTAGCTTCACCCTCCTGGAATTCCATCGGCTAACTATCAGAGTCAGCTAGCTAGACTAACTCGGCAGTTGCCCAAAGCTTCCCATTCAAGTTTTACTAGACTCTTATCTTTTCCATTAAATACATCTCCAAAAATTTTCACATCTTCATTTGTACATAAGTCACTATGTGACTGACACCTTTTATCGATACCCAGCATCAATCTAAACTACCATGGGAACCATCATCCATGGTTAATAACCATCCATGAATATAACCCTCCTCTGGGTATAATCCATTCATGGGCATACTAATCTAAGCACGACATCCATCATGAGATATTCTATCCATGGACACAACACTCAAATGAGTCACTACCCGACTGTTGTAACCATATCAACTCACAAATATACCTCGACCCCTTGCAAGATTTAGGGCTCATGACTTACTAAGTGGAAGACCCATGTCCAACGTGATCCGATCTACCCTGCCCTGCATCCCTTCAACTCAAAGGTGATTCAGTCAAGCTCTAAAGCGGTCAATCCGCGTCTTACTAAGCTAGCACCACCCCCACGGGGTAACATAGTACCTAGCTCTGTGCATCCACGCACACTAAGTGTGTGAACTAGCCGTGAGAGCGCCCTCCAGCGCATAACATGTGAGGGACCCACCCCTCAACGGTAATCCTACGGGACCAAATATCCGTAATTCGTATCGAGTTTTCCACAGTCTCAATCATCAATATCACGTGAGGGACGCACCCATACCACGTCTCAATATACTCCAATAACTTATTCACATACATCTCAGTGTCAAAGTCCTCATGAACTCTTAAAGTTGCATACTTTTATTGAAACTCACTTAAACTTCCATCACCATACAAGGGTTGATAGGATAAAACAAACCCTTAGAATAACAAAATACACCCTTACAAAACATTTCCATTTCCCTAACCTTTCTTTCTACCTCTTAACCTAGTCCTCCGTAGAAGACCCTGCATCATCGTCAAAGAAATTGTCAGGGCATGTCATCGACACGTGCCCCAACACTCCGCACGTCAAACATGGTATTATTCCCGGTCCTCCAATGTAAGGACAATTAGTCCTCTCCTTCCCGTGCCCGTGCAGTCCACAAACAGGGCAAATGACCTCAAGGAGGTAGGGGCAGTAAGTACAATTGTGCCCCTCCTGATTGCACAACTCGCACATATACCCGGGCTCTATCTCCCCTACAAATTCTCTTATGTTTGGGACATATTCCTCATCCTCTTCGAGTACAAAGGCCCCAACATTGTACTCGGGCGATCTTACCTCCATGTCCTGACTGTTTTCAACTTCATTGATGAAGTTTGGTATGCTAGCATCGTCGGAAGAAGAAACTAGGTCTATCGAACAGCTAGGTGTCCCTCTGTCCCACAACTCGGTGTACTCTATGTTGCTCGTCATATCTGTATAATAGCAACAAAAACATATCAATAACAACCATAAATCAAATCAAACAAATCATTGT
Source organism: Chimonanthus salicifolius (assembly GCA_013350335.1). Classification (NCBI taxonomy): domain Eukaryota; kingdom Viridiplantae; phylum Streptophyta; class Magnoliopsida; order Laurales; family Calycanthaceae; genus Chimonanthus; species Chimonanthus salicifolius. The sequence continues at coordinate 52,894,922 of CM023532.1, forward strand.
TTTGGGGACTGTTTTGTGGGATATTTGGATTATGATAATGAATGTTTATGCTTATGATTTTCGGAATTACATATGTCAATTATGGACTTAGTATTAAGGTGATTAAACATGAAAGATGATGGAGCATGTGGTTAAAATCTCTAGGGTGAGGTTCGGCCATGTTGTGTGGCCGAACCCCACCAATTGACATTTTTTATGGACTGTTTTGGTTGAATCAAAAGGTTTCAAGTTTGAAGTTTATGGAACAATATGAGGTGATTAAAAAAGGGTACCAAGTGAGCATTTTGGACAAGTCATGGTTCGGCCATTTCATGGCCGAACTATGGGGTACTATGGCTAAGTTAGGACTTGGAGGTTTAAATGGGAAAGCCATAGGATTCGGCCATATGTATGGCCGAACCCCATGGACCATGAGCATGGGCTTTATGAATCCATTTCATGGAAAGGATCGCTGGTTTTAATGTTAGTAAAATTATTTATTGGTAGCAATGGTATAAAGGTAATTATTGATGAAATGACCAAAGATGGTATGATGATGGGGTTGGATGTATGGACCCAAACCAATATGGTGTGGTTCGGCCATGTAGTATGGCCGAACCCCACCAAGTGATATTTTGAGGATTGAGGTTGTCAATAAATTATTTGGATGGTGTTAATCCAAATTAAAAGAGACCAAAGGTTTAAATGGGTGAGGTTCGGCCATGGGGTATGGCTGAACCCCACAAAGTGGATTTTTGGGACCTAGATTAAGATGGAATCACATGGATGAATGTTTAACTTGCTGTTATGTAAATAAGGTATTGGGATTGCTAGAACGGTGAACAAGCCGTAAACGGAAGACGGTTCACAAGAGCGGACAATCTAAGTAATCTAGGGTAGGTTTCCTACCTTTATTGTAACCACTATTTCATATGCTGTTTTATGTTGATTTCGATAACTTATATGATTGTAAAGTTATGTTTCTAAATGACATGTTTGCATAGATATCTCATGCATGGCATGGGATGATGGTGTTGTAACCGGAGGCCACACTCCGTCGGGGCGTCCGAAAGACCACTGTGGGGTACCCTGATGATGAGAATCCCATCAAGAGGAATCCGGAGGCCACACTCCGTCGGGGCGTCCGAAAGACCACTGTGGGTTACCTTGACGATGAGAATCCCGTCAAGTGATGGCTGTGTTGAATGGTGATGGGTGGGACTCATACATGTCCATTTCATACATAGCATGTTTTTATGGAATTTTGTCACACATGTGTTATTATTATATTATTTGCATGTTTTTGACTAACCATGTGGTAGTCCTATTCGGAAACACTACTGGGCGCGTTGATCTAACGCCCTATCTATATCCTTAGTGGATGATGCAGGGAAAGGGAAGAATGTGGATCGAGTAGAGGACCAAGCAAGGAAACTTGGGCGGTTTGAATGATTTTGAATGGACTTGAATGGACTATTCATGGATGTGTTATTTGAATTACGTGGACACTGTAATTTGGTAACTAGATTTGTTGGTTTTAATAAGTAGTTAAGATAGATGCTATGGTTTGTTTTAAGTTGGATGGTTTGATTGAACGATTAGTTAAGATTGATTAGTAGTTTTGGAGAATAAGTTATGTACTTTGCTATCTAAGAATGGAAAATTGGAATAGTCATAGGTTCTATTATAACCTCAGTTAGATTAAAACTAAGTTAATTCCGTAAGTTATATATGTACCATGTGCGGATCAGTTTTATGGACTTAGTTCATACGCACATGGGCTTGGCCAGTTAAGGGTCGGATTTAGAGATCCGAACTTAACTCTCGTCGTGACACTCCGCCCCGATCACATGATTATTATATTTAAAAAAAAAATAAATAAAAAAAATAAACTCTGAAAATTAGAGTGAAAAGGGCGGGGCGTTACAGTTGGTATCAGAGCGAAACGGGAAGTTGAATCTTCCGAAGTAAGATTAAGACGGTTTCATGTCTCACTGACGGATAAGAATCCCAACTGACCGACTCTTCGAAGTCCGCTGACTGGGGGCCGGATTAATTTACTTCGTAGACTCAGACTGAACAATCAATCTGAGAACAATAAAGATAGCAAAGGAAGTACAATCAACATAAATGGATATACCAAACATAGCAACATAGGAAACACTTCCCCGATATCCCCAAATGGAGAACAAACACATGATACTTAGGGAGGTTTTCCCCGAGAACAGGAGAACATAAAGACTTCCCCAAATTGAGAAATGATACTTGATACTTAGGAAGTTTCCCCAAAAACAAGGAAATACAAAGAGTGCTTATTTGGCAATTTTCCCCAAGGACAAGAAACACAAGATGTTTATTTGGTAAAATTCCCCAAACACGTGACATTATATGATACATAGGAAGAATCCCCAAACAAGAAGTACAAGATGTTGATTAGGGAAAATTCCCCAAAACAATGATTTGTTTGATTTGTTTGATTTGATTTATGGTTGTTATTGATATGTTTTTGTTGCTGTTATACAGATATGACGAGCAACATAGAGTACACCGAGTTGTGGGACAGAGGGACACCTAGCTGTTCGATAGACCTAGTTTCTTCTTCCGACGATGCTAGCATACCAAACTTCATCAATGAAGTTGAAAACAGTTAGGACATGGAGGTAAGATCGCCCGAGTACAATGTTGGGGCCTTTGTACCCGAAGAGGATGAGGAATATGTCCCAAACATAAGAGAATTTGTAGGGGAGATAGAGCCCGGGTATATGTACGAGTTGTGCAATCAGGAGGGGCACAATTGTACTTACTGCCCCTACCTCCTTGAGGTCATTTGCCCTGTTTGTGGACTGTAAAGGCACGGGAAGGAGAGGACTAATTGTCCTTACATTGGAGGACCGGGAATAATACCCTGTTTGACGTGCGGAGTGTTGGGGCACGTGTCGATGACATGCCCTGATGATGCAGGGTCTTCTACGGAAGACTAGGTTAAGAGGTAGAAAGAAAGGTTAGGGAAATGGAAATATTTTGTAAGGGTGTATTTTGTGATTCTAAGGGTTTGTTTTACCCTATTAACCCTTGTATGGTGATGGAAGTTTAAATGATTTTCAATAAAGTATGCAACTTTAGGAGTTCATGAGGACTTTGACACTGAGATGTATGTGAATAAGTTATTGGAGTATATTGAGATGTGGTATAGGTGCGTCCCTCACGTGATATTGATGATTGAGACTGTGGGAAACTCGATACGAATTACGGAGACTTGGTCCCGTAGGGTTACCATTGAGGAGTGGGTCCCTCGCATGCTACGCGCTGGAGGGCGCTCTCACGACTGTTTGGCACACTAGATGTGTAGAATGCGCAGAGCTAGGTACTATTTTACCTGGTGGGGGTGGTACTAGCTTCGTCAGACGCGGAGTGACCGTCTTAGAGCTTGACTGAATCACCTATGAGGTGAAGGGATGCAGGGCGAGGTAGACCGGATCACGTTGGACGTGGGTCTTCTGCTTGGTAAGTCATGAACCCTAAGTCTTGCAAGGGGTCGGGATATAATTGTGATTTGATATCGTTACCACAGTCTTATAGTGATTCATTTGAATGTTGTTCTTACGGATATTAATCATGGATATACGATACTCATGGACAGAGTGATACCAAGGATGGATGGTTTCCATGAATGGATTATACCCATAGGTGGGTTATTTCATGGATAGTTATTAATCATACATAAATGATACTCATGGACAGAGTGATACCAAGGATGGATGGTTTCCATGAATGGATTATACCCATAAGTGGGTTATATTCATGGATGATTATAAAACAGGGACAGATGATATTTACTAAAAGCGAAACACCAGGGATGGATGTATTTAACCATAGGAGATTATTCCCATGGTGGTTTGGATTGATGCCGGGAATTGGTATCGTGGAAGTTGGAACAAAAGTTGTTAGTCACATAGAGACTTATGTGCAAAGAAAGATGTGTTTAAATTTGGAGATATACTCAACGGAAAAGATAAGTGTCTGGTGAAACTTGAATGGGAAACTATGGACAACTGCCGAGTTAGACTGATCACCTGGCTCTGTAGTTAGCCAATGGAATTCCGGGAGAATGTAACTAGAAAACTAGTTAAAATGGAATCAGAAAAAGCTTTGAGCATAGGCTCGTGTTGACAGACTACCTCACACGGAGAGTAGATGAAAGAACATATTGAGCAGGTACGTATGGAAAATACTATGAGAACAGGTAAAGTGAAACAGAGTAAATTGATCTATGTGAGATCACAAATGGCTCATGAGAAAAAGATATAACATGAGACAGAACAAAAGGTGTTACGGAACCAAGCGATTCAATTTGTCAAAGTGGTGTGGATCGACATGGTAATGAAGAAGTCACTTGGGAAATTGAAATCGGAAATAAGAATAGCACACTCTGAGATATTTGTGGAATCGTTTAGAACCCTACTTCGCTCGATTTTCGGGACGAAAATTTTAAAAAGAGGGTTATATTGTAACACCCGATTTCTCAATAAGATGAATATTTACGAAAATGCCCCTGGATTGGTAAATTTATTAATTATGATGTTAAACGAGAAAATAGTGGGGCCCATTGCTCAAATTAAGATCATATGAGCACATTATGAATGCCAAGTTTGATTGGATGGGTAATTTACATCAATTGGGTAAAAAAATGGCTAAATGGGTCAAAGGGCCCAAATGGGACCCATCGGGTCTTACTGGATTATTTGACCGTTTTGTGATTTTAAATTAAATGGGGTTAAGCCTATTTGATTGGAAATCAAGTGGAGAAAAAAATGGGTAGGCTTGATTCATATGTAAAACCAATTAGAAATGACCAAAATACCATAATTGGGTCATGGAGTCAAAAACGGGTCAAGGAGCTAAAAGTGGACCCAACGGGTCGAGTTGACTATGGTTGACCGTGTGGACCCTCTAGGGAGCTAAAACACGAGTTAAATCAGTTGAGTGGGACTGAAGTGAGTTGGAATTAAATCAAGGGTTGAGTTAACTCATGTGCATTGAATGAAATGCATTAATTATGGTGAGTTGGACATTGAGTTGAGTGAGTCAAAAATGGAAGTCAAATGGGCTGAAAATTCAGCGAGTTAAGTGGAATATGAGGAGGTGTGGTGATCTCAAACAAACCAAAACAAGTCCCACACAGTTGGGGACTTGTTATGGAGAGTTTCATGCAAAACATTAAATGGAATATGGGGGGTTTCTATCCCATTTGGAAACCCCAAGCATTCAACGTTGGAATGCCAAGGGGTGCATTTGTTGGCAGCAAGTGGCCCATTGGTTTAGGCAAGAATTGATGAGGGAGTGGAGGGGTTATGATGGCTGATATACAAAAGCAATGAACACCAAGGTTAGCCTACTTTTGTCATTGCAAACCCAAGTTTTTCCATCTCTTTCTCCCTCTCTCCAATTGGTGTTCTTGGCTGGAACAGCAGAGGCTTTTGGTACCAAATATTCAAGCTTAAACCAGCAAGGAATTAAGGAAGAAAGGAAGAAATAAAAGATAGGAAGCAAGGATCAAAAGTCAAGAAGAAAGGCTTGGGAAAATTGGTAAGTATTTCATTGAGTTTTGTTGAAAAACATGGAACAAATAGGGTGTGGATTGGGCCATGATCATGGCCGAATACACCAATGATTAACCTTGATTAATGGAGGTTTAGAAATGATTAAGATGACCATTGGGTTCGGCCACCATGAAGGGCTGAACCCCATGAAAAGAGATGGTTTGGTTTTCATGTTTTGAAACATGAAAACCATGGATTTTGTGGACTGTTTTTGGGTTTTGTTTTAAGATTTAAATACATGTTTTAGAATGGTTAAAAACACGGATCTGAATGACATAGGGACTGAAGTTTATATGGTCTAAAATCAGTGGATTAAAAGATTGGAAGTTTAAAAATAGTGAAAGAAATCATTGGGTTCGGCCACCATGGAGGGCCGAACCCCATGCAAAGTATTGTTGGTTTTCATGTTGTGAAACATGGAAACCATGTACTTTATGGACTGTTTGGATGAATTTAATTAGATGGTTTTTAAGTGGTTTAAGGGCAGCAATATAATACTGATATTGCATGGTTAAATAACACCTAAAACATGTATGAAAGACCAAAACTTGGACATTGGGTTCGGCCACCTTGAATGGCCGAACCCCATGTAAGTAATTGGTATGATTTGGTGAGGTTAATTTACTGTTTTGGTTGATGTTTATGCGGCTGAACCATGTGTAATTCATGATTGGGTTAACATGTTAAATCATGAATAATCATGGGAAGTTGAGGGATTAATCAGATCAAGAGAACCATTGGGTTCGGCCATGTGCATGGCCGAACCCCATGGGGCTAGTTTTGGGATAAATGGACCAAGATTTATGGGTTTTCCTATGTATGTTAAATGAAATAAGCTTGCTATTTTGGGTTGGCCATGGGATGGCTGAACCTTGTAGTTAATATGGCTAAATGGTAGAGCCTAACTTGTAAACAAATGATGGGATCATTGTGTAGGAGGATCATAGGGTTCGGCCATATGAATGGCCGAACCCCATAGATTGTTTTGTTGGAGATTATGACTTGGTTGTATGAGTTGGATTAAGTAAACATATGGATTTATCTTTGGACTTAGTGATAAGTAAATAACCAGCCACTAAGGTAGATTACTTTTATGAACTTTGATTATGAACAAGATTAGACATTAGTTATACCAATGGCAAATCTGTGAATACAAGTCAAACGAAGGGATTGATCAAAGGACTCACATGATGTAGTTGGGTCTTAGATATGAATGAACAAGTAAGTGATGGTATGATTTATTGATTGTTATATGGATAAGGTACCGGAAGTTGAACGACGTACGAGTCGTGACCGGGTGATGCGAAAGAAAGATCAAGTACTGAAGTGAATTTTCAGTAGGTTTCCTACCTTTATTGTAACCACTATTTCATATGCTGTTTATGTTGATTTCGATAACTTATATGATTGTAAAGTTATGTTTCTAAATGACATGTTTGCATAGACATCTCATGCATGGCATGGGATGATGGTGCTGTAACCGGAGGCCATACTCCGTCAGGGCGTCCGAAAGACCACTGTGGGGTACCCTGATGATGAGAATCCCATCAGGAGTAATCCGGAGGCCACACTCCGTCGGGGCATCCGAAAGACCACTGTGGGTTACCTTGACGATGAGAATCCCGTCAAGTGATGGCTGTGTTGAATGGTGATGGGTGGGACTCATTACATGTTCATTTCATACATAGCATGTTTTTATGGAATTTTGTCATCACATGTATTATTATTATATTATTTGCATGTTTTTGACTAACCATGTGGTAGCCCTATTCGGAAACACTATTGGGCACGTTGATCCAACGCCCTATCTATATCCTTAGTGGATGATGTAGGGAAAGGGAAGAACGTGGATCGAGAAGAAGACCAAGTACGGAAACTTGGGCGGTTTGAATGATTGGAATGGATTATGAATGGACTATTTTATGGACTTGATATTTGATATATTTGGACAATATAATTTGGTAATTATTATGTTGGCTTTTAATAAGTAGTTAAGATAGATGCTATGGTTTGTTTTATGTTGGATGTTTTGATTAAACGATTAGTTAAGATTGAATAGCAATTTTGGAGAATAAGTTATGTACTTTGCTATCTAAGAATGAAAAATTGGATTAGTCATAGGTTCTATTATAATAACAGTTAGATTTAGACTAAGTTAATTCCGCAAGATATATGTACCATGTGCGGATCAATTTTATGGACTTAGTTCATACGCACATGGGCTTGGCCAGTTAAGGGTCGGATTTAGAGATCCGAACTTAACTCGCGTCGTGACACTCCGCCCCGATCACATGATTATTTAAAAAAAAAAAATAAACTCTGAAAATTAGAGTGAAAAGGGCGGGGCGTTACATTTATTATATACATATGTTGGGTGAATAAAAAGGGTATCCAAACAGTGTGGGCCCTTGGAGACCCACACCTGTGAATCCCATTCACGGCAAAACACCACCTTTGATTCACATCTTCGAAAATCCCTAATTTGGTGGAACTCCTCTTCGTTCCGCTCCTTCACCGCCACAGCAGTGGGGAAGTTTCCCCAAATTCGATCCCTCCTAATTACACTCACGGTGGAATACAAACCTAAGCCAACTAAGCTTTCCCCAAATCAAGCCACCGACCCCTTTTCCTATATGAATCCTTGCGATGGCAGCCATATCCCTTCCCCTACCTTCGATCTCCTTCAAGCAACAGTAGCAAAATCCTTGGACCCCCTCCATCGGTATCTCTCTTCTTTGGCTTGGGGCGAAACCTGTAGGAGCATACGAAGAAACCAGTTTGGATTTTGTTCCCTCTCGTTTTTCTTCTGGGTATGTGGACTGTCTTTAAAATCTTCTTGTCTTTCCCTCTTCTCATCTTATTGATTTTCTCTTGGAGCTAAAGGACAAGACCCTGAGCCTTAGATATCAGTATCTACAGGTCGTCTTTAATGGCATAAATCTCCTCCTAGGACTGTTTTCCAGGCAGAGACGAGTTTGTTAAGGACATATCCAATTGTTTAAAGATATATATGTAAATGTGTTCAAGGACTGGTAATATTTGATTGACAAACCCATCTCTGGGCTAGGTTTTCCCTCTTTGTAAATAGAGAAAGGATGTACTCCCCATTTCAGTTATTCAGCTGAACCCTTTCTATGGGATTCTACCTGTAGCTATTGCCTTATACTAACTTAATTAAGTACTTATTAAATCAAAATTACTGTTAGTTATTATTGTTATTTTCCTTAAAGCCATCCAGTTCCTAAACCGTCCCAAATTAGGAGAGTTGTTATACTCAAAATACAGTCTTAATTATTTGTTATGTTATGATGGTAGCAAATCTGGAAACCTTTACTACTTTACTTCAATTAATTGGGTTATATAATTATTTTCTTTTCTTTAATAATGCAAGGAGTTTCAAAAATATGTTTATATATATAAGAGGTATTTCAGATTTCAGGTTTACTTATACCACACCTTGATCGATTTCAAACCATACAAATTGATTTTGTTTATCCATGACCTTATTTGTTTAAAAACAACTTTTGGTTGGGTCCTCTTCTGAGAAGCTTTTGGAACATGATATATTTCTAAATTTTATTCCCACAAGCATAAACCCCTTCATAGTTGGACTTTTCTATTAAGACAAGTCAGTTGACATTCTAGAGTCTGCAACTTTAGTCTTTTATTTATTTGTTCTGTTTTGAGTGAAATTTATTAGTAATTTAAAGGAACTGACCCTTATGGCAAAGGTTTTCATTGTCTAAGTTAGAATAGGCGGTACGGCCATGCAAAGCGTGGACCTAAGCTTTATCCTTGAACCTTAGGATAAGCCGTAGATCATAGTTGGAGCAACAACATACCGTACTTGTAAGTAATGTAAATTGCAAAGGAGGCCTAATAATTCACATATTAATTATGCTTGGAATCTTTAAAACATTATTCGTAGTGAACCTTGGACTTTGAGACTAATTGACTTTCAAAAGATACGTGGACCTCTCTTTTGCTGATCATCTTCGATCAGGTAGGTTTTCCTACATTATTGAAGCACTAAAGTTGTGACTTAAATATGATATTTTGTTATTATAAATGAGATGATTGATTTTTCCAGATTTATGTGAAAGAGATGATGCTTATTTAACTGTTGAAATATTTGAGATATTTTCAAGGCACATTGCATGAGATTTGGCATCGTGATACATTCATATACCTCATACATATAGCATGGGATGGGAATTACATTACCCGAGACAAAGCTAAGCTGTCCGGACTTCTTTGGTCTCGGAAATAAATTTATGAACTTGAATAAATATTTATATGCGTCCATTGTTATGAAGATACAACAGTGAATTGGGCCAGAAAGGCTCCTGGATAACCAGTCTCGAAACCCTGCGCAGAGGGAGGAGACCACACTCCACCGATAGTCTCAGTTGTTAAATTTGTGGACAGGGAACAACACCCTCATGGTTGCTGCCTCGAATGCTAGGACATAATTGGTCGATGATAGTAACCATTGAGAATAGAAGACTTATAGTAGATACATGGGGCATGAAAGGGCATTCATTTTTCATGGCACCCATAGCATGTCATTGCATGATGAGTATGGTTTCAAATATGAGATTTCTATTATGAGATGAATGGGAACTAAATATGAATTTCTGTTATGATATGAAATTGTTTTGAGAAATATACTATGTTATAACATGTGAATTTCCTAACATTGATTCCGAATTATATGTTATTTTATCATAGCACGTCTTAGTGCATTTCCTTTGATCGGAACTCCAACTGGCATGTTGATTAAGCCCATAATTTCCCCCCCTTTTAGATGCCAATGCAGATCAAGGAAAGGAAAGTGAGGCCGGACCAAGTGGCAGTCAGGCATGAGCGAGATAGACGATAGGAGATAGCATGGATAGCTTAGTTCAATTCATTTTGATTTAGTTGTAGACAATACAATTTATAAAGAAATTTATTTGGGGAGGTAATAACTTAGTTACTATATGTCCTGGATACTTATGTTTGGCTTATGGAGAATACTTTATTTTTGCTTGAGATACGAGTATGTTATGATCATGAATGTACTTTTCTATTTTCCACTATTTATTCTAGCATATTGTAAATGTTATCTTGGACTACGATCCATGTACATGCTAGGTTGGGCCAGTCAAGTTTTCGGACTTGGACTTGACTCGCGTCGTGACACTTGCCTCCCTCTGTGGAAATCTTTATCTATTTCACTCTAATCTTACTCTCGGGAGGGAGGGGTGTTACAATCATGCCCTTGCCCATAAGGCCAATGATGCATTTTACAAACTCAACAATACCCAGTTGCACAATTAAAAGATGGTTATATCGTGAGATTCAATATGCCAAATGAATAGCCTAGATCAACAGACTTTGTATGTCAAAGATCCTCATTTTGTTAATTTTGAATTCTCAATTCAAGCTTGAACCTTGATTCATTTTACCAACAAAAGGCCTGAGCAACAGCAACACAAGTCAACACAGGAATCAAGGGTAATAAATCAACCATTGTTTCATGCAAAACAAATTCAACGAACACCACCAAAATCTAACAATAGAAACATCTATTCAAAGTCAATTAGTGGGGGGTTGCACCAATGCAAAGAGGGGAAGAACTGGGCCTGGTGTGGCAAGAAGTTCTCTAGCAGATTTGCAGATGTGCAAACAGCAATAGGCGTTGGAGTGCTGGCGAGTGATGGACGAATGTCGATGCAAAAAGAGAGAGGGACTCTTTCCTGTGCTTCTTAGAAAAAATGTTTGGAAGAGGAGAGAAATTGCTGAGCAAATCTGGGTTGTGAACAACTAGGGGTTTGCATCCACTACACATATGCAAAACTAATTCTAAGAGAGGGGTTGATGAGTACTGAAAATGGACATACTTTACTTCTGTATTTGGACTAGTTAGTCCTTGTTTAGTGTGTTTTTGGTATTTTTAATTGAATTTTAGAGTTTTGTAGGAAAATAAAGAAAATCAAGAAAATAAGTTAAAGTCGAAGAAAAATGCAGGAAAAGTGCGTGAGGTCTGTTTTTGGAAACACTGGGTAAAAGTAGACCCATGTACAAGCCCAAGCCATCAAGAACTCAGGCCCAGATTTGAGATCCAAATTCAAAGCCTCTGATTGAAGCCTATATGAGAAGTCAGAAGTTCTTAAGCTCAAGCCAAGAAAGAGATGTTTTTGCCTTCTACTGGGTAAACATCAAGAAAATCATGGAAGCATATCAATGCAATTTCTGTTGACATTAGTTGTTAATTTGTAATTAGATTCCATAATTGTAGGGACAGTTACCTATTGTATAGGCAATATGAGTGTATAATTGAGGTGTATTCCTGTAATAGCTCCCTTGTATAAGTTACATAAAGGGGACCTTTGTACAAGATTATCAAGAAGAAATATACAAAAATGATATTCTGACATGATATTAGAGCCAGGGTTCGATCTCCTTTCATAGGAATCGAATTTTTTTCTTATTGTTCTTTCTTTGTCCACCGTGTCCGGTGGCTCCTATCCTGGATTTTTTTTCCCCTTTAGCTGCTCTACACCCTTGTCCGGCGGTTGCTGCCCTAGATTTTTTTTTTTTCCCCTTTGGCTGCTTTCTTCTTCCTCTCAACATCCCGATTCCGCTCTGGGCTCTTCACGAGCGGATTTCCTTCGCCCGTTAGCGCCAATCGCTGCTGTCGCTGGCAATCGGTGTTCAGACATCAAGGGTTTTTTTGCTCTTGTTGTTGCTTCTGCTTCTACCTTTCTCTGTTTTTTGCCGGTACCTCAGATCTCAGCTCTCTACTTTCTCTGCATGGCTACCGGCGCAGAGAGACATCCTCCACTCGGGCCTACAAAGCAGCGATCGGCTCCGATCTGGTGTCTCTGTTTGTTCATCCCTTTCCAGATCTTGGACTAAACCGATCTACCAAGCTCTGATCGGCTGTTCCCATGTTACTATAATTGGCACCGTCGTACTTCCAGTCTGCGACATCATCATCTGCGTCTCGTCGGTCTATCAGAGACCTGCTCCCCTTCTCCACAGCACAGCTCTGCTGTTCTCGCCGTGCCTTTTTCTTCCGCCAGTCACGATTTATTCATCCCGGCTTTGCGGATTTGCCGGCCTTGTTACCGGCGGTGCCTCACTTGCTTCCGTTCCTTTTTTTGCTCCGATTTACTTCCACCAACAGCGTCACGGCTCCAGGTCAGTAACTTGGGCTTGTCCGACAGGCCGTTCCCCTCTGTTGAGTCCGGTCTGTGCCAACCGGTGCCTCGGGTGGAGTCACTGCTGCCGCCTGCTAGCCAGTAGCCCATAGCCGTGATCTCTCGTGTGGACGAACAACTCTCCGCTGTCCCTATTTTTCTGCTGTCTCTGTTGCCGATTTTCTTGTCTACTGTCAGAACCGGAGAGAGAGATACAGATCCGTTGGTCACCCACTTTCGGCATAGAGAAAAGAGATACAGATCTGCAGTCATCTGTCCCTATCTTCTTCTTGCTGCAGTTTGGAGATCCGATCTGCTCTACTGTACTTTAGTAGCTCTTTCAGCCTTTTCCACCCTATATCATGACTGATTCTCCTCCGGTAACCTAGAATCTCATAAAGGGAAAGAGAAGGTTGCTCCCACTGTCTATCCTCCATTCCACCTACAAGATATGTCCTCATTGATCACTCCAGAACGACTCGATGGTACTAATTACATTGAGTGGTCCTTGAATGCTCAGAATAAGATCAGGGGCAGGAAACGTTGGGGCTTTATCTCTAGTAGTAAGAAGGCCCCCGAGACCACAACTTCTAAGGAATATGAAACATGGGAGGATGAGAACTGTATGGTCAAATCTTGGCTCCTTGACGCCATGACTAAAGACATCAGGTCACTTTTCCTACGCCTATCTGCTGCCAAGGAGATCTGGGATGCTGCCAAACAAACTTATTCTGTCAGCCAAGATGCATCAAAGGCTTATCAATTATATTGTGCGGTTATTTCTGTCCGCCAGCATGGAGGTTCTGTTCTTTCTTACTTTGGAAAGCTACAAAAATTATGGTAGGAGTTTGATGCTATTGAGCCTTGCACTATGGAATGTACCCGGGATCTTGAGAGGTATACCACAATGGTCAACTCTCAACGACTGTATGTTTTCCTGGCTGGTCTCAATTCCCATTTGGATGGGATTTGTGGTCGTGTTCTTGCGACTACACCGCTTCCACCTCTATAGGTTGCTTATGCTAACATTTGTGCCGAGGCGAATCGTCAAGATGCTATGCTTGGTACGCCATCTCATGAAGGCGTTGTTATGGCGACTCGCAAACCTGGTACTCGTCCGGACCCAAAGAAAGGTGTTCATAAGTGTACTCATTGTAATGGGGTTAATCATGTGATCGATACATGCTTTAAGCTCCATGGCTACCCTGATTGGCATCCAAAGGGTAAGATGACATCTCCCGGGTCTTATAATCCCACGGCACCCAAGAGCCACATCGTCACTGCTTCCGGCTTCGTTGCCAAGTCAGGTATCTCTAATTTTGCTATTACATTTTTTACTCGAAATAGTGCTTGGATAAGTGACACAGGTGCTACGAACCATATGACTTATGATAAATCTAGGTTTAGCCGTTTATATTCTTGTCCCAAATCAGCCATCACTAATGCCAATGGTGTGTCTTCACCAGTTGTCGGTGTTGGCACTGTACCCCTGTCACCATCCTTATCTCTCACTAATGTTGTATTAGTCCCATCACTAAATTGTAACCTTATTTCTGTTAATCAGTTAACCAAGTCTCATGATTGTGTTGCCACATTTTTTCCTACTTACTGTCTTTTTCAGAACATCCATACTAAGGAGAAGATTGGCAGTGGTAAACAACGTGGAGGCTTGTACTATCTGGAAGACAGGTTACGCCGATTAGATGATGGAGCACTAGTTCATGTTATGGACAGTGGCATATTTCAACGGCAGGCAGAGATTTGGTTATGGCATGCATGATTGGGTCATCCCTCATTTGCTTACCTTCGGAGATTATTTCTTTCCTTATTTACTGGTTCTACTGTTTTAGACTTTGTTTACAAAACTTGTGTACTGGCAAAAAGCCATCGTTTTGTTTTTCCTTCACATGATAATAAAACTGACGTACCTTTTGCCTTAGTTCACTCGGATGTTTGGGGTCCTGCCCCACTTTCTACATACAATGGCATGAAGTGGTTTATTACATTTATTGATGATTCTACCAGGATGACCTGGGTTTATTTATTACGACACAAGAGCGACGTCTGTACTGTGTATCATCTTTTCCGTTAAATGGTGTTAACACAATTTGCCATCTCTATCCGATTTCTTCATTCTGATAATGGGGGTGAATATTTCAAGAGTGAATTAACTGATTTTCTACATTCAGTTGGTACTATCCATCAAACATCTTGCTCTCAGACTCCTCAACAGAACGAGGTTGCTGAACGGAAAAATCGGCACCTTTTAGAGGTCACTAGATCTCTCTTAATTGGGGTAATGTTCCACCATATCTATGGGGTAAAGCTTTGAGTTCCGTTGTCTACTTGATTAATAGTACAGCATCTAGTGTTTTTGGATTCCGAAGACCTTTAGATGTACTATCTGATCACTGTAAGATTCCTTCCGTTGTTCATTTGGCACCTCGTGTCTTCGGATGTGTCATGTATGTTCACTTACATACCAATCAACGAACCAAGCTGGACCCACGTGCATTGAAGTGTGTGTTTATCGGGTAGGGCTCCACTCAGAAAGGATATAGCTGTTATCATCCTCCTACTCAGAAGTTTTATATCTCCATGGATGTCATATTCCATGAAAAAGTGTTTTTCTTTCCCCATGAGATAACAGATTCTTCACTTCCGGGGGAGACCCGAGATGAAGTACAGAATCAGGATGAAATAAAGTTCTTTGACATAATGAAGCCATCTAGTATTGAAGCCGAGACACCCGAATCATCCTCCATTAAGCACTCAATTGAAGGGCGTTGAATGTCAAGTCCGTGATAGTACACTGTCTCCTACGTCTACAAACCCACTGATCCAATCGGTTCTAGAGGGCTCCTCAGAGGTATTACCTGATCCTATTCCTGTTGACTCTAATATCCATGATATTGTTAGTACAACTAAACCTGCATCTGAACCATCCCAATATCATCTTCCACCCCGATCTAATCGTGGTCAACCGACAACTAGATATGAGCCTAACCCGAAAGCTAAAGTTAAATATCCAATAAGTAACTATGTGTCCTCCCACAAGCTGTCTAAGTCATATGCATCTTATGTACTTCAATTATCCTCTGTCTTTATTCCTAGTAAATTACAGGAAGCTGTAGCAGATTCTAGATGGACCAAGTCTATGGCAGAGGAAATGACAGCATTGGACAAAAATGCCACTTGGGAACTCGTGCACTTACCAAAGGGAAAGAAGACAGTGGGATGCAGATGGGTGTTTACGGTCAAACACAGAGCAGATGGGACGATTGAGAGATACAAAGCTCGGCTAGTTGCAAAAGGATATATACAGTCTTATGGTGTAGATTATCAAGAAACGTTTGCACCAGTTGCCAAACTTAACATTGTGAGAGTACTTTTGTCGTTAGCAGCTAATCAAGATTGGCCACTTCTTCAGTTTGATGTCAAAAATGCTTTCTTGCATGAAGACCTTACTAAAGAAGTATATATGGATCCTCCTCCAGGTATACCAAAATACTCAGATACGGCAATGGTGTGCAAACTGAAAAAGGCCTTGTATGGGTTGAAGCAGTCTCCAAGGGCTTGGTTTGGCAGGTTCACCAAGTCTATGAGGAATTTTGGCTACAAACAAAGTAACTCAGATCACATCTTGTTTTTAAAGCACGAAAAAGGTAAAACCACTGCCCTAATTATCTATGTTGATGATATGGCAGTGACAGGTGATGATCATGAGGAGATTTCTAGTCTACAACAATATTTAGCATATGAGTTTGAAATGAAGCAACTTGGAGATCTTAAATACTTTCTTGGGATTGAGGTGGCCCGATCAAAGCTTGGTATTTTCTTATCCTAACGAAAATATATCCTTGATCTATTATCTGAAACAGCAATGCTAGGATGCAAGCCAGTTAATACTCCCATTGAGCAGAATCATAAACTCTTTGAGTGTTGGAGTGCATCTCTTACGGATAAAGGGAGATACCAGAGGCTCGTTGGAAAACTGATTTATTTATCTCATACCAGGCCAGATATTACGTATGCAGTAAGTGTGGTGAGTCAGTTCATACACGACCTACGTAAACCTCATATGGATGCTGTAGAACGCATATTAAGATATTTAAAGTCTGCTCTGGGTAAAGGTTTATTGTTCTCAAATCATGGACACCTAAAGGTTGAAGGCTATACCGATGCCGATTGGGCAGGTTCAGCTGATGACAGAAGATCTACCTTAGGATACTTCACCTTTGTAGGTGGGAACCTTGTGACTTGGAAAGTAAAAAGCAACAAGTAGTATCAAGATCAAGTATTGAAGCTGAGTATAGAGGTATGGCACTTGGGTATGTGAGTTGCTCTAGTTAAGAAATTTACTGAATAACTTAAGCATCAAACCAAGAATGGCAATGAAACTATACTGTGACAACAAGTCAGCTATAGACATTGCTCATAACCCTGTTCAACATGATCGGACTAAGCATATGGAGATTGACAAACATTTTATCAAAGAGAAACTTGAAGCCAGAATCATTACTTTTCCATTCGTGAAGTCCGAAGACCAACTGGCAGATGTCCTCACTAAAGTTGTAGATAGCAAGGTGTTTCTTGACTCTCTTGTCAAGTTGGGTATGAGCGATATCCACGCACCAACTTGAGGGAGGGTGTTGACATTAGTTGTTAATTTGTAATTGGATTCCATAATTGTAGGGACAATTACCTATTGTATAGGCAATATGAGCGTATAATTGAGGTGTATTCCTGTAATAGCTCCCTTGTATAAGTTATATAAGGGGGACATTTGTACAAGATTATCAAGAAGAAATATACAGAAATGATATTCTGACAATTTCTAGAGAGCTTTTATGAAATCACCCGTATCAGGTATTGTAATCACATACATATTTCTAACTGCATTGTTCGTTGGAGGACTCACAACAATTGGCATCGTTGGGTTAGAACCTGATAATTGTAACTGCCTTTGGATCTTTTGTATTGTTGGTTGTTATGGTTCTTGGAGGATTTATAATTTTCAGAGATAGTATTTCATGTTGGTGAATTTGGGGCTTCTGGATTTATCCTTTGATGTATGCTCAGAAAGCTCTGATTTATGAAAGAATAGATTGGACTGATAGGTTTTCCAAACACTTCTATGACAACAATAGCATCAAGCCATTCTCAAGTGGGTGGACAGTCAGTGCAAACAACGAACATTAGAAAGAAAGCATAAGTTAGTGGTCAGCCATATGGGACCCATCCATTCACCATCGTACACTCCACCTTCATCGCTGATGCAAAGTGAGGGACGGGTGGTTGCAAGGAAAAACAGTTAGCAATCCATTAAGGCAGCAACAAACAAAGTATGAAAGCATCAACAAGAACTGGCGTTGATATGGGCATGCTTGAATCGTGTAAAGCAGAGCAATGAAGAAGAAAGAAGATGAGGGACTGTAAGAATATGCAAGAAACTTAAAAAAAAAAAAAAATACAACAGATTCTGCAGAGCAGGCCAGCCTAACATGAAGAAGCAAATAATAACAGTCAACAAATACAGGCTAAAAGAATGCAACAGTAGCAGCTAGATAATTGCAGTTAAGGAATACATAAGAAAAAGGGACAGCCAGGCGTTAGAAAGGAAAGACACCTATCAAGAGATGTTGTTGTTGTTTCATGGTATAAAGAAGAGGCAATCCATGTGAGAAAAATGAAAAAAAATAATAATAAGAAAAAAAAAGGAGTTGATGCTCCATCCAGGTGCATTCCAAACCAAAGAAGTAGCAAAGCAAATTTTTTAAAGAGATCATTGCAAAAGAAGAATTAAAATAGAGAGATTAAGGGCAGCCAACAAAAACAAAATCCCAAGCGGTGATAATGTACTTTTACCGTGTTTTACAAATAGGGATTCTGTCATATCACAGCGGTGACAATAAGTTGTTGCTGGTTGAATACAGAGAAAAAAAAAGGAGGAATGAAAAATAGAAAGAAGAACAAATTAAGAGGAACAACTGAAACAGAGACACGGATCGTGGCTAAGGCTCAGGAGCTCCGACTTTAATTGGATTCTATTTTTTCTATCTCTTTTGTTTTAATTTTATGATAATGTCTAGCTAATTTCTTGTACTGAGGTTAAAGAGGAAGCCCCATTAATGAAATAATTTTTCAGTTATTTATTTATTGATTCTCATATATGTGTGTTTATTGTTTAATGATTTTGACTTCATTAGATTAATTAAATATTCATTATTTTCACCATTAATATCATATATTTTTTGTAGTTAATAATATTATTTAATTAATCAAGGGCTTGGAATTTTAATTAAAAAGGTAGTTTTCTTGGATTTAATGTTTTTCAATTTAATTAGGTTCATTGGATTCTTAGATTATTTTCTTTGATCCATTGTCTTTTAAATTAAAATTGGATACATTAAATACCTAGGAATTATATTTTTTAAATCGAAGAAAATCTGATTTTTGAACACCTTATTAATGAACTTAAATGTTTACCTCTTTAAAAATTGGGAATTAATAAATAAATAATTAGAATATTATGGATTTAATGGTGGTGGAATCTGATGCCTTAGTAATTTCTCTCACTTGATTAAATCTCCATTTTTTTTAGTTATTTTAATTTTGCAATTTTAATTCAATCGTTCTCCATAAAGAAATGTGTTAACCAGGTTAAGATTAAATTATTGGCTTTTTAATTTGCTTTCCCGTTGGTTAGTGTCTCAGCTTCACCAAGTCCCTAAGTTTGTCAATTTCATGACTCAGAAAGAAGCACTTGATAGAAGCTTAAAGACCTAAGGTGATCAAGAGTGAAGATCTTGCTCCACCAAATTGAAGTTCATTGTTATGGCAATCACAAAATAGGTATTATGGCCATATATGACTTTAGGTGGTACCCACACCTTAGAGAGGATTATCTCTAGGCTTAGTGAAACAAACGGTTAAATCATAAAAAACCTAGAGAGGAAGCTTGATAGTGAATTGGAACCCAACTTGGAAATATGTATTTGGTTTCACTGTCAGCTCGACCAGTCGTTCTCACCGACCCCTCGGTGGAGGCAGGATCGACCCATCGTGATCAAGGACTGGACGACCAAATTGACATAGGTTTTGCATCATTGAACTGTCATTCTGGGTATACCTCTGATCGAGAGTCTCGTATTCACCGACCCCATGGTGAAAGGCTGAAACGACCCCTCATGGTCAACGACTCTTCGATAAGATTTTTGAGTTCTGAAACTTAGAACTCAGGTGGGCTCTTAAGAAAACAAACATATCGGTAGATTAAGACCGACCGAAAGTAGCCATGATCGACCCCTCGGTAAAGGGCAACAAGTCATTCTAGGTTTGAAAAGTTTCGGGACATGAAACTCTGTCAGGATGGTGTTGCCCCAAATCGAACCTCTTCTATGGACTGACCCCTCAGTGCCATTACTGTCGACCCATTGGCGACAATGACATGTCGACCGAGAAAGAATATTACCGTTGGGAGTGCATTATTGTGCAACGGTCAGGTTGTTAAACTGTAATATTTCTAGTCACCGACCCCTCGATGCGCCCGACCTGTCGGTACATACCGTTGCTGCAATTAGTTCCTTCTATATAAATCAATCTTTATGCAACCAGCTGGTATCCTTCGGTAAGACCAGTTGGACCATCATCATTATCAGTGAGCTTAGACAAGGGCCAATAGTAGGATCACTCGCTCTCTGGTGCTTACACATGAGAAATCATATACAACCAATCTTATGGATTGACTTTGTGAGAGAGAGAGGAAAGTAAACTCATAAACAACCAATTTATTGATTGAGTTTGTCAAACAGAAAAAGATAAGAATGAAAACTCATAAACAACCAATCTATGGATTGAGTTCGAAAGTGAGAAAGAGAAGGAGAATACCATAAACTAGGAAAGCTGTGTCAAACAAGTTTCCTTGTCACCCTGGATTGTAATTGCCTCACGACAGCTATAAGGAGGAGTGTCGATACCGGCACACATTGGGTGGATCTTGAAGAAGCACACATCAAGAGAAAAAGCTTCAAAGGCAAGTGATTCTTGGCTTTAATTTCATTTTTAAAATGTTTCTTCTGAAAGTGGATTAAGGGGGATTTGCTCTGGAACCACTATAAAAACTCTGGACCGTCGTCTCCAGCATAGTGGTGGGTGAAATTTGCAGCCAAATGGATAGGCAGAATTCATATTCTATAGTGGTGGGTGAAATTCTCAACCGATTGAATGAGGTGGAATTCCTACTCTGATTGTGAGGGTGTAAGTCCCCACTTAGTGGATTTGGAGATAACTCAAGGTTGAGTTAGCCCTGACAGTGGATGTAGGTTGGCTAACCGAACCACTTTAAATTGGTTTATACTGTTTGATCTTGTGTGTGTGTATTTACTATTTAATTACTCTTCTCAACAAACATCACTTTGCATATTGATTATCTTATCTTAAACATTGTGAACAAGCATTGATAATCAAGTAATATGTAAAGCGACATAATCTTAGTGTGAATGTTCAAAGAATTTATAAACAATATATATAACATTAAACAAATCTCTTCATTAATGTTCCGCTGCACGTAAAACAATCAAGAAATTTGTAAACACCATGAAAAATGGGATTGACCTGTTCACCCCCCCTCTCTCTCTCCTCTTCCTCTCCCTCCCCTCCCCTCTAGGGTCAATCATGTTGTTCTAACACATTGAAAAATGAAAGTTTCACCGTTCATTCATAAATCAAGTCCCCATAGGTTCGACCTCGCACTTGCATAACTCTATACTCCAATTGGATTCATGCGCTTGAGAGTAAATATAAATTTAAAATTTTCACAATAGGGGCAAGAAGAAGGAAAATGCAAGTTGTAAGAAGGATGTCTGCTGTGCAGGGACGATGACACCAAAGATAGGATTACGAGGGTGACTCTTGAGGCTGCAATGGGTACCGGAGACAATGCACAAGTCGGCTTTGATGCCATAATAATTTCTAAATATCTCATTAATCAAATCAATATAAAGATAATATATACAAACAGATATAACCCTAATGAACTTAAGGAAAATGACTAAGGACTAAACTACCCTCACTAATAAAAGAAAACAATTACATTCTAACAATTACAATGGACAATTTGTTGTCACAAATGATTTGAATACCTTCTCCTTACTTTTCACCAACATCTTCTAAGATTTTCTTAGCCATATAGCTTGAGAAGTTGCCAATGATGCCAAAATATATTCGGCCTCAACAGTGGATTGTGCCACGGTTTATTGCTTCTTGTATGCCCATGAAAATCACCAGAACTAAGAGAGAATGCATATCCGGAAGTATTTCTCATATCATCAACGCAACCTCCCCAATCACTATCACAAAACCCGAACAACTTTGTCTCAACATTTTTTTCATACATAATCTGAAAATCAAGTGCGCCTTGTATGTATCTTAGCACTCTTTTAGCAGCCCCAAAAATAATTTGACTTGGCTTGTGCAGAAACCGAGAAAATAAACTTTTAGTAAACATGATGTCCGGTCTTGTGGCTGTCAAATATAACAAGCTTCCAACTAAACTTCTATATAGAGATGCATCAACTTCTTTTTTTCCATCTTCTTTCTCCAATTTTTCATTCACAACCAAAGGAGTAGCCACCAGTTTGCAATTCCCCATTTTAATTTTTTCAAGGAAAGTTTTTGCATACTTCTTTTGGCAAACAAAAACACCATCTTCATTTTGACAAATTTCAATGCCCAAGAAGTAACTTAAGAGTCCCATATCACTCATTTTATATTTCTTCATTATCTCTCCTATAAATTATTTAATCATTTTTTCATCACTACCGGTAAACACCAAATCATCAACAAAAAAAAATTGTTCGTTTGCCTTTCTGATTTTTAGAAGTGTAGTTTCTTAGTTCTTGGAAAGATCTTTAATTTATAAAATCTTAATTTTGAAGTATTTAGGAGAGTCAAAACACTTTTGAGCTTTAGAATTATTTTATCAGACAAATTTACCCGACCTGACAGTGAAGTCAAAATTTCTCCAAAAGAATATTTTAAATTATGAAAATTTGAAGAAAATTTGATTTTTGTTTAGATCATCGGGTATTTGACGTATTTTTCTCTCCAAATTTTCGTGGCCTTTCTAGTTTTTAATACCCAACCTATTGGACTGGTTGGTTTGAGTTAGTAGGACCCTCTTAGTGCCTGAGTTGTGGTGCTGTGCTTTAAAGTGGAAATAAAATATAATATAATATTTTTAACTTGCTTGCCAAGCCTACTTTCCTTAGGTTAGGCTGCGTGGGAGTCTTCCCTTCCATACAACACCAATGGGCGTTGTAATAAAGGAGGGAATGGTGGACTGGACGGGAAGAAAGAAAAAGAAAAAGAAAAACTCTCAACACCTCTCTCCCCATCGTTTTCTCTTTTCCCTTTTCTTTTGTTTTCTTTTTCTCCCATTTCAATTTTTCCCGCCGTATTTGACTTTAGAAGTTTTAGTGGGTTTTCAAACGGAGTCAGATCCCAATGGATTTCTGCATACAAGGTATCAAAATTCATCATTTCTCTATTTAATTAACTCCAGGAAGGGGAAAAGATTTTTTTTATAAAAGTAGGGAAAATGGCATTCTCTCTTAATTCTTAGATTACACCCCCAAAATATGTTTTGGTTTGTGTTAAAACCTTGATTTTTCTTCTCTAAATTAAAAGGGGAAAAGATTAACCTCATTTGACTCTTTGTGTGTTTATGTTATGGCATTAGGTGTTTACTTTACCGCATTGTACCCTCTGGGCCAAACTATCATATATAAGGACGCTTAGTTGCTCAGTAATGCCATCTGAGGTGGCGCTTAGTCACCCTGTGGTCTTGAAGTGGGGCAGTTAGTACTTTTATTTATATTCCTGCAATGTATCCTCTAGGCCGAAATTCTCCATCTATAACGCAACGATTTCTCGCCACCCGGTGGACCATTTGAGGCGTCCACGGTCACTCAGCCGTAACGGATTGGGCACTGAAGTAATTTATTTACTTTCAGTATTGTACCCTCTGGGCAAAGTCTCAATATTTTCCAGGCACCAGAAAAATGCGAAACTGGGCACTGAGTACTTTTCATTTTCTATTTATTGAGTGTTTTTTATAGCTGATAGCTGACTTTACTTAAGTAAATGAAGTAGAAAAAGTTTAGAAGACTCACAGATATTACCCTGTTTTTAGAAGGAAAATAAATAAAGGGCTTTTTTTTTGGGAATATTTTTACATGAATTTGAATTTAAAAGGATATTTACAGGTTTTTCACTTTTTTCACAGATTCTAGTTAAAAATCTAAGTCGGAGAAGGTGAGGAAACTCAACTTGACTTTTATTATGAGTTTTTGTTATAAACCAATAGACTCTAGAACGAAAATAGGAACCGTGGGCATAAATGGACGGAAAAGACTAAGTAAGACCAGAACGTGAGACTTGACATTGCTTCCATATAAGGGACGCGTTTTGTTCTAACCGTCAGAATAGAAGCATGAAAAGGTGTTAGGGAGCCGAGGCCTAGTAGTCTGAATCACAATATGTGACCCATTTAGGCATCTAGAGGATAATGCGTTCATAGATTTGGACAATAGTATGAGATGTCCAATGATAGAGAAATTCGTGTTATGTGCATGTACATGTGGTTCATGCTTTAGTTATATAGATGCATGTGGGTTATATTGTGCTAACCAATCATGCAGGTGGTGAAAATGTGAATGTTTGTTTTCTTGAACCAGAATTAACCAGTGAATGGTAAGTTTACTCCAGTGTGAAATCCTGTGGTGGGGTATATGGAGTAATGAGCAAGTAAACCAGATTTATGGTTTAATCCCCAATGTTTGGGGTATGGTGATGTGATTTTGTTAAACTGCATTCTCATGCATTGGTTGTTGAGCCATAATAGACCGGTAGGTCACATTCATGTATAGGCCATAGGGCCAGATCATAGGGTCGGACCTTTGGGTCTTAAGCTCTTGCAAGTAGCAATATCTTGACCGTGTCCTGACTTGATGCATCTGGATTGAGTGGGATACCTCAGTATATAAGGTTTGTGGAAAACCTATATATATATATATAGTGTGTGTGTGAGTGTGTGTGTGTGTGTGTGTGGTGTGTGTGTGTGTGGAAGGCAGTATGCATAGGTGTGTGAGTGGAAAGAAAAGAACAAATGGTAAATAGGCCATGTCATTCTCTTGTTCTTTTTTTTTTTTTTTAAAAAAAATTGTATTGTAAGTTTATTATCCTGAAAATTGAGAAATTTGTTATCTTGGAGTTCTCTTCACTAGGTTAGAGCTCAGTTTAGGCCTGTAAATGGATTCGGATCCGGCCCGGATCCAGGAGTCCATTTGCGATCTGGATCATAGAGTCCAATAAGGAATCTCGCATCCGATTCAAAGATCCAATAATAATGGGCCGGCCGCGTACCACCCATGGACGGTCTGAAAAAATAAAAATGAAACTTAAACTCTCACGAAATCGCTAAGGTTCTAAGGTTGGTGGATTTTGATTTCCATTGTATTTTTTATGTCTTTATTCTAAATTTTCATTGATTTGTAATTTTTAATTCCATGTTTTAATTAATAAAAGAAGGTGAAATAATTAGAATTATGGTTTTCCAATTGTTCTTTCATGTGTAATGAAAATTTCAATTTTACTTACATTCTTTTAATGATTTTATGTTGTTTATTTTTCTAAGAAATTTAAGGAAAGTGAGATTATTTTAGGATTGGTAGAACTTGATTTTTCCCTTCTAAGGTTCTTTTCAAGAGTGAGATTATTTTATATTTGGAATTTCAAGTATAAATTTTACCTAAGCCTAAGGCCGGAATTGAATTTTCTTAGTTAAAGGGATTTCATAGATTTCATATTTAGAATTTTAATGAATTTGAGATTTGAATGCGCGTTAAATAATTTACGTGAGCTCCATGTTCTAGGCCGTTATTTTATTATTAAAATTTGGATGATAATGCCTCTTTGATTCTTTGATCCAGTTCCATTGTAAATATGTATATAGGTAATTTAGATGTTATTTATGTTTTCTTTTGTTTATAAATACAAATTCTTAAAAATTGTGGAACTAGGGTTAGTAAATTAATTAATTGTATCTTAATTTTGTATTTTAAATTAGATTGAGATTGTTTATATTTTTAGATTAAATCCACCATCTTAATTAAAATTAGTTAAATTGTTAGATTCTATGTTTAAATCTATAATGTTTCTAAATTAAAACTAAAATTCATAGATTAGACAAATAACTCCATATTTATGATTTATCTCCATGTTTTCTAAATTTCTAAAATTATATAATTCAATGGTATGTTTTTCACAGGATATATTTTCCTAAGTTCGATGGGTTCGACCTCGCACTCAATAGCTATACTATCTAATGGTTCGTATGCTTGCGAGTTATAAATTTAAAATTCGTACAACAAGTTTTTGGCGCCGTTGCCGGGGAACTTAGAAAATTACCATTGAATCATGTATTTTTAAAAATAGTGTTATTTTTAGAAAACTTCTATTTTTGGCAACTCCTTAAAATTAAAAGTTTCTATTTTAGAAACTCTAATTTTAGAAGGTTAAATAAGAAGTTTCTTAAAATAACAAAAATCTGGAGATGATATAACTTTGGAAGCACTGCTAAATTTAGAAACTTTTTTATTTTTGGAAACTTATATTTTTAGAAATTACCAAAATTAACTAGTTTCTCTTTTTAGAATTTTCTAATCTTAAACTTTTAATTTAATTTAGTCAAATTCTATATTTAGAACATGGATCTAAATTTAGTTTTAATTTTAGGGACTTCTGTCTATGGAAAGGTTCAAAATTGTCTAATTTTAGAAATTGTCTAATTTTAGAAATTGTTATGTTTAGAAAGTGTCTAATTTTGGACAGTTTCTAAACTTAGAAAATTTCTAATTTAAGACCCTCATCTAAATTTAGAAGGTTTTCAATTTCAGTGTCTAAATAAATAAATAAAATCATGGAACAACTTTAAACTTCAATGGAATATTTTTAAACTTGAAATTCTAATTCTGATTAATTTGGTGGATGTTAATCTAGAGATTTTTTATGGTATTAATTTAGTTTAGAGTTCATAATTAGGTTCCAATCATTTTATTTCCTCCACTAGTTATAACATCAGGAAAATTGCATTTAGATTAGGTTTCATTCATTTTTTATGAGATTCAGAATCTTCACCAAAGTTTGTGGTGTTCTATTTTGCAGGGATTTTAATCGTACGCTCTAAAATTTTTGCAAAAGTAAGCACTACAAGCTAAGGTGAGTGCCTAAATCTCTTTTCTTTAAATTTTCAACTTTTCATGTATTCATATAGATTTTCTTAGGTTGTCTTGCATTTAATTTGCATAAATAATCGAAAAAAAATTGCATATTTAATTTGATCACGCATGTTAGGGTGTTAGTTTCATGCATTAGCTTAGTCATTTGATTACTGTTTGCATATTTGTTTTGAATCTTGCATTGTTAGATTAAGATTGCATTAACAAAAACTTGAAAATTCAAAAATATGAGTGTAAGTGGTTTATGCATTGTAAGTTAAATCAATTTAGAACCATTGTCTGTTGGGGTGTGATGTTCAAAACTTTTAGAGTTTAGGTCACATACTATGTGGTCTTTGTTTTGTTGTTATTTGTCCATCCATCCACCCTGTCATTTTATGTTTTGAGTATGAGTCTATCTATATCCGTATGTCCATTTTTTCCAGTCTTTCTAGGTTAGGTTTTTGTTAGTTTTGTGTGACTCTCTGAGTCAATGTTGAGTTTGTCTGTGTGTCAATGTTTGTCAGTGTCTAATTAAATTTTCACTTTTGTTGAGTCCGTTTTTGTGTTTTTGTTGTCAGTATAGTCTTTGTTGTGTGTTTGAGTTTTTGTTATCTGTTTGTTTTTGCAGGTTTTGAATAAAGAGAGTCATCTCAGGTATTTTCTCAACTCACATTGTTCTATTCTGATATTTTCTTCTAATTTACAGGTACACATGTAGATTAAGGAACATTGAGGAAAATGTTCAATTTAAGTATGGGGGTATTGAGGGGTTAAACTGTGTCTGTTTTCAGTCTTATATCCGTTTTAGAGTCAATTTGAAAAAAAAATAAAAAATCAAATTAGTCTTATGTTTTGTTTTTGAGTAAAAAAAAAAATTTGAAAAAATCTTTGATTTTTAGCATTAATATGTGGATTAAAATTTTTATATCATGCTTTCCCATTTGAATTTTGTGAAATTTATGCTTAGAAAATCTTTACACTAGCCATATTAATGTTAGCCGAAAAAGAAGAGTATTCATGAGTAAATAATCACCAGAAGAATACCAGTGGAGACTTATATCTAGTGCGCTTTTGAGTCATTCGATTTTCCTGAGGGTTATAAGTAAAGTCTTAATTTCGTACACGAGAAATTTTTTTGAATTTATTTGAAACAATTAAATATTCATATGAACCTTAGGAAGTGATATAGGCTATTATTTTTTATCATTTGAACCTTTCAAGCCTATCTATTTTTGGTCATATATTATTATGTTAGTTCCCACTTTTGAGCCTTAATGTAAATTTAGCCAATTTTTATTGATTAACCATGTTATCTATATCCAACTCTGGCTGTGGAGTTTGAGCCTACATTGAAAAAATTTGTGACCTATTCTAAGGACCGAGGAAAGGTTAGAGATGACTGTTATTGGGATGATACTCTGAAAAAATATGGCACTTAAAAAAATGATTAAAAAAAAATTGAAAAAAGGGAACATCTATACATCAAAATATGGATGTGAAAAAAAAAATAGAAAGAAAAAAATGATGTTTCTGAAGTGCTTAAAGAAAAATAGAGTAAAAAGAATCCTATTGAAAATTTTGAAGACCTCTAACTTTTTCTGTTCAAAATATTAATTTTAGAGTCATTTTATCCTTCTTTAATATGACCCGGTCCTAAGCCACATTTTGTCCTATTAGAAGTCCTATTGATCTTAAGTGTAATATGATATTTTAGTGGAGAATAGATAAAGAAGAATTATGGTGTTTGATTCAACGTTCTCAAGAAAATGGCATCCATTCATGAGATTTATATTTTTCTTTGATATTAGTTGTTATTTGCTGATAAATATGAGAGATATTTGCATTCGATAAATTATTCCGCTCACATATACTTTTGAGAGAAATTTAACACAATCTCTGAGCGAAAGTTTTTTTGAGAGATATATCTAGTGAGATTTGGAGTCGAAGCTAATTTTCAGCCGGTAGTTGTCAAACTTATGCGTATTTTGAAAAAGAAGGCTATGTTACTATTTGGCTATCACACACTACACTCCGAGAATAAATTTTGTGAAATAATTTTGGAGTTGTATGATATTCAAATTTTTGTTAATATATTTTTGCTGAAATTTGATGTTTGTGGGTACCATCAATGGAAGCCCTCATGAGACTATAACTCATCCACTAGTGGTGAGATAAGGGTTTAAAAGCTTGTTGCATATGATAAATGTAATCCAGAGTGTCAGCGAAAGTGGTGTAGTTTAGGATTTTTGGTTTTTAGAGTTTTTAGTTTTTGTTTTGCTCGAGGACTTAGCAAAATCTAAGTATGGGGGTATTTGATGAGCACAGGAAAATGACTATTTTACCATTCTATTTGAACTAGTTAGCCTCTTGTTTTGTGTGTTTTATAATATATGTAATGAGACTTTGGACTTTTTGCAGGATTTAAAGGGAAATACAAGATTTGAGAATTCAAATGGTGAATTTTGCAATTTATGGGCATAAGTTGATATTTTGGAAAGTTAGAATTTTTAATAATTATTTTACCACAATTTTAGGGGTTTTATTTGTAAACTAATTAATTCAAATCCATTTATGAGAGTTTGGATTAATTTAGTACATTTTTAGAATTGATTATAAGTGGTAAAATTAATTATTAGATTTTCCATACTTTGAAAAGCCCAATTATTAAGCCCATTAAAAAAAACCCATGAAGAAATCCACATGTCTAAATACTGTTTTCATTATCTCAAGAGGAAATTCGAAATTTACAAGCCAATATAAGAGGATTTTCGAATTTGGCAAGTGGATTAAGGAAAAAGAAAGAAAATAAGAAAGGGAGAAAAATAAGGAAGGTTTGACATATGTTCAGTATTTTGGTCATAAAGTTCCACTCCAATATCTGATTTTTTTATTCTTTTTAAGTTAGAAAGAAGACTTCAATGGCTACAACTTTGTAGTTTATGACTTTTCCTGATTCGGACGTTAACAAGGTCAAAACTGAGCTACAAGATGGTACGTGTGTAAAAAATGGGATTTTGCACCCACTTTCCTTGTACGAAATTTACTATTTTTTCTACCCCTTGCCTCCTTTGAGTCATTCCATGTTTAGCACAAACTATATCAGCCCTTCATGTGTCATTTGCTTTATTTAAATCTTTAAATTCAATCCATTCATTCCACCTCCTTTCATCTATAAATACTATCCCTCTCCCATTGAGAAAACTGAACTTAGGCATTGAACAAAAGGTTATGCAAAGGAGAGGAGAGGAAGAAGAGAAGGAGAAAGACTGTTGGACTTTCAATCCACATTTGGGTTCTAAGGTTGGTGGATTTTGATTTCCATTGTATTTTTTATGTCTTTATTCCAAATTTTCATTGATTTGTAATTTTTAATTCCATGTTTTAATTAATAAAAGAAGGTGAGATAATTAGAATTATGATTTTCCAATTGTTCTTTCATGTGTAATGAAAATTTCAATTTTACTTACATTCTTTTAATGATTTTATCTTATTTATTTTTCTAAGAAATTTAAGAAAAGTGAGATTATTTTAGGATTGGTAGAACTTAATTTTTCCCTTCTAAGGCTCTTTTCAAAGTGAGATTATTTTAGATTTGGAATTTCAAGTATAAATTTTATCTAAGCATAAGGCCGGAATTGAATTTTCTTAGTTAAATGAATTTCATAGATTTCATATTTAGAATTTTAATGAATTTGAGATTTGATGCGTGCTAAATAATTTACGTGAGCTCCATGTTCTAGGTCATTATTTTATTATTAAAATTTGGATGATAATGCCTCCTTGATTCTTTGATCCAGCTCCATTGTAAATATGTATATAGGTAATTTAGATGTTATTTAAGTTTTCTTTTGTTTATAAATACAAATTCTTAAAAATTGTGGAACTAAGTTGGTAAATTAATTAATTGTATCTTAATTTTGTATTTTAAATTAGATTGAGATTATTTATATTTTTAGATTAAATCCACCATCTTAATTAAAATTAGTTAAATTATTAGATTCTATGTTTAAATCTATAATGTTTCTAAATTAAAACTAAATATCATAGATTAGACAAATAACTCCATATTTATGATTTATCTCCATGTTTTCTAAATTTCTAAAATTATATAATTCAGTGGTATGTTTTTCACAGATATATTTTCCTAAGTTCCGATGGGTTCGACCTCGCACTCAATCGCTATACTATCTAATGGTTCGTGCGCTTGTGAGTTATAAATTTAAATTTTGCACAACATTGGTTGTTATCTCTGTTTGGTAACAGTGCAATGAGTATCGTGTAAGGAGTGAATGGGTAACAAGCCAAAGTTGTGAGAGGTGTGGATTGATATTTGAATAGGAAAAGAGGTGGTATCATGTGCTACACCAGTAGGATATATAAACTTATGTTTTCAAGTAGAACATGTAATACTACATCATAATATTAGAGTTTATTTATTGAAAATCAATTACACATTTATTCATCATTAAACTTAATGTTCGACATACTCGAACAACATGACCACAGGATCTGGATTGATTAATGCTTAAAATATGGATTAATCTTAACGCGAAAATCATAAACATCATAATAATAAAACATATCTGGATCCATTGATGAAGAAGAGTGATATCTGATCTTTCCTTTGATGTGTTAAGGCTTCTTGAAGTCCAAAAATAAGAGAAAACACACACCTTGGAGTTTCTATCTCTTTACTCCTTAATGCCCTCTCCCAATTTCGTGAATAGTATTTTGGGAACACTGAGTTGTCTTAAGTTGATGGATAATAATGGAGAGAGACATTTTTATAGGCAAAGGGAGGACCTCTAAGGCAATTAGAGCTTTCATTTCCTTCTTCCCATCAAAATAGAAAACTAACATCATTTAGAACTCTCAAAAAATAGACCTTTCTTATTTAAAAACAGTTTCCCTGACTTAAGATCCTCAAATGTGGAGCCCCGAATTTAATGTGGGTTATGATTAGTCTTACATTCTCTCACTTGACCCACAATAACACTTCATGGGATTTAAAACGGGTATACACATAAACTGTATTTAGTAGCATAAAGCGATCAACATCATAATGCTAATACTAAACAAACTACAAATGTAAGCAATGGCGGTTGCACATCATCTTATCCCGACATGATCCCTTCCATTACTACAACACAAGTTACCTACCTAGCATAGCCCTTAAAATGAGAGATTTTCATAATGGTCTATATAAGTGTCATAACATAATGATTATTCCTGTTAGTGTCAAAATAAACACACATAATGTATATACATAACAATAATTAAAAAAACGCATATATGAGTACTCAAATGTCAAATAGTGCACATTTATTAATAATGCAGTCCAAACTTCATAGATTTATATCATAACAGATTACGTTCAAGACTCATTCTATTGGCATGTTCCTTAAAGACGTTTATAGGGTAATCCTTTCGTCAGCGGGTATGCTATCATAAGTAAAGTACTTATATACTCAATATACACCGTCCGTTTCTTAACTTCTTCTTTCACGACAAACTACTTCAATTCCATGTGTTTCGATCTATTCGAGTACTTTAGAGAATAATACTGCTACACAATTATCATAGTAAATTCTCAACGGCTTAAGAATGCTGTCGACAATTCCAAGTCCTGAGATAAAGTTCCGCAGCTTTCCTTGAACAGTCGCCTCATAGCATGCTGCAAATTCTGCTTCCATGGTTGATGTTGCAGTGATTGACTGTTTGGTGTTTTTCGATGATATTGCTCCGCCAGCCATAAAGAACAAATAGCCAAACATTAACTTCTGCTATCAATGCAACCACCAAAATCCGAATCTGAATAGCTAATGATCTCGAGATTAAATGACCTTTTAAGTGTGAGCATAAAGTCTTTAGTACCTTGTAAATATCTCATTCCATTCTTTGCAACTTTCCAGTGATCCATTCCAGGGTTGCTTTGGTATCTCCCCAACATACTGACAACAAAACTAATGTCGGGTCTAGTGTAGGTCTGAGTATACATCAGGCTACCTACAGCTAAGGCATAAGGGATTCCCTCCATTTGTTTTATTTCAAGTTCATTATGCGAACATTGATTTAAGCTAAATTTATCTCCCTTCTGAATAGGGGCATCTTGATAGAAACAATTTTAGCATAATGAATCTCTCCAAGATTCTATCTATGTAACATTTATAAGACAACCCTAACATAACATGTGTTCTATCACGGAATATTTCTATTCCCAACGTGTAAGTTGCCTCTCCCATATCTTTCATTTCAAAATTATTGGAGAGAAACTTTTTGGTTTTGAAAATCATAACAAGATCATTAATAGCAAGCAAAATATCATCAACATTTAATATCATAAAGATAAGTTCACTTACTTATCCTCTATAGAGAATCATTTAGGTTGTTCTATATATACATCCTCATCTAAACTACCATTCAAAAAAGCGGTTTTAACATCCATTTGGTGAAGCTCCAAATCATAATGAGTCACCAAAGCCATAATGATTCTAAAAAAGTCCTTTCTAGATATATGAGAGAATGTCTCTTTATAATCAATGCCGAGTAAATCCTTTGGTCACAAGTCTTGCTTTATATCGTTCGATAATGCCCTTGGAGTCTCATTTAGTCTTAAAGACCCACTTATATCCAACTTTCTTCTATCCCTAAGACAATTCTACTAGATCCCATACATCATTTTGGGCCATAGACTTTAGCTCGTCTTTTGTGGCGTCAAACCACTTATTAGAATCATCACATTCTATGGTTTCTTTATAAGTGACCAGCTCCTTAATAACCCCTAAATCATAATCCGATTCTTATAGATATACCACATAGTCATCCGAAGTAGCATGTCTCATTTGTCTTTCGGACCTTCTTAATACTATTTCTTGTTGTTGTTCTACAACCGGTTCATTATTGATGATGGTTTTATCATAGAGTGATTCATCATTCAGGTGTTGTTCATCAGGTTGTTCAGTGACATTAGGAACAACTATTTCTGAAGTCACTGGTATAGGGACTTATACCCTCACTTCTTGCACATCAACGTTTCTTATTATGTCACTCCCACTAACCTCACCATTCCCAATAAATCTTGCATTACTGGTCTCTACAATTCTCATACTATGGTTCAGACAATAGAACATGTGCCTTTTGGATTTCTCAGGGTAACCTATGAACTAATTATTTATTGTCCGTTCATCAAGTTTTTTTTATGTGGATTATAAATTCTTACTTCTGTAGGACAACCACATACATGCAGATGTCTCAAACTGGGTTTCCTTTCCGTCCACAGTTCAAAAGGAGTATTAGGAACTGACTTACTAGGAACCTGATTACGCAAGTACATTACGGTTCTCAATGCATACATCCACAACATAACGGTGCTATTACATAACATACTCTTAACCATATCCATAAGTGTACAGTTACACCTTTCAGCAACACCATTTTGCTAAGGCGTACCAGGCATTGTGTATTGTACAATTATATTGTGACTTTCAAGTAGTCTAGTAAAAGGCCACGGATGTTGATCCGTTTCATCACACCTATCATAATATTCACTACCTCTATATGACCTTTTGACTTTCACCTTTCTATCTAGTTGCCTTTCAACTTCAGTGATAAATATCTATGGTATTAACTGTTTGAGATTTTTCATGCAACATATAAATATAACCATAATGAGAAAAGTTATCAATAAAGGTGATAAAATAGGTCTCTCCACCAAAAATTGGAACATCAAATGGGCCACAAATATCAATATGGATCAACTCAAGTAGCCTTTTAGATCTTGTGGCTCCTTTCTTGCTGTGTTTGGTCTGCTTACCCTTAATGCATTTCACAGACATACCTACATCGGTAAAGTCAAATTCGGAAGAATCCCATCTTTTACCAATTTTTCAATTCTTTTACCGGATATATGTCACAAACGTTTATGCCACAAGATAGATGAATTTTCATTAATCAACCCAAGTTTAATACCAACATTATCATGCAGCGTTAGGATAGAATTAGCAAAGGAATCATCAAACTTTAAACGGTAAAGGATATCAATCAATAATCCAGACCCAATAAAAGAGAAACCCTTAAACAAACTAAAGGCATTATTTCCAAATTTACAATAATAACCATTAACATTAAGTTTGAAAATTGAAATAAGATTTCTGACAACAGAAGGAACATAAAGACAATCAAATAAATCTAAGTGGTGGCCAGTGTCGAGGTAAACACGGTAAGTCCCAATAGCTTCAATTGGTACCTTTTATCAACTTCCCATGTAAATGAAGGCTTTACTTGGGTCGATGGTCTGGGTCGTAAGATATCCCTTCATTGTAATAGAATGGTGAGTTATAACCCCAGAATCAAGTCACCAAGTATTTTAGGAAACTTCAATGAGATTAAATTCGAAACATACAAAAATACAATGGTTACCTTTCTTTTCGAACCACGCTCTCCTTTTATGGCAATCTTTTTGGAAGTGCCCTTGTTTCTTACAGAAGTGGCACCTCGCACTACTTATCCCTTAATTTTGAGTCCCGGAAGACGTATTGGGCTCAAATGGTTTCTTTCCGGCTTTCTTAAATTTCTTAGGCTTCCATCCTTTTTTCTTACTGAGTCTTTGATTCATTAATGGATTGAGTGATGTCCAATCTACTTAAGTATGCTCTCCTCTTGAATCAACATGCTTGACAGTTCATTTACTTGCCATTTATCTTTTATACTATTGTAATTTATTGGAAATGACCAATACTGAGGAGGTAGAGAATTCATAATGAATTGGATAAGGAAAGTATCACCAACATTCATCTCTATATTTTTCAGCTGAGCAACAATATTTTTCATTTCTGTTACGTGCTCATACATGCCATGACTTCCATCGAACTTAATGATGGTCAGCTTGGCCATAAACGTCTCTGCTAAGGACTTATCCGCTGTTTTGAATTTGTTTTCAACATTTTGAAGGTATTCCTTAGCACTTTCAGTTTTGGGTAGTGAAGTCTCGATATTATTTGCCACTGTCATGCATATGAACATAAGACTGACTCCATTTGACCTGATTCATGCTTCATAGGACTTTTTCTCAGAAGTCGTACTTGTGCCAGTAATAATAGGCTTATTAGAAATTAGTGCTTTATCAAGATTGAGCACACCGAGGTGAAACTCGACTTGCTTTTTCCATTCAAAGAAATTAAGTCCAAACAATATTGAGACAGTTGAAGCTTGTGCATGCAGTCTAATAGGGAGAGATGCTACAAAAATTACATAATTTCATAATTTCATACTCACTTACATAATGTTATGAGTTAAATTTAATTGAAACACAAACAATTAGCATTAGTAAACAATATTACCGAATCTACCTTTGGGTAATCTTATGGCATACTATTTCATTATGGTGATTCCCAATCACCGGTATAACTGACCAACAAAGTACAAACGATCAAATACCGCCACCACCTTTGGGTGTCCGGACAAATACCAACCACAAGTATCCGTCAATCATCCTATCTCAATTAGTTAACCACTCAGAACGGTGCACCTTTCGGCCAACCTAAGATCTCTGTGATTAGGGATCACGATTAGCAAAGTTATTATTATCCAACACTTGGGAAGAGTATTGGACCACAATTATATGATCTGATATCCAAACGCATTCCGATAGAGCCACTTTGGTGACTAACCAAATTGTATCATAATATGGTATTAGGTAAAAAAACAATGGATTTGTTCATTAGTGTAGATTGGTTTTCCAAAAACATAATAGAAAAAAGCCCCATAATTTCGTAGTCCATAAATCATAATCTTAAGGTCTACAAAATTTTAAACTCCATAAATCATTAAGATTTGCCAAAAACATACTAGGAAAATCCATAATTTTAAAATCCATAAATAATCCAAATTTTAAAATCCGTAAACTTAAAGGTCTATAAAGTATTCAGGCCATTATGACTCTAGCCGATTGATCGGCGGCACCGATCGGTCGATGATGGAATAGGGTCGCCTTCTTCCTTGAGATCCGAAAATTTTCTTTCTTTAATTCTTATTTATTTCAAGCATAAATCGATCCTATGAACTAAGCTCTTGATGCCACATGTAATACTTCATCATAATATCAGAGTTTATTGATTGAGAATAAATCATACAATTCATCATTAAACTTTGAGTTCGACATACCCGAACAACATAACCACATGATCTTGATTTATTAATGCTTGAAACATGAATTAATCTTAATGCGAAAATCATAAACATCATAATAATAAGAAATACTTGGATCCATTGATGAAGAAGAGTGAAATCTAATCTTCCCTTTGATGTGTTGAGGCTTCCTGAAGTCCAAAAACAAAAGAAAACACACACCTTTGAGTTTCTACCTCTTTCCTCCTTAATGCACTCTCCCAATTTCGTGAATAGTATTTTGAGAACACTGAGTTGTCTTAAGTTGATGGATAATAATGGAGAGAAACTCTTTTATATGCAAAGGGAGGACCCCTAAGGCAATTACAACTTTCATTTCCTACTTCCATAAAAATATGAATCTAACTCCATTTAAAACTCTCCTAAAATAGACATTCCTTATTTAAAAACAGTTTATCTGATTTAAGATCCTCTATTGGATCCCCAAATTTAATGTGGGTCATGTTTACTGTTACAGAACAAACATCATAGGATTTCATCGATCCCATCGATCTTCATATGTGTTATCATTCCATGTATCCATTTCACTTGCCAAAAGAAAAAAAAAATGCAGCGCACCCACATCTCCAAAGTTAAATCCCTATCAGCTCTTTCAGCGTCCAACCAAGTAATCCACAAGAGCCATTAACCCAAAGCTTGTGCAGATTCGATTTTGGCTAATAGTTTAAGATTTGATACATTGGGTTTCATCATTCAATTGCATTTAATCCAAAAAAGCCACCTCATCTAGCTGGAAATCCTTATCTCTCTCTCTTTCTCTTTCTTCAGGATAAAATGAAGAACGCGACTATGGCCTCTGAACGTGCACCCCTTGTTATCCTTCATCTTTTTACATCACTTTCATGGATAAAGATGTTTGAGCCTTTGAAATATAGCGAAAAGTGGATCCTCATCTCATGGTCTTTGACACCTTTTCTTTCACAGAGTGATTAATTATAGGTGCTGGTTTAGTGACTTTAGCATCTTACTGTTTCCATGGTTGTGATTGTGTGAGAAACCCATGTTGATGAATACGAGTTTCAGTTTTAAATGTTATCAATTATTGATTTGTGAGACTAGTATGATGTGATTTGAGTGACAAACCCATTCTTTACTTTTATTTTTAATTTTTGAGTGATAAGTAAGAAATCCATTTCAATGGATGTTGTTTTAATTTTAATGAAAATGGATTTTTTTTTATTGTGGACCCTTTGCTGCAAAGTTGTGAATTAAATAAGAAACCCATGTCAAGCTAACTCAGCAAGCTTCATGCACTTTGGATGGGGGTAAGAGAACTAGCAAAGATTGTGTACATGGGAGGTTTGGAGCCCTGTTTCTTTGTTTGTTTGTTTTTTTTTTTTCTTTGAACATTGTTCTTTGTTCATTATCAATAAGAAGGGAAGAAAAAGAAAAAGAATCTGTAATGTAGTATGACTGGTATCTATTGCATTGTTGTTGAACTTTGAATTTTTGTTGCTCCAACCAGATCTAGTGAAGTCTTTGATGGTTATGGCGATGCTTTCATTTGTATTAGTAGATGAGGCATGGAATGTATGAACGTATTGCAGCTGCCACTCCCCCAAGTTGATGAAAGAGAAAGGAATACCTATGTTATGATGTGTTTTGGTAATGGTTCATTTAGGTGTAAGAATTTGTCGACATTGTGAGATTGATTCGTAATTTGAATGTTATGTGTATTTGAGAAGTTAAAAGATGAATAATGCAGTTAATTGATATGTGATCACTTAGGTTTGCTTAACTTCTACCAATTGCTTAAGTTTTACTGTCTTTGTTTCTTCTACTAAGTTTCTGGTGGGTTCTTCACAAGTAAAAAAGCCTTGTTCCTTCAATTCTATTCTCCACTTTAGGTGGTAACATTAATTGAGCAGTGCCATTTTGTTAACTAAAGTGCCTGGTGATTCATTTCATGAGTATATTTGATACTTAAATAGAAATTGAAGATGTCATACTTTTTATATATTACATCATTATTGTTTGTTCTTACTCGTACTTTCTCAGGTCTCAAATCAATTTATAAATGTTAAGTCTGATTTTGGATGTCCTATAACGAAAGAGAGCACCGACAAGTGGACAAAGTAGAGGAAAAGAGACCAATTGAAATAGATCGCAACCAATATTTTGTTTTTTATTTAATATTTGTTTTGTACTAAGAGTAATAAGCCCAATTAATTTTTATATTTTTAGATGTTAATTATAATTTAAGCTTGAAAGCTCACTAATTGTGGGATATTTAAAATATTGTATGATGTTGAAATGGTGAATTTTAGGCTCATAGACTAGTGTATTAAGGTTTTGACTAAAAAAAATAGTCTAAAAATGGACATGGGCTTGTTAAAATAAACATTTAGGTTGAAAATGCAATTGGGTTTGTTAGATATTGGGCCCTTTAGTTTAAAAATAGATATTGGGCCCGGTAGTATAAAAATTAAAGTTAAAAAATTTGATATAGATGATATTGGACCTGAAGCAGTAACTAGGGCTAATAGAAAGGGTTAATGAGTAATCGGACTCTTAATTTGGTCGCGGATGGTCTGATAAGCTTATTGGACCGTCCAGATCCATGGCTTGTTGGATTCTATATAATTGGGCCGGATCTGGATGGTCCAATAAGCTTGTTGGGCCAGATCCAGATCCTGATGAAATGGGCCGAATCCGGATTAAAAATGGACATGGGCTTGTTAAAATAAACATTTAGGTTGAAAATGCAATTGGGTTTGTTAGATATTGGGTCCTTTAGTTTAAAAATAGATATTGGGCCCGGTAGTATAAAAATTAAAGTTAAAAAATTTGATATAGATGATATTGGACCTGAAGCAGTAACTAGGGCTAATAGAAAGGGTTAATGAGTAATCGGACTCTTAATTTGGTCACGGATGGTCTGATAAGCTTATTGGACCGTCCAGATCCATGGCTTATTGGATTCTATATAATTGGGCCGGATCTGGATGGTCCAATAAGCTTGTTGGGCCGGATCCAGATCCTGACGAAATGGGCCAAATCCAAATCGATTTACAGCCTTACTCATGTCCCTTACAATGCAGGACATGTACTAGAAGAGGGAATGGAGAATCCCTCTGCGATGCTTTAGGAGTTGGAATCCTTGGATTCTAGAAGTTGTCCATGGAAAAGACTTATGCTTATTTTGGTTATTTTGTAAATCTTGTAAATATTGAATAATTGTGCTACTTTTGGCCTAAAAACCTTGTAAACAAGTCATATGTATATGTTATAGTGTGTTGATGTGTATTTGATTATGACATATTGTGTATTATTGATTTCGAATATGGAAACTGGAAAATGGACCAAGAAAAGCAAAACCCAAGACTTTCATTTGTTGTCATTGGCGATGACTTCGCCTTGAGAGCTCT
This sequence comes from Chimonanthus salicifolius, assembly GCA_013350335.1. Taxonomy (NCBI): domain Eukaryota; kingdom Viridiplantae; phylum Streptophyta; class Magnoliopsida; order Laurales; family Calycanthaceae; genus Chimonanthus; species Chimonanthus salicifolius. The sequence continues at coordinate 52,935,523 of CM023532.1, forward strand.
GGGAATTTTAGAGTTTTTTTAGTATTTCCAGGCGAGGACCTCAGGGGTGCCGAGGGGTTCGCCCTGAGACGAAACTGACAATACAAAGTGTTTGTATGTTAGCAAGGGCCTCGAGGAGGGCCGCGGGGTTCGACCCGAGAACAAAACCTGATTTCAGATTTTAAACAGTCACGATGGCCTCGCAGCACTGCGAAGGGCTTGCCCTAAGACCAATCTGTTTTTACAGAACTGGTCTCTAGGAGAGGGGCTCACCCAGAACTGAGACTGTTTGTTAAATTTTGGATTTTTAGGTTTCGATTTTCACCTTGGTGTGTCAAATTACACGTGCTGTCCACATTAGCATGTGAGACTTTTTCTATGGGCTTTAGTGAACTCGTCTAGAGGCCCATGGACATTTGATTAGTGAGTTGTTGTTTAAAAATAAAATTAGTCTCATTTTGGGCCACATCCAGGGCCGGGGCGTGACAGGATCCAATGGCAGCGATGGACGGTATTTGTTGTCTGACTTTCATGCAACAATGGCCGACGGGGCAAAAAGAGAAATAAGATAAAACGATTTCAGTCGGAAGGACTTTTTATGCTTAGTGACAATTTAAAGAGCTTTTCTGAAAGAAATATTGAACTTACAGTTCTTGCAGACATAATTAAGCCAATCAAATCAACGGTAGACATCACGTAAAGTGGTCCCCAATAAGCACCACTTAAGATGGTCCTCGACCCCGTATCTTACCCTTCATCATCCTTCTTGCTCTGAATTCGAGTACTTTCAGTAATTCACTCTAATAATAAATACATGCCAAAATACATACAAGAAGAAGTCTCGATCTGATTCTGTTCCATATCTGCATCGGAAAAACCTGTATCCCCCGATTCTCATCTTCACGTAAAGAGAAAATCCCTCCGTTTTAAATCATTTCACGAATTTCTGTTATTCTCTTCTTATTTCTCTATTGAATTCTTCCATGCTAATCAGGAACCAAAAATCACTTTCTTTTTTCAATAAGCTTGTTTCGTAAATTTGTTTGGGAACCCTCTGTAGGAATTGAGATCTGCTTCATGAATCTCCTACCATGAATTAGATAATCAGATCCAAAGTTGGGTATTTTTTATCTCCTTTCAACTCGATTTCGATGCACGAAATGACAATACCGTTCTTTAAAATAATACCTTTATTGACAGAAAACAACTCGTTAACCATTTTTGTTGAAATTAATTTATTCTCAAGGAAACTATTTTGTATTCTTTGCATCCAAACATGGTTCTGTAGGAAAATCCTTGCAACAGTTTATAATATGTTTCTCCTAATAATTCTTTGTTATGTGCCTCACACGGGGTGATGTAGAGATTTCAACTGAATAATTTGGAGCAATTGTAGCCATGCTAGAGTCATCTGGGCAGTAAGAGGGACTTTTGAATTTAAATTTAAAATGTTGTTTTATATCCTTTTATCGTTTCCTAGGTTATAGTTTCATAATTTTACGTAATCTCTTCCTTGATTGAAAGAAGGAATGTTTTATTTATTGCTTAAAGTTTACAGTAAAAAGAGGAAGAAAAGTTTATTCCCAAGCAACTCACAGAGTTAGGAGGCTGAACGCCCTCGAAGTTGTGACATCATTTGTCTTCTTCTCTCTTCTTCCATCTTCTTCTCTTTCCTTATTTTAAACCATAGTTACAGACACATTAAGACGCCCAAAACAATGCAGGCACACTGCAAGGTTACAGAACTTCGATCCTTCAATGGCTGAAGCTACTTTCGACACTAAGATAGATGAAATGATGTATCTTTTGAAGGAGGTGATGGAGATTCAAGGAAGGCATTTGGACGACGTGGTAAACCAATTTAATGTAGTGGATTCTCGCCTGGATATGCTCTCCAATGGACAAACTCAAGAACGTAGTGAAGCTTCAACAGTAAAGTAGTTGGCTCGATGATCTCTTACAGCAGGAGGAGACACTGACCTAGTCATTCTCACTCGCATGGAACGACTTGAGCTTCCGCGGTTTCATGGGGCAATGAGTTGTTTCTTAGATGTGACTGAAGAAAACAACATTATCACTGGAAAGATATATCGATCTGTCACTGACAGGGAAAGGAAATGTGACGATCTTGGAAAAAACAATCCAAGTGGTTTCGTACATCACTGAATCGATTAAAGACTGGATTGAATCTGTATCTATTATTCCTCTTGATGGAAAAGAAGGTCCAGCAGATGTTTGTGTTATAGAATTGGGTGGAACTGTAGGTGACATTCAATCAATGCCAGTCATTGAAGCATTACGTCAGTAATCATTTTCTGTAGGACAGTGGTTTAAATTTTCCTCATACATGTTAGCATTATACCAGTACTGAGTGTAGTTGGAGAGGCCCACAGCGGGAGCGTGGTGAAGCAAAGGGATCAAACAGTGACCAATGTGCAAAGGAACAACTCAAAGAATGAGGACGACTTCTAGGAGTTTTACCACAAACACCGAGCCAAGTTACCAGATTTCCTCCTAGAGGACGATGTCGAATCTGGGCGGAAAGAAATATTATGTGCCTCACACGTGCTGAGGTAGAGATTTCAGCCGAATAATTTGGAGCAATTGCAATCATACTAGAGTCCTCTGGGCAGTATGAGGGACTTTTGAATTTAAATTTGAAATGTTGTTTTATATCCTTTTATCATTTCCTAGATTATAGTTTCATAATTTTACGTAATATCTTCCTTCATTGAAGGAAAAAATGTTTTATTTATTGCATAGAGTTTACATTAAAAAAAGGAAGAAAAATTTATTCCCAAGCAACTCATGGAGTTAGGAGGTTGGACACCCACGAAGTTGTTCCATCATTTCTCTTCTTCTCTCTTCTTCCCTCTTCTTATTTTAAACTATAGTTACAGACACATCTAGACGCCCAAAATAACAGAAGTATGCTGCAAAATACAGAAAAGAAAGGAAAATGAATGAGGAGATGATTCACATCCTCAGATGCTTCAAGGCATAAGGGGCAAACGCTGTCCATCACTCTTCCTCTTTTGCACAAGTTATTTTGTGTAAGAATTTTGCCCAGACCCACTGTCTAGAGGAAGCTAATGGCCCAAGCTAGTGCTTTGGAGGACTAGATGGCAAGGTTTACCTAGGCACAAGAGCCACTGAGATTGTTCCATATGTAGAATTACTTTACTGAGAAAAATCCAGAAGGGTCCGACCTCCACAAAAGGGAATCCTCCTCTAAAACATGTATGTGATAGGAGCTAAGGGTGTGAAGATGGTTTGAGAAATCATATGTTTCTGTGACTATTAAGTTCTGTCGGAGGAGAAGGTCCCACACTACTAGATCTCCCACAATGGTATAGAAATCATAAATGAAGCTAGAAGGAGAGGTTGAAAGGCGGTGTAAGGAAGGGAAATGAGAAGACAAAGGAGAGGAGCCGTACCAAGGATCTGTCCAAATCTTCTATCGCCATGTCCCACTTTGAACTGAATGCCCTACTTAAATTTGTCAACACAAGCACATTTGAACCAAAATGGTAACTATATCAATAGAGAAAAAGCACTAGAGGTGCACATACAACAAGCAAACAAAAACAGAAAGAAACACGAGGAAAAGGAAAAGTATAAAAGAAACATCATTTGGAAATTATGACAACCCTAATTACTCTAGCTAGGCATTAAGGTCACAATTGGGGCAAAATCAATTCAAGATGAGTGACAGTTTAAAGAGCTTTTCTGAAAGAAATATTGAACGGTAATTTGCTAGATCCATTAATTAAATAATTTCTCTAATGTAATATATGTACCATAATCCCAACCATATTATATTATAGAGCATTTACTGTATATGATAGAGAGACTTGCATATGCCTTAATAATTAGTTGAACGTTTCAACTTTCAATAAGCCTTAACTCCTTGGTAATAAAATGCCAAAATATCATCTTACAATTCTCGAAGCCAAAATTAAGCCAATCAAATCAATGGTAGAGGTCACGCAAAGTGGCCCCCAATATGCACCACTAAAGATGGTCCTCGACCCCGAATCTACCCTTCGTCATCCTTCTTGCTCTGCATTCGAGTCCTTTCAGTAATCCACTCTAATAATAAATACATGCCAAAGTCCATACAGGAAGAAGTCTCGATCGATTCTGTTCCATATCTGCATCGGAAAAACCCTTATCCCCTGATTCTTTCTTCAGCTAAAGAGAAAATCCCTCTATTTTAAGTCATTTCTCGAATTTCTGTTATTCTCCTCACCTTTCTCTATTGAATTCTTCCATGCTAATCAGGAACCAAAAATGCACTTTCTTTTTCAATATGCTCATTTTGGAAATTCGTTCGGGAACCCCTCCGCAGGAATTGAGATCTACTTCATGAATCTCCTACCGTGAATTGCATAGGAGATGAAATTCTATTGCAACCTTTCCTCTCGTGCATATGTCGAACTACATTGAAGTCGCCCCCCCACACACCAAGGAATATCGGCATTGCCCATCCCTCTCACCGTAGAAACCTCGTCCAAAAAGAAATCTCTCTATTTGAATCATTATTTGGGCCATATACATTAGTAAAGAGAAAATTCTTTCTAGGTGAAATTTCTTCTTATACCGTTGAAATAGAAAAATCCTTAATTTCTACCCAACCAACCTCAAAATCGAAGAATTCCAAATAGTCCAAAGCCCCTTCAAAACCTGATATATCCACCCCATACTCCCTGTACCCCAAACGGCTCTAACCAACCTTTCATCTGTCTGTGCACATTTTGTTTCCTGAAGAAACAAGATGTCTGGCCTTTGTTCAATCACCATATGTTTCACCATAACCCTCTTCAATTTCGCCCCCAAACCCCACACATTCCAAGACATTACCTTCATCAAATCACCCCTAGACCATGCCCTACCCCGATAGCCACCAAAAAGTGATCATAATTGATTGAAGATTGCAGATTTCATAGCTCCCTCTCCCATTTTCTGATTTGTCATTGCTGTTGTTCCTCCCCTTTATCACTTCTTTTTCCTTCCCAGGAATCAGTCAAAACATGTTTTAACTGCAAAGATCTAGTGGGAGAAGATATCCCAAGAATAGAACCCACTAATAACATCTTCTCGTTGTCGAAAGTTCTGCTTGAACTGCCACAGTTAACATGTCCTCTTGCTCTGCCTCATCCTTCCTAGGTGGCTTCTCCCATCTGTCGTCCGTATGAATCTTGAGTCCCGCAATGAAGAACCCTAAGCAGAATAACTTTCGCCTCTCTGGAAGGATCTTCTCTGTTGATTAGAAGCCACGACACATTCGATCGCAGCCTCCCGATGTGTAAAATAAACTTCCATTGCTATTGCGAAAGAAGGGGAGCGAATAAGGCCTTCCGCAACTATTGCGAAAGAAAGAACATGGACGACCCCTTCCGTTCTGACTCCCATATTTTACTTTAAAGAATTTCCTTTCATGGGCTGAAATCCAACACCAAAATGAGACTGAATAGGGCTAACAACGACTGGGCTTAAGTTAAGCTCAGGTAGTTTCGTCTGGCCAAAATAAACAAGCCCCTGCTTTTAGGTCTGAGACAAGGCTCCAATTTTAGAGTCAGAATGGACCTTGCCTGGGTCCAAAACCACCTCTATAAAAGTCTTCAAGCGTCCAACGTGTTGCCCTTGACCTTTGATTCTCTTCGACGCGTTTCCCTGAGACTCCAAAGAGCGTTCGCAGACTCCAACGACTGCGAGATTTCCACCGTGAGGGGGGATGATGGATTTCTGGCAATAACTGTGGAGTTGTTTCTACCCACTTTTCTGGATCCCATCTCCATCTTTCGATAGCCGGAAAGCCACCTCCTTATGATTTGGATTCGCCAAAAGATCGACCTCTCCACTCTCCTCCACTTCTGATACATGCGAAGGGCATGGAACCCCTTTCATGCCACTTTTGGCCAACAAATCTTCTATTTGCACCATTGATCGCGGCTCCACCTCGGTCCAAAATCCAAACCGCATATCATCCACCTCCAAGGAAAGCTATTTTAGAATTTCAACACCGACTGGATGCAAAATCTTCACTCAGGCAAACTTGACAATCTCCATCTTCAAACTGTGGACATCGATCTCTTTTACAATCCCCATTAGCGCACCCAGATTCCATAAAACATCCTTTCTCCAAGCATGTAGCGGGATTCCATGGATACTAATCCAATCCACCACCACACCAGGTCCTTGTGCCTCGGTCCACTTCTCAATCCTTCTTAACGGTCCGTGAGCGAAGTGAGAACCACCATATTGAAATCTCCTTCTGTCCTCCTATGATTCTAACATGATCTAGAATAAGACAGGAGATAGTCTTCGAACCAAGACATTCAGATCGAAGCCCCAAGCCTCCCGCAACCAATCTATGATTTCTGTCTAAGATGTGTCTGAGTTACGAGCCAACCCAACCCAGGTATCATTCAGAAACTCAATGTTCTTACTGGTGAAAGGTTCGCACACTTGCAACAACATCTTATCTAGGTCAAACGTAATAAAGTGAACTGGCTTAGGTTTTGATTTTGATTTATGCCCCTCCCAGTAGTGGCCCCCTGTTCGGAATTCCTAACAGTAAGAATTATTCCTCCCTTGCATTTCCCACCCCCCCCCCCCCCCCCCCCCCCCCCCACCGACGATTATCGAATCCAAAATGAGCCTTGTTCACCTTCAACTGTTTGCCTTCAAAAAACTTCCCATCTACCAATTTGATAGCCGCTTCCATCTCTTTTTCTTTTTCAAATCTCACAATAGCGAAATTCTTACACTTTCCTGTTCGTCAGTCGAAGGGCACAAAACTGTCAAAAATTACACCATCGACACCAAAAACTCTAACTAGATCTCCGGCTCCCCAATCGGGGATGTTTCCCACAAACATCGAGAAACTATCTCACCACCACTCCACCATTTCCAATGAACCAAATTTCTCCAAAAACCAAGATTCAAGGAAAATCTCGGCCCATTTTCAACATTGATCTTGTTCAATTCCTGCATCAATTTTGTTTAAACATCTTGACATTTCTAGAAAATGGTCTTTGTATTTAAGCTCCAGTTTTTTATGAAGAATCCTTGTTCTTTCTAGTCAGGCATCTTACATTTTATAATGTCAACTTTATCCTCAAGGTTTCGGGAAATGAAGTTGTTGCCAACTGTTAATACTTTGTTTTAGGGTCAATTTCACTTCAAGGTGAACCATAGGAGTAAATTCATCTCGATGAATGCCATGAGCTGAAAGATCCTTCTAGGTGAGTGATATTAGCAATTGTATTAAATGACTTCATGTAGAAATTATTAATTTTTTTTACTCTTAAAATGACTTCTGTCGTCTACCATGAGTTGTTTTTATGTTTTAGTCCATATTTAATCATTTTGTGGGCATACCTCTTTCCTCGAATTTTGCGAATAACATGGTGGTCTAAGTTGTGGCCCTAAAGATACTTCTAAGCAGAGTGATATTCAAATTGGATTTTGGATGACTATTAGAAACTATTAATCTTTAAGACCCTTAACAAGATGTACCTCATCTACCAGGAGGCGTTGTTACGTTTTAGGGCATGCTTATTGTGGCTTTCTTCATTTCCTCATCCCTCATGTATGAATGGTCTTCTAAGGTGTAAGGCCCCTTAGGGTGGGTTGCCATTTGATCTTACATGAGAGTGATATTTATGTTTAAATCTTTTAGTTTTTTCCTCTAATACTCGTCACAATTGTTCTGTCTATGATTTTCGCAGAATTGTTTGTTAGAGAATTCTAACTTCTTAAGGTTATGACTTTCAGGGAATTGTGCTTCTTATAATCTTACTGTCAGGTCTGTGTTGTATGATGGGTATTGACACTCCTACAAGGTTTGAGACTCCCCAAGACTGATTTGCTTGATTAAGTTTACTTCTAAGAACCATGGACTTCAGCAGGCACTAGCAGGTGGTCTCAGTGGTGTTGTCGAGTTGGGTCTGAAATGCCACTATATGCCATTTGTTTGTCAAAAGCGCTTTTATATTTGTTTTCGTCTGCCTCCTGCAAAACTCGTGTGCACCAGAGTTTCTCTTCCTTTTCCTCTTGATTTCTCCTCTTATTTTCGTGAATGATGGATTGAGATAGAGAGAGAATCGATCGAGGGCAGAGAGAGGACTCTAGGGTTGTGCTTTTCCTTAAATACTAATTTCCATCAAAGTAGGCAACAGATCCAAAAAGATCTCCCTAAAACCGTGTAGTGTATTCGCATGTGGGCCCCACTTGAATTCAAGTTCGTGCGTGACTCCAAGTGTAGGTTACAATGTCGGTTTACATTCTCCCACTTAACCCACACTACATTGACATTGAATTCAAAACAGGATAACATAAGGCGCGCATATAATTCACATTCAAATAATCATAATATTTTCATCATCATAATGCTAATATTAAATGACCCACAAATGCGAGCATGGTTGTTGCACATCATCTTATCCGACATGTTCTCTTCCATCAGCCACAAAACAAGTGACCCACTTAATGCAGCCCATAAGCGAGAAATCTTTTTCATAATGGTCCAACATAAATGTCTTAATTCAAAGACTATTTCTGTTAGTAATAAAACATACATAATGTGTACACACAAACATAATAAACAGAAATATAAATTCAAAAACTCATGCATGAGTACTCAAGTGTCAAGATCATATATAAATGCATAAAGCAGCCAAAAAATACACCAATAACATAAAATACATTAATTTGAGTTACGTCCAAGACCCATACCATTGGCATGTTCTTTAAAGATCTTTACAGGTAAGCCCTTTGTCAACGGATCTGCTACCATAAGTTGAGTACTTATGTGCTCAGTTAACATTATCTGTTTTTTAACCTCTTCTCTCACAACAAAGTATTTCAACTCCATGTGTTTCTATCCATTAGAATATTTGTCGTTCTTCGAGAAGAAAACTATTGTGGTATTATCATAATGAATTCTCAGCTGCCTATCAATACTTTCAACAATTCCAAGTCCTGAGATAAAGTTCTGCAACCACATCCCCTGAACAATGGCCTCATAGCACACCACAAATTCTACTTCCATGGTAGACGAGTTTGTTTGGCGCATTTCCAAGATATTGCTCCATTATCCATAAGAAACAAATAGTCAAACGTGGAATTCCTGCTGTCAACGAATCCACCAAAGTCTGAATCCGAGTAGCCAATTAACTCAAGATTCTCAGATCTCCTATATGTGAGCATGAAGACTTTGGTACCTCATAACTTTCTGTGCATACATCAGATACCTACCTCAGAAACATAAGGTATTTTCTCCATTTGTTTTCTTTCTAATTCGTTTCGCGAACATTGCATTAGACTGAACTTCTCCCCTTTCTGTATAAGAGGAACAATTTTGCATTCCAAATCTCTCCAAAACTCTTTCTATATAGGCTTTCTAAAACAGTCCCAAAATCCCACGTGTTCTATCATGAAATATTTCTATTCCAATTACGTAGTATGCCTCTCCCATATATTTCATTTCAAAATAAGTGGAGAGAAATTTCTTGTTTTCAAACACCATACTAAGATTATTGGTGGCAAGCAAAATATCGTCAACTACAATATCAGAAAAATATATTTACTCCCACTGACCGTCAGATATATACACCTATCAAAGGTGTTTTCCTTAAATCCGAAGGAGATTAGTGGTCTCATGAACTTAAGGTACCATTGCCTGGAAGCTTACTTAAGAACATAAATTGACTTCTTAAGCTTACATGCCATATGTTTCTTGCCCTCTATCGAGAAACCCTTAGATTGATCCATATATACATCTTCATGTAGATTACCATTTAATAACGCAGTTTTGTCATCCATCTCGTGTAACTTCAAATTATAATGAGCCACCAAAGCCATGATAATTCTTAAAATGTCCTTCCTGGATACAGGAGAGAAGGTCTCTTTGTAATCTATGACATCTATCTAATTGAACCCTTTGGCCTCAAGTCTGGTTTTATACCGTTCAATATTTCCCGTTGAGTCACTTTTAGTTTTAAAGACCTATTTACAACCAACTTTCTTACATCCCTGGGGCAATTCTACTAAATCTCAGACTTCATTCTGGCTCATTGATTGTCACTTATCTTTCATGACATCTATCTATTTATCAGAATTTTCACATCCTATGGCTTTTTCATAAGTGATCGGATCCATAACAATCCCTATATCATAATCCGATTCTTGTATGTAAACCACATAATCATTCGAATTTGCAGATCTCCTTCATCTCTAAGACCTTCTTAAGGCAACTTCTTGTGGTTGTTCTACAATCGGTTCATTGGAGGTGATGACATCGTCATGAAGTAATTGATCGTTCAATTGTTGTTCAGTTTCATTAGGTTGTTCAATAATGTCAGGAACAATGTTATCAAACCTGGCTCGGCCTGCGGGTTGACCCGCGGTTCAACCATAACTAGTTATTTAAAGGGTCGAGTCGATTTACAACACTGTATGGGTTTTAAACCCGTAAATACCCTCCTCAACCCGTGGTTCAACCCGGGTTTTCGCATGAACCTGAGACCCATTTTCCTGTAAAACCTGTATCTGGAATAAAAAAAAATCGTTTCTTAGATTTCTTCATCTCTTCTTCTCTTTTACTTCATCTCTTCTTCCTCCATTTCCAGTTTCCCTTCATCTCTTCTTCCTCCATTTCTAGTTTCCCTTCGCCTTCATCTACCATCCTATTGTTCATCGCCGTGATTCATCACCTTCTCTCCTCCTCTTAGAAAAGCAATCATCCCAGGCAGTTTGGACTCTTAACGGTGCAGCAATCGTATCTAATCTCATCAGAAAATCTAATCTAATATCGAAGCAGTAACAAAACCAAGAGAAAAAGAACATGGAAATGAGATTAGGTAGGCTGCACTGAGAGAAAGGGAGAGGAGATTAGGGCCGGCTGCAATGAGAGAAAGAGAGATGGGATTAGGGCCGGCTGCAGAGAAATCAAAATAGAGAAAGGGAGAGAGTGTATAGGTTTTAAGTTTTAGATTTTAATGAAATCCCAAATTTATCCTTGTCTCATGGTTCAGGATATTTTTGAGAAAAATGAAATTTATTTTTAAACTTTTTCATATCATGTAAATTTATCAAATGAATAATTGAAATAAAAAATATGACTACATTTGGTGTATTTTGTTTTTTAATTATTTTAAGATGATTCTTTAAAAAATAATGTTGGATTAAAATTAGATATGGCAAACCACATTTGATTTTATTAGTCAAAATCACATTTTAATTAAAAAACTATTTTTTACTCAAAATTTTATTTCAACCCATTAATTAAATTTTATTTAATATTATTTATAATATAATATTGATGGCATGGATTTGACTGAGTTTGAACCCAACATTTCATTCAGACAGGTCACTTCACGGGCCAATTTTTAAAACATTGGACAAGATAGTTGCATCAATCTCAACCACTAAAATATATATTGATAAAATAATTTTTTATATGAAATTTTATTTCAACTCATTCATTAAATTTTAGTTAATAATTTAATAATATTTATAATATTATATTAATGACACAGGTTTTGACCGAGTTTGACTACGGGTCAACCTAGTTGAACTTTATTTAACCTGACCCCTCCTCTAAGATGGGCCATTTCACGGGCCAGGGTTTTAAAACATTGGTCAGGAACAACAGCACTGTTCGAAGTTGAGGGCATAAAAACATGCACTATCACTTTCTGTATACTCACACTTCACATCATATCACTCCCACTAATATCACCATTCTCAATGAACTTTGCATTTCCGGTCTCCACAATTCTCGTAATATGGTTCGAACAATAGAACATGTACCCTTTGGACTTCTCAGGGTAACCTATGAAGTAACCATTGATTGTCCTTTCATCAAGCTTTCTTTTCATGTGGATTATAAATTCTAACTTCTGCAAGAGAACTCCATACATGTAGGTGTCTCAAACTGGGTTTCCTTCATGTCCATAGTTCATAAAGAGTCTTACTGAACTAACTTACTAGGAACCCAGTTAAGTATGTACGCTACGGTTTTTAAGGCATACATCCATAACATAACAGGTATGGTACTATTGCATAACATGCTCCTAACCATATCTATAAGTGTACGGTTGCGCCTTTCAACAACACCATTTTGTTGAGTCATACCTAGGATCGTGTATTATGCCACTATACCACGACTTTCTAGTAATCTAGCAAACAGGTCTCAGGTGTTGACCCGTCTCATCATACTTACCACAATATTCACCACCTCTATCAATCTAATGACTTTCACCTTCTTATTTAACTATCTTTCTAATTCAGTAATAAATATCTGTACGGAATTAACCACTTGAGATTTCTCATGTAATAGATATATGTAATCATAACGTTAATAGTCATCTATAAAAGTGATAAAATAGGATTCTCCACTGAACGATGGAACATTAAAAGGACCTGCATATATCATTATGAATCAGCTCAAGTAATCCTTTACTTATTGTGGCGCCTTTCTTGGTGTGTTTTGTTTGCTTACCCTTAATGCATTTTATACACACACCTAAGTCAATAAAGTCGAGACTCGGTAGAATCCCTTACTTTGCCAACCTTTCTATTCTTTCACGGGATATGTGTCCCAATCTTTTATGCCACAAAATTGAAGAATTCTCATTAATTAACCCACGTTTAATACCAATGTTATGATACAGAGTAAAGACAAAATTAGCAAAATCATCATCAAGTTTCAAACAATAAAGGCCATCAACAAAACACCCAGATCCAATGAAAGAAGAAGATTTGAATAAACTAAAAGAATTATGTCCAAATTTGCTATAATATCCATTAAGGCCTAATTTAGAAACTGAAATGAGGTTTCTAGTAACTGAAGGAACAAATAAACCACTTAATAAATTTAAATGACAACTGGTGTCAAGAAAAGACGATAAGTTCCAATAGCTTCAACATGTACTTTTTCCCGGTTGCATAAATAAAGGGAGAGTTTAGTTGGGTCGATGTTTCGGATTGTAAGGTATTAGAAACGTGACTTGTTGCTCCAGAATCAAGCCACCAAGTGTTAGAGAAAACTTCAGTTAAATTAGATTCGAAACATACAGAAATACAATGTGTACCTTTCTTTCCAACCAGGTCCTTTCTCTTAGGACAGTCTTGCTGTAAGTGTCATTGCTTCTTACAGAAGTGACACCTCACCCTGCCACCCTTCCCCTTATCATTAGCTTGGGAACTTGAACCAGCCTCATAAGTTTTGGATTTGGCTTTCTTGAACTATTTGGGCTTTAATCACTTTTTCTTCATAGGTTCTTGACTCGCGAAATGGATTGTGTGGTGACCCATCTGCTTGAGTCTGGTCTCTTCTTGGATCAACATGTTGGTCAGTTCACTTACTTGTCATTTATCTTTCAGGGTGTCATAATTGATTTGAAATGGCCCATATTGTTGAGGCATTGAGTTCAAATGAACTGCACTAGAAAGGTATCATCCATAGTCATCCTCAGGTTTCTCAGTTGAATAGTGATGTTGGTCATCTTAGTCACATGATCATACATACCACTACTCCCATCGAACTTCATGGTGGTGAGTCTGGCCATAAGCGTCCCGGCTATGGACTTTTCAGCAGATTTGAAGTTGTCTTCTAGCTGAGACTTGTCAGCAGATTTGAACTTATCTTTTATGCTTTTGAGGAATTCTTTAGCATTCTCATTAGCGGGTAAGGAGAATCTTATGTTGTTGGTCATTGTCATGCGCATGAACTTAAGACTTAGCTTATTTGATCTAACCCACGCTTCATGGTTTGACTTCTCTGCAGTCGTACTTTTATTAGTAATAGTAGGCTTGTCATCTGTTAATGCCTTATCCAGATTGAGAACACCAAGATGATACTCAACTTGTTCTTTCCAGTCAGAGAAGTTCAACCCATTAAGCATGGGAACTAAAGAGGGTTGCACATGCAATGGGACAGTTAATGAAGCTACAAAATATTCATAATTTCATGATCACTGCATAATGCTATGAATTTTAAACACAATGGCTGCGTTTGGATGAGGGGTAAATTTTAAAGGGGTTATCCCTGAGTAGGGGTCACCCTTGAGTAGGGGTCAAGTAGGGGTCACCCTTGAACAGGGGTTACCCTTATCTTTTTTGGTAATTGCAATGATAAAGTAAGAACTGACCCTAAGGGTAAAAAATCTTTTTGGTAACTATAAGCAGGGGTAACCTAACATATTAATAATTTTATTAGAATTAATATTTTTTATTAAATTTAATATAATAAAAAATAAAAATATAATTTTATAATAATAATTATTAAATAATATTCATCAATTAAAAATTATTTTAAATATTTTTGTTCTGTAGGTGCAAAAAGGGGTCATATATTAACAATTTTATTAAATTCATATAATACAAACAATAATAAAACATGATTACTAAATAATATTCATCAATTAAAAATATTTTAAAATATCTTTGCTCCATATGTGCAAAGAGGGGGTAAAGAGGGATAATATATTAACAACTTTATTAGAATAGATAAATTTATTAAATTCATATAATATAAAAAATAATAAAACATAATTATTAAATAATATTCATCAATTAAAAAATATTTTAAAATTTTTTTTCTCTATAGGTGCAAAGAGAGGTAAAGAAGGTTTAGAGGGGTAAATAAAGGTAATAGGTGCAAAGAGGGGTAAAGCGGGGTAAAGAGGGGTAATAGGTGTAATAAGTGCAAATAGAGGTAAAGAGGGTTTAGAGGGGTAGATAAGGGTAATAGGTGCAAAGAGGGTTAAAGAAGGTAAAGAGGGGTAAAGGGGGTAAAGAGGGTTTAGAGGGATAAATAAGGGTAATAGATGCAAAGGGGGGTAAAGAGGAGTAAAGAAGGGTAAAGAGAAGGGTAATATGTGCAAAGAGGGGTAAAAGGGGGTAAAGAGGGGTAAAGAAGGGTAAAGAGGGGTTAATAAGGGTAATAGGTGCAAAGAGGAGTAAATAGGGTAAATAGGGATAAAGAGAGTTTAGAGGGGTAAAGAAGTGTAATACGTGCAAAGGGGGTAAAGAGGGGTAAAGAAGGGTAATAGGTGCAAAGAGGGGTAAAGGGGGTAAAGAGGGATAAAGAGAGTTTAGAGGGGTAAAGAAGGGTAATAGGTGCAAAGGGGGGTAAAGAGGGGTAAAGAAGGGCAATAGGTGCAAAGAGGGGTAAAGGGAGTTTAGAGGGGTAAAGAAGGGTTATAGGTGCACAGAGGGGTAAAAGAGGGTAAAGAGGGATAAAAAAGGGTAAAAAGGGTTTAGAGGGGTAAAGAAGGGTAAAGATGGTTTATTAGAATTCATAATTTTTCCTAAATTTATATAATAAAAAATAAAAAAATTATTGAACATAATTATTAAATAATATTCATCAAAAAAAAATATTTTAAAATATTTTTGCTCAATAGGTGCAAAGAGGGGGTACGGAGGGTAATTTATTAACAATTTTTATTAAATTCATATAATATAAAAAATAAAAATAAAATTTTATGAAACATAATTAAAAAATAATATTCATCAATTAAAAAATATTTTAAAATATTTTTGCTTCATAGGTGCAAAGAGGGATAAAGGGGGGTAAAGAAGGGTAAAGATGGGCAAGGGTTTCATGAAAACCCCCATACTCCTAAGGGGTATTCATAAAAGGAGGGGAGGGGTAAAATTTTGAATTTTTACCCTCATCCCTCCATTACCAAACAAAGAACCGATTTGAGATGTGAACAGTACTGCCAATCGATCAGTATAGCAGATCAATCGGTGACGGTCGACTGAAACAGAAATCTGAAAACAGAGAGCAAATTTCCTCTGCTTGATTCATCATTAGGTTTTTCAAAACATCATTAAAATCATCCTATCAATGAAAGCATCAATGATTCATCAAAAACCGTATGCTCTCTGATACCAATTGATAGAATATTTTCAATATAGGATTGAAACTTGGGCATGAAGTTAACTTTGAACGTCGATATTTTGTGTTCTTAATGTACCAAATGAAAACATCGTTCAATCCATAAACGTTAGTGTCTCAGGATTGTGAATCAATAATGCTAACAATGAATCATGCATTCATTATGCGGAAATCATAACATTGAGCGTACTTGAATCCATGCTTTCCAACAGACATGCGTTGTTTCCTTGCTTTGTTTTCATCGTCCTCCTGCAAAACTCATGTGCACAAGAGTTTCTCTTCCTTTCCCTCTTGATCTCTCCTCTTATTTTCATGAGTGATGGGTTGAGACAGAGAGAGAATCGATCCAGGCCGGATTTTAAAATATTGGTCAGGAACAACAACACTGTCCGAAGTTGAGGGCATAGGAACATGCACTATCACTTCATGTATACTCTAGGGTTGTGCTTTTTCTTAAATACTACTTTCCATCAAAGTAGGAAACAGATCCTAAAAGATCTCTTTAAAACTGTGCAGTGTATTCGCTTGTGGGCCCCACTCGAATTCAAGTTCGTGTGTGACTCTAAGTGTGGGTTACAAAGTCGGTTCACAGACGACCCGCAGTAATAGTCATCGGTTGGCTATCAGAGACCAAAATTGTTTTACAGTCTTTTCAAACAGTCAATGGTTGCCAATTCAACAGTCAACGGTATCATATAAGAGACCATGACTATTTTACATATATTCGACAGTCAATGGTTGCCAATTCAACAATCGACTATATCTTATTAGTGACCAAACATTTGTTATAGTCAATTTGAATAGTCGACGGTTGCCCATACAACAGTCAATGGTATGCAATTTGAGACTGACTGTATTTTATAGTGAGACTCATAGTCGACAGTTGGAAATCTGCCAGTTGATGGTTTGGTCTATGAAACATGGATTTTTCAGTCATTGAGTCTCAAAGAGTACTTTGATGTATTCAATAGGTCTTTGGGACTATAGCCAAAGTAACAGGAACCTAATATTATGTGTTCAAGGTGGTCACAAGGTCCTAGGTGTCCAATTCAAGTCGATTTGAGCCAAGGTGTTCTTACACTCAGTCTTTGTGATATGCAATGTATAGACTGATGCCAAACATTTAACATTGGACTCACATAGCCTTTATGATATGTAGTAGTTAGACTAAAGCCAAGTTACAAACTGACACATGAAGTGGTCTTACACAGTCCATGATTTTCATTGGTTTGGGCTACTGCCACATTAATTGGCTTTTCACAACTCTATGATATTCAATGGCTTAGAGCTACAGCCATGTCGTGGACTTACACAACTCTTTTAGATGTTCAATGGTTTAAAGTTACACCATGGTAATGGTCTTATATAGCTCCATGATATTCAATGTAATGACCTGACCCGGGATAACGGGTCAGATGTGTCGGGTAAAATTGATTTAGAAAATTATCATAGTTTAAATTGATTGTGAGTTTAATTTGATAATTTTATTTAGGGGAAAACATAATTGAATTTAGGGATTGAATAATAGACCTCGATTTCACACACTTTCTCCTCAATGAGAATTTACAAATTTATCCCCTTCGAATTAAATTTAGGGAATGGAAAATAAATTATCAACTTAGATTGTTAATTTCCCCTAAGTTAGAAATTTCAATTAGAAGTATGCTATTAAGAAGTTAAAATAAATGAATAAGTGTCAACTTCAATTAACTAAATATAATCGGTGATTGACAAATTAATAAAAGAGAAATAAAGGACAATTTATTAAAATCAATATTTTAAAGGAATCACATTTCCGGTCAAAATTAATTGTCCAAAATTCCTTCACCTTGGGATTTGTTTAATGAGATTTTTATCTTACAGATAAAAATGTATAAATATAGATTTTTATTTTATCTGATTTTAAAGAATAGAAATTACCCTATTCGTGTAGGCCCTTTGGACCCACACTCCTCTCGATGGGTTTTATCTCTAAGTTCCCTTCAATCCCTCCCAAAATCCCTAAACTCCCGATAGAAAACAAAACCCATCTTGACCCCTACGTTCCTCCCCTTATCTCTTCCCTATCCACCGTATTCCTTGGGGAAAGTTTCCCAAACTGTTCTTCTCCCTTTCCTTTCTCGTTTGGGACTCAAATCCCTAATATACCTCTCCAAAACGGAAACAAGCCTCGCCTCTCCACCTTATACCTTTCGTGCTTTACTCCTCAAAATCAGAACCCCTTTTGGAAGAAACCAGCCGACACTGTTTTCCTTTAAAGCATGTAAATCCAGCCGAACTCTTCTCCCATTTTCGTTCACCAACAAATCCATTGTTTTCTTCCCCTTCTAGCCCTTTACTTCTATCGCCAGTGCATAGTTTCATCTGCAGAATCCAGCCAAGAAACGTTGGGACTTTGCTAGTGGTTGTATACAATCTTCACTCAGATTTCAAGGTACCTTTCTATTGTATCTTATTCTTCCTCTTTCTCCTTAGCCTATTGAATTTTTTTCTGTTGGATCTAAAGCCTCAAAGCCATCCATTCCTGGCTGTTTCCAGCCAGCACTTCCTTCATTCAATCGAATATGGCTGATTTTAAGACTGGTTTTAACTTAGTTTGATGAGTACATTACACCAGAGAACCCAAGACCCTTTTCCCACCAAATGCATACAACTAGATGCCTTTTTATTTACAGTTAACTGTGTATTAAGACCAAGAGAGACTAGCCAAACCATTGAGGTAGTTGGAGATATCTGGGATTGATTTTTTCATTCTTCAAATTGTTAGTTTTTGGGGATAGCTGGTTATCTTGCCCACTGTATATTTAGTTATTCCCCTATTTCCCTTCCTCTATCAGTTTTCTATCTACCTCTACTTAAGTTAATAAAGCCTTGCTGAAATTTTTATTTGGCTAGAACTCTAGCCAATATAGGAAATCACCCTCCCAAAACTGGGTGCCACTAGGACTGTGGAACAATCCATATTGGGTCTGAACTAGGGTCCAAAATTCAGTTCAAAACACTATCAAACTGGGCCTTTAACTTAGGCCAAAACTGTTATCTTTTATGGGCCTGTTCAAGGATAAACAAATTCCAACCATTGAGAGAGGAAACTGATTTTCAGTCCCAAGATCAGCCAAATAATTGGACTGATACCAGTCCTAAATTTCATGCATGTTGGACATGCTGTGGACCAAGCAACCCTTCCTGGTTGAGCCAGCAGAACCAAGTTCGAACTCCTCTAAATAAGGCTTGCAAGCTAGACCAGATTATTGGTAGTAGGGACTGATTTCTAATCCCAGATCGATCAGATAACGAGACTGATTTCAGTCCGAGAACTTCATAAAAACAGGATCTTAGTGAGCCAGTAAACCATTTAAACAAGATTGATTTAAAGAGAGTTAACAATCAACAAATGCTATTTACTTAGAACATTTAATTTGATCTGCAGCACTCCCCGAGTTTGCTAGTAAAAAACTTAATTTAAGCTTGGAAAGTGTTTGGATTCGTTGTTTACACTTCACAAACTTCTAGGTGAGGGAAACAATTCACTACATACCTGTATTCATATAATCTTCTATTTGTTGTTGTGCAATGAAAAATATTGCATTGTTTTGTATGTTATGAATATAATTGTTGGAACTAGAAAAGACTGGATGCATGTTAATGATGGTTATGATCCGGTGCTCACTTACAGTAGTGTAAGGGAGATTTTGGCTAAATATTCTATTGGCCATGAGGAGATCCAGTCCGCCCGGATTGTGAAATCTAACCATTAATGTATTGAAAATCCAATGATTTTATATTCATAGATTAGTGATTAATTGTATGGTATTGCTGAATTTCAATCTTGAATGTATATGTTTGAATATTGGTCTATATGATTCAAATCATTATGATGCTTGGATTATTGCTATGTTTATTTCAAGGTATATGCATGCTATAGCAAGTGAGACATCGATTATGATATAATAATCTGCTTAGAATAAAAGTTATAATTCTATAAGTATGTCATGATTAATTAAGCATGTTGATTGGCATTGAGCATAGCATTCTCATATTAATAGCATTGGGTATGAGGGTGCGATCCATGATTGTCACGAAGACCACGACGGTAGTAGTGTTGTTAACCTCACTATAAGTGGGAAGACCATTATGGTAGAAGAGGTGTGATATCCGTGACAAGTCACAAGGGCTGTTATTTGGTAGTAGGTTCTGTTATCCTCACTTTATGTGGGAAGGCCATTAAGGTGATGTTGTGTTATCCTCGATTCGTCGAGAAGGCCACCAAATATCAGTAAATGTAATAATGGGTTGGAATATGGCATTTAGCATTGAGCATTACATTTTGTAAAGGCATGAGCATGAAATAAATTGTTATTCTTGCTTATTTGAAATATCATTGAGGAAGTAGGGATATCATATGTTATGTTTGTGTTATTGTTTTCTTCGCTATTGTAGGCAATCCCTTGGACTTGGGTCTGAACGATAATCACAACTGAGCTTAGAAGACGAGGAGTCAATGAAGAATTCTTAGAAACGCTTAGTTTATTGCAAAAGTTAATATTTAGATTATAAGTTGGTTGTTTATTTGATTTGAGACTTTGAGAAAGTTGTTTATTCGTTTATTTTTAATTTGTGGAAACTTGAATAATAAATTCAAGTATGGATAACTTTTGAGAACGCTTTAATTTGATTGTTATGAGAATATGAGTAAGTGATGCATTTAGAAATCCTTATGTGAGTGGATATTTATCTCGTAAGTTATTTGGAAGCTTAAATGAGATGTTATGTTTTCAAACAAGTTGTGGACTTGAGGAATTTTGGTGGCTTGTGAATGTAATTATGTTTGTTTGAATTTAGCCACAGATTTTGGATGTAAGACCCGTTTAGGGCAGTAGGTGATTTAACTTTGTACTAGTCAGATCACGCTCGTTTAGGTGTTGGAAGGCTGAGCGTGACATTCAATAGTTTGGAGTTACAGCCATTATAATAGTCTTAAATTGTTCTATATGATATTTAATAAATTAGAACTACAGCCATCGATGCGGGACTTACACCGTTCCATATGATATAGTGGGTTTAGAACTAATGCCCCAATTCCTAGGATCCATTTAATCTATTAATGTTGCTCCATGAGGGCTGAGCCAAGTGTTCAAGCATTTTAGTAACTTTACATTATATCCTAGACGCTCAACCTAGAAACCTACCCAAAATAGAAAAGACAAAACAACTTGAACTTTGAGCAGCAACAATCTTCAATTTTCTTCTTCTACTCCAAGCTGCAAGTGCTTCATCAGAATTGGCCCATTGATTGGAGTGATGGTTGATCTTGCACTGGGCCAGTTTCCTCTAGAAAAAAAAAAAAAAACATTTTGATTTTTCGTTGATGCAGGGATCTTGCATAGGCTTCTCTTTTTTTCTTCACATGCCTTTGGATATTCTTTTTTAGCTCAGGTCTTTCACAGGCTTGTGTCTTTAGCTTTTTGATAAGCCTTTTAATTTGTTCTTTGAACCTCGGTTTTGCACTAGCTCGATCTCCAAGAGCAGTTGTCCATGAGTCATCCAGATTTGTGCTTGACTCTACTCTTGGCTTTTTGATACTCTTGATGACGTATGGAGGCAAAATGTATAATCTATCTTACAACAAAAACTTTAATACAAGCATTGGTACCACAAGTCAATGGTTTAGTCATCACCAAAATATAATTTTGACTTTTGGGGCTAACAAACTCAACTCTTGACTTGTATTCTGAACTTCGTATGAGACGTTCTACATGTAGTATGTCAATGATCTGATTGTACTTAAACTATGCTCGTGTGAATGAATGAACATGTAAGTAAATGTGGTCTTGTATGTAGGACTTGAATCATGTATATTTGAACTCAGGGAGTTCGAAGTCTGAAACTTTTGGACTAGAGTGTGTGAAAGATTTAGAGTTTCAAAAAAAAAAAAAAATTTAGTCACGTATCTCGGGAGTCAGGGTGTGACAGATTAACATGCTTGGTTGATAACATGCTTGTATTAATTGTTGTTTCTCTTCACTAGAGTGTTTAGCTCACTCCCTTACTTTTCAGGAAATCTGTCTGGGGAGGGAATAGACGAACCTCCATTGCTACAGTAGAAGAATGGAACCTCAGACATTCTCCATTAGATAGGAGATTTTATATTATGTTAAAGAAACACTTATCAGGGTTGTAATAATATTGTGTTTGCTTGAGACGCTATTAGACATGTAATAAAACCATTATGTTTTCGTTGGCAATTCTGATGTGATATATGCTATGGTCTTGCTCATGATACATGTTTAAGTCCACATGCGAGTTGGAGAGTATGTGTGACATTTTGGTATTTTAAACTTTGTTGGGCTATGATAAGACTTCCTCTGTATGTGGGAACACAGAAACCACTTTAGATTTTCACTGTGTGTCAGAGAAAATTAAATCCCTTACATCTCAGGCCCACATCGGGGTGGGGCGCGACATTCACCCTCAAAGATGACAGCGAACACTTGAAATCTCCGACTCCCAGAAGTACATCTCTAAGACAGAATGCCTCTCCCTGTGTTCATCTCATATTTGAGTTTTTATAAGAAAACCCAAGTAACTTGAGCCTTTCATTTAATCTTTCCCTTGGACGGAAGGAAACACATGTAGCCAAATGTCGCCTTCAAATTGGAGGCACATGCAAATCTTTTAACAACTTATGTAACAGAAGTCCAGCTACCAGATAAATTCCATTGAGGTATAACGACTGTGATTCTTCTTACAGTAACAACGCATGATCTTCCAATGGGTCTTTGACACATTAGTAAAAATCTTCCAAAATATGAGTTTGTTTAAACAAACTCCAGTTCTCACAGTGTTGCTTTTGGAGATACTTCCTTGAGTTTTTTACGGTCAACCTCGAGGATTCCTCTAATGACGTACTTTTTCTAGACAACTTTCCTCAACTTCGAGCAAGACCAATTATAACAAAACGTCATTTTATTGCTTTTAAGTGCAACTTCAAAGCTTGGTCTTCGAGAATCAACCTCATATTTTGGGATCACTTCGAATCTAAACTTGAGCACTTTGCATTTCACATAATTGATTTTGTGCAAGCCCCTTAGATAGAAGAGCATGTTAGCGTTATACACACGAAAATAAGAAAAATTGAACGGAAATAAAAGCACAACACAACACAATATTTTAACATGTTTCGGCCCACCTGGCCTACGTCCACGAAGCAACAAAATATTCACTATATGAAAGAGAAAAATACATGTACAATATTAACGACTCCCTTGAGTCATGAGCCCAAACTCGAAGTCCCAAGCCCCTTGTACACCCATGTATAAGACACACCGACGTCACCTCTCAGTTGATGTGATCTCTCTCATACCCAAAATAGTGAACCCAACTTCTGTGTTCCTCCCTCTACACTTCCTACGTCCTACGAGCAACTTCCGATATGCATCTCAAACGCGAGCGACTCCGATGATGGTGTGTCCTCACACACACAGATCTACACTTCTGCTCTGGCGACGGGGTTTCATCTTTCCAGACGCACTTCTGCTGGCTGCCACTCACAAATCTGAAAATCCAGATCTGCAGCGGTACTGCACTATTGCTCTGCCCCTCTCCGGACCGTCGAGCTGTCCTCTAGACAGTATAAGATCTGCGGCTCCTTCCATGGATCTTCACCATTGAGAGCAAACCTTTATTGCCACCACTGCAATGTACCACTCCATGCGGCCATTAGAGGCCCACAGCCAAAGGTCGTACCTTTGTTTGCTCTCTCTCTTCGGTGTTGTTTTGATTCCACACCCACTCATGTTGGTGAGTTCCATCTTTTATAAATCAGTCAGTCGATCCTATTAAATAGGAGATTCACTGCCATGTGCTAATTAAAGCAAGTACCCAGCTTATCATGATCTTACAATATCAAGCTAAAACCAAACATAGTATTGTAAGCTATATTTAATAAGGAACACGTTGGCATCTTGCATGCCTCAATGCCAGACACGTTGGCTGCCCTTTGTATCTATATATGCCTAGGATTTCTTTCCTCTTTGCTGATTCTTTGGGATAAGCCAGCCACGCCTATCCTAATTTGGATCCCCATTGTATGCGGTGCATGTACATCAGCCCATGTGGGCTCCACATGACATCCATATCTCCTGTGTGGACCCCATAAGCCATCCTTGTTTACGGTGGAATTAAGCCACCATCTAACAAATTCCACCTTGGCGAAAAATCCACCAACCTCTAGCGACGATTGTGACAACGTACCTCAACTGTACCTCTCCACAGATCGGCTGCTCCACCTGCAGTTCATACCAATTTGTATGAATCTTTTCTCTGTTCAAACCGATCAACCCATTGTAATATACAGTGCCCGGCTCTCAGACTTCTCAGTATCAGCCGGCCCTCTTGCTGATTTTTCCCAACTGAAAAATTCCAGCAATGTCTTCCTGCTACTCGCTGCTAGCATGAACAATTTCTTTGTTCAGCTCCTTCCTTATTCTCTTATTGCCTGCAACAAGCACTATTTTGTCCTTTAGGACATTCTCTCCAGAACAAAAGACCCAGTTACACAATTAACTGGTTGCTAGTGATGGACCTGTTTGAAACGAAATTGTTTCATCGTGGCTGCTTCTCTGTATATCAGCCACCCTCGGCCTTGCTACTTAAGCCTTCACGCCAGCCACGCCAGCCTAGACCATAGCCACTACTGCCCAGATCTCTCTTGTCTATTGTATATGTCTCTATACAGGCGTCTAACACGCTGACAACTGCTGGCAGCCTCCTCTCTGATCTGTTATTGCTTCCCTGTGTTCAGCCCCATGTTGTTTCTCTCAGCATTGTAGTGGTGATCTTCTCACACGGGCAGCAATACTCCTCTGGTATTGTCCGTGTGTCTCCTGAACAGATTTGACCCTCTGTGTTGGTTATTGTTTCAGCTGCCACGCTGCTCCTTACAGTTGTTTAGTGTAGTCAGACAGTCTTCTCAAATTCGTGTGTGCTAGATGGCAACCACACACCCTTCTCTCTGTCTGTCATACACGACCAACCTTTCTGAAAACCCACGATTGACTGTACCGCTTCCTCACACTAGTTGCTGAATATGCACTGCACCGTCCTTCCCAATGGCTCCACCTCTGTCGGCGGCGTCTGCAGAACACCGATCTGCAATCCGTAGTGTTGTATTCCGTTCACCCACGAGTCCCTGGTCTCCAACCAAAGCTACTGATAACACTTGTTAGTGTTACGCGCAGGAAATAAGAAAAATCGAACGGAAATAAAAACACAGCACAACATAATATTTTAACGTGGTTCGGCCCACTGGCCTACGTCCACGGAGCGATAGAATATTCACTATATGAAAGAGAAAAATACATGTACAATATTAATGACTCCCTTAAGTCATGAGCCCAAACCCGAAGTCCCAAGCCCATTGTACACCCATGTTAAGACATACCAACGTCACCTCTCAGTTGATGTGAATCTCTCATACCCAAAATGGTGAACCCAACTTCTGTGTTCCTCCCTCTACGCTTCATGTGTCCTACGAGCAACTTCTGATATGCTTCTCAAATGCGAGCGACTCCGATGATGGTGTGTCCTCACACACAGATCTGCACTTCTGCTCTGGCGATGGGGCTTTGTCTTTCCAGCCGTACTTCTGCTGGCTACCACCCACAAATCTGAAAACCCAGATCTGCAGCGGTACTGCATTGTCGCTTCTGCCCCTCTCCGATCGTCAAGCTGTCCTCCAGACAGTATCAGATCTGCGGCTCCTTCCATGGATCTTCACCGTTAAGAGCAAACTTCTATTCCCACCACTGCAATGGACCACTCCATGCGGCCATTAGAGGCCCACGGCCAAAGGCCGTACCTTTGTTTGCTCTCTCTCTCGGTGCTGTTTTGATTCTACACCCACTCACTGTTGGTGAGTTCTATCTTTTATAAACCAGTCAGTCGATCCTATTAAATAGGAGATTCACTGCCATGTGCCAATTAAGGCAAGTACCCAGCCTATCATGATCTTACAATATCAAGCTAAAACCAAACATAGCATGGTAAGCTATATTTAATATGGAACACGTTGGCATCTTGCATGCCTCAATGCCAAACACGTTGGCTGCCCTTTGTATCCATATATGCCTAGGATTTCTTTCCTCTTTGCTGATTCTTTGAGATAAGCCAGCCACGCCTATCCTAATTTGGATCCCCATTATATGCGGTGCATGTACATCAGCCCATGTGGGCTCCACACGACATCCATATCTCCTGTGTGGACCCCAGAAGCCATCCTTGCTTACGGTGGAATTAAGCCACCATCTAACAGAGCATACATCACATCATCTACATCAATCGTTTTATTTTCTATATACTAAAATCATAACTACATGATGGTACAATTTAGGGAGTGATAAAAAAAGAGTTTTAACTTTGTCATTAATTTTTTCATGTAGAACAAATGAACAAATTATGTTGTTGAAGAAATTGCGGTGATCGTAGATATATGTACTTTCTTTCATCTCGTGTATAATTGTTATCTCCATTAGAGTTAGTTTGTCAAAGAACTTGGATATGTAGAGGTTTTTTAATTTCAAGCACATCTTTGCTACAAAATTTTCATTTGTGATGTTGAAAATCACCTCGTTTGCTAAACACGAATGGATATTGCTAACAACCATTAGATCCATCTTTCCTCAATTTGCAGTTGCTAATTAAAGACCTTTTTTATTTATTTTACCCTTCAAAAGCTTGTGTAAATCTTGTTGAACTAGCGAATTTTGCTTTAATCTGCCATAATTAAAATTGTTTCTCTTTTGAATTTCTCCACCTCAAACTTTACATTTGACATTTTAGTGGCCATCAAATAATATCAACACTATAGAAATTGATCTCTATGAGTATGAGCCAAACACATGCACTCTAGAGTAGAAGATATGCCAAAGTCAAACCGACGCTATTGATAACAATTGGTTTGATGCAGAGAAAATGAAATTGAAATATCAATATCTGTAATAGGAAAAACAAGATTATATCATATAACATGTACCACACAAGGCTAGACAAAAATATAATGTAGTTAGTTGTTGATCCCCATATATACAGGTGAAAGGGATGTTGGTTTCACTAATTAAAAAAAAAAAAAAGGGTAAAAGGGATGTCGGTTTTACGCTGGATTTTCTGTAGTTTTCCACATGTAAATTAAAAAAAAAAACTTAGACTACAAATTTTGATGAAGCTATTGAAAATAAATTCTTTTGAGACATAAATTTAAAAGAAGTTGTTGAAATTAAAAACTCATAAATCAATTCTTTAATCTAAGATCGATCTAATTGAATTTGTTTCTAGATCGTGTTAGGATATGCTTTGATATATATTAATTACGATATTAGGGTGGATGAGTGGGATGAAAAAAAAATTCAAACTCTTAGTGGCCTTCTTCATATATGAATATTCACATGAATCTAAATCTTAGAATGACTTTAATTTCAATACATCATCGATGAGATATTTATAATCTCTTAGTTTATTATTATTACCATTAAAATTAATTTATTTGGAGTCAATTATTTAGTTTTTATTTTTTATTTCTTTATTATAAATTATACAACAGGTCACTCTACTATTTAACACTATATGATTTATTGATTGAACTTTTGATAATATCCCGCAAACGGAGCTTTCCATTAAATGGGTCCCATAATTTTTTTTACTACATTCCATGTTCTAAAAAAATTGCCACTGGATGATGCATGTGGCATGTGCCACGTAGTATGCTTGAGGGGAGAGAGCGGAAGATGCCCTAGGGTTTTTGCCTATTTAGTTCATCTCAACTCACAGTGAAAGGCATTTGCCCATCGGAAGCGGCAGCTGCTAGGGTTTAACGTACGCTTTTGCCAAATCTCTATTTTTATGCATCTGTAACGATTTTTGATCTTTCTCTTACCTGAATTCTCTCTTCTTAATATTGTGGAATCGTAATTGGTTCTAGTTCTTTCTTATTTTCTTCTGCCTACTTATGATTTCAATCGCATTTGAGATTTTAACTCGTCGTGTGCTTCTTTCAATGCTTTAGTCATAATGTTGTTAGAATCCTGACAATTGATTTGATGTTTTGTATTGTACTCTGTTTGGTTCTTGGAAAGGGAAGTGCTTTCTCGGAAAATAATTTTTATTATTTTCCAATAAGATTTTATTTTTGTTGGATAGGATTGTTTGGAGTAACTGAGAAAGTGCACTATACTTTCGTTTTCAAGCATAGTTGTGATATGTAAATTAGCTTAAAAGAAATGTTTTTGCACTTTGGTGTTTCTGAATGGATCACAATACCTTCACGTTTTCGAACTTAGAGATCTTTCGCAGTTGAAACAAGAGAAGGAGCACGTAGCATGGTTGTCTGACTCACTATGGTTTCAAATGAAAGAGGCCTCTAGATTTACCCTCCTATATGAGGTTTCCATTTTTAATTGTCAATTTGACAGCATGTTATTCGATAGCTAGAAACCTAAGATGGTGTTTGAATTTTGGTATTCTGATGAATTTTGTATCGTCCTGCATGATTTGGCTGTATGGGGTTAATTGCTTACCACTTCCATCTGTTCATCCAAGTTGTGTGATTTTTCTCGATGAGAAATTGATTATTGTAGAATTTGATTTTGTTTGGCCCAGCAGATATGATTAGAAAGATGGGGAAACTTCATTTTATCCATATCCATTTGGTGATCTATACATTCCACTTGACCATGTTTTCCCAAATCGTCTTTTCTCTAATCCTTTTTATTTCCTTTTCTCAAAGTTATTCTCCCTAATATGTTCTCCTTAGCACCCCTCTTTGTATAATTCTAAAGTTCAAGTCTTCATTTGGTATGTCTGTTGAGCCCAACAAGGCCAAATCACGCTTCAGTTCCCTTTTTTGCTGGAAGACAGACCCCTATGGTTAAACCAGATGGAATTGTATTGGCTATGTGAGTTATGTTAAATTATTATTTTCTTTGAGTAAGAGTCTGTAACTTAGTTAGCAAGTGCTCAAAGTTGCAGCCACAAAGATTGTGGATCCAAGCATGAGACACAGTAGCATTTAAGATTGGTCTCTTATTCTTTCTATTTGCTTCATAGATTTGCACGAGTACTGAGGCTCCGTGCCACCTAGATTGTTCGGTTGCCTAATCTCAATGTGCAAAAGTACAAGGGGAACCGCTTTGCATCCTAAACTAGTCATGTTTTTGCTGCCTGTAAGCCCCCTACATTAGTTTTATCATTAAGGATTGTTGCACTAACTATTATATTTTGTTTTTGTTGTCTGTTGTTGATGATGCTTCTATGAGAACTTTTCTAGAATGATCGTGAATTATATGGATAGATTTTTTTTTTGGAACAGAATTATATGGATGGATTTAAATTGCTTTATTTTGTTTCTTCCTTTGAAGGGCTATGCCTTATGATTTCTGTATACTCTTTCCAGGTTAAAGTGACTGCAGCTTTGTAAGGGTAGTGGTGTAACTATGGTTCTCAAGTATGTAATGGTGGTTCACTTCTAACGCATCCTAGCTTTCTTTACATATACTTCTAAATAACATCATTTTAAAAAATACTTGTCAAATTTTGTTGAATTGATGCACCAGCATGGTATTATTAATATATACATGTACAAGGAATGATGACTATAGTCTGGTACCTTGTAAGCTTAATACTGAAGATGCCTATCCAATAACACTGAATCGTGAACATTTTACTTTTACCAATTCAAAGAAAAAGGGCACCAAATCTTAAGTATGCATAAATAGGTAATGGGCAAAATGCTTCTAGCACAAATTAGAAGTACAATTTACTTTAGAACAAAATGATGATTACATGGTTATATACTTCTGTCAAAAGGAATTTATGTATACTGTTTGAATATGCAATTAGAAAACCTGATGCAAATGTAATCTTACTAATTCTCCCTTAACAAAAAACTTGTTTATGCCAAGTAAGTCAAGAACAAAAGCAATTTTTATTTTTGAGAATACTTGACTGAGAAGTGTAGGGAGGAAAAGGAATTTTATATAAGCTTTTTATAGACTTAAAAGAGGCCTATCATAGGGTGTCAAGGCACTTAATTTGTCTAGCATTGAAAAAAAATCATTCCTGAGAAGTTTGTTAAGGTTATATGAAGTGTATATGAACATCCGACAACTAGTGTATAAGTGATTTTGATGATACTCCAATCTCACCATAAGAACAGGTTATTTTGTCTTTCCAACTCCATTTTTACTTGGCAGCAGTGCATTCCTAGCTGTGCCCAGGTTAGACCTATTTTGTGCCCCACTTATCTATGAGGCAGGTTCACCTTATTTAGGTCTATTTTGATTTTGAATTTCCATATAATGAGCTATCTATTAGACTTTCTATAAGAATGAGGTGTTCGCTTTCATCAAAGCATTTTGTCCATCTATCAAGGATGGGATTTCTGATAACATTTCAACTCAACCATATTAGTTAGACATTGTGGTGATATTAATTATTCTGGGAGGATTTAATTAGAAATTCTAACTAATATATAATGTATGCTATATAAATTCGTATTATATACTAGGTAATCCCGTTGCCAATGTATTTTGGTACTTTGGGTGAATAATGTTGGTATTTTGTTAATAGATACAAATTAATGAATATAGGGTATACATTCTAAATTAGCTAATTAAGTGCGCTTAGCAAAATCTGGGCTTGAACTTTATGCTCTAGGAACGTGTGGAGTCTTGACCATTATGCTTAATGGTTCTTAATTAGAATATTTCTTGACACTAGATTTTGAAACTTCAGGACAGAGCTCTGCCGTTTTAGTGGCGCCAAGATTTACCCAGGAAGGGGTATCAGATTTGTACGAGCTGACTCGCAGGTAAACATCCTGAAGGACCATGATTCAGAATCCAAGTTTCTTTCTCTGATTCGTTACCGCCAATGATTTGTCTTGAAAGGTGTTCCTAGTTTGCAAACTCAAAATGCAAGAGGTATTTCCACAACCGCCTGAAGCCATCCAAACTTACATGGACAGCAATGTATAGGAAGCAGCACAAGAAGGTAATTTTCCCTAGAAGAAGCAATTGACTCTTCAATTTCTTTTATGTCTAAGGTATCCAAGCGTCTCACCTGACTAATCCTTGGAGTATGTGTAAACCTCCCAAACAATTGACTTCAAATAAACCCTAGAATCAGAGCTTTATCTCTATTTGCAATTGGTGTTACTGAGATTCCACTGAATCAGTTTTTTTTAGCTCATCACCATCATCAAAGCCACTAAATTCCATGCAAGTTGCTCTTTTTACCTATTCACTTAACACCACGTCCACGGTGGGCTTGTGTTTCCTCTTAACATTGAACCTTATCCATGATATGAGAGAGGTGACTTGTAAAGGGCCAGTCATGTTGGAAATGGTCTGAAAATATTATTCCAAGAAGAAGAAATTGCTGTATGGGACTATTCTGTGAATCCATGTGTATTTATTCAAAAAACCACCAAAAATTAATGACCAATTTCCAACCAACCAGCAGCAAGGATGGATAGCAGCTCGTCAGATAAGATGATAAGTTATGCTTTGGCTGGGTCCAATTCCAATCACTGTAATTTCTTGGCAGATTTTTGAGAAAAATTGAAGTTTCTAAACATTTGGCTTAAACAAGTATCAGTTCTGTCACCAAATTAGATACTGTGTCAATATTTTTAGTAACACAAGATGCTATATTTTGCTAATAATTGATAAATTTGGATTGGCTTTGTATTTCAATCTAGGACATTCATGCTGAAGCTGTGAAGAAGAGACGTCGTACCACCAAGAAGCCATATTCCAGGTCTATTGTTGGTGCCACACTGGAAGTCATTCAGAAGAAGAGAACGGAGAAGGCAGAAGTCAGAGATGCTGCTAGAGAAGCAGCTCTGCGGTATGATTACTCTACGTATTTGCCATCTAGTTCTATGCCTTAAAATGCTCCTGACTTATTAGGCTCGATAGATAGTAATAAAGGTGTGCCTTAAAAGTCTCAGAACCCATTTTACCTTGCCTGGTTCTAAGGCAACTCACATTACTTTAAGCCAATTTTATTTAGAAACCTTTTCTATAATAAGCCTTTTCTACAGTAGCTAGTAAGTAATATAGTTAAGTAATTGTCAGTAATACTTAATTAGACTCCAGGGCTCCCCTTGGTGCCTTGATTGCGTCTTGTGCCTTGACTGGTAATTCAGTATTCTATGGCCTTCCTATGAAATGTTCTGTAGCCAATATTTGGATATTTAAACTCAACTGAACTAGGAAAATAAATTTTGGGTGGTACTGGTTTGGATATCCTATACTCAAATGGGAAATGTTATTTGGGTGAATGAATTTTAGACACTCTTGATTGGTTAATAAACGATCAATACTTAATTACAAAAGGTTCTAGTAGTTGATCAACACAAGAGAACTGGGATTTTATTGCTCAATTCTTTTAATACTGGACTGGACGACTCACATAAAAAGAACAAAAGAGTCGTGAACTGGGCTTAAACTTGATCCCTTCACTTTATTTGCCGTCCTCCCCCCCATCCCCTCCCTCCATTGACCAGTTCTGTCAAACCCTACTGAATTTTCTTGAGTTTTGAACTCTGGACATTGGTTAAGAACCTTTTTAACTGTGGCTTGAGATGGTTGGCAACTTCTAACCGTGCAACCCAACTGGTATCGCTGATGGTTAAGTTGTGGATTCACCTGTTTAACGTCCATTATATGTTTAATATTGGTGCGGACTTGGGAAATAGTTTGGGACCTGTTAATGATGCTCGTGTCTTGGAAAAGTCCAAATGAAACTGGCCTCGGTCCATTTCTTGTGTTGATCTGGATTTACAATGACCAGAATTTCAAACTATTAGGCTTTGTTATGTTCGTCCGGATGTCTTAATTACTATTTCAAGCTTGTGTGGCAAGTGTTGAGAAATTAGTGATTTGTCTGGATTTTTGGCAGTGAGATCAAAGAGAGGATAAAGAAGACCAAAGATGAAAAGAAAGCTAAGAAAGCTGAAATAATGGCCAAGACCCAGAAGACCCAAACCAAAGGTAGCATGCCCAAGGCTCCGAAAGGCCCGAAAGTTGGGTGGTGGTGGTGGGAAGCGATAAAGTAAATGCTTGCCCGAGCATGTTTTGTTAATCAATTTTATGTCATGGACTTGAGTTCCCTTTCATTATCGTTAGTCTCGTTCGAGATTATATTTCAGAGTTTTACTTTGCTGCTTGTTTGATTTTGCAAATATCTTCTTAGGATCTTTGATTGTCATGTGATTTTACCCATGTTCAATTTTACTCGCCAAAATCTAAATTTGATGGGCTCTTTTTAACATTTGGGAAGCTAAGAGTGAACAATGGAAACCTTTTATTTTCTATCTAGCAAGAATTACTCTTAATAATTGAAGAAGTTTTTTAACAACTTGATTTCGAGGAATGCACTTGAACCAATGATTACGACGGGGAAATGTTTGTCAATCTTCATCAATTTTAGTCTTTCATATACCATTTCATTGATCATAGACAATTGAATTGCTGACCACTTAAAGAATTGGTTACTTATTGTTGAGCAAATTTTATAATTTTTTAGAAAGTGCCAAATATAATAGGAAGAAGGAAAAAATTAGTGAACCTATTGTTAGTATATTTTAGTTTGGGGTGAAATTTGGGATGGGTCTTAATCTGAACTGTATGATCCAACTTGAGAACTGAGAAATCAAACGAATTTGGTTTTATGTTTTTAAAATTAAAGTTGGGTTGGATTGAAGAAAAATAATCTTTATTAAATTCAGGTTGAGTTGGGTCAATTTTTTTCTAAAAGTAATTATATGTGATTTAATCAACTAAAAAAAACTAATATAGAGTACAGATTGAGTTAGGCCAGCAATTTGAGCTAGCACTCGGGTTGAATTGTGTAACAGTGTTGGTTGGATTGTGTCGAATACAATAATTTTTTTGTTTAGGTTGAGTTGGGTTTATTCAAATTTGGCCTAATTTTAGTGAAAAAGAATTTTATTTTATTTTTATTTATTTAATCTTTGAAAGCAAATTTTCTATTAAAAAGTGAAATATATCATAAAAATTAAACAAATGCCAATATGTTAATAATGAAGAATCCAATATGATCTCCAAATTCACAATGGCGTGCATCTATTATTAGTGTCTGAATTTTTTGAGGAATTTAATTTTAAAGATTTAAAGTTAAAAAATGTTGAAATGGACCATATTATCTTAAAAGTTAAATGTAGGACTTTCTTCTCACTCCCATCCAACGCCAATTCTGGTTATTTTTTAAGATTTCTGTGGAGTTCTCCTCCCACACTGGTCGATCTATAGTGGTTTGGAAGTTGCATCTCCAATAACTAATGCCTTTCGGATTTAGAAAACCGAGTACACCGATCCTGATTATTTTTTAAGAATTCTGTGGGGTTCTCCTCCCACACTGGTCGATCTATAGTGGTTTGGAAGTTGCATCTCCAATAACTAGTGCCTTTCGAATTTAGAAAACCGAGTACACCGATCCAGAGCAAATCTGGAATGAACCCTGTAAAAAAATTATTACTTTAAGTATGGTTTCAAATGCTATAAGATTTAATTGTGTAAGAAATTTAGATTAAATTCAATTGTGAATATCCTTTTGTAATGGACTTTGATTTATAAAAATGGATGAAGGGGATTTAAAATGGTGTGGCACAAAGAGACAATGAAATATTAATTATTTCTTTCGATGAGCTAATTTATAATTAATTTCTCTTATCCTCATTATACTAAGCGAAAAAAAAAAATTAAAATCTACTAAAACTTAACAAGGTTGTCACAAGACAAGCCAAATTCCAATACTTTAACCTATTGAAATTTGAGGAGATTTACTCACTCTCTTATTTTGAAAATATCATCATATTAGAATCTCTTTATTGCGAAACACAATCTAACATATATACTAATTTGCATGGTTATTATTAAATGTCCGGATGGATCAAACAATCAAAGAAAAATTGCACCACCTAGAGGTAGTGAATGAGATTTATGTTTTTTTAGATGTCTTCATATTATTTACACATATCTTATATTTTGAGTTTTTATATTTAAACACTAAATAAAATTGTTGGGGAAATTTGTCTATTAAAGCCAAACATGATATTTGCATTTGCATTTTTTTTAGGGCCCATATAGACACCCGATTTCAAAAAATCAGGATGAAATTACCATTCTACCCCTTTGTGTTCTATTCATCCGAACGAACAAATCAGTATAGTTTCAGTTCGTTCGGATGAGTGTTAATTCGTTCGAATGAACAATTTGGTTCATTCGAATGAATGAGTCGAATTTTGTGAAGGATTGACATATATATGTTCATTCGTTCGAATGAACAGTTTGGTTCATTCAAACCAACCAAACGGTTCATTCGAACGAATGAACACTCGTTCGAAGGAATGAAAATTACACTAAGATATTCATTCGGATAAGTATATTCATTCGAACGAACTGAGAATGAACTAAAAATTCGTTCGAATGAATTCATAAGCGGGGGTAGAATGGTAACTTCATCCAAAAATTCGAGAACATTTGTGTAGAGGCAGATTTTCTAGATGTCTGTATGGCTTGCTTTTTTTTAAGAGTTAAAATATCATTTCTACTCTAAAGAGCCATTCCACGTAGATTTATATAGTACAGTAAAACATCTATAATGTGTTAAACTATAAAGTTATAACCTATCTAAAATCATAACGGTAGTTGATCCGACCTCAGGCTCATAAAAAATATAATAAATCTCTATTACATTCAGAATAAAAAATTATTATCCCAACCATTTTGTAAAGTAATATTTCATACATTCAGAATATAAAATTATTGCAAAAGTGGCTATGGACTTCACAAACTGCAAGAGTTTGACGATGTTCTTTTTTTTTTTGTTACTATCGATCTGCTGCTGCTTTTAAACCCTCTTCTCTATTGTCTCTCTCGAGAAATACTCTGAAAAACGACTCTAGGATGATTTGCTTCTAGATCTGGCCGAAGTAATAGAGTTTCTAGCTGGTCTTGAGGGTTGCAAATGGAGAGGATCTGTAATACCTTGACCTTAATTAGTGATTAATTGTGTGATTGTTAGCTATTAACTATGATTTGTGATCCATTAATCTTAAAGATTACAGAGTGAGCTTTGCTTAGAGTCTAAGTTTGACTCGATCCAAGTTCGGAAGCCTGTTGATCCGACTCGTTAAAGTGTGATGGCAAAGTTGTAATTTTCTTTCTTCGGTTGAGACCCCAAAAGCTATCTGTATTTGGAAAGCCACTCATTTAAGGTATTTAAATTCTCAAATTTTGCATATTTATTAATTTTTAAATTCTGAATTAAAAAAAATTGTTTGTTTGTCTTTCTGATTTTTGGAAGTGTAGTTTCTTAGTTCTTGGAAAGATCTTTAATTTATAAAATCTTAATTTTGAAGTATTTAGGAGAGTCAAAACACTTTTGAGCTTTAGAATTATTTAATCAGACAAATTTATCCCGACCTGACTGTGAATTAAGAATTTCTCCAAAAGAATATTTTAAATTATGAAAATTTGACAAGAGTGTGATTTTTGTTTAGATCATCGGGTATTTGACGTATTTTTCTCTCCAAATTTTCATGGCCTTTCTAATTTTTAATACCCAACCTATTGGACTGGTTGATTTGAGTTTGTAGGACCCTCTTAGTGCCTGAGTGGTGGTGGTGAATTTTAAAGTGGAAATAAAATATAATACTTCCTCTGTTCCAAATTAGTTGTCTTATATGGATTTTGAAATTGTCCCAAAATAGTTGTCTTATTTATATAGGAATAGTATCAAGTGTGTTGAAAATAGATGAGATCACATAGAGTGTTAGCCTTATATAAGAGTTTCTTAAAAAATACAAAATTTTCAAATGAGACAACTAAAATGGGACGGAGGGAGTATAATATTTTTAACTTGAGTTAAACTGTGAGGCAGTCTTCCCTTCCACACAACGCCTACGAGCATTGTAATAAAGAGAGGGGAGGATGGAGTGGAGGGGAAGAAAGAAAAGAAAAACTCTCAAGACCTCTCTTTTCCCATCGTTTTCTATTTTCTTATTTTTTTTTATAAAAGTAGGGAGAAATGACCTTCTCTCTTAATTCTTGCATTACACCCTTACAATATATTTTGGTTTATGTCAAAACCTTGATTTTTCTTCTCTAAATTAAAAGTGGAAAAGATTAATCCCATTTGACTCCTTGTGTGTTTATTTTATAGGCATTAAGTGTTTACTTTACCGCATTGTACCTTTTGGGCCAAACTATCATCTGTAGTGACGCTTAGTCGCTCGGTGATGCCATCTGAGGTGACGCTTAGTCACCATGTGGTCTTGAAGAGGGGGCACTGAGTACTTTTATTTATATTTTTGCATTGTATCCTCTGGGCCGAAATTCTCCATATATAGCACTGCGATTTCTGGTAGCCCGGTGGGCCATCTGAGGCGGCCACGGTCGCACGGTGGTAACGGATTGGGCAATGAGTACTTTCCATAATCTATTTATTGAGTGTTTTTTATGGCTGACAACTGACTTTACTTACTTAAGTAAATGAAGTAGAAAAAGTTTAGGAGACTCATAGATATTACCATGTTTTTAGAAGGAAAATAAATAAAAGGCTTCTTTTTGGGAATATTTTTACATGAATTTTAATTTAAACGGATATTTATGGGGTTTTCATTGTTTTCACAAATTCTCGTGAAAAATCTGAGCTAGAGAAGGTGAGGAAACTCAACTTGACTTTTATTATGAATTTGTGTTATAAACCATTAGACTCTAGAACGAAAACGGGACCCGTGGACATTAATGGATGGAAAAAACTAAGTAGAACCAGAACGTTAGACTTGACATCGCTTTCATGTAAGGGACGCATTTTATTTTAACTGTTAGAACAAAATCATGAAAAGGTGTTAGAGAGCTGATTCCTAATAGTCTAAACACAGTATGTGACCCATTTAGGCATCTAGAGGATAATGCGTTCATAGATTTGGACAATAGTATGAAATGTCCAACGATGCAGCAATTGGTGTTAGAGAGCCGATGCCTAATAGTTTGAAACACAGTATGTGACCCATTTAGGCATCTAGAGGATAATGCGTTCATAGATTTGGACAATAGTATGAAATGTCCAATGATGGAGCAATTAGTGTTATGTGCATGTACATGTGGTTCATGCTTTGGTTATATAGATGCATGTGGGTTATATTGTGCTAATGAATCATGCAGGTGGTGAAAATGTGAATGTTCTTTGTTGTTGAACCAAAATAATTAACCAGTGAATGGTAAGTATACTCTAGTGTGAAACCCTGTGGAGGGGTATACGGAGTAATGAGCAAGTAAAAATCGGATTTATGGTTTAACCCCTAGTGTTGGGGGTATGGTGATGTAATTTTATTAAACTGCTTTCTCATGCATTGGCTGTTGAGCCATAATAGACCAGTAGATCATATTTATGTATAGGCCATAGGGCCAGATTATAGGGTCGGATCGTACGGTCTTAAGCTCTTACAAGTAGCAATATCTTGACCGTATCGAGACTTGATGCCTCTGGGTTGAGTGGGATACCTCAGTATATAAGGTTTGTGGAAAACCGATATATGTGTGCATGCACACATGCATGAGTGGAATGCAGTGTGCATGTGTGAGTGTGAGTATGCATGATGTGAGGTTGGTTACATGTGTACTTGTGAGTGTGCATGGGCGTGTGAGTGGAAAGAAAAAACACAAATAGTAAGTAGGCCATGTCATTCTCTTGTTTTTTTTTTTTTTAAATTGCATTGTAAGTTTATTATCTTGAAAATTGGGAAATTTATAATCTTTGAGTTCTCTTCAGTGGACTGAGCTCATGTCTAGGTCTGTAAATGAATCCGGATCCATAGACTGTCCGGCCCGGATACAGCGTCCATTCCGATCTGAATCGTAGAGATCTGATCGAAAGATCCATTAAAACATTGGGCCGGCCGCGGACCGTCCATGGACTTAAAACTCTCTAGGAACGCTGCACGCCTTCTTTCCTCTCGCACGAAATCGCTCGGCCTCTCTCTCGCGCCTGTCTCGCCTCTCGCCTCTCGCCTCTCTCTCGCGCCCGTCTCGCCTCTCGCCTCTCTGGATCTCGGTAAGTTCTCTGGTCTGTCTCTCTCTCGGTCTGTTTCTCTCTCCCTGGGTCTCTCTATCTCGGTCTCTCTCAGTCACTTTCTATGATTTTTTTTGTGGTTTTTCTTTAGAATTTTCATTGTAATCTACACTCCAAATGTATTGGTTTGAAGGGATTTGATGGTATTAATCTAATGGGATTAAATGGGAACTTGAATTTGTGGGACTAAGGTCGCTCAGATTATTGATGAATGGGATTTCTAAAAGAGTGGGCTGTAGGCGTTGGGAAAGGGGATGAAATGGAAAAGGTTGGTTGCTGTCTCTGTTTAGTAACAGAGCAATGAGTATCGTGTACAGGGCCGGCCCTGAGATTTCAGGGGCCCTAGGCGAGATTTTTAAGATGGGGCCTTTATATACTCGTAAAAAATAAAATTATATAATTTTTTTTTACAATGCGTGAAACTAAATAAAATATTATAATAAAGTATTATTTAAAATTTATTCTTATTTTGAGAAGCAAAATTACTAATTAAATTACAATATTTAAGTTTTTTTAACATTTATTTTTCAATAGATAAGATAGCTAATTTATTCAATATTTCTTGTGACATTTTAGACAGAAGATAAGATTTTATCAATTTTAATTTTGAAAAACTTATTTCTGCATAGGTAACTGTAATTTGTATAATTAATATTATTTTATAAGCAATTCATGCATTTGGAAAACAACAATTCATTCTTTTGGTAATGCATCTTTTATCATATGGAGTGTGACATTAATGCAAATTCTCATTTGAAACGAATATATTATTATTATTTTAATTTTTCATTTTTTTGTATTTTTTAAAAAATTAAAAATTATCTTAATTATAATGATTTATAATTGTATATTAGTTCTAATAAAATCTACATTGATCAAATGAATAAAGTTATGTTTTTTCATCTCTTCAAATTTTAAAAGCTTTAAATTATTTTTAATTTAAAATTATCAACTCAATATAGATTTTTCTTTCTCTTTATTTAGATGATAGATATATTTTAAAAGAGTCTTTATTAATTAAAATTATTTTATTATTATTATTATTATTAAACTCAATAAAATGAGAATTATAATAATTATTATTATGATTGTTAGTATCATTATTTTAATTTTTTAAGAAATCTAAGCTTTTTCATTATTATTATTAAATAATTTGATAAAAAAAAATTATGAAATTATTATTATTATAACACAGCCGGGATTTGATCCCAGTCCTTTTTCTATAGAGGGAGAATTTTAACCAACCAGACAAGAATGTATATCTGCCTTAAATAGACATTATTAAATATTTAACATATAGTAAAGGAACTTATGGACTTGGGGGCCCTTATTTATTTGGGGGCCCTAGGCGACCGCCTATTTCGCCTATACCCAGGGCCGGGCCTGATCGTGTAAGGAGTGAATGGGTAACTGGCCAGAGTTGTGAGAGGTGTGGATTGGTATTCGAATAGGAAAAGAGGTGGTACTGTGTGCTACATCAGTAGGATATATAAACTTATTTTTCAAGTAGAACAAACATAATAGGATTCCATCGATCCCATCGAACTTCATATGTGCTAGCATTCCATGTTCTCCATTTCACTTGCCAACATCTAGGGTCGGGGCGTGACAGGATCCAATGGCAGCGATGGGCGGTAGTCTGGCTTTCAGGTAGTAATGGCCGATGGTGCAAAAAGAGAAAGAAGATAAAACGATTTCAGTCGAAAGGACTTTTTACGATGAGTGAGACTTTAAAGAGCTTTTTTGAAAGAAATACTGAACGTCAATTTGCTAGACTCTCTAATTAAATAATTTCTCTAATGTAATATATGTATCATGGTCCCAACCATATTATATTATAGAGGTTTTACTGTATATGATAGAGAGACTTGCATATGCCTCAATAATTAGTTGAACGTTTGAACTTTCAATAAGCCTCGACACGTTGGTAATAAAATGTCAAAAATATCATCTTACAATTCTCGCAGGCAAAATTAAGCCAATCAAATAAAAGGTAGAGATCACGTAATGTGGCCCCCAATAAGCACCACTTAAGATGGTCCTCAACCCCGAATCCTACCCTTTGTCATCCTTCTTGCTCTGCGTTCGAGTCCTTGCTCTATTCCATATCTGCATCGGAAAAACCCTTATACCCCGATTCTCTTCTTCGGGTAAAGAGAAAATCCATCTGTTTTAAATCGTTTCTCGAATTTCTGTTATTCTCCTCATCTTTCTCTATTGAATTCTTCCATGCTAACCAGGAACCAAAAATCGCTTTCTTTTTTCAATAAGCTCGTTTTGTAAATTTGTTTGGGAACCCCTATGTAGGAATTGTGATCTGCTTCATGAATCTCCTACCGTGAATTGGATAATGAGATCCAAAGTTGGGTTTTTTTTTTCATCTTCTTTCGACTCTATTTCGATGCACGAAATGACAATACCGTTCTTGAAAATAATACCTTTATCGACTGAAAACAACTCGTTAACCATTTTTGTTGAAAATTATTTATTCTCCAGGAAATTGCTTTCTATTCCTTGCATCCACATAGGGTTATGTAGGAAAATCCTTGCAACATTTTATAATATGTTTCTCCTAATAATTTTTTGTTATGTGCCTCACACGCGGTGATGTAGAGATTTCAGCCGAATAATTTGGAGCAATTGCAGTCATGTCAGAGTCATCTGGGTAGTAGGAGGGACTTTTGAATTTAAATTTGAAATGTTGTTTCTTATCCTCTTATCGTTTCCTAGATTATAGTTTCATAATTTTACGTAATCTCTTCCTTAATTGAAGGAAGGAATGTTTTATTTATTGCTTAGAGTTTACAGCAAAAACAAGAAGAAAAGTTTATTCCCAAGCAACTCACAGAGTTAGGAGGCTGGACGCCCTCGAAGCCGTTCCATCATTTTTCTTCTTCTCTCTTCTTCCCTTTTCGTATTTTAAACCATAGTTACATACACATCTAGACGCCCAAAACAAATCAAGCACGCTGCAAGGTATCAAATCTTCGATCCTTCAATGGCTGAAGCTACTTTCGATACTAAGATAGATGAGATGATGTATCTCTTGAAGGAGGCGATGGAGATTCAAGGCAAGCGGTTGGATGACGTGGTGAATCAATTGACTGTAGTGGATTCTCGCTTGGAGATGCTCTCCAATGGACAAACTCAAGAACGTGGTGAAGCTTCAACGGTAAAGTCGTCGGCTCGAGGATCTCTTACAACGGGAGGAGACACTGACCATGCCATTCCCACTCGCATGGAACGACTTGAGTTTCCGCGGTTTCATGGGGCAATGAGTTGTTTCTTAGATGTGACTGAAGAAAACAACGTTACCACTGGAAAGATATATCGGTCCGTCACTGACAGGGAAAGGAAAGGTGACGATCTTGGAAAAACAATCCAAGTGGTTTCGCACTTCACTGAAATCCATTAAAGATTGGATTGAATCTGTATCTACTATTCCTCTTGATGGAAAAGAAGGTCCAATAGATGTTTTTGTTATAGAATATGGTGGAACTGTAGGTGACATTGAATCAATGCCATTCATTGAAGCATTATGTCAGTTATCATTTTCTGTAGGACAGTGGTTTAATTTTTGCCTCATTCATGTTATCTTTAAACCAGTACTGAGTGTAGTTGGAGAGGCGCACAGCGGGAGCGTGGTGAAAAAAAGGGATAAAACAGTGACCAAGGTTGCAAGGGAGCGACTCAAAGAATGAGGACGACTTCTGGGAGTTTTACCATAAACACGGAGCCAAGTTACCAGATTTTCTTCTTGAGGATGATGTCGGATCTGAGCGGAAAGGAATATTATGTGCCTCACACGCGGTGATGTAGAGATTTCAGCCGAATAATTTGGAGCAATTGCAGTCATGCCAGAGTCATCTGGGCAGTAGGAGGGACTTTTGAATTTAAATTTGAAATGTTGTTTCTTATCCTTTTATCGTTTCCTCGATTATAGTTTCATAATTTTACGTAATCTCTTCCTTAATTGAAGGAAGGAATGGTTTATTTATTGCTTAGAGTTTACAGTAAAAAGAGGAAGAAAAGTTTATTCCCAAGCAACTCATGGAGTTAGGAGGCCGGACGCCCTCGAAGCCGTTCCATCATTTCTCTTCTTCTCTCTTCTTCCCTTTTCTTATTTTAAACCATAGTTACAGACACATCTAGACGCCCAAAACAACGCTGGCACGCTGCATTTTTGTATGATTTTCTGTCTTATTTTGTCAATTGACTTCGACCCATTTTTTGTAGATATTTTGGTTATGTTTCACTTGCGGTCACTTGATTGAATCTGAGATATGGCATATGATAGCAGATCTTTTAATTATTCATACAAATGTCCTTTGCCCAATTTATTTTCAATTTGTAGTATCTTTTCTCTTTTCACTTGGCTTCTTAGAAATATTTTTGAAGTTCATTTTCTTTATGAAAAAAATTGGATTCTGTGGTTTTCATGCTCA
Source organism: Chimonanthus salicifolius (assembly GCA_013350335.1). NCBI lineage: Eukaryota > Viridiplantae > Streptophyta > Magnoliopsida > Laurales > Calycanthaceae > Chimonanthus > Chimonanthus salicifolius. Next base: position 52,979,020 of record CM023532.1, read on the forward strand.
CTTTGGTTCTCAATACATGATTATTAATTGGTACTGATTTTTTATTGAAATATCTGATCTATCTTTTAATTGCTGTTTCATTGTTGAATTCCTGATTAGCAAAGGATGGAGAGTCTTAGGGCACTATGCGTAATGTTTTTGTTTGCTGTGGCACAATTGCAATATGGTCTTGCATTGCCAATCACGGGTCCTGCATTCCTCTGGTCTTCTCATCATCCTGGGTTAGTGCTTTTTCTTCTTCATTTCGCTCTCATGAATTCAGCATCATGGAGAACAAAATTACAATAACATCAATTTTTGGTAATGGTTACTTTTTTCTTGTTGTTGCTGCTGCTTTTGTCAGAGATGTTAATGGTTACTTCATTGCTATGGGACAAAGATGCGTATGTATAATGCTGTTGATTAAACCTGAAACCAAAACCTGAAACCAAAGGCAGTTGTCTTTGCAATTGCTGATTATGCTGCTTAGATTTTATTGAATTAGCATGAAATAATGCCCTTGATCACTATGACCATCTTGTTTTCTTTTTTATTTTCTGTTCCTTTTCATTTGTTACGTTTATAATGTTCTCTGCTTATGCAATTTTGCTTGTATGAAATTGTATGTTGTTCTCCTATTTTCTTTTATACTTTTCTATGTTTGGTATAATGTATTTTTTTTTTTTGAAAGGTAACTTACTTATATTAAAAGAAAAACCTGTACAAATATAATGGATGACCGAGAGATCACCCTATCGCTAAGCATAAAGAAACCCTCCCAAATTACATATGACTGGTTACACTTTCCGTAGATAGAAATACCCCCTGGCGAGCCAATTCGTTCGCTGCAGAATTTGAAGTTCGATTGGCCCAAATGAGCTGATATCTGTGGATAAATGTCTTGTGCCAAATTTGCTTGATTTTATCTAGATTTCGCCATGGACAGAGAGAGCCTGTAGCCCATCTCACAACAACCTTTGAATCCCCTTCTACAATACTCCCTAGAACTCCGAAGCTTGGCAGCTCCAAGATACCTCTCCAAAGTGCAAATAATTCCGCTTCAATAACCGAACCGTGTGGGAGAGGACCAGCGAAATAGAGCATAGTATGTCCCGAATCGTTTCTAATTAAGCCCCCGTAACCTGCCAACCCATCCTCGCGCAAACAGCTTCCGTCAAAATTTAACTGAAGTAATCCCAGCAGGTGGAGGAGACCAAGGAACTATAGGGCGGGAATAATTGCTGAGAAACATAGTCAACGGTAGCCCAATCTCAACACAGATCTGACACAGAAATTACCTTGTACTTTAATGATTCAATCGTCCACCAAGCCACTCGAACTTTGATGAGTTCTAGAAGGTGTGAAGCTGAGCTGAGTTTGTCTTGGAAAACTTGCCTATTTCGCTCAAGCTAGATAGACCACACTATACTTTGCACAGTTGTAGCCCAAAGATTGCTCCGAAGGAAGTTCTAGTCATCACCACCTCTTCATTAAACAAGTCGGACCATTGTCGAGGGAAACAAAATTGGACACCTAGTAGCTAGAAGAAGTGTATCTAGATCTTATAGGATACTGGGCAATGAAGGAGAAGATGATTGACCGATTCTGCATCGGAGAGGCAGAGATGGTAGACATTTATAATTAACATCCTTCGTAACCGTAGATTGTCAGTAGTCAATATTTTCTGTAGTCCTGCGATCCAATTGAACACTTTCACCTTAAACTGAGGATCTCCCGTCAAACATTTGGATGAACTAATGGAGTTGCATCTGTTGTCAATAGTTTCGTACAAAAAGATTTCACTAAAAAGTTACCATGTGGATCCAATTCCCAAAGATGCCGATCCTTACCTCTACCAGCCACAAAAGTAATTTCCAATAGCTTTAGGAGAGAGACCCAACCTTCTACCATTCAATCCTCTAACTCTCGTCTTAACGTAGGGCCTCAAACAATTTTGTCATTAATAATTTCATAGCACTCCCGCACAGTAGCATCTTTGTTAGCCGCCAAGGAGAAAAGCAGAGGGAAAGAGCGGGAGAAAGGTGCTTCCCTAACCATTTATCTTACCAAAACAAGATCTAATTACCAGAATAGACTCGGTATCTGATATGACGTTGAAAATCCGGAGCTACACTACAAACATCCTTCCAAAAACCAGAGTCTCTCCTATTGGTATTGGTTATTCACCACCCTTGGCCTTGAATCCGATATTTCTCGCTTAGAATATCATTCCATAATCAGTTGGATGCATTGCCCAGCCTCCATAACGGCATAACCACTTCCCCAACAAAGCATCATTGAATTGACAAATAGGATGGATACCAAGACCTCCCTCCTTCTTAAGCTTCACACTCAAGGCCAATTAACCAAATGGAACTTCCGTCTCTCATCGTCGTTGTTCCACAAGAACCTCTTTTGAATTTTTTCCATCTTGTGTACCACCTCTGCTGGGCATTTAAACACACTAAGAAAATAAATTGGCAGACTGGATAAAACCGCCTTAATCAAAGTAATCCTCCCACCAATAGATAATAACTTCCCTTTCCACGTCGATATTTTCTTCTCCATTCTATCAATTATTCCATAACAACACCCCTTTTTAGGTCTACCTTTACACAAAGGGAGTCCAAGATATTTAGATGGAAAATAAGCTACCTTACACCCCAGCATAGACGCCAGCTCCACACACCGGTTATACTCCACATTCACCCCGATCAACTCACATTTCTCAAAATTGATTTTCAAGCCGGAGCAAATCTGAAACCATTTAAGAACAGGCCATACAATTTTCAATTCCTCTTCTGATGCCTTAAGAAAAACGACAGTGTCATCGGCATATAATGTACTTTCCTATAGCCAAAGGGATCTAGAAAATGTAAAATCCATGACAGTTTTTTTTGAAATGGTTCATATATATATATATATATATATATATATATATATATATATATATATATATATTATAAAAGATAGAGAGCACCTGAGGTGCAAAACAAATTACAAAGCTGAAATGAAAGAGCTACAACAAAAGAAATGGGAAATAAGCCGTCCATGGAGACGTCGGTAAACTGGCCTAAGAAACCATATGAGTTCAGGCAAGATCTGCTCTTTCTTTCTATGCACGCAAGATGTTTGACATACATATATTCCTGAATTCTTGAAGTGAGACGGTCCACGATGCGCGCTTGGTGAGACTACGCCTTGCAACCTTCAAACTGGACTCACCAACACCTTTGAAAATCCTATTATTACGTTCCAACCACAGGCTCCAGATTGTGGCAAACAGAGATAGCTGCGACAAGTAGGAGTATTTAGGCGTGACAGAGATAATGTCCGAAAGACAGCTCAGCCACCGATGCAATCATAACCCAGGCCGTACCAAACTGATCTAATACATAGTTCCAAACAACAGAAGAGAAGGAACAATGAATAAGCAGGTGATTCGACTCTTTGGATGCTTGGAGATAGAAGGGGCAAGCACTAACCATTGTTTTTCATCTTTTCCGCAAGTTATCTTGAGTTAAGATTTTCTCTAATCCAGCGGTCCAGAAGAAGCTAATTGCCCTTGGAGGAGCTTTGGAATACCAGATTTTAAGGTTGACAGTAGCTGTACCGGCAGTCGAGGACCACTAAGTGTAAAAGGACTTTACTGAGAAAGTTCCTGTAATACCCCATGTTTGTGTAAGCATTGATGTGAGAGAAAAGTAGCCAGGTTGGGCGCTACTTGTCCCACATTGCTTATGAGGAGAGTTGTTATGTGGGATGTAAGTTGGAAGCCCACCTCCTTCTAACACAAGGCCTATAGTTTAATTCCTAATTTTTTTGAAGTGTGTTTTTCCCAAAATAATTTTAATAAATAAAATAAAATACTAGCATTACACAATGTCAATTTTCTGACTAACTCTACCCACTACTGCTAACCCGCTATGCCGGGTCGGGTCACTACATCATAAATCTGTGGCTAATTTTTTTTTTTTAAAACACATACATAAACATTTACTAGCCATCGAATTCTTCATGTCCACAACGTAAGAAGTGATATAACATTTCCATTCATCATTTCACATAACTTGAAGAGATAAAAATATTTCATCACATAAAGGTTTCAAAACTCACCAATTTATTCACATTCCCAAACTAACCAAATGAATAACATTCTCAATTTTACTCAGTGCTTGAACTTATTATCCAAGTCTCAACAAACCAAATAATGAATAAACAATTTCCTCAAATAGTCTCAAATCAAATAAAATCCAATCTATAATCTATGAATTAAATCCTTCCTTAATCTACGCAATTCTAAGTATCCTCCAACGACTCCTTGTCTTCCAAGCTCAGTTTTGGTCATTATCCAGGCGCAAGTCCAAGGGATTGCCTGCAATATAAGGGATGAGCTCCATGCCCAATGAAGAAAACAACAACACATACATAGAATATGATATCTTTACTTTCTCACACAATATTTCAAGCAAGCTTATATAACGATTTATTTCATGCTAATGCCTTATGTAAGAATGCAATGCTCAATGCAAATTGCCATATTCCAACCCATAATCCATAGCTACTGAGATTTGGTGGTCTTCCTGACTAACCGAGGATAACACAACACCGTTGTAGTGGCCTTCCACTTAAAGTGAGGAAAACATAGCCTACCACCAAATAACAGTTTTCATGACTTGTCATGGATAACACATCTCTACCACCGTAGTGGTCTTCCCACCTAAAGGTGAGGCTAACAAAACTACCACCATCGTGGTCTTCGTGACAATCATGGATCACACTCTCATACCCATTGCTATGAATATGAGAATGCCATGCTCAATGTCAATAAACATGCTCAATTATTCACGATATACTTATAGAATTATAATCTCATTCTAAGCAAATTACAACATAGTCAACATCTCAGTCACCATAACATGCATATAACCTGATTAAACAATAGCAATAGTCCAAGCACCATATTATTAGAATAATACAAACCAACATTCAAAAATGTCCAAACAAGATCAATAATTCAACGATACCATTCGAATAATCATCAATCTGCGAATATAGATTATTGGATCTTTCAACGATATTAATTGCTAGCTTCCACGAATTCGGGCATACTGAGTCTCCTCACGGCCAATAGAATGTTTAGCCGAAATCCGAGTGAACATCGGATTACAACCATTATTATCATACACCCAGTGTATTTCTAGATCCAACAAATATTCCAACCACACAACACAATGCAATATTTTCATTGTCTAAACACACAATATAAGGAATCATGTCTCAAAAGTATGTAGTGAATTATTTCCCTCACCTAGAAGTTCGTGAAGTGTGTGTGATGAATCCAAACGCTTTCCAAGTTGAAATCAAGTAATAGGGAATCTGGGAAGTGTTGCATATAAATTTGTTTTGGAGTTCCAAGTATTATTAATTTTTCTTCTAACAAATACCTCTAAATAACATGGACTAGATAGGTGTATGAGGATTATTAAACATGGGTGATAGGTGCTGCCCTCACCTATGGATGCTGAAAAACTAAAGGTTAAGAGGCTAGGTACAGGATGGGTTTTATATCTACAGATCCAAGTTGGACATTAACAAGGCTGGCTTAAGGATCCAGTTTGAGGAGAATGAGGACAGGTTTTATTGACCAGGTATGAGTGCCCAAACAGTCCTCACATCAACAGTTTTAAAGACTGAAAATCAGTCCCTACTATCAGCCAGCTAAATCAATGGTCTGGGCTGGTTTCTCTTGATATGTGAATATACCTATATATCATTATGCATTTGAGATGTTATCACAAATTCCCAAAAGTCCACGCACGAAAACTCGATTGGAAGCCCGGTAGAAACATTCAGTATTTAAATAGAAGAAGGAAGGAAGAAAAAAATAATCAAGAAGAGAAATCAAGAGTTTATTTCCTTAACCAGTAAATAGAAGAAGAGTATAATACCCTTTATGAAAAACAACAACAGATTTGTTGATGTGAACAAAAATAAATGAAAATGGTGAAAACTACTTATACTATCTCAATAAATTGATTACATAGGTTGAAACACTAATCGAATGAACAAAATAAACATTATAATTATCTTATAGAAAGAGTGACAATAATTGCAAGTTTACATCAAAGTAATTGGAAACTGTAAAAGCCCAAATAAGGTAACAAGTAATTGTAGACAAAAAAAGGGTATTCTGTTTGAAGAAGGGCTGGACAATTTAGGAAAAACTGGGTAGATGAAGTTTGGGTCAGTGAATATATTTGTCATACTACTATAAAATAAAGTAAGGTTGAAGGGAGAGTAGGTTCAAACACTCATCAGTTAACAACAGATACTACATAATGTTAAAATCTGAGGTTTTGCAACAGCATGGGTAACCTATGGGCCATGGCTTGGGCAACAAGGGCTGTTTGCAGTAAAAAAAGACAGCAAGGGTTGCTGTCAACCTAGGGGAGAAGGAAGAAAGCGACGGGAAAAGAGAAAAAGAAACTAAAGAAGGAAAGAGGAATTCAAAGGGGGCTTACCGAAAGCGGATGAAAACTCGAAGTAGTTGCTTGTAGGCAGCTGCGGAGGCTTCTACAAGCGACTAATCTTTGCTACTTATCGTCGGAGGAAGAGAGAGGTCGATGAAGCGAGGAACTCGGGTGCTGCTGCTACTTGCAAGAGATTGAAATCAGGGAAGGAGTCCGGCTGTCATCGCATAAGTTTATAGAAACTAAGGTCGGCTGGCTAGTCCGAGAGGAATTAGGAGTAGGGAAAGAAGGGATTCGGTGGGGGAAAAGGGTTTGTTGCCGTTTTGGAGAAGGAAAGAGGGGAAAGGCACTGATCTTGGAAACCTTTGTGAGATACGGTGGGTTTTGGGGGCTTCTTTCCATCGAGGCTTAGGGAATTTGGAAGGTAATAGGTTCGAGAGAGAGGGATTTAAAGGGGTAAGCGACCGAGAGGGGTGTGGGTCCAAAAGGGCCCACATGATTTTGGATAATTTCTATCACATAGAACTATATATTTATATATATACATACTTTTAAAACACACCCAACTAAATAATTTTCAATGTGAGAGAATTTTATTAACCTATTCTCTATAGTAAATTCAATAAGGGAATGTGGGTCCCATGGGTCCATCCAAAATTATCGATTTAATTTTTTTTTATTTAAATAATTCTAGTTGACAACTAAATTTTCCTTTTACTTGATTTTAGTTCGAAGGGGATAAATTTGTAACTTCTAATTGAGGAGAAAGTGTGTGCAATCAAATGGTATTTGTGGACAGAGCCGGGGATGACTTTGGTCTTAAGGGGGATGGATTGTAATACCCCTTGTTGTGTAAGCATTGATGGGAGAGAAAAAGTAGCCAGGTTGGGTGTACTTGTCCCACATTGCTTATGAGGAGAGTTGTTCCCTGGGATATAAGTTGGAATCCCTCATTCTTCTAACACAAGGCTTTTTGGGAGTAACATTGGGTTGACTCGCCAATGCAAAGCTGTGCGGGCATGTGTGCGTGGGCCCAAAGCGTACATTATTGTGCTAGCGGGACGGGTCGTTACAGCTCCAGTGTTATTAGGCCACCAAACAATACTGTTGTCTACATTTGTGCAGATTTTGAAGGATGATATGGAATGTAGGAGAGTCGAAAGATATCAGTTTCTATATCAGACAAGTTTCGACGAAGAGGGATGTCCCACACAACTTGCTCACCTGAGATGTAGTAGAAATCTGATATGGTCCCACACGTCTCAAGGAGAGATGAAGAATAGAAGGAAACCTATAAGTCAAAGGAGGGCTATCACACCAAACATCTGTCCAAAACTTGATTTTGTCACCACATCCTGCCTTGAATCTGACCTTGTCTTTGAATTTGTCAACACAAACTGTGATAGCACGTCACATGCCAGAGGCTCTACACAAGACGTGATTGATATTCCACCCATAATTACCCAATCTATACTTGCAAATAACAATAGCCTTCCAAGGGGAATCTCCTTCAGAGCCTAATATCCAAAGCCGCTTAGTAAGAAGATCAATATTGAGTGCCTTAATTGGACGCACTCTCAGACCACCAACAGTATTAGGTAGACAAATTTGATCCCAACTTATAAGGTGATATTTCTTTAGGTCCTCATGGTCACCCCATAGAAAGTTCCTCATGATCTTTTCCATCGACTAGATGGCTTTGTTGGGACATCTAAAGGCTGAGAGTACCCAAGAGACCCAATGCAAAGGGGCAAACCCAAATAAGTAGATGGAAGAATAGACGGTGCGCATCCCAACAGCCCTGAGAGAGAAGTAAGCTCGAAGTTGTCCAAATTGATGCTGAAGACTTCACTTTTGAGGTAATTGATCTGGAGAGAAGAGGACAACTCAAACCACCTGATAAGGCCCGTAGGTTCATTATAGACTCCTCATTGGCCTCGCAGAAAATTATTGTATCATCCACAAATTGCAAATGATGGATATGCATAGAAGATGCACTGATGTTGAAACCATGAATAAGATTGAAGTCTGCTGCTTTAGAAAGGAGAAGGGCAAGAGATTCCGCTACCATGATGACAATCCATGACAGTTTAGTTGCATTTCTTATCTTCTAGTGAGTTTTATTTCTTGTTTCTTGCATTATCATTGGTTGTTTGGTTCTTTTCCCCTATCCAATTTACCTGGATTTAATGTGAAATTAATATTTTACCAATTGTCCTATAAATAGCTTTTGAGCTTTGACGTTTCATATTGACTTGTGTACTCTAATGATAGAAATGCTTGGTCAATTCTACTTCTATACTTCCATGCCTGTTTTAACCATGTTCATTGTTATTATTCCCTTTGCGTTATTTTTTTTTACCTTCCATATGAATCTTGAATTGAAGGAAGACATATTTTATTCAATCAATTTTCCTTATTGTGGAACAATGACAAATGATCTAAAGGGATCCTAGTTAGGAAATCAAATAGAACTTTTGTATTAATTCAATGAAACAAATTTTCTCTGAAACAAAAAAGATTTAGTGGGGATGGTTTCCTTCAAAATTTGTTATGACACCATGCATACTTCCTTTTGTGGTGAGGATGCTCATCTTTCCAAACAGTTGTAATTTGCAGGGCTGGTAGCAACAAATTAATATGTAAGAATCAGAAGGATTTCCTTGATGATGGATTCTCCCATACGAAGACTTCACATGAGTGGCTCACTTAGTTGATACATGAAATAAGGATGTTTGAAGCTAATGCTCTTTTTCTATTTGGATCGTTATTAGGAAACTTGTGTCAAGTGATTTTTTGTTGAACCTCTTTTTGTAGAGTTTTAGGGCTGAGGTGTCCACTCAATGGTGGAAGCATTTTGTTAGACTAATTTGCTTGGCAAAAGAGAAAAAAAAGGGTGTTTCAAATCTTGATGTGGCCATCAATAGAGTACATTGAAGTTGGAGATAGAATTGAAAATTGGCTTATACATTTTATGAAAAATCTGATGGTGCAAAAAGGGTTCCAGTTAGGAGTAATTTAGTTCCAAAAATACATATTTAAGTGCCCATAGGGTTGCAATATGGGTCACGGTCCTATTTCATGTAAAAAAGACTTGGAGAAGCCCACTTTTGAGGCCTGTGTGCAAGGGATAAGGAGTGACAAGAATGCATTCCTCTGAAGTTTCCTCTCCATCTCATTTGGATAAGGAGTGACAAGAATGCATTCCTCTGAAGTTTCCTCTCCATCTCATTTCCAAGATTGGCACGAAGGATTTTTGGATCTAGAAGGGATGGGCTCCACCTCTTTTCTTGGTTTGGCTTTTTATTTAATTTAATTGATCTAATAAATATGTCATGCTTATGTCATTGGACACGTGTCATTAGGAGATTGATTTAGGATATGACACGTCACTCTAGGTTTGGTTGAAATAAGGTGTAATTTTTTTTTGAAGTGGTAATTATCTTAATAGAGAAAAAACACCAGAGGTGCAAATACAAAAGAAACTAGAAAAAAAGAACTCCGGTAAGCCAATACAATCACCCACTGGGGAACTAAAAAATTTAATAGAATATTATGCTAGATCGATGCTTTCTTTCCAGGCTTGCAAGATTTCGAACATTGGAATGCTCTTGAACTCATTGGGGGTGGATGCCCAAGATGCACATTTGGCGAAAATTTTGCTTGACATGACTTGCGGAGATGCTGATGCTTTCCTAAACACTCGATTGTTCTGCTCCTACCAAAGACTCCATATGGTGGCGAAGAGAGCAAGACTTTGTGGAAATCTTGACAAACTCCCACGCGTAAGAAAGCTGAGCAAGCGATGATGGCATGTGCCAATAAAACCCAAACCTATTCAAAACATGGCTCCAAAATATAGAAGAGAGGAAAATGAATGAGGAGATGATTCACATCCTCAGATGCGTGAAGACATAAGGGGCAAGCACTGTCCATCACTCTTCCTCTCTTGCACAAGTTATCTTGTGTAAGAATTTTGCCCAGACCCGCCGTCTAAAGGAAGCTAATGGCCCGAGCTGGTGCTTTGTAGGACTAGATGGCATGGTTTGCCTAGGCACAAGTGTCACTGCCACGGCCCGACCCAATGGACACGTAAGAAACAGTTATATTTTTTTTTTTTCAACTCTGAAACATGCACAACTCATAGTCCAAACACGTGACACCTACACATGTTGCGACATCCTTACGGATCCAAGGACTTATTGGACCCTTGATTTGATCGAACTGAACTATCAGCTGCCTACGTACTCCAATGGAGATCAGATCTTGCGTTGTTTTTAATTCATTTATTTCATCGCACTAACCTCGTGCTATTCATGATGTCACATCAAAATATTCTAATTACCCTATCGTGGGCCTCATCAATAGAATAGATCTCATCTATTATGAGTCTAGCCAATCACGGGTCTATACCAACCATGGGAACACCGTTAACTATGGGATCAATGTCACACATGGGATAAACCTCAACTATGGGACCTATACCCGAACATAAATACATCCCTCATCGGGGACAATACTCTAAATATGGGTCCAATCCTCTACGGAATCAATGCCCTCCGTGGGAATATCTATCCACGGTATATAATACTCATCCATGGTCACGAAGTCCTCCATGGGAATAACCATCCGTGGGAAATAATATCTATCCATAGAACCGTCACGTCCACCATGAGACCAATACGTCTACCATGGGACCACTATATTAATCATGGGGTCAATATGCCCACCATATAATCATTATCGAGGCATGAATCCAATATGTCTACCATGGGAACAACATCCATGGGATTCATCATCTATCCCTGGTAACTCTCCATCAGTGAGTATCATCTATCCATGGGTAATAACTATCCATGAATATAATCACTCCATGGGCATAACTTAGACATTCGTAGAACCAATATGTCTATCATAGGACCAACAAGTCTAACATAAGACCAATACGTCTACTATGGGACCAACATGTCCACCATAATACCAATACGTCTACCACGGGACCGACATGTCCACCATAATGCTAATACGTCTACCACGGGACTAACATGTCTAACATAAGACCAATACGTCTACCATGGGACCAACATGTTCACCATAATACCAATACGTCTACCATGGGACCAACATGTCTAACATAAGACCAATACGTCTACCATGGGACCAACAGGTCTACCCTAAGACCAACATCCAAGCACCACCATGGGAACCATCATCCATGGGTATACACATCCATCCCTGGTAACACTCTATCAATAAGTATCATCTATCCATGGGTAATAACCATCCATGAATATAATCCCTCCATGGGTATAATCCATCCACGGGCATAACTAATCCAGAGGCACATCATCTACCATGAGATCTTCTATCCTTAGGAACAACACTTGAATGAATCACTATGTGACTGATCACTATGTGACTGTGGCAACAATATCAAATCATCATATCATATCATAAATATACCACAATCCCTAGCAAGACTTAGGGCCCATGACTTACTAAGCGGGAGACCCACGACTAGCGTGATCAAGTCTACCTCGCCCTGCATCCCTTCACCTCATGGGTGATTTAGTCAAGCTCTAAGGCCGTCGGACCGAGTCTAACGAAGCTAGTACCACCCCCATGGGGTAAAATAGTATCTAGTTTGCGCATCAATGCACATCAAGTGTGCTAAATAGCCGTGAGTGCGCCCTTCAGCGCGTAGCATGTGAGGGACCTACTCCTCGACGGCAACCCTATGTGACCAAGTCTCAGTAGCCGACCCCACCGCCCCGAATACCTCTCTAGAACGGTCAGTTAACCATCATAATTACGTGAGGGACGTACCCATACCACGTCTCAATATCAAGTGACCAAGTCACATATACATCTCAATGCCGCAGTCTCCGTATGTTCATATCGAGGCTCCTGCGGTCTCACGGCTACTCTAGGCCTTACTCATGGAATCTATATACTTATTTCATCCTTTTAACTATACAAAGGCGAGACACAATGATCTACTGATCGGACAGTTTCCTTTTTCAACGGACTAAGGTATAACGTTATCAATATCACGTGAGGGACATACCCATACCACGTCGCAATCATCAATATCACATGAGGGACACACCCATACCACGTCTCAATATAATCAATATCACGTGAGCGACGCACCCATACCACGCCTCAATATAGTCAATATCACGTGAGGGACACCCATACCACGTCTCAATATAATCAATATCACGTGAGGGACACACCCATACCACGCCTTAATATAATCAATATCACCTGAGGGATGTACCTATACCGCGTCTCAATATAATCAAGTGACCTAGTCACATACATCTCAGTGCCAAAGTCCTCATCTGTTCATCTTAAGAATTTTCACAGTTCTCTAGTCACTCTAGGCTTTACTTGAGTAACAAACATATATGTCTCATCATATCGGAACTCCCAAGGTATCATAAACTCTTCGGGCCGCCTTCGAGGGATCCAACATCTAACGTTAGGGTCTATATTAGGGAAGGTATATCTCACCAATCCCTTTCTACCCTTTACATTTGCTCAATATCTTACATCATCCTTAATATAAATGGATGACACAATGCATCTTTTGATCGAGCTGAGGCACAATGCTCTCAGTTGCCTACGTACCATATAGTGGATCAGATCAACCGTAGTTCATTATTTTCACATTTGAGTTGACATTGGGGAGTGGTCATACTTTTACTTTAGAGAAATCAAACAAGGCTTTCTTAGCATTTACATTGCATTCCATGCATTCTCAATCATGCTAGTCCATCCCCATTGTAGCACAAGTTAACCATCTTGGGTTCTAAGATACTTGACCCTAACTCACCCATATTACTTAGTCTAAGCCTTTACCAAGTTCCTCTTCAAATCATAGAAATTCGTTCTACACATGGTTAGGTCGATCCACTACAACCATTATCAACATAGGTACTCACTAGTGATGTACACATCATCACATAATCCAAGCATGGCATTAAAACACATCCATCATGCTTATTATATGAGTTACCCATCTAAGAATTCCAATCACAATTATGAGAATTCATTTGATACATACATTACTCATAACCATACACAAGTATGGGAAGTTATCAAGGCCCTACATTACATATCTTGGCAATCTTGATTTATCATACATTCTATCATACTTTAATACATCTTAAATCTATAAATTTTCAATTATAGTAAACATATAATCATAGGGAACGTGGGAAACTCATACATATGTATCTAATACAATATATTCACATCAATCACACATAGGCATAAAGAGGTCAAACCAGAACCTTAGCCAACTTTACATTGGAATGTGCACAAGGCAACATTCGCTCAAACATATTATCATACACCTTGTGAGCATAGAATTTTACAAATATTCCCAATGCTCTAAGTGTATGGCATTCTCCAATTTTACCCAATGTTATCAAACTCGAATCGTATCGAAATTGGTTTAGGGGTGTGAATCGTGAATCGAAAATCGTAAAATTGTACGATTCATATATCCTCTTATTCCCATAACCATTTTGTTGACCTGGGCCATTACAGTCATTAAGATTGTTCCAAATGTAGAATTACTTTACTGAGAAGAAGCCAGAAGGGTCCTACCTTCGCAAAAGGGAATCCTCCTCCAAAACATGTATGTGATAGGAGCTAAGGGTGTGAAGAAGGTTTGAGAAATCATCTGTTTCTGTGACTGTCAAGTTCTGTCGGAGGAGAATGTCCCACACTACTGGATCGCCCACAATGGTTTAGAAATCATAAATGAAGCTAGAAGGAGAGATTGAAAGGCGGTGTACGGAAGGGAAATGAGAAGACAAAGGAGAGGAGCCGTACCAAGGATTTGTCCAAAATTTCTATCTCCATGTTCCACTTTGAACTGAATGCCCTACTTAAATTTGTCAACACAAGCACATTTGAACGAAATGGTAACTATATTAATAAAGAAAAAGCACTAGAGGTGCACATACAACAAGCAAACAAAAACAGAAAGAAACACCAAGGTTGGAAATGGAAAAGAAGAAAAGAAACATATGACAACCCTAAGTACTATTACAAGGCATTAAGGTCACATTTTGGGCCTAAATCAAGTCAATAAGTAGGTCATAGGTTATGGTAATAGGTCAGCCCCATAAACCCTCAATTTAGATTTGTTGAGTAAGGTGTCCAGGGGTCTCACCTGTATTTGGACATGGGACATTGTAAGCCCTACTAGTCCTTGGGGCATGTGCAAGCTTCCCAATCCTATACACATCGGGTAAGCAACTATGGGGAGTGCCCTAGAGGGGTGTTGAGCGTGAATCGAACTCAAGATCTCCCTTCATGAGGGGAGCTTCTTGACGGTCAGTCCAACCCCCTCTTCGGTTCAATTTGGACTCGTTTTGACCCAAGGAAGTGATCCAAAAGTGAAGCACATGGAACAGTTGCGGGATTTGATCACTCTACCTCCTCATAAGATTTCTTATCCCTTGACTTTAGGAGATGTGTGGTCCATGCTACATAGCTTCAACGAGTTCTCTCTCCCTTTAGCAAGGATTGGTTGCCACCTTCTCTAGGATTTTTCTTTGATAAATGTGTGATAAATCCATATGGCAACATGTGATTGGGTGAATAAAGTTAAGAAACTAGGAGAGAAGGAAACCCTTGGGCATGCAAGCCTTGGTATGATTTTTTTTTAATGCACTGTAAACTCTATTGATAAGGCCCTCGATCGACTAGTGTATGCACGTCTTAGGTTGATTTGAACTGAGTAAAGTTTGTTTTCTTTAGTTCGTGCTGAGTTCTACTTTCAGTTGATTTTTTTAAATTTTAAATTTGCAATTAATTAATTTATACAATTATATTTTTCATGTGTTGCAATTAAATTAATTATCGAAATTTAATTTTTGGAGAATTCAAAATTTGAAGCCTTTAATTGATTTTTTCTATAGAGAGAAAATTGTCCTAGGTGAGTTTTGAGCATAGGTTATGGTAATGGGTCAGGCTCATAAGTCCTCAATTTGGACTTGTTTTGACCCAACGAAGTGGTCCAAAAGTGTGACACAAGAAAAGTTGCGAGATTGGATTTCTCTCCACCTTCTCATAAGATTTCTTAACCCTTTAGGAGACGTGATCCATGCTTAGTAACTTCCCACAACTAATTCTCTCCCCCTTTAGCAAGGATTGGGTGCCACCTTCTCTAGGATCTTCTTTGATTTTTTATTTTGATAATTGTGTAATAAATTCACATGGCAACATGTGATGGATGAATTAAGGCTGCATTTGGATGAGGGGTAAATTTTACAAGGGTTACCCGGGGTTACCCTAGGTATTATGAATACCCCTTGCTAGGAAAGGGTTTTCAAAAGTGGGAGGGGAGGGGTAAAAAGTTGATTTTTTACCCCTACCCCTTAGTCCCCCATCCAAATGCAGCCTTAGTTTAGAAACTAGGAGTGAAGGAAACTGTTGGGCATGCAAGCCTTGGTGTGATTTTGTTTCCCATTTTTGGTAAGTGTTATAAACTCTATCAATAAGGTCCTTGGTCAACCATTGTATGCATGTCTTGGTTGATTTGAATTGAAGTAAATTTGGTTCTCTCCAATTTGTGCTGAGTTCTTTTTCTTTATGTAGAATTTCTTTTGAATTTTAAATTTGCAATTTAATTAATTTATGCAATTATATTTTCATGTTTTGCAATTAAATTAATGATTTCATTTTTAGTTTTTGGAGAATTCAAAGTTTGAAGCTTTTGATCGATTTTTTCCATAGAGTGAAATTGTCTTAGGTGAGTTTTGAGCATTTGAAAAATTCCTTTGGGAGTGAAGTTTTCTTTTGTTCTCTAATCAAATTTGGGTTCCCAAATCAAAATTGAGCTAGCTTTAGATTAGTTTTTGGGTGATTAATTTATTGAGTTTCTTTCATCTCCAACTTTAATTTCTTGGAGAGTTAAATTTTATTTTTAATTGGAGATTTTTTCCTTAGAAATTCTTCTACAAAATTTCATAACTCTGGAGCATTGGCTGAATTGTTCCAATCTCTTACTGTGCCCGAAACTTCTTGTTCTTTTCTTGGAGTTAGGCTACATCACGTTTGCAGCAAGTATACCATGCTGAACTTGCTACAAGTTTTTACTTTGTTTGATTTTACTTCCACTTATTTATCCTAACTATGACTATGATATACCTGTAATTTCTTATGCCAAAGTTTGTTGATGGATTGATTTGCACTAATTAGATTCTTCCAAGTCATGCTATACCCATGACTATGATACTGTCAGATTTCTCAAATGTTGAGGTTCTAAATGGAAGTATGGAACCAAAGATTGCTCCTGATATTATTTTCTCATATGCTTGTGCAGATCATCAGATTATGATGTGAAGGAAATTGTTAATTATGGTACCATCTCCCTTAAGGATTTGGCTAAGACCGTTCTCTCTGAAGGGGGTTGGTCAAACTTGGTGGTAAGTTGTTCATTAATGGTTTGCTATTATGTTTTGTACTATAATGATTTTGGATTATGTTCCTGTTGTTTCTTCTTGAATCCAATAGACGCAGTAAAATGGTTAATATGCCACTCTTCTGTATTTGTTTCTTTTACTTAGTGTGCTGGGGAGGACCTTCCGCAGTCTCTGGATATCGCACTTGTTTTTATTGGCAGGAAGGTATAGAGTCTCATCAGTCCTTACTATTACATCAAATATATTACACACTACGTAACTATATTGAGTTATATAATAAATATCTTCACTTGCTGTTGTTTATCTAGAAATGGCTCTTAATATGGGTTGTGGGATTCATTTCTGGAAAGATATGGGTTGTGAGATATGTCAGCTATATCTCACAGAATTAGCTTTAAGTTGAAGTAGAGTTTTTATGATCCAATACTAACTTTTAGATTTCTTTGGGTTACATGTGACATGCTTCATCTATTAATCTTTTGAGCCCTAAGGAAGGCCAATGTAAAATGGTGCTTCGCTTCATGTTCTATGCCTTCAAATGCAATTTGGTTTTCTTCTTTACTGATAAGCAGTGTTTAATTGTATAATTCAGACAGCCATTTATGTGCTGAATTGTGATTTATGTTGTAGTCCATATGCTAATTACGGATCAAGCTCTTGGTTGTCTACTGACAGGTTGATGTCTCCATCTGCAGCTACAATCTTCAGATATTTCTAGAAATAAACACGAGGATCAAGATCTTATAAACTTGCTGAAGGTAACTTGTGAGTGTTGTTTTTTATTAAATTTTTTCATGTCTTATCAATATTGATGAGAAAAGAAGAACAACTTTAAGGCTTTAGACTGCATTGGAATTTTATTAATTTCTGTTATGGTCTGAAGTCAGAGCTACTTGGATCATTTACTTTGTTTTAACGCTTTATGGATTCTTGATGGATTACCATACTATGTTCATTTCCAGGACTCTTTTACAAGTTCCAATTTTTCAATAGCTTTCCCATATGTTGACACATCTGACGCAAGGGAGACGATGGAGAGTTCCTTGCTCTCAGGGTTTTCTGAGAGTTGTGCACATCAGTCAAGAGTGAATGAGATTTCTGTTCTGGAGTCTTGTTCTGTGGAGGGTGCAGGCCATAAGAAACTTGCCAGCCTACAAGCAGTCCATGTAATTGTGCTAGAATATACTCCATCTTATGTCATTTTATTCGTTATACTGTGGAGTTAATTTTTGTTTTGAAACAAAACAGGACTACGCAGGTTCAAGGATGCAAACAAGGCAGAAGGAACAGACAGATGTGATTGTGTTCTGCAATGGAGGATCTCAGGCTTCTGATGAATTTGAACATACAAAACTGGAAGGCATGTTTGCAAATCCTTATTGTAGGTCCTATTAGTTCCTGTATTACAACATATTCACTGTTCAAATTTGTTTTGATGTGATCTGCAGGCAAGATTCTTTATGAATTTATTGATCTTCTGAAGCAGTCTGGTGCCAAATATGCTGTTCTATATGCATCAGATCCTTATAGGTCTGTACAGGACTATTCTTCCTTTGCAATCAAGCGCTTCCTTGGTGAGGGCAATGGTCCTGCCAATTCAACCCGTTGTGATAGAGTTTGCCAGATTAAATCGTCCCTTCTGGAAGGAATTTTCGTTGTAAGTTGCTCATGCATTTTTACTTAAATGGAAATCATCGCCTATACTATTGTTTGGAGTAGTATTTTTGTTTGACCGATATGAATGATTTGACTATGAATAAATGATGATGCTTAGCTTCACAAATCACAACCATAGATTCCAGGTGAGGAGTTGCCTGATCAACGCAGCCCTTAGTTGAAGAGGGAATATGATGCGGGCCAAGCTGCATATGAATTTTAGACTCGGAATTTTACACTGAATCAAGGACTTCAACAAAGGAACCCTGTGTTCTTGAGTTCTCACACGGGATGACTCAGGGAACTTCTAATGAATTATTTTAGAAAATTGTGGAGTTCATGTTTAATTAGAATAAATGGAAAAACAATGCATTCAAATGCAACTAATAACATCCAATTAGTCTAATTAAAATAACCCAACACAATTACAAAATAAAATTCAAGAGAAAAATCAACTCACCGCCCTCAGGAGTGGATAAAAGAAAGCCTCAGCTCTTCCTTTAATTTCAATAATAAATCAAGTCTGTCTTTTACAATGCTTGGCCACCATATATTTAAAGGCCTTTATTTTCAATAAAAAATAGTAAAATAGATAAACACCAAATTCGGCTGGATTTCTCAAATCTTCTATTCTTTCCTCCCTTTCCATTCTCTGTCTCCACGTTGCTCATCTTGCCACCTTATTTTCCTTCATCCTTTTATTATTTCTTTTGATTTTCTTTCTATATTTTAATTCTCTTCTTTCCTTACCTTACTTCCTTCCATTTATTATTCTCAACGTTGGTGGATCTGCTAGCAGCGCTTGATGCTGACTTCCTTTCTTAACCTTTCTACGATTTCTCTCACAGTAGGAATTGCCTTCTTGCTAGCTCTTTACATGCAGCAACATCTTGGATTCGATTTCTTTCCTTCTTCACCTTCCACATCTGCCCACCAGCGTTTGGAGATCTTCCTTATATTTAAGCATCAGATAAGATCGTGCAGCCACCGTCCATGAAATCTTCCATATTGGTTTTCTCTGTTTGACAGTTGGGCATAAACCATGTGGGACCCCACGGTGATGAGTCATCAGCTGATGCGGTGCTCAAAAGGTGGGGTCCTCTCTTCCCGCCGTCGGTCCGTCGACACATTTGGAGAGCCATTTCGTCAATCAACCCCAGTTGGGTCGGTTCACCTGCGCTCAAGCTCGAGTCGGGCTCGATGCTTGCATCAGAATAACTCACCACTCACAAGTGGCATGGAAGCAAAAATTTAGAAGCATCCAGGAGAAGAAAAAAAGAAAGAAAAGAAAAAAGAAAAGAGCTTAAAGATCTCTTCTAATGAAAAGAAGTACTTAAGGAATTCTCGATGATCAGAGTTCATCCTCACTTCAAGTGACCAAATAAACTCAGTTGTGTGGCCATTTGGATGCTTGCATCAGAATAACTCTCCACTGCATGAGTGGCATGGAAGCAAAAATTTAGAAGCATCCAGGAGACGAAAAAAAGAAACAAAAGAAAAAAGCTTAAGGATCTCTTCTAATGAAAAGAAGTACTTAAGGAATTCTCGATGATCAGAGTTCATTCTCACTTCAAGTGACCAAATAAACTCACTTGTGTGGCCATTTGGATGATTGCTTCTATAGAATTCTGTCAGCATTCCTATATTATGTTGATAGTGGATGAATGATGCATGTTCAGAGAGGGGCTTCTAGAAAGTAGAGTTTCTGTTTTAGAAACGTTAACCAACTAGGATTTAAAGTCTTTATATATGGTTGAAGTCTGGGTTGGCTTTTATAAATACTGTATATCTACAGGCCTAAAATATGTTTTCTTATATTATATGGCTTTTGTTTCTCTGAATAATTTGGAGTTTTATTAATCAAAAAGCTGATAAGGAGTAGCCAAAGGAACCACATAGATTCCAGTACAAAATTTCCTAACTATATATCTTTTCTCCTGTAGGAATGTAGTAATGATCTTTTGGGGGGAACGGAAAACCTTGTCATGCCTCAGGGGTAGTGGGCTCATCCGTGGGGGTTTTATTAGGACTGTGTTTGAGTTTCCCGCACGTTAATAAAAAAAAAAAAAAATTTTTCAGGAGCAAGAGAAGGGATGTGTACAAGGTGTATGAAACCATTGAACATAAAAATGCCTTCCGGATTACTTCCATCCTGGAGTTTAAGGGTGTTTAAGTTGTAAGAATGCGGTAGAAAGGGGATAACAGCCTTATCTTAAAGCCAAAGTGGATTATTGTTATTTATTTATTCTTTTGAATGGTTCCAAAGAGGATTATTATTTGGAGTCCACATCCTTCGGGAAAGCTCAAATTAAATTCTGATGGTAGTTCTGTCCTTGAGCTGAACAATGTTGGGTATGTTGTGATCGTTAGGAATGAGAATGCAGAAGAATGTGTCTCCTATGCTGGTCCTGTTGTCTCCTTTTCATGTGAATGAAGTGGAACTGCATGCTTTATGGTGGGGAGTGAAAGAATTAAAGAGAATGGATTGGGGTTTCAGTGATAAAGGGAGATTTCTTTGCAGTAACAAAGTGAGCTAAAGGTTCCTGGTGCCCATGGAAGAATCTAGGCAAAGTTGAAGTAGTGAGGATGATAATCAGCAGGAAGAATTTGAAAGTGGTCCATGTTATGAGCTCATCAAATGGTAAGCCTTACAGCCTAGTGAAGGTGGTTGTTGGAGTGGATCTACAGTACCTTG
Organism: Chimonanthus salicifolius; assembly: GCA_013350335.1. NCBI lineage: Eukaryota > Viridiplantae > Streptophyta > Magnoliopsida > Laurales > Calycanthaceae > Chimonanthus > Chimonanthus salicifolius. The sequence continues at coordinate 53,000,271 of CM023532.1, forward strand.
TAACCAGATCTTAGTTTTCCTGCTTTCTGGGTTCCTTAAGGGTTTGGGGTGCCTCTGTTTTGTTCTCTTCAGTTGTTTGTCTTCTTCCCTGTGAGCCTTTGTGTATTCTTTTCCTTCTTATCAATAAAATTCTTACCAAAAGTAATGATCTTTTTCTTCTTCTTCTTCTTCTTTTTCCAAAGGATAATGTAGAAACAATGTATGGGTCCATGTTAATGTCACGTACAATGGTAATTTGTGTTAATAATTTCCTGCATATGCAATATATCATAAAAAACTCTATCAAGATCTTGTCTACAGAGACTCTCTGATGAGACATGTCATCAAATGGATCTTGGGGCCTACAAAGTGGATGTGATGTAAAGAGGATCATATGAGTAGGTTGGGTATGAAGTTTCACCTCCATATTATCGTATCCCTTGATTTTAAACTTTTAAAATCAATGGCCTATACTCATTAAAATTCAATTGATATTGAAACTTAATGTATTCATATCTATGAAATTACCTATCAAATGGTCTTGAGGGATTCTCATAGATCTTCATCTCTAGTTTCTTTCAAAGCCAATAGGTGTGAGATTCTACCGAAGCTAAGTTGTTAGCTATTAGGAGAGCCCCGACTCTGTGGGTGGGCAATGGCTATGGTAAGCTAGTAATTGAGGGGGATTTGGCGAATGCAATCAAATGCCTTGAAAACTAGTGACAATGGCTAGGGAGATAATGCATTGTGTGCCGGGAGAGAGGTCTCATTTCCTCTCATTAGGAGATTGGCAATTGGAGTTGCAGACTTCTTGGCAAGTTGGGGGTAGGCAAAGATCAGGATGAGACACTTTCTAGGGATTTGAGGAATTAAGACTCCTATATGGGGATTATTCATTGTATTTATAGAGTAGTGACTCTAGTTGTATTTTGATTTGTTTTATTCTTTTCTCGAGGTTTTCTTTTGTTTTGATGTTTGTATCTTCCCTCTTTGGGGTTAAGTCTCTTAGATCTGCTTCTTGTACTTCCTTTTCTCCATTTATGTATTTCACCTCTATTATCACTCGAAAAAAAAAAAAAAAAAGGATAACAATGGACTTTTGACACTCCTAAGAGAGAGAGAGAGAGAGGCCAAGCTGCAATTGATGTTTTAGATCTAGGATTTTAAGCTGAATCATGGATTTCGATGAAGAAACCCAAAATGGTGTTCTCGGGCTCAAGTACGGTATAGTGTAGTTGGAAAGTTCTCATTGTTGCAACTATGAAACATGTGGCTTGAGTCATTTCAGTGTCAAATAGGCAGTTGGCCCATGAAAAACAATATGCCTATCCAATTATGAGTGCCAATCCAGATAGATGGGAGTATGGGACAAATGATGATGATGATGGTTAGAAATGCATGATATGAAAAAGTCAAATGCCTTTTACTTGGTGGCTTACTTGCATTTGCATGACTTCAAGTTTGGGTGGTAATATTAATAGTTGCCCTGTAACTCATGGAGCAATGGAAGCGTCAACGGTGAACTGTTCTCGCGTTAAGTACGGTATAACTCAGACAACCTTCTAATGACTTAACTTGATTGCAGAATTAGGACTTAAATCAACACAAGGCAAATTAAAATCAAAAGGAAAATAAACTCACCAAACTGGAGAGAAAGCACTAAGATTTGGATGAATTTTTGAAGGATATAAAGTCTGAAAATTACAAACCGTGGCCACCATAATTTATAGCCTTATTTGAAAATAAAAAAGAAATAACTAGAGGTGACTCTCTCTATAAGATACACATGGTCTGGCGATGGGTGCCAACTCCTTATTCTCATCTTTATTTTCTTTTCTTCTTCTTATCTTTCGTGATTGCAGACGAAATCAGCAGTGGTGGGAACTTCCTGATTCGTCTCAATTTTCTTTCTATGGCTTCCACCGATTGCCTTGTGCAGAAGATCTGGCTCCTCCATGCAACATTGTCCAGTCCCTCCTCTATCGCTTAAAGCTGTTAGCTTTCCTTCCATGCCTCCATCGTCATTCCACAGAAACTTCCTCTGTAGCTTCTTAAGATGGTCAATCACCGCCACTGGACATTTAAAGACACTCAAGCAGTAGACATGAAGACTAGACAAAACCGCCTTAATCAAAACCACTCTACCACCAATCGACAAAAGCCTCCTCTCCCAGGTCAATAACCTCCTCTCCATTCTGTCAATAATTTTGTCCTAGCTCGATTTCCGAGGCTTTCCTTTACAGAGAGGGACCTCAGATATTAGAAGGAAAAGCAGCCATTCTACACCCCAATAATGAAGCAAGCTCCACACATCGCCTACGCTCAACATTGACCCTCATCAATTCGCTTCTATCAAAATTTATCTTCAAACCTGAACAAATCTGGAACCAATGAAGAACCGCCCGGACCACCCTAATTACCTCTTCTTCTGCCTTTAAAAACAGAACTGTATCATCAGCATACTAAAGATGAGAAATCTCAATATCCGAATTGCCAATACGAAAACCCTCAATCTAGCCCTGAGTCAGCACAACCTGAAACATAAGATGAAGAGCTTCTGCAACTATAACATATAAATAAGGTGATAGAGGATCCTCTTGCCTGACACCTTTCTCCATCCTAAAAAATCCCTTTGGACTTCCATTAAGCAACACCGAAAGATACGCAGAAGACAAGCCCGACATAATCCAAACCCTCCAATGCTCTCCAAATCCCATACGACACATGACAAAATCCAAAAAGGACCAAGAGACATTATCATAAGCTTTTTGAAAATCTAACTTACATACCACACCTGCTTGCCTAGAAGAAAGGGTCGAATCCAAACATCCATGTGGAACAACTAGTGAATCCATGATATGTCTGCCTTCCAAAAAAGCACTTTGCACAGGGGAAATGATCTTAGGTAATACCTTCTTCAACCTATTAGCAAGGGTTTTTACCAAAATCTTGTAAGGCCCACCAATCAGGGTAATCAAATGGAAATCATTCAAAGCAGACGCTCACTGTTTCTTCGGAATCAATGAAATAAATCCAGCCCCCAAATCCTTCGAGATTATTCCTCATTCATAGAATTCATGCACAAAAGCAAAAACATCAGGTTGAACTAACTACCAAAAAGACTTAGAAAACATAATAGAAAAGCCATTCGGTCCTGGTGCTTTATCCTCCCCCAATTGCCAAATGACATCTTTAACATCTGCTTCAGTAAGAGGACATTCTAACCCAAGACATTGCTCTTCCGTCAATTCTTTAAAAGGAAGTGAAGTAGGAATGGGGAAATCCTTATTAGAAGCCTGATATAACCTACTGTAGTAATGAACAATTTCCTCACATATATCGGACCTTTCCTCAATTCGTTCCCCCTCCACCACCAAAGAGTGAATGTAATTCTTCCTCCTCCGAGCACTAGCCATATGATGAAAGAACTTTGTAGTCTTATCCCTCTCTTTCAACCACTGAATACGAGACCGCTGCTTCCACCTTATCTCTTCCAATAGAGCTTTCTTTTTAAGGCAAGTGTTAATCTCTTTCCTTCTCATAATTTGATCCTGGGACAAAGGCTCATCCTCCTCCATAAGTTGAAGATGTGCCAGCTCCTCCCTCCACAATTGTTCCTCCGCTTTATCCTCCTCACGCCGATTTTTTGCGCACACTTTCAACTTACCTTTAAGGTGTTTAAGCTTCTACATCAAACAAGACCCCTTCCAACCCGTCGGTGTAACTTCTCTCCACCAGTTCTCAACCAACTCTGCAAAACCATCTACCTTCAGCCATAGCTCAAACCGAAATGAGGTAGGACCCTAAGAATCCAACATGGAATCCATAATGATTGGGATGTGATCTGAGACCAAGTTGGTGGTAGCTCGCTGAGATGAATGATGAAAACAATCCACCCATCTTGTATCGAGCAAAAATCTGTCCAAACGAGCAAGCTTGGGATTTTCCTGCATATCCGACAAAGTAATAGATGCACCACCCAGCGGTAAATCTAACAATTCCAAATCTTCAATCCATTGATTAAATCGCTGCATAGGAGATGAAATTCTATTTCAACCTTTCCTCTCGTGCATATGTCGAACTACATTGAAGTCGCACCCCACACACCAAGGAATATTGGCATTGCCAATCCCTCTCACCGAAGCAACCTCTTCCAAAGGGAGATCTCTATTTGAATCATTATTTGGGCCATATATATTAGTAAAGGGAAAAATCTTTCCAGATAAAATTTCTTCTAATACCGTTGAAATAGAATAATCCTTGATTTCTACCACAACCAACCTCAAAATCGAAGAATTCCAAATAGTCCAAAGCCCCTTCAAAAGCCTTATCTATCCACCCCATAGTCCCTGCACCCCACACGGCTCTAACGAACCTATCCTTTGTCTGTGCTCATTTTGTTTCCTGAAGAAACAAAATGTCTGGCCTTTGTTCAATCACCATCTGTTTTACCATAACCCTTTTCAATTTCGCCCCCAAACTCTGCACGTACCAAGACATAACCTTCATCAGATCACCCCTAGACCACCCCCTGCCCCGATAGCCACCAAAGAGAGATCATAATTGATTGAAGATTGCAGATTTCGCAACTCCCTCTCTCGTTTTATGGTCTGTCACTGCTGTTGTTCCTTCTCTTTAGCTCTTCTTTCTGCTTCCTAGAAATCAGTCAAAACCTATGAAGCACGGATACTTCGAAACCCTTCGAGTATCTGTGTCCGGTACGTTTCCTACACAGATACGGCCGGATACGGCTCGGATACGTTGCCAATTAAATAAAATATATTTAAAATACAGATACGGCTCGGATACGGCATCAGACATGGAGGGACACAGCTGGATACGGGGAAACACGGGACATAGCGAAAACACGGGAGAAAAGAGGGAAAAAAACGAAAAAAAAATCACAATCCCCATTTCCCCTTCTCGCGAAATTGAACCCTTCGAAACCCTAAAAAATCGAAACCCTCCTCTGCTCTCGTTTCTTTGCTCTTTGCTCTCGCGACATTGGAACAGTGGAACCCATTTCTTCTGCAGTTCATCTCTCTGCTGCGTGGTGTGACTCTCTTCATCTTCTTCTGCAGCTTCTCTCTTCTGCGTGGCGCGATTCTCTTCATCTTCTTTTGCATCTTCTCCGTAAAATTAGGTATTCTTCCTCTTCTCTTCTTCTTCTTCTGTTCTCTTCTTCTTCTATTTTCTCTCTTCTTCTTCTTCCTGATTTTCGTTTTTTCTCTTCTTTTTTTTCTTCCTTTGTTCTTCTCTTCTTCGTCTTCTTCTTCTTCTCTCCTTCGTCTTCTTCTTCTTCTTCTTCGTCTTTTTTTCTCTTCTTCTCTTCTTCTTCTTCGTCTCTTCTTATCTTCTTTTTCTTTCAGTCATTTTGAGCTTAAATTTTTTTTTTAATCTGTCTTATAAAATCAGTTTCGATTTAAATCATGAAAATTGAATTTTGGTACCCAGAGTGAATTTTGCTTCTACATTAAAGAAAGAAATTGAATTTTCCACTTCAAAACATACATACATTAGAAGGAAAGAGAGCAAAATCGTGATGAAAAGCAAGTGTAGGATGAAATTTTGTTTCTAATCATGATATCTCCAACTTGATGATGATGGGTTTCATGTGTAGGAAAAAAATTGTCCCTGCATTCATAAGCAATCCCACGTATGATTTTGATATCTATCAGGTAATATCATAATACATATCTATGTTGTAACATTCATAATATATTTTTGTTACTTTAGTTAATTAACTGCCTTGTTTTTTTTTTCTGTCTATGTTTGCCGTTCAACCTCTTTGTCAATTGAAATGGCTACGGGTGCTCAGGGCAGTGGTAGCAGTAGGTGTGGTTCATCTAGTAGTACTACACCTACAAGTAGATTTTGTTCCTCCGAGGCTATGGATGACCATTGTCCTCTTTAGTCATATGTTACAATATGTCAAAGTAGAGATCCGAATGTTGGAGGTGGAAATAGGAAGTTCAAGTGTAATTTTTGTAATAAGGATTTCAACGGTTCATACTCTAGGGTTAAGGCTTATCTATTGAGACAAACTGGTAAAGGGATTCAAATATGTTCTTCTGTGATTGAAGAATATTTAAGGAACATGCATCCTAAAAGAGCTGAAAATTTGGTGTTCATACATACAAATCTTCGTCTTTTGTCAAGGAAGAATGAAGGCTATGTAAAAGGACCAAATAGGATGTGGGACATTGGGGGAGATTAGTGGGATCCATTTGACGGAGTTGGAGTTCTAGAGGTTGCAAGTTTGTCTGTGTATGAACCAGATATGGAGGCTGTTGTTGTTACTGATGCCGGTGAAGGAAATGAAGAGATTGAAACTTTCAATCAGATTTTGTAATAAGTAATAATATATATATATAATTTTTTAATTCGGCATATCCTGCCGCACCCGTATCCTAGCTTTTCAAAATTTGCTGTGTCCCCGTATCAGATGCGTGTCGTTACCCGTATCGGTGCTTCTTAGGTCAAAACATGTTTTACTAAAGATTTAGTGGGAGAAGATATCCCAAGAATAGCCCCCACTAATAACAGCTTCTCTTCGTTGAAAGTCTCTGCTTGAACTGCCAAAGCTAACCTGTTCTCTTGCTCTGCCTCATTTGCCTAGGTGGCTTCTCCCGTCTGTTGCCCGTGCGAATCTTGAGAGTCCCGCAACGAAGAATCCTCAGCAGAGTAACTTTTACCGCTCTGGAGGATCTTCTCTGTTGAGTGGAAGCCACGACACCTTCAATCGCAGCCTCCCGATGTGTAAAATCAACTTCCGTTGCTGTTGCCAGAGAAGGAGACTGAATAGGGCCTTTCGCAGCTGTTGCGTAAGGAGCCTGGACTACCCCTTCCATTCTGATTCCCGTATTTTCCTTTGAAGAATTTCCTTTCATGGGCTGAAATCCAACACCAAAACGAGACTGAATAGGGCTAACAATGACTGGGCTTAAGTTAAGCTCAGGTTGTTTCGTCTGGCCAAAATAAACAAGCCCCTGCTTTTGGGCCCAAGACAAGGCTCCAATTTTAGAGTCAGAATGGACCTTGCTCGGGTCCAGAACCACCTCTTTAAAACTCTTCAAGCATCCAACCTGTTGCCCTTGATCTTCGCTTCTCTTCGACTCGTTTCCCTGAGACTTCGGAAGAGCGTTCGCAGACTCCAACGGCTGCGAGATTTCTGCCGTGATGGGGGATGCTGGATTTCTGGCGATAACTCTGGAGTTGTTTCCACCCACTTTTCCGGATCCCATCTCCGTCTCCGACTGCCGGAAAACCACCTCCTTATGATTTGGATTCGCCAAAAGATCGCCCTCACCACTCTCCTCCTCTTCTGATACCTGCAAAGGGCATGGAACCCCTTTCCTGCCACTTTTGGCCACCAAATCTTCCATTTGCACCATTGATCTCAGCTCCACCTCAGTCCAAAGTCCAAACCGCAGATCGTCCACCTCCAACAAAAGCCGTTTTGGAATTTCAACACTGACTGGATGCAAAATCTTCACTCGCGCAAACTTGACAATCTCCACATTCAAATTGTGGACATTGATCTCTTCTACCTGTAACGCCCCGCCCTTTTTTCACTCACCGAAAATCAGAGTATATATATATATATATATATTTTTTTTTTTTTTTAAATAAAGAGAGAGAGAGCGGGAACGTCACGACTCGAGCTAAGTCCGGGTTTCCAAACCCGACCCTTAACTGACCAACGATACGTGTGCGTGGACCAAGTCCACTAAGACAGTTCACATGCTTTACAAATGACTGCGGAATTAATATATGAATAGAATATTATCCATAACATGATATGAAATAGGCCAGAATCTGAACACTATAGAATTAACTAAAACTTAAATATCCAAAGCATCATCCAACCATAGCGAAATATAAACTAAGTTATTACAATCCCAAAATGCTAATTATCTCAAATACATTGTTCAAAATAAATTAAGTAAAATAAACATAATCTGCCCAAGCTCCTAAGCTTGGCTTCCTTCACGTCCCATGTCCTTTCCATTTCCTGTTCCATCATCTAAAGGGTAGAAGTAGGGCGTTAGTCAACGCGCCCAGTAGGAATTCCAAATAGGGTTATACACATAGGATCAATATAAAAAATTAGAATAATAACATCATAGTAAAACTGTAAACATATCATAGTATAAAAAACAACGCATGATAAACATATCCAAATCATCAAATGTATGTGTCATGTCATGGGTGTCATATGCCAATGTTCCCCCACCCAATCTCCATATCAACACCATACAAATCATAACAACATTTTCTTTGATATAATGAAACCATATCAAGGTGTTCCCTTGGTCATTTACGTCCGCAGTGTTTTGTGACGACACCACCAGGTCACTGTTATATCTCCCCAAATCGGAATTACCGATGGAGTGTGGACTCCTCCCTCTGCGCAGGGTTTTTGGACTGGTTACCCTGGAGCCCTTTGGCCCAATTACGCCGTACCCCTATCTAGCAATCCCGAACAATGCCAACAAATCAATGGTTCACATAGCTTCATATAAGCTAGTCTCAAGCCCCCCAAGTAATGTCCGGACAGCTTATAACTCGGCTTGCTATCCCATATACTCCCTCCCATGCCATGCATGAGATCATGTGTGCAAAAATGCCATTCCATATCAAACCATATTGAAATTCAGTTCATAAAACTTATACCATTTGATTTACCAAAATAAACATTGTACTAAAATAAAAACCAGTAACATATAAGATCCATATGCATCTCAACAAGGTATGAATCCTACCAAATCCCAGTATAGTATCCTTGCTATTTTGTGATGCGACGTGCAACGATTACGTCAAAACCAATCACACACCCGTTTGCGAAATCTCTTTACCTTAAATGAATTCAATCATATACAATAATCAATTTAATTATCCATTTGATTTAAATCATCCCTCACATCCTTCCAGTTAGACTAAAGTTCCTAGAAACATCAATTAAAAATCAACTTTTCATTTCAGTCGATTGAATCACGCTCTGCTACAGTATTCTGCCTTACCGCAGACTTTCAGTCGACTGACATACATTTTCAATCGGCTGAACTCCAACTCAGTACTGCTATTCTTTGACTCACTAACATTTCATTCGACTGAATCACAGATTCAGTCGGCTGACTCTGAGTCAAACCCTTTGTATCCCTGGTCAATCCTCTTTCAGTCGACTGAATCAGAGATTCAGTCGGCTGATTTTGGACCAGATAAAATGTATGTTCGGCCAGTATAGATTCAGTCGGCTGAATCCTCAATCAACAACTTTCGTGTTTGATAAGCAATCTTTCAGTCGACTGAATCATAATTCAGTCGGCTGAAACATGCCAGAATCCTTTTCTTATCCGTTACGTCTGTGTTCAGTTGACTGAATCACCATATTCAGTCGGCTGAAAACTCCCAGAAACTAATTTCTGTTTCAGCCACCATTAGTTCAGTCAACTGAATCCCATATTCAGTCGGCTGAAACTCCCAGAAACTCATTTCTGATTCGTTCAATACCAGTTCAGTCGACTGAATCTCAGATTCAGTCGACTGACTGTTTGTTAGTCTCTTTTGTTTTGTATATTTTGTAAAGCCATTTTCCATGAAATCCTTCCCTTACCATATCTAAACATGGATTAATCATCCCTTCATCTCTTAGTGAATTTTATTCTATCCACTAGCCAAGGTTTGGGTTTTGTCCTTAATCCATTCAATTCATTGTACCATCAAAGTATGGTTTTAAATTCAACCCTTTGGGTGTTTGTTTCATTCCATCACCATCCTCTGGATGGTTTTCCAATTTCATGGCCTTTACAAAGCTTGGGCATCCACTCTAACAAAATAGAGAACCCATAGGTTCGGCCATACCAAGACCAAAACTACAATTTCCCTTAATCTTAAATCTAATACTATGAAACATAGAACCTTACCTTCTTTCCCGTCTCCTCCTTTTTCTTTCGGTCTGTTTTCTTTACTCCTCAATCCTTCTCCTTCCTTAATCCTGGTTCTTCAATTTGTTTACCAAGTACAGAGATCGAAATGAGAGAGAGAGATGAGAAGAGGAGATGAAATCTCTTTGTTCAAACTTGAGAATTTGGCCAAGGGGTGTGAACAGCCCCTTGGTTTGTGTCTCTTTGTAATCCAGCCTAAGTCCTTTCCTTTCTCTTCATTAAGATTTGTCTAACCAAGGAGTCCATTGGCTTAACCAAGGAGACCCTTGGTCTTCCATCGAGTTCACCTTGGGTTTTCCTCCATTGAGATGGAAACCCTCCATCTTCCTATCTCAACTCACCTTGAGATGGAAGTGTCCTCCACTTCCCATTTAACTTAACTCAATTCACACATTATTAAATCCAATTGAACTCATTTCCCAACTCACTTCTAGTATTTTAAACTTAACTCAAAACTTGAACTCACTTTCCAACTCAACCACACCTTAATTCGATTGGACTCCTTTGTGGTTGACCAAGTCAACCATGACATGGTCGACCATAACACATGGCTCTTGGGGTCCCACCTTGACCATGTTACTTACATGCCACCTCACCCACTTGCTACCTCACTTGATGAGGTGGATTTGGGTCTTAATTGGGTAACTGACCCAATTAAATTAACCTTACCCATTTACGTAAAATTAGCTCACATATGACCCACTGGGTCCCAATTGGGCAATTGGCCCATTTAATCACATTTACCCAATTACTTTCAAATTGAATCCTATCCATGATCCATTGGATTCTTAATTGGGTTATTCATCCAACTCCTTTACCCATCTAAGGTCCATTTCATCCATAAATCTTAAATTCAACCAATTTAACAATTTAAATAGACAAAATCCAATATATTTATGCATTGAAAAATCCGGGTGTTACACTACCATCCCCATCAACACACCAAGATTCCACAAGACCTCCTTTCTCCAAGAATGTAGAGGGATTCCATGGATACGAACCCAATCCACCACCACACCAGGTCCTTGTGCCTCACCCACTTGTCAATCCTTCTTAACAGTCCGTCAGCAAAGTGAGAACCACCATATTGAAATCTCCTTCTGTCCTCCTCTGATTCTAACACGATCCAGAACAAGACGGGAGATAGTCTTCGCACCAAGACAGTCAGATCGAAGACCCAAGCCTCCCGCAACCAATCTGTGATTTCTGTCGGAGATGTGTGTGAGTTACGAGCCAACCCAACCTAGGTATTATTCAGAAACTCAATGGTCTTACTGGGGAAAGGTTCACACACTTGGAACAACATCTTATCTGGGTCAGACGTAATAAAGTGAACTGGCTTAGGTTTTGATTTTGATTTATGCCCCTTCCCAGTAGTGGCCCCTTGACCGGAATTCCTAACAGTCAGAATTCTTCCTCCCTCGCCTTCCCCCCACTCGACCGACGATTATCGGGTCCAAAATGAGTCTTGTTCACCTTCAACTGTTTGTCTTCAAAAAACTTCCCATCCAGCATTCTGATAGCCGTTTCCTTCTCCTTTTCTTTTTTAAATCTCACAAAAGCGAAATTCTTATGCTTTCCTGTTCGTTGGTCAAAGGGCACAAAATTGTCAAAAGTTACACCATCGACACCAAGAACTCTAACCAAATCTCCCGCTCCCCAATCCGGGATGTTTCCGACAAACGCCGAGAAACTATCTCGCCACCACTCCACCGTTTCCTATGAACCAGATTTCTCCAAAAACCAAGATTCAAGGAAAATCTCAGCCCATGTTCAACATTGATCTTGTTCAATTCCTGCATCAATTTTGTTTATACATCTTGACATTTCTAGAAGATGGTCTTTGTATTTGAGCTCCAGAAAATTATAAGCAACTCTCAGATTCTTGTCATCCTTTTTATGATGAATCCTTGTTCTTTCTAGTCAGGCATCTTACATTTTATAATGTCAACTTTATCCTCAAGGTTTCGGGAAATGAAGTTGTTGCAGGCTGTTAATACTTTGTTTTAGGGTCAATTTCACTTCAAGGTGAACTATAGGAGTAAATTCATCTCGATGAATGGCCATGAGCTGAAAGATCCTTCTAGGCAAGTGATATTACCAATCGTATTAAATGACTTCATGTAGAAATTATTAATTTTTTTTACTCTTAAAATGATGTCGGTCGTCTACCATGAGTTGTTTTTATGTTTTAGTCCATATTTAATCCTTTTGTGGGCATACCTCTTTCCTCTACTTTTGCGAATGACATGGTGGTCTAAGTTGTGGGCCCTAAAGATACTCCTAAGCAGAGTGATGTTCAAATTGGATTGGATGACTATTAGAAACTATTAATCTTTAAGACCTTTAAAAAGATGGACCTCATCTACCAGGAGGCATTTTTACGTTTTAGGGCATGCTTATTGTGCCATTCTTCTTTTCCTCATCCCTCTGTGAATGAATGATCTTCTAGGGTGTAAGGCCCCTTGGGTGGGTTGCCATCTGATCTTACATGAGAGTGATTTTTATGTTTAAATCTTTTAGTTTTTTCCTCTAATACTAGTCACAACTGTTCTGTCTACAATTTTCGCAGAATTGTTTGTTGGAGAATTCTAACTTCTTAAGGTTACGACTTTCAGGGAATTGTGCTCCTTATAATCTTACTGTCAGGCCTGTGCTGTATGATGGGTATTGACACTCCTACAAGGTTTGAGACTCCCCAAGACTGATTTGCTTGATTGAGTTTACTTCTAGGAACCATGGACTTCAGCAGGCACTAGCAGGTGGTCTCAGTGGTGTTGTTGAGTTGGGGCTGAAATGCCACTATATGCCATTTGTTTGTCAAAAGCGCTTTTATATTTGTACTCCAATAACCAATCACCTTATGCAGTGCTGTGATGTTTATAACATGGTCATTCTCCAGGACCTTACTCATGTCTAGGTAAGTAGTTGCTCATATTATGCTGTTGGACTTGAATGTGGATTATGGAGAGGGTTCACTTTTTTCGCCCCCTTGTTCTGGCCGCCACATCCTCCATCTCTCTTAGGAATTGCATTTGATGATTTCATAACTGCCTTTTCCAGGGCTTGTATTGTTATTAGAATAATATCCTACATATTGAAACTGTAGAAATTAGAACTTGTAAGCATCACTCGTTGAGGTGACTCTGAAATTTCATTGTTGGAACTCAATATCCATTTATTGATTTGCTCATTCAGATATATAATAAACTGATTCTTTATCCTTTCTTATTAGGCAGCTTTGTCATCTCTAACCTCTTGAAGCATATTTGCGCTCGGCAACTGACAAGTTAGGCATCTCCCACTGGTCGAGTTGGGTCCTAGGATCAGGTTCGTGAGTCAAATCTTTTTACGGGTTCCAGTTTCTGGTAATGTAAGGTTTACCGTAAAAAAGTTGGCTTTATTGGAAGCCTGATACAGTGTCGGCCTTGAGATTTCAGGGGTTTTAGGCGACCTCTTAAGATGGACCTTTTATAAACTCACAAAAAATAACGTTATACATTTTTTTACGAAGTCTAAAACATCCAAATAAAATATCATAATTTATTTTTGGGCCTATGTTACTGGGTTTAATTTCTAATTTTTTAGACCTATATAACAAAGGAGTTTATCGACTTGGTGGCTCTATCTATTTGGAGGCCTTAGTCGGCAGCCAACTCTGCCTATAGACAGGGCCGGACTCGACCTTTAAAGATAAAATATAAATATAATCATTTTCCTTCTCTGTTTCATCCCCATGTATGCATCAATATCTCCACTCCCATTTGCAGCATGACAATTCCTTGCATTTCAACTTGAAGACCAAGACTACCCAAAAGCACTCAAGTTTTTCTCCTTTCTATTCCTAGCTTGGCTTCTCTATGTTGCCTACAAGTATTCCAGCACCAAGGTGAATCAAACCAACCTTGTTTTCTACGTGCATGACTACCTAGGTGGCGAGGATGCTAATGCAATTCCAGTTACCGGCAAGAGCGGCACCGACTCTAATGCTTTACAGTTTGGAACTCTAATAGTTGTCGACGATGTGGTCACTGAAGGGGCAAAGATGGAGTCGAAGAAGATTGGTCGAGCCCAACGTCTGTACATAAACTCTGCTCTGGATGGTATGGCCGTGCACCTTGTTTTTTCAGTAATATTTACTGATGGGCCATACAAAGGAAGCACCCTGGAGATCCAGGGGTATGATCGCTTCTCTATGAAGGAGCGAGAGTTCAGCGTCGTGTCGGGTTCCGGTTTGTGAAGGGATATGGAATCTTGAGACTGAGTTCCTTGACATTCCAAACTTGAAAGGTGTTCTTAAGCTCAGTGTTACAGTTGAGCATTATTGATCTCTTCTTTCAACTCTACTAATATATTTTCAAAGGGTTGACTTGACGGTCAAGAAGTCCGCTTCATAAAGCAAGTCTTGAGTTCGATTTACGTTTAATTTTAACAGGTCACTCTCCATTGACTTAACCGGTGTGTGTGAATTAGAAGGTTTATATATATTCATGAAATTAGTCTCACCTCCAATGTGGAGTGAGGATATCTAGATTTTTTTTTTCTCTTTTTTTCTTTCAACTTGTATTGGCGGGCACTATCAACTATATAATTTTAAAATACTACTAATGTTCCAATTTAGTTGTTTGATATGTATTTTGAAATTGTCCTAAATTAGTTGTTTCATATGCCATTTTGATTCTCTTTCTCTATTTATCTACTCTTGGAGAGAAGTTCATAAGTTTTTTGAGAGTCCTTTAAAAAATTCAGAATTTTTAAATGGAACAACTAAAATAGGACGGATGGAGTATATAAAAGAGAAAGAGGTTTCTTTCGGTAGGGAGAATGAGTTGATGATTGCCATTAGGCACTAGTAGAAGAAATTAAAAGCTACTCGTTGCACTCTTATGTTCCAAAAATCTAAAAAAACAATTCTTTAAATTAATTTTTAAGTATTAAACATTTCATCTTATATGACATCTATTTCAGTACAATGCGATAAAATCAGTTGGAGACATCTATTCATGAATATGAGATTCAATGGAATTGCTTTGCTTGATTCAAATTATTATGCCTTTAAAGTAATAATCTTTTAAGGTTTCATACTCATCCAAGACTCACTTTGGAGTTTGGACCTATCTACATTTGATGAGCTTGTTGAAAATAAATAGTATGAATGTCAGTTTTATCGCAAGAATGAAGCTCTTTTCTAAACATTCTAATTTTAATTTATTTTTAATTTAAAACTTATTACTGCTACATGGGACTCACATTGGCCCCATTTGATACATCCATTTGAAAGATCTAAACTTGAATACCAGATCGAACAAAAAATTGCTTTAGTTGTAGCAATGGATCTATGTTTTTAGGCTTTCAGATTTTTTTAGAATTTTAATTATTTGTTGATCTCTTAACTTTTCACTTTTATATGGTAATCATTTTGGTCTCATTTGATGGGTCTGATGAAAAAAAATCTACGCATGAATATAAAGCTAAAATAAAATCATCTTGATCAGATTAATAAATTCATATACAGTTAAATTTACCTCATTTCGATCACGCTCACATGTGACTTACTTTGGCCCCATTTGATAACTCCACTGAAAAAAAAATTATGTATGAATACTATAAATCCATTTTTTTTTTTGAACTCTCTAAATTTTGTCGAATTTAAATTATTTTTAGTTCTTTAACTTTCACAATCAAGTGGGATCTAATGTTAAGTGTCCTTTCAGAAAGCCTTTGCATGGATATGGATCCAACAAGAATCACCTTCATTAGATCAATGAAATTAGGTTTGTTTTTTAATACTTGATGATTTTGAATCACCTTCATTGGATCTTTAAATTTTAGTGACTTTAAATTATTTATTTATCTACAAATTTTACTGCTTTCGTGGGGGGCCACTTTTACCAAATCTGACAGTACACTAGGAATGTCTATACATGAATGTGAGGTGCATCAAAATACACATTTTATTATATTACTCACAGCGCACTAGAAATGTCTATACATGAATGTGAGGCCATTAATTTAACTTCTTCGTACTTTAATGACTTTAAATTTAATTTAATATTTAAACTATTGTTTCATTTAAAAGTATGTCATGCTTGGTTCAATAAATTACATTTAAATACAATTTTTATTAAATATGTAATTTATCATTGGGACGTGGACATTTAAATATTCAATTTTTTTTTTGAATCTTTCAAAATTTCAAATTTCAAATGTGCTTAAGAAATTTAAAGAAAAATATAAAAAAATTCTATCCAGTTTCTGCTTATTTTTGACACGGTTTACTAGTACTTAAGGACTCAATTGTATATAATTCCATCTCATTTTTATATTTTTTTTGAAAGATTTCTATTAATTTTAAATGATAAAATTATGAAAGAACTATGCAAATTAAAATATCTCAATTCTCAACCATCCGCTAAAGTTACATTGATTTATGCACATATCAATGTCAACCAATCCAATTTATCAGTAGAACAGTGAATCATCAATTTTATAGGATGTGATAAAAAAATATAGTCTTGAATTTAGGGGAGCCATATAGACACTCGGGAAATCTTTCCCTACACACCCATTTTCCAAAAGTGGATGAAAATTACCCTTTTTGTCCTTCCACTTAAAAACCCCGCGTCCACCGAACCAAAAAATCGTTTGGAGGATGTGATCCACCGAATAAAAAAAATCGTTCGAAGGAATTCAAAAATTCGTTAGAAAGAAGTGGGTTGTGGAGTGGGATTTTCAAACGAGGACATTTTTCGACCGATTTTCGTTTGAAAATCCCACCTCACAGCCCACTTCGTTCTAACGAATTTTTCAATTCCTTCGAACGATGTGATCCACCGAACGAAAAATTGTTCGAAGAAATTCAAAAATTCATTCGAATGAAGTGGGGTGTGGAGTGGGATTTTCAAACGAGGCCGTTTTTTGACCTATTTCTACTAAGATTCAAAATTCATCTACTCTGAATTCTATGAACTTAAGGACTGATTTTATGAACTCCGAGAGTGATTTCATAAAATTCAGACTAGATGAATTTTGATATATTGTTTGTATAAATCAATTGAGAAACGACTTCATTTGAAAATCTCACTTCACAGCCCACTTTGTTCGAACAAATTTTTGAAATCCTTCGAACATTTTTTTTCATTTGGTGGATGTGGCGTTTTAAGTGGAAGGGCAAAAAGGTAATTTCCATCACTTTTGGAAAACGGGTGTGTACGGAAAGATTTTCCGGGTGTCTATATAGTTCCCCTAATTTTATTTTTTATACTTTAAATGTTTTTTTAATTTTAACTGAGTAAAATGAAAATTTTTGTGTATTAAATTAAATTTGTTATATTGTTTCCTTATGAGTGTCAATATATCAAATGTAATATGCTGAACGTAATGAGTCATGAGATTCTTGTGACTCAATTTTTATTGCATTAAATATGTACAATTAACCTAATAAAGTGGAACTATTTATGATAAAATAAATATATTTCAATAAATTTTACTTTATAATCTACCTTTTGAGTTTAATTCGGTAAGATCGGTTTGCCCTGAAAAGGAAATTAAGTGATGAGAACTCCTCCCGTAGGTTACAATCATGGGATGCTCTGCCTAAAATATCAGGGGATGATTTTAGTACATCTAGTCTGATAAAATCTATTTATTCTAACTTCATATTTTTTTGTTTAATAAAAACTCAAATAGGATGTGATATGGTAAATTTTAATTTAACAATAAGCATTAATTAGATATGTGCCACATTACAATATGGCCTTCTGATATAAACGTATTTTATTGGGAAAGAGATAATGTATTTAATCAACAACAAATATTTCGATTTTCTTTTGTGGCCTATCTGATTGACTTCTTCTACATCGAGTTTTGTTCGGGCCTGCATTCTTTTGGTTTCATCTGTATGCTTTTCTTTTTTGAGGCAGCTTACCTCCCCCATTTTTTATAATTCTTTTTTGGGATTTTCTCCTATCTTACTCAAATTAAAAAAAAAATGTATTTTTGTTAAAAAAACAATAATGTCAAATTTAAAGTTAATACAGATTTTGGATTGGTTTTAATAGTTGCCCAGGTTAAATACTGAACTAGACCCATGGTTCAAAACTTTAGATTTTCTTTAAAATTTGGGAAAAAACTTTTTGCTACTGTAGGTCTAGCAACAAATTCTAACTTCAACGGTCCGGATCGACGAGAATGAGCCAAAAATCGTGTGATTGTTTTAGGATCAAATCCAAAGAAATGAATTTGGGAAGAAAATAAGGAGGGGAGATTGAGATGAAAAGACCGATTGAGTTTTGGTTTGGTTTGGTTGTTTTAGGGTTTGTGGTGAAAGCCCATTACATAAAAAAATTAAATGGTACAGATCCCACATAGATCGAAAAAAGAATTAGTGAAATCTGACCGTCCGTGCACATTGCGCGGCAATCAAAATTTCCAGATTTTCCAACCGTCGTTCCACCGTCGTGTCCATTACTTGAACTTGTTATTTTAAGATACGACTGAAAGAATATTAGGGAAAGCAAATGAACTACATAAACATTTATCTCCTTGACAACATTTGCAAAATAAAGATAGCTACATTTACTTACAGTAATGGATTAATGGATTAATAGATGGTCTTTTCACTCTTTTTACCTGAAAGAAATTACAAACATAAAAAAGATTCTCATTAAATTAAATGAAGAGAGAAATATTTGTCTTTCACCATCTTCTCATGTCCATGCCCATGTCTATCCATCTCTTCACTTTCCTCTTCTTTTCTTCTTCCCGTCCCTACCATATTTCAAACGAACTTAACCCATAAAACCCTTGTGTTAGAATTTTTTCCTTCCTCCTCTAGGCCATCATCACTCTTCTTCTTTATCAGCATCACCATTGTTCTTCATTCGCCAAAGCCATCTCCATAGCCATTCACCTCCTAACCTCGATACCCCATATGGGTTATTGCCTAAGAGCTCCAGAGTAGTTGTCTCCTCCCTCTGTAAGTCCAGGATAGAACGATGCCGGTCTAGAAGATGGGGTTGGGGGGGGGGGGGGGGGGGGCGGCGTCGGGGTGGTTTGTTTTCTATTACCAACTTTTAATTATTATCGTTTTTAAATGAATTAAATAAACGTGCAACAGAATAAACAAGTATGCAATAATATAATAAACCAATCAAACAAAGCAACCCACATAAAAGAAATCAACCACAAGTGCATAACGATTTATAGTAGTTCACTTCACTTGAACATATATCCACTTTTGGATGCACCCAACCTTAGGCTATCCGAAACACACTATGAAAGGGTGAACTACCCTATCAATGCACTCCTAGATCTTGAAAAGATTGACCACCAAGGTCTACTCCTTAACACCTACTTTTTTATGGTGGTTCGATCACAAATGTCTACTCCACCTTACAGGAATGATAAATGAAAGTACAAGAACACTTAACTTAGTACTCCCAAACGATCTTGATAGTGTTTTTGAAAGATGCTTCCTTGCTTCGGTCTTTGATGCTTGAAATTCACTAGTGTATGTACAACTATAGGAGAGCTAGATCTAGGGTAGGACAATAAAGCTAGAGGATTTCCCTAGATGATCATCTCTTACTTTCATTTAAAGCTAAGATAGCTTTGAAATCATCATTAACAATTGTTAAAGTGATTAGACAAGATTGAAGGAGAGTTGGGATGATTTGAAAAGGTTGGAACCCCTTTAGAGAGTTTGGGATAGATTAAAATTAATTTCACTTAATTAGCACTTAATTAGCCTTAATGAGCTTTGAAAAAAAGAGCAATATTTATAATTTTACTGTTCACAACGACTAGTTTTCAAGTACTCAAGGAGCCTGCTTCGAGTAGTCTAAGCCTACAACAGCTAGTACACCTCAGCAAACAACTACCTTTTGAGTACTCGAGGTGCCCTATAGAACTCCAGCCAGGGCTTGAGGTCTTGGACTTGAGAACAAAGATTTTACAGTCAACATGTTTTCTCTAAGATGCTATAGTACTTTGATCACAAAGATCTACTCCACCTTACAATGTATAATAAATGAAAAAATAAGAACACTTGCCTTTGTAGTTCAAAAAAGATCTTGAATGTGTTCTTGAAAAACAAGAACACTTGCCTTGAGATACTCTAGTGTTTGCAATCGAAGAGGAGGTTAGATCTAGGGTGACGTAAAGATATTACAGTAAATCCTTAGAAGACTAACTCTAAATCACATCAAAGAAAGCTTAAAATAACTTTTGGTATTCCATTGATGTTTGTAGATGTAATTTGAGAGATTTGGAGAGGTTTAAAGGTGTCTATGTAACGACCCGACCTGAACATAGGGCTTAGGGCTTGAATCAGTGTGATATTGTCCGCTTTGGGTCTCGCACACAGCTTGAACCAGCACGGTTTTGCATTTCAGCGGGGCCCACGTGGTCCGGCCCAAAAGGCCTCACACAAGTGCAAGGGGTGGTGGCCTCTTATAACCACCCAACCTCCTTTCTCCCAAGCCAATGTGGGACTCTTCCCACATCAGTTTGGGCAAGGTGAGGTATCACAGTCTAACTATGGTTTGGAGCCTCTTCTCAGAGTCTAAGAAGGTTTATGATTGATTTCCAATTCCATGACCTCTGAAATGGGCTCTGAATTTATAAAAAAATTGTTCCAACGGCTAGTTTGACTTGCCAATGACTAGTTTGACCTGCGAACGAATAGTTTGACTTGCCAACGGATAGTTTGACTTGCCAACGACTAGATTGACTTCCAATAATCTTCATGTAATAAATTCATCTTCTATAGGTAAGGTTTTGACAATTTGTTACGAAATTGACAACACGAAGATACGGATAAACCAGGGCTCTAATAGTCTCGAGTACTTGAGTGAATATTGCCTCGAGTACTCTAACCAGACCTTTAAGTATAAGCTACAGTAGTCACAAAAAACTTAGAGTTGATTTTATGACTCTAACAACATTTACAATGAGGTCATTTTGCCTAGGGTTGTTTGGATTCACCCTAGAGTCCACTAGGGTCCATTTTACTTGGTTGGTTGTCAAACATATGGAGAGATGCCTGCCAGTCTTGATGCATCATCTTCAAATTTCCAAAGGTAAGGTCTGACATGGTCACAGAATTGACAATATGGTGACTCGGTAAAACTAGGGTACTAGCACCCTCAACCACTATGCTATCTATTTTGATTGTTTAAAGACACAATTGATGAGAAGTGTATGAGAATAATATCTAAGTGTAGAAAAATGATAAGGTATAACCAGTTAAAAGGTTGCACTTGACATTGTTTTTATTTTTCTTTAATTATTTTCATCACTTGAGAATGTAACTGTATAGATTGAAAGTAAACTTGATGACCTTCCTCTATTTAAAATTTTAGCCCAATAATAAGTTTTTATCCAATTGATCTTAATGGTCAAGTTTACTAGGAATCTTTTGAATTTATTTCAAGGACGTTTGGCAACTTTCTCTGTTAAAATCAAATGACTAAAAATTGAATTTTACGCTAAAATTTGATGCAGAGGTACTTCGTTAAGTTTGCTTTCAATTTGAACGGTCAGATTTTCAAGTTAAAAAAAGAGTAAAGAAATAAAAATAGTTTAAAGTAGAACATGGTGACCAATCGCATATACACCGTTTCTTTAATGTATATAATGACAAAAAAATACTTTTAACAACTCTGTAGTATATAAAAAAAAAATCTGATAGGCTTCATGGATTGATTCAGTTAGCATGAGGCTAGACAAGCTCAAGCATCGCCTATCAAACTATTACAATGTTAAGCACATTTGTTAGCGATAAGCTTAGGTTAGGTATAGGCCATTAATAGGTTTAAGTGGAAAGCATGATCAGTGATAGAAAATGTAAGTAGGTTTTGTGGGGTCCAAAGATCTCATCAGACATGGGAGGAGTTTGTTGAGAATAAGGCATCTATTGAAAATTGGTCCAATTTTAATATTTCTATTTATTCGTTTTGTAGATTTTATTGACGGGGCTTCAGTTAGTACCTTGCAGACCAGGTGGGCTCTTTTAGGATAAATTATTTAAGTAGAAGGAACAACTAATTCTTGATTCAAGGGATTTAGTTCGCCATGTACTACTCTACATTTCTGTTGAAAGTTTCAATTTTTTTTATTAAAAAATTATTTTAATTTACAGATTTATTTGTAAATTTGGAACCAAGATCAGGGGCGAGAATAGTGGTTGAAGGTCGAACGCCAACACTGCCCTGAGACAACCGATTGAAGAAGAAAACAAAAAGAAAGGGGTTTTCTCGAGCAACAGATTCACTGAAAGAGGAACAGGGCAGAAATCAGAGAAACATGTCAAGAACAGAGATCGAATCTTACGGATGGATAGCCCTGTTCAAAACGGTAGTGTTAGGTAGGTTCCCACCAGAGGAGCTTCGTCGGAAAAGGAGATCACCGACAGAGAAGAAACTGCTACAGGGAAACACGACAAGATCAGGAAAAAAGATCTAGATCTGTGAGAACAGCTGAGAAGCAAGACGAAAGAAACGGTCCGCTATAGAGGTCTGTCGGAGAAAAAAAATACTGGTTCAAAAAAGATGCCGAAGATCAGCAACGAACACCAATGTCGGTAGAAACAGTAAAATGGAGTCGAAAAGTTTCAAACTATCTTTCCTCACTGATACTTTATATAATAATAATAAGAAAAGCAGGAGAAAAGATATTTGAAAAGAGAATATGGAAAATCATTCTCAGCATTGTATATTGAATGAATTTGCCTAAACTGAAAGATTTACATGTACAAATCATTGTCACAAACCTTGCTCTTGGGATATTAACGACAATTGTTAATAGCGGGATATTTTTAAATTCTCAGGAGTTTTATCGGAAAAATCTCATGAAAAATAAAATATTTAAAAAATAATAAAAATAAATATAATAAATAAATAATGTGACTGGAGTTTGAAAATATAGATGATGTTTCAGAAATAAAAAAGAATATTTGGACCAAGCATTTTTAACGGTAAAATCTCGAGATTTTAATAGAAATTTACTGTTTCTCGCAATAAAAACGTATTTTTAACGGAAATTTACCTTTAAAAATGGTAGACGTGATAAACTCAGATTTTTAATGCCCAAAAGTTATTTTGTCGATATTTTCGTGATAAAAATTAAAATATTAGAGATATTTGTTACATTGGATAAATAAGAAAAGGAGAGCCAATCATGGTGGCTTAAAAAAGAAAAGAATAGTAAGAATGATTATTTACAATTAATAATACAACTAATAAGATGTCTTGTCAAAATAAGATGATTTGAGTCAATTCTGTCATGAAATAGATCCCACAGCATTTTACTTGTCTTGAAGTGGGTCCCACGAAGTTTATTTGAGCCCTCCAAGTTGCTTTGAAGTGTCTAGACACAAATTATTAATAACTTCTTGATACTTCATTGAACTAGTGCTAAGTTCTAATGAGATAAAGTGACATGTTTGAAATTGGAAATGTCAGGCTCTAATCAAATTAATTAGAATTTTAGATATGAATTAATAAGACATGTTGCAGTGACTAAGACCTATATTAATGGATGTAGTTAGCATCAAGATACAATGCAACTTATTCCTATAGGAGTAATAAAGTGCCCCACTTTCTAAAAATAAAGTCAAATGAGTAGATTGTTAAAATATTCTAAAGTCAAATTATAATTTCATTAATTCACGACTATATATAAGGCTAACTTTTTCGAAGTATTTTGGATTTCTTTCGATTTGAGTACTAATAACATAACACAAGCATTGGTTATTGTACCCATAATGTTAGTATATTCTGTCTTTCATGTTGATATTCCATCATATCCTCTTGATTGATTTTTTTTTTTTTTTTTTCAAAAACAGGATTATCATTAGAGATTCAACTTGAGTCAGATTCAACTTGAATCAAGATGAGCTAAATTGAATTTGGGTTAAGAAAAGAAGTCTTTATTTGTTGACGTTTCATGTGCCTCATGCATGGGTCATTTTCAACTCATTGCTATTGTTTCAGTCTTAACTCTTTAGTCTTTAGTCTCTTCTTCTGAGCACATTACTTCAAGTGTTGGTTGTAATTGATATGTTTAATCCATGTTTTGCATGGTTGAATGAAATAGCACGCAACATTTAATGATTTAATTTTGTGCTCTCACTTAGTTCTAGTTTAGCACAATTAAGTGAGAAACATGCTGTAGTTTAGCACTAACTAAGAAGAAAAAGGTATTTCCAAAGATTTAATGATTGAGAGACTTTTATTACATGAAATGTTAGAATATATTTAGAATTTAATTGATTAGTAGAATTATTGTGTAACTAGGATTTTTTGTTTGTCTTTGATTTATGATTAGATTAGAGTTAGAGTTTGATTGATATAGCCCTAGGGTCAGCTAAAGGTTATAAATACATGCAATAGTATAGTTCTTGATACAATACACAGTTTAGTATAATTCTTGATACAATACATAGTTTGTTATTTTCTATATGGAATTATCTAAATCAACAAAGCGGGAGGAGTATGAAGTGAGAGCACAACATAAAAGCTATGCAATTTTATTTGTAATTTTGAAGTAAAGAGGTTGTTGAGAGGACTAGGAAGAGAGAATGTAGAGAGTGGTTCTTAATGATGAAGAAATAGCAGCCCAGCCCATCTGTGTGGGGTGCACCCGGTCCCAGAAGAAAGCTGACTTTGGCTTCTCACATACCGTATACAACTTGTTCCCTTTGTCATCAGCACTGCCACATTCATATTCACTGCTTATTGGCATGCAACATGGCTTCAAAGGGTTTTCAAGCTTCCACCTTCCTGTGTGCAAAAAACAATTACCATCGGTTAGTCGCAATTGCTGCTGTTTTTGTGCCTTAATGAAATTCACTAACTTAAAGAATTCAAGACTCTTTGAAAGAGTGGGAATCGACACTTAAGACTGGTTTGACCCACAGTTAGATCATGACTTTTGAAGCCCATTTATTATTCTTTAATTTAATTCTTTTTTACATCATTGATCACTGTTCTGCCACAATGAAAGCACTTTCTGGTCTCTCTGCCTCTGATATGTCGAGGAAGAAATTGGATATAAAGTCGACATTGTGTGAGTTTCTCGGTTATGGTGATCCAAAATTCGAATACAGACTGTGGGACCCAGCCCAGTAGAAAATGTTTAGGAGTTGAGACGTGGTATTCCATGAAGACAAGTTCTTCAATGAGAACAATGAACCCACATACTCCAGTGACTTAGATCAAGGTCCCATCTCCACTCCAGACACACCATCAACATCAACTCCTTCTCCTTCACCTGCACCGCCAGTCAGTCAGTTAGACGACAGTAGATCAGATGTTCCTTCTAGCAGTCACAGTGGCAGTATCAGTGTGCCAGCAGATATGTCTACAGATGAGACAGTTGATGAGCCTATATATGATTCAGTTGAGGACACAGTGGAGGATGATCATGACAGAGATAGACATTCGAGTGAGGGGAGCAACCCCCTAGTTCTTCTACATTTGAGAATGTTATACTTCCGAGGAGGTTTGTTAGAGAGCATATCCGATACAAGAGATATCTGAATTTAGATTATGTGTTGATGACTACTGAGGGGGAGCTTGAGAGCTATTCAGAGGACATAAGCAACAAATACATAATCCACTGGAGAAAAGCTATGGTAGAAGAGATGATGTCTCTAAAGAAGAACAACACATATGACTTAGTTGATCTACCAGTTGGCAAGAAGACCTTACAAAATAAATGGGTCTTTCGGGTGAAAATGATGGAGACAAAATGTTAAAGTATCAAGCCCGTTTAGTGGTGAAGGGTTTTGGACAGAAGAAGGAAGTGAATTTTGAAGAGATATTCTCACCAGTGGTGAAGATGAACTCTATACAAGTGATGTTGGGTTTGGCCGCGAGTCTACATCTTAAGATTGAACAGATGGACGTGAAGATGACATTTCTTCACGGTGACTTAAACGAGGAGATCTACATGAAACAACCCGAGTGGTTTGAGTTGAAGGGCAATGAGAATCTTGTTTGCTAACTCAAGAACAACTTGTACGGCTTGAAATAGGCACCGTGGCAATGGTACAAGAAATTCCACTCTTTCATGACATAAAAAGGATACAGACATACTTCAGGTGACTCATCTGTTTATTATCAGGAGTTCAAGGGTGATGAGTTCATCATTCTGTTATTATATGTAGACGACATGCTGATATTTGGAAAGAGTTTCGAATTGATTAAGCTAATGAAAGCAGACCTGTCAAAAGCTTTTGACATGAAAGACCTTGGCCCTGCAAGACAGATTTTGGGTATGGAGATTGATAGAGATAAAAAAAATATTACAACTCCATTAGCACTCCCCTTGTCGCTCATTTCAAGCTGAGTAAGGAATGTCAGAGACATAGAGAGACAAAATGAGTCAGATTCCATATCAGTCTGCAGTTGGTAGTCCATATACGCGATGGTTTGCACGAGACCTGATATTGCACATGCAGTTGGAGCGGTGAGCAGATTTATGTCGGACACATGATATGATCATTGGGAGGCAGTAAGATGGATCTTCTGATGCCTACGAGGTACAACTGGTATGGACATCATGTTTGGTGGAGACCCGTTGATTACCGGCTATACAGATGCAGATATGGCAGGTGACCTTGATGGTCACAAGTCCACTTCTGGATATGTTTTTACATTTGCTGGAGGAGCCGTCAGTTGGCAATCCAAGTTACAGAAGTGTGTAACACTTTCTATAGCAGAGGCAGAGCATATTGTTGCTACAGAAGCCGGGAAAGAGATGGTTTGACAAAAGGGATTCTTGTGGGAAATAGACATCAAATAGGAGGACTACATAGTTTATTATGACAGTCAGAGCGCCATCGACTTGAGTAAGAATGCCATGTATCACTCAAGACCTAAGCACATTGATTTGAGATATCACTGGTTGAGAGCAGCAATTGATGGAAAACAGATCATTGTGAAGAAGATTCATACAAACCTCAATCCAGCAGACGTGTTCACCAAAGTTCTTCCAAAGAACAAGTTTGAGTTCTGCGTATTGGTCTAGCCTCTACAGAAGATGACATCCATGTCAGAGTGTTCTCCTCCTCATAGGGTTGGAGGGGGAGATTGTTGTGGGCCAGCCCCACATTGGGCCTAGATAGTCTATTGGGCTTAGGCCCAGTCATAACTTAAGCCCTAGTTTAATTTATCTTTCTCTGTTTATTATTGTAAGCTAGTGTAATCTGTAGAGAGGCTGAGAGTTGAGAGACAGGGAAGATCAGAGAGAAAGAGATACCTTGTAATCCCTTGTACATTTTTCTCTACATAGTAGATTTTGATCTCGCTCCTTGGACGTAGGCATTCTTGTCGAACCACATAAATCTTGTGTCTTGTGTGTGTGATTTCATTTTGTGGTTTTTAATTTACTCCAACACATCGGACCATGGATGAAGTGAAGTGGACTGTAAGTATAATAAAATGGTTATGTTCTGCTCTGATTTTAAACTGTTTCCCACACAGATGGTGAACCTCTGATAACCCAGGTCGGGTTACAGCTATTTCAAGTCGGGTCTTATTCAGTTTGGATTTATTTTGGATCTTGTTAAACATATTTAGTTGATTTTCATCTATTTTGTGTTCGGGTTGGTTTACTCATTTACCTGACGAGACTTTTCTAGCAAGATATATACTGAAAGTAATCTTCAAATAGAGGTAGTACTCATGTGTGGTTGGATATATTGTATATAATTGTAGCAACAGTCATATTAGTTGGGTTTATCCATTTATAGATGAGTTTAGATTTGGGTTGTGTCATATTTTTAATTGGTTGAGTTGAGTTGAGTCATCTATTAAGATGAATGAGGTCAAATTTTGTCAGGTCTACTAAAACGTAGAGTAAGATAATACCAAAAGTTTAGCTTGATTAGATTTATCAATTCAATTTCTGTTCTTTTTCTCCCTCTGCTACATTTGGAAGAAAATGGCAATAAGAGAGATACTTTTCTTTGAGTGGTAAAGCAATGATCACCTTGACTGGTTGAGTTCTGTAGTATGGCTGAGAATGCAGTGTAGACATCAAGAACGACGGTTGTTGAGTTGTTGTTAACCTTGTTCAACTCAGCAACAGCTTTCTCCAGCAAGACATTGTGTAAAATGGGAATCTGATTTACTGTGTCATTGCACTTTTGGTTGGAATTGCTGACAGTTCTTTTAGGCAAACATCCCAACGGCTCCATATTGCTCACAGCAATTCTTCTCACGCCAATATCATTAATGCGTTTTAGATCCAATACAAGTTGATTAATCAAAGATGTAACGAAGTCTTGGATACCCTAATACATCAATGCAACGATCCAGATTAGGAAAGACATCTACTTATAGACATGGGAAATATTTATTTTTCGTTAAGAATGAACAAAGTGCTGTGTTGACGAGTGAAAGAAAATTGTCTCTTTTCTTCATTAATTTTTTTTAATCTTCTGAGATATAATTTTTTTGAAAAAAAAAAGAGAAAAAGTTTTTTTTTTTGGTTTCATTGGTAAAGAGTTCTTACTCTACAAAAGAAGAGTGAAAAGTTTCTTCTTTTGTGCTTTTCATTTTCTACAATAAAAATGAGAAACCATCTCTTAAAGATAACAAGAATTTTAATGTAAATGGACCCATAAGTTCTACACAATTTGTGCTTTCAAAATTTAAAATCTCGGCCGATATCTTTCTCTTTCTAACTAACTATTTTTTATTTCTTTTAAAAAATTCAGAAAATTTATAGGAAATTAAGAATATTATGGGTTTCATGAATATGTAATTTTTTCCATTAAATATCGGTCATTTAGATGATCAAATATTGTTTTTAAATTAATAACACGAGAATTTCAAATATTTCTAAAAAAATGATAAAAGAATTATACTGAGAAAGATCTTTTAGACTTTCTTGAATTTAAAAAAAAAATGAAAAGTCACAATTAATTATTTCCATAAAAAATGAGTTTCCATCGATTTTCAAAATGCACTATTGATTTTCTATTGTTTTAAAAAGAATATCATTAATTTTTCATCAAAAAAGAATTGTCACATTTAATTTTCTAGAAAAAAATGAAAAAATCACCATAAATTAAGTCACCATTAATTTTCATTTTGAAAAAAGAAAAACTAGCATTAATAATTTTTCATTAAAAACGAAAAATTAGCCTTAATTATTTTACATTAAAAAACGAAAAACTAGCATTAATTACTTTTCATTAAAAAACGAAAATTTATATCGAAAATGTGCATTTAATTTTTTTCATGTTTGTTGGAACTCAAAAATGTGGTTGATTCCAACGGTCAAGCACATGCAAAAAATTAATTTTTTTTTTTGAAAAAAACAAGAGAAAACGGTTTGAAAACATAATTGCATATTTCGGGTACATTTTTTAAATTTTGGAAAAAATAAAAAAATCACCGACATAATCTGTTTTTGTTTTAATTACTTCTGCCGATTTTTAAGTATATCGACTGATATCCGGGCCGATATAATGGACATGATATCAGCCGATATTCCTGAGATTTATTGTGTATGGCCGATACTAATCGTATCGGCCAATACATATGAGGTTCAAAAACTCGAGATGTATTGGCATATTTTCACCTTTGCTTCCATTGATCCATTCCTGGCGAAGTAGGTGGTGTAGTCATTGCCAGCCACAGAAACAAGGGCCATGGACTGTTGCAGGTCCTGCTCTGTGTAGACACCTTCTTTGATCAGCTGCTGAAAGAAATCGATCTGTGTCGTCATGTTCGGGAAGGGTACCAACGTATTGAAGACCCCGGTTCCTCCATACGCAAAATTCATCCCGTGTCGTAATGGTTTCGGGCCGAGTTTCCTCAATTTATATGGGATGGGAGATCTGATTCCTACAAAGGATGCTGCCAAGAGAAGGAAAAACAAGTTAAGTTAATGGGAGCAAAGAGTGAGGATCAAGGGAAAAAAAGTGAAGGGCTTATGCTGTTCATGGGCCCACTATGCGATTGGGTTTCCGCCCATTCACTGGCCTTGTGTCGATAATGTAATCTTGTACTGATTGAATAATTTTAAACACTCAATCAGGATTTCTAGTCATTAAGGTGAAGTTGGAGCATTATGATATCGATTATCCACGACAAAGCATATGGTCGGCCTAGTCGGCCCACCAAACTATCATGGTTAAGGCTATCACATGAAGGGTCTAAAAATTCACCCAGCGTGGGCCTCATGTATTTCAAAATATATCTTGCATTGTGAAACTTCTGGGCTTGGGCCTTTTGCATTCCGAGTTTTCTTTTCGTTGGTGATTTGGATCAGCCTAAGCTGGGTCCATCCATTACCATTGGCGAAGTATTCAACTCCAACTTATTTAATAATCATGAAAATAATTTGGGATTTGTAGTTGAATATGATGATTATCTGGGTAAAAAATACAGTGTTAGCCGACAAGTCTGTTAATGGATCTGGATGAGCCCAAGCCCAAATCCAATTATTAATTTAGTATAAATATCGATTCATGTTTGATTATTATTATTTTTTTTAAAAAAGGTTGAATCATCTAGATAACCATGTATTCAGATATTTGCTGGCACCCCTACTTGGCTTCCATAATTAAAACTTTCACCCTGTGAGGGTTTATGTTTTAGGAGGATTCACAAAATCTCTCATCAATATCTAGGAATTAAGATACTTATTTTTGGATAAATCAAATTATATCTACGGTGATAAAGCACATACCTATTCAAATCATATCTGATTTCCTTTTTCTTCCTCTTTAAGTTATCTTTCATGAATGGCACGTGTGAAAAAATAAAAGAACAAAAAGATAGATCATATATAAGATGATATTTTATAAATTTTTAATAAAAAAATTAGACTGGTGAAGACATTAATTTCACTTTTAATTTTAATTAGTAATTCAACCTAAAGTTTTTTTTTAAGAAATTCATACAGCATATTCTCAACTGATAATTTTTTTGTTCAAGTTTCTAAAATTAGACTAGATGTCTTGGATTCGACTTTTCTCGGACGTACATGATATACACGACGTTTGCAAGTAATTCTGTGTATCTATGGGATTAATCTCACTTTCAATGTGGGATGATGATATCCATGTTTTTAAAGAAAATTGTGTGAAAGTGCATGGAAGGGAAAGAAAGAGAGGATTACATTTTTAAAAACGAAAATGAAAAGAGGAGAGGAGCCGCTTTCACTTGGGAAGAAAGAGACGTAGAGCCCAGAATAACAAAAAACACAAGATGATCACCCAAATGGGTTACGGATCACAGGGTATTATTTAACTGTTGCTTATTTAGACTTTTGTCTATTAAATAAAGTGGTGAAAGGATTGTTGAAATCCATCATTTTTTTAAATCTGCAGTCTATTAAAATCACTTTAATTGAATTGAGCAAACTATATTTTAAAGGTCATAAAACTTAGAGATTCAAAATAAAATAAAATATTAAATTTTGAGAGCTTTAAAAACATAATTTGATAAATAGATCAAAGTCATTTTTAGTAAACTAGGTATTTGAGAAAAAAATCATTTTAATAAGTCAATCATTATCTGATTTAATAGGCTATAAGTTGGGATCAAGGTGTGACCCAGCATGCTGATCATCCTATATAGCTATATAACATAGGAAAGTAAAGTAAGACAGAGTCATTCTTTATCATTCTCATCACATGAAGATGTGAAAAGTTCCAATTATTTCTATTAACATCAAAATAAGATAAGCACAGAGAGAGAGAGTGTAATCAAAGTGTTACTTTAGGAAAAGAGAACATTCATAATGGAAAGCTAAAGGAAAAAAGGACTGTCCATATTTCAGTGAGAGCCCATCATGATTTCATGCATTGTTAGAAGTTCAGAATTCTTTGAAAGAAATGTGCACTCATGATGAAATTATAAAAAATATAAAACAAGTAAAACCTTGGATGTGTGAGGCACCATGAGAGAACAGAAAAAGAAGAAATAAAAAACTTGAGATAAGGAAAACCCCAAGAGGAAAGGAAAAAGAATCATTTATCAAAGATGGAGAGAAAGAGAGAGAGGACAAATCAATGCAGATCATCCAGTATAAAAAACATGACAAACTTGCTAAAATCCACTTAAATGGAATAAAAAGAATGCTAGGCAGATCAGAGAACTCACCCAAGTAGTCAGTCAAGATCCGGCCATCCGAAAAGCGACCGCTCGGCTTGCCGGGGAAGGTGATACCGTAAGGTTCCTTCCACGGCACATCCACTTTTCTAAAATTCCCAGTATCCACATATGAATCACCGAAGACAAAAAACTTCTGCAGATTAAGACCTTGCGCTCCAACAACATACCCTACATCATAGATGCAAAAAACCCACAAAAATCTCATGTTGAGTTGAAGTCTTTTATCAGTTATCACTCTCTAAATCGATTAAAAAGAAGCAGTGGAAGCCCATAAGTTGAAAATGAAAAGAGAGAGAATCAGCATCTCTTCTTCCTTACCTGTCACCACAGCCAAGCAGATACAGAACAAGGATAGCTTTACTCTCTCCATTGCTGAAGGCAAAGATGAAAATTGTTTGCCTTAAGGTAGGATTTATGAGAATAACTTGGTAAATAAATGAAGCAGGAAGGAAAGGAGAATAATGTGAGATCTCCTCTCTATCTCTATATTGTAAATATATATAGTAGTAAGTATTGGTACTTTGACACCTAAATGTATTGTCGCCATGTTAAGTTAAGCACAATGTTGTTGGACGTGGCTCAAATTAGGCCTTATCCAACGTGGATGGTAGTTGACGTTCGAAGTCTTCAACGCATGTAAGGCACCGATTGCATGGAGAAAATCTATTTAATGGACCAGAATTAGGAAACAAAATCATTAACAGAGAACAATAGGATGCAACCAGCGTGGGTTTTACCTAGGTATACAAGCGCTCGTGTCCTCTCAACACAAGTTGACGCCTAAGGCAAAAATTCTAAACGGAGTCTTCTTAGTTTTTAATATATTATTATAAATAATATTTAATTAAAATTTTAATTATATAATAAAAAAATATCAAAAATTTATTTTTCTTCTTTTTTGAGATTCAAAATTACTAATTAATTTTTTGTATTCAAGTTTTCTAAAATATCATTTTCAATTGATAGGTGTAACCACACCTTGGCAACATGATTACAGACCTCCAAGGTAGGCCCAAGGTTTCCTTGGGTCTCAAAAAAAAAAAAAAATTCGATAATATGGCTAATTCACTTAATCTTTCTTCTGACAATGTTGATCGTAGTTAAGATTTTATTAATTTTACTTTTGAAAAACTTTTTTCTGCAGAAGCATCTGTTATAGGTATTATTAATAATATTCGGTATGCAATATAAGCATTTAGAAACGAATCTAGTCTTTTAATATAATTCAGAATTTCAATTGGAGTTATTATTTCTGTTTGTAAATTTCTCTTAAAACTTTTAACTCTGAAAACAAGATGTAACCATCATGATGGATTGGCATATGGGTTCATGTGATTAGTTGGATCATGGTTGATGGATCTGAGCCATTGAATTCAAAGGTTGCCCCTTTGATTGGCTATATATTCAAATATTAGATTTAAAAAATCATCCAAACCATCCATAACGCTTGGAGTTGAACCAACATGAGATCATTATTTGTTGCATTAGAACTGTAACACCTCGGATTTTCAGATCATTATTTTATATGACACTTACTCTTTTAAATTTTGAATTTTAGAATTAAACCTTATTTGGATCAAGAATTGGGCCATGACCCAATTAAGACCCAACAAATGGTGGAATTCGTTTTATTAAAATTTAAATGGGTAGGATTAAATTAGTGGTGAATCATACCCAATTTTGAATAAAGGATATTATGGCCGAGTAGTGGATTTGAAATATCCAAGTAGATGTTAAAAAAAAATCAAATAAAGGTTATCTTGGCCGAATTTTAGATAATGATTTACATATTATGCACATGAGAGATATGTGGGATTTTTAAATCCACAATGATATGCTAGATATTTAAAAAGGGATGAAATATCTATGAATTAAATTTAAAGAATATTTGGATTATGATTAGGATTATGCGCATAGTACTTGCTAATAAAAATTAAAGGAAGTCTTAATAAGGCAAGGGAAACTCGGATATGGCTAATTAAAGAGGGAAAGTCGGCCATGGTTAAATAAGGAAGGTTTGACATATGTCCAGTGTTTTGATTATAACGTTTCACTCTGATATCCGATTGATTTGATTCTTTTTGCATTGGAAAGAATATTTCAATAGCTACAACTTGTAGTTTAACAAATTTTCTGATTCGGAAGTTAACAAGGTCGAAACGGGGCTACAATATAGTATATGTGTAATAACAGGGAATACAAGGGGTACACGGCTAGGGATTGCTTATCTTAAGAAATTTCTAATGTGAGATTAAGTAGATCTTAATAAAAGGAGAAGCCCAAGGGGGTGCATGATTTTTATAACCCCATTAGCAAGTTTTATTCTTCGCTCTCCCTCTCTCAATTCATCACTCTCTACCACACCAAAGCAAGAGAAGGAAGGGCAGCAACTAGAAGGTGTTCTTGTTTGGAGGAAAAAAAAATAAGAAGAAGGGAGAAAGATTAGAAGATCAAGGAAGAGGCTAGTATTTAAGTGTTTAATGTTATAATATGATTTATGAAATCAAAAGAACCATAGGGTTCGGCCATAGTGCATGGCCGAACCCCATGGTAAGATTTGTTCAATTAATTGGTTTTAAAGATTGAAAACCATGGTGTGTTCTTGATTCATTGATTGGGTTTATATTTTAGATTTTGGATCATGGAAATCATGGTTATTTCATAATGGTTTGAATAATGAAAACCATGGGGATTTATGGTTTAGATTAACAAATTTAAATGATGAAAATCCATGGAGGAGTTTGATGATAATTAAAGAAAATTGGATGGACATTGGGTCGGCCTTGGTATGGCCTAACCATGATGTTTTGTGGTTAAGCTTTGGGATCCAAAATGATAAAAAGAAGAGGTGAGGTTCGGCCATGGTGTATGGCCGAACCCCACCAAACTTTTATGAAAGTGATGATCGGTTTTGATGGATCTAAACCAAGGGCTAAGATCATGAACCATAGGGTTCGGCCAAGGTGCATGGCCAAACCCCATGGGGTAATCTGGAATTGAAATTAAATAGGAAACTATCTAATTAAGGGAAGGGGTGGCTAAATTAGAAAGCACTCCAATTTTGGAAAGGAGTTCTAATCTTAGAAAGTTTCCGTTTATGGAAAGTAAGAATCTATATATGGAAACCTTCCATTTATGGAAGAAGTTGGTAAAAATGGTAAAACCATCTAATTTTGGAAGGTATTTCCAAATATGGAAAGGAGGTTACATATTAAGGAAAGTTTCCATTCTTGGAAGTGGATATTAAAATTAGAAAGTATCTACTTAAAGACCATAAAAGTTATTTATGGAAACCATTCCAAGAATGGAAGCTAAGGGCTTGATTATTGAACCTAATTGAATGAAGGGATTAATTGACATGAGTGAGGTTCGGTCACAATGTATGGCCGAACCCCACTAGGGTTTAGTTTTTGGAAACTTTGTTATTTATGGCATATGATATTCAATCATAGAAGGGTTGATGTTTAATTAAGAAACCTTCTAATTGTGGACCTTAGGTTAAAAATGGAAGGTGGAGATATTTTTAGAAAACTTTCCAATTATGGAAAGGTAGAGATTATACACCATAGGGTTCGGCCATGGTGTATGGCCAAACCCCATTGTCTAAAATTAAGGGATTAAAGGTATCAATAATTAAAGGTTAAGGTCTGATTGAGGAAATCAGATTATGAACCTAAGTCATGAGTTAAGTTATGTGTAGTTTTAAATAAAATAAAAGGGTACAATGTATGATAAGAATTGATGGAGAAGGGAATGGCAAAAATGTAATTAAGATAACAAAGTAGGAGAACCA
The DNA here is from genome assembly GCA_013350335.1 of Chimonanthus salicifolius. NCBI lineage: Eukaryota > Viridiplantae > Streptophyta > Magnoliopsida > Laurales > Calycanthaceae > Chimonanthus > Chimonanthus salicifolius. The sequence continues at coordinate 53,036,129 of CM023532.1, forward strand.
TGGGTTCGGCCATGATGTATGGCCGAACCCCATGTGTTATGTTTGATGAACTTATTTGATGAGGGAAGTTTTTAAGGTCTAATTATGGGAGATTTAAAGGAAGAAGGAAACCAATGACAATTTGGTAAATATGAGAGAATGTTGGACATAAGGTTCGGCCATGGTGTATGGCCGAACCCCATGAGTTATTTTTTATGGCATTGAGTATTTTGGAAGCATGAAAGGATAACTTGGAACCTAAGCAAAGAAAAGGGGCTAGGGTTACCAACAGTGGCATTTTTGTAAATATGTATAAAAAAATGGTAAACCATGGGTTCGGCCATGGTGTATGGCCGAACCCCATGGTGTTTTGTTTATAGACTTAAAACCTTATAATTAGGTGAGTTTTGGTGTTGATTTATTATTATATCATAAGGTAACGGGATCTCGCAAGCGGTACGCGATCGGTGATCGAATCTTAGACGGAAACGCAAGGACTTGTGAACGGTCTTAGGTAGGATTCCACCTCTTTGAAACCATGGATTATGTACTTGTTTTTATCTTATGTTTGATGAAAATGTGTTTCAAAGGATCTGATTTATTATTGAATTTCAAATGCGACGTTTACCTTGATTTAAATGGCATGGATTAATTTTGTTCAAAAGGTGATTTTAAATTCTAGGTTTTATTTGTATAAAGAGCATGAATTGGATATGTTTTCAAATGATGATTTTCAATGTTATGTTTATGTTATAAAATAACATGCGTTTCATTGGCATCTCATGCATGGCATGGGGTGAAGGATTTATAACCGGAGGGGTCACACTCCGTCGGGGCGTCCGAAAAACCTATGTGTAACACCTTGATGTGATTTCCATCAAGAAGATTTCCGGAGGGTCCACACTCCGTCGGGACGACCGAAAGACCTATGTGGTAGGCACACTTTATGTACAGGTGATGGGTGGGACTCATTGCATATTTGTCATCATTGCATGGCATGGATTTATAAGGTTTTGATATCACTATGTTATATGATATGTTTGTACTAGCCATGTGCTAGCCGTAACTGGAATACCTACTGGGCGCGTTGTACTAACGCCCTACTTCTACCCTATAGTTGGTGATACAGGTAATCAGGGAAACAATGAACCTAAGGCGGACCAGGCATAGGAGCATTCGAAGATCTAGTTTATATGCTTTGCATAAAATTACTCATGAACTTGTATTTGAGTATTCGGATTTTGGAATGTAATAACTTAGATGGTTGAATGCTTTGGTTTGATGATTATGACGTACTTTGCTATCTGAATGGATTAGAACTTGGTTCTAATATGATTCCGTAGTTTTATGATTCTATTCCGCAAGTCGGTATGGCTATGTGTGAACCATTTTATTGGACTGAGTCCATACACACATAGGGTTGGCCAGTTAAGGGTCGGACTTTGGAAGTTCGGACTTAGCTGGTGTCGTGACGTCCCGCGCTCTATCACTCTACTCTGTTATAAAAAAAAAATATACACTGAATTTACGGGAACAAGCGAGTGAAAAAGGGTGGGGCGTTACAGTTGGTATCAGAGCGAACCCGAAACTTGAATCTTTCAGAGTAAGTTAATCTGGTCTCGTGCATTAATTTACTTCGTGAGACTCAGACGGATGATAGCAAATGAAGTACAGTCAAAATAATCAGATTATCAAACGTAGTAACATAGGATGTATTTCCCCGGAAACAAAACAAAATCAAGAGAGCTTATTTGGCAATTTCCCCAAAACAAGAGACATTATGGGATACATAGGAAAGTTCCCCAAACAAGAGACATTATGAGATACATAGAGAAATTCCCCCAGAACAAAGGCTAATTGAGTAGATTTATTGTTGGCATTTGATATGCTTCTATTTTTGTGATGCAGAAGATTAGCCTAAGTGGTGGTAAGAGAATGTCGGGGAAAAAGGAAAGATTTTGTAAAGGTTATGGTTACGTTTTGAAGGGTTTGTTCTAACCTTACCTATTGTGAGGAAAGTTTGATAAAATTTCAATAAAGAAGGCAAATTTAAGAGTTTACTAGGATTTTGGCACTGAGATGTAGGTGACGAGGTCACTTGATTTTATTGAGATATAGCATGGGTACGTTTCACACATGATATTGATGAGATAAATATATAGATTTCATGAGTAAGGCTTGGAGTGGCTGTAAGACCGTGGGAACCTCGATATGAAGTACGGAGACTTGGTCCCGTAGGGATACCGTTGAGGAGTGGGTCCCTCGCATGCTACGCGCTGGAGGGCGCTCTCACGGTTGTTTTGCACACTTGATGTGCGGGATGCATAGAGCTAGGTACTATTTTACCCCGTGTGGGTGGTACTAGCTTCATCAGACACGGTTCGACCGCCTTAGAGCTCGACTGAATCACCCTTGGGGTGAAGGGATACAGGGCGGGGTAGACCGGATCACGTTGGACGTGGGTCTTCCTTTTAGTAAGTCATGGGCTTTAAGTCTTGCTAAGGGGTCGGGGTATGTTTATGTTTTTATATTGTTGCTATAGGCACGTAGTGAGGCTTTCGAGTGTTGTTCCTGCAGGATAGAATATCTCAGGGTAGATTATGTGCCCTGGATTAATTATGCCAAGGATGGATTATGCCCATGAATGGATTATACCTAGAAGGGGCTTATATTCATGGATGATTATTAATCATGGATAGATGATACTCATTGATAAAGTAGTACCAGGGATGGATGTGTATAACCGCGGATGTTGATTCCCGTGGTGGTTTAGATTAATGTTAGATATCAGTACCATGGTAGACATGTCGGTAGTATGATGGACCTGTTGGTCTCATAGATAACATATAGACCTAATGATTGGGATGTGTTTTTGAATTACGTCCCACGTATAAGGAAAAGGTGTTAGTCGTATTATGACTTGTATCACAGGAAAGTTAGTGTGGAAAGATACTCGATATCATAGAAGTTTTGAATAAAAGGTGTTAGTCACATGGTGACTTATGTACAAATGAAGATATACATATATTTGGAAATATACTTAAGGGAAAAGTCTAGTGAAACTCGAATGGGAAACTATGGGCGACTGCCGAGTTAGACTGATCACCTGACTCTGTAGTGCCGATAGAATTCCAGGAGAGTGAAGTTAAGAGTCTAGTGAAACTCGATTGGGAAGCTATGGGCTACTACGAGTGAGGCTGGCCACCTGACTCTATAGTTTAGCTAATGGAGTTCCATGAGAGTGCAACTAGAAAACCTAGTTAAGATGGGATCAGGAAGAACATGCTGAACACCTGGGAATAGTTCTGGACATTTTGAGGAAGAACCAGTTATATGCTAAAGCTAGTAAATGTGAATTTTGGTTACCTGAGGTTAACTTTTTGGGACATGTTATATCGGAAGAAGGCATAGCTGTGGACCTGGCTAAGATAGCGGCAGTAAGAGACTGGAAAGCGCCAAAGAATGTAACCGAGATCCGTAGTTTCTTGGGATTGGCAGGTTATTACAGGAAATTTATTATGGACTTCTCAAAAATTGCATCTCCATTGACTCGACTCACTCAGAAAGGAGTCAAATATGTATGGTCGGATTTGTGCAATCAAAGGTTTGAAGAACTGAAGAAGAGACTTACCACTGCTCCCATCCTAGTTTGCCGGAACGGGGCAGGAATTACGAGGTATATTGTGATGCCCCAGGAGAGGGACTGGGGTGTACACTCAGTCAAGGTAATCGTGTGGTGGCATTTGGATCAAGACAATTGAAAATACATGAACGTCTTTATCCTACGCACGATCTTGAACTAGCTGCAGTGGTCTTCTCTCTCAAAAGTTGGAGACATTACCTTTATGGCGATAAATTTGAAGTGTTTTCAGATCATAAGAGCTTGAAATACTTGTTTGACCAGAAATAGCTCAACTTGAGGCAGCGCCGATGGATGGAATATCTGGTAGATTATGAGTTCGCACTGCAATATCACACTGGTAAGGCAAACAAAGTGGCGGATGCCCTCAGTCATTTATCATATGCATCAGTGGCATGTTTGATCAGGACAGAATGGGAGATGCTGAATACTGTTCGGGAGTTTAGACTTTATCTCAACAATCATGGGACTATGTACAGTACGAACATAAGGTCCAACATGGTTACCAAAATTGAACAGGAACAACGAACAGACCCAGAAGTGAAGGAAATTTGGGCCAAGTTGTCCAATGGTGAAGTCATACCGGAATGGGAATTACGACCAGGACGGGGTCTTGCATTCCGAGGAAGGATATATGTACCTGAGAACTGCAGAAAAGAATTATTGGTTGAGGCGCATCAGACCAAACTCTCTATTCATCCGGACAGCACAAAGATGTATCACGACCTGAAAAGACATTATTGGTGGCACGGATTAAAAAGAGATGTAGTAATGTTTGTGGCTCATTGCTTAACATGTCAGTGGGTTAAGAAGGAACATCAGAAGCCACCAGGGTTACTCAAACCCTTACTAGTGCCGGAGTGGAAATGGGAGCACATCTCTATGGATTTTGTTACATGATTACCAAGGTCATCAAAGGGCAACGATGCGATATAGGTCGTGGTAGATCGACTGACCAAGTCAGCACATTTCATTCCTATTAAGATGACCGATTCATCTGAGACTTTGGGTCGGCGGTATATTAAGGATATCATCAGGTTGCATGGTATACCTCAGACTATTGTGTCTGACAGAGACGGTCGATTCACAGGAAGGGTATGGCAGAGCATGCAATTGGCCATGGGAACAGATTTATTGATTAGCACGACATTTCATCGGCAAACTGATGGATAGTCTGAGAGGACAATAGAGACACTGGAGGACATGCTGAGAGCATGTATGTTAGATTTCAAGGGTGGATGGGAGGACCACTTGCCATTGGTAGAATTCTCATACAACAACAGTTACCAGGCAAGCCTCCAGATGGCACCATTCGAGGCATTATATGGTAGACCGTGTAGGTCACCAGTATGCTAGACAGAGGCCGGTGAGCCTGCATTGATTGGACTCGCATTGGTTGCAGAGACTACATCGCAGATACAGTTGATACGACAGCACCTATTGACTGCGCAGAACCGTTAGAAGAGTTATGCTGACAAGAGAAGGAGGTTCCTTGAATTTGAAGTGGGAGACATGGTGTTCTTGAAAGTCTCACCGTGAAAGGGACACATGAGGTTTGGAAAGAAAAGGAAATTATCACCAAGGTATGTGGGACCATTTTCCATCATAAGACGGATGGGGGACGTGGCTTATCGATTGGCACTCCCATCACAGTTGGCATCTTTACACGATGTGTTCCATATATCTATGTTGAGAAAGTATAATCCTGATCCTTCTCACGTATTGAACGTACAAGACATAGAGGTTCAGAGCGACGTGACATATGTCGAGAAGCCTGTCCGAGTGGTGGACACAGAACAAAGGGTGTTACGGAACCGAACGATCCAGTTTGTCAAGGTAGTATGGGATCGACACGGCGTTGAGGAAGCTACATGGGAACTCGAGTCAGAAATGAGGAAAGCTCATCCTGAGCTATTTATATAAATATTCGAAATCCTACTTCACTCGATTTTCGGGACGAAAATTTTAAAAAGAGGATTGTATTTTAACACCTCGGATTTTCAGATCATTATTTTATATGACACTTACTCTTTTAAATTGTGAATTTTAGAATTAAACCTTATTTGGATCAAGAATTGGGCCATGACCCAATTAAGACCCAACAAATGGTGGAATTGTTTTTATTAAAATTTAAATGGGTAGGATTAAATTAGTGGTGAATCATACCCAATTTGAATAAAGGATATTATGGCCGAGTAGTGGATTTGAAATATCCAAGTAGATGTTAAAAAAAAATCAAATAAAGATTATCTTGGCCGAATTTTAGATAATGATTTACATATTATGTACATGAGAGATATGTGGGATTTTTAAATCCACAACGATATGCTAGATATTTAAAAAGGGATGAAATATCTATGAATTAAATTAAAAGAATATTTGGATTATGATTAGGATTATGCGCATAGTACTTGCTAATAAAAATTAAAGGAAGTCTTAATAAGGCAAGGGAAAGTCGGATATGGCTAATTAAAGAGGGAAAGTCGACTATGGCTAAATAAGGAAGGTTTGACATATGTCCAGTGTTTTGGTTATAACTTTTACTCTGATATTCGATTGCTTTGATTCTTTTTGCGTTGGAAAGAAGATTTCCAACTTCGTAATTTACCAATTTTTCTGATTCGGAAGTTAACAAGGTCGAAACTGGGCTACAATATAGTATATGTGTAATAACGGGGAATACAAGGGGTACACGGCTAGGGATTGGTTATCTTCAGAAATTTCTAATGTGGGATTAAGGAGAGCTTAATAAAAGGAGAAGCCCAAGGGGGTGCATGATTTTTACAACCCCATTAGCAAGTTTTATTCTTCTCTCTCCCTCTCTCAATTCATCACTCTCTTCCACGCCAAAGCAAGAGAAGGAAGGGCAGCAACTAGAAGGTGTTCTTGTTTGGAGGAAAAAAAAATAAGAAGAAGGGAGAAAGATTAGAAGATCAAGGAAGAGGTTAGTATTTAAGTGTTTAATGTTACAATTTGATTTATGAAATCAAAAGAACCATAGGGTTCGGCCATAGTGCATGGCCGAACCCCATGGCAAGATTTGTTCAATTAATTGGTTTTAAAGATTGAAAACCATGGTGTGTTCTTGATTCATTGATTGGGTTTATATTTTAGATCTTGGATCATGGAAATCATGGTTATTTCATAATGGTTTGAATAATGAAAACCATGGGGATTTATGGTTTAGATTAACAAATTTAAATGATGAAAATCCATGGAGGAGTTTGATGATAATTAAAGAAAATTGGATGGACATTGGGTCGGCATTGGTATGGCCAAACCATGATGTTTTGTGGTTAAGCTTTGGGATCCAAAATGATAAAAAGAAGAGGTGAGGTTCGGCCATGGTGTATGGCCGAACCCCACCAAAATTTTATGAAAGTGATGATCGGTTTTGATGGATCTAAACCAAGGGCTAAGATCATGAACCATAGGGTTCGGCCAAGGTGTATGGCCAAACCCCATGGGGTAATCTGGAATTGAATTTAAATAGGAAACTATCTAATTAAGGGAAGGGGTGGCTAAATTAGAAAGCACTCCAATTTTGGAAAGGAGTTCTAATCTTAGAAAGTTTCCGTTTATGGAAAGTAAGAATCTATATATGGAAACCTTCCATTTATGGAAGAAGTTGGTAAAAATGGTAAAGCCATCTAATTTTGGAAGGTGTTTCCAAATATGGAAAGGAGGTTACATATTAAAGAAAGTTTCCATTCTTGGAAGTGGATATTAAAATTAGAAAGTATCTACTTAAAGACCATAAAAGTTATTTATGGAAACCATTCCAAGAATGGAAGGTAAGGGCTTGATTATTGAACCTAATTGAATGAAGGGATTAATTGACATGAATGAGGTTCGGTCACAATGTATGGCCGAACCCCACTAGGGTTTAGTTTTTGGAAACTTTGTTATTTATGGAATATGATATTCAATCATAGAAGGGTTGATGTTTAATTAAGAAACCTTCTAATTGTGGACCTTAGGTTAAAAATGGAAGGTGGATTTATTTTTAGAAAACTTTCCAATTATGGAAAGGTAGAGATTATACACCATAGGGTTCGGCCATGGTGTATGGCCGAACCCCATGGTCTAAAATTAAGGGATTAAAGGTATTAAATATTCAAGGTTAAGGTCTGATTGAGGAAATTAGATTATGAACCTAAGTCATGAGTTAAGTTATGTGTAGTTTTAAATAAAATAAAAGGGTACAATGTATGATAAGAATTGATGGAGAAGGAAATGGCAAAAATGTAACTAAGATACCAAAGTAGGAGAACCATGGGTTCGGCCATGATGTATGGCCGAACCCCATGTGTTATGTTTGATGAACTTATTTGATAAGGGAAGTTTTTAAGGTGTAATTATGGGAGATTTAAAGGAAGAAGGAAACCAATGACAATTTGGTAAATATGAGAGAATGTTGGACATAGGGTTCGGCCATGGTGTATGGCCGAACCCCATGAGTTATTTTTTATGGCATTGAGTATTTTGGAAGCATGAAAGGATAACTTGGAACCCAAGCAAAGAAAAGGGCTAGGGTTACCAACAGTGGCATTTTTGTAAATATGTATAAAAAATTGGTAAACCATGGGTTCGGCCATGGTGTATGGCCGAACCCCATGGGGTTTTGTTTATAGACTTAGAACCTTATAATTAGGTGAGTTTTGGTGTTGATTTATTATTATATCATAAGGTAATGGGATCTCGCAAGCGGTACGCGATCGGTGATCGAATCTTGGACGGAAACGCAAGGACTTGTGAACGGTCTTAGGTAGGATTCCACCTCTTTGAAGCCATGGATTATGTACTTGTTTTTATCTTATGTTTGATGAAAATGTGTTTCAAAGGATCAGATTTATTATTGAATTTCAAATGCTACGTTTACCTTGATTTAAATGGCATGGATTAATTATGTTCAAAAGATGATTTTACATGCTAGGTTTTATTTGTATAAAGAGCATGAATTGGATATGTTTTCAAATGATGATTTTCAATGCTATGTTTATGTTATAAAGTAGCATGCGTTTCATTGGCATCTCATGCATGGCATGGGGTGAAGGATTTATAACCGGAGGGGTCACACTCCGTCTGGGCGTCCGAAAAACCTATGTGCAACACCTTGATGTGATTTCCATCAAGAAGATTTCCGGAGGGTCCACACTCCGTCGGGATGACCGAAAGACCTATGTGGTAGGCACACTTTATGTACAGGTGATGGGTGGGACTCATTGCATATTGTCATCATTGCATGGCATGAATTTATAAGATTTTGATATCACTATGTTATATGATTGTTTGTACTAGCCATGTGTTAGCCGTAACTGGAATACCTACTAGGCGCGTTGTACTAACGCCCTACTTCTACCCTGTAGTTGGTGATACATGTAATCAGGGAAACAATGAACCTAAGGCGGACCAGGCATAGGAGCATTGGAAGATCTAGTTTATATGCTTTGCATAAAATTACTCATGAACTTGTATTTGAGTATTCGGATTTTGGAATGTAATAATTTAGATGGTTGAATGCTTTGGTTTGATGATTATGTCGTACTTTGCTATCTGAATGGATTAGAACTTGGTTCTAATATGATTCCGTATTTTGATGATTATGATTCCGCAGTTTTATGATTCTATTCCGCAAGTCGGTATGGCTATGTGTGAACCATTTTATTGGACTGAGTCCATACACACATAGGGTTGGCCAGTTAAGGGTCGGACTTTGGAAGTTCGGACTTAGCTCGTGTCATGACGTCCCGCGCTCTATCACTCTACTCTGTTATAAAAAAAATATATACACTGAATTTATGGGAACAAGCGAGTGAAAAAGGGCGGGGCGTTACAAGAACATCAAGCTAATGTGCTGCCAGCTTGGATTTACACAAAAAAAAGACTGAAATCTTCATTTTTTTTTTATTCCTCGATAAAGATTAGCAATTAAACCTAAAAAAATCTATGCAAACATGAATAAAATGTTTTTTTCAAGCATTATAGAAGACAAAGAGCCCGAATTGTCTTCTCTACACTTTGGGGATTTAACTCATCAAAAAGAGGTAAAAAAAGGTTTTTTCTTTCATTGATAGATCATAAATTAGAGGAAAAAATACAACAAAGATAAAATAAGAGGGAATCCGATATCACTTTTTCCCACTCTTATGCCATTTAACTAGAAGTTAATAAAAAAAAAAAAACCCTAATAGACTTTCAAATAAAGAACAAAAAAAGGGGTTTTAGATAGCTTTCTCAATGAGATGAACTTTAACCCTATTCAATGAAAAATCCAAAGAACTTTCTTAGCCATTAACCGTATTTAATGAGAGGACCTTTCTTAGTCATTAATGGAAAAAATAAAATAAACCCTATTCAAGAAAACCCTAAATCTTTCATTATTTCTTGAATATGGCTACTAAATCTATTCAAGAACCTACATTCCAATAAATTTAATTAAAATATGCCATTAAAAAAAGATTTACCTATTGTTTTTGGGTTGTCCTGTTGTGAGGCTTGTGCCGTTGTGGTCCCCAATTCCAAATCCTGCCCAAATACAAATTATCAATCAATAAAGTAGTGTAGAAACTAGAGTCTAGAGAAAGAGAGATTAGAGAAGGTGGTTAGAGCTTCCACTGGAGCAATAAAACGAGTCGATTGGAGAGAGAGAGAATCGTTTGCAAGCTTGAAGCAACACACGGTTCGTTTGGAGCAGTAGAGAGTCGTTGAAGGCTTGGAGTAATTTCTTGAGGAGATTTTTTCAAGAGATAACAACTATATTAAAAGAAAGAATAAAATATAGGAGAGCTTTATCTCACCGGCCATGCTTTCTCTTATTTTGGAACATGTGGCATTTCCTGATTGGAAGCTACATTAAAAAAAAAAAAAACAATTTTATATATAATAAAAGTGTACCCAAAATTTGGGGCCTTCCTAAATGGGGGGCTTAAAGCAACGACTTTAGTTGCCTTATGCTAGAGCCTACCCTGCTAAGCACGTGAGAACACCAGATCTGAGAGAGGACCATGACTGCAGAACGATAGCTGAGAGACATAGCGGACAAAAGCGGGTGGCTGCTGAGTGGGATATTTCAGTTCTAGTATTGTGTAGGAAAAAATACAGTAGAAAGTGTAACGCCCCGCCCTTTGTCACTCGCTTCTTCCCGTAAATCAGAGTCTATTTTTTTTTTTAAACGAAGAGTGATAGAGAGTGGGACGTCACGATGCGCGCTAAGTCCGAACTTCTAAAGTCCGACCCTTAACTGGCCAACCCTATGTGTGCATGGACTCAGTCCATGAAAACGGTTCACACATAGCAATATAAACATGCGGAATAAAAATCATAACATGCGGAAACATAATAGAACACAGTTCTATTCCATTCAGATAGCAAAGTACGTCAAGTCTTGAATCATCATTATCATATCATAATTATTCAGTAAAATATTCAACCATAGCAAATTCATCTAAGTTATTACAATCCGGATTCTAGATACTCAAAATACAAGCCCATGAGTATCCTAAACACATATAAACTATAATCCTCCAAGCTCTGATGCCTGGCCCATTTCGCGTGCATCGTTCTCCTTGTTTCCTGTATCATCCACTAGGGTAGAAGTAGGGCGTTAGTACAACGCGCCCAGTAGGTATTCTAATTACGGTTAACACATGGGTTAGTACAAAAAATCCAGATATAATAAATATCAAAACCAGTTATAATAAATCATACCATACTTATAAAGCATCGTATCCAAAACAGTGTATGATAATAGAGATCCAATCATATCGATAAAAACCAGAAACCTTGCATGATAATAAAGATAATAATCATGCCGATTCAATGCCATGCCATGCTATCATATGCAATGAGTCCCACCCATCACAAAATATCCTCTTGATGGAAAGCTCCTCATCAAGGTATCCCCCACGATTGTTTTACGGACGCCCCGACGGAGTGGTGGATCTCCGGCTACATTTTGACACATAGTATCCTCTTGATCAAATTCTCCTCATCAAGGTATCCCCCCACGAGTGCTTTACGGACGCCCCGACGGAGTGTGGGTCCCCGGTTACCGTCCATCCCTCCCATGCCATGCATGAGATGCAAATGTCCACATGTTATGCAATTATACAAATCATAGCATTTAAAACTCATCTTTGAAACATAAACAACACATGCTATTTTATCATATAAACATAGCATTTAAAACTAACATTTTGAAACATAACCTTTGCAATATAAATTCATCAAATAAGATAAGAAAACATTGTACATAAACCCATGGTTTCAAAGAGGTGGAATCCTACCAAAGATCGCTAACGTGTCCTTGCATCTTTCGTCCGGTAACCGCTCACGATCGTAGACACCTTGTGAGGTCCCGTTACCTTATAATATAACAATCAATCAAAACCAAGTCACACTTGATTTACAATTATTTAAGTCCATAAACCAATCCCCATGGTTTATCATTTTCAGCCGATATTACCAAATTGCCATTGGTCTAATCTTTAATTAACAATTCATTCATTTAATCCAACATATGTAACCCTATGTTCATCAAAACAATCCCCATGGGGTTCGGCCACACACCATGGCCGAACCCATGGTCCATTAATTCACTTAATTACAATAATGCCATCCAAGGCTATCATTCCATTTTAGTATGTATTTACAACTTTGCCATTACCTTAGGTTTATGTCTCTCCATTAATCCAATCATCACATTAAGTTCATAAAATATTTCTCATGGGGTTCGACCATACACCATGGCCGAACCCATGATTCAACACTTTCACTTATATTTACAACAATGCCATCCATGGCTAACATAGCCCGTAGTCCAATAATATAATTGATAAACATAAATTGGTATGCTCCAATTAATATTTAATCAATCACTTATGTTAAGTCCATGACCAATCCATGTTAGATCTCCATTTATGATCCATTAACTTAACCATATCAAGTCCATAAAATCCATAATCATTCCCATGGGGTTCGGCCATACACCATGGCCGAACCCATGGCCTAACATTTTCATTCTTATTTACAATTCTGCCATGGTCTCCATTACCTCATGTTTATGTTCAAAACATAGGTCCATAATTGATCAGTCGTAAAACCCAACATAAAACTCCCAAGTTGATCTGTAACATAGGTTCATAATTTGATTCGTAAATCAACTACATAAATAAAAACCCATAATATTGATTCATAAAACAAACCATTAACCATGACCTAAAACCCCATATGATTCCTTAATTTGGTCCATGGGGTTCGGCCATACACCTTGGCCGAACCCTATGGTGTATAACTTCCAAATCATAGCAACTTCCATATTTGAATCCATAATTCAAGTTGCCTTCCTTTTTTATCAACAAGTCCATATTTAGAAGGTTCATAAATAGAAACTTCCTAAATTTAATATACAACTTTCATAATTAGAAAGTTTCCAAACTTAGCATCCATCCTTCCATAATTAGAGACTTTCCAATTTAATCTCTTCCTTCCATATTTAGAAATCATCTTCCATAAATAAACTGTAGTGGGGTTCGGCCATACACCATGGCCGAACCTCACCCAATTGAGACAATCCAACCCTTTTTCATTCACTTTCTAAATTAATATAACTTCCATAAATAAAAGCTTTCTAATTTAGCAACCTCCTTCCATAATTAGAAACTTTCCCATTTAATAATTATACTCCATTTTAATCAATAATCAAACATCAAAAATACCAATACAACACCATGGGGTTCAACCATACAACATGGCCGAACCCTATGGTTCATAATCTTCATTTTAAAATCATACATCCCATAAAATTCCTTTAATAAATTAAATCCATAAAAGACCTCATGGGGTTTGGCCATACATCATGGTCAAACCCATGATCCTCCATTTTATCATGTATTTACAAAGTTGCCATCCTTTAAAACATAAACAATACTTCTCCATTTTAACCCTTCAAAATCATAGACCTTTCCCATCATTTTTCATGTTCTAAGTATATGAACATCATTCCATAAATATTTATGGGGTTCAGCCATACTCCATGGCCGAACCCATGGTCTAGAATCTTCACCAAGAATCCTTCAAACATCCCTTAAATTTATTTTATTCATCTCCCATAGTTTTCTTCCATGGTTTCCAACCATAAAAATATAATCAACAACCTTCCATTTAAACTCCTTTAAAAAAAAAACATATATAATTTCCCATGGTCTCCATTTAAAATTTAAAACATAAATAACCTTTCCCATAAAATAACCAACAACCTTCCATGGGGTTCGGCCCTTCATCATGGCCGAACCCTATGGTTTGTCAACTTCTTCTTAAACTATTTTAAATCTCTTTTAAAACAGGCATAATCAGTTCATGGTTTTCAATCCTCAAAAATCCATGAATTAAAACATGTCTTCCCATGGGGTTCGGCCATGCACTATGGCCGAACCCTATGGTTCTTTCTTTCCATTAAATTAAACATAATCCTTCCCAATTCTTTTCCATTATAATCATCATATTCATCTTCCAATTTTCTTCCATGGGGTTCGGCCTTGCACTATGGCCGACCCTATGGTTCCTTATCTTAAATAAAATTATCAAAACACACACTGGTTCCGCGACTCCTTCGGCTTGTTCTTGCTCTTTCAATCCTTTTTCTTTCATAGCCTTTTTCTCCTCCTAGATCTTTCCCTCTGTCTGGCTGCTCTCTTCCTTTGATAATAATTGCCGTGAGATATAATTTGAGAGAGAGAGAGAAGATACTTTTGAATAGAAATTACTCCAAGCTTTTGCCTTATGCACCCCTCTTTTACAAAAACTTCCACTTGGCCAAACTTTATCCCATATTTAGAATGTGCTAAGACACAATTGCCGTGTGCCCTTTGTGCTTGCTATTGCCTCTCTTTGAATGTAATGCCGTGTGCCTCTCCTTTATAAAACCTCCACCTAATCCAAGATAGAAAGTGCCATGCGCCCTTGATGCCATTCTTTTATTAAAACCTTCCCTTGGTCCCAACTTAGACAATGCCGTGTACACCTTGCTGCAATCCCCATTGCCGTGTGCACTACCCTTTAAATTAGCCATTGCTTTAATTAATCTTCCATTGGTTCCTAACTTAGAATGTGCTTAAGATGACCAATCCCTCTTAGGCCGTGCGCCCCTTGTCTCTTAAGTTAGAAAGTATCATGCGCCCCTTGCTTTGTCTTAAGTTAGAAAATATTATGCGCCCCTTGCTTTGTCTTAAGTTAGAAATTATTATGCGTCCCTCTTATTGCCTCTTTTAATCAAGAAAGCCCCTTTTTAAATGATCCATGCGCATCACCTAGATATGAATCTCTCTATACACGGCCATGCAATATTATCTATTTCCTTATTTATATAATATTGCAATACCAATTTAAATTCAACTCCATTTAATTTTTATTGAAAACAATTCCAAAACCGTTGGGTCCTAATTGGGCCAATGAGCCAACTCTTTACCCAATTTAAGATCCATAACTAATATTCACAAATTAAATGGATTATTTTCATACAAAATAATTAACTGAAAATCCGAGGTGTTACAGAAAGAGGCAAACACATAAGTAATGTAAGAGGGCTGATCTGGGTTATTAAGAAGAAGGATTCATTCTTTAGGGATTAAAAGTGTACAGTGAGAGGGGTGTACAAGGGTATCTGGGCTAGGTTTGGAATTTAAACCTGAGTGATTTATTTAATTTCTTGTACGGATATTCCTTTTTTTTTCTTCTTTTTTCTCTCATACTGAAAATCACGCTCCGGAGATGTAGGCAAGATATTATTGAACCACGTAAGTCTGAGAGATTTATTGTGGTGTGTTTTATTTTATTTATTGTGCTATGATTTACATTTATTTACGTATTCCTAACAATAGGTATCAAGAGCTTAATGTTTCAAGCCTGGAGGATTGGGTTACCAAAATTCAGCACGATGGTAGTGAAAGGAATCGCAGCAATCAAGTCCGAGGTGGAGCCCTTTGATGGTAAAAATAACTTTAGCATGTGGCAAAGTACAGTTAAAGAGATTTTGGTTGCAGCAAGAGCTGATCGAAGCACTATCTAGCAAGGAGAAAAAGTTAGCAACCATCCGTTTTATGTCTCATACCAGAGGTAAAGTATAATTTGTTGAAAGAAACTCCTTGCCTGAAGGCCCAAGGATCAAGATGCAGACTTTAGCTAGATATGGGCCAACTTGCAGGCTGAGCCCAAAAAGTATTCCACATTTCTGATTGATTTCTGTTCAAAGGCTCTTGATTTTTGTGTGCCAGTTAGTTCTCTTTGAGAAAAGCTCGTTTGGGAAGTTCATGGCGGCGGATTAGCAGGTCACTTTGGGCATAACCAGACTCTCTCAGCATTGGAAGAGAAGTTTTATTGGCCCAAGTTAAAGAAGGAGGTGATTTGGTGCGTCCAAATATGCCACATATGCCAGACATCTAAAGGTTGGACCCAGAATTTAGGCCTTTACACGCCATTTCCAACTCTAGCAGCCCCATGGCAGGATGTGTCCATGGACTTTGTATTGGGCCTCCCACGGACCCAGGCAGGCTATAACTCCACCTTTGTGGTAGTGGACCATTTCTCCAAGATGGCCCACTTCATTCCATGATGGAAAATCTGTAAATGACACCTATGTTGCTACTTTATGCTTTCGTGAAGTAATACGCTGGCACGCTATGCCTAAGTCCATTGTTTTGGACAGGGACACCAAGTTTATGAGTTACTTTTGGTTTTGTTTTTGGTGTAGGTTGGGAACATAAGTGAAGTTCAACAGTGCATTCCATCCCCAAAATGACGGCCAAACTGTAGTGGTCAACAACTCTCGTGTTAGTCTCCTCAGGAGGCTTGTTGGAAGCAAGTCGAGGTTGAGGAAGTGACATGCAGTCTTGCCACAAGCAGAGTTTGATTACAACAACTCAAAGAGCCACACCACCAAACGCAGCCCCTTCAACGTTGTGTACCACTCTAATCCATGTTCAGTGCTGGAGTTGGCTCCTTTGCCTCTCAAAGGTACCACCAATCAGTCGGTAGATGGCCGTGTTGCTAAGATCAGGAAGATACATCAACATGTGATAGCCAAGATCGATGACAACAACAATAGGTATTAGGCAGATACAAATCGCAAAAGGTGACTTGTTCGATTTAATGAAGGTAATTTGGTTTGGGTTTACATCAGGAAAGAGAGGCACCCTTGTGGCATGTATACCAAGTTAAAGCAATTTAGTATCGGGCCTTGTGCGATTCTTCGACGCATCAACAACAATACTTACAAGGTGAAGTTGCCAGATGGCCTCAATATATCTGACACCTTCAACGTTCGTGATCTGAAGCCCAATCATGTTGATGAGCCTCTTCAGACGGAGGACTAGGACAACTCGAGGTCGAGTTCTCCTCAGCTCGGGGTGATGAAGAGGGCATCACACCCAATGATCCACATTCGGACTCTTCAACCGTGGACCTTGATCTAGCAAAGCAGATTGTCATGGCCTACATAGAGCATTTTGATCGAGGGACAATTGGACTTTGACTTATAAATTTTATTAGTCGAATCCCAGTTGGTCCGAGTGTAGCATACCAACTGTAAAGACTAAGCCCAAGCTTAAACATGCCAAACCTCAACAAGTCCACTCCAAGAAGCCCAAGAAAGGCCAAATTTCTATAGTCTCTTCTACAGTGTCAAGTGTTAGTTGGAGATTAAAAAGAGAGTGAAGAGATAAGAGGAGGAGGTGGCACATGGAGTGAAGATCGGTCGACCGAACTATAAAATCATTTTTCCAATCAAATGGTTGGTTGAACGATTTTCACCGTAAATCACATCAACGAGTGGAAAAATGGGGAAGAAGAAAGGGAAATGAGAGGTTTTAAGGTCACTTTTTTAGAATCCAACCTTATAGAATGTTCTTAAACTTGTTTTCAAACTTAGTGGAGAAATTTAAACACAAGTCTAAGTAAAATCTATTGGGATTTAATCAACCGAGATAAAAATGGAAAAACAGAGTTTAAGTAGAATAGTTCAGTTCTTCCATTTAAACTTCAAAAACATTTTTTTTTTTTTAATTGAGTTAATCAGAGTAGGAGAGAAGGGGGAGTACCTTTCTCCAGGGAGGGGAAGTTCAGAGCACTAAGAGAGTTCTTAGGAGAGAGAGAGGCTGTTGTACCTAGAGAGAGAAAACGGAAAAAGATTGAGAGGGAGAGAGTTTCGTTCATGAAATGAGGAAAGGAGCTGAGAGAGTGGATGGTTTTTAAAGAAAAACCATCGTAGGGTTGGTTGTCCAATGAAGCAGAGGAGGGAAGCCACAGGGTCTACCACTTAAAAGTCGAAATAAGATCTACAGAAGAGGGATGAAAAAAGCTTGGCGCAACTGCTTTGGTTTTGGAATTTACGGAGCATACCATAGAAAGCTGACTCGAAGGGCCCCTCTATGGGATCTAATCTCACTCAGGTTCGGGGCATTAAATGCGGGGTACATGACAATTTGGGTTGGAAACTGAGGTTTAAATCCACTCGACGATTTAAACCAATTTCAAAGTTCAAACTCTTTTAAATAACAACGCGTCAAACGGGTTTTAGGGTCTTGAGCTAAAACATGACATTTAAAACTCTGACTTCGATAAAACTATTAGGCGTTTTGTAAGTTTCAGTAGTTTCTATAATTTGAAGACAATTCACTAAAATATGTTTTAGTGACCCAGAGATAATTAAAATGGGGCCCTAAAGATGTGTCATGAAAAACACGATTTTAGAGAAAACCAAGGCGATTCTAAATGGGTTTCTAATTTTCCTATGTTCGATTAATTAGAGAAAAGAGTGTGTGCAAGTTTTAGGGTCTAACTATTCAAATGTATGATAATACTGAAAATCAAAGTTTGAAAGCGCTATTTATCAATTATCAAAATTTATTTTTTAAAACAAATCTAATTTTTCTTCGGTCGTCCGGTTGAGTTTTCTCAAAAATGGATGCTCTCACGTTTTTGATCCGACCATACAGTCCGTTAATTGAACTATCGGTCGTCCAATCAGTCCTATTGGCCGGCTGATCACTCAGTACTTCGAACTTAAAAGACATGCATCTTGAGTTTTCAAACTTGGATTTGGTTAAACTTAATCTCATTGGAAGTCCACAAGAAGATCTATACATTTAATCATACTTTAATTAAGAACAGAGTCTATAAAACTCCTTGAAATGCACGATCTTGGATCAGATCATTACAATTCCATATTGAGATTTTTACTTTTAATAAAACTTAGCTTCTAAGGATTATCACTCTTATTTAGAAAACTAATCTGATGGCAATTTTTTAGAGATACGAGTTATTTGTAGAGGTTTCTTTGATGGAAGAAACCATAACGGTATAAATAAAGATTCAAAATTACTCTTTCTACTTGCAACACAAGTCCTGTGAATTCCATCACATTCATAATTGAAGTTTAGAGGAGAAGAGAAAAATTCGAAGGTCAATTTGGATGACTGTTTTCTGGTGTCCCAAATTCATATTATTGATTACTTTATCAATTGGAAGGGCCTTGAGTTGCATATTAACATTTGGGCTTCGGATATGTTCAGAAACTAAGAAACTGTGTTCATTAAAGGAGTATTACACATATATATATATATAACCTCTATTCGACCTTAAAAGTTATTTTAGTCAAACTCTAAACTTAACCTAAATACATCTCTTAATTGAGATAAACTCAAATTAAATCCTAATCACATATAGACTAATATATTCAACGTGATCTTCATCATCATGGCTCAAGGTACGTAAAATCTTTATCTGATTATTGACATTCAATTAATGAATTTTAGATCCAATATCTTAAATACATTATTGAGATGTATTAAAAGCCAATGCGATCAACATTCATGGCAGCTGGGCCAACAAGTACTTTAAAGTGAAAATAGTGGCAACAAGTCATTTTTATTCTTAGAGCCTTCTCTTTCTACACCATGATTCAAAGTCTTTATTCATGAAGGGGTGCGGCCAAATCATGGGCAAATTACTTCACACCAATCTCTCTACTTCTTACACACAATTCCACGGCCGCTCATGCCGCTGTTGCAGTGTAAATCGGCATAAGCAGAAACATCACTTGCAATCTTTCCATTGCCGAAGCGTGAGACTTCACAATCCGTAGCAAAGAGGCCTGATGAGGCGAAGTTACGGTCACCACCCATGATTGGCATATCTGCTGAAATCTTTACATTACTGACATAGTCATTCCTGTATGTCTGACCCAATACACCATGAACATTGCTTGATAGAGAATAGAACTTGAACCCAAGATCCAAATGGGCAAGGCAATCATCTTTAGTCAAGTCATAACCATGTACCCTAGATTCTTTCTCAGTTATGGGAACTGCACTGGCAGTGATCTTGAAAAGCCCATCGGCTTCGACAATGATCCCATTAGCGCCACGAGATCGAGTGATTGTTACAATTGGTGCGATGTTTGATTGCCATTTTGTGCCTTCCTCTGATGGGAGGAAGATGGGTTCACCGTCAACGGTGATGTAGAGACGATCGACGGAGTCATCCCATGTTGCGGTCTTTTGTACCCCAAGAACCAGACGGTGACTGCCGAAGAGAATTCCAATGGACTGGACCCATGTGAAGTCCCTTTTCATGGTTGGGTTCCGCTTTCCGATGAAATGAGCATTGATGTGGAGGTTGGAGTCGGAGACGAGGCAGAAATCACGCTCCTTTTGGCCATGGAAATAGAAGGTGATGCCATCACCACCGATGAATCGAGGATCTTGGCACACTGCACCTGGTCTGTCACACTCTGCAGATATAAAAAAACCCATGTTCCATGCATGAGTTCCTTAGAAATATTACACTAAAACTAGAAAGACAATGATGCTTCTATGAGAACTTTTCTTCTTCTCATCCCATTTGAATTGGTTTGAAAGATGAGTTTGACATGACTCGGTCACTCAGTCACTCAGTAAACCAATGAAAAATCATCCAAATCGAGTTTGACATGACTCGATCACTCAGTACACCACCTAGACATGAGCATGAGTTTTAAATGACAAAATCATTGGTGAGTTTTTTTTTTTTTTCATTATGTGATTAATATGATATTGATGATTTGTTAAGACAAAATAAAATCATAAATACTGATAATATTATGATGGGGACTCACTGCAGACAGGCTTGCAAGTGACACAGTCGACCTCGCAATAGTTGGGACAAGACTTGGGGCAAGTTTGCCAAATCTTATAGCAGCTTTTGTATTTCTTCACTTTGCACTTTGCATAGTAGTCACGAGCCAAGCCAACTTCTGCTATAACCATTATCAGAAGACCAATACTCACCAATTTTGTTGCCATTGAAGCCATTTTCACAGCTCTTGTTATGATGATCAAAGGCTGATAAATGGAAAGGATTGATGTTCTAATGCCTTTCCCACATCTCCTTATATAGATATTGTGGAGGGACCTCCATGTTTAATGCAACAGTCACAGAATTGATGGAAGGTTTCACGTTTCATGTCTTCAACTTTCAGCTACACTTTGATTTCTTGATTCTTCTGCAATGTCAGCCTTGGTGAGATTCATTGGAGGGGCGGTGGTCACGTCCATAGCAAGTGAGAGAGAAATAAAAATTATATTGAATAGCTATTCTCATGGAGCATAATAATTATTTATTCTCTTTCCTTTTTTCTCAAATTTAAAGCACAATTAAATAATTTGAATGAAAAATTAAATTCTTCATTTGAAGCTCGATCCGAATTTACATAATGGACCTACTGCTTGAATTAGAAGTCTTTTTTCGTTTTCTTTTTTATTTTACATAGCCCATCTTGAAAGAACCAAATACATATTCTTAAACCTTTTATTTGTAAAGAGAATTTTACATTGTGTTCAGGTTAAACAATGTTGATTGAATCAGATCATGTGAGCATTACTTGATACAAGCTGTCAATACTTGAAGCTGACTCAACTTATAACCCATCCTTTCTTTCGTTATATGAAGCATCCTTTTATCAATGAAAGCAATTCAAGTCAAACCGCACATAAGTTGAGCTTTTAAGGCAAAGGTGCCCAAGTAAAGTGAAGCTATCACCAATCTAGGTGTTCTAGGACTCAAATTAGAGAGATACTAGTGTTTACTGTAACAAGAGATATCGATATATTTTTTATCACTTAAAATGATTATAAGTGATTTTATCAATGGAAATGTAACAGACACTATTGTTTTTCATAACAAGAGATATTGATATATTTTTTTACCACTTAGATAAGAGTAGTGATTTGCACCCCTACTTTCTCCCATGGTGTACCCCTTTAAAAGAAAATTTCAAATTTGCCATTGCTTTTAGGAAAGAGGAAAAGAGAGGGGGGGAGAAAAGTAAAGGCAAATTTAGAAATTCCTTCTAAAGGGGTGCACCATTGGAGAAAATGAGAGTGCAAAAATCATTACCCTTATATAATTATAAGTAGATAAAGAGCAACTTTGGTATCCCTTATTATATGAAAGTCCCTTCTCATGGTGCTAGAACACTATTGACCCTAGAGGGGAGAGAGAGAGAGAGAGAGAGAGAGAGAGAGAGAGAGAGAGAGAGGAGAGGGGAGGGGGGGGGGGGGGGGGGGGGGGGGGGGGGGTTGAATAGATCAATCCCAATTTTCATGGTGTTTACAAATTTCTTTATTGTTTAATTTTTAAGTGTAACAGAATAACAATTTTAATCAAGAGATTTGTTTAGTGTGATAAATTGTTTATAATTTCTTTAAACGATCACACTAAGTTTATAACCCTTTGCATATTGCTTGATTATCGATACTTGTGTACAATGTGTAAAATAAGATAATCAAATGCAAAGTGATGTGTGTTGAGAAGAGTGTTTAAATACTAAAATACAAACACACAATGATCAAACACTATAAGACCAAATTTATAGTGGTTCGGTTAGCAAACCTACATCCACTGTTAGGACTCGCTCAACCTTGAACTATCCCCAAATCCACTAAGTGGGGACTAACACCCTCACAATTAGAGTAGGAATTCCACCACATTCAATTGTTTGAGAATTTCACCCACCATTGTAGAATAGGATTTCACCTATCATTTGGCTGGGAATTTCACCCACCACTGTGCCAGAGACGACGCTCTAGAATTTTTTATAGTGGTTCCGAGCCAAGCCTCCTTAATCTACTTTTACGCGACAAAGGTTTTAAATAAAATTAAAACCAAGAAGCACTTGCCTTTGAAGCTTTTTTTCATTGATGTGTGCTTCTCGAAGGTCCACCCAATGTGTGCCGACGCTCCTCCTTCTAGCCGTCGTAAAGAAATTACAATTCCAGGGTGACTAGGAATCTAGTTGCACCAAATCTTTCCTAGTTTATTATCCTTTCTCCTCCCTTTCTCACAAACTCAATCCATATGATTGGTTGTATTAGATTCCCCAAGTGTAGGCACGAGAGAGAGAATGATCCTTTTGTTGGCTCTTTTTTAAGCTCATTGATAATGATGAGGGTCCAACCATTTTGCCAAAGGATGCTAACTGGTTGCACAAGGATTTGTTTTTATAGACACAATAACCAATTTCAGCAACGGTCATGTACCGATAGGTCAAGTGCACCGAGGGGTCGGTGACTAAAAATATTACCGTTCAACAACCTGACCATTGCACATTAAATGCACTCCCAACGGTATAATTATTTCCTGGTCGACATGTCGGTGTCGCCGATAGGTCGACAGTCATGGCATGGAGAGGTCGGTCCATACAAGAGGCTCGGTCTGGAAAAACACCATGCTGACAGAGTTTAAAGACATAAACTAGTCTTACCCAGACCGACTGTCGCCCTTTACCGAGGGGTCGGTCCTGGTACTCTTGGCCAGTCTTGAACTACCGATATGTCTGTTTTCTCAAGAGTCCACCTGAGTTCTAAGTTCCAGAACTCATAAGTCTTCATCGAAGAGTCGTTGACCACGATGGGTCGTTTTAGCCTTTCACCGAGGGGTCGGTGCATACGACTCTCGATCAGAGGCACACCCAGAATGAAAATTCTATGATCCATAACCTTTGTCAATCTGGCTGACCAGTCTTTGACCAGGATGGGTCGATCCTGTCTCCACTAAGGGGCCGGTGAGAATGACTGGTCTAGCTGATAGTGAAACCAAATACATATTTTCAAATTGGGTTCCAATTCACTGTCAAGCTTACTCTCTAGGCTTTTAATGATTTTACAATTTGTTCAACTAAGCCTAGCAATGATCCTTTTAAGATGTGGGTACCACCTAAAGTCATCTATAGCTAAATACCTATTTTGTAATTGCCATAACGATGAGCTTTAATTTGGTGGAGCATGATATTCAATCTTAATCATATTGAGTCTTCAAGCTTCTAGCAAGTGCTTCTTCCCGAGTCATGAAATTGACAAACTTAAGGACTCACCAAGCCATGGCACTAACAATCTCTCCCTTTGTCAATTTCATGACAAAACCTACTAGCTAGCCCAAATACAAGACCACCCTTATTACATCACATTTGAATAAAAAATATTACATTGTTTACACGTACATATTCAAATAGAAAACAAGATTATCATCTTCGCATTTTCTTGTTAAGCTTGCTTCATTTCATATTTTCCTGTTCAAGCACATAAGCAAGCAACACTAGAAAATCATTAGAGGGGTTAGTCCGAAAACATAAATATGCATCCATGGACTAAACTAGATTTGAATTCATGCCCCCCCATTTACCATGATTTCTTAGTGATCAACACTATCCATAGCTTATCCAACTATCAGTGTTGAGCAGATTTTCTCCCTCAATCATTTTTGAGTTTGAAGTCCCAAACTCCAAGCATTGACATTCTCCAATGTCCACTGGCTTCTTCATATTCCTCCCCTCTTTGGCTCTTTCTTTCTAAAGGCCCAAGCACTTTAAGCTTCACCAATTACTCCCCATAATAGGTTTTGATGTCTTATAGCTTCTACTAACTTCTCCTCCATTTTGTCATACAATTGAAAAATACTAGTAGGCAGACATCGATTTTCAAGCACTATCCCATGTTTCTTGCATTTAGTGCTTAAATAAGTTCTGCATCAACTCATGGTTCTTTCCTATGGTTCAATGCACATTTCTCGTGCATCAAAGTTTATTTACCCCTACACAAGCTATGTTCCAGCTTAGCTGATTTCTTCCATGAGTTAAGCTGATTTACCTAGCTTCCCTAGACTCTTCTCCCCCATTCTCCAAGCTATTTTCTCTAGTTTCTTCGACTCATCTCCCTCATAAACGTAGCTGTATCTAAATTCATTTTTCATCAAGCTTCCTTTCAATCTTGCATCAGGCTTCCTCCTTATACTGTCATAACCAGTGACAATAGCTAATCAGAACATATTTTGTGCTCCCCCAGACTCCAAGGATGTGTGCAACCTTAGCCCGATCCCTATCTCCCTAACAACCTGCATGTTAGTCTATTTAACAAAATTTATGTTAACAATAGATATGAGATAGAAGACATTCCATTAAATTAGCACACACATTAAATCAAACCATATCATTTCATTGATAAAATTGAGTACATATGGATTTAAGAAGGGGACAACATGGATGCTTAGTTTTAATACTAGTTTTTCCAAAAGACAAAACATAGAGCATGAAAAGCTATCCTAAGTAGAGCCATTTGGAGGTGGTGATGCTGGAGGGGAAGAAGATAGACGTCGAGAGAGATGACGATGCAAGGCAAGATAGTCTTCATGAACTCTCTGAGCTAAGTTTTCCAGACGACTATCTAGTGTGTCCAGCTGCTCCTCTATTTGAGGCACAAATGCTTCGGTTTTGCAGATAAATCTTGTCAGGGGTCGTGACACAGGTGGTTTTGCTTTACCACTTCCTTGCTCTGCAGCAGGGTTACTGAAAGAGTGGGTATTACCAGACACTGGTGGTTTTATTTCACCACTTTCTTGTTATGTTGGATGAGTAATTTAACTCTAAAGGATAGAGTTAGAAATGAATAAATTAGGAATAGTCTAAAGATAGCTCTAAAAGATGACAAATTGGTAGAAAATTGTTTGAGATGACTTTATTATAAGTAAAAAACCACGTATAACTCCAGTATGTAGAGTTGAGAGGTTGCACATTGAACGCATTAGGATGAGAGGTGAACCTTCGAAAACATGGAGAAAATGGATAAAAAAGGACATGTTAGATTGTGGAGTTACTCATGGTATCGTTAGTGATAAATTTATTTAGAAAAGAAAAACTCATAAGGCTAGCCCCAGATAGATAAGATTATTGGTTGATGATGATGATGACGTTGCTGGTCCTTTCATTTATTTGTAGATCCTTGGGCAGGACCACTAGACTGGCGAAAATAGTAAACAACGATAAATAAATGGATTGGGCTCAGTCGAGCACTCGTCCTACATGACCCATTCATTAAAATCAACTCTTGCTAGTGACATGGTGGAAAATAATGCACGTTATAGAAGATTGACATAATCCCAACTGTAGATTCATCTATCCTAACATGAACCCAATGTTGAAATCAAAGGGTGAAACTAGAATGATGAGTTGATGCCTTTTGAGTTTGATTTGTGTTATTGTGTTGAGTTATTTTTAATTAGATTAATTGGTTATCTTAATTACATTTAAATTCTTGTTAATGCATTTTTTCATTATCTAATTAAACATGTACTCCAAGATTCCAAGTTGAAATCACAAGAAGATTTTTGAGTTCAGACAGTACTTGAACTTGAGAACATGGGTTTTTTCATTGAAATTCGTGATTCGGCCTAGAACCCCAAATTTAAACCTATAATTGCAGATTTAACTGTGTCACGCAGTGGACTAGGTCGGCTCCCGAGGAGGGGAGCGAGTGGACTAAAAGTTTCTATGGTGGCAGCAAACAGATTTAGGCAGTGGCTATAGGAGTAGCGACAACTAGAGGACAGTAAAGGATGAGTTCCAAATGGCAATAACTAAAGTCGAGTGGAAATCGGTCAACAATTATGTTTCTTCTTCTTTTTCTTCTTTTTCTATTTCGTCTGCTAATCTAGTGTTTTCTTCTCAAGTCGGATGGCTCGAAATGGAAGTATAGGATGGATCTGGGCAAATTTAGTTAGTTGTGTTTGGGTGGCGAATTGACTCGATAATGGCAGAAGAGTAGCAGTGATGATCCAATCTTCTCCTTTTCCTTTTTTTTTTCATCAATTTGGTTTTCACATAGGAAAAATGGATAATGGGGAGGTGGTTAGGTCTGATGGTATTGGGTCATGATGATTTTGTTTGTCTGAGAAAGATGGAGTATAAGGGATGGAGGCTTTAATAATGTGGTATGAACGCTAATGTAAAAATTGAAAGAAAATGAAGAAAATGGGATATGGATTTTACATCAAGGAGAAATTAGGCCTCTTGTAGAAATATGGAATAATGGCTCACTAGGATCTCTCATTGAAGATCTATTGTATAGAAATTACATGCCTCATAAGAGGAAATTATAAATCAAACTCTAATTACAGTCCCAAAATTATCAAATTCTAATTACAGTCCCAAATTAGACAAATACGGAAAGGAAATTCTCTTACCTCTAATATTTATTCAGTCCGAGGAGAACTCGGCTCATCCAAAGCTTTGGCGATAAATTTTTTGATGCTTTTCATTATTCAATTAAGCTTATGAATCTTATAAGAATATACTAATAGGTAATAAAGTCCAAATTCCTCACTCAATAAGTTGAGCAGGAATAAGAGTTGTATACAAGTCATTTTTATTCTTAGAGCCTTGTTGTCACGGTCCGACCCAACGGACACGTGAGAAACAAGATTTTTTTTAACTCTGAAGCATGCACAACTCATAGTCCAAACACGTGACACCCACACGTGTAACAAGATTCCTGCGGATCCTATGACTTATTGGACTCTTGGGTTGATCGAACTGAATCATCAACTGCCTACGTACTCCATTGGAGATCAGCTCTTGCGTAGTTTTAATTTCACTTATTTCATAGCACTAACACAGTGCTATTCATGATGTCACACCAGGATAGATCTCACCCATCACGGATCTAGTCAATCACATGCCTATACCAACCATGGGAACACCGTCAACCATGGAGTCTATGTCACTTATGGGATAAACATCAACCATGGGACCTATACACGAACATAAGTACTATATCCCTCATCGGGGACAATACTTTAAATATGGGTCCAATCACCTATGGAATCAATGCCCTTCGTGAGAATATCTATCTACAGTAATAATATACATCTATGGTCACAATGCCCTCTATGACTGAGAAGATGAGAGGTACGGCGCCACTGTAGCAGCTACGCTACAATGTCGCAAAAGATGGGTTTAAAATGGTGGGGTTTGGGGAAATTAGTGTTTTTTTTTTTTCTTTGTACAAAATAAAAATCTCAAATTTCCAAAATACTTTTTAAAAAAAATGAAAAAATCATAGGACAAACATCAGGGGAAAATGTGTGATTTTCAAACATTAGAATGACAGAATATTTAATAATTCAAAATTACCAAAGTGCCCTTTTAGTCTTCAAATTCAGAACTGGGCAAACCAGGAACCACCACGGGGTCCACACTTGCCCCATTGCTACTAAGACCCTAAAACTCCAAAAAATCAGGTCGAGTCGTCAGGAAGATCTGAAAAGGGATAGAATGCTTCCACTCACCGTTAAGTTGTACTCATGAGAGCCTTTCTTTCAGTTACTTATCTAATCTCCCTAACCATTACCTCTAGTTCACTCCCCAAAAGGATGTTAAACCCGAAGGAAGCTTATTCCTCTTCCCTCAAACCCAAACTGCAAACCCCATCATCTTTCCATGTTTTCTCGCCCACACTAGGCCTAGTATTACTCCTTCCCTCTCTTTATTTCACCTTGTCCCATAGTTGTACCTGATGATGAGCACAAGAAAATGATTATTTTACCCTTGCATTTGGACTAGTTAACCCTTGTTTTGTATGTTTTAGAATATGTTTAATGGGATTTTGGATGTTTTAAAGGATTTATAGGGAAATACAAGATATGGGAATTCAAATAGTGAATTTTGCAATTTATGGGCATAAGTTGATATTTTGGAAAGTTGAAATTTTTAATAATTATTTTACCACAATTTTAAGGATTTTATTGTAAACTAATTAATTCAAATCCATTTATGAGAGTTTAAATTAATTTAGTACATTTTTAGAATTGATTGTAAATGGTAAAATTAATTATTAGATTTTCCATACTTCGAAAAGCCCAATTATTGAGCACATTAAGAAAAGCCCATGAAAAAATCCACATGTTTGAAGACTATTTTCATCATCTCAAACTATATATGAGGAAATTCAAAATTTACAAGCCAATATAAGAGGATTTTCGAATTTGGAAAATG
The DNA here is from genome assembly GCA_013350335.1 of Chimonanthus salicifolius. Classification (NCBI taxonomy): domain Eukaryota; kingdom Viridiplantae; phylum Streptophyta; class Magnoliopsida; order Laurales; family Calycanthaceae; genus Chimonanthus; species Chimonanthus salicifolius. The sequence goes on from CM023532.1 coordinate 53,065,102, forward strand.
GATTAAGGAAAAAGAAACAAAATAAGAAGGGGAGAAAAATAAGGAAGTTTTGATATATCTTCAGTATTTTAGCCATAAAGTTCACTCTGATGTCCGATTGCTTTGATTAGTTTTGCATTGGAAAGAAGACTTCAAGGGCTACAACTTTGTAGTTTACAACTTTTCCTGATTCAAATGTTAACTAGGTCAAAACTGAGCTGTAAGGTGGTACATGTGTTAAAAAGAGGATTTTGCACCCACTTTCCTTGTACGAATTTTACTATTTTTAACATCTCCTTACCTCTTTTAAGCCATTCCATGTTTAGCACAAGCCATATCAGCCCTACATGTGTCCCTTGCTTTATTTAAATCTTTAAATCGAGGCCATTCATTCCACCTCCTTTCATCTATAAATACTAGCCATCTCCCATTGAGAAAATTGAACTTGGGCATTGAAGAAAAGATTGTGCAAAGGAAAGGAGAGGAAGAAGAGAAGGAGAAAGACTGTGGGACTTTCAATCCACATTGGGTTCTAAGGTTGGTGGATTTTGATTTTCATTGTATTTTTCTTATGTCTTTATTCCAAAATTTCATTGATTTGTAATTTTTAATTCCATGTTTTAATTAATAAAAGAAGGTGAGATAATTAGAATTATGGTTTTCCAATTATTCTTTCATGTGTAATGAAAATTTCAATTTTACTTACATTCTTTTAATGATTTTATGTTGTTTATTTTTCTAAGAAATTCAAGGAAAGTGAGATTATTTTAGAATTAGTCGAACTTGATTTTTCCAGTTTAAGACTCTTTTCAAGAGTGAGATTATTTTAGATTTGGAATTTCAAGTATAAATTTTACTTACGCCTAAGGCCGGAATTGAATTTTCTTAGTTAAATGGATTTCATAGATTTCATATTTAGAATTTTAATGAATTTGAGATTTGAATGCGTGTTAAATAATTTACATGAGCTCCATGTTCTAGGCCGTTATTTTATTATTAAAATTTGGATGATAATGCCTCGATTCTTTGATCCAGTTCCATTGTAAATATGTATATAGGTAATTTAGATGTTATTTTTATGTTATTTGTTTATAAATTCAAAAACTCTTGAGAATTGTGGAACTAGGTTGGTTAATTAATTAATTACATCTTAGTTTTGTGTTCTAAGTTAAGTTAAGATTATTTATAATTTTTAGATCAAATCCACCATCTGAATTAAAATTAGATCTCTTTAATTGTTAAATTATATTTTTGGATGTGGTTTCTAATTTTAGACCATGTTTTCTATTTTTTAGAATGTTTCTAAATTAAAATTAGATTTCCAAGATTAGATAATTATTCCATGTTTAAGATTTATTTTTATGATTTTCTCAATTTCTTAATTTACATAATTCAATGGTGTATTTTCACAGATATATTTTCCTACGTTCCGATGGGTTCGACCTCGCACTTAATTGCTATATTATCTAAATGGTTCGTGTGCTTGCGAGTTATAAATTTAAAATTTGCACAACACCTAAGAATGGAAAAAAAGAGCGAAGAGTTGATTGTTCTTACCTTCTTTAGAGAGAAGACACAAGAAGAGGGCCCTAAAAGGGATGCTCGATCAATCCTAGGCACAAAGAGATTTGAGGGTTTGGAAGAGAGGTAGGACCGGCAAGGAGAGGGGTCATTACATCACATTTTTATAAAAAAATATTTGTTCATACTAATTACAATTATAAATATCAAACGAAATTCTCTAGCCCCTTAGCGATCGAAGTCACTTATAGAAACTGAGTATTATTTTATGGATAACTTAGAACAAGGAAGATGGATGGAGGAACAAGGAGGTCCTTGTGATTAGTAGTAGTAACAATTTGCTATGATCCATTGGTTTGTATCCACCTCTTTTGTTCGTAAAAAAAATTCTTTAAGAATAGCCCTTCAAAAAAGTGGAAGGGTGCACCGTGCAATGAGAGGAGGGTAAGCTAACTACCTAGAACCAAGTGGTACTACCGATCTGTCAAGTTTTCTTTGATAAAATTCAAATCTTTTGCAACTTATTAAGAGTCAAACCATGAGCCATTGAGGGTTTATTAAGATTTAAACTTCAAAAATGATTTAAAAGTAATTAATTGTATTTATTAAAAATCAAAGTTAAACCGAGTTGAATTAGCAAAAAAAGGTGGAGTTTTAAAACACTGAAAGAAGTTGGGTTTGCAAGAATAAACAGAAGGAGGCAAGATCCAAAAGAATAGCCTCAGGAATCTCCAAATAAGTTATGGCTTCAGATAAACCTGTTCTATATTGATTTCCATTAGCCATTGATCTAAATGGTCTCAATCAATGGTTCCACCACTCTTATATTCCTTTGCAGCCATTAAATGAAAGAAGAAATCATACTATTTTATTAAAAACTTAAGATTCAAATATAATATTTTTAGAATATCAGCTAACATTATTACTATAAATCACAGTGCAGGTACAGTATAACCCAAAATATTGTTTGATATATGTTGATTTTTTAAAGGCTGATATATTTGATTGATATTTCAGTATGATTTGAGATCTAGCATTGTTCACTTTTGTGACTCGAAGAGGAGACCCAAATATGAAATCACTGAAATAAGTAGGAGAAATAAATAAAAAAATAAAAAAATTATTTCTACATTTCACATGTATGTATTTGTTTCTTTCAACGTCTCTTCTTCTATGAGAGGGCCCCGAACGAGTGCGGTCAGTGCAGTGTACAGCAAAGAAGCAGTCCGTTCTTCTAAGGGGTCATTTGGTTCTGTATATGTCACTGAAATTTTAGTAATATGAGGCTTCATTTTTAGAAAATGGAGAAAAGCATGAGTACATTTTTCCTCTTGACTTTCTTGAATTACAAGTGCTAATTGAGGGATTTATCTTGTAATTTATTTTCTCGCTTTGTAAATTTTAAATTTATAACTCGCAAGCGCACAAATCGAATTAGAATAGAGAGTTCTGCAAGTGCGAGGTCGAACCCACAGGGACTTCATTTAGAATGAACAGGAAAATAAATTAAAAATGGAGATTAAATCAAGTGAGAAATTAGTGAGGCATCGGATTCCACCACCATTAAATCCATAATCTTCTAATTATTCATTTATTAATTCTCAATTTTTAGATATTTAAACATTTAAGTTCATTAATATGGTGTTCAAAGATTGATTTTTCTTTGCTTAAAAATGTAAATTCTATGTATTCAATGTATCCAATCTTAACTCAAAAGACAATGGATCAAAGGGATTAATCTAAGCATCCAATGTATTTAAATTAAAATAAAAGAAAACAATGAATCAAAAGGTTTTACATTTAAGTTATTTTAAACGCCAAGCAATGACGAATCAAATATTAATATTAACTACCACAAATACATGATATTAGTGGTGAAAATAATTAACATCTAATTAATCTAATAAAGACAAATCATAAATAATTGAACACACATATTCAAAAATTAAATAAACAAATAAAAGAAAACTATTTGTTTAATGGGGTTTCATCCTCAACCTTAGTACAAGAAATTAGCCGGACATTATGAAATTAAAATAAAAGAGATAGAAAAATAAAATCCGAGTCATCGTCGGAGATCCCAAGCCTCTTGCCTCAAGCCCTCTGTCAGCCGAACCTCTCCACTATCTGTCCCTAGTTCTATTATGCTGTGTCTAATTTATAGATGAATTACTTTCCAATATGAGTTAACCGTGTGGGCCCCATTCTCTGACTCAATCTTCTTATTTTGCATTAGCCGACCCATCCACTCTCTCCTCTTTTATTTTCGGTCCTTCTATTCTTATTTCCTTCCTTTCTTTTCTTCTCTCTTTACTTTCCACTCTCATCTAAGTTGCATTGTCTTTCCTCTTCTTATTATTTCTATTCTGATATTCTTTCTTCTTATTTTTCTTTGTCTCTTTCTTTACTAGCTGAATGGGTTAGCACCTCCATGGATTTGGCAGATTTTTGCCAAATTATCTTCTCTGCTCGGCTGCTATTCTCCTTCTCTCTGTAGCTTCAAAACTGATCTGCTCGTTGGGTTCTTTCTTCATTGCTTTTTCATATTTTGCTGGCTACTTCTTGTTTGTACACATTGATGTGTGCTTGTTGGCTAATTTTGCAATCATTTTTGGATGATTTGCTACCACCTCTTGATAGTTATGTTGTTCTTGAAGGAGAAGAAAAGTATGGCTTGGGTGGTATTTTATCATAAATGGACTCAACATGACCATTTACTTCAACACCAAAATCCCTTTTATCTCATGGCATCTTTGTTTCTCTTCCCTGCTTCAGCATATGCTACTTGTCTCAAATCTATTTTGTCCCTGACTTTACACAGTTTTCTGCTTTAGAAAATTGCTGCCCAGTTTGCTTGTTGATATATGCTTGCAACAATTGTTTGTAAATTTTGCAACTTTGGGCTTCAACTAGACTCGGATCTTTTGAGGCATGAGCTTAGATCACAGGTTTGGGCTTCAGGCTGGGCCCACTTTTACCAAATGTTTCGAAAAAATAGATCTCGGGCACTTTTTTTTCATTTTTCTTCAATTTTCACTTCTTTTCTTGAATTTCTTTATTTTTCCTGTAAAATTTTGAAATCCCAATAATAATATTAAAAACACAGAAAACAATGGCCAATTAGACTAAAGTCCAGGGGTAAAATTGTTATTTTTCCGTGCTGATCAAATACTCCCAAACTTAGATTTTGCTAGTCCTCGAGCAAAAAAAAGACTAAAAATTATAAAAACAAAAATAAAAATCATAAACTAAACCACTTTCGCTCGCACTCTCGATTGCATTTAGCGTATGCAACAAGTCTTTAAACCTCTAGCTCACTACTAGTTGGCGAGTTATAGTCTCGTGATGCATTCTAGTGATGATACCCACAACCATCAAATTTCAGCAAAAATATCCAATTAAAATTTAAACATCATACAACTCCAAAATTCAATTTACAAAACTTATACCCGGAGTGTAGTGTGTGATAGCCAATATTATCATAACCTTTTTGTTCAAAATACACACAAGTTTTGCAACCACCGGCTGAAAATGCGCTTTGACTCCAAATCTCACCAGATTATACCTCTCAGAAAGATTTTCACTCAGAGATTGGGTTAAATTTCTCCCAAATGTACATGTGAGAAGAATAATTTCTCAAATTCAAATATCTCATATATTTATCATCAAAGAACGGTTTATAAAAAATAAAACATAGATCTCATGAACGGATGCCATTTTCCTGAGAACGTTGAAATAATACACCATTATTTTTTTCATTTATTCTCGACATAAATATCTATTAACTTAAGATCAATTAGGACTTCCTAATAGGACAAAATGTGGCTTCGGATCGGGTCATATCAAAGAAGTATAAAAGACTAAAAAATTAAATACTTTGAACAAAAAATGTAGAGGTCTTCAATATCTCATAGATGGGATATTTCTTCCTCTATTTTTCTTTTCATCACTTTCAAAACAAATTTTTTTTTTCAAATTTTTTTTTCGTCCTTCATTTCTGATGTATGAGTGTTCCCTTTCTTTTTTACTCATTTTTTTTAGCATATTCTGCCCTTTTTTTTTTTTTTTTTCAAGAGACATTTTTTTCAAAGAGTACCATCTCAATAATAATCACCTCTAACCTTTTCTGAGCTCTAGAATAGGTCACAGATATTTCAATTTTGGCTCAAACTCCACAGCCGGAGTTGGGTATGGATAACAAGGTAAATAAAAAACAATTTGGCTTAACTTTAATTCAAGGCTCAAAATGGGAACTAACATGATAACATATGACCAATATAGGTAGGCTTCAAAGGCTCAAACGGTCCAAAATAATGGCCTATATCACTTCCTAAGTTTCATATGACTATTTCATTGCTTCAAATAAATTTAGAAAAATTTAAGGTGTGATAATCCAATTTTGATGTCATTCTCAGTAATTTGACCAAAACAAAGAATAATGAGATCTAACAACGAAATAATGTGCACATCAACGAAAATCAAGAATTACTTATAATCCTCAGAAAAATCGACGAGCTCAAAAGCTCACTGGGTCACAAGTCTGCACTGGTATTCCTCTAATGACTACTCAACTCATGAATATTTTTATTTTCAGGCTAACATTAATATGGCTGTCTTAAGATTTTTCAAGCATAAATTTCATAAAATTCAATTGGAGAAACATGATATAAAAAATTTTATCCACATATTAATGCTAAAAATCAAAGGTTTTTGAAAAAAAATTCAATTTTTTTCCTGAAATGGATTAAAATGGACTCAAAACACTACTAAAAACACACAAAACTGACACAGTGTTACCCCCCAATACCCCGAAACTTAAATTGAACATTGTCCTCAATGTTCCCTAATCTATATGTGCACCTGCAAATTAGAAGAAAATATCAGAAAAAGAACAACTTGAGTTGATAAATACATGACCTGGCTCACGTTATTATTTCAAACCTGCAAAACAAATAGAGAACCAAAACACAAACATACAACAATACTCGAGATTGACTCTCACACAAGACTAAAGACTCAACCAAATTCGAAAAATCCTAGACTAGATAGACTCAACATTATCAAAATCTACAGATACACTGACACATCGACACACTGACAGACTGACTCAGACTCGATTGATAGACCTACTAATCAACCCTGGTCCAAAACTTGTGGCTTTTCAAGACTGGCGGAGAGAGACACAAATTTTTCTTTTCATTAACTGGTCTCCAAAAATGACGTGATTTCCAGCAGAGCATTCACTTCTTTGACTCATTTTTCATTGAAATTAGTGCCAAAATTTGACAAGCATTCATTGAAATTAATGCCAAAATTTGACAAGTATTCCTCAAATGGGTCATCGCATGTAAAGTTCAGAACGGACTCATGGACTGTACTCTCAATCATGTTTACCTCACATAGGTCATCCGTATCTGGAGGCTGGTGGCTACAATTAAACACGTTGAGCTATAAAGTTATGTTACCAAAAGACAGTTTGAGCACTCCATTCCTACAATTGATGATTGCATTGGAGGTGGCCAAGAATGGTTGACCCAAAATAACAGTAATTTGTCCACTGGTGTTCTTCACAGGTTGTGTATCAAGGACTATAAAGTCCACTGGAAAATTAAACTTGTCAACCTTGATGAGAACATCTTCTACTACACCTATTGGAATTTTGATTGACTTGTCGGCCAATTGAAGTGTAACATGTGAGGGTTTCAGTTCTCCTAACCCCAATTGCTTGTACACAGAGTACGGCAACAAATTAACGCTCGCTCCTAAATCAAGTAAGGCCCGATCGATCGAATGGTCACCAATGACACAAGAAATTGTGGGACTTCCAGGATCCTTGTACTTGACAGGAGTTTTCTGTTGAATAATAGCACTCACATGTTCAGCCAAAAATGCCTTCTTTGGAACATTCGTCTTCCCTTTTATCATACAGAGATCTTTCAAGAATTTTGCATAAGAAGGTATTTGTTTAATAGCGTCGAGGAGAGGAATGTTTATGCGGACATGCTTGAACACCTCTAACACGTTGCTATGTGGTGTACCTTTCTTAATTGGAATAAATCTCTATGGGTAGGGAGCTTTTGGGACAAAATCATTCGTGACTGACTCTTTTGGTTCCTTTTTAGCAGGACAATCAGTGTCCTTTGATGGCTCAGGTTGATCATGTCTTTGGTTATCCTACTGTCTTTTTTTTGACATCCTAACATGATTATCACTGTCTTCCCTGACTTAAGATTGGTGATAGATTTAACATCTCCATGATGCACAGTGGAAGTAGTTGAAGGCCCCACGTCAAACTGACCTCTAGGATTGGGAATGGGTTGACTGGGGAATTTACCATTTTCCCTATCTCCGATAGCACTTGCAAGTTGTCCTATCTGTGTTTCAAGCTCCAGTATAGCTTGGGAACTTGATTGCAGGGCTTGCTGAGTGGACTGTATGAATTGTTACAGTGTTTTCTCCAGAGAGGGTTTATGCTGTTGTGGACCAGGTTGATCGGACTGACTCTAGGGTGGATGGAATGATTGGTTTTGGGGTGGATGGAATGGCTGAATTTGTGGGTCTGTTTTTTGTGTCTGTTGTTAATGGAATATTTTATTACACGGGCTTCACACTTACTAAAGAATAATTTACCTCTTTTTTTTTGAAATATTTTTAATTTAAATAAAAATATCTTTTTAATATGTAATTTTCTATTCATGTTTCATTAAGAGTATTAATTAAAATAGTAGCAAGAGTATCCCTTCATCATGACAAAGAATTTGTCCAAATTCAAAATCAATAACCTAATTTAGATATCAAAATTTTATAAAGAATTTCTACATGCAAATACTATAGTATTAGTTTGTTGATCATCTATTTTATGGTCGTCAATTGAAATTGTCTTTTCAATGAAACTTTTTTAGATAAGATATCCATTTATGAGCTCATTCGGTTAATATTCAAATCTCACATGTTTATGATTTTATAGCTGTAAAAATTATATTTAATATAATTTATTTAAGTTAATTTAGATAGATTATTTAATTTTTTATGCAAATGTAAATCTTCTAAACAAACTCATTGGCATCGTTTAAAATAGTCTCTATGAAAAAAATTACACTTTACCATGAAAGTAATTCTCAAATGATAATTTCTTCTAAGGTGGCTAATTACATGCTTTAACCTTTTACAAATTGTGTAATTCAATATAGACATAATTGCTAAGAATCAATGGAGAAAATTCATACTAAAAGCTTACATTTCTTTTTCTATACCTTTTATTTTACATTTATTAATTTAAGAGTAAACTCGTAACAAAACAAACAAATGAAGTAATGGAGATTACAAATAGTGAAGAATGAAATTCTACGTAGATATAAAAAAATCTCCTGAAATGGGTCAAACAAGTAAAAGATATGTGGATAGTATTAACCAGGGTTTAAATCTCAGCCGATTTTTTTTTTTAAATATCTGTTGTGGGCCCGGGCCGATATCTCGGTTGATATTTGCCCATATCGATCAATATTGGCCAATATTTATATTTTTTTTAAAAACTGCCTTTTTACTTTTTAAAATGAATTTTTTCAAAAATAAAAAGCCACCGAAATTTAAAAAAAAAAAAATTTGAAGAGAGAAAAAGTTCGCTCGAGATCTCGGCCGAAATGTTGGCCGGCCGAATTTTCGACCCCTGGTATTAACTATTGCTATACAACTGTCCAGAAATGAGCTCGGGATCAAGTCCACCTGAGAAGACTGCTCTACTAGTTAAGTTTTCTCGTTGAGAGAGACTTTGAAATAAGACACTTAAACAATTAATTATTTAGACAAATGATTTTCTTGAGTTGGACATTTGTGGAAATCTACAATGTGGACTGGAGAGTAAGTTCGCAGAATCAACGGTAAGTTGGTGTTCAATTTATAATGAATTGATGTAAATTTTTAATTATAATATTTAGATAAGTAAAAAGTTGTTAAATTTTATATTTAAAATTTATTACAAATATTTAGTTTAAGTAATGTGGTTGAAAGTTTACAAAAGTATCTGTGAATCGATTAAAAAATCATCATATCTTTATTTGTATAAGCACTTGGGCTTATATGGAGTCCATTCGATGATGAATATAAATTTTTTAAAATATTTTTCTTTCATTGATTTAAATCCAATTTAAATTCATTTTCATTTGATATTCCCATAGTTTTTAAATTGAGTATCGAAAGTTTTAAAAAAAAAACAATAATTTTACTATATTTAAGGGATAATTTTCATATCTATCCTACTTATCAACTAAATTCAAAATTTTGTATAGTATCTAACGATATGTGTCGTTATCAAGATTTTTAAGTACCTGCCGCCCAACCCAGCACTACTTAGCCCAAAATTGATAGACTCGGTTGCGTAAAACTAGTAAAAGATGTGTGACTTAATAGCTCACATTATAGCTCACATTGGTGTGGGATTTGCTCTCTCATGTCCGGGGATCAAACCTTAGTGCTTCCACCTAACTTATCTGGGCTAGTTGTGTGGGTAATGGCGGTGCGGGCCCCGGGGGATTAGTCTTGTTGGGTCTATACCTCAAGGATACCCTCGTTATCAAAAAAAAAAAAATATATTGTAAGTTGTGTCAAATGATTTCCCCTCCTATTCCTTGACAAACCTTCCTTGTAGCCGATTACATTTATGTCATACAAATTTTATGTTATATTTTCTATTAACTCTAAAAGCATTCTTCCAGGGAAAAATGATCGTTTAGAAAAGAAAAGAAAGAAAAACTTTGAAATGATGCAAGAAGCACTTGCTACAGATGACCGGTTATTAATATGCAACGGTAATTGCTGTATAGAGTGAATTATTTTTGTAGCACGAAGGATGGTATTTCTTTGTTTTGATATTAGTTAGTTTAGAAAATGGATATAATATAAAGTAGATCGTATGAATAGGACTTATATTAAGTTTCACTGCAATCAAACCATCCAATCTCTTAATTCTAAAATACTAAAAGTCGATGATTTATACTCATCAAATTTTAAAAATTGAGATTACATAAATTGAATTATCAATTGATGGTGGAATTTTACATTCATTATATCAATTTAATCCTTTATAAAATAGACTCAATTATATAAGTCTTATGATCTTTTAAATAAAAAATACTAAAAAAAACACTTAAAATATCTCACTAATATAGTTCTACGTTACCCCGTGTCTTGGACGCACTTGCAAGTGGGAAGAAAAAATTGTATGAGAAATTGATTGCTATCCTTTTCAATTTCAATCTATTCTAGACTCTCCAAAGCCTTTAGTCAAGTCTTTACTTTTAAAACCATCTATTACAAGTTGTATATCAAAATCATTAATTAGTTCTAATTTTCAATGCTATAAGTTCTATTGGTTGCCTCCCGCATTAGGAAGTGAATGGTTGCGAGTTCGAGCCCCCATGACGTAACCTTTGTGTGCCCTAAGGGTAGTGGGCTCACTCGTGGGGGTTTTACGCTAGGTATCCCGCAGTTTCCCACACGTAAATTAAAAAAAAAAATAAGAAATATTTTTTTAGGTCATTAATATTTAATAGAACTAAAGCTCAAACCATGAAATTTCAACTTGAAAGAGGAGCTTCAAGTACTGAACTCCAAGTTGTTATATTCATTTTAGCTTTTTGCGGCTGATTAAAACTTAAAATGAAATAAATTCACTAAATCATATACAGTAAGTAATATGATAAATATTAAGGAATGAAGGTAATATGAAAATGTCAGAAGAATCATGAATTGATGCAATTTTCCACATAAAAGGGCCCATCTAATTGAATTGGGCCCACTAAAAGTAAATAGACATTTATAAAAATCACTAGAGAAACTTGTCCTCTCTTGTTGAAAATTTACTCTATGCCTTATCATGTATTTCGAAAGTTATTAAATATAGTTATTTATGTTATATATTTTTTTTTAAATAACATGGATATCTCCATCTCACATTGGACATTTATAAATCTCCTAATCCATACACACCGATTAAATATACCGATTAATGTACCTATCTTTGTAAGCAAAAGTGGGCCATTTTCTTCTTATAAAACTTTGGCATCGGTTGAAAAATTGGCTTAGCCACGTACCACGTGCGAATGTTTCCTTTATTTTAGACGTGTTTCGATTACTAATTACTAAAAATATAAAAGATAACCTTTAAAAAATATTTTAAAATATATTAAAGATAATTTTAGAAGTCGTACCAGTTACTATTCATTGCTTTTCCATATGTTAACAATGTATATTAAATTCACTTTACTAAAATGAATTGTGAAACAGACCTTCTGAATTATTTTTAAAGAAATAATGGGAGAGATAAAAGTTATAAAAATCTGTATGGTTTCAAAATGTCACAATATGAAGTTTAAAAAATATGATGACTAGTTCTTTTTATAATTTTTGAATAAATCAAAATCTAAGTTCTATAGAATCAGATTTGAATTGTATAAAGGACTTGTAGATTATTTGTATGGTACAAGTTACCAAAAAAAAAACATGACAAAGACATATACAGAAGTTTGATTCTAGATTGTTGGACTTAGTTATAACAATAGGGCACGCTGAGTCGAGTCAGACCTAATTTTTATGGACTCAGCCACACTCACAAAAGTGAGATATATCTATTAAAAAACAAATAAGTAGAATTTATAAATTATTGTAAATCAAGTGAAATAGTCATCTTTGAGTCAAAGACCCAGTCACAACTTTAAGTGTTGAGTGACCCACGTTGCATAAAATTCTCCAAAAAAGGCTAATATGGGCCCACGTTAGAAGACTTGTGGTGAAGTCCAAGTCTTCTTATTAGGAGAGGCTTGGAAATAGAAGGATTACATTATTGTAGAAAAATGTCTGAGTTGTGTTTCTCTTGAGAGAGGTCAGACTCTTGGCATCATTGAATCTCAAACTCTCAATGTCCCTTCACTTGGGGAGACTTTTATATCTGAAATTGTATTTTTATTTTTATTTTGTAAAGAAAAATATTCAAATTTAAAAAGGAAATAAACAATCAGGGGTCTAGATATCGACTTTTGCTCTTGGTTCTGAATAATTTGTAATTTGCACACATTGTTGTACATTGTTCAAAAGGTGCACACAGTTTATTCTATTATTAAATTCCTTCCTCATTAAAAGATGGCCATTTAAAAAAAAAGCTAAAGGTGTATTGTAAAGAATATTAGTTATGACTAATATTGCTTTTTGAATATGATTTAATCTTAAACCTAAGCTGCATCATAAGTTTGTTTCCTATAACTTCATAGTCAAATTTAATTATTTTATCTAAAAATGTTTAATGAGATTTGAAAATAATACTTTTTGAAAAAATATTTCATGTAAAAAGGAATCAAAGCTAATTTAAAAAAAAAAAAAAAAAGGTGGACTTGGTAAACGTTTAAAAGTTCCACTTCAATCAATCAAAACAAGAATCAAAAGAGAGCTTCAAAATCATGCATGCAATGAGTTGTAATGACTGGCCAACGATTCAATGAAGGAAAGGCAACATTCTACCACCAAACATTCTCAAGCATCTTAGAGACGCGAAAACTCTAATTTAAATATATCTGAGTCCCGTATATGAAAATATAATTTTATTCAAATAAATTAGAGATAGTTGATTTTATAATTATGAAAAATAATTCTATTCAATATTTTTCGTTATTATTATCAGCATCCATCCATCTATATAAATTCAACTATATAAGTTCTTTTTCTCTAATTGAATCTACCATAAATCATATCATCAATTACTCTATATCCCAACACCCAACCGGGTTTTTTTTTTTAAATCTTTTCTTCATATTTTTACATGACATCCTCTCCTCCTACTTCTTCTTCCATGTTTTAATCTATTTAATTTAAGTAAATGAAGTAAATCAACATTGGGTATCTCAACTGGTTACTTCTCATCTCAAGAAACGAGAGGTTTCTAGTCTGAGTCCTAGCGGCGTAAATTGGGGGAGTTCATTTTAATGTTAAAAATTCTTTTATCCAATCTAGTCACAAGAGTTTTCTAACTCAATTAGATTAGGATAAGTTGGTTATTTTTATCTAATTTAAATGAGAGGTATGAGAGAATATGAGAGGAAGCAGATGTGAAGTTGTGTACAAATGAGAGAGGAAGCAGATGAAACTGTCTGTGTATAATAAATTTGACACGTACATCCAACAGATTTTGGTGTCGCCAGATCTTCTTCTCCGCCTTAGATCAGGTGATGGAGAAAGTTTCTGCCAGCGGGTCCCACCATACCCATTCCATTTTTTGATGGTCTATCCATCTGTACCATTAGATCTCTGATCTGGGTATGGTGGGACCCTCCTCTGGCCAGTTTCTTCGGCTGCTGTTTGGGAAGTCTGAAAATCCATTTTTCTGGGTTTTTTTGTTAGATCCAAGTGGATCCTACACTTTTGACCCTAGGATCGACACCACCACGATCGCCTCTGGTCCACCTATCTACGGCTAAGGAAGACCTTAGGTTTCTATCAACGGTGGGGCCCACTGATTTTTTTTTCTCTTATTCGGTCGAACCTTCGTCCGAAGGAACAGTTCCTTCGGCAGTGGCTTCGGTGGAAGATGAAGTGGAAGGGCAAAAGGGTCATTTTACCCAAAATTTTGAAAAAGGGTGTGTAAGGAAAGAAAAATGGGGTGGCTATATGGCTCCCTAAAATTAACCAATTGGATTATTTATAGTGATTTGTGGGTCTAAACACAACTTAGTGGAATAAAATATTAAATGGGCTTCACGCTTAGTAAAGAACAGTTTCCCTCTTTCTTTCTTTTTAATATTTTTGGAGTTAGTACATGAACCATGCTTTTTAATCAGGACTCAGATTTTAATTACAAAATCACCAGTCCATGAAGACTTTTCTAAAGGTTGTTAAGTGGAATAATATATTACACAGGCTTCACACTTAGTAAAGAATAATTTTTCTCCTTCTTAATATTTTAATTTAAATAAAAATTTATTTTTAATATATAATTTTCTATTCAAATTTCATTAAGAGTATTTTTGTCCTTTAATTAAAATAGTAGCAAGAGTGTCCCTTCATCATAACAAAGATTTTGTCGAAATTCAAAATCAATATCCTAAGTATATTATCAAAATTTTCTAGGAATTTCTACATGCAACCACTATATTATTACTTTATTCATCATGTATTTTATAGTCGTGAATTAAAAAACTTTTATGGTGGGACATCCATTTATGAGCTCATTTGGTTAATATTCAAATCTCACATGTTTATGATTTTACAGCTGCAAAAATTATATTTAACATGATTTATTTAAGTTAATTTAGACACATTCTTTAATTTTTTATACAAATGTAAATCTTCTAAACAAACTCATTGTCATTGTTTAAAGTAGAAAAGAGGCTAATCCAAATTGTGTAACCCAATATATACATAATTGCTAAGATCATAAGTTTCACCATCAATGGAGAAAATTCATAGTAAAAGCTTACACTAGTCTTTTCTTTACCTTGTATTTTTTTATTTTTATTAATTTAAGAGTAAACTCGTTATAAAACAAACAAATGAAGCAATGGAGATTACAAATATTGAGGGATCAAATTCTAGGTAGAAATAAAAAAGTTGATTCCACATATATGTGACTTTATTTTTTATATGAGATTATGATGGGAAGAAAGTGCTTCTTCGTATCATCAGAAATGGTAAATAAAAGAGAACAGAGAATATTTAACTATTAAATAAAATAATTCAGATGAATTTATATATTAAAGAGTTAATATTGACATAAAATAATTTTTTCTCTCATATCAAATTCCTATATTTGCTATAGAAGAACAAATGTTTATTTTTATTTTTAAAAAATACTCTAGTGTAAGACATTTTTCTCCCTTTCCTCATAGTTTTAAATCCAAAGTGTGCGGATTGGGAAATTTACACATGCCTTAAGGATTAGTCAAGTGAGACGCCTGAATACCTTAGTCTTCAAGAAAAAAAAAAGATATTCTTTCTCACACCAAAACTATTTCTATGAATCAAATTTTTGTAGACAAGGAAAAAGCAAAAGCTTGTGCTCAAGGCATCTTTATAGGTAATTGGTCATAGGGTATTTGAGGGAAATTTATAGTTAAATCAACAAGAATCTTGCTTTTATACTTGAATCTACCATCATGACAAACACCGTAAAACTACCTTTTTACCCTTTAATATTAGATGAATTAATATTTATTTTGTAAATATTAGATATGTTTAATGTTATTTTTTAGTTTTACAGTGTGTTTTGAGAAAATACAAGATATGCATCTCAAATTGTCAAAATAATGGGAACAACTTTGCCAATGAAAGCAACATATGAGGAGTTGAGGCAAAGACTTGGTTGTGACATTCAAAGGACCCATCTATGCTAAATAAATGTTTCCCACAAGTTGTAATATCATTCAGCAAAAGAAGAAGAAAAACATGGAAGTCCTTAGCAGCAAGAACTGGCGATGGCACCTGTTTGTAAAACAAATAACCGACAAGATACAGAGGAGTGTTGATGTGTCATTAGCCTCAGGGCCAGCTGAACCATAAAGCAACTCAAGTGGTTGCTTTAGGACCCGGTTTGGAAACGCCCCAAATACCTGGTGAGCATAAACTGGAGAGGGGAAGAAATTGGAGATTTCAGCTGTTGCCGCCAAGCTCTCCATTTCCTTAACACTTGTGCCAAACAATGACTTTTGGATTGCAAATCTAACCAGATTCCTACTAAGTTAACCATTTTTGCATCCGATCATATCCCAACAGTAAACTAGTTCCTGCCCTTTCAGCCTGCAACCAGATCTAAGATTGTGGGATTTTTACTTCTACTAAAATTGCACCTCCAACCAAACGCCTCTATCTTGCTGTGGACAGGAAAGCCAGAGGAGTGCTTGTACTGATGTGGTGGGAAAAGATAAGAAAGGAGATGATTAAAGGTGCTGGCTGATTCGGTGATAGCCTTTTTAAAAAGCCGAGAAATCTGTTCATAGGGATTGGGTACATACCATCGGCTAAAATAGGACTCTTTACTTGCTCATCTCTTTTCTTATAAATAGAGTATGGACTCCATTGGAAAAAATGAACCGAGCAAGGCATTGAAGGGGATGAATTTGGGCAGCTAAAGGACAGAGAATAATATTTGATTTCTTGTACATCATTTATTTTATTTTTATGTAATGAGTTCCAAAGAATTGTATTTTCTTATATTCCAATTTTTGAATGAAATTCATGGTAGATTCTTTAGATTTATGGTGTTCCCAATTATTAAATATTCTATGGTGATGGTTTTTAATTTTATTTTAATTCCTTTTGTGAATGTTATGGAACAAATTATTTTTAAAATTTTTCAAGGAAAAGTAGAACCCCTGTTAGGATCGGTGGGACTTGACTTTTTCAGTCTAAGGTTCTTTTTAAGAACAATTTATTTTAGATTTGGAAAACGTAAGTGTAAATCCTGCTCAAGCCTAAGGCTTAATTGAAAAATTCTAATTTACTGGACGTCGTAATTTTTCTGATTAGAATTTTAATAAATGATGAACTTGAATTTATATTTTATAATTCTAGAATATTTCATAGTCTAGGCCATAATTTTATTTTTAAATGGGATAACATGTTACCTTAGATACTTGTCTTGATTCCATTGTAAACTATGTAAATAATTCATTATTATTATTTTTGTTTTATTCTTTTATTTATTCATAAAAATCCCTGAAATGATGGAACTAGGTTAGAAATATTTTATTTGTTTATTAACTTTGCATTTTAAATTAGATTGAGGTATTTAAATTCACTCCACCATTTTAATCAATTTTATAATCAATGGTTTGTATGATAAAAGTAGATTTTATATTTTGTTAACTTCCAAAGTTAGATAAATAATTAAACATTGGTTATCTAAATCTAAAATTTTGCTAAATTAAGATTATAACTCCATGTTTTAGAAGATTATTTTCTTAGATCACATTATTTTAATGGTACAATTTTTATTTACATACATATATTTTGTTGATTTCCCTTGGGTACGACCTCGTACTCATTCACTACACTGTTAATTGGTTCGTGCGCTTGCGAGTTAAATTTAAAACACAACAAGTTTTTGGTGCCTTTGCCGGAGAAATCTCGAAATAAATTGTGTGCCATTAGATTTATGTGTTTTTGGAAAGATTGTTATTTTTAGAAATTTTTAAATGAGACAACTCTTTAAAATTAGAAATTTCTATTTTTAGAAGTTCTAATTTTAGAAAGTTTCCTTAAATTAGAAGTTTTTAAAAATATTAATGATTATGGAATTAATTTAAATTTAGAAATTTGCTAAATCTAGAAACTGTGTAATTAAGATTTTCTATTTCTTAGAAATTTTCTAATTTAATAGTTTCCCTTTTTAGCAACTTCTCTAATACTGGAGATATGTCTAAATTTAGAAATAATTTATTTTTAGAAAATGGAAAGTTCTATTCTTAGAAAAATCTATTTTTGGAAAATTATCTAATTATGGAGACGTTTAATTTTAAATAATTTCGAAACTTAAAAAATTCCTAAATTTAGAATTCATCTAACTTTGGAAAGTTTCTAAATATGATTTCAACAAAATAAAAAATCTCATGGAACAAAGTTTTGATTTAATGGGGTGGAGTCCAATTTTCATAGACTGAATTGATTTAAATTTTTTTATTGGGTTAGAAATATTATATTTCTTCCACTAGTTGTAACTTTAGGACAATTGCACTTAGTTTAAGATCACGCATTTTTGTTGAATTAGAATCTTCACCAAGGCTTGTATTGTCTATTTTGCAGGAGTTTTAATTGCGCGCTTAAAAATTGCTGGAAATACGCATAATAGGCTAAGGTGAGTGCCTAATCTTTTCTTTTGATTTTATTTTTATCATGCATTCATATAGATTTATTTAGGGTGTTATTTCTTTATTTATTTTACTTATTGCTTGCATTTAATCTGTCTATGAATCTAGGTTGTTAGTATTCATGCATTAGTTTAGATTGCTTTATTATTGTTTGCATATTTGTTTGAATATTGTGTGGTAATTTAGGACTGCATTTTCACAATATCTAGAAAAATAAGATTAGTAAAATTGGTTCATGCATCTCTTTAATAAAATCAATTAAGGAACCATTAGGCTAGGTTTTAGGGTTTCATGCTAATTACGAACATCTTTTATCTAAATTAATTTTTGTAACCGGTGAATAGTTTATCTTCAAGAATGGTGTCTAAGGCTAGTTCTGTCACCAAGACATGAGGTCGAGCATGCTCTAAGGATAAGCTGGGAAGAGATGCCGTGTGCTCCCCCACTTACCTAGGAACTTACCTGGCCATCTTGTGGTTAAACTCTCATCGAAGACTTACATTATTTGGAGAGAAAAGTAGGAGCAAGTCTAGAGACAATCTTTAGGGTCCTATTAGCTAAATAAAAATTTGATTGCATTAGTGCAATTCAAATTTAGATTTAGGCATTTTCTTGTGTGGATTTGGTTGAGCGTGAATGATCGTGTCTGTGTATGAATTATTGGTGTCGTGACTCTCACAATCATTTGGTTTGAGTTACACTTTCTGTCGATTTACCGATCGTTACGGCCGGAGTTCAGTCTAGCTCAGTCATAAACAGTCCACCACCATCACCTAACATGGTCGGAGAAAGAGTCGAAGAGAAAATCTCCAAGACTACTTTTCAGCAGTCACACCCAATGCACCATCAGGCATAGTTGTTCCAGCAACTAATGTAGCTTTTGAACTCAAACCAGGCTTATTACATTTTTTACCCGCATTCCATGGACTTGTTCACGAAGACGCTTACCTACATGTCAAAGAATTCTTAGAAATCTGCGCCACCATCAAACTTTAAGGCATCACTGATGAGTCCATTAAACTTCGTTTATTTCCTTTTTCTCTCAAAGAAAAAGTGAAATCTTGGCTAAATTCTCTACCTGCAAATTCCATCACAACTTGGGATCAGTTAGTCAACAAGTTTTTGAATAAATTTTTCCCTATATTTAAAACTAACGCCCTCAAGAAAGAAATTTCAAACTTTAATCAAAAGAAGGGTGAACAATTATGTGAGTCATGAGAAAGATTCAAAGATACATTGAGTAAATGCCCTGACCACAGCTTTGAAACGGCGAGACTCGTGCAATTATTTTATGATGGTTTAACCATATCGAACTGCCCAATGATCGAATTTATGAAGGGTGGGGAATTTTTAAAGCTAACTACAATCAATGGATGGAATTTCTTAGAGTCATTGGCAGAAAGTTCTCAGCGATGAGACTTTTCCAAAAGAGAGAATTCACCACAAACCTCAAAGAGAGGAGGTTTATACGAAGTTAGTACCAACTTAGACGTTAAGCTTGCAATTGCAAACTTAACAAAGAAAATTGATGCTTTAGCAATGACTCAGGCAATGAACCCAGCATTAGGAATGAATGCTGAGGTTTGCTCAATGTGTTCTAACCTAGGACACACTGCCCAAAACTATCCTTCCTTCGGATTTAATGCTGAGTGCTCAACCGAGCAGGCCAATGCACTCAATAATTATGGAAGACAGTAGGGAACCCCTTTCTCTGCCACATACAATCCTAATTGGCAGAATCATCCAAAATTTTCTTAGAGTGAAAATCAACCTCCAGTAGGTTAAGGACCCCCTCAATATCAAGGTCCACCATACCAACTACCTCAGAACTAGCCATTCCACCTATCTCAAAATTATCCAGCCCAATCAAATCAGTCTTATCAATCAGGTCCATCTCAACAACGTAAGCTCTTCTCGAGGATACGTTGCAGAAATCCATGCAGTCTACCCAGCAGGCTATGTACAAGCTTGAAACACAGCTTGGGCAATTAGCCATCGCAATAGAAGATAGAGATAAAGGTAGATTTCCCAGTCAGCCTATCCCAAACCCCAATGGTCAGAATGAGGTTTCATCGTCTAATTCAGAAGACGCTAACTCCATTATTATCTTGAGATTAGGGAGACAGGTAGACAATAAAGTGAAAATGCCTAGACAACCGGAAGGCCAGACCACTGGTCAATCCAAGCATCAGGATGGCCCATCGATTCCATCCCCAGTCCAAATCTTACCGGATCCATCTGCTAGACAACCATACGTACCTAGGGCTCTGTACCCTCAGAGGCTCATCACCAAGCAAGGGGTGCCTTATGGTGACATACTAGAGGTATTCAAATATGTCAATATCAACATTCCTCTACTTGATGCCATCAATCAGATACCCTCATATGCTAAGTTTCTCAAAGACCTCTGTACGGCGAAACAGAGAACTAATGTTCCCACAAAGGCGTTTCTACTGGAGGACCCTGGGTGCCCAACCATTGCTTGCACCATTGGTACATATGAAATTGATAGGGCCTTATTAGATCTCGGAGCTAGTGTCAGCCTACTGCCATACTCCGTTTATGAGCAGTTAGGGTTGGGAAAGCTGAAACCCACTCATATCACACAACAATTAGCTGATCGCTTTGTAAAAATTCTAAGGGGTGTGATAGAAGACGTTTTGGTGAAAGTAGACAAATTCTACTTTCCGGTCAATTTTGTGGTGTTGGATACATAGCCTGTTTAGAACGAAAGTGGGCACATTCTGGTTATTCTTGGATGACCATTCTTGGCCACTGCAAAAACTTTTATCAACTGCCAAGATGGTATGCTTAAGTTGTCGTTCGGAGATCCGACGACAGAGCTCAATGTGCTTGGTTTATGTCGACAACTTTTCTGCACAGATGATCAGTGCGAGGTTAATATGATGCAGAGTTCTGTCCAAAAGTCCTTCCTTCCCTTCATTTGTGATGACCCATTTGAGAAGACTCTGTCTACTTTTAGCACAGACTTCAATGAAAATGGTAAACAAGAAGTGAACGCTTTGTTTGACACATCTCCATATGCACGAAGGCTCACCAAATTCAAACTTATCCCTGTTAGTCAATTTGTTCCGATCCCCTCTATCGAGAAGCCACAAAAATTAGAGCTCAAGTCAATCCCTGAGACACTTAAATATTCTTATCTTGGACCATCAAACACTTTACCCGTTATCATTGCTTCCGATTTAACTTCTGAGTAGGAGTCTAAACTCATGGCTGTTTTAAGAGACCACCGCGAAGCTATTGGACGGTCCATTGCCGATCTCAAAATAATTAACCCCTCCGTGGTCATGCACAAAATTCACTTGGAAGAAAATTCCAAAGACATCCAGAGAACCACAGAGATGACTAAATCTGGCAATGCAGGATGTGGTAAGAGCCCAGATTTTAAAATTTCTTGAGACGGATATTATTTACCCGATCTCTGACAGTGTATGGGTGAATTCGATACAGATTGTACCTAAGAAATAGGGTGTGACGATAGTCAAGAATCAGGATAATGAGTTGGTGCTAACCCGCAACCAAACGGGTTGGAGAGTTTGCATTGACTACCGTAAGCTGAATACTGTCACTCGAAAGGACCATTTTCCTCTTCCCTTCATCGATCAGATGCTTGAACGTTTACCCGGTCATGCATTCTATTGTTTCCTTCATGGTTATTCCGGCTATAACCAGATCTACGTTGCTCCTGAGGATCAGGAGAAAACCACCTTCACCTGTCTGTTCGGTACGTTCGCATATCGCCGTATGACATTCGGATTTTGCAATACACCAACCACTTTTCAGCGGTACACGATCAGCATCTTTTCCGATATGGTCGAACGTTTCTTAGAAGTCTTCATGGATGAATTCTCTGTGTTTGGGTCCACTTTTGACCAGTGCCTGCACCATCTGAGCCTTGTGCTAATCAGGTGTCAAGAAAAGAACATGGTATTGAAATGGGAGAAATGTCACTTTATGGTGAAGCAGGGCATAGTACTAGGGCACATTATCTCTGAAAAGGGCATCAAAGTGGACAAGGAAAAGGTCAACCTGATCTCTAATTTACCAAGACCCCAAACCGTTAGAGAGATTAGGTCATTCTTAGGTCATCCGTTAGAGAGATCAGGTCATTCTTAGGTCATGCTGGTTTTTACAGGAGGTTTATCAAAGATTTCAATAAAATTTCTAAGCCTCTCTGTAAACTCTTGACCAAGGATGCTAGTTTCAATTTTGATGATGAATGCGTTCAAGCCTTTGAAAAATTGAAAACCACTTTCACCTCCGCTCCGATAATACAGCCACCTGATTGGTTTGTCCCCTTTGAAATTATGTGTGATGCCTCCGATTATGCAGTAGGAGCTGTGTCAGGACAAAGGTTAAATCGGTTGCCTCACGTTATCTACTATGGTAGCAAAACTCTCAATGATGGCCAGCTTCATTATTCCACCACGGAAAAGGAACTGTTGGCAGTTCGTATTTGCGCTAGTCAAATTTCGATCCGACTTAATGGGTTCGAAGGTCATTGTCTATTCTGATCATGCAGCACTTAAGTATCTCCTTTCTAAAAAAGATGCTAAGTCTTGCCTGATCCGATGAATCTTGCTGCTATAAGAGTTTGAAACTGAAATCCGAGACAAGAAAGGTTCCGAGAATGTGGTAGTAGACCACTTGTCTAGATTGATAACTGAGTTCACTGATGAGATCCGTCCTATCAATGAGTCCTTCCCTGATGAGCAACTCATGTCAGTGTCCCAAGTACCATGGTTTGCAGATATTGTTAACTATCTTGTTACTGGTCAAATGCCCCAGCATTGGACTAAACAAGATAGGTCTAAGTTTCTGGTACATGTCAAAAGTTTTATCTGGGATGACCCTTATCTGTTTAAACACTGAGCGGACCAAATCATTCGTCGTTGTGTCCTAGAAGAAGAGCAACAACGTGTCATAAGTTTCTGCCATCACCAGGCCTGTGGAGGGCATTTCAGCACTAGAAAGACAACTGCAAAAATCTTGCAGTGTGGATTTTACTGGCCCTCAATGTTTCAAGACACCCACACTTTTTGCGTCTCGTGTAATAGATGTCAAAGATTGGGTAGTATCTCCCGTAGAAATATGATGCCTTTAAACCCCATCCTAACCATTGAGCTTTTTGATGTTCATGGGACCATTTCCTAATTCTTTTGGCAATCTATATATTCTTGTAGGAGTCGACTATGTGTCAAAGTGGGTCGAAGCAATGGAATGCAAAACCAACGACCACAAGGTTGTCTTCCGTTTCATTAAAGAAAATATTTTTTCTAGATTTGGAATTCCACGAACCATCATTAGTGACGGGGGTAAACACTTTTGCAATCGCCCATTTGACAACTTGCTAAAATCATATGGGGTGATGCACAAGGTGGCTACTCCCTATCACCCGCAAACAAGTGGTCAAGTGGAAATTTCGAATAGAGAGATTAAACATATTCTCGAGAAGACAATCAATCCAATTAGGAAAGATTGGTCTTCCAGACTCATCGATGCACTATGGGCATACCGTACAGCTTTCAAGACGCCTATAGGAATGTCACCCTACCGTCTGGTTTATGAGAAGGCATGTCATCTTCTGGTCGAGCTAGAGCACAAAGTCTATTGGGCAATCAAAAACTTCAATTTTGCTCTAGACTCTATTGGACAACATCAGAAACTTCAGCTAGTTGAGTTGGAGGAATTACGAAATAACGCCTATAGCACGGCCAAAAGGTACAAAGATTGGATGAAAGTGTTTCATGACAAACATATCTTGAGAAAATCTTTTACAGTTGGTCAGAAGGTCTTGTTGTACCATTCAAGGTTGCATCTTTTTCCTGGAAAGTTAAGGTTCAAATGGACATGTCCAATCCTTGTTTCATCAATATTCCCACATGGGGCAGTACAGATCAGGCATCCTACGAGTGGTCGTGCGTTCAAGGTTAATGGGCAACGATTAAAACCATTTTAAGAGTTCCCCATTCCTGAAGAAGGGAACGAGGTCGCGATAACCGATCCTGTATACAAAGACTGATTTGAGGACCCATACCCATTCACTCACCTACCCATCTTCATCTTTTCCATTATCCAGACCCACGTATCCATCTGTCTATGTCTGAGTCCGTCCGAGTCTTCAGTGTCTAGATTAGGTTTTCATCGAGTCAGTCTACGATTTCTTTATTTGGTCCATTTTGCACCTCATACATTCCAAGGTATGTCCAAACCCCAGTTATTCATTTTATAAAATATTTTTTCTTTCACACCTGGCCAGTGTAGATTAGGGAACATTACGGACAATGTTCAATTTAAGTTTGGGGGTATTAAAGTCATTTATCATCCATCTAAAAAAAATGTTTTGCCTTTGCGACCAACAGACGTTAAAGAACTGGATAGGAGTCATGCACGTAGACGGTCTAGTTTTTGTCTTCGCATTGTGTTTGTCTAGAACACAAGTTCCCCCAGACTTGTGTAGGAAAATCATTTCCTTAGCTTTGAGGGTGAGGAAGCTGGAAATCCAAGAGGAGCAATCCAGACCTCTTTGTGGACGAAGCACTCTGGCTGCAAAGAGGAAAGCTAAGAGGCTAGGAATCTGTCACAAACGTGAGAATTTTAATGGAATAATATCTGATTAAGGAGTTTGTTGTGTGATAGCAGCAAAGCATAGACCTATAAGTGGAAGTAGACAAATTTATTTGGATTTAGTCAAAGGTAGAGTAAGTCCGGAAAGACTGAGACTCCTTGGTGTCCAAAGAACTATTGATTTTCGCTTAGGGGGCTATAAATGTCTTGACAATCTGACGTTAAATGAGTCATAGCTTTCTTACGCAAAGAGAGGCAGACTTAATCTTTTAAGGGTAGAGTAAGCAAAAGCTGAGACACCTTGGTACTTAACACTGTCAATTTAGATCTTAGAAAAGAATGCGTCTTGACGATCTAACGTAAAAATAGTCAATTTTTTTAGCATTAAGACGTAAATAAAAATCTTTATATCATACTTTTCTGAAAAGATTTTCATAGGATTTATGCTCGGAAATACATGTACACAGCCATATTAATATTAGTTTGAAAAAGAAAAAATATTCATAAGTCGAGTGATCATCAGAGGAATACTAGTGGAAACTTAAACCCAGTGAGCTTTAGAGCCATTTTATCCTTCTGAGGGTTATAAATAAACTCTTGTTTCTTTGATAAGCTCATTGAGTCATTGTGAGATCTCATTATCATTGATTTGGTCATATTACTAAGAACGCCATCAAATTTGAGTTAGTACACCTGAATTTTTTATGAATTCTTTCGAAGGAAATAAATCATTTTATGAAGCTTAGGATAGGATATAGACTATTTTTGGACCGTTTGAGCCTTCAAGCCCACCTATTTTGGTCATTTCATCTTGATAGTTCCCACTTTTGAGCCTTGAATGTAAATTTAGCCTATTTTTATTTGCTAGTCATGTCTACCATACCCAACTCTGGACAAGGAGTTTAGCCCAAAATTTTATATCCATGACCTATCTTCATATGAGAAAATGTTAGGGAAGAATTTGTGATAGGATTCACTTAAAAAAAAAAAAAATGGGAACATCCATACATTTGAAAGAGAAAAGAAAAGAAGATTTAAAAAAAAAATAAGTACTTTGAAAAAAAAAGTGAAAAATATTAGAGGAAAAATATCCCGCTCATATTATGAAGACCTCTAACCTTTTCTTATCAAAGTATTAATTTTTAGAGTCTTTTATCCCTTCTTGGATATGACCCGGTCCTAAGCCACGTTTCATCCTATTAGAAAGTCCTATTGATCCTAAGTCTAAATAAGGTATTTCATGTAAAGAATAGATGAGGAAAAATAATGGTGTTTGACTCAACGTTCTTAGGAAAGTGGCATCTATTCATGAGATCAATTATTTTCTTCATCTATGCCGTCTTTGCTTAATATATATGTGAGAATTTTGATTTGAATACGTAAGCTCCGCTCACATATACCTTGAGAAAAAATAAACCCACTTTCGAGCGTTAGCCTTTTTAAGAGATATATCTGGTGAGGGTTGAAGTCAAAGCGCATTTTCCAATGATGGTTACAAAACATGTGTGTATTTGGAAAAACGAGACTGTCTTAATATTGGCTATCACACACAACACTTCGAGTATAAGTCTTGTAAAACGAATTTTAGAGTTGTATGATATTTAGATTTTTGTCTGTGTTTTTGCTGAAAAATTCGATGTTTGTGGGTATCATCACTGGAAACCCTCACGAGACTATAACTCGTCCACTAGTAGTGAGCTAGGGGTTTAAAGGCTTGTTGCATAAGCTAAATGCAATCGAGAGTACCAGCGAAAGTGGTGTAGGAGTTTTAACTTTCAGTTAGTAGTTTTTTTTTTTGTTTTGCTCGAGGACTAGCAAAATCTAAGTTTGGGGGTATTTGATAAACACCGTAAAAGTGCCTTTTTACCCTTTAATATTAGATGAATTAGTCTTTATTTTGTAAATATTAGATATGTTTAATGTTATCTTTTAGTTTTGCAGTGTGTTTTGAGAAAATACAAGATATGCACGTGAAATTGTCAAAATAATGGGTACAACTTTGCTAATGAAAGCAACATATGAGGAGTTGAGGCAAAGACTTGGCTGTGACATTCAAAGGACCCATCTATGCTAAATAAATGGTTCCCACAAGTTCTAATATCAGTCAACAAAAGAGGAAGAAAAACATAGAAGTCCTTAGTAGCAAGAACTAGCGATGGTACCTGTTTCCAAAACAAATAACCGACAAGATACAGAGGAGTGTTAATGTGTCATTAGCCTCAGGGCCAGCTGAACCATAAAGCAACTCAAGCAGTTGCTTTAGGCCCCCGTTTGGAAAAGCCCCAAATACCTGGTGTGCATGAACTGAGAGGGAAAGAAATTGGAGATTTCAGTTGTTGCCGCCAAGCTCTCCATTTCCTTAACACTTGTGCCAAACAATGACTTTTGGATTGCAAATCTGACCAGACTCCTACTAAGTCAACCATCTTTGCATCCGATCATATCCCAACAGTAAACCGGTTCCTGCCCTTTCAGCCTGCAACTAGATCTAAGATTGTGGGATTTTTTCTTCTACTAAAATTGCACCTCCAACCAAACGCCTCCATCTTGCTGTGGACAGGAAAGCTAGAGGAGTGCTTGTACTGATGTGGTGGGAAAAGATAAGAAAGAAGATAATTAAAGGTGCTGGCTGATTCGGTGATAGCCCTCTTAAAAAGTCGAGAAATCCGTTCAGCCCATTCAGCAAAGAAAATCAAAATAAGATCAGAGGAGGACCTGGCTGATTTGGCTGAGAGATAAGGATGAAGGTGCTGGCTAATTTGGGACATGGAGAAGGGATCACACGGCATTGGCTGGTACCCATTATCCCTTGAAAGAAAGAAGGAAATAGGAAGTACAGATGATGAAGAAGAAGCTACCGTGTAATCTGTGTCAACCCAAATGGGAGCTACCGTGTAAGAAGTACAAGAGAAAAAATAGGGATTGGGTACATACCATCGGCTGAAATAGGACTTTTTACTTGCTCATCTCTTTTCTTATAAATAGAGTATGGACTCCATTGGAAAAAATGAACCGAGCAAGACATTGAAGGGGCTGAATTTGGACAACTAAAGGACAGAGAAAAATATTTGATTTCTTGTAAGTCATTTATTTTATTTTTATGTAATGACTTCCAAAGAATTGTATTTTCTTATATTCCAATTTTTGAATGAAATTCATGGTAGATTCTTTAGATTTATGGTGTTCCCAATTATTAAATATTCTATGGTGATGGTTTTTAATTTTATTTTAATTCTTTTTATGAATGTTATGTAACAAATTATTTTTAGAATTTTCAAGGAAAAATAGAACCCCTGTTAAGATCGGTGGGACTTGACTCTTTCAGTCTAAGGTTCTTTTGAAGAATAGTTTATTTTAGATTTGGAAAACGTTAGTGTAAATCCCGCTCAAGCCTAAGGCTTGAATTGAAAAATTCTAATTTAATGGACGTCGTAATTTTTCTAATTAAAATTTTAATAAATGACGATCTTGAATTTATATTTTATAATTCTAGAATATTTCATACTCTAGGCCATAATTTTATTTTTAAATAGGATAACATGTCACCTTAGATACTTGTCTCGATTCCATTGTAAACTATGCAAATAATTCATTATTATTGTTTTTATTTTGTTCTTTTATTTATTCATAAAAATATCTAAATGATGGAACTAGGTTAGAAATATTTTATTTGTTTATTAATTTTGCATTTTAAATTAGATTGAGGTTATTTAAATTCACTTCACCATTTTAATCAATTTTATAATCAATGGTTTGTATGATAAAAGTAGATCTTATATTTTGTTATCTTCCAAAGTTCGATAATTAATTAAATATTGGTTATCTAAATCTAAAATTTTGCTAAATTATGATTATAACTCCATGTTTTAGAAGATTATTTTCTTAGATCACATTATTTTAATGTTACCATTTTTATTTCCATACATATATTTTGTTGATTTCCCTTGGGTACGACCTCGCACTCATTCACTACACTGTTAATTGGTTCGTGCACTTGCGAGTTAAATCTAAAACACAACACATCACATGAACCCAATTAATGGGTCAAACACCTAAAGATGAGAGTTAGACTGCTGATAATAGGGCATGCTGAGTCGAGTGAGACCTAAAATTTATGGACTCAGATAGGTTTAATTGGGCCAGGCCACACTCACATAAGTGAAAGATATCTATTAAAATCAAATAAGTAGAATTTATAAATTATTGTAAATTGAGTAAAATAGTCATCTTTCAGTCAAAGATCCAACCACAACTTTAAGTATTAAGTGACCCATAGTGCATAAAATTCTCCAAAAAGACTAATGCGGGCTCACCATAGAAGACTTGGATATAGAAGGATTACATTAAATGGTAGAAAGATGTTTGAGTTGTATTTCTCTTGAGTGGAACTTGTGTACTGTATTTCCATTCCATAGAGAGAGGCTAGACACTTGGCATCAATGAATCTCAAACTCTAAGGTCTCTTCACTTGGGGAGACTTTATATTTGAAATTGTATTTTTATTTTTGTGAAGGAAAATATTTAGATGTATCTAAAATAGACAATATTGGAACTTAAAAATTGGATTTGATGACCAAAATATCAGTTTCATTTGGACATTTAAAACTCAATTTCATGTGATGGATGGCTCAACTCAATGTTACCCAGTCAAAATTGGTAGACTAAGTGGGGTAGGCGGGTAGGGTCAAACAAGTGAGAGATGTGTGGATGGCAGTAAGCTTAATTTATTAACTATTGCACTATTGCATACAAGTCTCTTGAAATGGGACCACGCCCACCTGATAAGACTACTGCTAGTCAAGTCTTCTCTTGAAATAAAAGGGACACTTAGACAACTAATTATTTAGAGAAATACTCTTCTTGAGTTGGACATTTGTGGATAGGGGGAAGTTCATGCGGGTGTTGGATAATAATGAATTGATGTAAAGTTTTAATTATAATATTTAGATAAGTAAAAAGTTATTAAATTTTATATTTTAAATTTATTATAAAAACTTAATCTAAGTAAGTTTAGCATTTTTTTCTTTTAAATCCTCTGACTTTGATAACTTGAATTGAGATAATTGTGTTCTACTGTGGTAGAGTAAAGGGGATCATGCACATGATTTTCTCTAAATTATAAGAGATCTGCAAGGCTTTACATTGGTCTAAGCCTCATTCTGAGGTCCAAAAGATGTTGTGCTAGGTGGAGGTGCTCCCTCTTATAAGCCTCCACTTTTCCAACTCCCTTGGCGATGTGGGACAGGAGATGTCCAAAAATAACTTGTGAAAAAAAATCTATGAAAGGCCATCCCAATCTAAGTATGGACAGGAAATTACAATTTTTTTTAGCCAGACAACTTTAAAATACTAAGATCATTAGATAAATATGGTAAAATAAGCCCAACCAAGCTTTCTTCCCTTACCAAACTTAATATATTCCAGACTCAGCCATGGGGCTATTAAATATGAAATCCAGCTTCATGTAAAATTTGGTTGAAAATAATTTTGAACTAGAAATTTGATTCTAATAAAATCAATTCTTGTATATTCACATTTACATGATTGTCACAAACTAATGATTAAATTACAAAATCAAGTCTTATTGATGTCTATTTAAAGAGGCACAAGCAAATAAGTGATAAGAAAAGAGAGAAATGAGAAAACAACAAGAAAAAGAAATGAAAGAGAACTTTCCATATTGTATTATAAAGTATAAAAAAATAAATGTTAATTTAAATCATCTTCTTGGATAGATGATTTTGACATCCATTAATTTATGTTACTATTTTTTTCTTAAAAAATAATGAAGAATTATTGTTGACGACTGTCAATAAAAACATATGATGAACAATGATACGAAAATATTTATCTCTATAGTATATAAATTTTCGCTTAAGACACTTTCTAAACCATTTTTAAGGAATTAGGTTAGACCTGTTTTTAAGTACTGTAAAGTATGAATTGCTTCAAATCTATAGTTTTTAGTATTCAAAATTGTAACTTTAATGCTATAATTAAAGTGATTTTCCTGACAATGTTTAAATTCAGTTCTTTCCAATGTAACTATTTTTGTAAGAAAAAGTAGGCCATTTTCCTTTATTTTAGACATGTTTTGGTCACTAATTACTAAAAATATAAAAGATAACTTTTAAAAATTTATTTAAAAAACATTAAAGATAATTTTAAAAGTCATACCAGCTACTATTCATCGGTTAATAATGTATATTAAATTCACTTTACTAAAATGAATGGTGAAATGGAATTCTGGTGTTCTTTATTATCACAGACATTTCAGTTTGAAGTTTAAAAGAATATGATGACTATTTTTTTTTATAATTTTCAAATAAACTAATATTTAAGTTCCATAGATTCATATTTGAATTGTATAAAGGACTTGTAGATTATTTGTCTGACACAAGTAGCCACAAAAAAGGAGCAT
Source organism: Chimonanthus salicifolius (assembly GCA_013350335.1). Lineage (NCBI taxonomy): Eukaryota > Viridiplantae > Streptophyta > Magnoliopsida > Laurales > Calycanthaceae > Chimonanthus > Chimonanthus salicifolius. Next base: position 53,096,458 of record CM023532.1, read on the forward strand.
GAGAAAGACATATAGAGATCACTTCGACTCTAGATTGTTGGACTCAGTTATAGCAATAGGGCATACATTTTTACTAAAATTTCTAAAAAAATGATAAGGATAATGATTAGTTAAAATTTAACCTTTATATAATCATTTTAATCTTATAATAGAGACAATTAATCATCTCAATTCTTAACTTTTAAAAGAAAAATAAAACTACATGATAAATGCTTTTTTATCATGGTGTTTAATTCATTTTATTAGAATTACAGATTTAAAATTTGAAAAAAAATGGCCAAATCAATCTGAGTTGACTAAACTCAATAGGAATTCGAGTCAAGTGAGTTAACGAGTCTTGTCAAGCATTTTCAAGTTGACTTTAAATACTCTTCAACTTATTGCTATAACTGAGGCCAACAATCTAGAGTCGGACTGATCTCTGTATGTCTTTCTCATGTTCCTTTTTTGTGGCTACTTGCGTGACACAAATAATCTACAAGTCCTTTATACAATTCAAATATGAATCTATGGAACTTAAATATTAGTTTATTTGAAAATTATAAAAAAAAAAAACTAGTCATCATATTCTTTTAAACTTCAAACTGTGACATTTTGAAATCATAAGGATTTTTATAACTATCATCTCTCCCGTTACTTCTTTAAAACTAAGTTGAAATGTCCGTGATAATAAAGAACACTAGAATTCCATTTCACCATTCATTTTAGTAAAGTGAATTTAACATACATTGTTAACCGATGAATCGTAGCTATTATGACTTTTAAAATTATCTTTAATATTTTTTAAATAAAATTTTAAAAGTTATCTTTTATATTTTTACTAATTAGTGACCAACATGTCTAAAATAAAGGAAAATGGCCTACTTATGATTACAAAGATAGTTACATTGGAAAGAACTGAATTTAAACATTGTCAGGAAAATCACTTTAACTATATCATTAAAGTTATAAGTTTGAATACTAAAAACTATAGATCTTAAAAATTATTTGAAGCAATTCATAATTTACAGTCCTTAAAAACAGTTCTAACCTAATTCCTTAAAAATGGTTCAGAAAGTGTCTTAAACAAAAATTTATATACTATAGAGATAAATATTTTTGTATCATTGTTCATCATATGTTTTTATTTACAGTCGTCGACAATAATTCTTCATTATTTTTTAATAAAAAAAAGTAACATAAATTAATGGCTATCAAAATCATCTATCCAAGAAGATGATTTAAATTAACATTTATTTGTTTATACTTTATAATACAATATGGAAAGCTCTCTTTCATTTCTTTTTCTTGTTGTTTTATCATTTCTCTCTTTTCTTATCACTTATTTACTCGTCTCTTTAAATAGACATCAATAAGACTTGATTTTGTAAATTAATCATTAGTTTGTGACAATCATGTAAATATGAATATACAAGAATTGATTTTATTAGAATCAAATTTTTAGTTCAAAATTATTTTCAACCAAATTTTACATGAAGCTAGATTTCATATTTACTAGCCCCATGGCTGAGTCTGGAATATATTAAGTTTGGTAAGGGAAGAAGGCTTGGTTGGGCTTATTTTACCATATTTAGCTAATGATCTTAGCATTTTAAAGTTGTCTGCCTAAAAAAAATTGTAATTTCCTGTCCATACTTAGATTGGGATGGCCTTTCATAGATTTTTTTTCACAAGTTATTTTTGGACATCTCATGTCAGTACTTAGATTTGTTAGGTCGAAAATCTGTTTTCAATGCTTTGATCCTACAAAAATACAGGTTGATAGTTTTTCACCGGTAGGTTTCTCTCAACCGTGCATGAATCGATCTTTTCTAAAAAAAATGTTTTTTTCTCTAATGATTTCTTCTTATATATTCAAAAAGTCATAGTTGAAAAATACATTTATGTAGACTTAATCGATGTGTGGATTGGGAAGTTTAGACTTTATACATGTCCAATGTGAGATAGGGATACCCATATTATTTTAAAAAAAAAACATATAACATAAATAATTATAATTTAGTAACTTTCAAATACATGATAATGCATGGAGTAAATTTTCAACAAGAGAGGACAAGTTTGTCGAGTGCATGAGATATTTGATGGATCATGAGTGAGAAATGTAGGCATCATGTGGGCCCATGTTCATCGTTTTAATTGTCAGAGAGTATAATTTTATCACGGTTGAAGAGTCTTCTTTCTCATTTGTAGAGAGGACTCTCTCTCTTCCATTCGACCGATAAAGTAGAGATAAAGAGAGTACTCCTCACCAACGAGAAAGGAAGCCTTGTGGAAACAGACTCTTGGATAGATGTTGATTGAGATTATTTGTATCAATAGATGTTGACTGTGATGTCAAAAGGGCATATGTTTCACGATAGACAGAGAGACCTTTCTTTGAAAGTGCTTTTTACAACTGTCTATTTACTTTTAGTGGGCCCAATTCCAATTGGATGGGCCCTTTTCACGTGGAAAATTGTACCAATTCATGATTCCTGGACATTTTCATACAACTTATAATAGATAGTTTTAAATGTAAAGAATTAAAGACTTTACTTATGGCTTTGGAGGGCATAGAATAGATTGAAATTGAAAAGGATAGCAATCAATTTCTCGAACAAATTTTTCTTACCACTTGCAAGTGGGTCTAAGACACGGGGCAACGTAGAACTATATTAGTGAGATATTTTAAGTGATTTTTTTAATTATTTAATAGATCATTGGAGGACTTATATAATTGAGTCTATTTTATAGAGGATTAAATTGATATAATATATGCAAAATTTTATCACAAATTGATAATTAAATTTATGTAATCTTGATTTTTAAAATTGATGAGTATAAGTCATTGACTTCTAATATTTTAGAATTAAGAGATTAGATGGCCTGATTGGAGTGAAGCTTAATATAAGTCCTATTCATAGGGTCTTTTTTATATTATATCCAATTTTCTAAATTTTTTAATTAATTTTTCAATTATTTAGGACATATTTTAGTGAGGAGAACTCCCAGACCCATACTTCTCACTGAGTATAAGGGCATTGGGTAAATATGATGCCTCAGGCCCAACAGCGCTCAGAGAAAAAGAGAAAGCTTGGGCGTGTGAGAGGAGAGAAAAGTCCCACATCGCCAAGGGAGTTGGAAAAGTGGGGGCTTATAAGAGGGAGCACCTCCATCTAGCACAACATGTTTTGGACCTCAGAATGAGGCTTAGACCCAATGTAAAGCCATGCAGATATTTTATAATTTAGAGAAAATTGTGTGCATGACCCCATCTACTCTACCACAGTAGAATACAATCATCTCATTTCAAGTTATCAAAGTCATAGGATTTAAAAGAAAAAATGCTAAACTTACTTAGTTTAAGTTTTTATAATAAATTTAAAATATAAAATTTAATAACTTTTTACTTATCTAAATTTTATAATTAAAAGTTTACATCAATTCATTATAATCCAACACCCGTATGAACTTCCCCCTCTCCACAAATGTCCAACTCAAGAAGAGTGTTTCTCTAAATAATTAGTTGTCTAAGTGTCCCTTCTATTTCAAGAGAAGACTTGACTAGCAGCAGTCTTATCAGGTGGGCGCCTGGCCCATTTCAAGAGACTTGTATGCAATACAGCAATAGTTAATAAATTAAGCTTACTGCCATACACACATCTATCACTTGTCTGACCCTACCCGCCTACCCCACTTAGTCTACCAATTTTGACTGCGTAACATTGAGTTGAGCCATCCATCACATGAAATTGAGTTTTAAATGTCCAAATGAAACTGATATTTTGGTCATCAAATCCAATTTTTAAGTTCCAATATTGTCTATTTTAAACTCAGTATTATTGTTTTTTCAAATAATAAATGAAAATAAAAGTCCCATTTTTTTCAAATAATATTTTTTATTTCCTTTTTACATCTAAATATTTTCCTTCATAAAAATAAAAATACAATTTCAGATATAAAGTCTCCCCAAGTGAAGAGACCTTAGAGTTTGAGATTCATTGATGCTAAGAGTCTGGCCTCTCTCTATAGAATGGAAATGCAGTACACAAGTTCCACTCAAGAGAAAGACAACTCAAACATCTTTCTACCATTTAATGTAATCCTTTTATATCCAAGTCTCCCTTAATGAAAAGACTTAGACTTCACCACAAGTCTTCTATGGTGGGCCTGCATTAGTCTTTTTGGAGAATTTTATGCACTATGGGTCACTCAATACTTAAAGTTGTGGTTGGATCTTTGACTTAAAGATGACTATTTTACTCAATTTACAATAATTTATAAATTCTACTTATTTGTTTTTAATAGATATCTCTCACTTTTGTGAGTGTGACCTAGCACAATTAAACCTAACTGAGTCCATAAATTTTAGGTCGCACTCGACTCAGCATGCCCTATTATCAGTAGTCTATCTCTCCTCTGCAAGTGTTTGACCCATTAATTGGGTTCATGTGATGTTAGATTCAAGTATTGAAGCAAGATTCTTTTTGATTTAACTATAAATTTCCCTCAAATCCACTATGATCAATTACCTACAGAGATGCCTTAAGCCCAAGCTTTTGCTTTTTCCTTGTCTACAAAAATTTGATACATAGAAATAGTTTTGGTGTGAGAAAGAATGTCTTTTTTTTTCCTTTGAAGACTAAGGTATTCAGGTGTCTCACTTGACTAATCCTTAAGGCATGTGTAAATTTCCCTATCCGCATACTTCGGATATAAAACTATGAGGAAAGGGAGAAAAATGTCTTACACTAGTCTTTTTAAAAAGTAAAAACAAAAATATGTCTTCTATACCAAATATAGGAATTTGATATGAGAGAATTTTTTTATTTTATGTGAATATTAACTCTTTAATATATAAATTCATCTGAATTATTTGATTTAATAGTTAAATATTCTTTGCTCTCTTTTCTTTACCATTTCTGATGATATGAAGAAGCATTTTCCTCCCATCATAATCACATATAAAAAATAAAGTCACATATATGTGGAATCAACTTTTTTATTTCTACCTAGAATTTCATCCCTCAGTATTTGTAATCTCCATTGCTTCATTTGTTTGTAACTTTGTTTTATAACGAGTTTACTCTTAAATTAATAAAAGTAAAAAACTACAAGGTAAAGAAAAGAAATGTAAGCTTTTACTATGAATTTTCTCCATTGATGGTGAAACTTATCATCTTACCAATTATGTATATATTGAATTACACAATTTGGATTAGCCTCTTTTCTATTTTAAACGATGACAATGAATGTGTCGAAATTAACTTAAATAAATCATGTTAAATATAAATTTTACAGCTATAAAATCATACACAAAAGAGATTTGAATATTAACCAAATGAGCTCATAAATGGATGTCCCACCATAAAAGTTTCATTGAAAAGAAAATTTTAATTCACGACTATAAAATACATGATGAATAAAGTAATAATATAGTTGTTGCATGTAGAAATTCTTAGAAAATTTTGAAAATTGAATTAGGATATTGATTTTGAATTTTGACAAAATCTTTGTCATGATGAAGGGACACTCTTGCTACTATTTTAATTAAAGGACAAAAATACTCTTAATGAAATTTGAATAGAAAATTATATATTAAAAAGAAATTTTTATTTAAATTATAATATTAAGAAAAGAGGAAAATTATTCTTTACTAAGTGTGAAGTCCGTGTAATATATTATTCCACTTAACAACCTTTAAAAAAGTCTTCATGGACTGGTGATTTTGTATTTAAAATCTGAGTCCTGATTAAAAAGCATGGGTCATGTACTAACTCCAAAAATATTATAAAAAAAAAAAAGGAAAACTGTTCTTTTCCAAGTGTGAAGCCCGTGTAATATTTTATTCCACTAAGTTGTGTTTAGACCCAGAAACCACTATAAATAATCCAATTAGTAAATTTTTCATTCTTTTAATTCATTGCTCGTTTCCACTCAATTCATCAGAAATAACCTTTGTCATTCTGCCATCATATCAAAAGAAAAAGTTCGCCTGTTGGCTTCCCAAGTGGTCCCACTTGGTGAGATCAATTGAGCCCAAGTGGGCCCCAGCTACACGTTGAGAGATGAATTTAATGAACAGGTTGTTGCCACGAACTATACGTTGAGAGAATGATCTCTTTCATTGCGGTCTATTTTGGAGTGGAATTCCCTGTTGGATGTACGTGTCAAATTTATTATAAATAGACCGTTCCATCTGCTTCCTCTCTCATTTGTACACAGTTTCACATCTGCTTCCTCTCATATTCTCTCATACCTCTCATTTAAATTAGATAAAAATAACCAACTTATGCTAATTTAATTGAGTTAGGAAACTCTTGTGACTAGGTTGGATAAAAGAACTTTTAACATTAAAATGAACACCCCCAATTGACGCCGCTAGGAGTCAGATTAGAAACCGCTCGTTTCTTGAGACGAGAAGTAACCAGTTGAGATACCCAATGTTGATTTACTTCATTTACTTAAATTAAATAGATTAAAACCTGTTGGGTGTTGGAATATAGAGTGATTGATGATATGATTTATGGTAGATTCAATTAGAGAAAAAGAACTTATAAAGTTGAATTTATATAGATGGATGGATGCTGATAATAATAACGTAAATATTAAATAGAATTATTTTTCATAATTATAAAATCAACTATCTCTAATTTATTTTAATAAAATTATATTTTCATATACGTGACTCAGATATATTTAAATCAGAGTTTTCGCCTCTCTAAGAAGCATGAGAATGTTTGGTGGTAGAATGTTGCCTTTCCTTCATTGAATCGTTGGCCAGTCATTACAACTGATTGCATGCATGATTTTGAAGCTCTATTTTGATTCTTGTTTTGATTGATTTAAGTGGAACTTTTAAATATTTACCAAGTCCACATTTTTTTTTTTTAAGTTTGCTTTGCTTTCTTTTTACATGAAATATTTTTTCAAAAAGTATTATTTTTAAATCTCATTAAACATTTTTAGATAAAATAATTAAATTTGACTATGAAGTTATTGGAAACAGACTTATGATCCAGCTTAGGTTTAAAATTAAAACATATTCAAAAAGCAATATTAGTCATAACTAATATTCTTTACAATACACATTTAGCTTTTTTTTAAGTGGCCATCATTTAATGAAGAAGGAATATAATAATAGAATAAACTGTGTGCACCTTCTGAACAATGTACAACAATGTGTGCAAATTACGAACTATTCATAGTCAAGATTTAAATAATTTTTTATCATAAATGCTAGCCTTAAATAAATAAAGTATACTCCCTCTGTCCCAATTTATTGTCTCATATGCATTTTGAGACTGTCCCAATTTAGTTGTCTGATATGTCATTTCGATTCTCTCGCTATCATATCTAATCTGATATACCTTTTGAGAGCACTTTTTTAACCAATTCAAAATTTTAAAATGGGACAACTAAAATGGAACGGATGGAGTATTATTTTATAATAATGATGGTGAAATATGTAATGATTCTAAAAGTACCTTAAAGCTAAAATTTATATACTATAGAGATAAATATTTTCATATCATCATCCATCATATGTTTTTATGGTTGGTCATCCACAATAATTCTTCATTATTTGTTTATATAACAAAATATGGAAAGAGATTTCTGATTGTTTTATCACTTCTCTATTTTCTTATGACTTATTTGCTCATGCCTCTCTTCATAGGGATTCAAGATGAATAGATATTAATTAAGAGTTGATTTTATAATTTAATCATTAGTTGTGACAATCATGTAAATGTGAATATGCAAGACTTGATTTTATTAGAATCAAATTTCCAATTCGAAATCATTTTCATCCAATAAAACTATTAAATATCTTTTTACAATCAACTACACTTGACCAGAAAAGTAAATTTTAGTTTAGGCTAACCAAATTTTACATTAAGCTGGATTTCGTATTTACCATAGTTAAGTTGAAATTTTAGTCGAGGCTAACCAAATTTTGAGTCTGGAATATATATTAAGTTTGGTAAGGGAAGAAAGTTTGGTTGAGCTTATTATTTAACCATAGTTAGCTAATGATCTTAGTATCTTACACTTGTTTGGTAAAAAAATTGTAGTTTTGTTTTATTATGTTTGTATTTGTCTATAATCACATTCTAAATTATACCGTTCGGATGGTCTTTGGTGGATTTTTTTTTTCACAAGTTATTTTTGGACATCTACTACTTAGATTTATCAGGTCTTAAATCAGTTTTCAAAGCTTTGATCTAACAAAAATACAGGTTAATATTTTCTCACTGATAGGCTTCTCTCAACTGTGCCTGAATCAATCTTTGCTGAAAATTTGTTTTTTTTTCCTAATGATTTCTTCTTATATACTCGAAAAGTCATTGTTAAAAAATACAAGCCACTCCATGTATACTTAATCGGTGTGTATGGATTAGGACATTTATACATGTCCAATGTGAGGTGGGGATACCCATGTTATTTAAAAAAACGTATAACATAAATAACTACAATTTAATAACTTTCGAATACATAATAATTCATGGAGCAAATTTTCAACAAGAGAGGACAAGTTTATCTAGTGATTTTTATAACTATCTATTTACTTTTAGTGGGCCCAATTTAATTAGATGGGCCCTTTTTATGTGGAAATTTGCATCAATTCATGATTCTTCTGACATTTTTATATTACCTATATTCCTTAACTATTTATCATATTACTTACTATATATGATTTAGTGAATTTGTTTCATTTGAAGTTTTAATCATACCGCAAAAGGCTAAAATGAATATAACAACTTGGAGTTCAGCACTTGAAGCTTTTCTTTCAAGTTGAAATTTCATAGTTTGAGCTTCAGTTCTATTAAATATTAATGACCTAAAAAAATATTTCTTGTTTTTTTTTTTTTAATTTACCTGTGGGAAACCGCAGGATACCCAGTGTAAAACCCCCACGAGTGAGCCCACTACCCTTAGGGCACACCAAGGTTACGCCATGGGGGCTCGAACACACAACCTTCCACTTCTTGAGGCGGGAGGCAACCATTAGAACTTATAGCATTGAAAATTAGAACTAATTGATGATTTTGATATACAACTTGTAATAGATGGTTTTAAAAGTAAAGACTTGACTGAAGGCTTTGGAGGGTGTAGAATAGATTGAAATTGAAAAGGATAGCAATCAATTTCTCAAATAATTTTTTCTTTCCACTTGCAAGTGCGTCCAAGACACGGGGTAACGTAGAACTATATTAGTTAGATATTTTAAGTGTTTTTTATTTAAAAGATCATAGGACTTATATAATTGAGTCTATTTTATAGAGGATTAAATTGATATAATATATGTAAAATTCCACCATCAATTCATAATTCAATTTATGTAATCTTGATTTTTAAAATTTGATGAGTATATGTCATTGACCTTTAGTCTTTTAGAATTAAGAGATTGGATGGTTTGATTGGGGTGAAACTTAATATAAGTCCTACTCATACAGTCTTTTTTATATTATATCCATTTTATAAAAAATTTAATCATTTTTCAATTATTTAGGACATTTTTTAGTGCAAACAAACCCAAGACCCACACGTCACCCCAAGTATGAGGGCATTGGGTACATTTGATACCTCAGGCCCAACAACGTTGGGCATTAATAGAAAGAGACAGAGCCTCGCATGTAGAGGAGAGAAAAGTCTCACATCATCCGGGACTTGGACAAGTGGGGGCTTATAGGAGGAAGCATCCCTCCACCTATTACAATGTGTTTTGGCTTGAGAATAAGGTTTGGGCCCAAGTAAAATCACTGTGTTCTCTTGTGTTTGCTTTATCTTGTGTGATTTTGTGATTTACATATTTTTCTCTAACATTTGATCCACCCAACCCATTATCAAATCTGCCAACAATAGATGAATGTTCTAATTTAATTTCTTTGCTAACAAAGTAATCATTTGTCATACACCACTTTGTGAGAGACATTTATAAGCTAAAACATCAAAATTGAAAATATTTTCAAACTTCAAAAATTATGAAAACAAAGGCATCAAATTTTCTGAAGTATCTTTCAAAGATATTTGTGAAAAGTCATAAAAAATGAATGAATTTTTATGTTAGATTTAAAAATATATATAAATATTTTAAAATATCAACAAAATCTAACTTATTGCTTAAGAAAAGAATCTCAGTTCAATCTACCATAGATTTAGCTTTTTTTCAGCAATTACATTTTAAAATAAGGTCTCTTTTGATTTCCCAACTTGACCTTGAAAGAAAAGTAACAAAAATATTAAATATTAAATTTGCTAAATATAACACAATACTAATTTTAATATAATTTGTTAAAATAAAAGTGCGAGAGATTGTCATTCATAGATCTAGTTGATCCAATAGTGTCCTCGATCTTTCTACATCACAAATATAGTAATCTCAATCAATTGAAACCTGCTGCTTGAGATATGACCCAAGCTTGGGTAGGCTTCATTTTCATCTAACAATTCAATGGAAACTCATTTTTAAAAGTTTAAAATATTTCATTATAAACCGATTTAAAAAGGATAATTTTTTCAACGGAACCTGCATCTCCAATTACTTTCTTGCCTTTGTTCAATTTGTACTATTTTGAAATTGTTTATATTATACAGCAGATAAGAAGAGGAATAGAAATAAATGATATGAAATTATTGTGGAATTGAGGATTACAATCAATGTTACAAATATCGACGATATTTTTAAATTTATCACATTTTTATGAGCAAAATATTTCTTCTGTGTTACTAACGTATATTTATCACCACGACGATAAAATCATATTAAAAAGCAATAAATGGTAATATAAAAATAAATTTTTGATAAATTCTTACTTAATTACTAATAAATTTCTTATTAAGATTTTTCTTTATTAATATTTTCATTTATTATATTTTATTATTGATAAATGGTAATATCACAATAAATTTCTGATAAATTCGTACTAAATTACTAATAAATTTCTTATTAAATTTTTTATTTTATTAATATTTTCATTTCTTATTTTTTAAGAGATTTTCTAATAAATTTTAAGATAAAAATCTCAAAATTTTAAAAATATTTCAATATTATCAATCATCGACAATATTCTAAAAATACTATATGTGAAAATAGTTACGTACTCAAATAAAACAACACTCCTTCCAAAGTTCCAACTTTCCAACACGAGATCACGTTATAAGTCTTCGCCTCAATCAAGCAAAGGCTAATTAATAGTTGACCCTTGAAAAGGTGTTACCCTTATCTTGTTTGGTAATTGCAGTGGTAAAGTAAAAAGTTACCTTAAGGGTAAAAAATCTTACTTGGTAATTTTAAGCAGGGGTAACCTGATATATTAACAATTTTATTAGAATTAATAATTTTTATTAAATTTATATAATAAAAAAATAAAAATAAAATTTTATGAAACATAATTATTGAATAATTTCATCAATTAAAAAATATTTTAAAATATTTTTGCTCCATAGGTGCAAAGAGGGAGGGGTAAAGAGGGGCAAGGGTTTCTTGAAAACCCCCATGGTCCAAGGGGTTTTCAAAAAGGGAGGGGGAGGGGTAAAATTTTGAATTCTTACCCTCACCCCTCCATTACCAAACAAGGATAATGGGGGGTAACCCCCCGTTGCCCCCATCCAAACGCAACTGAAGACTTACATCTTTTCCTGACAATCCCTCCGTTGGAAGTAAATGTAGCCCTAGCAGAGACTTGGTTACACCTTTGAAGAAAGTGACTTTTGTTATTCACATGGTGTAACTTAACTGATAATCTCCCATCTCAGAAAGTGGAGGTGATAGGTTCGAGCCCCCATGGCCTCATCTGGTGTGCTCTAAGGGCAATGGGTATCACCCGTGCGGCTTTTCTGAAATTCAGCCACATTGCAAGACTTCTGTTGTAACACCAGAGAAAAATTCAGCTACAGCCCCATATCGCAAAAAAGAAAAGGAAGAAATAAAGCAAAATTCACCCAATTTGATTTTTTTGTCTTAAAGATTATTATGACAACAGAGAATTTCAATAAACTCATTAGTAAAATCTAAAGAATTTTAGCCCAATTAAATATGGAAAAACCAAAAATTCGATAAGGAAATCAAAATAGAATTACTCAAACAAAAAATTATATTGGCTCAAATCTCACCAAGGGATGGATTTATAATGGAATTTTCAAACACACAAAGGCTTCAAAATTGGATTTCTTCAATAATTAAAATTGCATTTCAAGTTTGAATTTTAATATATTATTGAAATTCAAAATTTTCAAATAATATAAATAAGAACTTACCAATTGGATATGCAAATATGAACGCAAATTTAAAACATTTCCATCATTTGGATGTGGGTGCCCTCTTATTTATAGTGCTTTGAATACAAAAATTGACAACACCTAGTTACAGAATTACGTATAATTTTGTCTGTGTATGTCAGAATTGCACAAATTCAAATTCCTTGTAAAAGACTCTAAATAAGTTTTTCAATCAATCCAACTCTATGAAAATCATTTGATATATCAAACATGCCTACAAAGTTATAATATATTTTCTACCAATCTCTAAGTGACATATGTCTTATCTAAAATTTAAAAATAAATAAAAAAATAAGAAATTGACAAGGCTGTATAGTTAAAAATATAGTTATTTATCGTTCAGAATTATTTAATTTGTATGAAGGCTGTTATAACTTTTGTTAAACTTCATTTTTCTCTTTTCTTTTTTAAGTTAAAACAATATTTTTCATGATTGAAGTTATAACTTCATTGTTGTAATGTGATGTTTATTCTTTTTAAATTTTTAGGCAATTTATTTTTAAGTATGACAAGTTATTTTGTGATTATGATATTATGTTAATATTATTGTTTAAAACAATATAAAACAGTTAGAACTTAATAGTTGAATCAAATTAAATGAATTATAAAAAAATTCAATTAACAGTTTAATTTTTAGAATATTGGCATGGACGCTACTTTAAATTTAGAAAATATTACCTATCAATATTCTTTTCTGTCAATTGAGAGTTTTGAACCTGATATGCAGCTTCTTCCTACGCTTAAGTTTAAATTATGAGAATGATTAGAGTTAAAACATTTATAGTTTTATAAAAATGTGAAAAAAATTGAATCAATTACTAAAATTATAATTCTAAATATTACAAACATTGACTAATTATAAGATTTAAGTTTCTGCATGAATTCCATTAGTGAAAACAATAATTTATATAAAAAGAATAAATAATAAGCATAAACTTTAAATAAAAAATAGTTATTGAAATTATTATAAAACTGATTCTTAACATATAATTTCTTGTCGTGATTGACATTACTTCGGAAAAAAATACTCTTAAAAGACACTCTAAATATGAATTTTATTTCCTTCGTCAAAAGCTACTTTAGTAAGAGTAATTTGTCAAAAGGACTTAGACTTAATGTAATTTCTACACCTAACGCGTATGTAAATGGAATATGAGAGTTGCTTTCTTGTTCTTCTTTTCCTACATTAAAAAGACCGGAGTGTCATTTGAAAAGATCATAAGATGAACTGAAATGGAGAGAGAAAGGATATGTAGCTCTCTCTTTTTAATGATCAAAGGTATTCATACGTCTCACTCGATTAAATCTTGAGTGTATATGAAAATCTCTCAAATTCACACACATTAGGTAAAATTACAGAGAATGACTCCTTAAAATTAAATGAATTCAATACAAAATTCATAATTCTTAAAGCGAGCTATTAGCTCGACCAACCCCTGAATTGTAACTCTAGTTTTTATACACAAAAATACAACATATGACATGAAAACAAGACATGTAGACTGTCGAATGAGTTGTTATACATTCCTAGAATAGAACTTTCCCCATTTACAATATTGGGGTTACATTGTAATTACATTCTCTTCCTTATTTGTAATTCATCTTTTCCTATATATACAGTGAATCAGGGTCTCTCTCTCCATTACATTGAGAGAACATATTTGTCTCTATTTTCATATCTGACATGGCATCAAGAGCCTAGTTCGATCATCATCGATTTTTTTATCTATTTTATTATTAAATTTTTTTCCCCTACACATCAGAGGCACAATCGAAAGAAAAAAAACAACAAAAACTATGGCTGTCTTCATTACCACATTACTGTTCTCGTTTCAGATCTGAACAGAGGACCGGCAACATCCAGATCCGCAGCCAATATCCATCGGCATCCAGATCAGCAGCCGTCGGCCTGTTCAGATTTGTTTCTTCCAGCTACGTCCCACATATGGTACAGCATCTACAACTACGTCAACGACACATTATTCTGGCGTTATCAGCGAGTACGTTGGATCTCAGTCTTTCAGTTGCCAGATCTGCTAGCCAACAGTCACGGACAACCAGATCCACAGCAGCGTCGCACTTCTAGACCCCACAGACAGACCAGCCGGCATCTGTTCTTCAGATCAGATCCCATCATAGAGGGGTTTTTTTTTCCAGTGGTGTTCCCTTCAATCCAGCGGAGGCGGAAATCGCCAGATCTGACCCATCTGCTGGCAGGAATCCAAACAGCAAAAGGGGTTTCACGGCAGCAAACCAGATCTGAGTTTCCCTCTTCTTCGGATCTGAGCCGGCGGACAGCGGCCGAACCCAGATCTGATTCTCAGATCGATTCTACATTCAGCTCCGCCTAGACATCCCGCCGAAACGTCCAGATCCGCAAGTAGGAGCATGATTCCTCCACTCCTCCGCCACCATACAAACTCAGTCCAGAAATCCGCCTGCATCTTTGCCTTTCGGGAGCCCAGATCTGGCATTCCCCGCTCGTTCTCCAGGTCTGACATCTCCCATCTTTCTTCGGCACTGTAGCAGTAGCGACGCAATCTTCGACCAGCAGACCGGGCCCATCAGCCTGCTCGCTTTGACATAGGGCCATCTATAGGCCCGTCAGCAGGCCCAGTTTGATACAGGCCCTTCAGCAGGCCCAGTTTGCACAGGCCCGTCCGCAAGGCCCAGTTTGTACAGGCCTGTCAGTAGGCCCAGTTTACAAGTCCAACCACAACAGGCCCAACCAACAGTCCCAATGACATCTGCAGACGACTCCAAGGGTGTTGGTGGATCAAATCCTACCCCTAAAATTGTCACTGTTCACGGAGACACTTCCACCTTCTCCAATGGAATCAAACTGGACGACCATAATTATTCCCTATGGCACCAAGTTATGGAGATAAAGGTTGCCGGACGAGAGAAACATGGTCACTTGACCAGTGATATGACCAAGCTTGCAGCCACAGACCCGACATACAACAAATGGCGTGCATCGGACTGTCAAGTCAAGAGTCGGTTATTCGATGCTATGCAATCCATTCAGATAAAACGGTTTATCCGTTATGACACAGCACAGCAGGTCTGGGATGCAATCAAGAAAACAAGAAAACATACTCTGATGGTTCCGATGAGGCGAAGAATTTTTATCTCCACAAAAGGTCATTCAAGACGACACAGAATGGAGTGCCTGTTATCGCTTATTATAGTGAGCTGACTGAGATATTTCAGGAGCTTGATCAATTATGCCCTAGCCATATGCAGCATCCGGCCGACATTGAAACTAGGCGCATGGAGATTGACTGTCTCCGCGTTTATATTTTCCTTGCCGGTTTGGACACGAACTTTGATCAAATTAGAGGAGAGATTTTAAGGATGGGCCCTAAACTTGAACTTGAGGCAGTCTATGCACATATTAAACGAGAGAGTAACCGACAGGGAACCATGTCTGACGTTGGTGTTTCATCCGTTGCCACCGCCTTGGCTGCCGTACGGTTCAGGCCATCTCGGCCACCCCCTTTGAACTCCGCCTCTACTCGTAACCGGCCTCCAATGAAGTGTACCAAATGTGGTTTAGCTAACCATACCATTAAGGGCTGTTATGAGATCATTGGTTATCTAGAAGGGTGGGTTCACAACGGGCGAAAGAGAGAGTCGAGCAGAGCATTAGTCGCATTCGTTGCGTTATCCCAAGAGATTACATCCGACCATCCACCAGGTACATCCGGCTCCACGGCCTTGGCTACCTCAGGTATCTCCCCTTGTACATCTTCAATTATTGATAATAGATCATGGATTATTGACACTGACGCTACTGATCACATGATCTCTAGTTTTACTTGGTTACACTCTCCCAAACCATCAAACCAAACAAATGTCACCAGTGCGAAAGGAACCACGTCTCCTGTTCTGGAAGAAGGGTCCCTATCTTTTACATCATCATGAAGTCTATCTCATGTCTTGGTTGTCCCATCACTCGATTATGACTTATTATCTGTTCCTCAAATCATTGATTCCCTTAATTGTACTGTGTGTTTTTGGCTCTTGTATTGTCTGTTTCAGGACCTTCTCACTAGGGCTGTGATTGGATGTGGTACTAGGAAGGGCAAGTTGTACTATCTGGACTTGACAGAAGACTACAGTAAGAGATTGGGTCAAGTACATCATGTTCGAGGAGACGAGTCAGTCCGGATGAAAACAATTTGGTTGTGGCATAGACGATTAGGGTATGCTTCTTTTGGTTATCTAAAACTTTTATTTCTAGATTTGTTTTCCCATTTTGCTTAATCAGACTTTCATTGTGACACTTGTATTTTGGCGAAAAGTCATCGCATTTGTTATCCATTAAGATTGAATAAAAGTTCTATGCCTTTTATGCTTGTCCATTCTGATGCTTGGGGACCGTCACGAGTTTCTACAATTAGTGGTTTTAAGTGGTTTGTGACATTTATAAATGATTGCACCAGGATGACATGGGTTTTCCCCATAAAGAAGAAAAGAGATGTCCCTGCGAAATTCAAACAATTTCATCAATATGTTGCTACTCAGTTTGATAAGAAGATCATAACACTTCGGTCTGACAATGGTGGCAAGTTCGTCAACAATGACCTCCGTACTTTTTTGAGGTATCATGGTATTGTTCATCAAACCACGTGTGCCTATATGCCACAATAGAATGGTGTAGCAGAACGTACGAACCATCATATTCTTGAAGTTGTTCGTGCCTCTTTATTTGAGGTCCATATGCCCCATCATTTTTGGGGGGAGGCTCTTTGTTCAGCTGCTTATCTCATCAATAGAACACCATCCAGTACCCTTCAGTATCAGACTCCATTCCAGACATTGACCACTCTCCTCACCTTACCGTCCACACCAAATCTCGAACCACGTGTCTTTGGCTGCGTTGCTTATGTTCAGGTCTATCCGTACCAGTGTGGTAAACTTGATCCGTGTGCTCTACGTTGTGTCTTTGTCTGGTATGCTGCCACTCAGAAGGGTTATAAGTGTTTCCATCCCCCTACTCAGACTTTGCACTTTACATCAGATGTTTTCACGAGAGTGAATTCTATTACTCAGGGGGAGATTCTGAGCATCCCCTGCAGGGGGAGCGCTCTATATTTGTAAAAGGTACTCAGAATCAGATCATCCAAATTTCACAGACTGTGTTAGACCAGCATCAGCCAACACCTGAGGATGTGGTGATGACTATTGACCCACCAACTACAGTGATGCAATAAGAGCAAGAGACTCATTCGGATCATTTCCCTCCTACAGCTCATCCTACAGTACCACCACCTCTCATCCAATCAGGTCCTGAAGATCTGACACAGGTACCTAAACACTCAAACTCAATCACTTTACCTGAGTCGAGTCATACAGGAAATGCAGGTTATCAATTACCCCCTCGTACGACTAGAGGTATCCCTAGACAACAATATGACCCTGACCCTAAAACAAAGGTTAAATACCCTATTGCTAATCATGTGTCTCTACATAGGTTGTCTCCGTCGTGTGTATCATTTATATGTCAATTTTCTACTGTATCTATTCCAAGTAATGTGTAGGACGCTCTAACTCATCCCAAGTGGACCCAAGCACTGAATGAAGAAATGGAGGCCCTCTAGAAAAATTCCACCTGGGAGATGACTACCCTTCCTCAAGGGAAGAAAACAGTAGGTTGTAGATGGATATATACAGTAAAATTCAAGGCAGATGGCACCATTGAACGATACAAAGCAAGACTAGTGGCGAAAGGCTACACTCAAACTTATGGGATTGACTATGGGGAGACCTTTGCTCCTGTAGCCAAGAGGAACACAATTCGAGTGCTCATTTCCCTTGCAGCAAAACTTGACTGGCCATTACACCAGTTTGATGTAAAAAATGCATTCCTACATGGCGACCTAGAAGAAGAAGTTTATATGGACCCCCCTCCATGATGTAAGATGGGATTCAGTCAGAGTAACATGGTGTATGTAAACTGAGAAAGTCTCTTTATGGATTGAAACAATCAACCAAAGCATGGTTTGGAAGGTTCAGCAAATCAATGAAGAATTTCGCTACAAGCAAAGTAACTCAGATCATACTCTTTTCTTGAAACATAAGAAAGGTAAGGTCACTGCCCTTATTGTGTATGATGGTTACATGGTAGTTACAGGGAATGACCTAGAGGAAAAGGCAACATTACAACGCCATTTGGAAAGTGAGTTTGAAATGAAAATCTTGATGCTCTGAAGTATTTCTTAGGCATTGAAGTGACTCGCTTAGAACAAGGAATATTTCTATCACAACGGAAATACATTCTTGACATCTTGACTGAAACTGGAATGTTAGCCAGCAAGCCAGCAGATACTCCAATGGAGTTGAATCACCAGCTTGGTGAATATCCTGATCAGGTACCCACCAACAAAGAAAGATATCAACGCTTTGTGGGTAAGTTAATCTACTTAGCTCTCACCAGACCTGACATAGCATATCCAGTAAGTGTGGTGAGTCAGTTCATGCATGCACCAAGTGAAGCCCACATGGAGGCCGTAACCCGAATTCTGAGATACTTGAAGTCAGCTCCTGGAAAAGGTTTGATGTTCTCACGACATGGTCACCTAGATGTTGAGGGTTACACTGATGCAGACTGGGTTGGTTCTGTTACTGATAGGTGATCTACTTCTGGATACTTTACCTTTGTGGGAGGCAATCTGGTCTCTTGGCGAAGTAAGAAGCAAAAGTGGTCTCAAGATTAAGTGCTGAAGCAGAATATAGGGGTATGGCGCACGGAGTATGTGAGCTACTCTGGATAAAGGAGTTATTGGGTGAATTGGGATTCAAACCCCAACGTGCCATGCAACTGCATTGTGATAACAAGGCCACAATAAACATTGCACATAATCTAGTGCAACATGATAGAACCAAGCATGTTGAAATTGATAGACATTTCATCAAGGAGAAACTCGAGGAGAAGATTATTGAGGTACCATTAGTTAAATCCGAAGATCAAATTGCAGATGTTCTCACGAAAGTAGTTACAGGCAGAGTTTTTCACAACTCACTTAGCAAGTTGGGCATAGACATATATGCTCCAACTTGAGGGGGAGTGTCGAATGAGCTGTTATACATTCCTAGAATAGAACTTTCCCCATTTACAATATTGGGGTTACATTGTAATTACATTCTCTTCCTTATTTGTAATTCATCTTTTCCTATATATACAGTGAATTAGGGTCTCTCTCTCCATTACATTGAGAGAACATATTTATCTCTATTTTCATATCTGACACAGACTTACTTTTTTTATATACAATTCAAAATTAATTACAGTTAACAGATAGGGCTGAAAATCGGGTCGGTTTTCTTAAAATCCAACCCGATTCGAGTCAATAAATCCTTATACAGTAGCAACCTCCTTAACATACTTAACTACATTCTCTTGACTTGGATAACATCCCTCAACAAACTTATTGATATTATAAAAGTCATTAACAACTATCTCATCATTTTCAACAAATGTGGATGTACCTCCCTCAATATAATCCATACTACTTATTTCAAAAAAAAAATAGAGAGGAGTGTTGGGTTTAGAAAGTACCTTCGATTTGAGATAGGAGATTGAGAGAGTAGCTTCAGAGAGAGTTACCGGTAAACCAAGATAAGATCTTGAGGGAGTAGCTTGAGAGTGGTGTGGTACGTTTTGGAAAGGGGGTTTAAGGGAGAAGGGTTTGGAAAGGGGGTTTCAGTTGGAAGGGTTTGGAAAGGGGTTTGAGTGAGAAGGGTTTGGAAATGGGGTTTCAGTTCCAAGGGTTTCAAAAGGGGAAGATAGAACGAAAATGTAAAGAGGGGAAAAAGGGTTGAGATTCAAACTTAAACTCACTTTCTCAGTTTAGATCGTCCAGACGATGCATAAGCATGGTCCGGACGATCTTAACTGAGATGAATGGAATTTTACAGTCGTTAGCTTGAGTTTATATCCTCCGGACCATGATACTAGTTGGTCCTGACGATCTTATATATATTTATTCTATAGTTCGGACGATAAAAAATAATGGTTCGGACGATCTTAATCGAGATGAATGGAATTTTATAGTCATTGCTTGAGTTTAGATCGTCCGGACCATGCTAGTCGACGGTCCGGACAATCTTATATGCATTTTATTCTTTAGTTCGGACGATAAAATTTACACATGAATAATGGTTTGGACGATCTTAACTTAGAGGAATGAAATTTTACAGTCGTAGCTTCAGTTCAGATCGTCCGGACCATGCTAGTGTATGGTCCGGACGATCTTACATATATTTATTCTTTAGTTCGGACGATATAATTTACGTATGAAGTATGGTCCGAACGATATTATAGTACGAACGAAGGAAAAATGTTCTTATCTCACGTCCGAACCACGCTAACAAGGAAGGGCAAAATGGTAATTTCCTTCAAAATTTTGAAAACCCGTGTCTGCTGAAAGAAAAATCCCATGTCTAAATGCCCACCCTATATTATAATTATATTTTAAAATTTAAATTCTTAGCTAAATTCTAAACTAAGAATCTTAAACAAAATATCTGATTAATACTTTTTTTATGCAATTTTGTGGATAAAATCATAGCCTGCGAACTGTGTTCACAAAATTTAATTTTTTTTTTTTAAAAAAAAATTCCTCTTTCCAAATGTCAAAATTTAATATTAAAAAATGTATATACTTGAAATATAAAGATATCTTATTATTACTATCTCACATCCTTCCTCATATTTAAATGTTATTTGTAATATTTATATTAATGTTATTTGAAAAAAATGTCTTATTTAATATTATTTGTAATATTTATATTATATTATTACTTGACCGGCTTTGACCACAGTTGAACCCAGTTGAATCCAAAATGCCTCGAAAATGTTCGTTAGACGGTATCAAAGGAAAGATCTGCTGCAATACTTCTCTTGCTAATGGAATCGGGTATGCTTTATTTATAATGTTATTTCTGTCTAATATTTGTAGCTTTGTAAAACACCTGTTGAGTTAGATCTTGTGGAATGATGTAAGTGGATTGAAATCATGTTTTGATTTGGGTATAATAAGATATAATTGTGAGAAATGAAATTAAAGGTTTCTCTGTGCCCAAATCTTTCAATCCATGTAGCCCACTACCGAATCAGCCCTGTTACTTATCGTCTCTTCGCCAAGTACAGTTAAAGCTCGTCTAAGAGACTATCGATCCTACTCCTGTTGCGTCAGAACAAATAAAAGGAATATATAGATTTATGAAAATATCATGTTACCACTTTAATGCTTTTGTAAAACCTTTATTTATACCGGAAATTCTCGAGTTTTTTTGCACGAGTTACAGCCACACATATAACTTATAGCCATCATTGACGACCCATCCTACACTAAGATTTATCTGCAAAAACTCTTGGAAGATGAGGGTGAAGAAAACAGAGGAAGGTAGTAAAACAGAGACATGATGTGAAAAGATAATCCAGAAACAGAAAAGTGGTTGATCCACCCAACCCATTATCAGATCTGCCAACAATAGATGAATGTTCTAATTTAATTTCTTTTCTAACAAAGTAATGATTTGTCATACACCACTTTGTGAGAGACATTTATAAGCTAAAACGTCAAAATTGAAAATATTTTCAACTTCAAAAATTATGAAAACAAAGGCATCAAATTTTCTGAAGTATCTTTCAAGGATATTTGAGAAAAGTCATATAAAAATGAATGAATTTTTAGGTTAGATTTAAAAATATATATAAATATTTTAAAATGTCAACAAAATTGAAATTATTGCTTAAGAAAATAATCTTAGTTCAATCTACCATAAATTTAGCTTTTTTTCAACAATTACATTTTAAAATAAGATCTCTTTTGATTTCCCAACTTGACCTTGAAAGAAAAGTAACAAAAATATTAAATAATAAATTTGCTAAATATGACACGATACTACTTTTAATATAATTTGCTAAAATAAAAGTACGACAGATCGTCTGTCATAGATGTAGTTGATCCAGTAGCATTTGCGACCTTTCTACATCACAAATATAGTAATCTCAATGAATTGAACCTGCTGCCTGAGATATGACCCAAGCTTGGGTAGGCTTCATTTTCATATAACAATTCAATCGAAAGTCATTTTTAAAAGTTTAAAATATTTCATTATAAACCGATTTAAAAGGATATTTTTTTCTCCAATTACTTTATTACCTTTGTTCAATTTGAACTCTTTTCAAACTGTTTATATTATACAGCAGATAAAAAGAAGAGTAGAAATAAATGATCTGAAATTATTGTGGAACCGAGGGTTACTGCCAATGTCATGAATATGGTGATATCTTCAAATTTACCATTTTTTTCAGCAAAATATCGATCATGTGTTAATAATGAGTATTTATCTGTATGACAGTAAACTCTTGATAAAATCACCTTAAAAACACGATAAATGGTAAATCGAAATAAATTACTGATAAATTCCTTATTAATTTTTTATTTTATAAATATTTTTATTTTTTATTTTTTAAATATTATATTTTTACAAAATTTTTCTATTAATTTTCTGAGAAAAATTCAAAAATTTAAAAATACTTCAATAATACCAATCACCCAAATAAATTAGCACTCCTTCAAACTTTTCAACATGAGATCACGTTAAAAGTCTTCCCCACAATCAAACAAAGGCTAATCAATAGTTCACAGTTCCACTGATTGGAAAGATGAAGAAAATTACAAAGAAATTCTTGCATGTCGTACAATCCAAATTCAAATCTACAATAGAAGACTTTCATCTTTTCAAAATTTATCATTTTCGTAGAAAGTGACTTTCTATGGATTAGATATTCTGATAAATCAATGTCATTTTGAATAGATTTTTAAAGACAAAAATCAATCACATCCATTCTAATAAGGACAAAATTTGTTGGGAGATACGAAATAGGTGAAATTCCCATTTTACCTCTATCGGTGTACCGTTCATCAAGTATCAGTGTACCGATATGCAAAAGATATACATACAGCGGTGTGTTATCGGTATACCGTTACTTGATGAGCGGTACACCGGTAAAGGGTAAAATGAAAATTTCACTTTATCCCGTGTCTCCTACCTGCTTTTACCCGTGTTAGAATAGTTGGCCAAAAATCAATTTGTCCACAAATTACACATTTGTAACAGCCGAATATAAATTTACTTATTGAATGGAGCAAGCATCGATATTGCTACAATAGTTTTTTAATAGAAAACTCTAACACTATAGTAATTAGGGCACAACGCTTCATAATTTCAATTTAATATATTTACTAGAGAAACTCACTTTGTTAAATTAAATTAAAAATTAAAAATAATTGTATGATACTACAATAGAAAACAATGAAAATTGGCTTGTGATGTATTATGCTGAGCACTTAGTTATAGTATCCACTAAATAGAGCAGTGATAGGTGCGCTACAAAGCTTCATTTGTTTAATATGTGTCCTACAAAGGATTATCTAAATTAAATTAATAAAGTCATGTTTTTAAAATTCATAGAGTTTAAAGATTAAAAAATAGTTTAAACTGATCAAATTTTAGAGAGCTTAAAAAATATGGTTTGATTGAATCAATGAAAGTAATTTTGATGGACCACATATTCAAATCAAATGACCGACTTTTCCTATGCACTCCTCACTAATCTATTAGATGGGCCTTACAACTAGGTGCTCAGCATAATGCGCCGCACACCAATTTACTAGTGATATTCTCTTTTCCTAATGAAAATATAAGATATAATAAAAAAATGTTATTGATTCAATCAAGGTGAATTTTGATGTCACATATTTAAAAAAGGCCTTTTCAACAATTTTCAACAGATAACTCGTAAGGGTACGTTTGATGGTTAAGAACTCCAATAAGCTGTGGGACTGTTTTTATTCAAGTTTCATTCTCAACATATAATAGCTACTTCTCCTAATTTTATCCGGTGTGTGTGGATAGGGAGGTTTGCACATGCCCCCAAAGACTTGGTAAGTGGCTTGGATACCTAGGACTTAAAAAGAAAACAATTTTTAACATATCAATCACTGTGACAAATACCGTTCTCGGGATATTAACGGCAATTGGTAATAACGGGATATTTTTAAATTTTTGAATTTTTACCGGGATTTTAACGGGAAAATCTAGCAGAAATTATAATATTTAAAAATAAAAAAATAGAATAAATAAAAAAATTAATGAAATAAAAATGGTATAGGGAATTTACCGGTAATTTATCGGGAATTTACCGGCAATTTACCAGGATATTATCGCGTTATTAATGTTTATCACGTTTTTAACGCGATTTTATCGGGAATTTACCAGAAATTTATCGTCGTAGCGATAAAAATGCGTTTTTAACGCGGTAATGGTATTTTACTGATAAAAACATGGTAAATTTGAAAATACCGCCGATATTTGTGACAAGGATATCAATGACTACTCCATTTGTTAGGGCTCATGCTTATTTGGGTGATTGTAACAGTAGTTAGTATGATATTTGGAATGTAGTAGGATTTCTTTTTATTGAGAATGTAATCGGATTTATCCACCTTATGTTGGGTTTAGAATTAGAAATATAGTTATTTATCCTTAAAATTATTTAATTTGTTTTAAGGCTATTTTGATCTGTATTTAACTTCATTTTTCTATTTCCTTTTCTAACTTAAAATATTATTTTTCATGATTGATGTTATAACTTCATTGTTGTAATTATTCTTTTAAAATTTTTAGGCAATTTATTTTTAAGCATGACAAGATATTTTGTTATTATGATATTATGTTAATATTATTGTTTAAAACAATATAAATCAGTTGAGCCTAATAGTTGAATCTAATTAAATGAATTTAAAAATATCAATTAACAGTTTAATTTTTAGAATATTGGCATGGACGCTACTTCAAATTTAGAAAATCGTTACCTATCAATATCCTTTAAATTGAGAGTTTTGAACCCGAAATGCAGCTTCCTCCTATGCTTAGTTTAAATTATGAGAATGATTAGAATTAAAAAGATTTATACTTGTATAAAAGAATGCAAAAAATAAATTTGAATCAATTACTAAAATTAAAATTCTAAATTTTACAAATATTGAATTCCATTAGTGAAAACAACAATATGTATAAAAAAATAAAAAGCATAAAGTTTCAATAAAAATTAATTATTCAAGTTATTACAAAACTGATTCTTAACACATATTATCTTGTTGAGATGACATAACTTATGGAAAAAATACTCCTCAAAACACTCTCTAAATATGAATTTTATTTCCTAACTCAAAAGCTACTTTGATAAGAGCAATTTGTCAAATTAAAGCAATTTCTACACCTAACGCATGGGTGAAGGGGGAATGTGAAAGTTGCTTTCCTTGTTCAGGAAGAGATTGGAATGGCATTTGAAAATACCAAAATATAAAATAAAATGGAGATAGAGAGAAGGGGATACTTAGCTCTCTTCTTAAATTTGAACATAATAGGTAAAACTACGAGGAATCACCCATTGAAATTGAACATAGATTGAATATAAAATCTATACTTCTTTAGACAAGCTCTTAGTCGTCAAGTCAATCCCTCATCCATCTTATACAAAGGAAATAATATAAGATATGAAAACACGATATGCCACTTACTTCTTTTTTATTCAATTTATATAATTGAAAATCAATTACATGATTGAGTCTCCATGACCATTTTAAAAACCTAATTTAAAAATATTCCAAGAAATCCATCGATTTGGCAAAAGAAGAAAGAATAAACAAAAAATTCAGTTTTGTAAAAATACAAACAAATATTTTAAAAGTTTACAATAATTTTATTATCTGATAATTTCTCCTAAATTCCTTGATGTTGCTTATCGCTCTATCAGTTGTGAAATCATGAGTGAATATCACTCAGTTGTAATGCTTTATCATAATATCAGACTTTATTGATTGAGAATCAATCATACAATCATTTATCATTAATCTTCATGCTCGACAAACCCGAACGACATAACCAGAGGATCTGGATGGATTAATGCTTGAAACATGGATCAATCTTAATGCGGAAATCATAAACACCTTAATACAATACTTACCTGGATCCATTTGAAGAGGAGAGTAAGCTTTGAACTTCTCTTTGATGTCTTGAGGCTTCTTGAAGATCTAACGCTAGAAAAAATGCACGTCCTGGAGTTTCTACCTCTTTCCTCCTTACTGTCCTCTCCCAAATTCGTGAATAGTGCTTAAATTGTGCTTAAGTTGATGGATAGTTAATTGAGAGAGATCCTTTTATAGGCAGAGGGAGGACCCCTAAGGCAATTAGAACTTTCCTTCCTATTTTCCATCAAAATAGAAAACTAAGCCCATTTAGAACTCTCCTAAAATAGACATTCCTTATCCAAACACAGTTTCCCTGATTTAAGATCCTTTATGTGGAGCTCCAAATCTTTATGTGGGTCATGCTTAGTCTTACATTCTCCCACTTGGCCCACATTTACACTTCATGGGATTTAAAACAAGTATATCATAAGGTGTACAATAAGCTATATTCAGCAACATAATACGGTCAACATCAAAATGCTAAAACTAAATAAAACACAAGCTTGAGCAATGACTATTGCACGTCATCTTATCCCGACTTGGTCCCTTCCATCACTATAATACAAATTCATAATGACTATTCATGTTAGTGATAAAACAAACACACATAATGTATATGCATAGCCATAATAAACATGAACAAAATCAGAAACGCATTCATGAGTATTCAAATGTCAAATTGTGCACATTTATTCTTAGTGCAGTCCAAAATTCATAAGTACTTTATAATAGATTACGTTCAAGACCCATTCTATTGGCATGTTCCTTAGAGGTCTTTATAGGTAATCCTTTCGTCAATGGATCTGCCATCATAAGTAAAGTATTTATGTTCTCAATAGACACTGTCTGTTTCTGAACTTCTTTTTTTACGACAAAGTACTTCAATTTCATGTGTTTTGATCTATTCGAATACTTGTCATTCTTAGAGAAGAATACTGCTGCAGAATTATCACAATAAATTCTCAGCGGCTTGGCATTGTTGTCAACAATTCCAAGTCCTAAGATAAAGTTCCGCAGTCACATTTCTTGAACAGTGGCCTCATAGCATGCCACAAATTCTGTTGGTTGACGTTGCAGTGATAATCTATTTGGCGCTTTTCTATGATATTACTCCATCAACCATAAGGAACAAATAACCAAACATTGACTTTCTGTTATCAACGCAACCGTCAAAATCCGAATCTGAGTAAATAATGACCTCGAGATTATCGAACCTCTTAAAGGTGAGCATAAAGTCTTTAGTACCCTATAGATACCTCATTACTTTCTTTACAGCTTTCTAGTGATCCATTGTAGGGTTGCTTTGGTATCAACCCTGTACACTGACAGTAAAACGAATGTCGAGTCTGGTGCAGGTCTAAGCATACATTAAGCTACCTACAGTTGAGGCATAAGGTATTCCCTCCATTTGTTTCTTTTCAAGTTCATTCTGCGAACATTGCTTTAAGCTAAATTGTCTCCCTTCTGAATGGGGGCATCTTGATAGGAACAACCCTAACATACAATATGTTCTGTCATGGAATATTTCTATTCCAATCACGTATGTTGCCTTTATCATATCCTTCATTTCAAAATTATTAGAGAGAAACTTCTTGGTTTCGAACATCATACCAAGATCATTAGTGGCAAGCAAAATATCATCAACATATAATATCAGTAGGATAAACTTACTCCCATTGACCTTCAGGTATATACACCGATCAACGGTGCTTTCCTTAAAACCAAAGGAGGTAATAGTATCATTGAAGTTAAGGTACCATTGTTTGGAGGCTTGCTTAAGGCCATAAATTGATTTCTTTATTTTGCATGCCATATGTTCCTTGCCCTTTACGGAGAATCCTTTAGGTTGTTCCATATACACATCCTTATCTAAACTACCATCCAAAAATGCAGTTTTAGCATCTATTTGGTGTAGCTCCAAATTATAATGAGCCACCAAAGACATAATGATTCTAAAAGAGTCCTTCTTGGATACAGGAGAGAAGTTTTCTTTATAATCAATGCTATCTTTCTGAATAAACCCTTTGGCCACAAGTCTGGTTTTATATCGTTCGATATTGCCCTTGGAGTCTCGTTTGGTCTTAAAGACCCACTTACATCCAACTTTCTTGTATCAATGAGGCAATTCTACTTGATCCCAGACTTCATTCTGGGTCATGGATCTAGATGCCAAGCCTGGCAGAGTAGGCCTGGTTCGCTGGGTTAACGCCGAGTTAGGCTTGGGTCGGCCGAACCTCACTGAGTCAACTCAGTGAGTCACTAAGTTGGTTCAGCTGCCAGACCGGGGAAAAAGGGATGGGAAAATGAGTGAAAATAATGGAAAGCAAGGGAAAACGAAGAAAGGAAAGGAGAAGAGATTGAAGGAGGGTACCTGATATAGATCACTATTGAGGGATTCGACTTCAAGCGGCGTCAAATCTGGCGACTGAAGGCGGAGGAAAGGTCGTTGTAGGATGGAGTCGGCGAATCTAGTCTAAAACTACAATTTGAAGCGAAATCTGAACAACAAATAAAGGAAGGGAAGGAAGAGAAAGAAGATGAGAGGAGGGACAGGGAGAAAATAGAAAGATGCGAAAGAGAAAATAGGGAGAGAACAAAAAGAGATTGTGGCGGGAGGGAGAGAAAATGGGAGGGACGGTCGAAGAGGGATTTCCAAAGGGAAGGGGTGGCGGCAGGGAATTAGGGTTTAGGTATTTAGGGTTTTAAGGGGAGGATAAGAAAGAAGAGAGGGAGGATGAGAGAGAGTTGCGATGGAGAGGAGAGAAGAGGGGGACAGATTAGAGAAACGAGAGAGGGAAGGAGGATGAAAGAGCCGAGAAGAGAGATCGAAGAGGGCTGAGAGATGAGAGGTGCGGCTCCACTGTAGCAGCTATGCTACAGTGTCGCAAAAGATGGGTTTAAAATGGTGGGGTTTAAGGAAATTAGGGATTTTTTTTTTTTTTTGCACAAAATAAAAATCTCAAATTTCCAAAATACTTTTTTAAAAAAAATGAAAAAATCATAGGACAAACGTCAGGGAAAACGTGTGATTTGAAACATTAGAATGACAAAATATTTAATAATTCAAAATTACCAAAGTGCCCTTTTAGTCTTCGAACTCAAAACTGGACAAACCAGGAACTACCACGGGGCCCACACTCGCCCCACTGCTACTAAGACCCTAAAACCCCAAAAAATAGGGTCGGGTCGTTGCAGGAAGATTTGAAAATCCTTCCACTCGCAGTCAAGTTGTGCTCATGAGATCCCTTCTTTCAGTTACTTACCCAATCTCCCTAACCATTACCCCTAGTTCACTCCCCAAAAGGATGTTAAACCAGAAGGAAGCCTATTCCTCTTCCCTCAAACCCAAACTGCAAACCCCATCATCTTTCCATGTTTTCTCGCCCACACCAGGCCTAGTTTTACTCCCTCCCTCTCTCTATTTCACTTTACCCCATAGTTGTACCTAACAAAGGAAAAAAAGAGTGAAGGGCTGATCGTTCTTACCTTCTTTAGAGAGAAGACACAAGAAGAGGGCCGTATAAGGGATGCTCGATCAATCCTAGGCACAAAGAGATTTGAGGGTTTGGAAGAAAGGTAGGACTGGTTTTGGGCAAGGAGAGGGGTCATTACATCACATTTTCATAAAAAAATCTTGTTCGTACTAATTACAATTATAAATATCAAATGAAATCATAGCCCCTTAGCGATCGAAATTATTTATAGAAACTGAGTATTATTTTATGGATAACTTAGAACAAGGAGGTCCTTGTGATTAGTAGTAGTAACAACTTGCTATGATCCATTGGTTTGTATCCACCTCTTTCGTTCCTAAAAAGAATTTCTTTGAGAATAGCCCTTCAAAAAAGTGGACGGGTGCTCTGTGCAATGAGAGGAGGGTAAGCTAAATACCTAGGACCAAGTGGTACTACCCATCTGTTGAGTCTTCTATGATAAATTTCAAATCTTTTGCAAGTTATTAAGAGTCAAACCACGATCCATTGAGGGTTTCTTAAGATTTAAACTTCAAAAATGATTTAAAAATAATTAATTGTATTTATTAAAAATCAAAGTTAAACTGAGTTGAATTAGCAAAAAAGGTGGAGTTTTAAAACACTGAAAGAAGCTGGGTTTGCAAGAATAAACAGAAGGAGGCAAGATCCGAAAGAATAGCCTGGCTTCAGATAAACCTGTTCTATATTGATTTCCATTAGCCATTGATCCAAATGGTCTCAATCAATGGTTCCACCACTCTTATATTCCTTTGCAGCCATTAAATGAAAGAAGAAATCATACTATTTTATTAAAAACTTAAGATTCAAATGTAATATTTTTAGAATATCAGCTAACATTATTACTATAAATCATAGTACAGGTATGGTATAAACAAAAATATTGTTTGATATATGTTGATTTTTTAAAGGCTAATATATTTGATTGATATTTCAGTATGATTTGAGATCTAGCATGTAATCCATCCAATTGGAATTGGGCCCACTAAAAGTAAATAGACAGTTTTAAAAATCACTTTCAAAGGAAGGTCTCTATGCCTATCGTGAAACATACGCCCTTTTGACATCACAGTCAACATCTATTGATACAAATAATCTCAATCAACATCTATCCAAGAGTCTGTTTCCACAAGGCTTCCTTTCTCATTGGTGAAGAGCACTATCTTTATCTTTACTTTGTCAGTCGAACGGAAGAGAGAGTCCTCTCTACAAATGGGAATGAAGACTCTTTAACCGTGATAAAATTATAGTCTCTGACAATTAAAACCATGAACATGGGCCCACATGATGCCTACATTTCTCACTCATGATCCATCAAATATCTCATGCACTAGACAAACTTGTCCTCTCTTGTTGAAATTTACTCCATGCATTATCATGTATTTGAAAGTTACTAAATTATAATTATTTATGTGATATGTTTTTTTTTTTAAATAATATGCGCATCCCTATCTCACATTGGACAGTTATAAAGTATAAACCTCTCAATCCACACATCGATTAAGTCTACATGGAGTGGCTTGTATTTTTAACTATGACTTCTTGAATATATAAGAAGAAATCATTAGAGAAAAAAAACATTTTTTTAGCAAAGATCGATTCATGCACAGTTGACAGAAATCTACCAGTGAAAAACTATCAACTTGTATTTTTGTTGGATCAAAGCAGGGGTCGAAATATCGGCCAATACATATCGTATCGACTGATATGTATCAGTTTTTCATGGCTGAATGATATCGGCCGATACGATATGTATCAGCCGTACAAAAAGGTTATCGGCCGATATAACCGATATTCGGACCGAATATCAGTCACCATATCGGCCGATATGCATAAAAATCGATATTTAAATTTTTTTTTTTTAAAAAAAAAATCGATACCGTTTTTCACGATTTTTTACAGTTTTGCACGGTTTTTTACGATCCGATACGGTTTTTTACGGTTTTGAATATCCAAGGAGAGAGAAATGCCAGAAAATGGAAAAAACGAATGAAAGAGAAAATTATCGGCTAATATTTGCATATCGGCCGAAGCGTTTTCTTGACCCCTGGATCAAAGCATTGAAAACAGATTTTCGACCTAACAAATCTAAGTATTGATAGGAGATGTCCAAAAATAACTTGTGAAAAAAAATCTATGAAAGGCCATCCCAATTGTAGAATTTAGATTGTGATTATACACAAATAAAAACATAATAAAGCAAAATTACAATTTTTTTTGGCCAGACAATTTTAAAATACTAAGATCATTAGCTAAATATGGTAAAATAAGCCCAACCAAGCTTTCTTCCCTTACCAAACTTAATATATTCTAGACTCACCCATGGGGCTATTAAATATGACATCCAGCCTCATGTAAAATTTGGTTGAAAATAATTTTGAACTAGAAATTTGATTCTAATAAAATCAATTCTTGTATATTCACATTTACATGATTGTCACAACCTAATGATTAAATTACAAAATCAAGTCTTATTGATGTCTATTTAAAGGGACACGAGCAAATAAGTGATAAGAAAAGAGAGAAATGATAAAACAACAAGTAAAAGAAATGAAAGAGAACTTTCCATATTGTATTATAAAGTATAAACAAATAAATGTTAATTTAAATCATCTTCTTGGATAGATGATTTTGACATCCATTAATTTATGTTACTATTTTTTCTTAAAAAATAATGAAGAATTATTGTCGACGACTGTCAATAAAAACATATAATAAATGATGATACGAAAATATTTATCTCTATAGTATATAAATTTTCGCTTAAGACACTTTCTAAACCATTTTTAAGGAATTAGGTTAGAACTGTTTTTAAGGACTGTAAAGTATGAATTGCTTCAAATCTATAGTTTTTAGTATTCAAACTTATAACTTTAATGATATAGTTAAAGTGATTTTCCTGACAATGTTTAAATTCAGTTCTTTCCAATGTAACTATCTTTGTAATCATAAGTAGGCCATTTTCCTTTATTTTAGACATGTTTTGGTCACTAATTAGTAAAAATATAAAAGATAAATTTTAAAATTTTATTTAAAAAATATTAAAGATAATTTTAAAAGTCATAACAGCTATGATTCATCGGTTAACAATGTATATTAAATTCACTTTACTAAAATGAATGGTGAAATGGAATTCTAGTGTTCTTTATTATCACGGACATTTCAACTTAGTTTTAAAGAAGTAACGGGAGAGATGATAGTTATAAAAATCCTTATGATTTCAAAATGTCACAGTTTGAAGTTTAAAAGAATATGATGACTAGTTTTTTTTTTTATAATTTTCAAATAAACTAATATTTAAGTTCCATAGATTCATATTTGAATTGTATAAAGGACTTGTAGATTATTTGTCTGACACAAGTAGCCACAAAAAAGGAACATGAGAAAGACATACAGAGATCAATTCAACTCTAGATTGTTGGACTCAGTTATAGTAATAGGGCATGCTGACTCGAGTCAAACCTAAAACTTATGGACTCAATTGGTCTTAATTGGGACAGGCCACACTCACAAAAGTGAGATATATTTCTAAATAAATAAATAAATACAATTTATAAATTATTGTAAATTGAATAAAATAGTCATCTTTGAGTCAAAGATCTAACCACAACTTTAAGTGTTGAGTGACCCACATTGCATAAAATTCTCCAAAAAGACTAATTTGGGGCCTACGATAGGAGACTTGGTAAAGTCAATCTTCTCTTTAAGGGAGACTTGGAAATAGAAGATTATATTAAATGAATTGTAGAGAGATGTTTCAAAATCATATTAAGTCAAGTAATTCAGAAAAAAAATTATATATTTAATTTTAAAATATTAAATCAGTAAAATTAATTAATCTATTCAACTCAAATTTTTAATTAAACCAAATCAACTCAAATTTACTATTCTTAATATTTTTTCTCGTACTTGAAAAGATTTTATCTAAATCGAAGTCCACACACAGAAAAGGCCTTTCACTGGTTTGACTTTTGTGTAGCAAAAGAGCCCACCATCTTAATCATGGCTCCCACCATGAAAAGACCAAAGTGAGAACAAGGAAGATTGAATGAATTGAGGTGCTAAGGTATTATGTGCCAAAAAAGTATTGCCAAACCATTGGACTGACACTTTCTTCTTTGCTTTTCATTTCTGTCTATTACAATTATCAAACTCTAACAAGAATAGACTTTAGAAAATGTAACCTCCAAACCAATCAATTAATTGAGACATCAATTTTTAAGAAAGAAATAGTTGAAATATTTCAAGTCACCCATTTTGTTCAAAGTTGAAAAGAGACTAATCCAAATTGTGGAATTCAATATTGACATAATTGTTATGATGATAAGTTTTGGCATCAAATGAAAAAATTCATAATAAATTTTCACATTCGCAATATTTTTTAAGTTTATTTTTATTAGTTAAGAGGAAATGTCATATTGAATTGTAACCTCACACCGGTTAGTTCAATTGATAGCACTTTGGCTTAGGAATCAGAAATTATGTGTTTGAGCCTGGTATTCTTGTGGTTTGTAAGGGGTTGTATGCATTCAGAGTTTTACTGTAACGATACGACATGTCCACTCAAGCACAATATTGTTCGCTTTAGGCTTAAAAAAACCCGCATGACTTTGCATTGTTCCCAAACCTCATTCTCAGGCCAAAACACATTGTAATAGGTGGAGGGGTGCTTCCTCTTATAAGCCCCCACTTGTCCAAGTCCCTTGAT
Source organism: Chimonanthus salicifolius (assembly GCA_013350335.1). Taxonomy (NCBI): domain Eukaryota; kingdom Viridiplantae; phylum Streptophyta; class Magnoliopsida; order Laurales; family Calycanthaceae; genus Chimonanthus; species Chimonanthus salicifolius. The sequence continues at coordinate 53,130,969 of CM023532.1, forward strand.
GATGTGAGACTTTTCTCTCCTCCCACACGCCTAGTCTCTCTATCTTTTTATCAACGCCCAACGATGTTGGGCTTGAGGTATCAAATTTACCCAATGCCTCATACTCGGGGAGACGTGTGGGTCTTGGGTTTTTTCGCACTAAAAAAATGTCCTAAATAATTGAAAAATGATTAAAAGATTTAGAAAATGGATATAATATAAAGAAGACCGAATGAGTAGGACTTATATTAAGTTTCACCCTAATCAAACCATCCAATCTCTTAATTCTAAAATACTAAAAGTCAATGACATATACTCATCAAATTTTAAAAATCAAGATTACATAAATTGAATTATGAATTGATGGTGGAATTTTACATATATTATATCAATTTAATACTCTATAAAATAGACTCAATTATATAAGTCATATGATCTTTTAAATAAATATACTAAAAGAAACACTTAAAATATCTCACTAATATAGTTCTACGTTACCCCGTGTCTTAGATGCACTTGCAAGTGGGAAGAAAAAATTGTTTGAGAAATTGATTGCTACCCTTTTCAATTTCAATCTATTCTAGACCCTCCAAAACCGTCACTAAAGTCTTTACTTTTAAAACCATTTATTACAAGTTGTATAGCAAAATCATCAATTAGTTCTAGTTTTCAATGCTATAGTGAGTACAGAATAGTCAAATTTTAAGAAAGTAAATACTGCAACTCACTCTCTTATCTAGTTTTCCCTCTTTCCACAAGGCCTCCTTTCTCATTGGTGATGAGCAATCTCTTATCTCTACTTTGTCGAGTCGAATGAAAGAGAGGGTCTTCTCCACAAATGAGAAAGAAGACTCTTCAGCTATGATAATTAGGTTTTTGTCATTTCTTTTTTATAAATTCTTGTGAAATGAAAGAGAAAAGGATGGTTTGTTCACTCGCACTTCTGGTGCCTCTTATTTATTAATATTAGTATATCAGCCATTCAAAAAAGAAAAGGGATGGGCATTTTTTTTAAAAAAAATATGTGCAAATTGAGAAAGACAACAATTAAAATGGAAAATAAAAATGTAAAACAAGAAATTATGTTAGAATATTAACTAAGTCAATCTATTAATACCATGCTTGTTTTCATTGGTTTGTGACTTCTGTGCTGCGAAAGAGTCAAAGAAAGGAAGATTCAATGGAGAGGACTATGGTAGGCCCCTCTATCAAAGAAATTGCCACAAAAGAATAAAATCAATGCCTTTAAATTTTGATAAATAAAGGGGCATCGATTTTTAAAAGTTTAAAATTAAAAGATAGAATGATCAAATGAAAATGAAACTTGATACACAACTTAATCATATGGTCCTCTTTACATCACACATAACTATATATGCTCTAAGACCCAATAGATAGCGTGTATCATTAGAGAATCTTGATTGACAAAGGTTAGATAAAAGAACAATTAAAAGTAAAATGAGACCCATAAAAAAAGATAAAGTATGCAAAGCATGAATAATCACTAAATTTAAATTAGGTAAAATAACCAGCTAAAATAAAACTTTTCTTCAACTTTCTCTTTCTAAAAATATTGATGTCTCAATTAATTGATTGGTTTGAGGGTTCAAATCTCTAATAAACAGTAATGAAAAGGAAAGAAGAAAGGATCGGTTGAATGGTTTGACCATTCTTTTGTGGAAATTTCTTTGATAGAGGGGCCCATCATAGTCTTCTCTATTGAATCTTCCTATCTTTGACTCTTTCGCAGCACAAAAATCACAAACCAATGAAAACAAGCATGGTATTAATAGATTGACTTAGTTAATATTCTAACATAATTTCTTGTTTTACATTTTTATTTTCCATTTTAATTATTGTCTTTCTCAATTTGAACAAAATTTTTTCAAAAAACTGTTCATCCCTTTTCTTTTTTGAATAGCTAATATACTAATATTAATAAATAAGAGGCACAGGAAGTGCCAGTGAACAAACCATCCTTTTCTCTTTCAATTCACAAGAATTTACAAAAAAGAAATGACAAAAACCTAATTATCATAGTTGAAGAGTCTTCTTTCTCATTTGTGGAGAAGACCCTCTCTTTCATTCGACTCAACAAAGTACAGATAAGAGATTGCTTGTCACCAATGAGAAAGGAGGCCTTGTGGAAAGAGGGAAAACTAGAGAAGAAAGTGAGTTGCAGTATTTACTTTCTTAAAATTTGACTATTCTGTACTCACTATAGCATTGAAAACTAGAACTAATTGATGATTTTGGTATACAACTTGTAATAGATGGTTTTAAAAGTAAAGACTTTAGTGACGGCTTTGGAGGGTCTAGAATAGATCGAAATTGAAAAGGATAGCAATCAATTTCTCAAACAATTTTTTCTTCCCACTTGCAAGTGCGTCCAAGACACGAGGTGACGTAGAACTATATTAGTGAGATATTTTAAGCGTTTCTTTAGTATTTTTTATTTAAAAGATCATAGGACTTATATAATTGAGTCTATTTTTTAGAGGATTAAATTGATATAATATATGCAAAATTCCACCATCAATTGATAATTCAATTTATGTAATCTTGATTTTTAAACTTTGATGAGTATATGTCAATGACTTTTAGTATTTTAGAATTAAGAGATTGGATGCTTTGATTAGGGTGAAACTTAAAATAAATCATACTCATTTGGTCTTCTTTATATTATATCCATTTTCTAAATTTTTTAATCATTTTTTAATTGTTTAGGACTTTTTTTAGCGCGAAAAAAACCTAAGACCCACACGTCTCCCCGAGTATGAGGGCATTGGGTAAATTTGATACCTCAGGCCCAACATCGTTGGGCATTGATAGAAAGAGAGAGAGCATGGACGTGTGGGAGGAGAGAAAAGTCTCACATCATCAAGGAACTTGGAAAAGTGGGGGCTTATAAGAGGAAGCAACCCTCCACCTATTACAATGTGTTTTGGCCTGAGAATGAGGTTTGGGCCCAATGCAAAGTTATGCAGGTTTTTTAAGCCTAAAGCGGACAATATTGTGCTTGAGTGGACAGGTTGTATCGTTACAGTAAAACTCTGAATGCATAGAACCCCCTACAAACCACGACAATACCAGGCTCCAACACATAACTTCTGATTCCTAAGCCAAAGTGTCTATCAATTGAACTAACCGGTGTGAGGCTACAATTCAATACGACATTTCCTCTTAACTAATAAAAATAAAATTAAAAAATATTGAGAATGTGAACATTTATTATGAATTTTTTCGATTGATGGTAGAACTTATCATCATAACAATTATGTCAATATTGAATTCCACAATTTGGATTAGTCTCTTTTCAACATTGAACAAAATGGGTGACTTGAAATATTTCAACAATTTCTTTCTTAAAAATTGATGTCTCAATTAATTGATTGGTTTGAGGGTTACATCTTCTAAAGTCTATTCTTGTTAGAGTTTGATAATTGTAATAGACAGAAATGAAAAGGAAAGAAGAAAGGGTCAGTCCAATGGTTTGGCAATTCTTTTGTGGCACATAATACCTTAGCACCTCAATTCATTTAATCTTCCTTGTTCTCACTTTGATCTTTTCATGGTAGGGGCCATGATTTAGATGGTGGGCTCTTTTGCTACACAAAAGTCACAAACCAATGAAAGACATTTTCTGTGTGGACTTCAATTTAGATAAAATCTTTTCAAGTATGAGAAAAAAATATTAAGAATAGTAAATTTGAGTTGATTTGATTTAATTAAAAATTTGAATTGAATAGATTAATTAATTTTACTGATTTAATATTTTAAAATTAAATATATAATTTTTTTCTGTATTACTTGACTTAATAGGATTTTGAAACATCTCTCTACAATTCATTTAATATAACCTTCTATTTCCAAGTCTCCCTTAAAGAGAAGACTTGACTTCACCACAAGTCTTCTATCGTAGGCCCCAAATTAGTCTTTTTAGAGAATTTTATGCAATGTGGGTCATGTTGTACAAATTTTAAATTTATAACTCGCAAGCGCACAAACCATTAGATAGTATAGCGATTGAGTGCGAGGTCGAACCCATAGGAACTTAGGAAAATATATCCATGAAAATACACCATTTAATTATGTAATTTTAGAAATTTAGAAAATATGGAGAAATCATAAATATGGAGTTATTTACCTAATCTATGAATTTTAGTTTTAATTTAGAAATATTCTAGACTTAATATAGAATCTAACAATGTAACTAATTTTAATTAAGATGGTGGAATTAATATAAACATATAAACAATCTCAATCTAATTTAAAATACAAAATTCCAATGCAATTAAATTATTTCCAACCTAGTTCATCAATTTCAACAATTTTTGATTTTTTAAAAGAATAAAAAAAAAACTAAGATTACTTATTTACATATTTACAATGGAATTGGATCAAGTACTAAGATGGCATCATGTCCCATATCTCAAATCTAATGAAAACAAGACCTAGACCATAGAGTTCTCGTAAATTACCGAAATTCGATTCAAGTTTTTCATTCATAAACAATCTAATTAAAGACCACATGAATTTCATTAAACATAGATTAATCAAACCAAACCTTGGGCTTAGACAGATTTTATACTTAAATTTTAATTCTAAAATAAATCTCACACTCTGATAGAGTGCCTTAGAATGAAAAATTAAGTTCCAACTACCCCAACAAATCTCATTCAATTTGAAAAACCTTAGATAAATCCCGTCATGAATTTGTAAAAAGATTAAAAGTAAAATTAAACTTTCATCATCAAATTTTGAGAATTGGAAAACCATAAATCTACAACTCATCTTGATTTCATTAATTAAAAATATGAATTGGATTTACAATACAATGAAAATTGAAAATAAGAAATAACAAGAGAATAAATAAATAATAAAAAATCCAACGTCTAGAAGTCGATCCTCTCCTTAATCTCTTTTCAAAATCCTTCTCTTTAGCCTCTCAATTCCTATACAGTTGTACCCAGTTCATATTTTGCTATATAGAGTAGGCTAGTATTTATAGAGTTTGAGACAGAGAGAACAAGGGTTGAGATCGAATTTACTCACTAAAGAAAGGACACATTAGCGGTCTGGATTGCAAGTTATTGAAGGAAAGGAGGTGAAAATGGAAGGCTAAGATCGCATGGACTAATGGAAGAAAAGGACACTTGGCAGCATATACTGCTTCTGTCTTAATATGGAGAAAAACGAAAGAGGAAGGAAGTGCAAAGCAAGGCCGGCCAATGAGATAGAAAGTGCCAAGTTCGAATGATCCCTCTGTTGATTTTCCTTATTCTGTCTGCAGTGATACATGCTGTTGGATTCCTACAGTAGACCCATCGTCAATTAGCAACTCAACACCTACATGTCCACTGATTCCTCAAGCCAGCAAGCTCGGCCTTGGCCTTAGGCGAACTAGGCAGCCGCCTAGGGCCCCCAAGTTGGGTTCAAATTTGAAGTTCCCGCACCTTCTTATATGTTATAAATTTATTTTTATGTTTATTTTAATAGAAATTGTATTTGTGGTGAACTAGCAGTGCATCTGACTTTCTTTTTACAGGTTGTGTGTTCAAATCATGAAGAGTTCAGTTTTTCAATTTCTTATTAATTTATATATAACTTTTACTTTAATTAAAATAACTTTACTTTTTACAATTTCTTATAAATTTAGACATAATTTATAATTTTTCTTTAAGTAAAATAACTTTACTTTTTGCAATTTGTTATAAATTTAGACATAGTTTTTCTTTAAATAAATAACTTGGGGAGTATAAATGTTGTTAAACGTTTTGCAATTTCTTATAAATTTATACATAATTTTTCTTTAAGTAAAATAACTTGAAGAGTATTTAAAGTCAACTTGAAAAGGCTTGACAAGACTCGTTAACTCGCTTGACTCGAATTCCTATCGAGTTTAGTCAACTCAGATTGATTTGGCCATTTTTTTTACAAATTTTAAATCTATAATTTAATAAAATGAATTAAACAGCATGATAAAAAGGCATTTATCATGTAGTTTTATTTTTCTTTTAAAAGTTAAGAATTGAGATGATTAATTGTCTCTATTACAAGATTAAAATGATTATATAAAGGTTAAATTTTAACTAATCATTATTCTTATCATTTTTTTCAGAAATTTTAATAAAAGTGTGACCTAAAGAAGTCCCTAAAATAGAAAACTTAGTGTTCACTATAATATAGATGGTTGAATGAAAAAAAATGGGTTTAAATTTGAATGACTATTTTGTGATTTATAGTTTATAATTGAGTGATAATTTTTTAATATAATTTTACTTTATAAATCGTTTTAAATGCATTATATACTTTAGCATGTTAACTAATCTTTTTAAATACAATAAAATAGTAATAAAAAAATAAAAATATCAACTTGCATACACAAGTTGAAATTAAATTTGTCACAAGAAAGATTGAATGAATTAACTATCTTATCTATTGAAAAAGATATGTTAAAAAATCTTGAATATAGTAATTTAATTAGTAATTTTGTATCTCAAAATCCGAGAAGAATAAATTTTACATAATATTTTATTATAAATTTGATTATGATATTTTATTTAGATGTTTCACACTTTGTAAAAAAGAAAGTATGATTTTATTTTTTGTGAGTATATAGAAGGCCATCTTAAGAGTTGGCCTAGGGCTCTTGAAATCTCAGGGCCCGCACTGCAAACTAGCCTCCATATTTAGCCTTTTATTTTGCCTCTGTTCAACTTCTGTGTGAACTTTGATTCTACCACTCTGCAACTGCTGTTTGGAATGCTGACTGCTTTGTCTTGGCTGTCTTTCTTACAGCAAACGGACCACCGAGCTGCTGCTTCTCTTTCTTCTTTAATCACCAACGAAAACACCTGCTGCCTTTAATTTCTTTTTGAAATTTTCTTCCTCTTTGCTGCAACTGCTGTACACGAATCCTATTGTTAATTTCCTATTTTCTTTTCACAACAAAAATACACTAGGATTCTCATTCAGCCTCTACCCAATTGCAATTGTCTTGTTGCTGTATGGAAAGCTTGTACAGTTCAGCCAACCAATTTGTTTTCTCATTGGTTGCAAGATGGGAGTGGGACAAGAGACAACCACGTCTCTTTCCTACTGGCTTATTTTCTTTTTTTCCTGTTTAGTAAATCTTCTACAATGCTATACTTTTGTGTTTGTTGTCTCTGAAATACTGGCTGCAACATTCAACTATTATCTTTTGCCTTGCAACATTGTTAATCTGCTGTAATTTTTCTTTGATTGCTCTCTGCTGAATGACTTCTCATTTTCTCTGCTTTGCTTTTTGCAAGAGTGGTTGGCTCTGTTCTTTTCTTAATCACCTAGCAACGATTGGGTTGCTGCTATGTGTTTTGATACAGATCTGATCTGAAAACACTCACTGATATCGCCTCATCTCTGGGGTAACATTTCACAGAAAATTACCTTGGATTTTCTCCACATCCGAACACCTGCCATTAAGCACTTGAAAACTGATATAAAACTAAGAGTAAAGCTGTCTTTGTAAATGGCTCTGTACTCGTGGAAGTAGATTGATGAAGGCCTGATACATTACCGTTACCCACTCCAAATCCCCTCCAATAGCTATGGGTTGGTCGACTCTCTCATTCATATGATCCTCAAAGTTAGTGTAATGGTCTCATACTGTAGATTCATTAGGGGTAGACTTATCATTGCCACTGATGAATTCCTGAAGTTTGAGAACACATCATCTTATTCTTCTCAAGATCTCATATCTATCTTCATATTTGCTTTCAACTAGGTGGCTGATGCTAACATTTTGCCTGCACCTTCTAATGAAGCAGGCCCACCAAAGAAGGTCTACGAGAACTTGAATTAGTAGCATCTTTAGGCTTTATCTTCTAACATGGGCTTTTGCAAATGGGCTTGAGGTCCAAAATAACTCCTAATGGGTCAAGGCTTTGCATTTAAGCATGTTTTATGTCATCCTCACTTTTAAACCTATAAAATACAAAATTAGACTAATTTATTTATTTTAACATACATCAGGGGCTAACTATTTAAATATTTAGAGGTAAAATTGTAATTTTACTGTGCTCGTCAAGTCACTCAACACTTAAAGTTGTGGTTGGATCTTTGACTCAAAGATGACTATTTTATTCAATTTACAATAATTTATAAATTGTATTTATTTATTTATTTATAAATATATCTCACTTTTGTGAGTGTGGCATGTCCCAATTAAGAGCAATTGAGTCCATAAGTTTTAGGTCTGACTCGAATCAGCATGCCCTATTGCTATAACTGAGTCCAACAATCTAGAGTCGGACTGATCTCTGTATGTCTTTCTCATGTTCCCTTTTTGTGACTACTTGTGTGAGACAAATAATCTACAAGTCCTTTATACAATTCAAATATGAATCTATGGAACTTAAATATTAGTTTATTTGAAAATTAAAAAAAAAAAAAATAGTCATCATATTCTTTTAAACTTCAAACTGTGACATTTTGAAATCATAAGGATTTTTATAACTATCATCTCTCCCGTTACTTCTTTAAAACTAAGTTGAAATGTTCGTGATAATAAAGAAGACCAGAATTCTATTTCACCATTCATTTTAGTAAAGTGAATTTAATATACATTGTTAACCGATGAATAGTAGCTGGTATGACTTTTAAAATTATCTTTAATATTTTTTAAATAAATTTTTAAAAGTTATCTTTTATATTTTTAGTAATTAGTGACCAAAACATGTCTAAAATAAAGGAAAATGGCCTACTTTTGCTTACAAAGATAGCTACATTGGAAAGAACTGAATTTAAACATTGTCAGGAAAATCCCTTTAATTATATCATTAAAGTTATAATTTTGAATACTAAAAACTAGAGATCTTAAAAATTATTTGAAGCAATTCATAATTTACAGTCCTTAAAAACAGTTCTAACCTAATTCCTTAAAAATGGTTTAGAAAGTGTCTTAAGTGAAAATTTATATACTATAGATATAAATATTTTCGTATCATCGTTCATCATATGTTTTTATTTACAGTCGTCGACAATAATTTTTCATTATTTTTTAATAAAAAAAAGTAACATAAATTAATGGCTATCAAAATCATCTATCCAAGAAGATGATTTAAATTAACATTTATTTGTTTATACTTTATAATACAATATGGAAAATTCTCTTTCATTTCTTTTTCTTGTTGTTTTATCATTTCTCTCTTTTCTTATCACTTATTTACTCTTGTCTCTTTAAATAGACATCAATAAGACTTGATTTTGTAATTTAATCATTAGTTTGTGACAATCATGTAAATATGAATATACAAGAATTGATTTTATTAGAATCAAATTTTTAGTTCAAAATTATTTTCAACCAAATTTTACATGAAGCTGGATTTCATATTTACTAGCCCCATGGTTGAGTCTGGAATATATTAAGTTTGGTAACGGAAAAAAGCTTGGTCGGGCTTATTTTACCATATCTAGCTAATGATCTTAGTATTTTAAAGTTGTCTAGCTAAAAAAAATTGTAATTTTGCTTTATTATGTTTGTATTTGTGTATAATCACAATCTAAATTCTATGATTGGGATGGCCTTTCATAGATTTTTTTTTCACAAGTTATTTTTGGACATCTCCTGTCAGTACTTAGATTTGTTAGGTCAAAAATCTATTTTCAATGCTTTGATCCTAAAAAAATACAGGTCGATAGTTTTTCACCGGTAGGTTTCTGTCAACCGTGCATGAATCGATCTTTGCTAAAAAAAATGTTTTTTTTCTCTAATGATTTCTTCTTATATATTCAAAAAGTCATAGTTAAAAAATACAGGCCACTCCATGTAGACTTAATCGATGTGTGGATTGGGAAGTTTATACTTTATACATGTCCAATGTGAGATAGGGATACTCATATTATTTAAAAAAAAAAAACATATAACATAAATAATTATAAATTTAGTAACTTTCAAATACATGATAATGCATGGAGTAAATTTTCAACATGAGAGGACAAGTTTGTCGAGTACATGAGATATTTGATGGATCATGAGTGAGAAATGTAGGCATCATGTGGGCCCATGTTCATGGTTTTAATTGTCAGAGAGTATAATTTTATCACGGTTGAAGAGTCTTCTTTCTCATTTGTATAGAGGATTCTCTCTCTTCCATTCGACCGACAAAGTAGAGATAAAAAGAGAGTGCTACTCACCAATGAGAAAGGAAGCCTTGTGGAAACGGACTCTTGGATAGATGTTGATTGAGATTATTTGTATCACTAGATGTTGACTGTGATGTCAAAAGGGCGTATGTTTCACGATAGACAGAGAGACCTTCCTTTGAAAGTGCTTTTTACAACTGTGTATTTACTTTTAGTGGGCCCAATTCCAATTGGATGGGCCCTTTTCATGTGGAAAATTGCACCAATTCATGATTCCTGGACATTTTCATACAACTTGTAATAGATAGTTTTAAATGTAAAGAACTAAAGACTTTACTTATGGCTTTGGAGGGTGTAGAATAGATTGAAATTGAAAAGGATAGCAATCAATTTCTCAAACAATTTTTTCTTACCACTTGCAAGTGGGTCTAAGACACGGGGCAATGTAGAACTATATTAGTGAGATATTTTAAGTGATTTTTTAATTTTTTAATAGATCATTGGTGTAATAACCCGACCCTTTAAATTAGAAAAATAACAAATTTTTTAGAATTATTATCTCGGCTTTGTGACCGGTTAATATGATAGGGTACGGAAAGAGCTTCCCGAAAAGGGATTATACGACCCGATCAGACCTCGTTTACTTAGTGATTCAGCCCGACGAAGTTCGAAGGGCATTTTAGACATTACTTAAATTTCTTTTGTTTTACATATAAAATCATGAATAGTATCTTATAAACCTCTTGAGTGTGAAATACCACTCTTCTGATATATTCAGACCTTGAAATTCACACACATATTAAGCTTTTGAGTACGCTACTCAGTGGTATTTTTGGAATTTCACGAGTATTCTTGAAACGTGTATTTACGTATGCTTTTATCTAAAAGCCCCAATTTTTAATATACTCCGTATTCCGAAAATTAGAAAACTCATATCACATTCGATCTGTATTTTATCTAACTCTTTGACACATTTAGAATGTCGAAATGACTATTTTAAAAACTTGTTTCGACGTGTCAAAATCACAGTGATTATAAGCCGTCTATTTTATTAAAACGTTGACTTTGTGAAAAATACCCTATTTTTAGTATCAAAACAAAAAGTGAACGTTTCACCGTAGGTAAACCCCATGTTCTCAACACACCTGCGGTGTCGGATTTTCACAAGTTAAGGTCTAATATAGACGAACAGAAAAAGGGTAAAGTAACTGTGTATTTTTCACTGTTATAGAAGATAAGATTTTTATCTTCTTATCTTTCTGCCGACAACCTTGAAGGGTTGAGATTCAGCCGACAGATCCACAGGGCAGGGTTCACACACCCACTCTCACACAGTGATTTTTAACCCTTACAAATAGGTGCAGTCAGTTTAAGTCAAAATCACAAATTCACAAGATTTTCTCAGTTTTTTTCATTTCTCTATTGCTGCCATGTTTACAAGTGCCCAAAAAGGAGCTGTCTCAATTTTTTCAAAAGATTTCTGTAAGTATTTATTTTGAGTTAATATTTTTAGTTTGTAGACCTCATTAAGAGGAAGGTAGATATTTAATTTCATCAAAAAATGACTTACGGTTTGCTCTATAAAAATCGGAGTAGAAAATACAAAAAAAACAGAAAATTTGCCCGTTCACAGTGATTTGCGGCGCACTATGCAGGCCTTAAATTGTCAAAAGGGCATTTTGGTAATTTGGGTGAACAGTCCCTGATGGCATTTTCGTAATTTTTATGAACAGTGCCCGATGGCATTTTCGTAAATTTTATGAACAGTGCTCGAGTGGCATTTTAGTAATTTTTATGAACAGTGCCAGAGTGGCATTGTCAAAATTTTTATGAACAGTGTCCGATGGCATTTTCGTCAATTTTATGAACAGTGCTCGAGTGGCATTTTCGTAAATTTTATGAACAGTGCCCGAGTGGCATTTTCGTAAATTTGATGAACAGTGCCTGGATGGCATTTTCGTAATTTCAGCGAACAGTGTCGTGAATAGTGCCCAGGGGCATTTTGGTAATTTTGGATATTTTTAGGGGCAAAAAGGTAATTTTTGGAAAAGTTTCAAAAATGGATTTTATGTTGTTTTAGATTAAAAACATTTATGTTAGACCACTTGGGGATTTATTTTTTGCCATATTAAGTCAGGGGCAAAATCGTAATTTTTCCAAAATTGTAAGAAAAACTCTATAAATGTATTGTCATGATATTTCAAACGCTTAGAAGTATATATTATGGCTACATAGTGTTATTATACATTGTATTTACACTGTTTTCCATTTTAAACAGATTACTGAAAAACACTCGCCAATCGAAGGTGAGGAGATTCAACCACACTATGTTTTTACTAAAATGCATCTCATTTTGCATTCAATACAATGTTTCTTTCACCATTAGCCCTACGAAAATAAGTGGATATCCGTGGTCATCTTTATTGACTGAAAGGATGTAATGGGATTAGAATGTGATACCGACACTGTTCACATGTAAGGAGGTGATTATGAGTTTCTACATATGAAACGTGAACTTGAGAGTGTTTCGGGATGTCGAGATCTAGCCATCCTAAACTGGAATACGGAACTCACTTATTCCTAGAGACAACTTGGTATTGTGATATGGGTGATTTAATGATAGATCAGGTGTCCAACCGTGATTTCGATAGGGATATGCATTTTGTGTATAACTGTGTGTATTGCAGGATAATTAATCTATGCAATAAATGATGAGTATAGGGTAGACATACCTGATTGGAGAGAATGGTAACACTTATTTGTGTTATAATGTAACCCGTTCGTGGGCTTTTTAATCTGTGTTTAGTTTTCCCAGCATAGTATAGTTATAAACTGATTGCTCATATTTGTATTATGATTACATGAGAGAGGGCTTAGGAATCTATGCTAGCTGAGTGAGGTTATTATGATCATATGTGCGAGAGATATTATGTGGGTTGACAATTATGTTTAAATCCATGTGTTGATGTGCATATTGATTGGTGCACTGTGCATATCAAATTACCTCACACCAATGTATAAAGTACCTAGCTCGTGGAGGGTATTGGTACGATGTGTATTTAAAATACGGATTGTGTGAAGCACTGAGCATGAATTTGCCGGCGGTGTAGGAAACGTATTACTCGCGGCTAGGGAAGAGCCGTAGACATCGTTTGGTGGGGGTATCTTTTTGAGAAAGGAAGGACATTTCATGGTAGATAACTGTGTTGACATTATTCTACATGATTTCTGAGTGTATAAACTGTTATTTGATAACATGTTTATTATGTTGATAATATGCTTTATTATCCAGAACTTGCTGTTGTTTTCTCTTCACTGAGTTTGTAAAGCTCACAACCCTTACGTAACAGGAAACCCAGGGGACGAAGGACAGGAGGATCTTCAGCTGTAGTATAGGGTGGAAACACTTTAACTATCTACCTAATGTTTGGATTTTATGTTTAACTTAGTAGACATTGTACGTATGAACATGCAACGTAATAAACCCTTTATGGTGTTCGTTTGAAACACTGTAGGATGTAATAAAGTCTACTTCGTTTCTGATGTGCAATTCTGATGTTGATGGGATTGATTGATAATAAATGTTAGGTAGATCATGTGTGCATTTTCTATTTGGATCTTCCTAAGAGATCAAGTTATAGATTACATGTTGGTTAGTAGTGTATCCACATACTATGCGTCGAGGTGAATCTGTCGACGTTTTGGGTCTTAAGCAGGCCCATGGTGGCCCCTCCATCTGCTTGGGATTTTTACCCGCTAGGTATGGTTTGGTCCGAAGCTGTCAAATGTTAGATCCAAACTTAATCATAAGAGATGTTAAGTCCATAAGATGATTTTCGCAAAGGCTCAGTATTATGTTAGAAAAAAAAAATCTCACGTCAGTGGACCCGGAGGGCCGGGGCGTGACAATTGGAGGACTTATATAATTGAGTCTATTTTATAGAGGATTAAATTGATATAATATATGAAAAATTTTATCACAAATTGATAATTAAATTTATGTAATCTTGATTTTTAAAATTGATGAGTATAAGTCGTTGACTTCTAATACTTTAGAATTAAGAGATTAGATGGTTTGATTGGAGTGAAACTTAATTTAAGTCCTATTCATAGGGTCTTTTTTATATTATATCCAATTTTCTAACTTTTTTAATTAATTTTTCAATTATTTAGGACATTTTTTAGTGCAGAGAACTCCCAGACCCATACTTCTCACTGAGTATAAAGGCATTGGGTAAATATGATGCCTCAGGCCCAATAGCGCTGAGAGAAAGAGAGAGAGCCTGGGCGTGTGAGAGGAGAGAAAAGTCCCACATCGCCAAGGGAGTTGGAAAAGTGGGGGCTTATAAGGGGGAGCACCTCCACCTAGCACAACATGTTTTGGACCTCAAAATGAGGCTTAGACCCAATGTAAAGCCATGCAGATATTTTATAATTTAGAGAAAATCGTGTGCATGACCCCATCTAGTATACCACAGTAGAACACAATTATCTCAATTCAAGTTATCAAAGTCATAGGATTTAAAAGAAAAAATGCTAAACTTACTTAGTTTAAGTTTTTTAATAAATTTAAAATATAAAATTTAATAACTTTTTACTTATCTAAATGTTATAATTAAAAGTTTACATCAATTCATTATAATCCAACACCCGCATGAACTTCCCCCTCTCCACAAATGTCCAACTCAAGAAGAGTATTTCTCTAAATAATTAGTTGTCTAAGTGTCCCTTCTATTTCAAGAAAAGACTTGACTAGCAGCAGTCTTATCAGGTGGGCGTGGGCCCATTTCAAGAGACTTGTATGCAATACAGCAATAGTTAATAAATTAAGCTTACTGCCATCCACACATCTCTCACTTGTGTGACCCTACCCACCTACCCCACTTAGTCTACCAATTTTGACTGGGTAACATTGAGTTGAGCCATCCATCACATGAAATTGAGTTTTAAATGTCCAAATGAAACTGATATTTTGGTCATCAAATCCAATTTTTAAGTTCCAATATTGTCTATTTTAGACTCGGTATTATTGTTTTTTCAAATAATAAATGAAAATAAAAGTCCCATTTTTTTCAAATAATATTGTTTATTTCCTTTTTACATCTAAATATTTTCCTTCACAAAAATAAAAATACAATTTCAGATATAAAGTCTCCCCAAGTGAAGAGACCTTAGAGTTTGAGATTCATTGATGCCAAGAGTCTGGCCTCTCTCTATAGAATGGAAATGCAGTAAACAAGTTCCACTCAAGAGAAAGACAACTCAAACATCTTTCTACCATTTAATGTAATCCTTTTATATCCAAGTCTCCCTTAATGAAAAGACTTAGACTTCACCACAAGTCTTCTATGGTGGGCCTGCATTAGTCTTTTTGGAGAATTTTATGTACTATGGGTCACTCAATACTTAAAGTTGTGGTTGGATCTTTGACTTAAAGATGACTATTTTACTCAATTTACAATAATTTATAAATTCTACTTATTTGTTTTTAATAGATATCTCTCACTTTTGTGAGTGTGACCTAGCACAATTAAACCTAACTGAGTCCATAAATTTTAGGTCGCACTCGACTCAGCATGCCCTATTATCAGCAGTCTATCTCTCCTCTGCAAGTGTTTGACCCATTAATTGGGTTCATGTGATGTTAGATTCAAGTATTGAAGCAAGATTCTTGTTGATTTAACTATAAATTTCCCTCAAATCCACTATGATCAATTACCTACAGAGATGCCTTAAGCCCAAGCTTTTGCTTTTTCCTTGTCTACAAAAATTTGATACATAGAAATAGTTTTGGTGTGAGAAAGAATGTCTTTTTTTTTCCTTTGAAGACTAAGGTATTCAGGTGTCTCACTTGACTAATCCTTAAGGCATGTGTAAATTTCCCTATCCGCATACTTCGGATATAAAACTATGAGGAAAGGGAGAAAAATGTCTTACACTAGTCTTTTTAAAAGTAAAAACAAAAATATGTCTTCTATACCAAATATAGGAATTTGATATGAGAGAATTTTTTTATTTTATGTCAATATTAACTCTTTAATATATAAATTCATCTGAATTATTTGATTTAATATTTAAATATTCTTTGCTCTGTTTTCTTTACCATTTCTGATGATACTAAGAAGCATTTTCCTCCCATCATAATCACATATAAAAAATAAAGTCACATATATGTGGAATCAACTTTTTTATTTCTACCTAGAATTTCATCCCTCAGTATTTGTAATCTCCATTGCTTCATTTGTTTGTAACTTTGTTTTATAACGAGTTTACTCTTAAATTAATAAAAGTAAAAAAATACAAGGTAAAGAAAAGAAATGTAAGCTTTTACTATGAATTTTCTCCATTGATGGTGAAACTTATCATATTACCAATTATGTATATATTGAATTACACAATTTGGATTAGCCTCTTTTCTATTTTAAACGATGACAATGAGTTTGTTTAGACGATTTACATTTGTATTAAAAAAAATTAAAGAATGTATCGAAATTAACTTAAATAAATCATGTTAAATATAATTTTTACAGCTATAAAATCATAAACATGTGAGATTTGAATATTAACCAAATGAGCTCATAAATGGATGTCCCACCATAAAAGTTTCATTGAAAAGAAAATTTTAATTCACGACTATAAAATACATGATGAATAAAGTAATAATATAGTTGTTGCATGTAGAAATTCTTAGAAAATTTTGAAATTGAATTAGGATATTAATTTTGAATTTTGACAAAATCTTTGTCATGATGAAGGGACACTCTTGCTACTATTTTAATTAAAGGACAAAAATACTCTTAATGAAATTTGAATAGAAAATTATATATTAAAAAGAAATTTTATTTAAATTAAAATATTAAGAAAAGAGGAAAATTATTCTTTATTAGAAGTTCGTGTAATATATTATTCCATTTAACAACCTTTAGAAAAGTCTTCATGGACTGGTGATTTTGTATTTAAAATCTGAGTCCTGATTAAAAAGCATGGGTCATGTACTAACTCCAAAAATATTTAAAAAAAAAAAGGAAAACTGTTCTTTACTAAGCGTGAAGCCCGTGTAATATTTTATTCCACTAAGTTGTCTTTAGACCTAGAAACCACTGTAAATAATCCAATTAGTTAATTTTTCATTCTTTTAATTCATTGCTCATTTCCACTCAATTCATCAGAAATATCCTTTGTCATTCTGCCATCATATCAAAAGAAAAAGTTCGCATGTTGGCTTCCCAAGTGGGTCCCACTTGGTGAGATCAATTGAGCCCAAGTGGGCCCTAGCTACACATTGAGAGATGAATTTAATGAACAGGTTGTTGCCACGAACTCTATGTTGAGAGAATGATCGCCTACATTGGAGTCTATTTTGGAGTGGAATTCCCTATTGAATGTACGTGTCAAAATTTATTATAAATAGACCGTTCCATCTGCTTCCTCTCTCATTTGTACACAGTTTCACATCTGCTTCCTCTCATATTCTCTCATACCTCTCATTTAAATTAGATAAAAACAACCAGCTTATGCTAATCTAATTGAGTTAGGAAACTCTTGTGACTAGGTTGGAAAAAAGAACTTTTAACATTAAAATGAACACCCCCAATTTACGCCGCTAGGAGTCAGACTAGAAACCTCTCATTACCAGTTAAGATACCCAATGTTAGTTTACTTCATTTACTTCAATTAAATAGATTAAAACCTATTGGGTGTTGGGATATAGAGTGATTGATGATATGATTTATGGTAAATTCAATTAGAGAAAAAGAACTTATAAAGTTGAATTTATATAGATGGATGGATGCTGATAATAATAAAAAAATTATTAAATAGAATTATTTTTCATAATTATAAAATCAACTGTCTCTAATTAATTTTAATAAAATTATATTTTCATATACATGACTCAGATATATTTAAATTAGAGTTTTCGCCTCTCTAAGAAGCTTGAGAATGTTTGGTGGTAGAATGTTGCCTTTCCTTCATTGAATCGTTGGCCAGTCATTACAACTGATTGCATGCATGATTTTGAAGCTCTATTTTGATTCTTGTTTTGATTGATTTAAGTGGAACTTTTAAACATGTACCAAGTCCACCTTTTTTTTAAAAAAAGTTTGCTTTGCTTCCTTTTCACATGAAATATTTTTTTCAAAAGTATTATTTTTAAATCTCATTAAACATTTTTAGATAAAATAATTAAATTTGACTATGAAGTTATTGGAAACAGACTTATGATGCAGCTTAGGTTTAAAATTAAAACATATTCAAAAAGCAATATTAGTCATAACTAATATTCTTTACAATACACCTTTAGCTTTTTTTTAAATGGCCATCTTTTAATGAAGAAGGAATATAATAATAGAATAAACTGTGTGCACCTTCTGAACAATGTACAACAATGTGTGCAAATTACAAACTATTCATAGTCAATATTTAAATAATTTTTTATCATAAATGCTAGTCTTAAATAAATAAAGCATACTCCCTCTGTCCCAATTTAGTTGTCTGATATGCATTTTGAGACTGTCCCAATTTAGTTGTCTGATATGCATTTTGAGACTGTCCCAATTTAGTTGTCTATATGCATTTTGGGACTGTCCCAAAATAGTTGTCTGATATACCATTTTGATTCTCTCTTTATCATATCTAATCTGATATACCTTTCGAAAGCACTTTTTTAACCAATTCAAATTTTTAAAATGGGACAACTAAAATGGAACTGATGGAGTATTATTTTATAATAATGATGGTGAAATATGTAATGATTCTGAAAGTACCTTAAAGCGAAAATTTATATACTATAGAGATAAATATTTTCATATCATCGTCCATCATATGTTTTTATGGTCGGTCGTCCACAATAATTCTTCATTATTTGTTTATATAATATAATATGGAAAGAGATTTCTAGTAGTTTTATCATTTCTCTATTTTCTTATGACTTATTTGCTCATGCCTCTCTGCATAGGGATTCAAGATGAATAGACATTAACTAAGACTTGATTTTATAATTTAATCATTAGTTGTGACAATTATGTAAATGTGAATATGCAAGACTTGATTTTATTAGAATCAAATTTCCAATTCAAAATCAGTTTCATCCAATAAAACTATTAAATATCTTTTTACAATCAGCTACACTTGACTAGAAAAGTAAATTTTAGGTGAGGCTAACCAAATTTTACATTAAGCTGGATTTCGTATTTACCATAGTTAAGTTGAAATTTTAGTCGAGGCTAACCAAATTTTGAGTCTGGAATATATATTAAGTTTGGTAAGGGAAGAAAACTTGGTTGAGCTTATTATTTAACCATAGTTAGCTAATGATCTTAGTATCTTACACTTGCTTGGTAAAAAAAATGTAGTTTTGTTTTATTATGTTTGTATTTGTCTATAATCACATTCTAAATTCTACCGTTCGGATAGTCTTTGGTGGATTTTTTTTTTCACAAGTTATTTTTGGACATCTTCTACTTAGATTTATTAGGTGTTAATCAGTTTTCAAAGGTTTGATCTAACAATACTATAGGTTAATATTTTCTCACCGATAGGCTTTTGTCAACTGTGCTTGAATCAATCTTTGCTGAAAATTTGTTTTTTCTTTCCTAATGATTTCTTCTTATATATTCGAAAAGTCATTGTTAAAAAATACAAGCCACTCCATGTATACTTAATCAGGTGTGTATGGATTAGGAGATTTATACATGTCAAATGTGAGGTGGGGATACCCATGTTATTTTAAAAAAATGTATAATATAAATAACTACAATTTAATAACTTTCGAATACATGATAATTCATGGAGTAAATTTTCAACAAGAGATGACAAGTTTGTCTAGTGATTTTTATAACTGTCTATTAACTTTTAGTGGGCCCAATTCAATTAGATGGGCCCATTTTATGTGGAAATTTGCATCAATTCATGATTCTTCTGACATTTTTATATTACCTATATTCCTTAACTATTTATCATATTACTTACTATATATGATTTAGTGAATTTGTTTCATTTGAAGTTTTAATCATACCGCAAAAGGCTAAATGAATATAACAACTTGGAGTTCAGCACTTGAAGCTTTTCTTTCAAGTTGAAATTTCATGGTTTGAGCTTCAATTCTATTAAATATTAATGACCTAAAAAAATAATTCTTGTTTTTTTTTTTTAATTTACGTATGGGAAACCGCGGGATACCCAGTATAAAACCCCCACGAGTGAGCCCACTACCCTAGGGCACACCAAGGTTACGCCATGGGGGCTCGAACACTCAACCTTCCACTTCCTGAGGCGGGAGGCAACCATTAGAACTTATGGCATTGAAAATTAGAACTAATTGATGATTTGATATACAACTTGTAATAGATGGTTTTTAAAAGTAAAGACTTGACTCATGGCTTTGGAGGGTGTAGAATAGATTGAAATTAAAAAGGATAGCAATCAATTTCTCAAACAATTTTTTCTTTCCACTTGCAAGTGCATCCAAGACACGGGGTAACTGTAGAACTATATTAGTGAGATATTTTAAGTGTTTTTTAAAGTATTTTTTATTTAAAAGATCAGAGGACTTATATAATTGAGTCTATTTTATAGAGGATTAAATTGATATAATATGTGTAAAATTCCACCATCAATTCATAATTCAATTTATGTAATCTTGATTTTTAAAATTTGATGAGTATAAGTCATTGACTTTTAGTCTTTTAGAATTAAGAGATTGGATGGTTTGATTGGGGTGAAACTTAATATAGGTCCTACTCATACAGTCTTTTTTATATTATATTCATTTTCTAAAATTTTTAATCATTTTTCAATTACTTAGGACATTTTTTAATGCGAAAAAACCCAAGACCCACACGTCACCCCGAGTATGAGGGCATTGGGTAAATTTGATACCTCAGGCCCAACAACGTTGGGCGTGGATAGAAAGAGACAGAGCCTCGCGAGTGAGAAGAGAGAAAAGTCTCACATCATCCAGGGACTTGGACAAGTGGGGGCTTATAAGAGGAAGCATCCCTCCACGGCTCCACCTATTACAATGTGTTTTGGCTTGAGAATAAGGTTTGGGCCCAAGTAAAATCACTATGTTCTCTTGTGTTTGCTTTATCTTGTGTGATTTTGTGATTTACATATTTTTCTCTAACATTTGATCCACTCAACCCATTATCACATCTGCCAACAATAGATGAATGTTCTAATTTAATTTCTTTGCTAACAAAGTAATTATTTTTCATACACCACTTTGTGAGAGACATTTATAAGCTAAAACATCAAAATTGAAAATATTTTCAAACCTCAAAAATTATGAAAGCAAAGGCATCAAATTTTCTGAAGTATCTTTCAAGGATATTTGTGAAAAGTCATAAAAAAATGAATGAATTTTTAGGTTAGACTTAAAAATATATATAAATATTTTAAAATGTCAACAAAATCTAACTTATTGCATAAGAAAAGAATCTTAGTTCAATCTACCATAAATTTAGCTTTTTTTCAACAATTACATTTTAAAATAAGATCTCTTTTGATTTCCCAACTTGACCTTGAAAGAAAAGTAACAAAAATATTAAATATTAAATTTGCTAAATATAACACAAAACTAATTTTAATATAATTTGTTAAAATAAAAGTATGAGAGATCGTCATTCATAGATCTAGTTGATCCAATAGTGTCCTGCGACCTTTCTACATCACAAATATAGTAATCTCAATCAATTGAAACCTGCTGCTTGAGATATGACCCAAGCTTGGGTAGGCTTCATTTTCATCTAACAATTCAATAGAAACTCATTATTAAAAGTTTAAAATATTTCATTATAAACCGATTTAAAAAGGATAATTTTTTCAACGGAACCTGCATCTCCAATTACTTTCTTACCTTTGTTCAATTTGTACTATTTTGAAATTATTTATATTATACAGCGGATAAGAAGAGGAATAGAAATAAATGATATGAAATTATTGTGGAACTGAGGATTACAATCAATGTTACAAATATCGACGATATTTTTAAATTTATCACATTTTTATGAGCAAAATATTTCTACTGTGTTACTAACGTGTATTTATCGCCACGACGATAAAATCATCTTAAAAGGCGATAAATGGTAACATAACAATAAATTTTCGATAAATTCTTACTTAATTACTAATAAATTTCTTGTTAAGATTTTTCTTTTATTAATATTTTCATTTATTATATTTTTATTATTGATAAATGGTAATATCACAATAAATTTTCGATAAATTCTTACTAAATTACTAATAAATTTCCTATTAAATTTTTTATTTTATTAATATTTTCATTTCTTATTTTTTAAAATATTTTCTAATTAATTTTAATATAAAAATCTCAAAATTTTAAAAATATTTCAATATTATCAATCACCGATAATATTCTAAAAACACTATATGTGAACATATTTACGTACTCAAATAAAACAACACTCCTTCCAAAGTTCCAACTTTCCAACACAAGATCACGTTATAAGTCTTCCCCTCAATCAAGCAAAGGCTAATTAATAGTTGACCCTTGAAAAGGTGTTATCCTTATCTTGTTTGGTAATTGCAGTGGTAAAGTAAAAAGTTACCTTAAGGGTAAAAAATATTACTTGGTAATTTTAAGCAAGCGTAACCTCATATATTAACAATTTTATAAGAATTAATAATTTTTAATAAATTCATATAATATAAAAAATAAAAATAAATTTTATGAAACATAATTATTGAATAGTATTCATCAATTAAAAAATATTTTAAAATATTTTTGCTCCATAGGTGTAAAGAGGGAGGGGTAAAGAGGGGCAAGGGTTTCTTGAAAACCCCCATGGTCCAAGGTGTTTTCAAAAAGGGAGGGGGAGGGGTAAAATTTTGAATTTTTACCCTCACCCCTCCATTACCAAACAAGGATGATGGGGGGTAACCCCCCGTTGTCCCCATCCAATTGCAACCGAAGACTTACATTTTTTCCAGACAATCCCTCCGTTGGAAGTAAATGTAGCCCTAGCGGAGACTTGGTTATACCTTTGAAGAAAGTGACTTTTGTTGTTCACATGGTGTAACTTAACTGATAATCTCCCATCTTAGAAAGTGGAGGTGATAGGTTCGAGCCCCATGGCCTCATCTGGTGTGCTCTAAGTGCAATGGGTATCACCCGTGCGGTTTTTCTGAAATTCAGCCACACTGCAAGACTTCTGTTGTAACACCAAAGAAAAATTCAGCTACAACCCCATATCGCAAAAAAGTAAAGGAAGAAATAAAGCAAAATTAACCCAATTTGATTTTTTTGTCTTAAAGATTATTATGACAACAGAGAATTTCAACTAACTCATTAGTAAAATCTAAAGAATTTTATCCCAATTAAATATGGAAAAACCAGAAATTCGATAAGGAAATCAAAATAGAATTACTCAAACAAAAAATTATATTGGCTCAAATCTCACCAAGGGATGGATTTATAATGGAATTTTCAAACACACAAAGACTTCAGAATTGGATTTCTTCAATAATTAAAATGTATTTCAAGTTTGAATTTTAATATATTATTGAAATTCAAAATTTTCAAATAATATAAATAAGAACTCACCAACTGGATATGCAAATATGAACGCAAATTTAAAACCTTTCCATCATTTGGATGTGGGTGCCCTCTTATTTATAGTGCTTTGAATACAAAAATTGACAATACCTAGTTACAGAATTACCTATAATTTTGTCTGTGTATGTCAGAATTGCACAAATTCAAATTCCTTGTAAAAGACTCTAAATAAGTTTTTCAATCAATCCAACTCTATGAAAATCATTTGATATATCAAACATGCCTACAAAGTTATAATATATTTTCTACCAATCTCTAAGTGACATATGTCTTATCTAAAATTTAAAAATAAGTAAAAAAATAAGAAATTGACAAGGCTGTATAGTTAAAAATATAGTTATTTATCATTCAGAATTATTTAATTTGTATGAAGGTTGTTATAACTTTTGTTAAACTTCATTTTTCTCTAAATATTACAAACATTGGCTAATTATAAGATTTAAGTTTCTGCATGAATTTCATTAGTGAAAACAATAATTTATATAAAAAGAATAAATAGAAGCATAAACTTTAAATAAAAAATAGTTATTAAAATTATTATAAAACTGATTCTTAACATATAATTTCTTGTTGTGATTGACATTACTTCGGAAAAAAATACTGTTGAAAGACACTCTCTAAATATGAATTTTATTTCCTTCGTCAAAAGCTACTTTACTAAGAGTAATTTGTCTAAAGGACT
This sequence comes from Chimonanthus salicifolius, assembly GCA_013350335.1. Classification (NCBI taxonomy): domain Eukaryota; kingdom Viridiplantae; phylum Streptophyta; class Magnoliopsida; order Laurales; family Calycanthaceae; genus Chimonanthus; species Chimonanthus salicifolius. The sequence goes on from CM023532.1 coordinate 53,155,331, forward strand.
TAAGACTTAATGCAATTTCTACACCTAACGCGTATGTAAATGGAATATGAGAGTTGCTCTCTTGTTCTTCTTTTCCTACATTAAAAAGATCATAAGATGAACTGAAATGGAGAGAGAGGATATGTAGCTCTCTCTTTTTAATGATCGAAGGTATTCATACGTCTCACTGGATTAAATCTTGAGTGTATATGAAAATCTCTCAAATTCACACGCAGTGGGTAAAATTACGGAGAATGACTCCTTAAAATTAAATGAATCGAATACAAAATTCATAATTCTTAATGCGAGCTCTTAGCTCGACAGCCCTGAATTGTAACTCTACTTTTTTATACACAAAAATACAACATATGACATGAAAACAAGACATGCAGACTTACTTTTTTTTATATACAATTAAAAATTAATTACAGTTAACAGATAGGGCTGAAATCAGGTCGGCTTTCTTAAAACGCAACTCGATCCGAGTCAATAAATCCTTCTACAATAACAACCTCCTTAACATACTTGACCAGATTATCTCGACTTGGATAACATCCCTCAACAAACTTATTCTCGTTACAAAAGTCATTAACAACTCTCATCATTTTCAACAAATGAGGATGTACCTCCTTCAATATAATTCATACTACTTATTTCAAAAAAAAATAGAGAGGAGTCTTGGGTTTTAGAGAGTTACCTTCGATTTGAGATAGGAGGTTGAGAGAGTAGCTTCAGAGAGAGTTACCGGTAAACCAATGTATGATCTTCAGGGAGTAGCTTGAGAGTGGTGTGGTACGTTTTGGAAAGGGGGTTTGAGGGAGAAGGGTTTGAGTCGGAAGGGTTTGGAAAGCGGTTTGAGTGAGAAGAGTTTGGAAATGGAGTTTCAGTTCCAAGGGTTTCGAAAGGGGAAGATGAACAAAAATGTAAAGAGGGGAAAAAGGGTTGAGATTCAAACTTAAACTCACTTTCTCAGTTTATATCATCCGGACGATGCATAAGCATGGTCCGGACGATCTTAACTAAGATGAATGGAATTTTACAGTCGTTAGCTTGAGTTTAGATCCTCCGGAACATGATAGTGGATGGTCCTGACGACCTTATATATATACTTATTCTATAGTTCGGACGATAAAATTTACACATGAATAATGGTCCGAACGATCTTAATCGAGATGAATGGAATTTATAGTCATTGCTTGAGTTTAGATTGTTCGGACCATGCTAGTGGACGGTCCAGACGATCTTATATACATTTTATTCTTTAGTTCGGACGATAAAATTTACACATGAATAATGGTCCGGACGATCTTAACTAAGAGGATTAGAATTTTACAGTCGTAGCTTCAGTTTAGAACGTCCGAACCATGCTAGTGGATGGTCCGAATGATCTTATATATATTTATTCTTTAGTTCGGACAATAGAATTTACACATAAATAATGGTCCGGACGATTTTAACTGAGAGGAATGAAATTTTATAGTCGTAGCTCAATTCAGGTTGTCCGGACCATGCTAGTGTATGGTCCGGACGATCTTATATGTATTTATTCTTTAGTTCGGACGATATAATTTACGTATGAAGTATGCTCCGAACGATATTATAGTACGAATGAAGGAAAAATGTTCTTATCTCACGTCCGGACCACGCTGACAGGGAAGGGCAAAATAATAATTTCCTTCAAAATTTTGAAAACCCGTGTCTGCTGAAAGAAAAATCCCGTGTCTAAATGCCCACCCTATGTTATAATTATATTTTAAATTTTAAATTCTTAGCTAAATTCTAAACTAAGAATCTTAAACAAAATATCTAATTAATACTTTATTTGTAATATTTATATTAATGTTATTCGAAAAAAGTGTCTTCTTTAATATTATTTATAATACTTATATTATATTATTACTTGATTGGCTTTTACCACAGTCGAACCCAGTCAAACCCAAAATGTCTCGAAAACGATTCGTTAGACGGTATGAAAGGAAAGATCTGCTGCAATACTTCTCTTGCTAATGAAATCAGGTATGATTTATTTATAATGTTATTTCTGCCTAATGTTTGTAGCTTGTAAAACATCTATTGATTTAGATCTTGTGGAATGATGACAGTGGATTGAAATCATGTTTTGATTCGGGTATAATAAGATATAATTGTGAGAAATGAAATTAAAGGTTTCTCCGTGCCCAAATCTTTCAATCCATTTAGCCCCCTGCTGAATCAACCCTGTTACTTATCGTCTGTTCGCCAAGTACAGTTAAAGCTCGTCTAAGAGACGATCGATCCTGCTCCTGTTGGGTCAGAAAAAATAAAAGAAACATATAGATTTATGAAAATATCATGTTACCACTTTAATGCTTCTGTAAAACCTTTATTTATACCGCAAATTCTCGAGTTTTTTTGCACGATTTACAGCCACACATATATCATATAGCCATCATTGACGACCCATCCTACACTTAAGATTTATCTACAAAGACTCTTGGAAGATGAGGGTGAAGAAAACAGAGGGAGGTCGTAAAACAGAGACACGATGTAAAAAGATAATCCACAAAAAGAAAAGTGGTTGATCCACCCAACCCATTATCAGATCTGCCAACAATAGATGAATGTTCTAATTTAATTTCTTTGCTAACAAAGTAATGATTTGTCATACACCACTTTGTGAGAGACATTTATAAGCTAAAACATCAAAATTGAAAATATTTTCAACTTCAAAAATTATGAAAACAAAGGCACCAAATTTTCTGAAGTATATAAGTCATATAAAAATGAATGAATTTTTAGGTTAGATTTAAATATATATATATATATATATATATATATATATATATATATATATATATATATTTAAATGTCAACAAAATTGAACTTATTGCTTAAGAAAATAATCTTAGTTCAATCTACCATAAATTTAGCTTTTTTTCAACAATTACATTTTAAAATAAGATCTCTTTTGATTTCCCAACTTGACCTTGAAAGAAAAGTAACAAAAATATTAAATATTAAATTTGCTAAATATGACACAATGCTACTTTTAATATAATTTGTTAAAATAAAACTACGACAGATCGTCTGTCATAGATGTAGCTGATCCAGTAGCATCTGCGACCTTTCTACATCACAAATATAGTAATCTCAATGAATTGAACCTGCTGCCTGAGATATGACTCAAGCTTGGGTAGGCTTCATTTTCGTATAACAATTCAATCGAAAGTCATTTTTAAAAGTTTAAAATATTTCATTACAAACGGATTTAAAAGGATATTTTTTTTCTCCAATTACTTTATTACCTTTGTTCAATTTGAACTCTTTTCAAACTGTTTATATTATACAGCAGATAAAAAGAAGAGTAGAAATAAATGATCTGAAATTATTGTGGAACCAAGGGTTACTGCCAATGTCATGACTATGGTGATATCTTCAAATTTACCATTTTTTTCAGCAAAATATCGATCATGTGTTAATAATGAGTATTTATCTGTATGACAGTAAACTCTTGATAAAATCGCCTTAGAAACACGATCAATGGTAAATTGTAATAAATTACTGATAAATTCCTTATTAAATATTTTTATTTTTTATTTTTTAAATATTATATTTTTGCAGAATTTTTCTATTAATTTTCTGAGAAAAATTCAAAAATTTAAAAATACTTCGATAATACCAATCACCCAAATAAATTAGCACTCCTTCAAACTTTTCAACATGAGATCATGTTAAAAGTCTTCCCCACAATCAAACAAAGGCTAATCAATAGTTCACAGTTCCACTGATTGGAAAGATGAAGAAAATTACAAAGAAATTCCTGCATGTCGTACAATCCAAATTCAAAATCTGCAATAGAAGACTTTCATCTTTTCAAAATTTATCATTTTTGTAGAAAGTGACTTTCTATGGATTAGATATTCTGATAAATCAAAGTCATTTTGAATAGATTTTTAAAGAAAAAATCAATCACACCCATTCTAATAAGGACAAAATTTGTTGGGAGATACGAAATAGGTGAAATTCCCATTTTACCCCTGTCGGTGTACCGTTCATCAAGTATCGGTGTGCCGATATGCAAAAGATATACATACAGCGGCGTGTTATCGGTATACCGTTACTTGATGAGCAGTACACCGGTAAAGGGTAAAATGAAAATTTCACTTTATCCAGTGTCTCCTACCCGCTTTTACCCGTGTTAGAATAGTTGGCCAAAAATCAATTTGTCCACAAATTACACATTCGTAAAAGCCGAATATAAATTTACTTATTGAATGGAGCAAGCATCGATACTGCTACAATAGTTTTTTAATAGAAAACTCTAATACTAAAGTAATTAGGGCACAATGCTTTCATAATTTCAATTTAATATATTTACTAGAGAAACTCACTTTGTTAAATTAAATTAAAAATTAAAAATAATTGTATGATACTACAATAGAAAACAATGAAAATTGGCTTGTGATGTATTATGCTGAGCACTTAGTTATAGTATCCACTAAATAGAGCAGTGATAGGTGCACTACAAAGCTTCATTTGTTTAATATGTGTCCTACAAAGGATTATCTAAATTAAATTAATAAAGTCCTGTTTTTAAAATTCATAGAGTTTAAAGATTAAAACATAGTTTAAACTGATCAAATTTTAGAGAGCTTAAAAAATGTGGTTTGATTGAATCAATGAAAGTAATTTTGATGGACCACATATTCAAATCAAATGACCGACTTTTCCTATGCACTCCTCACTAATCTATTAGATGGGCCTTACAACTAGGTGCTCAGCGTAATGGGCCGCACACCAATTTACTAGTGATATTCTCTTTTCCTAATGAAAATATAAGATATAATAAAAGTATAATAAAAAAATGTTATTGATTCAATCAAGGTGAATTTTGATGTCACATATCTAAAAAAGGCCTTTTCAACAATTTTCAACAGATAACTCATAAGGGTACGCTTGATGGTTAAGAACTCCAATAAGCTGTGGGACTTTTTTTATTCAAGTCTCATTCTCAACATATAATAGCTACTTCTCCTAATTTTATCTGATGTGTGTGGATAGGGAGGTTTGCACATGCCCCCAAAGACTTGGTAAGTGGCTTGGATACCTAGGACTTAAAAAAAAAACAAATTTTAACATATCAATCATTGTGAAAAATACCGTTCTCGGGATATTAATGGCAATTGGTAATAACGGGATATTTTTAAATTTTTGAATTTTTACCATGAATTTAATGGGAAAATCTCGCAGAAATATAATATTTAAAAATAAAAAAATAGAATAAATAAAAAAATTAATGAAATAAATATGGTATAGGGAATTTACCGGTAATTTATCGAGAATTTACCGGCAATTTATCAGGATATTATAGCGTTATTAATGTTTATCACGTTTTTAACACGATTTTATCGGGAATTTACCGGAAATTTATGGTCGTAGCAATAAAAACGCGTTTTTAACGCGGTAATGGTATTTTACCGATAAAAACACGGTAAATTTGAAAATACCGCCAATATTTGTGACAAGGATATCAATGACTACTCCATTTGTTAGGGATCATGCTTATTTGGATGATTGTAACTGTAGTTAGTATGATATTTGGAATGTAGTAGGATTTCTTTTTATTGAGAATGTAATCGGATTTATCCACCTTATGTTGGGTTTAGAATTAGAAATATAGTTATTTATCCTTAAAATTATTTAATTTGTTTTAAGGCTATTTTGATCTGTATTTAACTTCATTTTTCTATTTCCTTTTCTAACTTAAAATATTATTTTTCGTGATGTTATAACTTCATTGTTGTAATTATTCTTTTAAAATTTTTAGGCAATTTATTTTTAAGCATGACAAGATATTTTGTTATTATGATATTATGTTAATATTATTGTTTAAAACAATATAAATCAGTTGAGCATAATAGTTGAATCTAATTAAATGAATTTAAAAATATCAATTAACAGTTTAATTTTTAGAATATTGGCATGGACGCTACTTCAAATTTAGAAAATCTTTACCTATCAATATCCTTTAAATTGAGAGTTTTGAACCCGAAATGCAGCTTCCTCCTATGCTTAGTTTAAATTATGAGAATGATTAGAATTAAAAAGATTTATACTTGTATAAAAGAATGCAAAAAATAAATTTGAATCAATTACTAAAATTAAAATTCTAAATTTTACAAATATTGAATTCCATTAGTGAAAACAACAATATGTATAAAAAAATCAAAAGGCATAAAGTTTAAATAAAAATTAATTATTCAAGTTATTACAAAACTGATTCTTAACACATATTATCTTGTTGAGATGACATTACTTATGGAAAAAATACTCCTCAAAACACTCTCTAAATATGAATTTTATTTCCTTAGTCAAAAGCTACTTTGATAAGAACAATTTGTCAAATTAAAGCAATTTCTACACCTAACGCATGGGTGAAGGGGGAATGTGAAAGTTGTTTTCCTTGTTCAGGAAGAGATTGGAATGGCATTTGAAAATACCAAAATATAAAATAAAATGGAGATAGAGAGAAGGGGATACTTAGCTCTCTTCTTAAATTTGATCAGAATAGGTAAAACTACGAGGAATCACCCATTGAAATTGAACATAGATTGAATATAAAATCTATACTTCTTTAGAGAAGCTCTTAGTCGTCAAGTCAACCCCTCATCCATCTTATACAAAGGAAATAATATAAGATATGAAAACACGATATGCCACTTACTTCTTTTTTATTCAATTTATATAATTGAAAATCAATTACATGATTGAGTCTCCATGACCATTTTAAAAACCTACTTTAAAAATATTCCAAGATATCCATCGATCTGGCAAAAGAAGAAAGAATAGACAAAAAATTCAGTTTTGTAAAAATACAAACAAATATTTTAAAAGTTTACAATAATTTTATTATCTGATAATTTCTCCTAAATTCCTTGATGTTGCTTATCGCTCTATCAGTTGTGAAATCATGAGTGAATATCACTCAGTTGTAATGCTTTATTATAATATCAGACTTTATTGATTGAGAATCAATCATACAATCATTTATCATTAATCTTCATGCTCGACAAACCCGAACGACATAACCAGAGGATCTGGATCGATTAATGCTTGAAACATGGATCAATCTTAATGCGGAAATCATAAACACCTTAATACAATACTTACCTGGATCCATTTGAAGAGGAGAGTAAGCTTTGAACTTCTTTTTGATGTCTTGAGGCTCCCTGAAGATCTAACCCTAGAAAAAATGCACGTCCTGGAGTTTCTACCTCTTTCCTCCTTACTATCCTCTCCCAAATTCGTGAATAGTGCTTAAATTGTGCTTAAGTTGATGGATAGTTAATTGAGAGAGATCCTTTTATAGGCAGAGGGAGGACCCCTAAGGCAATTAGAGCTTTCCTTCCTACTTTCCATCAAAATAGAAAACTAACCCCATTTAGAACTCTCCTAAAATAGACATTCCTTATCCAAACACAGTTTCCTTGATTTAAGATCCTTTATGTGGAGCTCCAAATCTTTATGTGGGTCATGCTTAGTCTTACATTCTCCCACTTGGACCACATTTACACTTCATGGGATTTAAAACAAGTATATCAGAAGGTGTACCATAAGTTGTATTCAGCAACATAATACGGTCAACATCAAAATGCTAAAACTAAATAAACCACAAGCTTGAGCAATGACTGTTGCACGTCATCTTATCCCGACTTGGTCCCTTCCATCACTATAATACAAATTCATAATGACTATTCATGTTAGTGATAAAACAAACACACATAATGTATATGCATAGCCATAATAAACATGAACAAAATCAGAAACGCATTCATGAGTATTCAAATGTCAAATTGTGCACATTTATTCTTAGTGCAGTCCAAAATTCATAAGTACATTATAACATATTATGTTCAAGACCCATTCTATTGGCATGTTCCTTAGAGGCCTTTATAGGTAATCCTTTCGTCAACGGATCTGCCATCATAAGTGTAACACCCGCCCTTCTCACTCTAATAATCAGAGTTTATTTTTTTTTATGTATAATAATCAAGTGATCGGGGCGGAGTGTCACGACGCGAGTTAAGTTCGGACTTTTAAAATCCGACCCTTAACTGGCCAAGCCCATGTGCGTATGGACTAAGTCCATAAGAATCGATCCACACATGGTACTAATAGAATTGCTAAACTAACTGATGGTTATAATGGAACCTATGACTACTCTAATTATCATTCTTAACTAGCAAAGTACTTAATCATAATCTCCAAAAATTACTAACAATCTTAACTAATCGTTCAATCAAACCATCCAAAATAAATCAAACCATAGCATCTACTTAACTACTTATTACATGCCAACACATCTAATTACCAAGTTACATTGTCCAAATAAATCAAATAACAAGTCCATAAATAGTCCATTCAAGTCCATTTAAATCATTCAAACCGCCCAAACTTCTTTGCTTGGTCCCCCTCTCGATCCTCATTCTTTGACTTTCCTGCGTCATCCACTAAGGGTAGAGATAGGGCGTTAGATCAACGCGCCCAGTAGTGTTTTCGAATAGGGCTACCACAAGGTTAGTATAAAACATGCAAATGATATAATAATACATGTGTGTCAAAATTCCATAAAACATGCTATGTATGAAATGAACATGTAATGAGTCCCACCCATCACCATTTTACATAGCCTCCTCTTGACGGGATTCTCATCGTCAAGGTACCCCACAGTGGTCTTTCGGACACCCTGACGGAGTGTGGCCTCCGGATTCCTCTTGATGGGATTCTCATCATCAAGGTACCCCACAGTGGTCTTTCGGACGCCCCGACGGAGTGTGGCCTCCGGTTACAACACCATCATCCCATTCCATGCATGAGATGTCTATGCAAACATGACATTTAGAAATATAACTTACATTCATATGACTTATCCCAAGTGGTAAGGTTACAAAAAGTTAGGAAACCTACTCTATGTTACTTTGTTTGACCCTTCCTTTGAACCGTCTTCCGATCACGGCTTGTATACCGTTCTAGAAATCCAAATACCTTATGTACATAGTAGCAAGTTAATCATTTATCTACCTAATTTCTAGCAAAACTTAATGTTCCAAGAACTATGGCCGAACCCCACCCATTAAAACTTTGGTCACCCTTATTTATCTAAACCATTTTGATTAACCCAAAACTCCCAAATGAACCTTGGTAGGGTTCGCCATACAATATGGCCGAACCTTACCACTTGGGTTTTTGGCTCATATTTCCATTCCTTCGGTCATTTGATCATTTCACCCGTAATTACAATTGTGCCATTGAGACTCTTTTTGTTTAATTTATCTTAAACACCAAAAGTTATACTTAATCCACCTCACACCTCAAACATACTTTGGTAGGATTCGGCCATACAACATGGCCGAACCTTACCACTTGATTTTGGACCCTTCTTTTCAAATCTTTTAATCAATCCATTCACATATACAATTTATCTTGTATTTACAGTTTTGCCATTGGTCTAACCAATGCTTAAATTTACTAACTTCCATCTCCTAACATAAAACCATTATAGTGGGGTTCGGCCATACACATGGCCGAACCTCACCACTTAATTTGGTCCTTTTTAAACCCTTCATATATCCATATAAATTAATCATAAAATCCATCAATCACCATTAGTGGGGTTCGGCCACACTACATGGCCGAACCTCACCAATCTGATTTTTGTTCCCACTTTCTATCTTGTATCATGGTTGATTCACTTAATATTAAATCCATAACTAAGCCTAGGTATTTCCTTAATCAAAAGTATTAAACACATCATAGATTTCCAATATGATTTAACCCCAAACATGCCATCAAAAACAGTCCATGGGGTTCGGCCATGTGTGGTTCTCTTAACACAATACTTCCATCAATTATATACATATGAGACTCCATACTTTAACCATGAAAACCACATGATTCAGCCATCCATAACTGGTTCAAAACAGCAAGCTTATCTCCATTTACAAATCCTTTAAAACCTCCATTTCATAATATGGATTTTGTCTTTCAAACACCATAAAAATCACCAAGGTTTCTCATGGGGTTCGGCCATCCAAAGGGGCTGAACCCTATGGTCCTTATTTTGTTATTTAAAGACAGCATAATACCTAATCTAAACCATTGATGGATCTGGCCACACAATGGCCTGATCACATCCCTTAACCAACTTATTTGTCAAGGTTCAAAGTGCACTTACCAATACCGCGTCTCCTTCGGTTCTTTGACTCCTTCCTTGGTCCTTTACTTCCCTAGCCTCTCCTTCTTTCTTCTTGTTCTTTTGGCTGAGACAAACCTTGCTGCAACCTCCTTGGAATACTTCAGCCAGGTGATATGAATTTGAGAGAGAAAATGAGAGAGAGAGAAAGAAAGAGAACTTTGGCCTTGGATGAATGTGCTAAACCTTGATGCCAAAACCCTTTGGCTGAACTTGTCTTGATGAAAGAGATCAATCCAAGGACTGATTAAGCAACCAACTGCTGCTCTTGGTTTTGAAATGTTGAAGATAGCAAAGAGAGAGAGAGATAGGGAGAGTAAGAAATGAAACCTCTTTGGCTACTCAAATTCAGCGCAAAGTTAACCTTGTGTAACTCCCATTGCCTTAACCCAAAACCTTATGTTACTTGGGGGTTTCATCATGAGATGAAACCTCCCCATGCTTCCAACGTCCCTTGCTGGTTGGATTTGTGTAACCCCCCTCCTTAACTCCTTCTCTCATTACCACTGCATGTGAGAGTTTCATTTGAAAATGAAACTCTCCTAGGCTCCAACGGTTTTAGCCCTAGCTTAGTTTGTGTAACCTTCATCTTCCATTAGTGAACCATTTGAGAGTTTCATCCATGAGATGAAACTCCATGTCCATTCATCTCTCATGCTTGATTTGAATATTTGAAATAAGTAACTCCTCACCCTTGATGCAGCCCATGTGTAACCGCCACCTCTTTAATGCTCATCAACGTCCCATGTGGTTCCATTTCATTCATCACTTAGATGGGAGTTACATGCATGCAAAACCTCCCATGCAGCCAATCGTTGGAACATGTTTGAATTTGAAAACAATCAAAACATCTTTTATCTACACCTCACTCATTTATTCAACTCACCCAAACCCAACTCATTCATTTAATTCAACTTGACCCATAAATTCAACTCAACTTATCTCCATCATTTAATTTATCTCAAACCAACTCAAATATTTTATGAATTCAACCCAATTAAGCTTTGAGCTTACTTAATGATGAATCATGCCCATCTCAACCCATTGGGTCCCATTTGGGTCCCTTTGACCCATTTAACCAAATTTGACCCAATTACAAATCTTGACCCGTTTGAGTACATTTCATCCATTTATTTGTCTTGCAAACAAAACTACCATCCATTGGGTCTTGATTGGACCGTTGACCCAACACCTTACTCATTTAAATTTATATCAAATAAATCACAATGGCAATTCCGTAAATATGAATAAATTCATGTAAATTGATATCTTTGAAATTCCAGGGTGTTACAATAAGTAAAGTATTTATGTTCTCAATAGACACTGTCTGTTTCTGAACTTCTTCTTTTATGACAAAGTACTTCAATTTCATGTGTTTTGATCTACTCGAATACTTGTCATTTTTAGAGAAGAATACTGCTGCAGAATTATCACAGTAAATTCTCAGCGGCTTGGCATTGTTGTCAACAATTCTAAGTCCTAAGATAAAGTTCCCCAGTCACATTTTTTGAACAGTGGCCTCATAGCATGCCACAAATTATGTTGGTTGACGTTATAGTGATAATCTATTTGGCACTTTTCTATGATATTACTCCACTAGCCATAAGGAACAAATAAAGAAACGTTGACTTTCTGTTATCAACGCAACCGTCAAAATTCGAATTTGAGTAAATAATGACCTCGAGATTATCGAACCTCTTAAATGTGAGCATAAAGTCTTTAGTACCCTATAGATACCTCATTACTTTCTTTGCAGCTTTCTAGTGACCCATTCTAGGGTTGCTTTGGTATCAACCCTGCACACTGACAGTAAAGCGAATCTCGAGTCTGGTGCAGGTCTGAGCATACATTAAGCTACCTATAGCTGAGGCATAAGGTATTCCCTCCATTTGTTTCTTTTCAAGTTCATTATGCGAACATTGCTTTAAGCTAAATTTGCCTCCCTTCTGAATGGGGGCATTTTGATAGGAACAATTATGCATACCGAATCTCTCCAAGATTCTTTATATGTAGCCTTTCTGAGACAACCCTAACATACAATATGTTCTGTCATGGAATATTTCTATTCCAATCACGTATGTTGCCTTTATCATATCCTTCATTTCAAAATTATTAGAGAGAAACTTCTTGGTTTCGAAAATCATACCAAGATCATTAGTGGCAATCAAAATATCATCAACATATAATATCAGAAGGATAAACTTACTCCCATTGACCTTCAGGTATATACACTGATCAACGGTGTTTTCCTTAAAACCGAAGGAGGTAATGGTATCATTGAAGTTAAGGTACCATTGTTTGGAGGCTTGCTTAAGGCCATAAATTGATTTCTTTATTTTGCATGCCATATGTTCCTTGCCCTCTACGGAGAATCCTTTAGGTTGTTCCATATACACATCCTTATCTAAACTACCATTCAAAAATGCAGTTTTAGCATCTATTTGGTGTAGCTCCAAATTATAATGAGCCACCAAAGACATAATGATTCTAAAAGAGTCCTTCTTGGATACAGAAGAGAAGTTCTCTTTATAATCAATGCTATCTTTCTGAATAAACCCTTTGGCCACAAGTCTGGTTTTATATTGTTCGATATTGCCCTTGGAGTCTCGTTTGGTCTTAAAGACCCACTTACATCCAACTTTCTTGTATCAATGAGGCAATCTACTTGATCCCAGACTTCATTCTGGGTCATGGATCTAGATGCCAGGCCTGGCAGAGTTGGCCTCGTTCACTGGGTTAATGCCGAGTTGGGCTTGGGTCGGCCAAACCTCGCTAAGTCAACTCAATGAGTCACTAAGTTGGTTCAGCGGCCAGACCGGGGAAAAAGGGAAGGGAAAATGAGGAAAATAATGGAAAGCGAGGGAAAACGAAGAAAGGAAATGAGAAGAGATTGAAGGAGGGTACCTGATATCGATCACTATTGAGGGATTCGACTTCAGGCGGAGGAAAGGTCGTTGCAGGATGGAGTCGGCGAATCTGGGCTAAAACTGCAATTCTAGGTGGAATCTGAACGACAAATAAAGGAAGGGAATGAAGAGAAAGAAGATGAGAGGAGGGACCGAGAGAAAATAGCGAGATGCAAAAGAGAAAAGGGGGAGAGAATAGAAAGAGATTGTGGCGGGAGGGACGGTCGAAGAGGGATTTCCAAAGGGAAGGGGTGGCGGTAGGGAATTAGGGTTTAGGTATTTAGGGTTGTAAGGGGAGGGATAAGAAAGAAGAGAGGGAGGATGAGAGAGAGCTGCGATGGAGAGGAGAGAAAAGGGGGACAGATTAGAGAAACGAGAGAGGGAAGGAGGATGAAAGTGCTGAGAGGAGAGATCGAAGAGGGCTAAGAGATGAGAGGTACGGCTCCACTGTAGCAGCTATGCTACAGTGTCGCAAAAGATGGGTTTAAAATGGTGGGGTTTAAGGAAATTAGGGATTTTATTTTTTTGCACAAAATAAAAATCTCAAATTTTCAAAATACTTTTTAAAAAAAATGAAAAAATCATAGGACAAACGTCAGGGAAAACGTGTGATTTGAAACATTAGAATGACAAAATATTTAATAATTCAAAATTACCAAAGTGCCCTTTTAGTCTTCGAACTCAAAACTGGGCAAACCAGGAACAACCACGGGGCCCACACTCACCCCATTGCCATAAGACCCTAAAACCCCAAAAAATCGGGTCGGATCGTTGCATGAAGATTTGAAAAGGGATAGAATCCTTCCACTTGCCATCAAGTTGTGCTCATGAGATCCCTTCTTTGAGTTACTTACCCAATCTCCCTAACCATTACCCCTAGTTCACTCCCCAAAAGGATGTTAAACCAGAAGGAAGCTTATTCCTCTTCCCTCAAACCCAAACTGCAAACCCCATCATCTTTCCATGTTTTCTCGCCCACACCAAGCCTAGTATTACTCCCTCCCTCTCTCTATTTCACTTTATCCCATAGTTGTCCCTAACAAAGGAAAAAAAGAGTGAAGGGCTGATCGTTCTTACCTTCTTTAGAGAGAAGACACAAGAAGAGGGTCGTATAAGGGATGCTCGATCAATCCTAGGCACAAAGAGATTTGAGGGTTTGGAAGAAAGGTAGGACTGGTTTTGGGCAAGGAGAGGGGTCATTACATCACATTTTCATAAAAAAACTTGTTCGTACTAATTACAATTATAAATATCAAATGAAATCCTAGCCCCTTAGCGATCGAAATTATTTATAGAAACTGAGTATTATTTTATGGATAACTTAGAACAAGGAGGTCCTTGTGATTAGTAGTAGTAACAACTTGCTATGATCCATTGGTTTGTATCCACCTCTTTCGTTCCTAAAAAGAATTTCTTTGAGAATAGCCCTTCAAAAAAGTGGACGGGTGCTCCGTGCAACGAGAGGAGGGTAAGCTAACTACCTAGGACCAAGTGGTACTACCCATCTGTCGAGTCTTCTATGATAAATTTCAAATCTTTTGCAAGTTATTAAGAGTCAAACCACGATCCATTGAGGGTTTCTTAAGATTTAAACTTCAAAAATGATTTAAAAATAATTAATTGTATTTATTAAAAATCAAAGTTAAATCGAATTGAATTAGCAAAAAAAGGTGGAGTTTTAAAACACTAAAAGAAGCTGGGTTCGCAAGAATAAACATAAGGAGGCAAGATCTGAAAGAATAGCCTGGCTTCAAATAAACCTGTTCTATATTGATTTCCATTAGCCATTGATCCAAATGGTCTCAATCAATGGTTCCACCACTCTTATATTCCTTTGTAGCCATTAAATGAAAGAAGAAATCATACTATTTTATTGAAAACTTAAGATTCAAATATAATATTTTTAGAATATCAGCTAACATTATTACTATAAATCATAGTACAGGTACAGTATAAACAAAAATATTGTTTGATATATGTTGATTTTTTAAAGGCTAATATATTTGATTGACATTTCAGTATGATTTGAGATCTAGCATGTAATCCATCCAATTGGAATTGGGCCCACTAAAAGTAAATAGACAGTTTTAAAAATCACTTTCAAAGGAAGGTCTCTATGCCTATCGTGAAACATACGCCCTTTTGACATCACAGTCAACATCTATTGATACAAATAATCTCAATCAACATCTATCCAAGAGTCTGTTTCCATAAGGCTTCCTTTCTCATTGGTGAAGAGCACTATCTTTATCTCTACTTTGTCAGTCGAATGGAAGAGAGAGAGTCCTCTCTACAAATGGGAATGAAGACTCTTCAACAGTGATAAAATTATACTCTCTGACAATTAAAACCATGAACATGGGCCCACATGATGCGTACATTTCTCACTCATGATCCATCAAATATCTCATGCACTATCATGTATTTGAAAGTTATTAAATTATAATTATTTATGTGATATGTTTTTTTTTTAAATAATATGTGTATCCCTATCTCACATTGGACAGTTATAAAGTATAAACCTCTCAATCCACACATTGATTAAGTTTACATGGAGTGGCTTGTATTTTTTAACTATGACTTTTTGAATATATAAGAAGAAATCATTAGAGAAAAAAAAAACATTTTTTTAGCAAAGATCGATTCATGCACGGTAGACAGAAACCTACCAGTGAAAAACTATCAACCTGTATTTTTGTTGTATCAAAGCAGGGGTCGAAATATCGGCCGATACAAATTGTATCGGCCGATATGTATCGATTTTTCATGGCCGAATGATATCGGCTGATACGATATGTATCGGCCGTACAAAAAGGTTATCGGCCGATATGACCAATATTCGGACCGAATATCAGTCACCATATCGGCCGATTTGTATAAAAATCGATATTTAATTTTTTTTAATTTTTTTTTAAAAAAAACAAAAATCAATACCGTTTTTCATGATTTTTTACAGTTTTGCACGGTTTTTTACAGTTCGATACGGTTTTTTACGATTTTTCACGGTTTTGAATATCGGAGGAGAGAGATGCTAGAAAATGGAAAAAACGGATGAGAGAGAAAACAGATTTTCAACCTAACAAATCTAAGTATTGATAGGAGATGTCCAAAAGTAACTTGTGAAAAAAAATCTATGAAAAGCCATCCCAATTGTAGAATTTAGATTGTGATTATACACAAATACAAACATAATAAAGCAAATTACAATTTTTTTTGGCCAGACAACTTTAAAATACTAAGATCATTAGCTAAATATGGCAAAATAAGCCCAACCAAGCTTTCTTCCCTTACCAAACTTAATATATTCCAGATTCACCCATGGGGCTATTAAATATGACATCCAGCTTCATGTAAAATTTGGTTGAAAATAATTTTGAACTAGAAATTTGATTCTAATAAAATCAATTCTTGTATATTCACATTTACATGATTGTCAAAACCTAATGATTAAATTACAAAATCAAGTCTTATTGATGTCTATTTAAAGAGACACGAGCAAATAAGTGATAAGAAAAGAGAGAAATGATAAAACAACAAGTAAAAGAAATGAAAGAGAACTTTCCATATTGTATTATAAAGTATAAACAAATAAATGTTAATTTAAATCATCTTCTTGGATAGATGATTTTGACATCCATTAATTTATGTTACTATTTTTTTCTTAAAAAATAATGAAGAATTATTGTCGACGACTATCAATAAAAACATATAATAAACGATGATACGAAAATATTTATCTCTATAGTATATAAATTTTCGCTTAAGACACTTTCTAAACCACTTTTAAGGAATTAGGTTAGAACCATTTTTAAGGACGGTAAAGTATGAATTGCTTCAAATCTATAGTTTTTAGTATTCAAAATTATAACTTTAATGATATAGTTAAAGTGATTTTCCTGACAATGTTTAAATTCAATTCTTTCCAATGTAACTATCTTTGTAATCATAAGTAGGCCATTTTCCTTTATTTTAGACATGTTTTGGTCACTAATTAGTAAAAATATAAAAGATAACTTTTAAAATTTTATTTAAAAAATATTAAAGATAATTTTAAAAGTCATAACAGCTACGATTCATCGGTTAACAATGTATATTAAATTCACTTTACTAAAATGAATGGTGAAATGGAATTCTGGTGTTCTTTATTATCACGGACATTTCTACTTATTTTTAAAGAAGTAATGGGAGAGATGATAGTTATAAAAATCCTTATGATTTCAAAATGTCACAGTTTGAAGTTTAAAAGAATATGATCACTAGTTTTTTTTTTTATAATTTTCAAATAAACTAATATTTAAGTTCCATAGATTCATATTTGAATTGTATAAAGGACTTGTAGATTATTTGTCTGACATAAGTAGCCACAAAAAAGGAACATGAGAAAGACATACAGAGATCAGTTTGACTCTAGATTGTTGGACTCAGTTATAGTAATAGGGCATGCTGACTCGAGTCAAACCTAAAACTTATGGACTCAATTGGTCTTAATTAGGACATGCCACACTCACAAAAGTGAGATATATTTATAAATAATTAAATAAATACAATTTATAAATTATTGTAAATTGAATAAAATAGTCATCTTTGAGTCAAAGATCTAACCACAATTTAAGTGTTGAGTGACCCACATTGCATAAAATTCTCCAAAAAGACTAATTTGGGGCCTACGATAGGAGACTTGGTAAAGTCGATCTTCTCTTTAGGGGAGACTTGGAAATAGAAGATTATATTAAATGAATTGTAGAGAGATGTTTCAAAATCATATTAAGTCAAGTAATTCAGAAAAAAATTATATATTTAATTTTAAAATATTAAATCAGTAAAATTAATTAATCTATTCAACTCAAATTTTTAATTAAATCAAATCAACTCAAATTTACTATTCTTAATATTTTTTCTCGTACTTGAAAAGATTTTATCTAAATCGAAGTCCACACACAGAAAAGGCCTTTCACTGGTTTGTGACTTTTGTGTAGCAAAAGGGCCCACCATCTAAATCATGGCTCCCACCATGAAAAGATCAAAGTGAGAACAGGGAAGATTCAATGAATTGAGGTGCTAAGGTATTATGTGCCACAAAAGTATTGCCAAACCATTGGACTGACCCTTTCTTCTTTGCTTTTCATTTCTGTCTATTACAATTATCAAATTCTAACAAGAATAGACTTTAGAAAATGTAACCCTCAAACCAATCAATTAATTGAGACATCAATTTTTAAGAAAAAATAGTTGAAATATTTCAAGTCACCCATTTTGTTCAAAGTTGAAAAGAGACTAATCCAAATTGTGGAATTCAATATTGACATAATTGTTATGATGATAAGTTTTGGCATCAAATGAAAAAATTCATAATAAATGTTCACATTCGCAATATTTTTTAATTTTATTTTTATTAGTTAAGAGGAAATGTCGTATTGAATTGTAACCTCACACCGGTTAGTTCAATTGATAGACACTTTGGCCTAGGAATTAGAAGTTATGTGTTTGAGCCTGGTATTCTCGTGGTTTGTAAGGGGTTGTATGCATTCAGAGTTTTACTGTAACGATACGACATGTCCACTCAAGCATAATATTATTCGCTTTAGGCTTAAAAAAACCCGCATAACTTTGCATTGGGCCCAAACCTCATTCTCAGGCCAAAACACATTGTAATAGGTGGAGGGGTTCCTCTTATAAGCCCCCACTTGTCCAAGTCCCTTGATGATGTGAGACTTTTCTCTCTTCCCACACGCCCAGGCTCTCTCTCTTTCTATCAATGCCCAACGTTGTTGGGCTTGAGGTATCAAATTTACCCAATGCCCTCATACTCGAGGAGACGTGTGGGTCTTGGGTTTTTTCGCACTAAAAAAATGTCCTAAATAATTGAAAAATGATTAAAAGATTTAGAAAATGGATATAATATAAAGAAGACCAAATGAGTAGGACTTATATTAAGTTTCACCCTAATCAAACCATCCAATCTCTTAATTCTAGAATACTAAAAGTTAATGACATATACTCATCAAATTTTAAAAATCAAGATTACATAAATTGAATTATCAATTGATGGTGGAATTTTACATATATTATATCAATTTAATCCTCTATAAAATAGACTCAATTAAATAAATCCTATGATCTTTTAAATAAAAAATACTAAAGAAACGCTTAAAATATCTCACTAATATAGTTCTACGTCACCTCGTGTCTTGGACGCACTTGCAAGTGGGAAGAAAAAATTGTTTGAGAAATTGATTGCTATCCTTTTCAATTTCGATCTATTCTAGACCCTCCAAAGCCGTCACTAAAGTCTTTACTTTTAAAACCATTTATTACAAGTTGTATAGCAAAATCATCAATTAGTTCTAGTTTTCAATGCTATAGTGAGTACAGAATAGTCAAATTTTAAGAAAGTAAGTACTGCAACTCAGTCTCTTCTCTAGTTTTCCCTCTTTCCACAAGGCCTCCTTTCTCATTGGTGATGAGCAATCTCTTATCTCTACTTTGTCGAGTTGAATTAAAGAGAAGGTCTTCTCCACAAATAAGAAAGAAGACTCTTCAACTATGATAATTAGGTTTTTGTCATTTCTTTTTTGTAAATTCTTGTGAAATGAAAGAGAAAAGGATGGTTTGTTCACTCACACTTCTGGTGCCTCTTATTTATTAATATTAGCATATCAGCCATTCAAAAAAGAAAAGGGATGCGCATTTTTTTTAAAAAAATATGTGCAAATTGAGAAAGACAATAATTAAAATGGAAAATAAAAATGTAAAACAAGAAATTATGTTAGAATATTAACTAAGTCAATCAATTAATACCATGCTTGTTTTCATTGGTTTGTGACTTTTGTGCTGCGAAAGAGTCAAAGATAGGAAGATTCAATGGAGAACACTATGGTGGGCCCCTCTATCAAAGAAATTGCCACAAAAGAATAAAATCAATGCCTTTAAATTTTGATAAATAAAGGGGCATTGATTTTTAAAAGTTTAAAATTAAAAGATAGAATGATCAAATGAAAATGAAACTTGATACACAACTTAATCATATGGTCCTCTTTACATCATACGTAACTATATATGCTCTAAGACCCAATAGATAGCGTGTATCGTTAGAGAATCTCGATTGACAAAGGTTAGATAAAAGAACAATTAAAAGTAAAATGAGACTCATAAAAAAAGATAAAGTATGCAAATCATGAATAATCACTAAATTTAAATTAGGTAAAATAACCAGCTAAAATAAAACTTTTCTTCAACTTTCTCTTTCTAAAAATATTGATGTCTCAATTAATTGATTGGTTTGAGGGTTCAAATCTCTAATAAACAGTAATGAAAAGGAAAGAAGAAAGGATCATTCGAATGGTTTGACCATTCTTTTGTGGAAATTTCTTTGATAGAGGGGCCCATCATAGTCTTCTCCATTGAATCTTCCTATCTTTGACTCTTTCGCAGCACAAAAATCACAAACCAATGAAAACAAGCATGGTATTAATAGATTGACTTAGTTAATATTCTAACATAATTTCTTGTTTTACATTTTTATTTTCCATTTTAATTATTGTCTTTCTCAATTTGAACATATTTTTTTCAAAAAACTGTTCATCCCTTTTCTTTTTTGAATGGCTGATATACTAATATTAATAAATAAGAGGCACAAGAAGTGTCAGTGAACAAACCATCCTTTTCTCTTTCAATTCACAAGAATTTACAAAAAAGAAATGACAAAAACCTAATTATCATAGTTGAAGAGTCTTCTTTCTCATTTGTGGAGAAGACCCTCTCTTTCATTCGACTCCACAAAGTAGAGATAAGAGATTGCTTGTCACCAATGAGAAAGGAGGCCTTACGGAAAGAGGGAAAACTAGAGAAGAGAGTGAGTTGAAGTATTTACTTTCTTAAAATTTGACTATTCTGTACTCACTATAGCATTGAAAACTAGAACTAATTGATGATTTTACTATACAACTTGTAATAGATGGTTTTAAAAGTAAAGACTTTAGTGACTGCTTTGGAGGGTCTAGAATAGATCGAAATTGAAAATGATAGCAATCAATTTCTCAAACAATTTTTTCTTCCCACTTGCAAGTGCGTCCAAGACATGAGGTGACGTAGAACTATATTAGTGAGATATTTTAAGCGTTTCTTTAGTATTTTTTATTTAAAAGATCATAGGACTTATATAATTGCGTCTATTTTTTAGAGGATTAAATTGATATAATATATGCAAAATTCCACCAACAATTGATAATTCAATTTATGTAATCTTGATTTTTAAAATTTGATGAGTATATGTCAATGACTTTTAGTATTTTAGAATTAAGAGATTGGATGGTTTGATTAGGGTGAAACTTAAAATAAATCATACTCATTCGGTCTTCGTTATATTATATCCATTTTCTAAAATTTTTAATCATTTTTCAATTGTTTAGGACTTGTTTTAGTGCGAAAAAAACCTAAGACCCACACGTCTCCCCGAGTATGAGGGCATTGGGTAAATTTGATACCTCAGGCCCAACATCGTTGGGCATTGATAGAAAGAGAGAGAGCATAGGCGTGTGGGAGGAGAGAAAAGTCTAACATCATCAAGGGACTTGGAAAAATGGGGGCTTATAAGAGGAAGCACCCCTCCACCTATTACAATGTGTTTTGGCCTGAGAATGAGGTTTGGGCCCAATGCAAAGTTATGCAGGTTTTTTTAAGCCTAAAGCGGACAATATTGTGCTTGAGTGAACAGGTTGTATCGTTACAGTAAAACTCTGAATGCATAGAACCCCCTACAGACCACGACAATACCGGGCTCCAACACATAACTTCTGATTCCTAAGCCAAAGTGTCTATCGATTGAACTAACCAGTGTGAGGTTACAATTCAATACGACATTTCCTCTTAACTAATAAAAATAAAATTAAAAAATATTGAGAATGTGAACATTTATTATGAATTTTTTCAATTGATGGCAGAACTTATCATCATAACAATTATGTCAATATTGAATTCCACAATTTGGATTAGTCTCTTTTCAACATTGAACAAAATGGGTGACTTGAAATATTTCAACGATTTCTTTCTTAAAAATTGATGTCTCAATTAATTGATTGGTTTGAGGGTTACATCTTCTAAAGTCTATTCTTGTTAGAGTTTGATAATTGCAATAGACAGAAATGAAAAGGAAAGAAGAAAGGGTCAGTCCAATGGTTTGGCAATTCTTTTGTGGCACATAATACCTTAGCATCTCAATTCATTGAATCTTCCTTGTTCTCACTTTGACCTTTTCATGGTAGGGGCCATGATTTAGATGGTGGGCTCTTTTGCTACACAAAAGTCACAAACCAATGAAAGACATTTTCTGTGTGGACTTCAATTTAGATAAAATCTTTTCAAGTATGAGAAAAAAATATTAAGAATAGTAAATTTGAGTTGATTTGATTTAATTAAAAATTTGAATTGAATAGATTAATTTAATTTTACTGATTTAATATTTTAAAATTAAATATATCATTTTTTTCTGAATTACTTGACTTAATAGGATTTTGAAACATCTCTCTACAATTCATTTAATATAACCTTCTATTTCCAAGTCTCCCTTAAAGAGAAGACTTGACTTCACCACAAGTCTTCTATCGTAGGCCCCAAATTAGTCTTTTTAGAGAATTTTATGCAATGTGGGTCATGTTGTGCAAATTTTAAATTTGTAACTTGCAAGCACACAAACCATTAGATAGTATAGCGATTGAGTGCGAGGTCAAACCCATAGGAACTTAGGAAAATATATCCGTGAAAATACACCATTTAATTATGTAATTTTAGAAATTTAAAAAATATGGAGAAATCATAAATATGGAGTTATTTATCTAATCTATGAATTTTAGTTTTAATTTAGAAATATTCTAGACTTAAATATAGAATCTAACAATGTAACTAATTTTAATTAAGATGGTGGAATTAATATAAAAATATAAACAATCTCAATCTAATTTAAAATACAAAATTCCGATGCAATTAAATTATTTCCAACCTAGTTCATCAATTTCAACAGTTTTTGATTTTTTAAAAGAATAAAAAAAACTAAGATTACTTATTTACATATTTACAATGGAATTGGATCAAGTACTAAGATGGCATCATGTCCCATATCTCAAATCTAATGAAAACAAGACCTAGACCATGGAGCTCTCATAAATTACCGAAATTCGATTCAAGTTTTTCATTCATAAACAATCTAATTAAAGACCACATGAATTTCATTAAACATAGATTAATCAAACCAAACCTTGGGCTTAGACAGATTTTATACTTAAATTTTAATTCTAAAATAAATCTCACACTCTGATAGAGTGCCTTAGAATGAAAAATTAAGTTCCAACTACCCCAACAAATCTCATTCAATTTGAAAAACCTTAGATAAATCCCGACATGAATTTGTAAAAAGATTAAAAGTAAAATTAAACTTTCATCATCAAATTTTGAGAATTGGAAAACCATAAATCTACAACTCATCTTGATTTCATTAATTAAAAATATGAATTGGATTTACAATACAATGAAAATTGAAAATAAGAAATAACAAGAGAATAAATAAATAATAAAAAATCCAACCTCTAGAAGTCGATCCTCTCCTTAATCTCTTTTCAAAATCCTACTCTTTAGCCTCTCAATTCCTTGTACAGTTGTACCCAGTTCGAATTTTGCTGTATAGAGTAGGCTAGTATTTATAGAGTTTGAGACGGAGAGAACAAGGGTTGAGATCGAATTTACTCACTAAAGAAAGGACACATTAGCGGTCTGGATTGCAAGTTATTGAAGGAAAGGAGGTGAAAATGGAAGGCTAAGATCGCATGGACTAATGGAAGAAAAGGACACTTGGCAGCATATACTGCTTCTGTCTTAATATGGAGAAAAACGAAAGAGGAAGGAAGTGCAAAGCAAGGCCGGCCAATGAGATAGAAAGTGCCAAGTTCGAATGATCCCTCTGTTGATTTTCCTTATTCTGTCTGCAGTGATACATGCTGTTGGATTCCTACAGTAGACCCATCGTCAATTAGCAACTCAACACCTACATGTCCACTGATTCCTCAAGCCAGCAAGCTCGGCCCTGGCCTTAGGCGAACTAGGTAGCCGCCTAGGGCCCCCAAGTTGGGTTCAAGTTTGAAGTTCCCGCACCTTCTTATATGTTATAAATTTATTTTTATGTTTATTTTAATAGAAATTGTATCTGTGGTGAACTAGCAGTGCATCTGACTTTCTTTTTACAGGTTGTATGTTCAAATCATGAAGAGTTCAGTTTTTCAATTTCTTATTAATTTATATATAACTTTTACTTTAATTAAAATAACTTTACTTTTTACAATTTCTTATAAATATAGACAGAATTTATAATTTTTCTTTAAGTAAAATAACTTTACTTTTTGCAATTTCTTATAAATTTAGACATAGTTTTTCTTTAAATAAAATAACTTGGGGAGTCTAAATGTTGTTAAACGTTTTGCAATTTCTTATAAATTTATACATAATTTTTCTTCAAGTAAAATAACTTGAAGAGTATTTAAAGTCAACTTGAAAAGGCTTGACAAGACTCGTTAACTCGCTTGACTCGAATTCCTATCGAGTTTAGTCAACTCAGATTGATTTGACCATTTTTTTTTCAAATTTTAAATCTATAATTTAATAAAATGAATTAAACAACATGATAAAAAGGCATTTATCATGTAGTTTTATTTTTCTTTTAAAAGTTAAGAATTGAGATGATTAATTGTCTCTATTACAAGATTAAAATGATTATATAAAGGTTAAATTTTAACTAATCATTATTCTTATCATTTTTTTCAGAAATTTTAATAAAAGTGTGACCTAAAGAAGTCCCTAAAATAGAAAACTTAGTGTTCACTATAATATAGATGGTTGAATGGAAAAAAATGGGTTTAAATTTGAATGACTATTTTGTGATTTATAGTTTATAATTGAGTGATAATTTTTTAATATAATTTTACTTTATAAATCGTTTTAAATGCATTATATACTTTAGCATGTCAACTAATCTTTTTAAATACAATAAAATAGTAATAAAAAAATAAAAAAATCAACATGCATACACAAGTTGAAATTAAATTTGTCACAAGAAAGATTGAATGAATTAACTATCTTATCTATTGAAAAAGATATGTTAAAAAATCTTGAATATTGTAATTTAATTAGTAATTTTGTATCTCAAAATCCGAGAAAAATAAATTTTACATAATATTTTATTATAAATTTGATTATGATATTTTATTTAGATGTTTCACACTTTGTAAAAAAGAAGGTATGATTTTATTTTTTGAGTATATAGAAGGCCCATCTTAAGAGTTGGCCTAGGGCTCTTGAAATTTCAGAGCCGGCACTGCAAACTAGCTTCCATATTTAGCCTTTTATTTTGCCTCTGTTCAACTTCTGTGTGAACTTTGATTCTACCACTCTGCAACTGCTGTTTGGAATGCTGACTGCTTTGTCTTGGCTGTCTTTCTTACAGCAAACGGACCACCGAGCTGCTGCTTCTCTTTCTTCTTTAATCACCAACGAAAACACCAGCTGCCTTTAATTTCTTTTTGAAATTTTCTTCCTCTTTGCTGCAACTGCTGTACACGAATCCTATTGTTAGTTTCCTATTTTCTTTTCACAACAAAAATACACTAGGATTCTCATTCAGCCTCTACCCAATTGCAATTGTCTTGTTGCTGTATGGAAAGCTTGTACAGTTCAGTCAACCAATTTGTTTTCTCATTGGTTGCAAGATGGGAGTGGGACAAGAGACAACCACGTCTCTTTCCTACTGGCTTATTTTCTTTTTTTCCTGTTTAGTAAATCTTCTACAATGCTATACTTTTGTGTTTGTTGTCTCTGAAATACTGGCTGCAACATTCAACTTTTATCTTTTGCCTTGCAACATTGTTAATCTGCTGTAATTTTTCTTTGATTGCTCTCTGCTGAATGACTTCTCATTTTCTCTGCTTTGCTTTTTGCAAGAGTGGTTGGCTCTGTTCTTTTCTTAATCACCTAGCAACGATTGGGTTGCTGCTATGTGTTTTGATACAGATCTGATCTGAAAACACTCACTGATATCGCCTCATCTCTGGGGTAACATTTCACAGAAAATTACCTTGGATTTTCTCCACATCCGAACACCTGCCATTAAGCACTTGAAAACTGATATAAAACTAAGAGTAAAGCTGTCTCTGTAAATGACTCTCTACTTGTTGAAGTCGATTGATGAAGGCCTGATACATTACCGTTACCTACTCCAAATCCCCTCCAATAGCTATGGGCTGGTCAACTCTCTCATTCATATGATCCTCAAAGTTAGTGTAATGGTCTCATACTGTAGATTCATTAGGGGTAGACTTATCATTGCCACTGATGAATTCCTGAAGTTTGAGAACACATCATCTTATTCTTCTCAAGATCTCATATCTATCTTCATATTTGCTTTCAACTAAGTGGCTGATGCTAACATTTTGCTTGCACCTTCTAATGAAGCAGGCCCACCAAAGAAGGTCCACAAGAACTTGAATTAGTAGCATCTTTAGGCTTTATCTTCTAACATGGGCTTTTGCAAATGGGCTTGAGGTCCAAAATAACTCCTAATGGGTCAAGGCTTTGCATTTAAGGATGTTTTATGTCATCCTCACTTTTAAACCTGCAAAACACAAAATTAGACTAATTTATTTATTTTAACATACATCAGGGGCTAACTAATTAAATATTTAGAGATAAAATTGTAATTTTACTGTGCTCATCAAGTCACTCAACACTTAAAGTTGTGGTTGGATCTTTGACTCAAAGATGACTATTTTATTCAATTTACAATAATTTATAAATTGTATTTATTTATTTATTTATAAACATATCTCACTTTTGTGAGTGTGGCATGTCCCAATTAAGAGCAATTGAGTCCATAAGTTTTAGGTCTGACTCGAGTCAGCATGCCCTATTGCTATAACTGATTCCAACAATCTAGAGTCGGACTGATCTCTGTGTGTCTTTCTCATGTTCCTTTTTTGTGGCTACTTGTGTGAGACAAATAATCTACAAGTCCTTTATACAATTCAAATATGAATCTATGGAACTTAAATATTAGTTTATTTGAAAATTATAAAAAAAAAAAAAAATAGTCATCATATTCTTTTAAACTTCAAACTGTGACATTTTGAAATCATAAGGATTTTTATAACTATCATCTCTCCCATTACTGCTTTAAAAATAAGTAGAAATGTCCGTGATAATAAAGAAGACCAGAATTCTAGTTCACCATTCATTTTAGTAAAGTGAATTTAATATACATTGTTAACCGATGATTTGTAGTTGGTATGACTTTTAAAATTATCTTTAATATTTTTTAAATAAATTTTTAAAAGTTACCTTTTATATTTTTAGTAATTAGTGACCAAAACATGTCTAAAATAAAGGAAAATGGCCTACTTTTGCTTACAAAGACAGCTACATTGGAAAGAACTGAATTTAAACATTGTCAGGAAAATCACTTTAATTATATCATTAAAGTTATAATTTTGAATACTAAAAACTATAGATCTTAAAAATTATTTGAAGCAATTCATAATTTACAGTCCTTAAAAACAGTTCTAAACTAATTCCTTAAAAATGGTTTAGAAAGTGTCTTAAGTGAAAATTTATATACTATAGATATAAATATTTTCGTATCATCGTTCATCATATGTTTTTATTTACAGTCGTCGACAATAATTCTTCATTATTTTTTAATAAAAAAAAAGTAACATAAATTAGTGGCTATCAAAATCATCTATCCAAGAAGATGATTTAAATTAACATTTATTTGTTTATACTTTATAATACAATATGGAAAGTTCTCTTTCATTTCTTTTTCTTGTTGTTTTATCATTTCTCTCTTTTCTTATCACTTATTTACTCTTGTCTCTTTAAATAGACATCAATAAGACTTGATTTTGTAATTTAATCATTAGTTTGTGACAATCATGTAAATATGAATATACAAGAATTGATTTTATTAGAATCAAATTTTTAGTTCAAAATTATTTTCAACCAAATTTTACACGAAGCTGGATTTCATATTTACTAGCCCCATGGCTGAGTCTGGAATATATTAAGTTTGGTAATGGAAGAAAGCTTCGTTGGGCTTATTTTACCATATTTAGCTAATGATCTTAGTATTTTAAAGTTGTCTGGCTAAAAAAAATTGTAATTTTGCTTTATTATGTTTGTATTTGTGTATAATCACAATCTAAATTCTACGATTGGGATGGCCTTTCATAGATTTTTTTTTCACAAGTTATTTTTGGACATCTCCTATCAGTACTTAGATTTGTTAGGTCAAAAATCTGTTTTCAATGCTTTGATCCTACAAAAATACAGGTTGATAGTTTTTCACCGGTAGGTTTCTGTCAACTGTGCATGAATCGACCTTTGCTAAAAAAAATGTTTTTTTTCTCTAATGATTTCTTCTTATATATTCAAAAAGTCATAGTTAAAAAATACAGGCCACTCCATGTAGACTTAATCGATGTGTGGATTGGGAAGTTTATACTTTATACATGTCCAATGTGAGATAGGGATACCCATATTATTTTAAAAAAATAAATATAACATAAATAATTATAATTTAGTAACTTTCAAATACATGATAATGCATGGAGTAAATTTTCAACATGAGAGGACAAGTATGTCGAGTGCATGAGATATTTGATGGATCATGAGTGAGAAATGTAGGCATCATGTGGGCCCATGTTCATGGTTTTAATTGTCAGAGAGTATAATTTTATCACGGTTGAAGAGTCTTCTTTCTCATTTGTAGAGAGGATTCTCTTTCTTCCATTCGACCGACAAAGTAGAGATAAAAAGAGAGTGCTCCTCACCAATGAGAAAGGAAGCCTTGTGGAAACAGACTCTTGGATAGATGTTGATTGAGATTATTTGTATCAATAGATGTTGACTATGATGTCAAAAGGGCGTATGTTTCATGATAGACAGAGAGACCTTCCTTTGAAAGTGCTTTTTACAACTGTCTATTTACTTTTAGTGGGCCCAATTCCAATTGGATGGGCCCTTTTCATGTGGAAAATTGCACCAATTCATGATTCCTGGACATTTTCATACAACTTGTAATAGATAGTTTTAAATGTAAAGAACTAAAGACTTTACTTATGGCTTTGGAGGGTATAGAATAGATTGAAATTGAAAAGGATAGCAATCAATTTCTCAAACAATATCATTTGTGAAATCCCTGCCTAGCTGATGTGGGAAGAGTCCCACATCGGTTAGGAAGGGAAAGAGAGGAGATTTTATAAAGGGCCAAGCCCATTAACCTAGCAAGACGCGTTCGGGTGCGCTGTGTGCCCCGAGACAAAACCATGAGGGTGGCCCCCAGAGAGGACAAATTCTTGTCTGTGTGACGTTGTTATCAGAAAGACGCGTTTTGGGCCGGGCCAGATGGGCCCGGGCCCAAATGTAAAATCGTGAGGGCTCGCTGTGTGCGAGGCCTAGAGCGAACAATTTCTTGCTGAGTTTGAGCCCTAAGCCCTGTATGTGGGTCGGGCTGTTACATCATTGGTGTAATAACCCGACCCTTTAAATTAGAAAAATAACAAATTTTTTAGAATTATTATCTCTACTTTGTGACTGGTTAATATGATAGGGTACGGAAAGAGCTTCCCGAAAAGGGATTATGCGACCCGATTAGAGCTCGTTTACTTAGTGATTCAGCCCGACGAAGTTCGGAAGGCATTTTAGACATTACTTAAATTTCTTTTATTTTACATATAAAATCATGAATAGTGTCTTATAAACCTCTTGAGTGTGAAATACCACTCTTCTGATATATTCAGACCTTGAAATTCACACACATATTAAGGTTTTGAGTACACTACTCAATGGTATTTTCGGAATTTCACGAGTATTCTCGAAACGTGTATTTACGTATGCTTTTATCTAAAAGCCCCGATTTTTAAGATACCCCGTATTCCGAAAATTAACAAACTCATATCACATTCGATCTGTATTTTATCTAACTCTTTGACACATTTAGAATGTCGAAATGACTATTTTAAAAACTTTTTTCGACGTGTCAAAATCACAGTGATTATAAGCCGTCTATTTTATTAAAACGTTGACTTTGTGAAAAATACCCTATTTTTAGTGTCAAAACAAAAAGTGAACGTTCCACTGTAGGTAAACCCCATGTTCTCAACACACCTGCGGTGTCGGATTTTCACAAGTTAAGAATATAGACGAACAGAAAAAAGGTAAAGTAACAGTATTTTTCACTGTTACAGAAGATAAGATTTTTATCTTCTTATCTTTCTGCCGACAACCTTGAAGGGTTCAGATTCAGCTGATAGATCCAAAGGGCAGGGTCCACACACCCACTCCCACACAATGATTTTTAACCCTTACAAATAGGTGCAGTCAGTTTAAGTTAAAATCACAAATTCACAAGATTTTCTCAGTTTTTTTCATTTCTCTACTGCTGCCGTGTTTACAAGTGCCCAAAAAGGAGCTGTCTCAATTTTTTCAAAAGATTTCTGTAAGTATTTATTTTGAGTTAATATTTTTAGTTTGTAGACCTCATTAAGAGGAAGCTAGATATTTAATTTCATCAAAAAATGACTTACGGTTTACTCTATAAAAATCGGAGAAGAAAATACAAAAAAATCAGAAATTTTGCCTGTTCACAGTGATTTGCGGCGCAGCGTGCAGGCCCTAAATTGTCAAAAGGGCATTTTGGTAATTTGGGTGAACAGTGCCTGATGGCATTTTCGTAATTTTTA
Organism: Chimonanthus salicifolius; assembly: GCA_013350335.1. Classification (NCBI taxonomy): domain Eukaryota; kingdom Viridiplantae; phylum Streptophyta; class Magnoliopsida; order Laurales; family Calycanthaceae; genus Chimonanthus; species Chimonanthus salicifolius. The sequence goes on from CM023532.1 coordinate 53,186,218, forward strand.
TGAACAGTGCCCGTTGGCATTTTAATAAATTTTATGAACAGTGCTCGAGTGGCATTTTAGTAATTTTTATGAACAGTGCCAGCGTGGCATTGTCATAATTTTTATGAACAGTGTCCGATGGCATTTTCGTCAATTTTATGAACAGTGTCCGAGTGGCATTTTTGTAAATTTTATGAACAGTGCCCGAGTGGCATTTTCGTAAATTTGATGAACAGTGCCTGGATAGCATTTTCGTAATTTCAGTGAACAATGCCTAGATGGCATTTTCGTAATTTCAGCGAACAGTGTCGTTAATAGTGCCCAGGGGCATTTTGGTAATTTTGGGGGCAAAAACGTAATTTTTGGAAAAGTTTCAAAAATGGATTTTATGTTGTTTTAGATTAAAAATATTTATGTTAGACCACTTGGGGATTTATTTTTTGCCGTATTAAGTAAGGGGCAAAATCGTAATTTTTACAAAATTGTAAGAAAAACTCTACAAATGTATTGTCATGATATTTCAAACGCTTAGAAGTATATATTATGGCTAAATAGTATTATTATATGTTGTATTTACATTGTTTTCCATTTTAAACAGATTACTGAAAAACACTCGCCAATCAAAGGTGAGGAGATTCAACCACACTATGTATTTACTAAAATGCATCTCATTTAAGTGGATATCCGTGGTCATCTTTATTGACGGAAAGGATGTAATGGGATTAGAATGTGATACCGACATTGTTCACATGTAAGGAGGTGATTATGAGTTTCTACATATGAAACGTGAACTTGAGAGTGTTTCGGGATGTCGAGATCTAGCCATCCTAAAATGGAATACGGAACTCACTTATTCCTAGAGACAACTTGGTATTGTGATATGGGTGATTTAATGATAGATCAGGTATCCAACCGTAATTTCGATAGGGATATGCATTTTGTGTATAACTGTGTGTATTGCAGGATAATTAATCTATGCAATAAATGATGAGTATAGGGTAGACATACCCGATTGGAGAGAACGGTAACACTTATTTGTGTTATAATGTAACCCATTGGTGGGCTTTTTAATCTGTGTTTAGTTTTCCCAGCATAGTATAGTTATAAACTGATTGCTGATATTTGTATTATGATTCCATAAGAGAGGGCTTTGGAATCTATGCTAGTTGAGTGAGGTTATTATGATCATATGTGTGAGAGATATTATGTGGGTTGACAATTATGTTTAAATCCATGTGTTGATGTGCATATTGATTGGTGTACTGTGCATATCAAATTACCTCACACCAATGTATAAAGTACCTAGCTCGTGGAGGGCATTGGTACGAGGCGTATTTAAAATACGGGTTGTGTGATGCACTGAGCATGAATTTACCGGCGGTATAGGAAACGTATTACTCGTGGTTAGGGAAGAGCCGTAGACGTTGTTTGGTGGGGGTATCTTTTTGAGAAAGGAAGGACATTTCATGGTAGATAACTGTGTTGACATTATTCTACATGATTTCTGAGTGTATAAACTGTTATTTGATAACATGTTTATTATGTTGATAATATGCTTTATTATCCAGAACTTGCTGTTGTTTTCTCTTCACTGAGTTTGTAAAGCTCACACCCCTTACGTAACAGGAAACCCGGGGGACGAAGGACAGGAGGATCTTCAGCTGTAGTATAGGGTGGAAACACTTTAACTATCTACCCAATGTTGGGACTTTATGTTTAACTTAGTAGACATTGTACGTATGACTATGCAATGTAATAAACCCTTTATGGTGTTCGTTTGAAACACTATAGGATGTAATAAAGTCTACTATGTTTCTGATGTACAATTCTGATGTTGATGGGATTGATTGATGATAAATGTTAGGTAGATCATGTGTGACATTTTCTATTTGGACTTTCCTAAGAGATCAAGTTATAGATTACATATTGGTTAGTAGTGTATCCACATACTATGCGTCGAGGTGAAATCTGTCAACGTTTTGGGTCTTAAGCAGGCCCATGGTGGCCCCTCCATCTGCCTGGGATTTTTACCCGCTAGGTATGGTTGAGTCCGAAGCTGCCAAATGTTAGATCCAAACTTAATCATAAGAGATGTTAAGTCCATAAGATGATTTTCGCAAAGGCTCAGTATTATGTTAAAAAAAAAAAATCTCACGTCAGTGGACCCGGAGGGCCGGGGCGTGACAATTGGATGACTTATATAATTGAGTCTATATTATAGAGGATTAAATTGTATAATATATGCAGAATTTTATCACAAATTTATAATTAAATTTATGTAATCTTGATTTTTAAAATTGATGAGTATAAGTCGTTGACTTCTAATACTTTAGAATTAAGAGATTAGATGGTTTGATTGGAGTGAAACGTAATATAAGTCCTATTCATAGGGTCTTTTTTATATTATATCCAATTTTCTAAATTTTTTAATTAATTTTTCAATTATTTAGGACATTTTTTAGTGCAGAGAACTCCCAGACCCATACTTCTCACTTAGTATAAGGGCATTGGGTAAATATGATGCCTCAGGCCCAATAGCGCTGAGAGAAAGAGAGAGAGCCTGGGCGTGTGAGAGGAGAGAAAAGTCTTACATCGCCAAGGGAGTTGGAAAAGTGGGGGCTTATAAGGGGGAGCACCTCCACCTAGCACAACATGTTTTGGACCTCAGAATGAGGCTTAGACCCAATGTAAAGCCATGCAGATATTTTATAATTTAGAGAAAATCGTGTGCATGACCCCATCTAGTATACCACAATAGAATACAATTATCTCAATTCAAGTTATCAAAGTCATAGGATTTAAAAGAAAAAATGCTAAACTTACTTAGTTTAAGTTTTTATAATGAATTTAAAATATAAAATTTAATAACTTTTTACTTATCTAAATGTTATAATTAAAAGTTTACATCAATTCATTATAATCCAACACCCGCATGAACTTCCCCCTCTCCACAAATGTCCAACTCAAGAAGAGTATTTCTCTAAATAATTAGTTGTCTAAGTGTCCCTTCTATTTCAAGAGAAGACTTGACTAGCAGCAGTCTTATCAGGTGGGCGTGGGCCCATTTCAAGAGACTTGTATGCAATACAGCAATAGTTAATAAATTAAGCTTACTGTCATCCACACATCTCTCACTTGTGTGACCCTACCCACCTACCCCACTTAGTCTACCAATTTTGACTGGGTAACATTGAGTTGATCCATCCATCACATGAAATTGAGTTTTAAATGTCCAAATGAAACTGATATTTTGGTCATCAAATCCAATTTTTAAGTTCCAATATTGTCTATTTTAGACTCGGTATTATTGTTTTTTCAAATAATAAATGAAAATAAAAGTCCCATTTTTTTCAAATAATATTGTTTATTTCCTTTTTACATCTAAATATTTTCCTTCACAAAAATAAAAATACAATTTCAGATATAAAGTCTCCCCAAGTGAAGAGACCTTAGAGTTTGAGATTCATTGATGCCAAGAGTCTGGCCTCTCTCTATAGAATGGAAATGCAGTACAGAAGTTCCGCTTAAGAGAAAGACAACTCAAACATCTTTCTACCATTTAATGTAATCCTTTTATATCCAAGTCTCCCTTAATGAAAAGACCTAGAATTCACCACAAGTCTTCTATGGTGGGCCTCCATTAGTCTTTTTGTTGAACTTTATGCACTATGGGTCACTCAATACTTAAAGTTGTGGTTGGATCTTTGACTTAAAGATGACTATTTTACTCAATTTAGAATAATTTATAAATTCTACTTATTTGTTTTTAATAGATATCTCTCACTTTTGTGAGTGTGGCCTGGCCTAATTAAGCCTAACTGAGTCCATAAATTTTAGGTCGCACTCGACTCAACATGCCGTATTATCAGCAGTCTATCTCTCCTCTGCAAGTGTTTGCCCCATTAATTGGGTTCATGTGATGTTAGATTCAAGTATTGAAGCAAGATTCTTGTTGATTTAACTATAAATTTCCCTCAAATCCACTATGATCAATTACCTACAGAGATGCCTTAAGCCCAAGCTTTTGCGTTTTCCTTGTCTACAAAAATTTGATGCATATAAATAGTTTTGGTGTGAGAAAGAATGTCTTTTTTTTTTCCCCTTGAAGACTAAGGTATTCAGGTGTCTCACTTGACTAATCCTTAAGGCATGTGTAAATTTCCCAATCCACATACTTCGGATATAAACTATGAGGAAAGGGAAAAAATTTCTTAGACTAGTCTTTTTAAAAAGTAAAAATAAAAATATGTCTTTTATACCAAATATAGGAATTTGATATGAGAGAATTTTTTTATTTTATGTCAATATTAACTCTTTAATATATAAATTCATATGAATTATTTGATTTAATAGTTAAATATTCTCTGCGCTCCTTTCTTTACCATTTCTGATGATACGAAGAAGCATTTTCTTCCCATCATAATCACATATAAAAAATAAAGTCACATATATGTGGAATCAACTTTTTTATTTCTACCTAGAATTTCATCCCTCAGTATTTGTAATCTCCATTGCTTCATTTGTTTGTAACTTTGTTTTAAACGAGTTTACTCTTAAATCAATAAAAGTAAAAAAATACAAGGTAAAGAAAAGAAATGTAAGCTTTTACTATGAATTTTCTCCATTGATGGTGAAACTTATCATCTTACCAATTATGTATATATTGAATTACACAATTTGGATTAGCCTCTTTTCTATTTTAAACGATGACAATGAGTTTGTTTAGAAGATTTACATTTGTATAAAAAAAATTAAAGAATGTGTCGAAATTAACTTAAATATATCATGTTAAATATAATTTTTACAGCTATAAAATCATAAACATGTGAGAATTGAATATTAACCAAATGAGCTCATAAATGGATGTCCCACCATAAAAGTTTCATTGAAAAGACAATTTTAATTCACGACTATAAAATACATGATGAATAAAGTAATAATATAGTGGTTGCACGTAAAAATTCCTAGAAAATTTTGAAAATTAAATTAGAATATTGATTTTGAATTTCGACAAAATCATTGTCATGATGAAGGGACACTCTTGCTACTATTTTAATTAAAGGACAAAAATACTCTTAATGAAATTTCAATAGAAAATTATATATTAAAAAGAAATTTTATTTAAATAAAAATATTAAGAAAAGAGGAAAATTATTCTTTACTAAATGTGAAGTTCGTGTAATATATTATTCCACTTAACAACCTTTAGAAAAGTCTTCATGGACTGGTGATTTTGTATTTAAAATCTGAGTCCTGATTAAAAAGCATGGGTCATGTACTAACTCCAAAAATATTTGAAAAAAAAAAAAAGGAAAACTGTTCTTTACTAAGCGTGAAGCCCGTGTAATATTTTATTCCACTAAGTTGTGTTTAGACCTAGAAACCACTATAAATAATCCAATTAGTTAATTTTTCATTCTTTTAATTCATTGCTCATTTCCACTCAATTCATCAGAAATATCCTTTGTCATTCTGCCATCATATCAAAAGAAAAAGTTCGCCTGTTGGCTTCCCAAGTGCGTCCCACTTGGTGAGATCAATTGGGCCCACGTGGGCCCCAGCTACATGTTGAGAGATGAATTTAATGAACAGGTTGTTGCCACGAACTATATGTTGAGAGAATGATCGCCTACATTGCAGTCTATTTTGGAGTGGAATTCCCTGTTGGATGTACGTGTCAAAATTTATTATAAATAGACCGTTCCATTTGCTTCCTCTCTCATTTGTACACAGTTTCACATCTGCTTCCTCTCATATTCTCTCATACCTCTCATTTAAATTAGAAAAAAATAACCAACTTATGCTAATCTAATTGAGTTAGGAAACTCTTGTGACTAGGTTGGAAAAAAGAACTTTTAACATTAAAATGAACACCCCCAATTTACGCCGCTAGGAGTCAGACTAGAAACCTCTCGTTTCTTGAGACGAGAAGTAACCAGTTGAGATACCCAATGTTAGTTTACTTCATTTACTTAAATTAAATAGATTAAAACCTGTTGGGTGTTGGGATATAGAGTGATTGATGATATGATTTATGGTAGATTCAATTAGAGAAAAAGAACTTATAAAGTCGAATTTATATAGATGGATGGATGCTGATAATAATAACAAAAAATATTAAATAGAATTATTTTTCATAATTATAAAATCAACTATCTCTAATTTATTTTAATAAAATTATATTTTCATATACGTGACTCAGATGTATTTAAATTAGAGCTTTCGCCTCTCTAAGAAGCTTGAGAATGTTTGGTGGTAGAATGTTGCCTTTCCTTCATTGAATCGTTGGCCAGTCATTACAACTGATTGCATGCATGATTTTGAAGCTCTATTTTGATTCTTGTTTTGATTGATTTAAGTGGAACTTTTAAACATCTACCAAGTCCACCTTTTTTTTTTTTTTTTAAAGTTTGCTTTGCTTCCTTTTTACGTGAAATATTTTTTTCAAAAAGTATTATTTTTAAATCTCATTAAACATTTTTAGATAAAATAATTAAATTTGACTATGAAGTTATTGGAAACAGACTTATGATGCGGCTTAGGTTTAAAATTAAAACATATTCAAAAAGCAATATTAGTCATAACTAATATTCTTTACAATACACCTTTAGCTTTTTTTTAAATGGCCATCTTTTAATGAAGAAGGAATATAATAATAGAATAAACTGTGTGCACCTTCTGAACAATGTACAACAATGTGTGCAAATTACAAACTATTCATAGTCAATATTTAAATAATTTTTTATCATAAATGCTAGTCTTAAATAAATAAAGCATACTCTCTCTGTCCCAATTTAGTCGTCTGATATGCATTTTGAGACTGTCCCAATTTAGTTGTCTATATGCATTTTGGGACTGTCCCAAAATATTTGTCTGATATACCATTTTGATTCTCTCTCTATCATATCTAATCTGACATACCTTTCGAAAGCACTTTTTAACCAATTCAAATTTTTAAAATGGGACAACTAAAATGGAACTGATGGAGTATCATTTTATAATAATGATGGTGAAATATGTAATGATTCTGAAAGTACCTTAAAGCGAAAATTTATATACTATAGAGATAAATATTTTCATATCATCGTCCATCATATGTTTTTATGGTCGGTCGTCCACAATAATTCTTCATTATTTGTTTATCTAATAAAATATGGAAAGAGATTTCTAGTTGTTTTATCATTTCTCTATTTTCTTATGACTTATTTGTTCATGCCTCTCTACATAGGGACTCAAGATGAATAGACATTAACTAAGACTTGATTTTATAATTTAATCATTAGTTGTGACAATTATGTAAATGTGAATATGCAAGACTTGATTTTATTAGAATCAAATTTCCAATTCAAAATCATTTTCATCCAATAAAACTATTAAATATCTTTTTACAATCAGCTACACTTGACTAGAAAAGTAAATTTTAGTTGAGGCTAACCAAATTTTACATTAAACTGGATTTCTTATTTACCATAGTTAAGTTGAAATTTTAGTCGAGGCTAACCAAATTTTGAATCTGTAATATATATTAAGTTTGGTAAGGGAAGAAAGCTTGGTTGAGCTTATTATTTAACCATAGTTAGCTAATGATCTTAGTATCTTACACTTGTTTGGTAAAAAAATTGTAGTTTTGTTTTATTATGTTTGTATTTGTCTATAATCACATTCTAAATTCTACCGTTCGGATAGTTTTTGGTGGATTTTTTTTTTCACAAGTTATTTTTGGACATCTTCTACTTAGATTTATTAGGTGTTAATCAGTTTTCAAAGCTTTTATCTCACAAAAATACAGGTTAATATTTTCTCACTGATAGGCTTCTGTCAACTGTGCCTGAATCAATCTTTGCTAAAAATTTGTTTTTTTTTTCCTAATGATTTCTTCTTATATATTCGAAAAGTCATTGTTAAAAAATTACAAGCCACTCCATGTATACTTAATCGGTGTGTATGGATTAGGAGATTTATACATGTCAAATGTGAGGTGGGGATACCCATGTTATTTTAAAAAAATGTATAATATAAATAACTACAATTTAATAACTTTCGAATACATGATAATTCATGGAGTAAATTTTCAACAAGAGATGACAAGTTTGTCTAGTGATTTTTATAACTGTCTATTAACTTTTAGTGGGACCAATTCAATTAGATGGGCCCATTTTATGTGGAAATTTGCATCAATTCATGATTCTTCTGACATTTTTATATTACCTATATTCCTTAACTATTTACATATTACTTACTATATATGATTTAGTGAATTTGTTTCATTTAAAGTTTTAATCATACCGCAAAAGGCTAAAATGAATATAACATCTTGGAGTTCAGCACTTGAAGCTTTTCTTTCAAGTTGAAATTTCATGGTTTGAGCTTCAGTTCTATTAAATATTAATGACCTTAAAAAATAACTTGTGTTTTTTTTAATTTACGTATGGGAAACTGCGGGATACCTAGTGTAAAACCGCCACGAGTGAGCCCACTACCCTTGGGCACACCAAGGTTATGCCATGGGGGCTCACACGCAACCTTCCACTTCCTAAGGCGGGAGGCAACCATTAGAACTTATAGCATTGAAAATTAGAACTAATTGATGATTTTGATATACAACTTGTAATAGATGGTTTTTAAAGTAAAGACTTGACTCATGGCTTTTGAGGGTGTAGAATAGATTGAAATTAAAAAGGATAGCAATCAATTTCTCAAACAATTTTTTCTTTCCACTTGCAAGTCCGTCCAAGACACGGGGTAACGTAGAACTATATTAGTGAGATATTTTAAGTGTTTTTTAATTTTTTATTTAAAAGATCATAGGACTTATATAATTGAGTCTATTTTATAGAGGATTAAATTGATATAATATATGTAAAATTCCACCATCAATTCATAATTCAATTTATGTAATCTTGATTTTTAAAATTTGATGAGTATAAGTCATTGACTTTTAGTCTTTTAGAATTAAGAGATTGGATGGTTTGATTGGGGTGAAACTTAATGTAGGTCCTACTCATACAGTCTTTTTTATATTACATTCATTTTCTAAAATTTTTAATCATTTTTCAATTATTTAGGACATTTTTTAATGCAAAAAAACCCAAGACCCACACGTCGCCCGAGTATGAGGGCATTGGGTAAATTTGATACCTCAGGCCCAACAACGTTGGGCGTCGATAGAAAGAGACAGAGCCTCGCGAGTGAGAGGAGAGAAAAGTCTCACATCATCCAGGGACTTGGACAAGTGGGGGCTTATAAGAGGAAGCATCCCTCCACGGCTCCACCTATTACAATGTGTTTTGGCCTGAGAATAAGGTTTGGGCCCAAGTAAAATCACTGTGTTCTCTCATGTTTGCTTTATCTTGTGTGATTTTGTGATTTACATATTTTTCTCTAACATTTGATCCACTCAACCCATTATCACATCTGCCAACAATTGATGAATGTTCTAATTTAATTTCTTTGCTAACAAAATAATTATTTGTCATACACCACTTTGTGAGAGACATTTATAAGCTAAAACATCAAAATTGAAAATATTTTCAAACTTCAAAAATTATGAAAACAAAGGCATCAAATTTTCTGAAGTATCTTTCAAGGATATTTGTGAAAATTCATAAAAAAATGAATGAATTTTTAGGTTAGATTTAAAAATATATATAAATATTTTAAAATGTCAACAAAATCTAACTTATTGCTTAAGAAAAGAATCTTAGTTCAATCTACCATAAATTTAGCTTTTTTTCAACAATTACATTTTAAAATAAGACCTCTTTTGATTTCCCAACTTGACCTTGAAAGAAAAGTAACAAAAATATTAAATATTAAATTTGCTAAATATAACGCAATACTAATTTTAATATAATTTGTTAAAATAAAAGTATGAGAGATCGTCATTCATAGATCTAGTTGATCCAATACCGTCCGCGACCTTTCTACATCACAAATATAGTAATCTCAATCAATTGAAACCTGCTGCTTGAGATATGACCCAAGCTTGGGTAGGCTTCATTTTCATCTAACAATTCAATAGAAACTCATTATTAAAAGTTTAAAATATTTCATTATAAACTGATTTAAAAAGGATAATTTTTTCAACGGAACCTGCATCTCCAATTACTTTCTTACCATTGTTCAATTTGTATTTGAAATTGTTTATATTATACAGCAGATAAGAAGAGGAATAGAAATAAATGATATGAAATTATTGTGGAATTGAGGATTACAATCAATGTTACAAATATCGACGATATTTTTAAAGTTATCACATTTTTATGAGCAAAATATTTCTACTGTGTTACTAATGTGTATTTATCGCCACGACGATAAAATCATCTTAAAAATCAATAAATGGTCATATAATAATAAATTTTCGATAAATTCTTACTTAATTACTAATAAATTTCTTATTAAGATTTTTCTTTTATTAATATTTTCATTTATTATATTTTTATTATTGATAAATGGTAATATCACAATAAATTTCGGATTCATTCTTACTAAATTGCTAATAAATTTCTTATAAATTTTTTATTTTATTAATATTTTCATTTCTTATTTTTAAGAGATTTTCTAATTAACTTTAAGATAAAAATCTCAAAATTTTAAAAATATTTCAATATTATCAATCACTAATAATATTCTAAAAACACTATATGTGAAAATAGTAATGTACTCAAATAAAACAACACTCCTTCCAAAGTTCCAACTTTCCAACACAAGATCACGTTATAAGTCTTCCCCTCAATCAAGCAAAGGCTAATTAATAGTTGACCTTTGAAAAGGTGTTACCCTTATCTTGTTTGGTAATTGCAGTGGTAAAGTAAAAAGTTACCTCAAGGGTAAAAAATCTTACTTGGTAATTTTAAGAAGGGGTAACCTAATATATTAAAGATTTTATGAGAATTAATACTTTTTATTAAATTCATATAATATAAAAAATAAAAATAAAATTTTATGAAACATAATTATTGAACAATATTCATCAATTAAAAAATATTTTAAAATATTTTTGCTCCATAGGTGCAAAGAGGGAGACGTAAAGAGGGGCAAGGGTTTCTTGAAAACCCCCATGGTCCAAGGGGTTTTCAAAAAAGGAGGAGGAGGGGTAAAATTTTGAATTTTTACCCTCACCCCTCCATTACCAAACAAGGAAAACGGGGGGTAACCCCCCGTTGTCCCCATCCAAACGCAACCGTTTTTCCAGACAATCCCTCCATTGGAAGTAAATGTAGCCCTAGCGGAGACTTGGTTACACCTTTGAAGAAAGTGACTTTTGTTGTTCACATGGTGTAACTTAACTGATAATCTCCCATCTCAGAAAGTGGAGGTGATAGGTTTGAGCCCATATGTCCTGATCTGGTGTGCTCCAAGTGCAATGGGTATCACTCATGCGACTTTTCTGAAGTTCAGCCACACTGCAAGACTTCTGTTGTAACACCAAAGAAAAATTCAGCTATAGACCCATATCACAAAAAAGAAAAGGAAGAAATAAAGCAAAATTTACCCAATTTGATTTTTTTGTCTTAAAGATTATTATGACAACAGAGAATTTCAACAAACTCATTAGTAAAATCTAAAGAATTTTATCCCAATTAAGTATGGAAAAACCAGAAATTCGATAAGGAAATCAAAATAGAATTACTCAAACAAAAAATTATATTAGCTCAAATCTCACCAAGGGATGGATTTATAATGGAATTTTCAAACACACAAAGGCTTCAAAATTGGATTTCTTCAATAATTAAAATTGCATTTCAAGTTTGAATTTTAATATATTATTGAAATTCAAAATTTTCAAATAATATAAATAAGAACTCACCAACTGGATATTCAAATATGAACGCAAATTTAAAACATTTCCATCATTTGGATGTGGGTGCCCTCTTATTTATAGTGCTTTGAATACAAAAATTGACAACACCTAGTTACAGAATTACCTATAATTTTGTCTGTGTATGTCAGAATTGCACAAATTCAAATTCCTTGTAAAAGACTCTAAATAAGTTTTTCAATCAATCCAACTCTATGAAAATCATTTGATATATCAAACATGCCTACAAAGTTATAATATATTTTCTACCAATCTCTAAGTGACATATGTCTTATCTAAAATTAAAAAATAAATAAAAAATAAGAAATTGACAAGGCTGTATAGTTAAAAATATAGTTATTTATCGTTCAGAATTATTTAATTTGTATGAAGGCTGTTATAACTTTTGTTAAACTTCATTTTTCTCTTTTCTTTTTAACTTAAAACAATATTTTTCATGATTGAAGTTATAACTTCATTGTTGTAATGTGATGTTTATTCTTTTTAAATTTTTAGGCAATTTATTTTTAAGTATGACAAGTTATTTTGTGATTATGATATTATGTTAATATTATTGTTTAAAACAATATAAAACAGTTAGAACTTAATTGTTGAATCAAATTAAACGAATTATAAAAAAATTCAATTAACAGTTTAATTTTAAGAATATTGGCATGGACGCTACTTTAAATTTAGAAAATATTTACCTATCAATATTCTTTTCTGTCAATTGAGAGTTTTGAACCTGATATGCAACTTCTTCCTACGCTTAAGTTTAAATTATGAGAATGATTAGAGTTAAAACATTTATAGTTTTACAAAAATGTGAAAAAAATTGAATCAATTACTAAAATTATAAGTCTAAATATTACAAACATTGGCTAATTATAAGATTTAAGTTTCTGCATGAATTTCATTAGTGAAAACAATAATTTATATAAAAAGAATAAATAATAAGCATAAACTTTAAATAAAAAATAGTTATTAAAATTATTATAAAACTGATTCTTAACATATAATTTCTTGTCGTGATTGACATTACTTCGGAAAAAAATACTCTTGAAAGACACTCTCTAAATATGAATTTTATTTCCTTCGTCAAAAGCTACTTTACTAAGAGTAATTTGTCAAAAGGACTTAAGACTTAATGCAATTTCTACACCTAACGCGTATGTAAATGGAATATGAGAGTTGCTCTCTTGTTCTTCTTTTCCTACATTAAAAAGATCATAAGATGAACTGAAATGGAGAGAGAGGATATGTAGCTTTCTCTTCTTAATGATCGAAGGTATTCATACGTCTCACTGGATTAAATCTTGAGTGTATATGAAAATCTCTCAAATTCACACGCAGTGGGTAAAATTACGAAGAATGACTCCTTAAAATTAGATGAATTCAATACAAAATTCATAATTCTTAAAGCGAGCTCTTAGCTCGACCAACCCCTGAATTGTTACTCTACTTTTTATACACAAAAAAATAAATATGACATGAAAACAAGACATGCAGACTTAATTTTTTTATATACAATTCAAAATTAATTACAGTTAACAGATAGGGCTGAAATCGGGTCGGCTTTCTTAAAACCCAACCCGATCCGAGTCAATAAATCCTTGTACAATAGCAACCTCCTTAAGATACTTGACCAGATTCTCTCGACTTGGATAACATCCCTCAACAAACTTATTCTCATTATAAAAGTCGTTAACAACTATCTCATCATTTTTAACAAATGTGGATGTACCTCCCTCAATATAATCCATACTACTTACTTAAAAAAAATAAATAGAGAGGAGTCTTGGGTTTTAGAGAGTTACCTTCGATTTGAGATAGGAGATTGAGAGAGTAGCTTCAGAGAGAGTTACCGGTAAACCAAGATAGGATCTTGAGGGAGTAGCTTGAGAGTAGTGTGGTACGTTTTGGAAAGGGAGTTTGAGGGAGAAGGGTTTGGAAAGGGGGTTTGAGTTGGAAGGGTTTGGAAAAGGGTTTGAGTGAGAAGGGTTTGGAAATGGGGTTTCAGTTCCAAGGGTTTCGAAAGGGGAAGATGGTGTCAAATAGAGACAAATATGTTCTCTCAATGTAATGGGGAGAGAGACCCTAATTCACTGTATATATAGGACAAGATGAATTACAAATAAGGAAGATAATTTAATTACAATGTAACGCCAATATTGTAAATGGGGAAAGTTCTATTCTAGGAATATAACAGCTCATTTGACACTCCCCCTCAAGTTGGAGCATATATGTCTTCTATGCCCAACTTGCTAAGTGAGTTGTGAAAAACTCTGCCTGTAACTGCTTTGGTGAGAACACCTGCAAATTGATCTTCGGATTTAACGAATGATACCTCAATGATCTTCTCCTCGAGTTTCTCCTTGATGAAATGTCTGACAATTTAACATGCTTGGTTCTATCATTTTGCACTGGATTATGTGCAATGTCTATTGCGGCCTTGTTATCACAAAGCAGTTGCATGGCACGTTGGGGTTTGAATCCCAATTCACCCAACAAATCCTTTATCCAGAGCAGCTCACATACTCCGTGCGCCATACCCCTATATTCTACTTCAACACTTGATCTTGAGACCACTTTCTGCTTCTTACTTTGCCAAGAGACCAGATTGTCTCCCACAAAGGTAAAGTATACAGATGTAGATCGCCTATCAGTAACAGAACTAGTCCAGTCTGCATCAGTGTAACCCTCAACATCTAGATGACCATGTCGTGAGAACATCAAACCTTTTCCAGGAGCTGACTTCAAGTATCTCAGAATCCGGGTTACAGCCTCCATGTGGGCTTCACTTGGTGCGTGCATGAACTGACTCACCACACTTACTGCATATGATATGTCAGGTCTGGTGTGAGCTAGGTAGATTAACTTACCCACAAAGCGTTGATATCTTCCTTTGTTGGTGGGTACCTGATCAGGATATTCACCAAGCCGATGATTCAACTCCATTGGAGTATCTGCTGGCTTGCTGGCTAACATTCCAGTTTCAGTTAAGATGTCAAGAATATATTTCCGTTGTGATAGAAATATTCCTTGTTCTGAGCGAGCAACTTCAATGCCTAAGAAATACTTCAGAGCACCAAGATTTTTTGTTTCAAACTCACTTTCCAAATGACGCTGTAATGTTGCCTTTTCCTCTAGGTCATTCCCTGTAACTACCATGTCATCAACATACACAATAAGGGCAGTGACCTTACCTTTCTTATGTTTCAGGAAAAGAGTATGATCTGAGTTACTTTGCTTGTAGCCGAAATTCTTCATTGATTTGCTGAACCTTCCAAACCATGCTCTGGGTGATTGCTTCAAGCCATAAAGAGACTTTCTCAGTTTGCACACCATATTACTCTGACTGGACCCCATTTTACATCCTGGAGGGGGGGGTCCATATAAACTTCTTCTTCTAGGTCGCTATGTAGGAATGCATTTTTTACATCAAACTGGTGTAATGGCCAGTCAAGGTTTGCTGCAAGGGAAAGGAGCACTCGAATTGTGTTGATCTTGGCCACAGGAGCGAAGGTCTCCTCATAGTCAATCCCATAAGTTTGAGTGTAGCCTTTCGCCAATAGTCTTGCTTTGTATCGTTCAATAGTGCCATCTGCCTTGAATTTTACTGTATATATCCATCTGCATCCTACTGTTTTCTTCCCTTTAGGAAGGGTACTCATCTCCCAGGTGGAATTTTTCTAGAGGGCCTCCATTTCTTCATTCATTGCTTGAGTCCACTTGGGATGAGTTAGAGCGTCCTGCACATTACTTGGAATAGATACAGTGGATAATTGACATACAAATGATACACACGACGGAGACAACCTATGTAGAGACACATGATTAGCAATAGGGTATTTAACCTTTGCTTTAGGGTCAGGGTCATATTGTTGTCTAGGTATACCTCTAGTCGTACGAGGGGGTAACTGATAACCTGCATTTTCTATATGACTTGACTCAGGTAAAGTGATTGAGTTTGAGTGTTCAGGTACCTGTGACGGATGTTCAAGACGATCTTCAGGATCTGATTGGATGAGAGGTGGTGGTATTGTAGGATGAGCTGTATCTTGCTCTTGTTGCATCACTATAGTTGGTGGGTCAGTAGTCATCACCACATCCTCATGTATTGGTTGATGCTGGTCGAACACAGTCTGTGAAACTTGGATGATCTGATTCTGAGTACCTTCTGCAAAAATAGAGTGCTCCCCCTGCAAGGGATGCTCAGAATCTCCCCCTGAGTAATAGAATTCACTCTCATGAAAAATAACATCTGTTGTAACGTGCAATGTCTGAGTAGGGGGATGAAAACACTTATAACCCTTCTGAGTGGCAGCATACCCCACAAAGACACAACGTAAGGCACACGGATCAAGTTTACCACGCTGGTGCGGATAGACCTGAACATAAACAACGCAACCAAAGATAGGTGGTTCGAGATTTGGTGCGGACGGCAAAGTGTGGAGAGTGGTTTTTTATTTATTTATTTTTTTTTTTGATGTGCCTGACGTGCAGGGAAAGAAGAAGGAATAATAATAATAATAATAATAATAATATCGAAACTAGGCTCTTGATGTCATGTCAAATAGAGACAAATATGTTCTCTCAATATAGTGGGGAGAGAGACCCTAATTCACTGTATATATAGGACAAGATGAATTACAAATAAGGAAGATAATTTAATTACAATGTAACCCCAATGTTGTAAATGGGGAAAGTTTTATTCTAGGAATGTAACAGCTCATTTGACAGATGGAACGAAAATGTAAAGATGGGAAAAAGGGTTGAGATTCAAATTTAAACTCACTTTCTCAGTTTAGATCGTCCGAACGATGCATAAGCATGGTCCAGACGATCTTAACTAAGATGAATGAAATTTTACAGTCGTCAGCTTGAGTTTAGATTGTCCGGACCATGATAGTGGATGGTCCTGACGATCTTATATATATTTATTATATAGTTCGGATGATAAAATTTACACATGAATAATGGTCCGAACGATCTTAATCGAGATGAATGTAATTTTATAGTCATTGCTTGAGTTTAGTTCGTCCGGACCATGCTAGTGGACGGTCTGGACGATCTTATATGCAGTTTATTCTTTAGTTCGGACGATAAAATTTACACATGAATAATGGTCCGAACGATCTTAACTGAGAGGATTAGAATTTTACAGTCGTAGCTTCAGTTTAGAATGTCCGAACCATGCTAGTGGATGGTCCGGACGATCTTATATACATTTATTCTTTAGTTCATGTAACACCACGCCCTTTTCACTCTAAATTTTCAGAGTTTATTTTTTTTTTTAAATATAATAATCATGTGATCGGGGCGGAGTGTCACGACACGAGTTAAGTTCGGATCTCTAAATCCGACCCTTAACTGGCCAAGCCCATGTGCGTATGAACTAACTCCATAAAACTGATCCGCACATGGTACATATATAACTTGCGGAATTAACTTAGTCTTAATCCAACTGAGGTTATAATAGAACCCATAACTATTCCAATTTTCCATTCTTAGATAGCAAAGTACATAACTTATTCTCCAAAATTACTAATCAATCTTAATAATCGTTTAATCAAAACATCCAACATAAAACAAACCATAGCATCTATCTTAACTACTTATTACAAGCCAACATAACTAATTACCAAATTACATTGTCCAAATATATCAAATATCAAGTCCATAAAATAGTCCATTCATAATCCATTCCAATCATTCAAACCGCCCAAGTTTCCGTACTTGGTCCTCTTCTCGATCCACGTTCTTCCCTTTCCCTACATCATCCACTAAGGATATAGATAGGGCGTTAGATCAACGCGCCCAGTAGTGTTTCCGAATAGGGCTACCACATGGTTAGTCAAAAACATGTAAATAGCATAATAATAAAACATGTGAGACAAAATTCCATAAAAACATGCTATGTATGAAATGAACATGTAATGAGTCCTACCCATCACCATTCAACATAGCCATCACTTGACGGGATTCTCATCGTCAAGGTAACCCACAGTGGTCTTTCGGACGCCCCGACGGAGTGTGGCGCCCGGATTCCTCCTGATGGGATTCTCATCATCAGGGTACCCCACAGTGGTCTTTCGGACGCCCCGACGGAGTGTGGCCTCCGGTTACAACACCATCATCCCATGTCATGCATGAAATGTCTATGCAAACATGTCATTTAGAAACATAGCTTTACAAACATACAAGTTATTGAAATCAACATAAAACAACATATGAAATAGTGGTTACAATAAAGGTAGGAAACCTACTGAAGAATCACTTCAGCGTCCGTTCTTTCTTAGGCTTTAACCGGTCACGACTCGTTCGTCGTTCAACTTTCGGTACCTTATTATGCAACAATAAGTAAATCATAATCTTATTTACATGTCCATTCACATATGAGACCTAAAACATCTTATAAGTCCTTTTGATCAATCTCTTCATTTGGCTTGTATTCATAGATTTGCCATTGGTCTGTCCAATCTTTAATCCACCAAACTTACTCCATGGGGTTCGCCCATACCTTTGGCCGAACCCAATGGTTCCCTTATCCATTACTACATGGTTCTCCATTAGGGTATTTTAAACCTTTTAAATCAACATAGAACAATTACCAACTACTACTCATAAGCTTAGGCTATTTAACCCATTCATTATGAATTAGCATAAAGTCCAATTCTCCTAATAATCTCTCATCATTTATCATACATCTTAGCCATAAAAACAGCAACCATAATTCTATTTAAAATCACACATGCATCCATAAAATGACCAATGAAAACAGTCCATGGGGTTCGGCCATACTCATGGCCGAACCCTTATGGTTCTTTTGCTCAACAATGTCCTTTATTTACATACTAATTGGCTCTACCCCTTAGCCATGTTAAAACCATAGTTTAGCCATCCTATGGCCAACCCAAAATCAGTAACCTTATCACATAAAAATCTCCCAAAAACAGTCCACAAAGGTCTATGGTTTCCATGTTTTCCAACATGAAAACCAACCCTCTTTTACATGGGGTTCGGCCCTCCATGGTGGCCGAACCCAATGGTTATTCTTACTGTTTTTAAACCTCCAATAATCATGTATAAACAGTATATTAATATCAGGTTTTAACTTTCAAAGAAACCATCCAAAACAGTTCATAACAGTCTATGGTTTCCATGTTTCCCAACATGAAAACCAACACTCTTTTACATGGGGTTCGGCCCTCCATAAAATCCGACCCTTAACTGGCGTCGTGACACTCCGCCCCGATCACATGATTATTATATTTAAAAAAAAAAAATTAAACTCTGAAAATTAGAGTGAAAAGGGCGGGGTGTTACAGTTCAGAAGATTGAATTTACACATGAATAATGCTCCGGACGATTTTAACTGAGAGGAATGAAATTTTACAGTCGTAGCTTCAGTTCAGATCGTCCGGACCATGCTAGTGTATGGTCCGGACGATCTTATATATATTTTTTCGTTAGTTAAGACGATATAATTTACGCATGAAGTATGGTCCGAACGATATTATAGTACGAACAAATGAAAAATGTTCTTATCTTACATCCGGACCACACTGATAAGGAAGGGCAGAATGGTAATTTCCTTCAAAAATTTGAAAACCCGTGTCTGCTGAAAGAAAAATCCCGTGTCTAAATGGCCACCCTATATTATAATTATATTTTAAATTTTAAATTCTTAGCTAAATTCTAAACTAAGAATCTTAAACAAAATATCTGATTAATACTTTCTTTATGCGGTTTTGTGGATAAAATCGTAGGCCGCGAGCTGTGTTCACAAAATTTAATTTTTTTTTTTAAAAAAAATCTTCTTTCAAAATATCAAAATTTAATAATGAAAAATGGATATACTTGAAATATAAAGATATCTTACTATTACTATCTCACATCCTTCCTCATATTTAAATGTTATTTGTAATATTTATATTAATGTTGTTTGAAAAAAGTGTCTCATTTAATATTATTTATAATATTTATATTATATTATTACTTGATTGGCTTTGACCACAGTTGAACCCAGTCGAATCCAAAATGCTTTGAAAACGATTCGTTAGATGGTATCAAAGGAAAGATCTGTGCAATACTTCTCTTGCTAATGGAATCTGGTATGATTTATTTATAATGTTATTTCTGTCTAATGTTTGTAGCTTTGTGAAACACTTCAGATCTTGTGGAATGATGACAGGGATTGAAATCATGTTTTGATTTGGGTATAATAAGATATAATTGTGAGAAATGAAATTAAAGGTTTCTCCGTGCCCAAATCTTTCAATCCATTTAGCCCACTGCAGAATCAACCCTGTTACTTATCGTCTGTTCGCCAAGTACAGTTAAAGCTCGTCTAAGAGACGATCGATCCTGCTCCTGTTGCGTCAGAAAAAATAAAAGGAATATATAGATTTATGAAAATATCATGTTACCACTTTATTGCTTCTGTAAAACCTTTATTTATACCGCAAATTCTCGAGTTTTTTTGCACGATTTACAGCCACACATATATCATATAGCCATCAGTGACGACCCATCCTACACTTAAGATTTATCTGCAAAAACTCTTGGAAGATGAGGGTGAAGAAAACAGAGGAAGGTCGAAAAACAGAGACATGATGTAAAAAGATAATCCAGGAAAAGAAAAGTGGTTGATCCACCCAACCCATTATCAGATCTGCCAACAATAGATGAATGTTCTAATTTAATTTCTTTTCTAACAAAGTAATGATTTGTCATACACCACTTTGTGAGAGACATTTATAAGCTAAAACGTCGAAATTGAAAATATTTTCAACTTCAAAAATTATGAAAACAAAGGCATCAAATTTTCTGAAGTATCTTTGAGAAAAGTCATATAAAAATGAATGAATTTTTAGGTTAGATTTAAAAAAATATATATATAAATATTTTAAAATGTCAACAAAATTGAACTTATTGCTTAAGAAAATAATCTTAGTTCAATCTACCATAAATTTAGATTTTTTTCAACAATTACATTTTAAAATAAGATCTCTTTTGATTTCCCAACTTGACCTTGAAAGAAAAGTAACATAAATATTAAATATTAAATTTGCTAAATATGACACAATACTACTTTTAATATAATTTGTTAAAATAAAAGTACGACATATTGTCTGTCATAGATGTAGTTGATCCTGTAGCATCTGCGACCGTTCTACATCACAAATATAGTAATCTCAATGAATTGAACCTGCTGCCTGAGATATGACCCAAGCTTGGGTAGGCTTCATTTTCATATAACAATTCAATCGAAAGTTATTTTTAAAAGTTTAAAATATTTCATTATAAACCGATTTAAAAGGATATTTTTTTCTCCAATTACTTTATTACCTTTGTTCAATTTGTACTCTTTTCAAACTGTTTATATTATACAGCAGATAAAAAGAAGAGTAGAAATAAATGATCTGAAATTATTGTGGAACCGAGGGTTACTGCCAATGTCATGAATATGGTGATATCTTCAAATTTACCATATTTTTTCAGCAAAATATCGATCATGTGTTAATAATGAGTATTTATCTGTATGACAGTACACTCTTGATAAAATCGCCTTAAAAACACGATAAATGGTAAATTGTAATAAATTATTGATAAATTCCTTATTAAATTTTTTATTTTTTAAATATTATATTTTTGCAGAATTTTTCTATTAATTTTCTGAGAAAAATTCAAAAATTTAAAAATACTTCAATAATACCAATCACCCAAATAAATTAGCACTCCTTCAAACTTTTCAACATGAGATCACGTTAAAAGTCTTCCCCACAATCAAGCATAGGCTAATCAATAGTTGACAGTTCCACTGATTGGAAAGATGAAGAAAATTACAAAGAAATTCTTGCATGTCGTACAATCCAAATTCAAAATCTGCAATAGAAGACTTTCGTCTTTTCAAAATTTATCATTTTCGTAGAAAGTGACTTCCTATGGATTAGATATTCTGATAAATCAATGTCATTTTGAATAGATTTTTGACAAAAATCAATGACGCTCATTTTAATAAGGACAAAATTTGTTAGGAGATAAAGAATAAAATTCTCATTTTACCCCTATCGGTGTACCGTTCATCAAGTACCGGTCTGCCGATATGCAGAACATATACATACAGCAGCATGTTTTCGGTATACTGTTACTTGATGAGTGGTACACCGGTAAAGGGTAAAATAAAAATTTCACTTTATCCCGTGTCTCCTACCCGATTTTACCCGTGTTAGGATGGTTAGTCGAAAATCGATTTGTCCACAAATTACACGTTCGTAAAAGTCGAATATAAATTTACTTATTGAATGGAGCCGACATCGATATTTTTAATAGAAAACTCTAATACTATAGTAATTAGGGCACGAAGCTTTCATAATTTAATATATTTACTAGAAAAACTCACTTTGTTAAATTAAATTAAAAATAATTGTATAATACTACAATAGAAAACAATGAAAATTGGTGTGTGATGTATTATGCTGAGCACTTAGTTATAGTATCCACTAAATAGAGCAATGATAGGTGCACTACAATGCTCATTTGTTTAATATGTGTCCTACAAAGGATTATCGAAATTAAATTAATGAAGTCATGTTTTTAAAATTCATAGAGTTTAAAGATTAAAAAATAGCTTAAACTGATCAAATTTTAGAGAGCTTAAAAAATGTGGTTTGATTGTATCAATGAAAGTAAGTTTGATGGACCACATATTCAAATCAAATGAACGACTTTTCCTATGCACTCCTCACTAATCTATTAGATGGGCCTTACAACTAGGTGCTCAGCGTAACGGGCCGCACACCAATTTACTAGTGATATTCTCTTTTCCTAATGAAAATATAAGATATAATAAAGTTATAATAAAGAAATGTCATTGATTCAATCAACGTGAATTTTGATGTCACATATTTAAAAAAGGCCTTTTTAACAATTTTCAACAGTTAACTCGTGAGGGTACGCTTGATGGTTAAGAACTCCAATAAACTGTGGGAGTTTCTTGATTCAAGTCTCATTCTCAACATATAATAGCCACTTCTTCTAATTTTATCCGGTGTGTAGATAGGGAGGTTTGCACATGCCGTCCAAAGACTCGGTAAGTGGCTTGGATACCTAGAACTTAAAAAAAAAAACAATTTTCAACATATCAATAAACAATTTTCAACATATCAATGACTACTCCATTTGTTAGGGCTCATGCTTATTTGGATGATTGTAACTGTAGTTAGTATGATATTTGGAATGTAGTAGGATTCATTTTATTGACAATGTAATCGGATTTATCCACCTTATGTTGGTTTTAGAATTAGAAATATAGTTATTTATCCTTAGAATTATTTAATTTGTTTGAAGGCTATTTTGATATGTATTTAACTTCATTTTTCTATTTCCTTTTCTAACTTAAAATATTATTTTTCATGATTGATGTTATAACTTCATTGTTGTAATTATTCTTTTAAAATTTTTAGGCAATTTATTTTTAAGCATGACAAGATATTTTGTTATTATGATATTATGTTAATATTATTGTTTAAAACAATATAAATCAGTGGAACCTAATAGTTGAATCTAATTAAATGAATTTAAAAATATCAATTAACAGTTTAATTTTTAGAATATTGGCATGGACGCTACTTCAAATTTAGAAAATCTTTACCTATCAATATCCTTTAAATTGAGAGTTTTGAACCCGAAATGCAGCTTCCTCCTATGCTTAGTTTAAATTATGAGAATGATTAGAATTAAAAAGATTTATACTTGTATAAAAGAATACAAAAAATAAATTTGAGTCAATTACTAAAATTAAAATTCTAAATATTACAAATAATGATTAATTGTAAGATTTACGTTTCTAGATGAATTCCATTAGTGAAAACAACAATATATATAAAAAAAATAAAAAGCATAAATTTTAAATAAAAATTAATTATTCAAGTTATTACAAAACTGATTCTTAACACATAATATCTTGTTGAGATGACATTACTTATGGAAAAAATACTCCTCAAAACACACTTTAAATATGAATTTTATTTCCTTAGTCAAAAGCTACTTGATAAGAGCAATTTGTCAAATTAACCCCTCATCCATCTTATACAAAAGAAATAACATAAGATATGAAAACACGATATGCCACGTACTTCTTTTTTATTCAATTTATATAATTGAAAATCAATTACATGATTGAGTCTCCATGACCAATTTAAAAACCTACTTTAAAAATATTCCAAGAAATCCATCGATCTGGTAAAAGAAGAACGAATAGACAAAAAAAATTCAGTTTTGTAAAAATACAGACAAATATTTTAAAAGTTTACAATAATTTTATTATCTGATAATTTCTCCTAAATTCCTTGATGTTGCTTATCGCTCTATCAGCTGTGAAATCATGAGTGAATATCACTCAGTTGTAATACTTTATCATAATATCAGATTTTATTGATTGAGAATCAATCATACAATCATTTATCATTAATTTTCATGCTCGACAAACCCGAATGACATAATCAGAGGATCTGGATGGATTAATGCTTGAAACATGGATCAATCTTCATGCGGAAATCATAAACACATTAATACAAAACTTACTTGGATCCATTTGAAGAGGAGTGTAAGCTTTAAACTTCCCTTTGATGTCTTGAGGCTTCCTAAAGATCTAACCCTAGAAAAAATGCACGTCCTGGAGTTTCTACCTCTTTCCTCCTTACTGCCCTCTCCCAAATTCTTGAATAGTGCTTAAGTTGATGGATAGTTAATTGAAAGAGATCCTTTTATAGGTAGAGGAAGGACCCCTAAGGCAATTAGAACTTTCCTTCCTACTTCCCATCAAAATAGGAAACTAACCCTCTTTAGAACTCTCCTAAAATAGATATTCATTATCCTAACACAGTTTCCTTGATTTAAGATCCTCTATGTGGAGCTCCAAATCTTTATGTGGGTCATGCTTAGTCTTACATTCTCCCACTTGGCCCACATTTACACTTCATGGGATTTAAAACAAGTATATCATAAGGTGTCCAATAAGTTGTTGTCACGCCCCGACTCTGAAAGTGGGCCCGGAACGTCACTGATTTTTTTTTTTGAAACTACTCAAGAATTCTAATTGGGCCGGATCAACGGTTAGGCCCAAAGGTCACATATGATCTCAACATGTGGACTCAAACACATACCATAAGTCTACCCAAAACAAACATAAACACAAACACACAATTCCATCAACGAATTATTATTACAACACATTCAGAGTAGTTATAGAACACATATCAGTTTAATACATGATATCAACGCAAACTAAGTACCACACACAGTACTTTACATAAACAAATGGTTCAAGGAACCAAAAGACAAAGATAACGGAATTCCCCTCAGTGGGAATCCCAAGGCAACGCAGCAACTTATCTATCCTAAGCTTCATACGGAGGGTTTTCCTCCTCAGGCACATCTCTTGAAATGTGAGTGGTGTGAGCTAAAAAGCCCAATAAAGGAAATATAACAATGTAGTCTAATGAAACATCAGGTTAGTTAAATAATCAACATTTGCAATATGATATCTCATGCTAGTCAAAATAATCTCAACATCAATCAATTACTGCTGTCATCCATCGTAACACCTACATACTATGCTAAGACCATTGTATTAAGTCCCGACACGGTCAAAATATATCCTTACAAGTACATCTCCGGCCCTCACATGGCCGATACTCACACTCCTCAAGTCAGCAACTGTCGACACCCCTAATCTAGTAGACGTAAATCATCTCACACACATGGCCGATATTGGTTCAATAGTCAAGGGCACGTGGAAGCAGTATTACACATCTCATATGATCACATCAAAAATATTTATCATCATCATAAGCACTTCTTACAATAGGGCATCATGTCCGGGCACATGGGTGGGTCCATCAAAACTTGAAACCACTCATTGCTCAAGATTCACCTCATTAAACCTGATTACACCTACTGCAAAGTTAAGTCCCCTCACCGAAATTGTGTGGTATCGTGATCTCTGTTCAACATGCAAACAAGTGTACAATCAATAATAGATTAACATACACAGCATTCCAATCAATACATACAAGTAGTATTTCAAAGCCATACTGTTTTCCCAAAATTCTCCATGGTAAATGGAACTGAGTCTCTTACTTGGTTTCTAACCATTTTAAGTTACAATAATCCACAATATATAATAATAAGGTGCTCAGACCAAATCTCATATTGTCTCCTAGGCATGATCAGATTGACGTATTGAGTTAGGTCTAGATACTCAGGTCACTTCTTGTATTGTTTTCTGGATAGGACTAGATTGACATATTGAGTAAGTCCTCGAGGTCACTCAGTGTCCGACAGATATATAGTCGGCCTGAAAGTGAAGTCACTCAGTGCCCGAAAAATAGAGTCGGCCTGGAAGTGAATACAATAATAATACACTATAGTAATAAGAGAAGAAAGGTTAGTACAAATTTTAAATTATCAAATGGGCACAAACATCACATTTAAAACTTAGGATCTAAACATGCATCATCAATCAATCAAGATTTTACACTAAAAAACTGGGTTCCTCAGAACATGCCTCGGAATCAGGTATTGTGGCTTCGGATCATCCAAACCACTGTGATGGATTATGCTCGTAACGTCCGGAGCAGAGGCGGGAGAACAGTTAGCCTCTGGCCACCTCGGAACTTCGAGCCGAAGCTTGGAACGTCTGAAGGGTCACTTTCGGACCTTCTGAGAGTCGTTTTCCTCCTCTGTTTGCAACAACAGACAGTGACGTCGAACAGAGAGTGAAATACGAATATAGAAACAGTGGGTTTCCTGGATTCGATTTTCACATCCAACCGGTTAGATGAACTCCTCAGTGAGTCCTCTTTCCATAGGGAGTAGTTTAAAACTTTAACAGTGATTAAACCATCGAATTTTAACACCAAAACCAAGCTGATCCAAAATTTTCAAGTTTTTTCTTAAACTTCAAATCCATTTTACTCACTCAAAACTTAGCCAAATTTACTCTTTCTTGATTCTAAACCGATTGAAATTTAAAGAGGAACACAATGGTTACCTTCGCTTCGGTTCTTGAGTTGAAAATCCCGACTTTGAAAAATCTTCCTCTAAGTTCACAGTCAAGAAATTTTTTGGAAAAATAAACAGAGAAGGAGAGCTAGTTTTCACAGAGAGATTGAAGACTGAGATGAAAACTATCTGGGGAGGAAATCAGATGAGAGGAGTGGCAATTTATAGAGGCAATGGGCAATTAGTGAAGGCCACCGGGTCCTGCATGCAGCTGCTGTTGACGTCTGGTACAATAACTGGCAGAAGTTACTGTTGGTTGTAAATAAGTCCTTGCCAACTTCTGGTTTTGCAGATAGGCCAATTTTTTATAAAAATTCGGTTTGTAACTTAAAATATGGTTTAAAAGGCGTAAAAATTTTAATCTAACTTAATAGATAAGTTGGGTTTTAAAACTCTAATCACCATAAAAATTTGGAGATTTAAAGTTCACTAAAAATCATAGATTTAAATGAAATTCATATTTTAACACTATTTACTAAATTTAACTTGTGTTAAATAAAATAAATTAAAATCTTCATTTTTGGGCTTTGAAGAAATAAATTAGACCGCATTAAAATGGTCTAACATAAAATACTTGCCTCAAAATTTTTCTCATTTCTAAAACCAATTAAAAATATTTATTTCTCCCTTTCGAGATTTTAACGGACGGTTTTAAATATCATTTTCTGAAAATAAAATAATTCTGAAATCAGAAATAGGAATCCTTAACTAAGGAAAATAATATCATCCAATAATAATCACATAATGACATAATTAATAAAATAATAACAATGAGTGGTAAATTACCATTTTGCCCCTTCCAGCTGGATGAGCTAGATCATTGAGCTTTCAAACTCAGATTGCGCCACACCTGGGCTTTTCACAAAGTCCTAACTGTAATCTTCGAGATTAACCGGTCTAAGAAGGATTTATTAGACAAAATACGCCTAATTTGGTTCAGGGTATTACATTGCACCCTCCTTAAAGAAATTTCGTCCCGAAATTTAAAACAAACTTGTACCTTTTTGGCCAATGAACAGGCCAGGGTACAGTTTCCGCATCATCGATTCTGGTTACCACGTCTCGTGTTGCACGTCGTGATATTGCCATAACACTCGTACTAGAGGAATAGACTTCCTCTTGAGCTCTTGAGTCCGATGTCCTTATATCTTTACTAGCACTTCTTCGAAAGTTAGGTCCTCTGAGACTTCAATGTTTTCAAAACTTATCACATACAACGGATTAGGCTCGTATTTCCTTAACATAGACACATGAAAAGTACTGTGCACTCTTTCCATAGTTTGAGAAAGGTCCAACTGATAGGCCACTTCCCCTATCCTCTTCAAGATTTCAGAGGGTCCAACATATCGAGGTGATAGTTTTCCCTTGTGTCCAAACCTTTACACTCCATGACGTGGTGCCACACTTAAGAAAACTCGGTCGCCAACTACAAACTCCAAATCTCTTCGTCTTTTGTCAACATAACTCTTTTGTCTGCTCTGGGCTGTTTTGTGACGCTGTCTTATCACTTCAACTTGTTCGGACGTCTCACGCACTAGATCCGGTCCCAAAAGTGCTTTGTCTCCTGCCTCTGTCCAACAAAGAGGTGACCTGCAAGGTCTACCATACAGAGCTTCATAGGGTGCCATCTGTACACTGAAGTGATAACTGTTGTTATACACAAATTCGATCAAAGCTACGTGATCTTCCCAACTTCCCTGCATATCCATAACACAAGCTCTTACCATATCCTCCAAAGTTTGAATGGTTCTCTCTGATTGACCATCTGTCTAAGAGTGAAAAGCAGTGTTGAAGCATAGCTTAGTCCCCAACTCCTCTTGTAATCCCTACCAAAATCTTGATACAAACCTAGGATCTCGATCAGATACAATAGATACAGGCACTCCATGCAATCTGACTACCTCTTTTAAATACAATCTACTTAGAGTAGTCAAGGAATCAGTCTTCTTGATCGGCAGAAAGTGAGCTGCTTTCGTCAATCGGTCGACTATTACCTAAATAACATCGTTCTTCTTGGAAGATTTCGGGAATCCAGTCACAAAGTCCATCATGATGTGCTCCCATTTCCATTCGGCCATTTCTAAATATTGCATCTTTCCACCATGTCGTTGATGTTCCAATAACTTGTTGACAAGTTAGACACTTTGATACAAAATCTGCTACCTCTCGTTTCATACCTTTCCACCAGAACAGTCACCGCAAGTCGTGATATATCTTTGTACCACCAGGATGCACTGCAAGGCCAGAACGATGAAAGTGACAAGCACCTTTCTCCTGCAATCGTCCGACTTTGGTATAAAAGGTCTGTCTCTAAACGTCAGGCCTCCATCCGCCTTGATCTTCAAATCCTCCAGGGTCGCTCCCCCTGAAAGCTGACACGCGAACTCCTTTGTTTCTGGATCGTTCTGTTGTCCTTCCATCACAAATCTAATTACCTCGGGTTGCAGAACCAAACTGTGGATCTCGCTGACCCGTTCCCTTCGATCAACTCCAGATCATACTCTGACAGAACTTCCAACATCTTCCACTGCAAGGATGCCATCCTCACCATGTTGTTATGCGATTTTCTGCTCAAGGCGTCAGCCACTATGTTGGGTTTTCCTGGGTGATAGGAGAGACTGAAGTCGTAATCTCCCAAGTACTCCATCCATCTCCACTACCTCATATTTAAATCCTTCTGAGTGAAGATATACTTGAGACTGTGGTGATCAAAGAATACATTGAATTTCTCACCATACAAGTAATGCCTCCACAACTTCAACGAGAAGACAACGGCTGCCAATTTCAAGTCATGAGTCGGGTAGTTCTGCACTCCTCGATTCCTCGCTTCCTCGCTTCCTGGATAATCTTCGGAAAGCGGCTGAAAACTCTTCCCACGTCATTGGCTCGTGGTTACGAACAAAATTCTTACCTTCCCACCATTCGTAAGCATTCCCCTCCAACTGATACGTCGCCAAAGTTACCCTCAGATCGTCGGCAATGACTAAAGTATTTAGGATCCGGCTAATTTGGGTCAACCAATTCCTCGCTGTACTAGGATCCTCGGTCCCCGAAAAGCTCGTCGGGTTCAGTCGCTTAAACTCTTTTAGTGCCGAGGTGGTTGTCTCTTCTTACGTTCTAACGGGAGGGCATCGCATATTTTCAGCTATTTGCTGGAATGCTTCCATCGCTGCTCGAATGGCTTCATTGGGTAAATCGCAGGGTGGAAGACATGTCCTCCTCCCGCGGCAGTTGTTTCCGTTTCCATTAGGTCCTAACATCTGTTATTTACACTTGTAAATATCACTTAATTATTTAAGAAGCTTATTAAGACAAATCACGAAAGTTGCACAATTCATTAGAAATCTCAAATTCGCATTACAATTATAAGGGTTGGTAGGGTTAGAAAATCCTTCAAAACAACAAAACATGACTCACAACCCTTACAAAATCTCCCATTTCCCCGACACTCTCTTAATATCTCTAGCCTAGTCTTCCCTAGAAGTCCCTGCATCATTACCAAAATAAAAGAAGTTGTCAGGACATGTCGTTGACATGTGCCCCAACACTCCACAAGTCAAATAGGGTATTATCCCTGGTCCCCCAACATAAGGACAGTTAGTCCTTTCGTTCACATGCCTGCGAAGTCCGCAAACAGGGCAAATGACATCAATAGGGTAGGGGCAATAAGTACAGTTGTGCCCATCTTGATTGCACAATTCGCACATATAATCTGTAAGCTCATTCGAGATCGGGGTAGCTGGAGTATACTCGGGCGAGCTTATCTCCCTTACGGATTCTTCTAAGTTTGGGACATCTCACACATTCTCTTCAGGTACAAAGGCTGGAACCACTCCTACAACTTCGGGTGATTCTACTTCCATGTCCTCACTAGGTACAACTCCATCAATGAAGGTCAGCACGTTGGAATCGTTTGAAGAAGAAACCAGATCTATAGGATAACTAGGGGTCCCTCTGTCCCACAACTCGATATACTCTACATTGCTTGACATATCTGTATCACAAAATAGAAGACTGTCAAGGAAAATTGCAGTTCTAATCCAAAAATAAGTCCAATTATGATGTAACCCCTCATAGTCCTAGAGTTTGAGCCGAAGCTCTGATATCAAGCTGTCACGCCCTGACCCGAAAAGTGGGCCCAGAACGTCACTCACTGATTTTTATTTTTTTCAAACTAAACTCAATAATTCAAACTGGCTCGGATCAACGGTTAGGCCCAAAGGTCACACATAATCTCAACATGTGGACTCAAACACATACCATAAGTCTACCAAAAATAAACATACACATAAACACACAATTCCATCAACGAATTATTATTACAACACAATCAGAGTAGCTATAGAACACATAGCAGTTTAATACATGATATCAACGCAAACTAAGTACCCCACACGGTACTTTATATAAACAAATGGTTCAAGGAACCAAAAGACAAAGATAGCGGAATTCCCCTCAGTGGGAATCCCAAGGCAACACAGCACATTATCCATCCTAAGCTTCATACGGAGGGTTCTCCTCCTCGGGCACATCTCCTGAAATGTGAGTGGTGTGAGCTAATTAGTCCAGTGAAAGAAATATGACAATGCAGTCTAATGAAACATCATGTTAGTTAAATAATCAACATTTGTAATATGATATCTTATGCTTGTCAAAATAATCTCAACATCAATCAATTATTACTGTCATCCATCGTAACACCTACATACTTCGCTGAGACCGTTGTATTAAGTCCCGACACGGTCAAAATACATCCTTGCAAGTACATCTCCGGCCTTCACATGGCCAATACTAGCACTCCTCAAGTCAGCAACTGTTGACACCCTGGTCAAATAGACGTACACCATCTCACACATGACCGATATTGGTTTAATAGTCAAGGGCACGTGGAAGCAGTATTACACATCTCATATGTTCAACATCATAAACATTTATCATCATCATAAGCACTTCTTACAACAGGGCATCATGTCCGGGCACATGGGTGGGTTCATCAAAACTTGAAACCACTCATTACTCAAGATTCACCTCATTAAACCTAATTACACCAACTGCAAAGTTAAGTCCCCTCATCAAAATTGTGTGGTATTGCGGTCTTTCTTCAATGTACAAACAAGTGTACAATCAATAATAGGTCAACATGCACAACATTCCAATAAATACATACAAGTAGTATTTCAAAGCCATACTGTTTTCTCAAAATTCTCCAAGATAAATGGAACTGAGTCTCCTACTTGGTTTCTAACTATTTTAAGTTACAATAATCCATAATATATAATAATAAGATGCTCAGACCAAATCTCATATTGTCTCCTGGGCATGACCAGATTGACGTATTGAGTTAGGTCTAGATACTTAGGTCACTTCTCGTATTGTCTTTTGGATAGGACCTGATTGACATGTTGAGTAAGGCCTCAAAGTCACTCATTGCCCGACAGATATAACGTCGGCCTAGAAGTGAAGTCACTCAGTGCCCG
Organism: Chimonanthus salicifolius; assembly: GCA_013350335.1. NCBI lineage: Eukaryota > Viridiplantae > Streptophyta > Magnoliopsida > Laurales > Calycanthaceae > Chimonanthus > Chimonanthus salicifolius. The sequence continues at coordinate 53,218,546 of CM023532.1, forward strand.
ACAAATAGAGTCAGCCTGGAAGTGAATACAATAGTAATACACTATAGTAATAAGAGAAGAAGGGTTAGTACAAATTTTAAATTATCAAATGGGCATAAAAATCACATTTTAAACTTAGGATCCAAACATGCATCATCAATCAATCAAGAATTTATACTAAAAAACTGGGTTCCTCGGAACATGCCTCGGCACCAGGTATTGTGGCTTCGGATCATCCGAACCACTGTCTAAAGTAGTCCACAGACTTCAGAACTTGGGCCTGTCTTCTGACCGTCCGAAGGTCAGATATCGGATCGTCCGAAGGTCCTTCCAAACCGAAAAATAGAAAACAGATCTTCGGTGGGTCTCGGTGTGTATCGGATCATGCCGAGGGAAGCTCGGATCGTCTGCGAGGGTTCGGTCCTTCCGAACATGCTCGGAACGTCCGGAGCAGAGGCGGGAGAACAGTTAGCCTCTGGCCACTTCGAAACTTCGGGCCGAGGCTTGGAACGTCCGAATGGTCACTTTCGGCCCTTCCGAAGGGGGTTACCCTCAGACCGTCCGAAGCACAACTCTCAGACCGTCCGAGAGTCGTCTTCCTTCTCTGTCTGCAACAACAGACAGTGACGCCGAACAGAGAGTGAAATACGAATCCAGAAATAGTGGGTTTCCTACATTCGGTTTTCACATCCAACCGGTCAGATGGACTTCTCAGTGAGTCTTCTTTCCATAGGGAGTAGTTTAAAACTTTAATAGTGATTAAACCATCAGATTTTAACACCAACACCAAGCTGATCCAAAATTTCTAAGTTTTTTCTTAAACTTCAAATCCATTTTACTCACTTAAAACTTAGCCAATTTTACTCTTTCTGGATTCTATATCGAATGAAATTTAAAGAGGAACACAATGGTTACCTTCGCTTCGGTTCTTGGGTTGAAAATCCCGACTTTGAAAAATCTTCCTCTAAGCTCATTGTCAAGATTTTTTTTGGAAAAACAAACAGAGAGGGAGAGCTGGTTTTCACAGAGAGATTGAAGACTGAGATGAAACCTATCTTGGGGAGGAAATCAGATGAGAGGAGAGACAATTTGTAACGCCCTGTCCCGCTACAGCGCGTTCTCTCCGAAAAGCTTCAAAACATGACCAAGGAATGAATAACGGGCATTTTTTTTTTTTTTTGAAACGGGGTAATTACCACCTGCTCAACAATTTGATAAACACCAAAACCAACATAAGAGCAGAACAAAAAAACCATCGACCGTTCAACATAATCATACATTCATCCAAATAAAACATGTGATAATGAGCCCATATAAACAATAGTCTCTCAAAACTAGAGCATAAACATAATATGGGATATTTAACTATTGATACTCCTCTCTGGGTACCTCTTCAAGGGGACCCGCCTGGCCCCTCTGCAATCAGGGTACCTGAACGGTGAGCTAACCAGCCCAATGAAGAAAATAATCATATCACATGTCAGCGACAACATATATAACATGTATGAGGAAAAAGATGGACATCTCGTAATAAAATGAATGTCTACGCACAAGAGTGCTCAATTATACAACTAATCAGTGATCCCACCGACTATTCCAAAACATCATCCCCATAACTTCAACTATCCTCCTCCAACTCCGGTCTCCCTACCAATACAAATGGGAGACCTCATAACACAACTGTCTCAACCGCAGGAATGCAACGGGGAAACCCGCATCTCCCTATGGGGGTCTCTACCGCCGGAGCGTAACAGAGAAATCTTCCCGACAACCAAACTCATCACATCATCATAAACATATAGACATGTTAATAGTTCCTCCATCTAAACACCAACAGTGCGTTGTTCGTTCTGGGCTACCCCCCATGCATACGCACGATATCATGATCATATATAACAACATAAGTATATAGCAAAATCTCAAAACACAAATCCATATACTCATCATGATCTCATTCACATATTATAAATAACACTCATCATGATGCCAACAAGGCTCAAGCATCACATCCAAAATCCAGACACATATCTCACTTTCAGTTTAAATGCATTCACATGTTATAATTAAATGAACAACATGTTATCATTAAATCCATAACATCATGTTCGACATCCAACGCATGTATTATTCTCGTCATAAAATCATTCACATGTTATAGCTAAACACACATGTTATCAATAACTTTCAAGCATCATGTTCAATATTCATTTGTCCGATCAAAACTTTCCATTTAGTCGCATATAGCTAACATGAGTGCACTTGAAAGGATCCCTTGCCACAGATTCATTTAACGGTTCCCTTACCGAGTGGCTAAATAAACGAAGGGCCTCACTCAAGTCACTTCATGTCCAAGGTTGAAGGTTAAAAAAAAAAATGCAAATGCATGCTACCAGTGATAAGTCCCCTCACCTGAGTGTGTTTTCAAAATCCATACGATGAAAATAAGTCGAAGGGTTGAAGGAAGCAATGCACGGGTTCAAGGTCGAGACATGCTGAAAATGGATCTACAAAAGGGCTGGAACCGAGCTGAGAGAGATCCAGAAACACTCTAGAAGCGATCCCCAAACAGGTCCAAAAACAAGTCTGAAATGGGCCCGAAACGGACTTGGGCAGGGCCAACCTGAACTGGGCCGGACCAAGAAACTGAGTTGGACTTTCACTGGAACGAAGGAGCTGGGCCGGTCTGTTGGGTCTGGAAAAAGGGCAGGACTCAAATGGCTTGGGAAACTGGGCCTGAAGTGGATTGGGCTTGGTTCCAACTAAAGTGGGCCTGAAACGAGTTGGGCTTCAAGCTACTGGGTCGGACCAAGTTGGGTTCAGCTGAGCGAGTCTGGCTGGGTCGAACATGGGAAAAATGGGATCCAAGGATTGTGGATTAGGGTTTCTTGGACGGAGGAGGGGAAGAGTAAGAGAAGATGGAAGGATGGCGGCGGGTTTAGGGTTTCAGCAAGAGGGAAGGAGAGGAGAGAAAGGCATCGTCCGAGAAGGGCGTTTAGGGTTTCGGTCGAGGAAGGAGAGGAGAGAAGAGAGGGAAAAGGCAAGGCGAAGGGGGGCGACGGCTCACACTAGAGTATTAGGGTTTTCAGTAAGGGAGATGAGGAAGAGATGAGGAAGGAGAGAGAGAGAGAGTGAATCTCCCCAAGGGGGGGAAGCGGCACTGTAGCTGGAATGCTACAGTGTTGCGGGAAGAAGAAAAAATATAAAGGGGGAGGGCCCCTTTTAGGGTTTTGATTTTTTTTTTTTTTAAGATATTTAAATATATTCATAAACTATTTAAAAAAAATATTTAAGAACCCACAAACTCTTGAATTATTTTATCTCATTTTTTTTTTGAAACCATTTAGCTCAAGCTATAATATTATATAAAAAATATTATTAGTAATTATTTCATAATTTCAGTCATTTACTATTTTATTTTAAACTTTTAAGAAAAAAAAGTCTCGAATCGAGTGAAAATAGAGTTTCAAAACTCACACTATTTTAACAGAAAGTGATTTCAAAACCCGAGAAAATCCAAAGTCGAACCTCGAGAGAGAAATACGTGTGATTTTTCAAGTATTTTTCATGACATAATATACAATAATTCAAAATTACTGAAATGCCCTTCGAGGTCCCGAACTCGAAACCAGGCAAACTAGGGCCCACCACGGAGCCCACACCCTACTCACTGCTACCGCAGTCCCGAAAACAACTCAGAGATCTGAAAATCTCAAAGAAAAATGAACAAAATAGGAACGGGTCATTACACAATTTATAGAGGCAATGGGCAATCGGTGAAGGCCAGCTGGGTGCTGCATGCAGCTGCTGCTGACGTCTGGTACAGTAACCGGCAGAAGTTACTGCTGGTTGCAAATAAGTTCCTGCCAAATAGGCCGATGTTTTATAAAAATTCAGTTTTTAACTTAAAATATAGTTTAAAAGACTTAAAATTTTTAATCCAACTTGACAGATATGTTGGGTTTTAAAAACTCTAATCACCATAAAAATTTGGAGATTTAAAGTTCACAAAAATTATAGATTTAAATAAAATTCATATTTTAATACTATTTACTTAATTTAACTTGTGTTAAATAAAATAAATTAAAGTCCTTATTTTTGGGGTTTGAAGAAATAAACTAGTCCGTATTAAAATGGTCTAACATAAAATACTTGCCTCAAAAATTTTCTCATCTCCAAAACCAATTAAAAATATTTATTTCTCCCTTTTGGTGTTTCGACTGCCTGTTTTAAATATCATTTTCTGAAAATAAAATAATTGTGAAATCAGAAATAGGAATCATTGATTAAGGAAAATAATATCATCCAATAATAATCACAAAATGACATAATTAATAAAATAATAACAATGAGTGGTAAATTACCATTTTGCCCCTTCCAGCTGGACGAGCTGGATCACTGAGCTTTCAAAATCAGATTGGGCCACACGTGGGCTTTTCACAAAGCCCTAACTGTAATCTTCGAGATTAACCGGTCTAAGAAGGATTTATTAAATTAAATACGCCTAATTTGGGTCAGGGTATTACACTTATATTCAGCACTATAATACGGTCAACATCATAATGCTAAAACTAAACAAACCACAAGCTTGAGCAATGATGGTTGCACGTCATCTTATCCCGACTTGGTCCCTTCCATCACTACAACACAAATGACCTACCTAGCGTAGCCCTTAAGTAAGAGATTTTCATAATGGTCCACATAAGTGTCATAACATATTGACTATTCATGTTAGTGATAAAACAAACACACATAATGTATATACATAACCATAATAAACATGAAAAAAATCAGAAACGCATTCATGAGTATTCAAATGTCAAATTGTGCACATTTATTCTTAGTGCAGTCCAAAATTCATAATTACATTATAATAGATTACGTTCAAGACCTATTTTATTGGCATTTTCCTTAGAGGCCTTTATAGGTAATCCTTTCGTCAACGAATCTATCATCATAGGTAAAGTACTTATGTTCTCAATAGACACCATCTGTTTCTGACCTTCTTCTTTTACGACAACGTACTTCAATTTCATGTGTTTTGATATATTCGAATACTTGTCATTCTTAGAGAAGAATATTGCTGCAGGATTATCACAGTAAATTCTCAGCGGCTTGGCAATGTTAGCGACAATTTCAAGTCCTGAGATAAAGTTCCACAGTCACATTCCTTGAACAGTGGCCTCATAGCATGCCACAAATTTTGTTGATTGACGTTGCAGTGATAGTCTGTTTGGTGCTTTTCTATGATATTTCTCCGCCAGACATAAGGAACAAATAGCCAAACGTTGACTTTCTATTATCAATGCAACCGCCAAAATCCGAATTTAAGTAACTAATGACCTCGAGATTATCGGACCTCTTAAACATGGACATAAAGTCTTTAGTACCTGGTAGATACCTCATTACTTTCTTTGCAGCTGTCTAGTGATCTATTCTAAGGTTGCTTTGGTATCTACCCTGCACACTGATAGTAAAGCTAATATCGAGTCTGGTCCAGGTTTGAGCATACATTAAGCTACCTACAGCTGAGGCATAAGGTATTCCCTCCATTTGTTTTTTTTCAAGTTCATTCTGAGGACATTGCTTTAAGCTAAATTTATCTCCCTTCTGAATAGGGGCATCTTAATAGGAACAATTATGCATACCGAATCTCTCTGAGATTCTTTATATGTAGCCTTTCTGAGACAGTCCTAACATACCACGTGTTCTGTCACGGAATATTTCTATTCCAATCACGTATGTTGCCTCTATCATATCCTTCATTTCAAAATTGTTAGAGAGAAACTTCTTGGTTTCGAACATCATACCAAGATCATTAGTGGCAAGCAAAATGCCATCAACATACAATATCAGAAGGATAAACTTACTCCCATTGACGTTCAGGTATATACACCAATCAAAGGTGTTTTCCTTAAAATTAAAGGAGGTAATGATATCATTGAACTTAAGGTACCATTGTTTGGAGGCTTGTTTAATGCCATAAATTGATTTCTTTACTTTGCATGCCATATGTTCCTTACCCTCTACGGAGAATCCTTTAGGTTGTTCCATTTACACTTCATCTAAACTACCATTCAAAAATGCGGTTTTAACATCCACTTGGTGTAGTTCCAAATCATAATCAGCCACTAAAGACATAACGATTCTAAAAGAGTCCTTCCTGGATACAGGAGAGAAGTTCTCTTTATAATCAATGCTATCTTTCTGAATAAACCCTTTGGCCACAAGTCTGGCTTTATATCTTTTGATATTGCCCTTGGATTCTCGTTTGGTCTTAAAGACCCACTTACATCCAACTTTCTTATACCAATGAGGAAATTCTACTTGATCCCAGACTTCATTCTGGGCCATGGACTTTAGGTCGTCTTTCATGACATCTAATCACTTGCTAGAATCATCACATTCTATGGATTTTTCATAAGTGACCGGATCCTTAATAGCCCCTAAATCGTAATTCGATTCTTCTAGATATACCACATATTCATCTGAAATAGCAGGCCTCCTTTGCCTTTCAGACATTTTTAATTTTATTTCTTGTGGTTGTTCCACAATCGGTTCATTATTGGTGATGGTCTCATCATGGAGTGATTCGTCATTTAGGTGTTGTCCATTAAGTTGTTCAGTGATATTGTAACACCCCGGATTTTCAATTTATTATTTTGTATCAAAATAATCCAATTAATTTTTGAATATTAGTTATGGATCTTAAATTGGGTAATGAGTTGGGTCATTGGCCCAATTAGAACCCAATGGTTTTGGAATTAGTTTCAATAAAAATTAAATGGAGTTGAATTAATTTAGTAATACATTAAGTCTAAAATTAAATAAAAGGTTGCATGGCCGTGTATGAGGATTTGCAAATCTATGCACATGGCTGAAAGGTATCTATTCTTTGAATAAAAACGGCAATGCATATTTTATCTAGGACTATCCAAAGTGGGAATCATTTTGCACGACAATTACTATCTTCTAAGATAGGACCGTGTGGAGTTTATTAAGAGGGAAACACAAGGGCACACGGCATAAGGGATTGTTTATCTAAAGTACCATTTAACTTGGGATCAAGAGGGAGTAATAAAAGAAGAAGCAAGAGGGGCACACGGCTTACACTTACTCACCATAGCCGAATTTTATCCCTCTCTCAAGTCTTGTTCACGGCAAAGCGAAGAAGAAGAGAAGGCAACCGGTTAGTATTTTATTTGATAAATTTGTTTTAAAAGAAAAGAACCATAGGGTTCGGCCAAGGTGTATGGCCGAACCCCATGGAAGAAGAATGGGAGATGATTGGAGTATCAATTAATGAATGATGAACCATAGAGTTCGGCCATGTGGTATGGCCGAACCCCATGGAAGAACTTTGATGATTCTTTTAATGGAAGGTCTTCGGTTATATTTATGGGTTCAAAACCATGAAAGAATACTGATTTAATGTATGGATTTTAGTGATGGAAACCTTGGATGGTTAGGTGTTTTTAATTGGATTTAAAAGAGGGAATATGGAACCATAGGGTTCAGCCATAGTGCATGGCCGAACCCCATAGAAGGTGATTGGTTAATTTTAAATAAGAGTTTGATGTTAATGTTATGTGATTTTGAATGGATTAAATGGAAGATCAATGATTAGTAATTTTTAAAGGGAGGATCTTGAACCATAGGGTTCGGCCATGGTGTATGGCCGAACCCCATGGAAGTTGTCATTAAATTAGAAAGGATCTAAAGATAGAAAGTGAATGGAAAAGGGTTGGATTGCCTCTATGGGTGAGGTTCGGCCATGGTGTATGGCTGAACCCCACTAGAGTTTATTTATGGAAGTTGGTTGCTAAATTTGGAAAGCTTCTAAATATGGATCTTCTAATTATGGACTATTGATTAAATGAAAACCATTAAGGAACATTGTTTGGGTTAATAAGTTTAAAAAGGGTTTTAATGGATAATCTCTATGAGTTAGGTTCGGCCATGATGTATAACCGAACCCCACTAGGGTTTATTTTATGAAGGATGCTTCTTAATTTAGAAAGTTTTTAATAATGGAAGCTTGGAGGAATATTGCTCATGTTTTATGGAAGATGTTACTATTTTTAGTAAGTTACTAATTATGGATCATGTTGGGACTAAGGAATCAATTATGGAATTAATATGGTGATTGATTAAATTGGAGGATACAAATGTATGTTATCGGATTATTGGTTATGTAAGCCATGGATGGCAAAGTTGTGAATTTCTAGAAATATTGGACATAGGGTTCGGCCATGGTGTATGGCCGAACCCCATGAAATATTTATTGGACTATGTGTTTGGATTAAAGAAGTATGTAAGGATTATTTTGGAACCTAAGCAAGGAAAATGACTATGGATATCTATAATGGCAATTTGGTAAATAAGTGAAAAAAATGGTAGACCATGGGTTCGACCATGGTGTATGGCCGAACCCCATGGGGATTGGTTTATAGACTTAAAATATTGTAAATCAAGTGGGACTTGGTTTTGATTAATTGTTATATTATAAGGTAACGGGACCTCACAAGGTGTTTACGATCGTGAGCGGTTACCGGACGAAAGATCAAGGACACGTTAGCGGTCTTTGGTAGGATTCCACCTCTTTGAAACCATGGGTCTATGTACATTGTGTTTATCTTATTTTTGATGAATTTATGCTGGAAATGATATGTTTTAAATGATGATTTTTAAATGCTATGTTTATATGAGGAAATAGCATGTGTTTTAATATGATTTTAAATGCTATGTTTATGTTATAAAATAGCATGTGTTTCATTGGCATCTCATGCGTGGCATGGGGTGAAAGATTTGTAACCGGAGGGTCCACACTCCGTCGGGGCGTCCGAAAAACCTATGTGGGGTACCTTGATGTGCTTTTCCATCAAGAAGAAACTGGAGGGTCCACACTCCGTTGGGGCGTCCGAAAGACCTATGTAGTGGGTACTTTTATGTACATGTGATGTGTGGGATTCATTGCATTTGTTATCATTGCATGGCATGGTTTATATAATTTTTGACATTACGATATTATTATATATGTTTTGTACTGACCATGTGTTAGCCGTAACTGGAATACCTACTAGGCGCGTTGTTCTAACGCCCTACTTCTACCCTAGTTGATGACACAAGAAATCAGGGGAATGATGAACGAAAGACGGGCCAGGCATAGGAGCGTGGATGATTTAGTTTATATTTTTAATAAAGTTACTTACGGACATGTATTTGAGTAACTAGTTTTCGGTCATGTAATAACTTAGATGGTTGGATTGGATAATTATGATATTTTAATTATGGATAAGGACTTGACGTACTTTGTTATCTGAATGGAATAAAACTTGGTTCTGTTATGATTCCGCAATTTTGATGTTATTTATTCCGCATGTTTATATTGTTATGTGTGAACCATTCTCGTGGACTTAGTCCATGCACATATTGGGTTGGCCAGTTAAGGGTCGGACTTTGGAAGTTCGGACTTAGCTCGCGTCGTGACGTCCCGCTCTCTATCGCTCTACTCTGTTATAAAAAAAAAATAGACTCTGATTTACGGAAAGAAGCGAGTGAAAAAGGGTGGGGCATTACAGATATTAGGGATAACACATTCTAAAGTTACGGGTCTAGGGACTTGTGCCATCACTTCTTGCACATTAACATTTCTTATTATGTCACTCCCAAATGGATGTTAAAAATTTCTTGGTGTGTTTGGTCTGCTTACCCTTAATGCATTCCACACACACTCACTTAACTCATTAAAGTCAAGATTCAGGAGAATCCCATCTTTTATCAGTTTTTCAATTCTTTCACAGGATATATGTTCTAAACGTTTATGCCACAAGATAGAGGAATTTTCATTAATTAACCCACGCTTAATACTAACATTACGATGCAGGGTTATGAGAGAATTAGCAAAGGAGTTGTAACGCCCTGCCCTTTTTCACTCGCTTTTTCCCGTAAATTCAGTGTGTATATATATATATATATATATATATATATATATATATATATATATATATATATATATATTGTAACAGAGTAGAGTGATAGAGCGCAGGACGTCACGACGCGAACTAAGTCCGACCCTTAACTGGCCAACCTTATGTGTGTATGGACTCAGTCCAATAAAATGGTTCACACATAGCAATATCGGCTTGCGGAATAAAATCATAAAACTGCGGAATCATAATTATCAAAATACGAAATCATATTAGAACCAAGTTCTAATCCATTCAGATAGCAAAGTACATCATAATCATCAAACCAAAACATTCAACCATCTAAGTTATTACATTCCGGAATCCAAATACTCAAATACAAGTTCATGAGTAATTTATTTCAAAACATATCAACTAGATCTTCCAAGCTCCTATGCCTGGTCCATCTTAGGTTCATTGTTTCCCTGATTACCTATGTCACCAACTACAGGGTAGAAGTAGGGCGTTAGTACAACGCGCCCAGTAGGTATTCCAATTACGGCTAACATATGGTTAGTACAAAGAATATCATATAACATAGTGATATCAAAAACCATATAAATCCATGCCATGTAATGATGACAAATATGCAATGAGTCCCACCCATCACCTGTACATAAAGTGCCTACCACATAGGTCTTTCGGTCGCCCCGACGGAGTGTGGACTCTCCCCGATCTTCTTGATGGAAATCACATCAAAGTGTTGCACATAGGTTTTTCGGACGCCCCGACGGAGTGTGACCCCTTTGGTTATAAATCCTCCACCCCATACCATGCATGAGATGCCAATGAAACACATGCTATTTTATAACATAAACATAACATTTAAAAAAATCGTAATTTAAAACACATGCTCTTTCCTCATATAAAACACATGCTCTTTCCTCATATAAACAGAGCATATAAAATCAACCTTTGAAACATAATCAATACATGCTATTTACAACATGAACATAGCATTTAAAATCCATAAATAAAGCATATCTTTTGAAACATATTTTCATCAAACATAAGATAAAACAAAGTACATAATCCATGGTTTCAAAGAGGTGGAATCCTACCTAAGACCGTTCACAAGTCCTTGCGTTTCCGTCCAAGATTCGATCACCGATTGCGCACCGCTTGCGAGATCCTGTTACCTTATAATATAATGATAATCAACACCAAGTCTCACCTAATTATAAGGTTCTACGTCCATAAACAAAACCCCATGGGGTTCGGCCATACACCATGGCCGAACCCATGGTTTACCATTTTTCATACATATTTTCAAAAATGCCACTGTTGATAATCCTAGTCCCTTTTCTTGCTTAGGTTCCAAGTTATCCATTCAAGCTTCCAAGGTACATAATCCCATAAAATAATTCATGGGGTTCGGCCATACACCATTGTCGAACCCAATGTCCAATATTCACTCATATTTACCAAAATGCCATTGGTTTCCTCTTTCCTTTAAATCTTCCATAATTAGACCTTAAAATTTTCACTAACCAAATAAGTCCATCCAACACAACTCATGGGGTTTGGCCATACATCATGGCCGAACCCATGGTTCTCCTACTTTGGTATTTTAATTACATTTTTGCCATTCCTTTCTCCATCAATTCATATCATACATTGTATCCTTTATTTTATTTTAAAACTACACATAACCTAACTCATAATGTAGGTTCATAATCTGATTCATAAATCAACCCTTAAACCATGAATTAAAGATACCTTTAATCCCTTAATTTAAGCCATGGGGTTCGGCCATACACCATGGCCGAACCCTATGGTGTATAATTTCTAATTAATCTCCCCCTTTCTATAATTGGAAGGTCTCCAAATTTAGATTTCACCTTCCAAGAATAGAACTTCCCTTTCTTAATCTCCCCTTCTATCATTAGAAGGTTTCCCTATTTAACTTACCAAAATATCAACCTCCTTCCATAAATGGAAAGTTTTCTAAAAATAACTCTTCCTTCCATTTTTAACCTAAGGTCCACATTTAGAAGGTTTCTTAATTAAACACCAACCCTTCTATGATTGAAAATCATATTCCATAAATAACAAGATTTCCAAAACTAAACCCTAGAGGGGTTCGGCCATACATCATGGCCGAACCTCACTCATGGCAACCAATCCATTCATTTAAATTAGGTTCCATAATCAAGCCTTACCTTCCATTCTTGGGATGGTTTCCATAAATAATCTTCATGGTTTTTAAGTAGATATTTTCTAATTTTAATATCCACTTCCAAGAATAGAAACTTTCCTAATAAGCAACCTCCTTTCCATATTTGGAAACACCTTCCAAAATTAGATTGCTTTTCCATAATTAACAACTTCTTCCATAAATGGAAAGTTTCCAAATTTAGTAGAACTCCTTCCAAAATTAGATGCTTTCCAATTTAGCAAACCCTTTCCTTAATTAAAAATTTTCTATTTTAATCTCCATTCAAAATCTACCCCATGGGGTTCGGCCATACACCTTGGCCGAACCCTATGGTTCATGATCTTAGCCATTGGTTTAGATCCCATCAAAACCGATCATCACTTCCATAAAAAGTTTGGTGGGGTTCGGCCATACACCATGGCCGAACCTCACCTCTTCCTTTTATTATTTTAGATCCAACCATTTAGCAATCTAGAAATCATGGTTCGGCCATGCCAAGGCCGACCCAATGTCCATCCAATTTTTCCTTTAAATATTAACAACTCTTCCATGGATTTTTCATCATTCAAATTTGTTAATCTAAACCATAAATCCCCATGGTTTTCATTATTCAAACCATCATGAAATAACTATGATTTTTCATGATCCAAAATCTAAAAACATAACCCAATGAATGAATCAAAACATACCACGGTTTTCAATCTTTAAAACCAATAATTAATCATCTCTTTCCATGGGGTTCGGCCATGCACTATGGCCGAACCCTATGGTTCTTTCTTCTCTTTTTAAACCATTAACCCATCTCCAATTTTTCTCCATGGGGTTCGGCCAAACATCATGGCCGGACCCTATGGTTCTTTACTTCAAAATAATTTTATAACATTCAACACTTAGATACTAACCTCTTCCTTGCTTTTCTAATCTTTCTTTTCCTTTCTCTTTGATTTTCTCCAAACAAGAACTCCTTCTTGTTGCTGCCCTTTCTTCTCTTGCTATTGCCGTGTATGAACCTTGAGAGATTGAGAGAGATATGAGGTTGTAAAAACCGTGTACCCCCTTTGGGTCTCTCCTTTTATTAGTTTTCCTTAATCCAATATTAGAAATTGTTTTTTAGATAAGCAACCCCCCTCCTTGGCCGTGTGCCCCTTGCTTTATCTTGCCATGGCCGACTTCCCTTACCTTATTAAGACCTTCCTTTAATTCTTATTTAGCATGTACCATGCGCATAATCTCAATTATAATCTAAGGGATCTTTTCATTTAATTAAAGACAATGTACATTCCCTTTTAAAAATATCCCATGCGCATAATATGAGTAGCATTATCTAAATTTCGACCATGCTCAATCTTTTAATTATTTGTTAAATATTTCATCCCTTTTGAAAATATTCTAGTATATCATTTGTGGATTTAAAATCCCACATATCTTTCATGCGCATAATGTATGGATTTTCACATTCAAATTTCGGCCATAATATCTTTTATCCAAAATTGGATATGATTCATCACTAATTTAATCCTACCCATTTAAATTTTAATAAAACCAATTCCACCATTGGTTGGGTCCTAATTGGGTCATGGCCCAATTCCTTATCCATATAAGATTTAATTCTAAAATTCATAATTAAAATTAAATAAATAATAAACTGAAAACCCGAGGTGTTACAGGAGTCATCAAGCTTTAAACGGTAACGGCTATCAATTAATAATCCAGACCTAATAAAAGAAAAATCCTTAAATAAACTGAGTGCATTATTTCCAAATTTATAGTAACAACCATTAACATCAAGTTTGGAAATTGAAATAAGGTTTTTTAGCAACAGAAAGAACATAAAGACAATCAAGTAAGTAGCCAGTGTCGAAGAAAAGACGGTTAATCCCGATAGCTTCAACTGGCACCTTTTGTCGGCTTCCCATGTAAACGAGGGCTTTATTTGGGTCCGTGGTCCGGGTCGTAAGATATCCCTACATCGTATTAAAAAAGTGAGTTGTAGCCCCAGAATCAAGTCACCAAGTATTATAGGAAACTTTAGTGAGATTAGATTCAAAACATATAGAAATGGAATAGTTACCTTTCTTTTTGAACCACGCTCTTATTTTATGACAGTCTTTCTCGAAGTGCCATTATTTCTTGCAAAAGTGACACCTCACACTACTTGTCCCCTGATTTTGAGTCCCGCAAGACGTACTTGGCTTATTAGATTTCTTTCCGGCTTTCTAAAATTTCTTGGGCTTCAATCCTCTTTTCTTACTGGGTCCTTGATTTATCAGATGGAGTGAGTGATGTCCAATTTGTTTAAGTCTATTCTCCTCTTGAATCAACATGCTTAACAGTTCATTTACTTTCTATTTATCTTTCGTAGTATTGTAATTTATCTGAAAGTGCCCATACTGAGGAGGCAGAGAATTCATAATTAATTGGATAAGAAAAGTATCATCAACACTCATCCCTACATTCTTCAACTGAGAAACAATATTTGTCATCTTCGTTACGTGCTCATACATGCCACGACTTCCATTGAACTTAATGATGATCATCCTGGCCATAAGCGTCCCTGCTAAGGACTTGTCCGTTGTTTTGAATTTATTTTCAACATTTTGGAGGTATTCCTTAGCACTTTCAGTTTTGGGTGGTAAAGTCTTGATATTATTTCCATTTGGAGAAATTAAGTCCAGTCAACATAGCGACAGATCAAGCTTACGCATGTAGTCTAATAGGGAGAGATATTGTAAAAATTACATAATTTCATGCTCACTTACATAGTGCTATGAGTTAAACTTTTATTGAAACACACAAACAATCAACATTAGCAAACAGTGCTACCGGGATCCACCTTTGGGTGATCTAATGGTACACCATTTCATTATGGTGATTCACAGTCACCGATAGGAGTGACCAACAAAGTACAAATGATCAAGTACCGCCTTCACCTTGGGTATCCGGAAAAATATCAACCATAGGTACCCACCAATCATCCTATCCCAACCCGTTGACCACTCGGAACGGTGCACCTTTGGGCCAACCTAATATGTCTGTGATTAGGGATTGTTATTCGTAAAGTCATCATTATCCAACACTTGGGAAGAGTATTGAAACACAGTTATATGGCCTAATGTCCAAACACATTCTGATTGGGCCATTATGGTGACTAACCAAATCATATTATAATATGGTATTAGGACAAAGAATAATGACTTTAATCATTAGTGTAAATTGATTTGCCAAAAACATAAGAGGAAAATCTATAATTCTTAAAATCCATAAAATCATAAGGTTACTAACACTCTGGCCGATTGATCGCAGCTTTAAGTGCCGACATGTCGTTAGTGGCGATGTGTCGATCTGATTTTGTTGAGCACTAAAATATTACATTTTTACCCTTGATTATTAGACCAGTTAGCTCTCATATTTATGTATATTGCTGCATTTAATGTTATTTTTTAGTTTTACAGACTAAAAATGGAGAATTTCAGAAATCAAGCTATGTCAGTTGATAATTGCAAGTTTTGAGCTTAATTCGGAAGACCTGGAATTTTTATGATTAATTTCACTCCAGTTTTAGGGTTTTCATGTAAATTGGTCAGTCTAGATCCCGTTATGAGAGTCTAGATTAAATCAATATTTGAGATTTTAAAGTGGTGAAGTTAATTATTAAATTTCGAGAGAAAGAACATACAATTCAAGAGGCACATGCTGAAATTCAAGATCAATGGGCCAGATATTCACTTCAATTGGGCCTGGCTAAGCTCCACAGGCTAACATTGGGCTAAGCCACGAGCAGTCCATGCGCATATCACAGATGGGCTAGGCTAATGTGCACTTCAAGTGCAACAAAGGCCCAAGTCCTCAAGCTTAAGTCCAAGGTCCACTGGAGGCCCATGTGCTCATTTATAGGTCCAAAACCCAAGTCCATAACTCATTCACACACCCAAGCCTTGTCCATCTCCTTGTCAATCCACACCATCCAATCTCCTCTCCAATGCAATGTTAACCACGTATCTTCATCCCTTAATCCATACCATTCATCTCATGCATCAAAATTAGGTAAACTTTAGAGCCACCTATCACATCCAACCCACACATTCATAACATTAGATCTAGGCCATGCAACCTATCCATCTTCTAGATTAACCTTAGGATCACATCTATTCATGCATCACCTATTCTTCCATCCATCTAGATCATCCATCAATCATTTAAGCCATTAGATTTTAGGACATTTCATCACAACCATTCATTTCATTCATAAACTTAGGAAAAACCCTATAGCTACCTTACTTATCCATTGCGTACATTCATCATGTTAGATTTAGGCCATTCATTTCATCATCCACCCATCTCAACCTT
The DNA here is from genome assembly GCA_013350335.1 of Chimonanthus salicifolius. Classification (NCBI taxonomy): domain Eukaryota; kingdom Viridiplantae; phylum Streptophyta; class Magnoliopsida; order Laurales; family Calycanthaceae; genus Chimonanthus; species Chimonanthus salicifolius. The sequence goes on from CM023532.1 coordinate 53,234,995, forward strand.
TGAATCCAAACCCCCCATTAGTGACCTTACCATTTATATAATTTAATTTAGCCAATTAACCATAGAAGCATTAGATTTAACTCAAACCAATCTTAGCCATCCATTCACCAAACCCTAAGTTAGAACAACTTGAAGCTCAAGATAGCCTCCATTCGCCCATGCCTTGTCACCACCTTATCCATCCAAGGCACACTCCACACGATTTTAGCACCAAAAATCTCTCCATGCACTTGACCCAAAATCCCATGTAGGTTCATGCCACATCGCCTACACCTCATCACCCCTCCTCCAAGCAATCCAAATTCGCCCAAGGAAAGGAGTACACTTGTCAATTTCGTGTGAAGCCTTGTGGAGGAAGAAATGGAGTTAAAATGGAATTTGGAAGACAAGTTTTGACACAGCTTTGGTATTTTGACCATAACGTTCCACTCCGATATCCGATTGCATTCATTCTTATTGTGATGGAAAGACTTTAAGGATACAACTTTGTAATTTACAAAATTTCATGATTCGGACGTTTACTAGGTCAAAATAGAGTTGCAAAATGGTACATTTGTAGAAAAATGGGATTTGCGCTCTACTTTCCAAACTAATCTTAAATCCCAATCGTTTCTCCACCATTGCTTAGCCACCAAGCCAAGCCACTCTAAATTCGTGTATACCCTATTGGAACCCTAATTTCTCATCTTAAATCTTCTCCATCCACTTCTAAAAGAGATCCAATCCCAGTATCAATTCACAACTTAACCCAGATTTAATCCTATCCGTCCATTCCAACCCTGAAGCTATAAATAGAGCACTTGGGAGACCATTAGAATTCGAATTTGGCCTCTGAGAATCAAATCTAGGTGTGGACCAAAGGAAGAGAAGAAAGAAGAACATGAAAATCGAGCATGTGGGTTAGTGGTTTGATTTGTAGTTTATTTTCCAATATTCTTTTATTCAATTCCAAGTCATTTAATTCAGAATTCCATGTTTATTAATAAGATTCAAAGTGCGGTGAAATATTTAGTTCCTGGCTTTCCAATTAATCTATGTTTGTGCTTATGTTCATTTTTATTTTTTAGAATTAACTCTGTGGATGAATTTAATGTGTGAACAAGAATTTTTAGATGATCCTTCATTTTAATTTCTAAGGCTCTTATTTTTATAGTGTGATGAAATATTTAGAATTAAAGTAGAGCCCTATTTTTATCATTCAATTAGAAGGTCTATTTTTGGGTGATCCCATTTTTTAATTTGTAAGGCTCTTATTTTAAGGGTGTGATGAAAATTTAGAGTTGAGAGGGGCAAATCTTTATCATTCAAATCTAAGGTCTGTTTTGTGATGAATAATTTAATGTAATCCATAGATTTAATCGTTAAAATAATTTTAAACATCAATACAAATATATTCAGTTTACATGAGCTCTGGATTCTAGGCTTTAGTCTTATTATTAGTATTTTGAAATTAATGCCATCTTGATTGCTTGAGACCAATTCCATTGTATCTGTGAAACCCCTGCCACAGATGTGGGAAGAGTCCCACATCGGAAGTGGAGGCAAAAATGGGGAGGCTATATTAGAGGCCATGCCTTCTTAAACTCACATGACGCGTTTTGGGCCTTGGACGTGTGGGCCCGAGCCCAAGAACAAAACCGTACGGGCTCTCTTGTGTGTGAGGCCCAGAGCGGACAATATCACACTGAGCTAGACCCTAAGCCATGTTTTCGGGTTGGGTCGTTACAATTGGTATCAGAGCCGAGTTCAAAACTCGGACTGTGTGGGCCTTCCTCCTTCCCTGATGTTGTCAAGTCGAGGACGGCTCAAGGCTTAGGGGGGGTGATTGTGAAACCCCTGCCACCGATGTGGGAAGAGTCCCACATCAGAAGTGGAGGCAAAAGGGGGGAGGCTATATAAGAGGCCATGCCCTCTTAAACTCACATGACGCATTTTGCCTTGGTCGTGTAGGCCTTGTCCCAAGAACAAAACCGTGCGGGCTCGCTTGTGTACGAGGCCTAGAGCGGACAATATCACACTGAGTTAGACCCTAAGCCCTGTTTTCGGGTCGGGTCGTTACAGTATCTTATGTATTTCATATTGTTTGTATAATATTTTATTCTTTATTATTTAATTCATGTATTAAATCAATCTCTCTCTCAAGATTCTTTAATTAGGGTTGGGGATATGATATTTTGATCTTAAAACATGTAATTAAAATGATAGTACACATCTATATTTCACCAATTTAATAAAAAAGATGATGGATTTGATTCTGGATTTGTTACATTCATAAGTTAGATAATGTTGGCGTTACTTTGGGTTTCTAAGATCTAAATTAACTCCGTGTATTAGATTTCTTAAGATTATATTTTTTTTAAAGGTACCAGTTTAATTTTAAGCATATATTTTGTGCATTTCCTTTGGATTCGACCTCGCAATCAATCGCTATACTCTTAAATGGTTCGTGTACTTACGAAATTATAAATGTAATATTAGTACATCAACAGATTCCAACTCAAAAGTACAAAATATTTTATTATTATTAAAAAAAGGAATGTTGAGTTTCTCAGCCGACACGTCGGGTTCCATGATTGATCGTTACATTCATTACCGATCGATCGCCAATATCGATGTATCGGTAACACTAATCTATCGACAATGCCGTTGTATCGGTGACGTTTTAGGGTCGTCTTCTTCCTTAGATCTGAAAATTTCTTCTATAAATTTCGTCCTTATTTCAAGCAGTAATCGATCGTATGAACCTTGCTCTTGATGCCACATGTAATACTTCATCAAAATATCAGATTTTATTGATTGAGAATCAATCATACAATCATTCATCATTATTCTTCATGTTCGACAAACTCGAATGACATAACCATAGGTTCTGGATGGATTAATGCTTGAAACACGGATCAATCTTAATACAGAAATCATAAACACCATAATACAGTACTTACCTAGATCCATTTGAAGGGGAGAGTGACGTTTGAACTTCTCTTTGATGTCTTGAGGCCTTCTGAAGACCTAAACCAAGAGAAAACGCACGCTCTCGAGTTTCTACCTCTTTCTTCCTTAATGCCCTCTCCGAAATTTGTGAATAGTGCTTAAGTTGATGGAATTAATGGAGAGAGACCTTTTATATACAGAGGGAGGACCCTTAAGGCAATTAGAACTTTCCTTCATACTTCCTATCAAAATAGGAAACTAACCCCCTTTAGAACTCTCCTAAAATAGACATTCCTTATCCAAACATAGTTTCCTGATTTAAGATCCTCTATGTGGAGCCCCAAATCTTTATGTGGGTCATGTTTAGTCTTACATGTAAAATAATATGGCCCACATCATTAGGACCCATTTAACTTGAGTCAAACATAGGACCCATAATCAAATGAAAGGAAGTGTCGGTTATGAAGAGGTGGATTCGGTTGTCACTATGATGGGTTGTGACTTTTAGTTTTAATAACCACCTGAGGGTCCTCTCTCTCCCATAACTATTTTCTCTCTGCAATTATCAGATCCTATCACCAGAAGGAATAACAGAGCATTGAGACTAAAGGAAGGGAAGGAGAGAGAAATCCAAAGGCATCTCCATTTCTCTATTTTTTGCTTTGTTTTGATTTCTTTCAAAATGGCTAAAGGAAAGAAAGCACCGTAGCAGAAAGAAAGCAGTAGGAAACAAAAGCAGTGCACTGAAAGCTTTTGTTGCAGTAACAGTAGCGATGGATTATGGTATGATTTAAATTATGAAGTATATTTCCGCATTATGATTGTAATTTTGTAAAGCATTGATGATTCAAGATCTTGTGGATTTATCATAGAGGATTGAATTAAGTTAATAATTGGGTATGAATCAAATAATGAACTAAATTAATTAATTATTAAACTCATATCCAAATTGTCAATCCATAAAGAAAATTATAACAATTGGTATCAGAGCCAAAGGTTCTATGAATCAATGATGCTTTCATTAAAGATAAATGATGAAGAATTTTATTTTCATTAATTAATTAATTATAAAATAATGACCTTGAGAATTTTATTTTCATTAATTAATTAATTATAAAATAATGACCTTGAGAATTTTATTTTCATCAATTCATCACTAATCGTCCTCTCATAATCTCGACGAATCTGAACTTTGAATGGTTCTACAGATTTGGGCGGAAATTCCTCAATAACAAAGACACAGATGGTTCAAAATGGTACGGAAAAACCTCACAAATCTCAAACTGGTTTTGATTTTCCAAAGAGAAAAAACTGATTTGATTTTCCAGAGAGAAATTACTGGTTTTGATTTTCCAGAAAGAAATTAAAAAAAATATTATTATTATAAGAATACCTGATGATATACTATGTGTTCAATGAATTGAATATAAATAAATTCGATTCGATTATGATGTGAGGTCATTTTTCTTGACTTAAATTCACATAAAAATACGATTTGGTAGTCACCAAAGTGGCCCAATCGGAATGAGTCAAATTTCGAGTCTTATAAATAAGATTCAGTACTCCTCCCAAGTATTGGATAATAATGACCTTGCAAAATGCAATCCCTAACCATAAAGATATTAGGTTGGCCCAAAGGTACACCGTTCCAAATGGTTAACGGATTGGGATAGGGTAATTGATGGGTATTTGTGGTTGATATTTATCCGGACACCCAAAGGTGACGGTGATATTTAATCACCTGTATTTTGTTAGTTAGTCCTATCGGTGACTGGGAATCACCGTAATGTTTATAAATAGTGTACTATTAGATTACCCAAAGGTAGATCACCAATAACACTATTTACTAAAGTTATTATTTATGTGTTTCAATTTAAGTACAACTCATAGCATTAAGTAGTGATCATGATATTATGTGTATCTTTCAGCATCTTCATCTGTCACACTGCATACGCAAGCTAACTCTGTCCCCGTATTGAATGGGTTAAACTTCTCTGCGTGGAAATAACAGATTGAGTTTAAATTAGGTGTACTTGATGTAGACAAAACACTAATAGATGGCATGCCTACTATTACTGAAACTAGTACCGCTGCAGAGAAGTCAGCCCATGAGGCATGGGTTATGTCAAACAGGCTTAGCCTTAAGTTCATGCGTATGATAATAGCCGCAACATTAGGTCTTCTCTACCCACCTCTGAGAATGCAAAAGATTTTCTTAAGAATGTAGAAGATAAGTTCAAATTTGCTGACAAGTCCCTAACCGGGACTCTTATGGCCAGACTCACCACCATAAAGTTCGATGGGAGCCTTGGTATGTCTGAGCATGTGATTGAAATGATCAATATCACTGCTCAATTGAAGAACTTAGCTATGACTGTAGATGAATCATTTCTGGTACAGTTCATCCTAAACTTGTTACCTCCCCAGTATGGGCCATTCTAAATTAATTATAATACCATGAAAGATAAATGGAAAATCAATGAGCTATCTAGCATGTTAATCCAAGAGGAGGCCAGCCTTAACCAAATGGGTCATCACTCAGTTCATTTAACAACTCAAGGGCCCAGTAAGAAAGGAAAGAAGCCCAAGAAATTCAAGAAATTCATGTCAAAGCCACATGAGTCTAGTACGAGCTCCAAGACTCATGACAAGGGAAAGGGTGGTGTGAGGTGTCATTTCTGTCGAAAGCAAGGGCACTTCCAGAAGGACTGCCATAAGAGGAAGGCTTGGTTTGAAAAGAAATGTATTCATTATATTTCAATATGTTTCGAATCTAATTTAACTGAAGTATCCTCTAACACTTGGTGGCTTGATTCTGGGGCAACAACTCATGTTTCTAATACAATGTAGGGATACTTTACAATCCAGACCATCGATCCAACTGAAGTCTCCCTTTACTTGGCAACTGGGAAAAAGTACCTGTTGAAGCCATTGAAACCTATCGCCTTCTCCTTGATACCGGTTGTCATTTGGATTTATTTAACTGTCTTTATGTACCTACAGTAACTAGAAACCTTATCTCTGTTTCTAAGTTGGACCTTAATGGCTATCATTGCAAATTTGGTAGTAATGCTTTCAGTTTGTTTAAATCTTCTTCTTTTATTGGGTTTGGTTTATTATTTGATGGCCTTTATCGTATTAAACTTGATAATGACTTTGCAAACACTGTCCTAACCCAGTATCATAATGTTGGTATTAAACATGAGTTGATTAATGAAAACTCTTCAAATTTATGCCATAAACGTTTGGGACACATTTCCCGAGAAAGAATTGAAAAACTAGTTAAAGATGAGATTCTTCCAAATCTCGACTTTGCCGATTTAGGAGTGTGTGTGGAATGTATTAAGGGTAAACAGACCAAACACACTAAGAAAGAGGCCACAAGAAGTAAAGGGCTGCTTGAACTGATCCATACCAATATATGTGGCCCATTTGATGTTCCATCTTTTGGTGGAGAATCTTACTTCATCACTTTTATAGATGATTTTTCACATTATAGTTATGTATATCTGTTGTACAATAAATCTCAAGCGGTTAACTCCGTAGAGATTTTTATCACTGAAGTAGAAAGGCAATTAGATAGAAAAGTGAAAATCATTAGATCCGATAGAGGTGGTGAATACTATGGTGGGTATGATGAGACGGGTCAACACCCGAGGCCATTTGCTAGATTACTAGAAAGTCGCAGTATATTGACACAATATACGATGCCAGGTACGCCTCAGCACAATGGTGTTGCTGAAAGGCACAACCGTACACTTATGGATATGGTTTGGAGCATGTTATGCAATACTATCGTACCCATTATGTTGTGGATGTATGCCTTAAGAACTGCAGTGTATATTCTTAACAGGGTTCCTAGTAAGTCAGCTCCTAAAACTCCTTATGAACTATGGACAGGAAGGAAACCCAGTTTGAGACACCTACATGTGTGGGATTGCCCTGTAGAAGCTAGAATCTATAATCCACATGAAAGAAAACTTGATGAGAGGACGATCAGTGGTTACTTTATAGGTTACCCTGAAAAATCCAAAGGGTATAGGTTTTATTGTTCAAACCATAAAATGAGGATAGTTGAAACCATAAATGCAAGATTCATAGAGAATGGTGAGGTTAATGTGATATTATGAGAAGTGTATCTATACAAGAAGTGAGGGTACAAGTCTCTGTACCCATAACTTCAAGAAGTGTTGTAGTTGTTCCTAATGTCATTAAACGACCTAACGATACAACACAACACTTGGATGATCAATCACTCCAACATGAAGAGTCTATCACCACTGATGAATCGATAATAGAACAACCACAAGAAGTAGCCTTAAGAAGGTTTCAGAGACAAAAGAGACCTGTTATTTCGAATGATTATGTGGTATATCTATAAGAGTCGGAATATGATCTAGGGGCTATTAAAGATCCGGTCACTTATGAAGAAGCCATAAAATATGTAAATTCTGATGAATGGATGGATGCCATGAAAGATGAATTGAAATCCATAGACCAGAATGAAGTCTGGAACTTAGTAGAATTGCCCAATGGATACAAGAAAGTTGGATGTAAATGGGTCTTCAAGACTAAACGAGACTCAAAGGGCAATATCAAACAGTATAAAGCTAGACTTTTAGGCAATGGGTTCACCCAAAAAGATGGCAGTGATTATAAAGAAACTTTCTCCCCTGTATCCAGGAAAGACTTTTTCAGAATTATTATGGCTTTAGTAGCTCATTATGACTTAGTGTTATACCAAATGGATGTGAAAACCGCCTTTTTAAATGGTGATTTAGATGATGATGTATATATGGATCAACCTAAAGGTTTCTCCATAAAGGGCAGGGAACATTTGGCTTGCAGATTTAAAAAGTCAATTATGGTCTTAAGCAAGCTTCTTGGCAATGTTACCTTAAGTTCAATGATACCATTACTTCCTTCGAATTTAAAAAAAACACTGTTGATCGGTGTATATATCTGAAGGTCAGTGGGAGCAAATATATCTTTTTGATATTGTACATTGATGACATTTTGCTTGCCACTAATGATCTTGGTCTTATGCATGAAACCAAGAAGTTTCTCTTGGCACAATTTGAAATGAAAGATATGGGAGAGGCATCCTACATTATTAGAATAGAAATATTCCATGATAGAATGAGTGAGGTATTAGGTTTGTCTCAGAAAGCCTATATAGAGAGAATTTTGGAGAGATTCAGAATGCAAAATTGTTCCCCTCAAGATGCCCCTATTCAGAAAGGAGACAAATTCAATCTTAAGCGATGTCCACAAAATGAACTAGAAAGAAAACAAATGGAGGAAATGCCTTATGCTTCAGCAGTGGGTAGTCTTATGTATGTACAGACCTGTACTAGACCAGACATCAGCTTCGCCGTTGGTATACTAGGCAGATATCAAAATAACCTTGGAATGGATCACTGGAAAGCTGCAAAGAAAGTTATGAGATATTTACAGGGTACTAAGGACTTCATGCTCACATTTAGGAGGTCTGAGAATCTCGAAGTTATTGGTTATTCGGATTTTGGTGGATGCGTTGATAGCAGAAAGTCAACGTTTGGCTATTTGTTCCTTATGGCTAATGGAGCAATCTCATGGAAAAGTGCCAAACAGACTATTATTACAACATCTACCATGGAGAAGGAATTTGTAGCGTGCTATGAGGCCACTATTCAAGGAATGTGATTGCGGAACTTTATCTCAGGACTTGGAATTGTTGACAGTATTGCCAGGCCGCTGAGAATTCATTGTGATAATTCTACAGCAGTTTTCTTCTCCAATAACGACAAGTACTCTAGAGGATCGAAACACATGGAATTAAAGTACTTTGTCGTAAAAGAAGAGGTTCAGAAACGAACAGTGTCAATTGAGCATATCAGCACACAGCTTATGATTGTAGATCCGTTAACGAAAGGGTTGCCTATAAAGATCTTCAAGGAACATGCCAATAGAATGGGTCTTGAACGCAACCCATCATGATGTATTATTTTGGACTGATTTATATATTTATCTGTGATTTTGACACTTGAGTACTCATGATAACGTTTCTGACATTTTATTCATGTTTATTATGTTTATATGTATACATTATGTATGATTATTTATCACTAACAGGAATAGTCTTTGTATTAAGACATTTATGTGGATAATTATGTAAAATTCCTCACTTAAGAGTTGTATTGAGTGGGCCACTTGTGTTGTGGTTGATGGAAGGGACCGCATCGGATAAGATGATATGCAACCACCATTACTCGCACTTGTGAGTCATTTAGTATTAGCATTATGATAATAAACGTATTATGTTTATTTGAATATGGATTATGTGCGTACCTTATGTTATCCTTATTTTGACTCTATGATGAAGTTAATGTGGGCCAAATGGGAGAATGTAAAATAATATGACCCACATCATTAGGACCCATTTAACTTGAATCAAACATAGGACCCATAATCAAATGAAAGGAAGTGTCGGTTATGAAGACGTGGATTCGATTGTCACTATGATGGGTTGTGACTTTTAGTTTTTATAACCGCTTGAGGGTCCTCTCTCTCCCATAACTATTTTCTCTCTGAAATTATCGGATCCTATCACCAGAAGGAATAATAGAGCATTGAGACTAAAGGAAGGGAAGGAGAGAGAAATCTAAAGGCATCTCCATTTCTCTATCTTTTGCTTTGTTTTGGTTTCTTTCAAAAGGGCTAAAGGAAAGAAAGCACCGTAGTAGAAAGAAAGCAGTAGGAAACAAAAGCAGTACATTGAAAGCTTTTGTTATAGTAACAGTAGCGATGGATTATGGTATGATTTAAATTATGAAGTATATTTCCGCATTATGATTGTAATTTTGTAAAGCATTGATGATTCATGATCTTGTGGATTTATCATAGAGGATTGAATTAAGTTAATAATTGGGTATGAATCAAATAATGAACAGAATTTAATTAATTATTAAATTCATACCAAATTGTCAATCCATGAAAGAAAATTATAACATTACATCATTCTATCAAAAACTTCCATCTATTCATGCCATTCATATCTAAGATTGGTACCTTTTTTTTTGTGTGTGTTCAAACGGATGAGCTGTAACACTCCGCCCTTTTCACTCGAAATCAGAGTCTATTTTTTTTTTTTAACAAAAGTGATAAAGAGCGGAGTGTCACGACGCGAGTTAAGTTCGGACTTCTAAAGTCCGACCCTTAACTGGCCAAACCTATGTGTGCATGGACTAAGTCCATGAGAACGGTTCACACATAGTAAAATATAATCTTTGCTGAATATTACTTAATCTAACTGCGGATTATAATAGAACCTAAGTCTCCTCCAATTTGGATAGCAAAATACATAGTCATTTATCCAAAATTACCTTAACTTAATCATTCAATCAAACCATTCCAAACCATAGCAAATATTAACTAAGTTATTATATGCCAACATCTAACTACTCAAATTACATGTCCATGTACACTTATCAAAATAATAAACCAATCCAAAGTTCTTATGCATTGCTCCATTCGCGATCATCATTCCCTTCGTTTCCTACGTCATTCACTAGGGTAGAAGTAGGGCGTTACAACAACGCGCCCAGTAGGAATTCTAGGTAGGGCTATCACATGGGTTAGTATCAAATATCATATAAAATATCATATCATCAAAATTCATGTAAAATCATGCCATGCCATATGCCTTATGCAATAGTCCCACCCATCACATACATATAACCTCTTGATGGTATTCTCCTCATCAAGGTATCCCCACAGTGGTCTTTCGGACGCCCCGACGGAGTGTGGCCTCCGGATTCTACTTGATGGTATCATACACATCAAGGTCTTCCCAAGATTGCCTTACGGACGCCCCGACGGAGCATGGCCTCCGGTTACAAATTCCCCTCCCATGCCATGCATGAGACGTACATGTCCATATGCTATGTAATGTAAATACCATAGCAATAAAAACTTCACTTTTGAAACATAATATAAATTGCAACATAAACCATCAAATAAAAATAAAACCATACACATATCCATGTTTCAATAAGGTAGAATCCTACCAAAGGTCACATAAAATGTCCGCTCTTCTTAAACCGTCACCCGCTCACGATTGCTCACTGTTTAAGAAGTTTCGTCACCTTGTTACATGTCAATAAGTCAAACACATATCTCATTTGGTTTCTAATTAAGTCTAAGGCCAAACACACCACCTTGTGGGTTCGGCCATACACCATGGTCGAACCTCACCCACTTAAATTGGGTCTTTTTTTGGTTTTGACATTAGGTCCAAGTCCACCAAATATAACTTTGTGGGGTTCGGCCATACACCATGGCTGAACCTCACCAATTTTGTTTTAGTCCCTCCTTTGGGTTCTTAAGCCCAATCATACAATTCCATTGATCTATCCATTTATACATTAATCATCTTACCCACATAATAACCTAGTCCCAAAAACAACACTTGTGGGGTTCAGCCATACACCATGGCCGAACCTCACTTACCTTAATTTCCACCCTTCCTTTTATTTATCACTTAAACACCACTTAACTAATTTTTAAGCCCTTAATCCACCAAATCCACCTTAGTGGGGTTCGGCCATACAACATGGCCGAACCTCACCATCTTGGGTTTGGTCCCTCTTTCATGTCCTTTGTTCTTTTAACTTAGATATAAGATCATGACCTCTTGATTCCTTAATCTCATTACTTATGCACCAATTGTTTAACATAAATAATAATCTAAGTCCACTTAACATTACTCCATTTTAATTTGACCAATTATATTACAAGTTGACCACTTCAAAAGAAACTAAGTCCACCAAATAACCATTAGTGGGGTTCGGCCATACCACATGGCCGAACCTCACCATATTGATTTTGTCCCTTTTGCCATCATTTATCATGGCTGATTACTTACTTAATACTAAGTCCCAAGATAATCATGTGTGATTCCTTAATCAAAAGCATAGAACCATTAATAATTTCTAACCATGTTCTTAACTCCAATTAACCCATAAAAATGGTCCATGGGGTTCGGCCATACACATGGCCGAACCCTATGGTTTTCATTTTTCAAACATTCCAATATTTATATATGGTTTATGCTCAGCACCTTAGCCATAATAACATTATGGTTCAGCCATGCAATGGTCGATCCACAACCTTAACCTTATCTCCATTTAAAACACCTTTACAACCTTCATAACATTGTATGGTTTTTATCTCTCAAAAACCCATAAAAATAACCAAGTCTTTTCATGGGGTTCGGCCATACATATGGCCGAACCCTATGGTTCATCTACTCCTCTTAAAAATAATCATTCATTCCTTAATTTTCCTCCATGGGGTTCGGCCATACCCTTGGCTGAACCCTATGGTTCTTATTTTAAATACATCCATCAAGAAAAACCTACCGGTTCCGCGACTCCTCCGGTTATTCTTTTGCTCCGGCTTGTTCCTTTCCTTTCCTTAGCCTTTCCTTCCTTCCTTCTTGTCCTTTAGCCGAGACTGATTTTGCTGCAAATCCCTTGGAATAATTCGGCCAAGTGATATGGATTGAGGGAGAAAAGAAAGAGGAACATGGGATAAACAATACTCCAAGTCTTTGTCTTGAGGGTGGTCGACCTTGTGTGAGAATATTTGGAGATGGGACTCTATTTCTTTGGTCTTCTTTCTCCTTGAGTGCTGGCTGGCCAAGAGAGGGAGAGAGAAAGTGGAAATGAAAACTCTTTGGTTAATGAAATTCAGCCCAAGGGGTGGTGTCTCTTGGTGGCACCACTTGTAACTCCCATTTGCATTAACCAAAATTCTTTATGCTCACTTGGGGGTTTCATCCATGGGATGAAACTCCCAAGGCTCCAACGGTGTCTCATTGCTTGGCTTGTATAATAGCCACCTCTCCATTATTGGTCCTTTTGGGAGTTTCATCCATGAGGTGAAACTCCATGGCTCCAACGGTGTAGCCATTGTTTGGCTTAAGTAACCGCCACCTCTCCATTATTCTCATCAATGCCCCATATGGGGGTTTCATCTTTGAGATGAAACTCTCCCTTTCTTTCCCTCCAACATGTGGACCACCTTATTTGAATTTGAAACACCAGCCCTTCAACCTCATACTCCACTCATTTATAATTTATTTCAAAACAACTCACTCACTTATAATTTATTTCAAATCAACTCACTCACTTATAATTTATTTCCAATCAACTCACTCATTTAACTCAACTATTTAATTCCATTTCAAACTCCAATCAGCCCCCAACTTAATCAAGTTTGAACTCACTTGATGGTCAACCAAGTCAAACCCGACCCATTGGATCCAAATTGGCCATTTTGACCCATTTCACAAACTTTGACCCCATTAGTAATCTTGACCCAATTAAACATTCATTACTCATTTATTTTATTTCAAACACTTAACCCATAGCCATTGGGTCTTAATTAACAATGGGCCCCACAACTTACTCATCTACGGTCATATCCTTTTAATTCATAATTTCAATGGCAATTTTCATAAATATTGATAAACTGAAAAATTTGGGGTATTACATGAGCTGCGAACGTGAAACATCGGCCTCTCACTTGTTATATAATAATTGATAAAGTAAAAATAGTATAAAACTTTTAAAAGTTTAAAAACTTCAGTTTAAATGGTCCAGTCAAATATAATTCTCTCTTGGAGAGTTCCAATAAACTCACATTGGACCGAGGTGAGTCTTAATTACAATATAAATTGGAGTCTAAAATATTTGGTAATGATACTTATATGACTATTTTTTATCTTATACAGGTTTCCACTTTTTTATTACGTTGTTTACCATTTTTATTGAGGTGTTCCTCAAAAATGAACTTTTTTCACCCCCCTTCCTTTCTCTCCCTCTCTTCTTTCTCTCTCGTCCTTATCTCTCCCTATCTTCCTGTCTCTCTGATGTAGCATGGGTATTGATCAACACATCCGTTTCACGTGTGAGCGCCAACAGTTCCAGTTCCACATGTCCACTACCTTCTTTCTGCAGCTAATCAACTGAAGAAAATGGGTTTTACTAGGACTTGTCCTCCCTTCCTGCAGCCAACTGCAACTGGTATAAGAAGGATACCTCGGGTGGGATCAAGACACCCATCAATCAAAAGCACTAATCAAGTACTATCTCTCGGTATTGCATTTAAGAATTGAGTTCCTAAAATTATGTCTTCACTCATTCCTTTCATTTGAAAAATTAAAATGTTGTTTATACATTTTCTTTCATTGAGGCCATTACTATGTAGTATATTCTATATATGATTCCTATATTTTCAGAGCCGGGTAACATATTGAGACCTTGTGTTTGTATTCCTAGGGTTATTATACTTTTTAAATTTCTATCTGTAAGAGACACTGTTATATTGGGTATACAATTAAAGAATATTGGCCCTTTGTTAAAATTGGCTGAGAGTAAACCGATTAATGAATCATCGAACTTAGCATGGCTTTCATCCCTAACATAAAAGAGACAACTTACATTTAACCCTAGTCTGGTTAATAGTTTGATTGCAATTTGAATTAATCCTACGTGAATAAAATTGTATTTTGTTTGTCTATTAATTGATTCATCATCTAAGAGTTGTATGTAAACAGTATCATCCATTTTTGAACTATTTTTTTAATTGTTTGTATTATGTAATCAGATTCATCTTCGAAAGATCTTTTTAAAAAAAAAAAACCTTGATCTACTTGAACTGTAGGAATCGACCAATCTTGAATTGTTTGTTCAATTTCTTTAAACTTAATTGAAATGAATTAACAAGATTCATTGTAAATAAATCTAACGAAGAAACATAATTATTATTACTAGATGCAGAGCTATTTGAAGAAAATGAAGATGAAGAAACAATATTTTTATTTTTAAAATATTTTTTTATTAATTTTTTAATAGCTTTTTCCATTTTTCTCTCGAAAACTAAGGAGTATTCTTGTTATGTAAACCAATAAGTCTTTCGGCTTAGGAATCCAAATCCAACACCAAAGTGAAAATTCCAACACCTAAAACTGCCATTCACAGACGCATATCATGGCAACAAACAGCAGCGTAGTGGGGGTAATGGTTGGTAATGTTATGATTAGACTGAACACAATAACTCACAATGGAAATCACTTTTCAGAAATTAAATCGAAATATCCTCAAAATAAAAATACTTACGTTAAAAGAAATCTACAAAATAAAGAATCGTACCTATGATACGAAGACTGAATTGAACTGTTGATTGATCACTAGAATGAATACAGAAGAGATTGAAAGAAGAAAGGATAAGAGAGGAAGGGGCTACCTGTAAAGAGGGAATGGCTCTGATACCAATTACATAGGAACTGCTCGATTTATAGAGATATTGAGCTTTATGTTAAGATTTTACATTGAAATAATAAAATTACATGGGTATGGAGATGAGAGTCTTGTTTCTTGAGTTGGTGTCGGTCCAAATGGCACGTACACATGTATGGAGATGATCATATTTAGCTCATGAGTCGATGTAGCATCCATTACTTCTTCACAAAATCTAGCAAAAGGAGATTCTTTCATAGCTTTGTCATTTCTGTCATTCCCTTTGCCATTTCATGTCATTTCATGTCATACCTTTGTCATCTCATGGCATATATTCTCTCAGCCTTTTGTCATTCATTGCACTTCCATGTGTCATCTTTTGTATTCAAATGCAGAGGCAATTTTGAATACAATTCAGTGCATACCATTTTGTAAGATAGCCTTGTGATTTGAGACACGTGAGTTACATGACTCACTTCTTTTTGCTTTGCTTTGGATTTTCTTGCATTAACGAAATTGTTTGGGTCATTATCTAAATTTAAAACACTAAATTTTGTTTTGGAATTTCCCAATATCTTGAGCTTTAGACTGAAAACTGATTGAGAAGATTTTCATGAGCTTCATTGAATTTTTGAATCAAATCTCTAGTGATTTCTTCCTTGAATTTTTGCAGTTCTGCTGTGATTGAAAAATG